>CANUEZ040000108.1:2357500-3603333 GCA_948099385.1 Fasciola hepatica
ATGACTCCACCTAGTCTTTTTGATCTGAGCTCAACACATTCACTTCCACCGAACATGAGTCATTCTGGAGCTCTGCTGCATGAGATAGATCACACTGAGCCCCTGACAAGTGAATTACAAAGTAGTGTGAGTAATGCGTGCCCACAAGTTGCTACAAACGTGGCTCGATCAGCGCTAAACGGAACGGGTTCACAAACAGGCTCATTTCTGACTGGCTCTTCATCGAACGGGTTTAGCGCAGCAGCAGCTGCGGCTGCAGTAGCCGCCTGGTCTGCGGATCGTAAAAATATATTCGGTCACTCGGTTGAGTGTGACTCGGCCATAACGGAACATCCCTCAAAGAAGTATGGTCAAACCAGATGGCCTCTACATCCACAAGCAACAACAGAATGTTCATCTGACTCCCAGATGACAGATCACACAACTATAATGAACGTACTTTATGCCAACTCATCGAGTCGTTGCGAACGAAATACGAATGTTGCTTTTTCCCATGATTCATGTGAACCAAGTTGCAAAATCAGTTCGGTCAAATTTGAAAATGATAACAAATTTTTTGACTTCGAAATGTCCCGTCCCTCTGTAACTCCATCCTCCTCAGATGTGAAAGACCAAAGATCTGAAGCCCCAACCATTTCATTTAGTATAACTGGTGAGCCATTGGATATCCCTCAAACGACAACTTCAGCTGCGACTAACTTCATGTCACCACAGTCCAGTGACCGTTTTGGCCTGAATCTTATCGTCCCTGAAACAGTACGCGACAGTGACGTATTGAAAGAACATCAGACGCAAACCTCCTGCCAATCACGCCTAGTAGATGACAATACATTCCTTGGTCACTCCATGTGGAGTACGACAAGATACCTCCCTTTTATACCTTCCCAAAACGTTAGTAGTCTTTACACCACAAAAACAGTTGTACCAGCAGCTGTCGACCCCGCTAGAGCCATTCCTGGGTCCAATTCGACTGATTTCACCAGTTTTGAACAGGACAAGGCAAGATTAAATGGTTACTTCGATGGAATAAACACTCTGTCAACTGCGCCATGCGTGACTGCGCTTCGGCCGGGATTACAGCGACCCCCGGTATCCAGCGTGCGAGATTTAACGGCGGCAATGGTGACTGCGACGACAACGACCACAACACCAGGTCGACCAGCCTTCTCTTGGTCTAATTTGTCCGATTCTTCTATTGCCGTACACGGTCCTATCAATAAACTCACTCGCTGAATTTCTATATTTAAGAGGGCACGAAAATTGCGCACTTGTATCCTGACCTGGTTTATGCTGTTTTTATTCTTTCATTTCAGACACGTTTACTTACTGTATAACGTTGAATTTACCAGTTTTCGTTCTAATAATTCTTTACTTCTTTATCTGTACCGTTTAGAAGGTTGTCAGAGTGAGGACCACGTCAACCAATCACAGAGCAATTGTCAAGTCTCTCAGTGCTAGAGTCTACTTTTGAGGGCTTTCGTTCCTAGGTATCTACCAACCGTACGATTGGTTTAAAGCACCAGACAACCATTTCCAGACAGGGTAAATACCATAGGACTAACCATATTCGACTTTAGAAGCACTCAAAGATAGTTTTCTTGATAAAAGTATACCTTCATCATGCACGGTTTTTTCTTGATGCTCTGAAGAGGTAAGTAGCACAAAACTGAATTCCTTTTTGAATAAATAAATGGATGTACTTACCTAACTTTATGTGGTATGATAGAGTATATAAAAAGTAAAACGCCACCATTTTCTTACTGACAGGTTGACAGGGTACTATTTGCTATGTCAAGCTACACTTACACAAATCACTAAAAACACTCCGCGGAACGTTGTGAACTACTCTGGGAACTCGCACTAGCCACCCCAACAACAACGTAGTAATCTGCTACCGGTGCAATAAAAGCTTTCCGATGAACTGCGGAGTCTGTGAGCTGAATGATTGGTCACTTTCCCGCACATATTCAAGAACAAGAAAAATAGCTCAAAGAAATGTAATTCCTCATTTGCCATCGAAGGTACCCCGTGAAGGCAAATCTCCAAGTACGTTTTTTGCGAATTTATTTGAATGCTGAGGAATCTTCTGCTACAAAGCAAACTGAAAACTTGGAAGTGGTCAGTCACTGCAAGTGTGGTTTTAACTTATCTTTTACGCAGCCAGTTAGGTAATAAACTTTACAGCTACGGGTTCGGTATCGCTACAAATATTTGGGATTTAGCCTCACCGTTGTTACTAACCAAAAGTTAACCTATTTCGATCAGCTTCACTGAAACCAGGCTAACTGAATTGAGCTTTGGGAACCAGCTCTAACACTGAAATGAAACCATTGAAAGTCATTTCTGGTCTATACTGAATTAGCACCGAAGGCATGAAGAATGTACTTCACGGAGGATATAAAAGATGCGCGAAATTAGCGGTGGTCAAAAGGCAGAGGTTAAGGCATACATTTTTGAAGAGAAAATATTTCTGAGAAATAAAACTGGACGACAAGATGCACACAAAAAATAAAACACGCATAAGAGACGTTGGATTGATGGTCATTTATGATAAGTTTGAAATTTGGCACTTTTTTATCACGTGAGCAATAACTGGTGAAAATTACTTGAATCAGGTCAGGCTGATAGGGTGCAATATTTACTGTTTTGTACATGTGTACCTACCCCAAGAACAAGGGTGTAACTGTTTGGAGATTATCCTAGATGACAGTTCCGAGCTGTTATCATGTATGAGAAGCTGTAATCAAGATTATTCATGAAAGATCTAAAGAGTGGTACACAGATATGTACTATTTTGCACTATTTTCATTCACTCCCATTATTCAACTGTCAGTGACCACCATTAGTGAAACAATACTATTATACAATCGGAATCACACTCGTTCATTGGCTGCCCTCGATAAATATCTGAGTTATGACTGGTGCTTCTACCTGACCATACAGCAAACTCCCGTTGTCTTTGGGTATGGCCCATCCTCCGTGCTTGTGTGTAAGTAGGGAATAGGATAAAATAAATAAAATATTCTTTTTCTTTCTTTCTTTGTAATGTGACAAAGTATAACATTGCTGGAAGGGGGCCGTGGCTAATGAAAGACTGTCAAAGGGAGAAACAAACAGGACAACTCTTCCCCACGTTCATCGATATTATCACGGTGACATTATCACCACAACAACCATAAACGCCAAAGACTGTCAGGTCTCTACAGAAAATTAAAGGAATTAAGGCAATAACAGGTGCGAGAAAATTACAGGAAGAATCATATAAATTGTGCTGAAATATTTTTTCCTATAGTATTTAGTGTGTTGTAATTTTCATTATCGCAATCATGGAAAATGCTGGGCAAGTCTTTCCAGATTGTGATTTGATCATTTCTGGCTTGACTTGATTATTTCGGTGGTTTTGCGAAAGAAGACTGCATAACCAAATAACGTCTGCACTGGGCCGTATACTAACCACCAGGTGTAACTTCTTGTGAGTGTTTTGCAATGAGGTGTATCGCGCTGGTCTATCTATGCGGCTGATTTTTCCAGTGAACGAGAATTCAATGATTCAAGTCAGGTTTGCCTCGCAGACGTTTTGGATTCGGCACCTCTGGTGAGGACACGGAACACAATCTGAGTTGCGGACGCGAAAATGCATGGAATGTTTCCTTAGTTATTTTACGTCAATTATCTTCTACAAATAATGTTATCACCGGGTGTGATACGCTTGGAGATATCAATCAGACGGTAGCAATGCTCAACTCACCATTAAAAGTCATGGAAACACGACGAAGCTATGCCATTCAATTTGTTGACAATCAACAGCGGTACAAGTACACCGATTCCCATGCGGAGATCGAACCCGACTTTCGGGATCGTGAGTTACACACATGATCATCAGTTTGTCGGAATTCCCTCTCACTCTGTTTATATATTATACCCCGGGGCCCGGAGTCAGGCATGGTGCCAACACACAGATATATGAGGAGGTAACATGGAAGGAAATCAGAATACAAACCGATGGGTTTTTAACTATTTCACCACATGCGATTTTGTAATAGTGTGGGTTGTATTCGATATTTATGGGGCCCGAGAGTTTTGTAAGCACACCTCACGTTGTCCGCGCAACCAGCTTCACTTCTAAGCCATGCCCATCAATGTTTCTGAACGACTATAATCCTTTGGGCCCCAACAGCAAGTCGGGACGCATAAACTGGACTATCACTAACATCAGCTTCATACCCCTGCTCCAAGGTATGATCTGACTGTCATGTCATCTTTTTAGCCCTGCCCAGGATGTGCAAATGGACCATTGAATGGTAGACGACGGGTAGGCAAGCGTGAAGTGGGCTGCTACTACCTTGAGTTCAGAATCACAAAGAAGTCTTACTAATGTTGTGATAAAAAAGTAGTTTGTTGTGACCTTCGATTTCAAGAGATATCCGAAGACACTTTCTTGAATAAATTTTGACAGTTCCCCTCTAATTATTTTCCGTTTTATGGTTCTGGCCATTTATGTGATTAAAAATTTTTGCATGATGGGAGATAACGTTGAGTTCCTAGAAAGCACTGTGCATGAATGTCGAAAAAGAGAACCTCGTTGAAAACATTCTCCAGTTCTTAAAGAGCGTCGTTTGGTTCACTTACAGACCCTTATACTCACTGGTTCGTAATTTTTTCATTGCCTTTTGAAAAAATGCCCTAAAAAGACCAGAAAAAGGCGCTATGAATGATTACACAATAAACTCATCGTTTTCGTCAGAATAGTGTTAATTCTGGTCTTGAATATAGCTACCAAACTATTCACTGATATAGCTGTAAAACCGAACATCTTTTGGCCTTGTGTCACTAAATTTCACTCACCTTCTTTAACCAGGCATTTTATTTACCCTCCCATCTAATGCCCATTGAACACTCGACGTAAGCCATCAAGATTGATTTAATTGAATGTCAAGCGGTTATATGTGTGCTGAATACTTCATATGGCGTCACCATTAAAAATTCCGTAAAAACGCCTTGTTGAACAACGTGTCATCAGCAACTATTATCCAAAAAACTGTCATCCCGTAGTGCTGCGTTCTAGCATGTCAGCCACTGAGATGATTGCCAAGGGTCTTTCTCCAGTTAAGGATTTGATATAGCGTCCATCTGCTGGATTAAAGCGAGTAGGACACCGCAAGCTTCAACTTTGGAGTTCAAGAAAAGCACTAACCAAACGTATGCGAAACAAGCTGTGAAAAGACTAGGTAATATGGTTGGTAATTGAATGCATTCATCATCTACTCGATTTCGATCTTCGCCTTTGTTTTCAGATTATTATCTTTTGATGCTTCGATCTATTCCACTTTCTGTTCGACGGTACTTCAAGGCTGAACCGAAGACGGGACACAGAAGTCCGAGGTTAATTTTGAATTGACCGAAAAGGGACTGCTCATCCATAAACGGCTTTAGATGCTTATTATAATATCGCACAGCAATCTACCCTTACAGCTTATGTAATTCAAAAACACTGCCACAGCATAAATTATTCAGGGACCGTAATTAACTAATTGCGTTCACATTTGATGAGTGGAGTATTACGCTACTGGATTATGTGGTGTAAAAGTTTTCCTTCGCAAAACCTTACCGTGCTAATTGGTATGACTTGGGAAGTCAACCGATCTAAATCTGTTCGCCTTCATTGAGTCTGACTCACGGGGTAATTTTATAGTTGAACATAAAACAAAGAACCGTTTGTGATTTTATTGAATTAGTGGAATTGAAAAGTTACCCTAACTTCTGGTTTATTCGTCCTGTGCAAATCGGCGGCAGTCAACGGAGGTGGGAGATAAGACTACTCAAAATTCAATGCCACAAACGTTATTTGCTTCTTCATCACTCCACGCAGTTTGTGATTCTTTCGTTTCTTGCAAAACAAACCGCCTGTCGGTCATAGGTGAACCAGCAATATTCTTCACGTTGCAGGCGTTTAAACGCGTGGCACTCAGCAAGCATTCGCTTGACTTCTGATCGCAAAACAGTGCGTCCCTAATTAAACCCTTCGGGGAACACAAACACCCCTGTTACCGTAAACCCTTCCCTCGACTATTGCTTTCGAAATGACTTCCTGGACGGAACGATCAAAAACAACCAGACGATTGAACAATTTACGGTAATTTTTCACAGCCGTCATTTTCTTGTCCTAGAAGTGTGTATTTTTGCTTGGGTGTTTGTGTTTCTCTCGAGGTAGTATTGTGAATTTTATGACTTCACCCCTGCTGTTTCACCACGCATGTCTTGTCTTTATTAGGGTGGGTGAACCATGTCACTCTTGTATACGCGTGTGGTTAAACAATGAGTATGACGGGTGGACTTCAATGGTGCTCTTACTTGTCCCTTGGTCTTGTCACCGCTGTTACAACTTCATCCCTTCCACGTTCGTCTGTTCACACAGCACGCGCACTCATGTAGCACGTGTCTTTCAAGGAATGTGGATAAGGAACGAGGAATGGCTGTGGCGATAGGACTCTGGCGACCGCATTCGGCTCATTTTGTCAGATTTGTGACCTTTGCTTGTTCAGCGTTTCCCACCCCCACTGTCTGTCAGGCCCAAGTACGGATAACTTGGGGAGGGGGATGAGGCTGAACCGTGAGAAAATCAATGTAGAATTGAGAAAACCTTGGATGAATACTTCCGGTTTTGGTGTGGTTAAACATGTGGGTTTCGACCGACAATCTTTGACTGAATACCTGATCAGTTTCCAGATCTTCAGATCACCATAAAAATGAAGCAAAACAATTGTCAATTGATGAGTCTGATCCGACTGTGGCACCTATAGTTTCCATAAGGTATTGAAAAATACGCCCGAGTAACTAAATAGTTAAACTTTGTGCACTTTTCTTTTTCCGTGGAAAAATCAATGCAAACTTCAAGATTGATTTCATTAATTAGAAAAGTTTTCATTCAGAAGTTCGAGTGTTTTCGGCAGGGATTTATATTAGTTAAACTTTAATCCTCCGGTTGAACTCCATTTGGCCGTAAACCACGCTTGAAAAAGTTTATTTGTGATCAACAAGCATGGGCTAATTATATCAGTTACACAACGTATTGTTATTCAGAGCTAAACATTTACATAGGACTTGGAAGTCAAGGTGGCAAACACTGGTCTGCCTTTTCCGTACTTCTCATCAAGCCTGTATAGTACACATGCAAAACTGTAACAGCGCTCACAAGTAAGATCCAGGTATTTAACGGAAGTGCACAGAACCGCGTGTTAAATCAGTTGTGATAACTATGTGTAGACCGATTAGCCAGCCGGTTCACCGGTCCCGTGCGTGTTTCCCACCATTCCGTTGACCTCTGACCAAGTGATATGGCTAGAAGTCGCAGCCAGTGGAGTAGCTACATTCAGGCTCTTTTTTACTTTGTGTTTTATGCTTCTTACTTCGCTTCTGGCTCTTCTTCAAATCTTGCTTCGAGTCTCATTGATCTTGACTCGACGACTCTGGAAGCTAGCTACCGAAACCAGAGCACAGAAATGCAAGGTTAATGGGTCAATGAAGTAGACTGAAATGAAAGAAGCCGTAACGCCCTGACAAGATGTTTTGATAATTTAGGTAGATCTGTGCAACCGGAACATAAGTGCATCGGCCAAAAAAGGATTCGCTTTGTGGCCCGTTTTTATTTGCGGTTTTGCCGACACACAACGTATAGCACAGAATAACTTACGTATAACATCCCGTAATTCATCTGTGTAGATAAAATCTGACCATTGTTCGCTTCTGATATGCTATAAGACGCTTTGCTTTGACGTCTGTCAGGGATGCAAGGAATAATCCTTTTTAATTTACTCGTTGACCATCAAGTAACCTTATTCTTAGGTTAAACCCTTTTTGAGTACTGAATTTTCGTTTTGCTCACCGCACCATATTGAGCGTATTTCCGTTCCCTTTTTTCATCTCTTTTCGAGTAGTAGTATTTTTCTTTCTGCGTTCATTTATTGCATACGACTTCGGTATACAGTGGTCGCCCCATATGGGGCTCGAACCGCTGACTCTTCAGCTCTAGCCTAACATTCTACGTTTCCGCCAATCCGGTCACTCCGGATGGCCGGCCAATCTTGTACTGTCACATGCGCGCACGCACGCACCTTTCTGATCTCTGTTTACAGCAAGCGCGCCGTTTAACTTTTAAACGCCACAGAACCGTATGCTGTCTGCCGCCCTCTGTAAGCTATATCCGTTTTCCCATTTCCATGTATTTTCTCTTAGTTATTCGCCTTATGACTGCCCCTGCTCTCCGTTTCTGATCAAGACAGCCGTCTTATCACAACCGATAGTAAGCTGTGCTTGAAATTTTGTTAGTATCTATATTCACTACCAGTTCCAACTGATTTAATTTTTTATTGAATGCGGCTGTCCCAGTCTACTGTAATCTACAGTTGCTGCCGTTTTGCCGTTCATAAACATGTTCAATTTGTCTTCACGGTTTCTGACTGGGACTGCGTTTGATCGAGTGACCTTTACCTGTAGAATCCATAGACGTTCGGGAATCTACAGATAACAATCTTTAAAATTCGTGGCACTGACGAGACTGAATTTGAGGTGGGGTTGAGAGGATGGAGTCTAACGCGATATCAGTAAACCACCAATGTTATTCTGAATTACCCGGGTTCTCAAACGTTTGTTGTAACGACATCGTATACTGTGTCAGAAACCGATTACAGTTTATCCAGAAAATCGACTCGGTTAATCTGATAGCCAGTGCAAAAAACGCAGCTCAGATAGTTAACCATTGTCTTTATATCTCGAAAGGGGTTTCATGTGACATCTAAAAAATCCACTTTCCGTTTTTTATTGGTAAACTAATTTATTTTATTTTACCTCAAACATTTACTAGGTGAACAAAGACCTTTTGGGCAGCATTGTGACGTTCACCGAGTGTGAACATCCATTTCAAAAGTGACACCCGGGTTATTGCTCTAGTCATTTATGCACGCTAATATTCTTTTAATTTTACTAAACCAGATGGCTCGAAATCAATGGTAAGGACAACCATGGTTGCTTATGGAGATACTAGTTTGAACTGGTTCAATATGTCCTCCATTTGGGCTTTCAGTTGGTCGTGACCTTTGCGTAAAAAGTTTACATCATCTTCAGCTCGTCTGGTTGCAGCTGCCAAACGATTCGCCTCCTTCTCTTCCAAAGCTCGACAATTTAGAGCTTCAATTTGGATTTTTTTGCGCAGCTGACAGATATCCTCCTCTAGCTGCTTAATGCGCGCGGTTTGACGATTTCGGTCTGCCTCACGAGCCAGTGACTTTTGCAATCCGAACACAACACCAGACGCGTAGATGGACTGAAGTGCAGCCAATGTGGTGGCCACTTCGTTTCGTACTCGCAGAAGTAATAGACCACGTTCAGCGCAGTGAATAGTTAGTTGACGGATGAGTTCGTCAAAAACCTGAAATAAGCGGTTGAGAACCAAAGTGTTAGCAAAGAGTGATGCTGGTTGAAAAGTCTCTATCTCGGTGGTTCTACAGATTTTTCTCTTCTACGAGGATTCATCTTTACTTGACATTTCCGTTAACGCGATCCGTTTATTTGGATTAATTAATTTTACAGCAAATAAAGTGATTGGAATTAGTTCAATTTCTGACCTTCAGGCTTCCGGTTTTGATGTGCTCGAGTACATCATAGCTTTTGTTGTAGGTCTACTCGCAATTTAAATTTAGCAATTGGGATCATTCTCAGAATGATCCTATCCTTGTATGAGCATGAACGAAATAACAGTAAATTCTTGCGGGACAGACAGGAACGGGGGGCTTCACCGACTGTTTTGTTAAGCTACTGTTTTGGGTTGACGCCTCACCGCTTTACGGGTCAGAATTCGAATCAAACGATCCCGTTAAGGCTCCAAAATAAAAATCCTTTTTGCAGTCACAAATTTTGATTCTTCCAGAGACTTTTTTGTGAAGAGACTGACTAAGTTCTCCTCCTACCTTCGTGAGACTCATGTTATTGAGCTCTGTTTGAAGGAAATGTGGTCTGTGCAAACAATTGATTGAAAATATCTGACCCAAGGTACTCTAAGAATCTCCTGTCTAATTCATTCTCGGGGCAAAGGATGATCAATGTGGTCATGAGCTAACACATTCTGAATGTGCCTAGTGCCTAGTACAAAGATTTGAGTGGAAGTTCTAAGTGAAGCAAAAGCTGGAAGTAAACTCACTTCTTTCTCATATATTGTCATCTTTTTATGAGTGACATCTTCTCTGCGGTGACAGAACAAAGGTGAACGTCACCAACTAGCTGGAATCTTCTTTTGAATGAAACAGTTCTCATCAGAAAGCAAGGCGTAGGCGAACATATGTTTTCGGTGATTTAATTCTCAAGCCAATTACAATCACATATATATGACTTGAGGTGATACAAATGTTAAAAGCCTTTGGCTCAGGCGGGATTCGTTGGCCCAATGCATTGAACTAGTGGACTCCGGTTAGATTCTGCTGTAGGCAGTCATACTACAATCTAGTTCACTGTGGTGGATGACATGTGCTACTGTAACTTGGGCGGGTATACTGTGATCCATATGCAAAAATCAAAAGTCTTTTGGCTGGTACAGCGTTCGCCGTACTAAAGTGCAGGCGGCGACCATGATTTGGTTCGAATCCTGCCGGGGCTAACGGCATTTAACACTTGGATCTCCCCAAAACCTTGTCAAAATCTGCCAAACATCAACACATTTATATGAAACACAATCAGGGAAGGAAAAGGACACATTTAGTCAGTCAGTCAACCGATTGGTTAGCCGACCACTTAATAGATAAACAGGGGACTTGGTAAAATTACGTGTCGTCGTCAGATACCTGGATCGGCAACACATTCGAGAATGACGTCATCGATCTTCGGCCACGGAAGTTCAAGTGCTTGGACCAGCTTCTTTTGTGAACAAAGCTTAGGTCGCAGTAGCGGGATGTTGTACGCCTCAGCCGCAGCTGATGCCCTATATGTGACTGATTTTGACTCATTCGGTTGGACCCTGTATAGGGCACTGAACGACGTCGCCGGATCAACCTTGTGGCCTGTGTCTAACAGATGAGCGAGAATGGAAGTCGATACAGTTTTGCGGATGCAATATTCCTATTTATGCTACTTTCTCTTTGATAGTAGCTGAACGAGATAATACAAAAACCTTCATCAGGTAAATAGTCTACCCTAATTACCACCCGGAAGCTCACGTCCCTTGTTACAATTATGCTGACAATGCATAAATGAGCATTCACGTTTATTCCTGACATGCAGCGAAATCTGGAGCAAGTGAAAGTATGAATATTCTCAAAGCCAACCGGAGGCGTTCAACCATTCGGTTGTTTACGTAGTCCAGCAAGGGTTGAAAGAAACCTCAGTAATTGTGAATTGATGAGCAGCTTTTGGACGGAATTCGGATAATTTTGCAGCCTCATCCGATCCCACTAATTAGGCTCCTTTTGTGTGTGTGTATGTGCATGTGGGGTGTGCGTGCTATACATGGGAAAGGATGTCCTACAAATTGCACACTGTTCGCAATTCTTGCGTTATGTTGAAAAAATCTAGTTAGGGCTGACATAGAAAGAAGGCACCAAGTGTATTTAAACATAAAGCAGGGCAAGAGTCCGCCATCCTCCTCCCTGTACCTTAAAAGATATGTAACCACTTGACAGCGGACTTCGAAATGTAAGTGACGGTTATCCATATGCAGCTGTGATCACGTTATGTTTCAGGGGGTCAGAGAGTTAGAGAATGAATTTAACTCTACACAAGTACTGTCTATTTTGTGCGGTGGCTAGATTAGAATGTCAGAGCTGTTAGTCCCAAGTGCATGGAATCACATCTCATTCATTCAATAATTCAACATTTGTTTGTGTCAGTAAAGTGATTCAGTGATAAACTTTCTTCGTTTTACGATGACAATGAGGATAGAACGGTTTAGTAAATGCAACAAATAATATTGTTACTGAATGCAGACTGAATTTCGGTTCACTTTCGTCAATAGGATTTCAGAGGTACTCCAATAGAACCAACTTTACTTGTGAATATTTTTGGCTAGAACAACTGGCTTTATTTGTTATATACCATATAAACGAAGTTCACTTGAGAAAACATCCATGTAATGAGAAAATCTTGAGCAACTCGACCGCTGGTCGCATAAAATTCTGGATAGGAATAGCCGGAAAAACGGAGTCCGCATCAGGAACTGGTAACTTTGGTAAACGGTTCTGCCCCATTCGCAACTCCTCGAATAGGTTCTGCAAATATGATTCCATTCTTCGTGAAGCAGCAAGAAACCTAATACCCGAAAAGAGTAAGAAAATTAACCGATGGGTAGAACTCGTTGGTCAGCTGCTCCCCTGGCCTACTAACCACTCGACCGACTAACCAATATCAACCCCTCCAGTCCAGTACGAAAGTAACTGTCACCCGCTAAGTACTGCGGAAATCACAGAAACAATTAACAAATTGAAGGACAGAAAGGCTGTTGGGGAAGATAGCATCCCTCCAGAAGTATATAAAGCAAGTTCGCTGTCATTGATTGACAGGCTTTATACACTTTTTTTTGGTATCTCATAGTGACAATCTCAAAAGGAAATAATGGAGGAGAAAAACGTATGATAGGAGTAGGAGGAGAACTACATTGATGGGATTAAGTCGGTGAAGAAAGTTGGTGAATGCAAGAGGGCCGCTGATCCCGGCATCTAGCTGTATCCCCCAACTTATCTAACCATTGAGTGGGAGGGTTTCTTGGACCCCACCCAGGAAGTCTAACACGCTCTACAAGGCCAAGTTCACTAGTTAGGACTTTCATACCTTTCTTCCATGTCATGGACTGACCACCCTTAATCATCTTCCAACTGGTACTCGCCCCAGGAAACATGGCACGCCGAGTGATCCCATCAGGGGACATGCGTAACACATGTCCCAAACACCTGAGCCTGGTGAACCTAAGTGTTTCATCTAATGATTTGATTCCTGAACCTAAGACCTTCCGCGGAACCTAAGCGTTGCTCGCATCGTGTTCCCACCAGATTCTAGCAATACTTCAAAGACATAGATGTTCAAATACGGACAATCTTTGTATGTCCTCCACCCGCAGTGGCCTTGTCTCCGAACAATATATAAGCACAAGCCTGACTGCTGCAACGCACACTCGACCCTTGATAGTAAACAGATGTCACGTCGACGCCACAGATGTTTCAGGTTGGTGAATGTCAAACGAGCCTTGGGTATACGCAGAGACACTTCATCCGATATCCGACCTCCGGGTGAGATACAGCTCCCCAGATAACAGAAGTTGTTTACCAAGTTTATAGTCTCTCCAGACACCGAAAGGTTTGGCGTTGAACCAACCCAGTCCTGCAAGAGCATCTTGCCCTTTGAAGGTGCAAAATGCATACCGAACATCACTACGCAACCCGTCAAGCTGTCTAGAAAAGCCAGCAACTTACCTGGATCTTCACTTAGAAGAACTATGTCGTCAGCACACTCAAGGTCTTATATCTTCCCACCCGGGAAAAGTTCAACGCCGCTTTACTCATCTGAGAAAAATGCGGTCTCTAGGACCATATCAATCAAAAAGTTAAAGAGAAAAGGAGAGAGGGGGCAACCTTGACGTACACCACTTCGTGTGGTGAACTCGGATGAAAGATCATCGCAAGCCCGATTTCGGCTTCGGCTATTAATATAAAGGGATTTTACGATGAAAATGAATTTCTCTGGTACACCGCACTCAGTGCATGGTTAGTGGTTGTCTAAACTGAACTGAACTGTGCACACTTTTTGGCTCCATTTGGCGAGAGGAAGCATTCCCATGCGACTGGGGAATCTCCATTCTGCTGCCCATTCCGAAGAAAGGTGCTAAATCAGTATGTAAGAACTATCGAGGGATTAGCTTGATCGACATGGCCACAAGCATTCTTGGTGCGATTACTAAACCGTTTCTCCGAGGCAAGAGACCGGCCCACTTGCCAGAACCATGGAGGTTTTTGTCTTGACTGAAGCTGTGTGGATAAAATCTTCGCACTGGGCCGAATACTGGAGCTCCGCCAAAAGTTTTAGCAGCCAACGGTAACTTGCTTCATGGGCTTCCGGAGCTTCTTCTATTCGGTTAACCGCGAGTCTCTTTGGTCCATAATCCAATTCAATGTGATTTACGATAAGCTTTTAAAGCTGTTGAAGGGGTAAAACTCGACAACTGGTGGTAGGGTTCGTATGTACGGCGAAGAATCTTGCGAGTTTGCATTCACTGCCGGAGTTACACCGGGCTTTCCCCTCTCACCAGTGTTGTTTAACTACTCTATGGATTCGATAATGAGTGAGCATTGCACAACTACACTGACATCCCGTGTTTTCACCCTGTCTCACTAACTCTAGAAAGAACTCAGTTCTGCCTCAGATTCACCTAGTTTATTAGCGAAAAACAAAGAGTATATAGGTTTCTGTCACAAGGTCCCACTGGTATGGGCAACCAAGCCTTTAGGCTTAAATGCCGCTGGCAGGATTCGTCTCGACTATCGATTCACGCCATCGACCGGCTGTCCTGGCGATCGTAGTTTCGTGGGCTCGGTAGGGGCTGGTGCTGATGCACTGTCTGCCCGTGAGACCAAACCGTCCATCGAACGCTGCGTCGGACCATACCCTCACACCCAACTTATCCAGGAAATATACATCTCGGACCTGGACTTCGCGAATGATATTGTCGGGCTTGGGGACGCCCCAGCTACTCAACAACCAATCTTCGACCGAGTCAATACCTTCGTGAGGTCCATCGGACTTGAAGTAAACTTAACCAAAACAAAAGCCTTCACAACTCATATAGGCCCGACAATTCAAGAACTGTCCGTCGATGACTGACCAGTGCAATACGTCCCTTCATCCAAATAACTAGGCTGAACACTGCTTCCGAACGGCCAGGCAAAAGGTGAAGAGGTATTGCGGATTGACAGCGCCAGAAGAGCCTCCCTTCAGCTGAGACGAAAGCTGTGGACTCGCAGTGAAATCAGCTTGAGAAACAAGGTTCGTATCTACGGTCGCGCCATCCGCCCCGTACTCATCTATGGCTGCGAAACCTAGCTACTATGAGCTGTAAGTAGGCTGTAAGTTTTCGAGCACTGGTGCATGCGCAAATCCTCAGAGTCAAGCGGCCGGACAGGATGTCCAACGAAGAGGTAAGAAAACAATGTTCCGATGTCGATGTTTCCGCCGTCCTCCTCCAACGTCGACGGCTACAGTGGTTCGGCCATACCCTTCGGCGACCCGAGTCAGAGCTAATCAGACAAACACTCTGCCCCACTCCCTGCCCTGGTTGGCGTTGTTGCCTTGGTGGGTAGCTCAAAAAATGGACCAGTACAAAGAAAATGACGTAGAGCTTCTAGGCCTTCAGTCGGTCTATGAAGTCTGGCGATGGAAAAAGGACTGGATCACGATCCGTACCTGACTAGCCTTCGACCGATGCGGGTGGTCAGCAATGGTTCGCGATATCCACGGAACCGACTTATCCTCTAGCAGGAGATAGTCGCGTAAAAGTAAGAGGTAAAGTAATGGAACAAGCACTGACTTTAAACAGGTTAGTGTGGCTGGGGCATGTTTTTCACCTTCCCATCGATAGATCTCCTCGGTGAACACTGCTCTCCAAAGCAGCAAGTGGCTGGATAGCAGGTCAAAGTGGTCAGTCCACGACAGGGTAGAAAAGTATGGAAACCTTGACCAATGGATTGGGCCAAACAGGGCATGTTGGAATTCATTGTTGGGGTCCGCAAGACGCACTTACCAGGTGATTAGACACATTAGGTGATTTGGCTTAGAGTTGGGGCCATTGACGTAATAGCATCTTGTCTCTTTCTTTGCGTTCACGAGTTCCGTTTGATATTTTGTTTTTGGCCCTTTTCATATTAATCTTCGTTTCACCCTACTCTTAGTTTGACAATGTTGTGAGTTAGCAATCGAAACCAGAGCACAAAGGTTCAAAGTTAATGGTTGAATGAACTGAACTGAAATGGGTTCACAGGAGAAACTTTCACCTGATAGGATATGAACAATATCCGTTCATATGTCGCTCCTATTCCTCAGCTTATTCGTGTAATTCACTTGAACCACGTACGATCTGCCTGCCGAGCGTCTTCTCTGGAACGTCGTTTCCATTTTTCACTTATGTTAGGTCTTTTGAGCCACAATCGTAATATTGCTTTTACGTGTCACTCTGTTTTAAACGACACTGCAAGCTATCCGGGGTTGTGTTTTTGGTTCCAAATTGTCGCCACTGATAGCAATGTTATAGTTTTGTTTCTGAACAGTCTTGGTCTACACCACAGTTCCACTTGGACAGTTTGTTTTTATTAGAGAGGCATCATCAGATTCTTTTCCTTAGATTAAAATTCTCTTATATCTTCACTGCTGATTGGGCATTACTAACAGAATGGTCGTAATAGGGACTGTTGTTCCAGTCTTCGAATTTCCACTCCTGACCGAGCTTCCGGAACTCCATGCTCGTGGATTGTGGTCGGTTGTCGGACAACAGTGACACAAAAATTTTGTATCGGCAGAAATGAGCGCGTGAAAAGTGAATCATGTTGTCAGCAGAAAGCATTTCTCGATCTCTGAGGAATGAAACCGGTTACGTTTTTCTTTTACCATAGGCCAGTCGTCAGATACCTTATCTGTTGGTTGTTGAGGAATAATGGCACCTATAGTAGCTTTTCAGATTTCGGTAAGATATTATGTCTGCTGAACTCCAGTCAATCATCGAAGCTTGCTCGAACCCCAATGGTACCTTCATGATATCCACTCCGTACACACGGTCTAAAGTTTGTGTGATAACTATTTGGCTTTACAAAAGACAGACCAATTCATAATCACGTATTCCAGATCTGATCGACATCCTCTACAAATGATTTTGTACCTCACTAAGTACTTTTGCAGCTACAACTATGGTAACTTTTGATCGGTTTGAATGACCCTCTTCCTGCCATACCTGTAGGTTTTGAAGCGCTCCGAAGTAAAAACCAACCCGAGCATTTCGTTATCTTACTCGGCTTCGTTCATCATGGCGGGGAAAAGAGCCGTGACTGTCATAGTCAGCCGGTCTTCCGTTTTGCAGAAGAGCCGACCAGAACCGGACTGGTTGGTGTCACAAGGAATGGTTAAAGGTCCTAGATTTTTCGAATCTATTGCCCATAACCGCAAGTGAACTGCTCCCTTGCGAATGAGCTGTCAAATAGGCTGCATGAACAACCAGTCGCCGATTAAAAGGTTTCGTTTCACAACTTGTCGATGAAAACCATCGACCTGCTGTCGGCTACCCTTTTGCCCGTAATTCCGCTGACTCCAGCTTTGACCTCGATTCCGGAAAAGCATTGCCTGTACATAAAATGATTCGGTAATGGCTCTGATCGACTGGTGAAACCGGGTCGTGTGTTCGTCACCGTTCAGTCAAAGCCTTCACAAAGAGAACAACCAGAAATTTGAGGGAACCATTTGTGACTACACGTACAAGCATGTAATACGCATTTAATTCCACTCACCAGTTTTGTCGAATTTCCGTAGAAGGAGGAAAACTTATGCGTTACAATAGGGTCTGCGATAATAAATGGCAAGTACGTGGGGACAGTTTTTAGGTGATCTGTAGTTTAACGAGTCCAAAGTGGGTCAAAGTAATGGGGAGGACTTTTACATTCATTTCGTATTGCTTCTCCTGTGAGATGAACTAGCACAACGTGCAATTGCAGTGTTTGATCAGATAAGGAATATAAATCATGGAAATAATCCCCATACAGTCCCAGTTTATCTACACACGGCTTTGTAGTTGTACGTTTATTTTTTTCTAAACAATGAGGTCAATTTCTATCCTAGCTGAAGGTGCACAAGATGATAAATGTTGGTAATTAGTCAGAGATTAGATGGGCCTATCTGAAGGACCTTTCCCTGCGACCCGTTTCCTTTCAATCACATCACAATCATTTGCACTTAAATCGTCCACCTACCGAAACAAAAACGATCCTGTTTGAATGCACCAACAAAATCACCAAGCACTCTGCATTTTGATCGCTCGCCGGAAATTTTATAGTGAATAATGGTTACCATAGCGAGTTGACCTAAGTTAAACTGTGACTACTTCATGGGAGATCAAACTGTACTAATTCGATTCTTTTCGAATTCTATTCTATTTCATGCCAGTTCCAGAAATGTATTAAGTGTTGCTGCTCTGGTGGCTAATTTTTCAGTCGGAAACCACAACACTGAGAAGGATAAAAACAGTGAACAGAACGCCACGAATAATAGTGGAAAGTGGATAAAGAGTATGTTTGAATGCAGACGAGCCACCGGTCATGACACAGCCGCATTATCCATTATCTTTCGCCAGTTAATGTGCTAACTTCTCGGATCCCACCAAGGAGGCCTTACATACCCTAAGTGGTCAGCACCACTGGTTTTCCGTACCTCTCTTGCATGCCAGGAACTGATCACCTTTGTTCAGCTTCCGACCGCTACTTCCCATAGGGAATATAACGTGCTGAAGAAGACGATCCAGGGGCAAGCGCAACACGAGCCCCAACTGCCTTGGTCTGGAGGGCGTGAGTGTTTCATGTAATAATTTTTCTCATGTCCATCGACGTTACGATTTTCCCACCGCGTTCCATCAATGAGTTGAATTCCCGTTAACTTTTCTATCCTCTTCCGGCAGTTGCCACGTTTCTGAACCACGCAGAAGAACGAGGAAGACGTTGTACCTTAGTAATAAGGCAATCACATCGAGGTGGTCAGTTCATGCCATGCAGAAAGGTATGAAAACCTAGACCAGTGGAATTGGCCAATTAAGGCTTGTTAGACTTCCAGGTTGAGGTTCATGTAGCCCACCAACCAGGGGGCTGGAGATATTAGATGACACGGCTAGTCGCTGCAACTAGTGGAGTAGTTACATTAGATAGCTTCTCATTTGTAATTTCCGTTTATTATTTGGTTTTCGGCTTATTTTCAACGTATACTGCTATTCTTTTTGTCTTTAAATCGACGATACCGTGGGGTAGAAACCAAAACCAGGGCACAGAAGTGCAGGTTGATGTCTGTACTGAAATGAACTTGACATTTTTGCTCATTAATTGGTGCATGTGATGTACACTGCGTCCCTAAGTCTCTTTCCACAGCAAGCGCACTGCATTCACTTTAAGCAACTGGCAACAGGGTGTTATTCTGTGAATGGTATGAATGGTCCCAAGCTCAACTTTAGAACACAAACCTTGGGGAGTGAACAATTGTCCTGAATGATTCCTAATCCTACTCTCACTTCTCCTATAGGTGACAATAGCGCATCTATTTGATCGTTGGTTGAAGGACATCAAGACACTCCACTCGACACCATCCCACCTTTTGTAATAGTGACCTTCAAACTGGCCAACGGCAAATCAAATGCATTATGGTCACCTATATACTATATGAAAGCAAGAATCAGAATCATTAAAATCATTTTTTGCCCTGTCCAATGCTATTGTATTTTTCTTTGGGTATAAATGCAGTGTGCGTAATTTAACTTTTTAGTGAGTTCAACTGATCAAAGAAGTGAAATATAGTAATAATTTCTTGTGAATTTCACAGTGTCTTCAAAACTTTTGGAGGAGGTACACTTGTCAAATAATATTTTGCCTTTCCCTTACTTAATAAACGATAATTGACTTGGTTCCCACCCACTCAGTGTAATTAGTAGCAAATACTTTTAGGTACTCACTACGCATGAGTACACACGTTGACTTTAGTGATATTATTTGCGATTAGATTCGATTTCAACTGTGAAATTCGCCGTCGTTCACACAGTAATAAGTCATCACCTACCATTGTTTTGTCGTCTGAAGACAAGTTGAAGTTGCCTTCGAATTCAGCTAACAAAGGTATATGCTTTTCAAGTGTTCGCCACCAGAACCCATTTAACCCATGAGCAGCTGAGTTATTTTACTGTATTCCACAGAATAATTTAATCAGATAGCAAGAAACAAGATAGCAAAAGATGAGAGACATTGAGGGATGTGGCCAAGATCCTAAGCTAGTGCGATTTATGTCCTACTCCTAAGCTACTGCTCCTTTCAGAACCGCAGGAACCTGTGGCATTTCGCATCAATCTCAAATTACAGGCTAGAAAAATAATAAAGCTCTTCACAAGAAACATGCTAGAGTTTTCTGGGCTAATCATACTTAACACCTACCTACCACGCAAAAAACGTTTTTATTCGGGATCGTTAACCGGAGCCCTTAACTGAATAGTCTAAGCCGCAAGGCACTGGGGCAATAACTCAGCAACGGAACTTAGACGAAGAACCTGTAAAGGAACTTCTCCTGGTCTGTCACGTGAGGCCGGACTGTTGTACGCATCCTGTCTTGTTTTCTTTTTCGTTATATTATCAATTCGCCTTTCGAATCCGGTCCTTGGGCTCATGCAACCAAGGAAGCAAACAAAAAGTGGACGGGACAGAATCCTTTGGGCCGGAGGCTGCTCAGCTTAGGAGGGCGATAGCTGCCTAATAAAATGCGATGACTTCTCCCACCATCTAGGGAAACCCTAGGTACTTCTTTTTCTATGTTCATCTAATGGTGCTTTTTTACCGGAAAATTGCCTATCCCTGAGTTTATACCCTAGAGTGTCTTCTCCAAGGGTATGGTGGACAGAACCAGGTGTTACCCGTCAATTGGTTCAGAGAGTTTGAACTTCGTCTGGCCTGAAGAAAATCTTTCTGCGTAGCTCTGTAACAGCGGTCTTTCTGATTCTCCTGGTTGCTTGCTAGTATTTGGACGAAAGCAAAACGTGCGTCTCGAGAGACTGAATAGAAATCTTTTGACCTTTTCTTTCTGTAATGTGATTTTCCTCTTTTTATGCATTTTGCAATGCTTATTCAATGACCGGCTTCGTTCTACCTTACAGTGTGCCGAATAACGCACGAACACCAAAAACCATACTGAAGTTATGGGCATCTAGTTACTCTAGTATATCCAATTGGGGGACTTGTATTACATTCGTGACAGCCATTATTAGTGAATAATGGTGTAGTTGATCGAGGTTAGTCTTCACAAATTTTTAACCTCCATCTCCAGTCCTTATTTCGACTTTGACTACTGTGAATGGTTTCAGCAGTAAAAGCTGAAATTCGACCGTTTTGAAGAAAACAGGTTGTCGGACAGACTGAACAAAAACAGATTTATTTGCCCAAGTATATAATTGTAACTACATTTAATTATTTTCCATTGTTTTCAAAGGGGCTGAAGTCGAAACCGCCCTATATTACGGTTAGACTGGGAGACATCTAGGGCGGAAGTGAGACATATGACCTGCCCCTTTACTATTATCGTCAAGATAACTACTGAGAAGTTCAGTTCAGTCCCGACATCCGCTATCCATGTACTGGGTGTGGTGGCTTTTGTTGCTATCTCTCCCCAGGAGCCACAATCGGAAATAATTATCCAAAAAACAAGAATATGGAAACGGTAATAAGAGAACCACAAGTTGCAGTCTGAAGTCAGTAAGGAAAATCTGATGAATACATGGGAACCACTGATTGCGACCCTTAGTCATATCCTCCAGTGTATTTAACAACTGAGTGGGGCGATCTCTCGAACACTACCCAGAAAGCCCTACATGACCAAGTTTGATGGTAGGAATATTCACTCATTTCTTTCATGTCATGGACTGGCCACCTTTGCTCATATTCTAACTACTATCCGCCTCAGCGAGCATTGCTCGCTGAGAAATCCTAAACAAGGAAGTGCGCAACATGTGTCCCAACAACCCTAGCCGGGTAAGCTGACTTTTTCTCGAAAGATTTTGTTTGTGTACCTAATAATTTATGCCGAACCTCAACATTGCTTATACAGTGTTAAAAAAAACACTAGAAATATTATGCTGATATCGGTGTTTAAATGCCAACACTATACTAACAACCCCCTGCAATGGCCAAACTTCCGAATCATAAGGGAGAATTAGTCCGGCTGCTGTAGCGTACTCTGTACCCATGATAGATAAACGAATGACGCATGGACCCCATAGATGACTGAGGTTGACAAATACTAAATGCGCATTTTATGCATTCGAAGACACTTCCTCCGACATCCGACTTCCGAGTAAAATGCAGCTGCCTAGAAAACAGAAAGGCAGTGGTTCAACCATTGAGAAGTCATCTTGTATGAACCACGCCGTTTAGGCAGTATATTAGTTCATCCGAGGGAGCAACTAACCGTACATGAAATGAGTTCTTATTAAAGAACCTTTTTTCTAAATGGTTGAAGAACCTAACCCAGAAGATTTTGTTTGAGATTCTTGGGCAGAATTTTATCTGAATTCCATGTGGTAATGGAATCTAGGCGGGAAGGAGAGAGAGAGAGTGAGCTGTGTGCTTCATTTGCATACTGTCAAATCTTTGGGTGTAATTTTGTAGTTCAATTATTAGAGTATATTCGATACTCAAGTGTGGTTGGCGTCCTACTTGGGTCTGAATCTTACAAGGACCCGTGACTTTCGACATTTGCATCAACTCAACATGTAGATTTAAATGTAACGTGTAGTATCGATGCTCAACTCTCCATTAAAACTACTTATTTCATATTTCTTTCGATAAGAAAACTAAAAAGTTGTTTATTCTGAATAGTCCTGGTATCTGCTGATGGAAAGAACGATCTTGGCTTACGTGTTACGGACTTTCACACCGGAGTATTTATTATTTTTCATTATACGATTCATCATGCTGTATGAACTCTCAACTCATCCTTGAGAGCTATGAAAGCTGCTTCATCCATGCTGGGAATCAGCAGTGGTGCATATGCACGGAGTCCTCACTGAGATTGGAACTCGGTGTGAACGACTGTGAGTCGGTCATCCAAAAACCGGGCTGTTCGAGATAGTTTTCAATGGTTTGATCAATTTCACCACTACATCCTACAACCCTCTTCCATCATTAAATGTGAATTGTAGCATCCCGTTATTCACACAAGAATCAAACCGTATGATGGTCATATTTTTCGAAGGGGTCTAGGCAAAATGAAAACATTCTCTTTATGATTCGAAACAGGGGCGAAAAATTAGTACAGTGCTTCCAGAGCTTTCTATGTTGAGTTTAGCCTTGTTGTTGTATGACGAATTATATTACATTTATAAAGCAACTCTCCTGCTGCTTATATTCATATCCATTTGGGTTAAAAAATGGATAAAAAATGTTCTGCGATACGCTCCTTCGGATAGGGCTTCTGAGTCTTTCAGGCTGATCGTACCTGAACATCTGACGGTAGAAAGTTATCCAATTCTGGGCCCAAAAAATACACCCAACTGCTACCGCATGATTTTGTATATTATCAACTCAATGAAGGTCCATAGCAATTCTCAATTTACTTCGGAATTACGGCGAAATATTTCCAACTGATACGAAACGCATTCGGACCTATTTCAACTGTATTCTAAAGTGATGATTGATTGGTCGGAATATCATACTGGCTGGTTTGAAATCCAGATCGTCAAACTCCAACACCACAGTCGTGTCAACGGTCGCTCTGAGCGCTTATCGTACGCGCAATGCTCTATGGGGCGGGTAAAGACAAAAGTTTGGGAACCCAATCTCGGTGTGACCACGGTTAAATGCGCCGATAACTATCTATCACGGGACCAAGTAACAACGTGGTGATAGATAGCCCTACTGATGACCGGGGAAGTGACTCTTGGCCCCTCAAGCTGCTTTCACTTCCTAAGGGGACCAAGCGGACGAAACAGGTGAAATCACATGGCTGTCACTGAAGTGGTTAGAGGGTGGAAATCAAGCAGATGTTGCAGTGCGTACAAACTAACTTATTTGGTACCGTATCCCAACAATAAATTTAATTGATATTTAAAGAGAATCCTGCGATTGAGTCTGACTACAAAGGACCTCATCACAAATTTCACTGGTTTGATTTATCACAATATAAGAGTACCACGATTTGCAGAGTGCTGTTAGGCGTCACTTTCTAACACTGAAACACAAGGCAAAATAAGACATTATTGTCCTTATTCAACCTGATATGTTGATAAGGTAATCCACTGAGCTTGGTAAAATCAGGTGACTGAGCTGTGATGATTGCGTGTGGGTGTCGAATTGGATATCACAGGGCGGCATGACAAAGTGATGCCAGCGCTTTACAGGTTTCGATCACCAACTAGGCTTCTTTCCATCAGTGATTAAAAGATGAATGGTTAGATCATCCAGTAAACAAACACTGAATCAACTGAGAGAGAGGAAGAGATGGCACAGTGGAGCAGATGTTTGACATGCATTAAGCAAATTTTCAACAACGACGGCTGATTTATCACTTCGTTGATCCCAAAGGAGCTTCAAGAAAATATCGGAAAGATAAAGTAAAATGAGTATCAAAAGAAAGGACACTGGGATCCAAAAATCACTTGCATCCTGTTAGTATGGATGAGAATACGACAGTAATTCTCACATGTGATGATATCTTCGGCGTCCTCGGCTCTGGTACTCTGAGCAATTAAGCCTAAACTGGTGTTAGTAGATAATTCTCTGTAGAAGCTAACAGGAAAGACTGCCAGACAAAGACGCAAAGAGGCAATGATCCGGTAATAACCGAAATTTCATACATCTTCAAGTACGTGGACGATAGCGGTTCGACCGGACGCGGAACTGTCCTGTCCTGCGTGTGGGATGGCACTCTGAACTTCGAGCAAAATAAAATCATGAATCAACACGGACAAAGACTTGGAGAACTGAGGGTTTTAGTTTATCTACGTTCACTGCTACTGGAAGCAAAATTGGGCCATGGTTTGTTCTGGGCTCCCATTCAAGTCCCACACATGGTCGTGAAGATCCAAGTTGTCCATGGAGCCGACTTATCCTCTAACAGGTAATAGTCGTGTAAAGGCAAAAGTGAGTAAACAGGTGAAAGCAACGGAATTGATGTGAAGAAGGTGAGCCTATCTTACGGAGCAGTTCCAAAAAAAGAAAGCTTTGTTCTACGAACTTGTGCTTGTGAGACAAACTACTACATTTGATGCCCTGAAAAGGCGAGAGCACCTTTAGGAATACTATCAAACGGGTTGGGACGACTGTTTTTGGTGAGAGCATTGCAAATTACATTCAA
Source organism: Fasciola hepatica (assembly GCA_948099385.1). NCBI lineage: Eukaryota > Metazoa > Platyhelminthes > Trematoda > Plagiorchiida > Fasciolidae > Fasciola > Fasciola hepatica. The sequence continues at coordinate 2,382,593 of CANUEZ040000108.1, forward strand.
CCCAAAGAAACCTGAAATTTTCGGGTAAAAAGTGTCCATAGATTGATGTTTTACCACTTACTTCTTCAGAATAATCATCACTCTGGTTGGAAAGCCGGTTATTTACTGTGAAAAGTATGCCTAAAACATTGATTATTACAGTTAAGTTGTTGAATTAAACTCTATTCACAGAAAGCCAGTGAAAGTCAGGACAGCTCCATATTCTTCACCGAAAGCATCGACATGCAAAGTAAGATAAGGACATGGAGTCTGCAACATCCCTTCGCTTTTTTCAACCAATCCACAGCCTGTGATTAAACATATAGATAAGATGAGATAACCACTATAATTCACAAGTTGAGGTTCGCGATACTTTCTGATAAAGCCAATCGCTGTGAACAGTGCTGTGTCTCGGATAAGTGAGACGAGTAAAACCGTTGAACTACTCAATGAATTGTTCATTTTTTTATGACAAAACACCTACGCTAAGAGGTCTGGTGGACTGAAGGAAGGAAGACTAAAAATAGACGAAAATGGCCAGGAAATAAACAGCGTTAAGCCATCCCATACTTCAAAACAATGCGACGGTTGCTGTTGGTCTTGAGTAACGACAAGTGTACTGCATGAGTGAAAGACGAAACATTTGAAAATATCATAGACCTGTTGGAAAGTAAAATTTCAAGCTTATACTAATTTTTTCATCTAACCGTGGAAGTAAGCGACAAGAGAATGCCAGTCTGGAAGACCGTCCCCATTTATGCTCAAAGTTTATACATACACAACATCAGGAGTCAGAAGAGGAGAAGGAAGCAATTCACTATGCAGCGGGGAACCTTGCAGTTCCATTGGTTGCGTAAAACCAGAACCAGAACAAAACACTATCCAAACAATATACAACTCTGATGCAGACACAGATACATACAGCTCACCTGGGAAAATAATTCTCTTCGAACAGGACATATTCCGGTCATCTTGGCTCCACGAACTTCCAATTGCTGATCTAACTGTTGCGTAAGCTGAATCACATCCATTCGAGAGGCTGGGCAAGAAGAGACTTCTTGAACGTATAAGCTATCACCGATTTGATAACGCCTTGGAGGCATTATACTGCGCAAAATCCCCTCCGTGGATTCCACTGTTCGAGAAGATTGGGGGTCCAACAGCGCTGAGGTAATTGCCATCCCATTGGCAGATCGTTTGGATGGATCAACCGACTGGGAACGAACGGGCGGTACGGTGCTAACTTTCCCGACACCCTGGCTCTTTGCCTCTTCTGATTGCATAATTTTTTCGTGAATGGCGCTCGCTAATTTATCTGTCACTCGAATGGGAGATTTATATTTGATTAGGCTGGATTCGGGTAAAATTAACTTTTGTTCAGGTGACATGCTTTATGTTTTATTAAAGGTGATGTACGGGGTACGACAGAAAGGAATTATTCTTTCTTTTTGAAGGACTGATTTTGAACTCTGCAGATCACGTGTAATTATTCATTGATGTTTGGAGGTCAGGTGATCACTTTTAACGTTATTTTCAACCTGTGGAATGGTTCAGCTAAATTCTGTGCAAAGAAGCGAATTGCTGCAAGAATCTGAAAACGAGGTACTCAAATAATTGGGATTTTTCTCATCAAGAGAATCGAGAATTTTGTTTTGATAAACCGGAATCAATCTACAGTCGAAAGCTATAAAACTCCCTCGTTCTGGATTGAACTTACATCCAACTTCAAGATTAGTGATTTCGTAACAATATTATATAGATAATTTATTTGAGCCAAAGAAATATAAATTATACTGAAAAGAAAGCTATTTCAATATTAACATTCAATATAATATTTCCTTTTCCTGCTATCTCTTTGGAAATAACAGACATCAGTTAGACACTGGAACAACCGACTTTATGCTAATAAGAGCATTTAGTCCTTTCTGTGAAAGACGGCAAAAGGTGACGTTACAGTCAGTGAACGAGTATTAGTTTTCCCGAGTAAACAGGAGGCAGTATGTCAGAACATTAGTACAAGAGCAGAACAAAATATCCCATTTGTTTTGAAAGCACTTCACTTGATGAGAATCAATAATCCTGATATATGATTTTGGTGTTAAACAAGTAACTTTTCAGTTATTTGGCTTCATAATTCTTTCACTTTCTGTCCCCGTAACCTATTGGACCGCTTTTAAAAAGCAGATGAGAAATAATTGTTATATAATTATCATTCTCTCATCATTCATTGTCGTCAATTGATGTCTTGCTATAGTATTACTCCCAAACGAAATTGCCCAACTGAAAGCGATTTGCATTGTTCCAACTCTTAGCCACTAGAACACGAAGTCACATGAACAGATTCTCATGCCGGTACAAATATATTCAGTCTTCTAATTAAATATTTGGTCCGCTGTCTTCGCATGTGAAGAGTATCTACTGGGCTGTGTCATTTCTCAAACCTAAATGTTTTCTGAATAAAGATTATTTCTTCACACGCTACTATACGTATCCATCTTGTGACAAGGCATATATAATGTGCAGTTTAGAAAGTTGACCTTTACAGACACAATAAGTCTCTTGATTGGTAAACACGTGTATCAAACAAAATAAAGCTTGAATAAATACAGATCTTTGAACCAACTGACTGCTGTTAGTGGAGCATAGTTTTAGGGTATGGGCTGTTCCTATCCTCGAACAAAATCCCTCCGTGTGTCGTATATTGTTCCGCGGAGAGCTAACTTGGAGTAGAACAACGGACCGTTTCAAGATGTGACGAGTTTGGCAAAGTTGTTTAAGGGAACAATAGAACAATCTTTTGTTACGGCCGCGGCAATAACAACTGTTGCACGAGGTTGCGTAACCTACTTAGTTCCAGATTCGACAATCAAATTGCGATGGCTTGTGAAGTCATTGCGGACTTCAGTGTAATCCTTTGAGGTAAATTTTGTGAGCTGCCAGAAGAGGTTTGTAGGCTGTCACTGGATCTGTTTCATGTCTACTATCAGCAAGATTTCAAGGGATTACTCTATTGATAATCAGCATTTTTCTTTCCATTAATCGAAGAAAAGGTTGACAACGATAAGTCATTAATTCCAAGTGCATGGGAACACGTTTTGGATCACTTGGAAATGCTATCAGTGCCAGCTGATGGGTATTTTTATGGAGAAAAACTGAAAACTTCGAAATCTCTTTAGATTGCGTACATGTCGTCTTTTTGAAATGCAGTCTGAAAGCAATACTTTGGAACAACATTGGTTTTTGACGATGAATATATTCATAAACCATAATGAAAAGCCAATAACTGTAATCATCCTGTTTACCATAAAATACGTATGCGAGTCTGGGTTTATAGTCCTTTTTCCAGTCAAAATAAAATTCAAAGGTCACTTGGAGGCATAAGCGGATATGCGAATAGCTATCAACAGCAAAGTGCCAAGATTGGAATAATTTCTATTCAACAATCAGGAAGTAAATAGTCATCAAATTTAACCACACAACATTGTTTTCGTTTTTACAGAAACTGTTCTAGAGGTCGCTAGAAAATATTAAATTTTCTAGGGGTGTGGAACATGAAAGAGGTTCGGAACTCGTGGTCTAGTCAATTGTTGGGATCGTTCGGTGATATAGTCAAATTTGTCCCACATTAGCGCTGTCACACGTGAGAACCCCTAACATCCACCCAAGTTTTTACATGAATATTTTCGATTGCATTCCGTTTTAGGTTTTCATTTTATTAATTTACAAGGAGGATCCTTAGAATTTCGCGGGGAAATTGAAAAACTTATCGGTTAGGGTTTTAGTCATAAGAGATGTCTTATGCCTCAGATAATTTGACCTCATCTTTACTACTGAACTCCGTGTTATAAAGGTAAAAATTGATATATCAGGCAAGATGGTTTACATCAGTCGGCCAAACGTTTACTTCAGTGCATAGCACCAAGTCATAGGAACGGAGGAGTAAATATGAGCTTGGCCGCGACAGAGACAATATTCCAGTGGTTGGGTAAAACTTTGTGCTAGACAGTTTGCAAGTTAAAACAAGAAGTGAGATGCTGATGGGGATAAAAGTCCAAAAAGTGAAAAGAGGGGAAGAGAAATGCGTCGGGAAGAGGTAGAAGAGAAGGAAGGATGAGACAATTAAAGTGAGCACGATAAAAGCCACCCAGCGGACACCAGATACGCCACCGTCTATTTTCAGTTGCGTGTAATCGTAGTGAACATTCCAATTGCCATCGTCTGGACAATGCAAGCTATTTTGGCTTACTTGCCCCGTCGAGTTAGCGAGAAAAGCAAGCACTCATCTCATTCAGGTCCTTGGCCATTGCGTATTTCGCTTATCCTGGACAGGATTTTTCTGACCATTACAGTAAGTATTCGGCAAAGCGCCAAGTCACCTGGGCAGAAGTTCTCCAATTGTTCAAGTTGCATTACAGATTTCCTTGTACCTAGTGAGATTCACTTTTTGGTGTAGGAAAATGAACTTATTTCCGGATTACATCAACCCACCTAGCATGCTTATTACAAAGTTTTCAATCTTTCACTTTTTTGGTTGATGACCTGTTTTCAGTCTTATGTTGAGCTCCGAACCAAATTTTCCCCATTCTAATTCCCTTGTTCTGTGTATGGATAGTTTATTGTTTACTGCTTCCTATTCTGTACGTGTATTAGCGTCACTACTACAACCAGTACTGATACCGCACTCATGCTACTACTACTACTACTACTACTACTACCACTACTACTACTACTACCACTACTACTACTACTGCTGCTACTACTACTACTACTAGAGTACTGTTCGTGCCACTGCTACTGCAACTTCTACTACGATTACCGCTACTACTATCTCCACTACTCTGCTTGCCTCCGTAATTATATTAAAGTCGGATACTTACCTGTACTCTGTGTCATTATATGAGTGCTCGTCCCGTGTTCGGTTGCTGTTGCTGCTGGTACCGGTGCTACTGGTGCTGCTCTCGCTGATTGTACTGCTAATGTTTAGTTTACTACTATTGGCATTGTACTATTAAAACTGCTGTTCCGGTTGGTACCGTTATTATTTATAAGAATACTTTGACTACGACTAGCCCTGTGTCTGCTGGTCCCATCCCCACTCATACGCGCACCACGATCACTAAGCCTGATCCGGCTACCCCTACCGTTAGTTTTACCACAGCAATTTCTCTGTCATAACAGCTGTCATTGTTGCCACTAGTACGACCGCTATTCTAACTACATCACCGGTCGTGAGCTATGTACTTCCGTCTTCGGCTCTAGTACAATTTACTGTTTGCGTGCTATAAAACAGTGATGTTCAGTTGATGATCAGCTTAGTTCTGGATACAACAGGTTCTGCATGTGCATCCACATCCACAGGCACAGGTGAAGTTGTAACTTAGGCTTGCCCGGGGTTGGTGAAAATGGCTTTACGTCGGGGACTTTAGTGAGTTAATAAAATCACATCTTAGCCGTAAAAGAGGATGAGCCGATAACCGGCAATTCGAAGTGAGCTCAAAACATTCCGTGGAGAGGAAAAACTAATTCACCCACCGAGGTTCCCATTCAATTCCTCTGTAACTTTCACACTGTTAACCAGGATACATGTTAATTAGGGCTCTATGGGATTGCAATAGTTATTTACGCGGGGAGAGATGAGTCTAAATTAGGAACGTGTAAAGGGATGGAAACGACTTGCAGGAAAGTTGGGATACAGGAGAAGTGTGAGGTCCAGAATAATCTTCTTGGTAGAATTTGTACTGACCATAATATGCGAATCGTGTACTTCGGAGATGGCGGAGATTATGTGAACCACAGGAATAGCTAATAAAAGCCAAGCCGCCCTGTGGTGTGATAAAGTCGTTCTTAAGCAGACCAAGAATAATATGAGAGCATAGTGGAGTAAGAATGAGAAAATACGTTGATGGACCAACGAATGATATGGCCATCGCTGGTATCAAACTGCCTTAGTCTGAGCATTTGAAAACTGTGTACTTAGTTTTTTTACACGGTCCAAAACGCGTAAAAACCATCGCAAATTGGTGTTCATTGTAACGCCTATGGATTTGACCGAGTCGGTTCTGGAAACAGGATCAAGGTTGATGACCAGAAAATTATTGGGATAAGAGGAACAAGAGCTGCAGAAAGTTCACTCGGAACATTTGGAAGTGTTGAAATATAGGTCAGAATGGGATGAAAGGTTACGAATATTGCACAAGTTCTCAGAAGAAGAGGTGAGTTTAGGTCAATTAGAAATGGACTAAGAGAGCCTCACGTTGTCAGCCTACTTACAAAGTCGCGCAGTTAGTACAGTGGATGAGTCGATCGTGTACGTAGTGAAAATATACAGAAGGAAAGTACTCTAAAGAAAACCAGAGCTTTTCATTGAGGGGCTGAAAGAACTTGTGTCAACTTCTGTATTTTAAGTTTCTTTGGAAATGAACCTAATAATCATGAAAGTAAAGAAGTGGTACAGCCTTTGAAGGAGAGAGAGAGACATGGGATATTTTCTTCACTCTGACAAAACTTTGTCTAACCTCGCATAATGTAGTGACAGAGATGCGATCAAACTATTGCTAAGTGAGACGTTTCTCATGCTCATATTATCTTTCCACAATAGCATTTGTAATGATCATTGACTGAAGCTCTTTAGTCATTCAATCCAAGTTCCGATGATAAAGTCATCTGCAGGCCGTTCGTTATCTTGTCTAGCAAATTATCGGTGTCACAAGTTCAGGTGAACAATTGTTTTCGAGAATTCAATCATGCCGTCACATGAAATGAAAACCCAGATGATGGAAGTTTTGCCAGAACCACATCTAGTCGGTTTGTTTGATGTGACGCGCTGTGCAGTGAACGCAGTCGTGTTGCCATAGAAAAGTGATCGAGTAATTATGACCCGGAGGGCAGTTGGTCCGTACTGAAATGTCGATGGTTTGTATGTGGTGCGTGTGTGTGTGCGTCGATGCGACTGTAGGCAACGGGAGGTGGAGGGCGTGTACCAGCTGCCCATGTGCACAGAGGTCCGGTGTCGCTTGCTTTATTCCGATGGCTTCGGCGACAGCTAGTGCTCGTATTTGGACCTATTTCGATCGGTTTGTAGGCACCTGATAAAGTATCCTAAATTTTTGATTGGGATCTACTCGATGACGGGTGTCGATCAAATGACCAAGAATCGCATTTTGAATGGATCAAGATCCACCATGACTTATCAACGAGAGTGATGCTCTTTCATGCGACGGTACAGTTGCCATGCCATTCAATCAGCATAGAATTTATTCTTCCAAATTTCTGTTCATTACTTCGACACGGTAATTTTATTCCAGTTTTCTACGTATATTTTTGCAAGACTATTAGCAAAAAGTGCACACAGCAGTAGGCCTTCTGGTTCTTCATAGAGATGAGATAGGGCACACACAGTTCCAGCATCCAGCACAAAGGCTTAGAGAAATTCGCAGACGAGCACCTCTGAACAATCCAAAGAGCGTGATCAACTTACAGATGCACATGATTTGGGAAATCGTAGAGATTAACTTTGTCGTAGTTCCTTATTCTGCTTTCGACGATATCATTACTGTGATACTGAGAGCCAAAATAAAGAGAATCAAGATAGTGACAATCAAAATATTGAATCCGGTTGAAATGGATGAGGAATTTTTTAACTAAACAGCAAGTTCAAATCACTCGCAAATTCAGATAACTAAGGTGACTTAGTACTGTAGGCTTCCTTCCAACAATAAAAATGAAAAGCACCACCTGATTCCACTTTCTATTCCTACTGTCCTGGTTAGTACTTGATAGTATCTGAGCAATATCCTCAACCACTTTACTGGAATACGCGATAAGCGTGTGATGAAAACAATAACCATGCCAAAAAGCTTGAAAATAAAGGAGTATTTTTCAGAAGGACTGAGGATTACATAATAAAATCTTGGTATGTGTGGTCCCAACTTATTGAGGAATAGTGTTGAAAGTGTTCCGCTGGGCAACCTGATTCAGTGTCTCCGATGTTGTCCTGATTGGTCTGAAGACCAGCGCGTCACCAACTGTTGTCACTTTTGCGTAGCTTGCACCGCGCACGCGTCGCATGATCATGGCCCCCTAATGCGATAACAGAAGGACACACATTCACGCGATATTGATGTAACCTGATCTACTAGTTTCGGATATATATTTGACTGTAGCGGATAATCGCGCAAAGGAGACAAGCCACATGGTTGGGGCTCATCTTTCAAGTGGGCGAAATGAACAGTGCAACTGAAGTCGCATTGTGGTAACCGGCTGACCCAGAGCACAATAAAGAAATATGGGGGCTGCAGTGTGACCAAGACATTGCAAATAAATCTGAATTTCCGTCAGTAAAATGTGACAGCCTCTGCGTATTACTTTCGATTATCTCCATGACCCTTTGATACAAAATGTCTTACGGAAGAGCTTTCGGTTCTTTATCCTAGAGTTATTCTAGCACTTTACTTGGAACGATGGCTATGAAAATGAGAGTCCCTAAAGGTCCCTGACACCGGCTTATCGATGTAGTAGCACTGCCAGATATAAACTTACTGACTTTTCATTCACAGTCATACAAGTTTTGGCTGACTTTACTTAAGTTGGTAGAGCGTATTACCTTATTTCTTACGATAAATCGTCAGCAGTTTCGATGGGCATTGCATTCTTTAGCTGTCTATCGCTATCGTCAGACAGCGGTGGAAAACTCGCAGTCCCAATTCAGAGCGGACTAATTACGTCCACGATAAAGTCCTATTGTTATATCACTTTGCAAACAAGAAAACAGATTTTTAAATAAAATAATATACGCTAGGAAGAATAGACTGGCAGTTAATTGACTTTACTATTGGCAATTACTATGCAGTATTGCTTTGTGTGGCTGACGAATAGTCAGCACAGAGAATCATTGAATTGTCTTGTTTAACAACAGTAACCTAACTGTTAACTGAGGCTTATTTATCATTATATATTTTACTTTATTTGAAACACCCACCACCAGTCATAGTAGAATACATTACCTCACAGTGGTAACAAATGGAATCTGTTGTTTCTGTCGGAAATTTATGAGGACTTTTTGTTAAGTTCCACTAGAAAAATACCATCCCATAGGTCGTGTCTGAGCGAGAAAATTTACTTCTGGCCATTTTCTTCAAAGGCTGATTAGTGAAGCTATCGCGCCAGTTTTTCGGAGTAGCCAATAACATGTCAGTTTTACCGGTTGAGCTAAGATACACCTTGGTTAGTTAAAAGCAGATAAGTTTCTGGTGAATATATCATATGCGTGTGAGTACTCAGAGAATAGATTTTTACATCATCTAATATCCTTCTACTCACACTCATATGGTAGCCAAGCTCTGTTGGTTGTTTAAAGGAACGCCTCCGTAGAACTTGGGCACTGACACATGAGTTGCTGTCTGAGCAGGAAATGCGCTAGTGATATTCGAAGCCAGTGTCAGAAAGGCGTTATGTTATGTGATGTTTGAGTTTAATAAACCGCTGAGCACCAGCCCGGATAGCCTTGTGTGGGATCGAGTCTTAAGGGGGTCTCGTTGGATATGAACAACTTATGATTCCTAACAAGGACGAAACAGCTGTAAAGCGTTTCCTTGATTTTCAAAGGAGACCTAGGCGTTTATACTGCATGATGAATCGTAGAGAGTATTATACTATATGCCTTCTTTGCTTTTCTTTCGAAATATCCTAACACTGAGGCATAAAATATTGAACGAACATTATTGTGTATTTTTGGATTCCCGTTCTCAGTTTCGGGAGACGGACTTTACTTCCAGGCTAGCCACTTGTTCCTTACATAAAGACCTCCAATTAACAACTTGAATCGCTTTTCAATTTCAGCCCCAGTGAGAGCTGACAACTTCTGAAAAGATTTCGGAGAACATCTGGAAGTCATTGTGAAATTTGTAATTTCCATTTTATATAGATATTGATTTTTTACTGTAATTTATTCGACACCTTTCGACTCCGATAGTAATTTTTCGCAGTCTTGAAACCACTAAACTTCGGTGTATTCCTTAAGTGAAATGATACGCTTTTACGATTGTCTTTCTTCTGAGTGCATTGCATCGCTGCACTCGACAGAAATATTACGGCTGATCTTACAAAGAGTATGAAATTGTGCTTGACAGCCAGATGAACCTAACCAGTATTTCTGAATAAAGAAACAAAAATAATTGTTTCTTGAAAAACAGTTAGTCAGCATTCATTTCGAGGGGAAATCTGTGTGTGTCTGAGAACCCGATCATCAACAATTTTTCGGATTTTATTTAAATCACATTCCCGCAATGTGTGTATTGTTCACTTTCTTGATGCATTCGACACAGAGGCATTCAGCTTGATCTACAAAGTAGTGTATAAGCAGTGTATTTCTATATTTTTCCCAAATTTATCCCAAATAGTTTGCAAAGCCTACTAAAGAGGCTGCCTGAGTTTTTCTCTGGAAAATTTGCCTCACATTTATGCAAGAATATTCTTATTCGACTATGGTCACGCAAGATCTAGGAAGCTAAAAGATTTATAGAGATTCGTAGTCCACAATGGTACGGCAAGATAAAATTGGATTTGTTTGCCAGAGAATACACCTTAAACAGAGAGAGAGAAAATCTCATGCCTCAAGAACGATACAACAATTATCTCGACACTGGTGATATATCTCGTTTTAGACAACAGGAACGCTCGGATCTGTCCATTTGGGACATTGCGATTTCACCAAAGTCTCATTTCTATAGTATGTCCACCGAAATCAGACAATTTCCCGACTGTTTATCACCTCTCTCCCCCCGGAAGAACCACATCCCTAATCGCAAACCTGATGAATATGTAAGGAAAAAAACGGTTCTGATAATTTGGATGCCGAAGCGTTATTTGAAAAAATCTGTCTGAAAATGCAAACGGCGATTGTTTCATTTCATCAGCAAGATTTATTTTCATCAAGCTATACAACGTGCTGGGAAAAATAAAACAATCAATAGGAGCGATGAGAGATCTCAGTGGTTATAAAGTGACCCACCAGATCTGTCCCGTTTCTCCGTCCACATTCAGGAACAATTTTGCCGGTACATACTTCCAGTACACGAAAACGATCAACAAAATGAATTTTTCATACCCCCATTTAATCAAGCGATTACGAAAAGATGTGATACAAACAAGTTTTTAGAAATAATAGAAGTCAGATCGTTCTGTGCGTGAATCACAGGTGAAATTTACTTTGTGCTTGCCGACACAGTTGATGTTATTGAGCACTTGAATCGTAGTTTGGAAATTTCAAAATGTTATGCCTGTTTTCTCAGTCTAAAGACCCGAAGAAAAAGGTGGAGATAATAAACATTGAATATAAAAATAGTCTTCATTGAGGCAGTATTTACAAATGTCACTTTTCTTTTGCGTCACATGCTCCTACTTGAACGGTTCTCTAGTTGTTGAAGGTAACTGAATGGTACCCAGGTTGTCTTTCAAAGCACAGGAGAACCAGAGGATCGCATGAATGTCAGGTCAATATGTTTGCGCTGACTGAGCCCCAAAGCTTACGCGCGCTTTCGAACTCATGGCATGCTGGGAAAAATAAAACCATCATAAGAAGTGGGGCCACGACAAGTGGTCAGCTTAGAGGCAGGTTGGTTGAACACACGAAAATGCAGCACAGAAAGGTGCAAAAACGTATTTTTAGATCTGTATTATGTTCTGATTGAGCTTTACCTGAGCGGAGAGAGAACTGTAATAGACCACGGTCGTGTTAGAGTTAGTAAAATGCAACAAAGTAAAAAACAAACTTGCCACTGAAGCAGTGGATTGATGAAGTGATATCGTAGGTTGCTTGGTTTAGAAGCGGACGGGTTTGGAACTATAGTACCATCCTAAATGCATCAGGTCGCAAGGCTGACCTGACCCGATTTTTGACAGTAATTTTGCGCAACCCAGTACCAAAGCTACTGGCTTTCAGTGGGGCGATATTTATTCGGATTTATCAGCTAGGGAAACTTTGGCACAAAATATTGACTCACTGAAGCACTAACCCAACAAGCCTCACTCTCCCGTAGCTGAAATCTCTGACAGAGATTTCATTCTAGCCTACTCTATAGTCATATGTTCTGTCTTAACGACATGTTATACAACGGTGATCGACGTGTGTCAATCAAACATTTCTATTTAACTACTTGTCTTTTTTCTTATTCTGAAAAAGAAATGAATGGGACTAGGTGCTCTAAATGTTATGCCATTACCGTATTTGCGACAATTTCTCAGACCATACTAGCCTTTTCAATTCTGAACAGTTTTACAATTACACTTCTTTAATTCTGTTGATGTGGTCTGTTCTGGAAGAAAGTGAAAAAGAAGGCAATGCAATGCAAATGAATCTCAAGAAGTTTACTCATTGGAATAATTTGAAACTCACTGCAAATAATTATTATACCAAGATATTGACAAAATAGATAGGGTCCTTAACCAAAATAATTTTAGAATCTGGTGCAAGGAAGACTAGATCCTATCACATGGATCAAAGCAGACAGACTACAGCTTGAAAAGAAGTAGTCACGTAGCAGCTCAGTCTAAAATTCTGCTTATCTGATCTGACAGACTTCGGAATGTATCTAAATATTGAATTTAGTTGGACTCGGACAAGATCCGAGCCCGTGCATGGATGGTAATCAGGCTTTATTGCCGCGAGTGCCATTCCAGGTGAACTACTGGGTCACGCAAAGGGCTTGATAGTTTGCGCAACGTGAATTGTGTAACTTTTTAAAACAGTTAGGGTCAAAGACCTTATGACGTAGATATATTCAAAAACCATACTTACGGTTTCTTGTTTGTCAATGCGCTGCATCTCAATGTAGACTGAACTAAATTTGTAGTGATTGGCAAGCTGAATGACAGTTTATTTTCGACCAGAAAGGCGAGTAAAATCTTCTCAAGTGTCGGTAGAAGGAGATTAAATGACCACGTCTAAGATGTGCACTACTGATGGTTACTAACAAGAAGGAAACAGGTGCAAAGTACTTCCTTAATTTTCGATAGTGTGTTGAGAGTTTACATTGCGTGGAGAATCATGTTTTGCAAGTGAAAACTTCATGAAATAATTTTGAGCTTTCACTCTGATAGCATGATCGTGTAACTGAGGCTCTTATGCGGTCTTCTCTAATATCTTTTTCAATGATAGAATATATGTCTGTTGGTATCCAAACCGATCGTGTTCAAATGAAGGATAGGATGTCAGATTCTGCAACCTCTTTCTGTGTATTTGTTCATCTGTTCCCGTGGAACTAGGTGCATTAACCGAACAACCAAACTCTTATCCAAACTCGTTTGTGAACACCACCCAGCTTGACTGAACACGGGATCAATTAAGTAAATTACAGGTGTTGTGTTCACACCTTGTGCGGACTAAACGTTGATTCGACAGGATAAACTCTTTCCACACAAGTCACAAATTTTTAGTCAAGTGTCGCTTCCAAGCCACAGCCGAAGCCGTGAGTATTCGTTTCCACAGTCCTCCCCTATGTGCTCAGAAACAATTTGTACAAGCACTTAAACTCCAGTGGCCTAATTCGTGCCCCCGAACACATGCAACCACTTGAACATTGTACATTGAGATCAATTTTACACGCAAACGCTCACATGCACAGACGGATACGGATGGTAATTTTCCATTTTTTTTGTGGGACTTATTTGCTGTTACGTATTGATGTGACTATTAACAACTGAAAACGAGCTTGTTCACCACGCTGTTTTATTCTCAGCGAAATATCGGTCAGACAGTGCTACAATCTGCACCCTTTGGGTCCGAGTAGACAGTCACTGTGCCACAAAATTCACACCAGTATTGTAGAAATTCGATGGACATCGTGAATTTTTCCGGACTAGTCTATACTCTAAATGGAACGCTGCGATCGGGAAAAGAATTCCACCTAACTTTTACGTACCACTTTGTGAAGAGTGAATATGAATGATGTTAGTATTACCGGACATTCAGATCATGGTAAACCACTTCATACTTTCAGTAGTAAACACACCCACTCTTGTCCGTTCACTACCGTGCTATCTGATCGCCTGAAAACTGAACGTGAAGAAAGTTAAAATCTCAACAACAGTAGTATCGTTATACCAGAGTAGTAGTATAATATACCAGTAGTATACATTTATCCTCCAATTTACTTTTACGACCACCTTGTCGAAAAGGAATGATCGTGGAAAAACGGCCATCAATTTTGGACGGGTCATTTCTTTTTCAATAAATCCAGTAATTTAGGGAAGATCCAAGCCTGCTTATACCACAGAAGACCCACGAAGTTTACGAGACTGCAGGCGTGCTATCAGAAATTTTACTAAACCAATAGTTGGACACATTCTAAAGGATGAAAGAATGGCAGTGAGTCTAACCGTAGAGTTGGAATACTGTTGGTTTTGTAGTCATTGTGACAATCCGGGAATAATCATACATAAGTGTTTCATTTTTCACTCCTACTCCAGATAGAAACGGGTATTATGCCTCAAGCTATCTATTCCATTTTGAGGATTTGCTTGTCACACTGCTGAAAGCAATTTTTCACACACGATTTTTGCTCCATTCATGTGTATATTACCGACCCAAGGAGAAAGGTAGAAGAAAAACCCGAATTCGGAAACATATATTGCAGGTTTAAAATGACTTGTATCACATTTTTACGCACTATTTTTTGACCTCCGTATATCTTAGTGTATGAAATATTCCCATAATCTGAATTTGGAAAATTAAATGGAAACATTGATATTTTGGCTACTTTTCATCGGGCTAATCCAGCACACATGCAAAGCCCTAACAACGCTAATAATTATGATTCATATTTGTAACGGAAATGCGCAGAACGGCATGTTAATCTAATGCGGTAGCTTTTGTGTGGATGAGTTAGCCACCGGATTTATCAGCCCCGTAGGGTTATTCTACCATCAGGTTGACCTTTGGCCAAGGATGGTGTAATGATTTGCGGAGCTGTGTTTGTTAGAATGAGATAGGTCTGTTTAATTTTATTTTAGGAGTTTACACAGTCTGTAAACTTGTTTTCTGACCAGTATATAGAGGTCTTCCGACCCACGGAAGCTGATGCTGCATAGTCCATCCTGTGTTTCTGTGTAACTCGTATGCGTCGTATACATGTTCATTTGTTTTTTTTTCAGTGTTACTATCCAGAACCGTTCCTAAAGGTACCCAAAGCGGCTGAACCACTGAATACAGTTTCAGGTCAAACACAAAGTTGTTTTTCATCCCTGACAAACCTCCTTCCTTAAACTGGTAAATGGGAGATCGATATTGGCTAACCAAAGCCACCGAGCACGTGCTTTGTTCTACGATTGTCAATCCTGATTGCCTCACACCAAGCACACTCAATGACTTTCAGTATTCCACCATGGATGTCTCTCAAGCTCTGTTCGCCTTGGGTTGGAACACCATCCAACCGATTAGGAGGTTTGTTGCCCCAGTGTTGGGCGTGGATAAACAGCCTCTGACAGTATTAGTCAATCTACACAGCCTCCTATGGCTAGAACAATTTATATACATACGCATTTCCATCGTCTACCATTCCGTGAGCTATTTTAGACTCCTGGGCATGATTAGAAGAAGTGACAAGACGATCAGAACGTGGCTTGGTGCAGGGTATAAACATGTTGACAACAGCACTTGCCTCAGCTGTATGGGTTTAGACCTTGTGTTTGGGGGCCAAGGGATGAGAATTGCTTGGGAAACTTTCAAACCGCACAAACATTCGGTCAAGCTTAAAAGTGTTGGAGAAATACGTGAGGTGAAACAACCAAAATGATAGTCATTCACTTTCCCCTCCCTCTCTCACCGGTCTCTCTACTTCAGGTGTTAGTACCGTGCCTTACACTAGACTTGGTCAACCTTTTATCAAAAAACCGGATCGCTTCTGTCGAGCCCAAGGCGTGCATATACAAATCGAGTATACGCTTTCGGAGGTAGTTCTGAGTGGCTAATTTAGTATTAAGATGGGTATAAGCAACCGAACATAAGAATGAACTTCATGAATGTTAGTTTAATTTTACCATCAAACTTTAGTAAAGCTTCATGAACTTAAATTGTGTGATGCGGAAAGCTGTCTTGTTGTATGTTCCTTAGACGTGAACTTCATGTCCCAATGTCCACAACAAATCTATTGCAACTCAACAGCTATTATTCATTAGGTGCTTCCACATGTTAACTGCAAACGGTCAGTTTTCTTAAATCACCTTTGATAAGATATGCATCCTTCCCCATATGGTAACACCCACCAAGACGATATCTGCCAGGTTGTTAAAAATCTCCCTGAAAGTACCTCAACAGTGAGATGGAAATTACCATTCGTTCAATCCACGAACAAATACTCTCTTAAAGCTAACCACTGACAGGTCCGCATATTCCACAAGTCAGTGTAGTCACGAAGCATACGCCCATGAGGTTAGCGTCTCATTACACATCACTCATCACATCGACCAATGATCGATAACATACTGATTATGTTTCACATCAACGTGCCAAGCAATCAGCACTCTGTGGTCAAATTTAACCAATCACATTCACCCACTGCGCTGGGAAATCAATAGCAATGTCATATTTGTCCTAATATTTTCTTTTTAGTGCTAGACAAGGTGTCATTTCCCAGCTATACGTTGATGCACTTTCCGTACTTGTTCGTGGGTAATTTTTCTTGGGAATTGGCGGATTTATGAACCGTTGATAGGGGAAAATCCAACGATATCAATAATGCATTATCAGTCGACAAATGTGATTAGTGATAGGATTTCAACAATACCACTTGATTTGAACCTGAGTTCGGATATCTGATGGTCTGTCTTCATATATGGTGTACGGAAAGCATCTAAAGCAACTCCATTTTCCTCCTACTTCTTGCGAACGCAAATCCATGGGATCGTGAAATTCAGTGTGCATACGTCCTGCCTCCTCACAGTATTCAGACCATGCACAGATTTGAATTGTATTTTTGAGAAACCGATTGCATCCCGAACAATAGGTATGAGGGGTGCAAAATGCTTTCAGCACACCTCAAGAATATTGTCAAAAGAAAGCACCTTATAGCTCATTTAATAGGCTAAGTGAATGGCACCCACGACCGTTGTCTTGAAGGATGCTCCGTGCTATCATTTAGAAAAGATCGTACCATGAGAGTTTTGCAAACGAAGATTACCCAGTTCATTATATCATATTGCAAGTTTTGTTCGTTTATTCACCAAAACAAAAGAATGCCACACAGAAGACTACTATCTGGGTTGTACCAAGTAAGAACACTTGCCTATGAAGGCTTAGGAATTAATATAAGCTTAACTGCCAAAGTGATTCATGGATCAAGGAAAGTTACCTGGAGCATTTTAGGAATCTAAGCACTTATACATCTGAGGATAATCATGGAAAGTGAAGAACAACCTCCGAAAAGATCAAGAAGAAACTGCCGTGCCCTGCATTGAATCAAATAACAAGTACATCAAAGTTTCGGAGGTCCAAACAATGAAATGTTAGTATTTTTCGAGCACAACAAGTACAAGCAGCACAACGATGCCCCAAAACATACAGCTCACATCAGTAAAATGTGGATACTCTATCGAAACATCAAATTTACCTATTGACTCACTCACAGTTTCGATATGAAACCCATTTAACACCTTCTGGGGTTTTCCGGCAAAGTGAGTCTGCTCAAACGGACGATTATTCGGTGCTGCTCACGAATCGATGTCTAGGATATTCACTGAACAGCAGAACTTCGAAATTGAGACAATCTGATCAATAAAGATCTTTGCATTTGATCACTAGGTGGCTGTCGCCCGATAGGCATCTTGTACCTTTCAGACATATTATTCGGGACGAAGTAAATTTTCCCAATTCAAAATTCGAATCCGTACACTATCTCAGTGTTGCGGTGGGGCAAGACACACGCGCATTAAATTTCGCGGTCCCACTTAAGTATGCTTGAGAAATCGCAGAGAAAAATGGAGTAAAGCTAAAAGCATTCCGCGCATCAGAAACAAAATATGTTTACTTCTCAAATCTAAGTCATTTGTGACGTCAAACTGGCTTCCTTTTATCCACGAAAGATAGAATATACTCGCCACTACTTAGCAAAGTTCTTTTGAGTGGCTCAGGCTGTCAGCAGCTGCACACTACCATCATTGAATCGTAGACTCTGGTGGAAGCAACTGATTTGTAATGCTGAGGTTAGCTGAAGAGTACTGAAAACACGGAATGACTCACCAGATGAAACAGTAAATTTTACCAGGCTAGGGTGGCTTGGACATATAGTGTAAACGTGCCAGACCGAATTCTTCGACTTTAAATTTTTACTACAGGGATAGTGGTTGGAAGATATGCTAACTGTGAATGCCTAACATGAAGGAAGAGTATAAGGACCAACCAGCGGAAAAACCCATGTAGCCCATGTTATGCTCCTTTGATTGGGTCCAAGTAATCCACCCATTTAGTGGTTGGAGATAATAGGTTACAGGACTACGTGTCCCGGGAAGTTTTTGGCTTAAAGTCATACAGTTTCACCATCTACTTGATAGTACCATTCGGAGTTCTGTCCATATTGTTTCCAAAATATTATTCTAATTTTCGGCTTGGGATTTCACAAAGGGATGGCAGACAGGACCGTCAAAACTACCACCTCCTTATCAGTTGTTCATATAAAGCTGTGAGTGAGCTTGTCGGGAAGAATTAAAATTTCGAAATTGAAAATTCCATTTGAGTTAGGTACTCCAGGTGTAGTCAAACAATGTGAATCCACAACAATGCTGGTTCATTCCAAACATGGCCTAACTGTCATTCAAGGTATGTTAATTACCTAATGGCTGAGTAGTTGGAACAATCTTTACAATTTCCCAGATTGACATAATCTCAATACCAATTGTCACAAGATTTTAACAATCGCGTGAGTCAAATCTCTTTGTTCTACCTAAATTGCCAAAAGACGCTGATTTCCCCCTTCTTATTCATCTTTCCACTTGTCGAACCTCTGAGTAAACAATAAACCAGAGAAACTTCAGAAAAACTGGACTAGTTAAAACTATGTGGCAAAAGAACCGCCAGAAAGTCGAACAACTTCAGCTTTTCATGATTCAGCAAAGCAGTAAATAAGGAAACGTTTGATTTAAAATGATGGTGGGTGATGCATAATAGGAGAGCAGTGCAACGAGTCTAGGAAACGGTTGAATAGAGAACGCGTGTGCAAAGATCCTGGATGTACAATGCAAGGTATTTTATATGTTGCCTTGCCGGTGTACTTGCTAAGGACCAAAAGGAAAAGAACAAAGATCAGAAATGAGCCCGTGAAACATGCACGCACTTCAGTCTGCCTAAATTCTTTCCAGTTCGTTGATCTCCGAAATAGTTGCTTCGGAAATCGATTGTGAAGAAAGTGCTTCAGACATATCATGCATTTCTTGTTCCACCTTATAAAGTTCGCGTAGATGTGACCCACTAACAGGCCGCTCTGTTCTAGCTGTGTAAGAGTCTTCATTGGCTACATAGTTTTTCCAAGAACCAATACTTTGTCTCACTGTACGTTCTGTTGGGGAGATAATTGGCTGAAACTCCGAGGTGGCTCGCTGCTGACGAGTAGTTTCCAGCAAATAGTATCGAGCAGCAGCCTCAGCAACCTCTCTTCCTTCATTTTCGTTTTCCGTCGGACTAACCGCAGCCACTGCTTCTAATTTCTTGCGAACTGATGGTGGCATGAGCAGACTACTCAGACCCCTCAGACGACTTTCATCGGCACTCTCCTGTTCTGGTCGAGTCTGATGTGAGTTCATGGATTGGGTCTCTTCGGGATATGAGCCTCGAGTCTCACGGCGTGGCCGTTCAGATTCCCGCACACTTTCTTGACGCCGTTTGTTCTCACCGGACTTTTGAATATGTTGGCGCTTGTAATTGATTACCGATAAGTCTGCGGTAAATAGGGATTGATTTTTCGGAAAATTCACTTATGAGACAAGAAAAAACTAAGACTGATATGAGGTCAAAGCTCTTAGCTTGAATACTTGGTAACGGTTTCAAAGGAAAAAAGACAAGGATAACAAAAATGCATAAGAAAATTTGCTGGTGACGTGACTAATCAAGCAGTGTCAAAGTTCAACTCAACATTTAACACAGTGAATAACAGATTCGTTTGCGTTTTGAGCAATCGCCAGTTGCAGTGCACGTCAACAGATACCCAATTGGGACAGTAACACAGTGTCTACGTTTGTGAGTCACACAAGTTCTCATGGGATTACCCGGACTGTTTCTCAACTGTTTTTGCTTCACACCAGAATCAACGGAATAGTCAAGAATAGGGTTTGAATGGTAAAACTACCGCTTGCAATACGACAAACCATTACTATATGTTCATACCTAGATTGAAGCAGCTGTAGAGTACTTTCATTACTATCCAAAATGAGCTCAGCTTTGATATAGTACTTCAAATTTTCTACCTACCTCGAACTTGAGGCAAGCTATTATGAGTTGAACGCCTAACCACCAGTCTACCCAGGCTCGCTCTAGAGAGTTTATTAAACAAAGATTACATGATGTAGCATCTATAGATATACGTTGTTGTTTGATTGATAATCCTCTGCTTTGACATTAATGTTGATGAAATTTTTCGGACCTTCATATGCAGAATCAATAAGATCTTTAATTAACCTAACAGAAATGCTTTGGTCCCCAAATGTAAATGCGGCGAATGTACACAAATCTCCTTCATTGTTGAGAAGTAACTTGCCAACGTTTCAAACCAAATCTGCTAGAAGCACCTATAAAAATTGATCTTTTGCTGTGGCACAACTTCCCTAGGGTAAAAACTTATGAAAAATGAATAGATGTGTCCGCTGCTATAAAGAGTGAAATCAGTCTTGAGATATGACGTGGGGCATCATTTTGAAGCAAAGAAATCGGTCGTGAAGAACTTATGGTCTAACTTCGCGAAAACACTTATTCCATAAATATTGCCTTCTTCAATGTCAATGATAAGACTACACGGAACAGTTTTGACCATTCCTCAATTAGGCCGATACTTTTGGGGCATAACAAGTTCCAGGAAATGGTAGTCAGTGAAGTAAGCTTGTGAATTTCTTATCTTATATGACGTTTATTTTTGCTCTTAGAGCTAATCATGCGACAGACACTCATTTCTGAAGTAAAACGATGACACAATCAATTTACAGTGCGATTTGCATTCCTCCATAACCTCCTTTTTGGGGGATCTAAATCCTTCACAGTCCCATACGCATTGCTTTGAATAACCTCTTTGATGGATAGGTTCGCAGCTTTACGGACACTTTTCGTGCTAAGATCAAGGAACCAAACGATTCGTACGGGATAGATTTTCCCTAAAATGTCTTATTCCGACACTGCTCTTTATAAATAACGTGTATTTGATTTTGGCATAGTTAGAAGCAACTTCAGCCACAGAAGCACCTGTTCACTAGGTTTGCAAAAATGTTATATTTATCTCTTTCCGCTGAGACAGTGAAAGTTCACGGTTTTAGGAAGCTCCGTTCTTATCCTTGGATAACCAAAGAATATTCAGCGGACCGAGCTCGTCTGACTCCAAATGTTTCAGTTTTACTCTTGATGCAATATGACTTTCTTTTTTTCGATGAACTCCTATTCGGTTGTGCCACGAGCCAGTATAGCTGTTTGCAAATATTCTGACATTGTTTAGAGTCCTTCTTCCAAGAAGCATCCTTCGTCGACAAGTAAGTACAATAAATCATGGCTCATGATATAAGCAGTAGTTCTTTTTCGGTAATTAGAACCAGCTGGGGTGAAACTTACTTTTAGAGTTTTAGAAAATATTCTTATTTTACATTTTACAACTTCTGATCTAGTACAATTCAATCACAAAAACGTAAGTCACTTAATTTTACCTATTTATAAATCGGTCTTGATATAAGGTAACTACTTGATAGTTACACGGTATTTCATATCTCAATCCATGGTTTTGACACAGTATCGACTTTTTTGAATGAGAAACTCTCACTAAAAGTCCCCATCAAAAACTCTCACAAACAGCTTCTAATCCGAACGACCCTTGACCACTTCAATACTATCATTTCCTATATGATGTTGAAGGCTAGAGACGGATTCATTAAAAACAATTGTTTATCTCGAAAAACACGTTATGAGTAAAAGACTACTTGCATAGAAAGCATTTTGTCTTTCGAGTTTCAGAAACACTTTTAAAGTGGCATGTCGGTATCGATTGCTTAGTTAAACAATACATTTGCAACTGAAAATGAGTCGGCATATTCTTCCTACTTACCAATGATTTCTGAGTACCTTGTGAGCAATCGAAAGTCCTTTATAATCGATATGCGGCTGTTTTTTCAGAGCATTAATTGTCGTTAGGTATTTCTAAGCCAACTATTTATTTTATTTTGCTACCAGACTAAAAGGAAGACTGTACTGCTGCCTTTGGTTTAGTAATTTACCTAATAGAAATAGCGATGATTCTACGAAGTAAATTTTGTTGAGAGCTATTGAGTCTACACTCACCACCAGATTTGGATTCTTCCTCTTTCAGTTTCTGCAATTTGAACAAATACCGTCGTAGGACATTTGCACGCATCTGATTGGTGAATTGCTGTTTTCAGTAAATGAGGGCAGGGTAGAGAGTAATCAGGTGAGATGATTTGTGCTATAACTTCTGAAAACGAAACATTTCGAAAGGAGAAGGTGGCAAGGGAATGAAATAAATTTTCGAGAAAAGTCCTTAGTTTGTTAATCAAAAAGTTATCCCCGGATGAATTCTGAAGTATCCGAGAACATCTTCCTTTTCTTGTCATTACTTTTTCGTGAAAATCCAAGTGAATGAGTTTTTGATGAGTATGTCAAACTAATGTATCGGACTGACCAACCAAGTAGTTCAAAACATCTGGACCATATTTTCTAAAAAAGATAAAAGCAAACAATATACTAAATCAGTCACAAAGTATATACTAATCATCTTTTCTATGGAAAAGTTAAGTGATCGCATGGATACCACTTAAAAAGGAACTTTTGTTCGACTCAGTTCAGTTTTTTCAACCACATGAATCTCGCACATCTGCCCTCTGTTTTGTGTCACTATGGCAGCATCTCTCAACCGAGAGTAGAAACAAATAGAAGTAAAAATAAACAAACACCGAAAAATTATTAGCAGAAATTAAGTAGACTAATTCGGATGTTGAACGCAGCTACTCCACTGACCGTGGTACTTAGCCAGGTCATCTGTTATTTCCAACAATGTTATAGACAAATTCAAACTGGAAAGCTGTAGAGGTTCAGCTTAGCACAATCTACTGGATATGGTTCTCATGCCTGTTTGCTATATCACTGACTGACCTCCTTAACCCATCCTCCAAACACCACCTGCTTCAGAGAAGAATGTGCTTCGAGGAAGTGTATTGGTGGACATGAGTAACTGATGTCCTATCTAATCATTTAGATTCAATATTTGACCCAGTGGCTAATTTCTGGGTCCTAATGTCCTACTTCTAACGTTAGCATTACTGATATAGTGATATAAGAGTTCAAACAGTGCTAAGAAAGCATCTACGTTGAACACTGATTTTCTTGTTTTTCTTCCCAGTTTCTGGGCAGTAAGGGAGGATTACCCTAAACGGATGATTACTTAAGGTTGTTGGAGAAATCAAGAAATTTCTAGGTGTGGATCACTGATGGAACATTTGAAAAAGACGGATTACTCAGGTGTCAAAATTACTTGTGAGAAATATAAATGAAAGTTGCTCAGATGTATTTCGACAGAACCAGGCACGACACAACAAATTAATAAGGCATTAATAGTATGCGTCTCTTGAATCACTTAAATTGAGCCTGGTCACAATTGTCGAAAGGAAACATACTTTGAACCCATTTATCAATTTTTCTGGGTCTGTTTCCACAATATTATCATCTTCTGACACCCAGCTGTTGGAGTGTACAGGTGACCCGTCCAAAGCTGTGCTGACAGTTGTGGTCGTTGTGGTCTTTTGGATTCGACCTAATGGGACTTCCAGTGAGAAATCATTGTTCGAATGGGAATACTGATTTGCCCATACTGCATTTCGCATTGCAGCAAAGTACATACTGGCACTCTGGTTAGGTTCTTTGTCAGCAGTTCTGTTGAAGCGCAAGGTCTTTCGCAGTCGACTGAGGAACGAAGACAAAGCCTCATTTGAGGGTAAAAGATTCAACGGAGGGGGTAAAACACCTTCCTGATCAATGTAGACCATCCATAGGCTTGCTCTGGCGAACTTCCACTCTTCTAATCGATCACCCTGGATAAAAAACAAAGGGCAAGTCTAAATAATCCAAAGCTTTGTTATCTCAGATGGCTTGAGAAAAGTAGATGATTAATTTAAATGATAGCTAAATATTAGTGAAACACCTCTGATTTATTTTTGAAATCCATTATTAATATGTTAAAATGCGTGACTCAAAATAATAAACTAATAAAGGTAGAAAATGTCACCATAAGAGGCACTTTATAAAGTGCCACAGGGATGGGAGATTACGTACTTTAAACCGGACATATCTATCACGGGGCGATTTGTGAAAAAATGGATGGTGTGAAACAGATCTGATTTCCAAGGACTTCCCACCTGGTCATTCCGTTGCACACGCAGAAACCAAAAAACTGTCACGCAAAACAGCGCACCACTAGTTCCTAACAACAAAATCACTGTTGGGATCAGAATACAACGAATCAGCAACAAGGGCGGCATCCATTTTGACAATGAGATTCAAACTACATCAAGTAACGTTTTCATAAGGGAGTTGCCAATGGATTATATTTAATGACCAGAATGTCAACAAATGAGTTTCTTGTCTGACCTTTTCCCGCTCTTTGACCAGCAACTACTGACAGAGGGAGAAAACGGCGGATTCCCAGTAATTCTCCCTCTGGATTAATCAGCCCATGAATGTAAAAAAGCAGTACACGACATAGTTTCTATGCCTGGTAAAAAATGTCTACCGCACTTTGACCACAAAGTCTTTTGAAGGAGAGTAAAATTATTCCGAAACTAAAGTACTATTTTTTGATCAGTTTTAATAGGATAGCCACTGACATCTTTCTATAGCTTGTTTTTTTGGCTTTGAGCAGATATGGCGGAGAAAGATATTTAAGTCTCTAACAACGGTGTTAGTGTGACCAGGTTCAACGGTGAAACAACCGTTTTACCAGGTTTTAAAAACCTCTGAACCCGGTGGGAATCGAACCCACAGAAGACAGGTACTTAAATTTAAGTGCCACAAGTGCTGTACCAACTGGGCTACGATGCCAGGCCGAACCGTTGTTTTTATTCGTATGAGTTGTTATTTTGTGTGCCTTTATTTTATAACTCAAAAGATCAATGCAGCCAAGCTATAGGGATTGTATAAAATACAATTAAAACCCTGGATTTGATGCACTATCTCCCGTGCACAATTCCGTTACTACTTTGTCGTAGTTTGTCATGCAGTATGCAGACAATGTGCTTTCGGGATGGCTCTCACAAATGATAACACCCAGAGAGATTTCTCGACGAATAGAACGTGTTTTCGCACTTTGGTAGTAGCAGAAATACAAGTCAGTGGGCCACGGATGCATACTGTGTAAAAAAATCAAATGATCGAACATCATGCATGAGTTGGTGTGTCTGTCAATCAGTTCATGGACGGTTGCATTAAAAGTGAATAAATAAGAACGACGGATTATATTTGGACCACTCAACAGAAATTTGAAATCTTTCAGAATTTCACTGAATATTACAAGGGAGCAATAGATTCACATCGGGAAAAAATCAATAAACAAGACTAATTAGGTGGGTTCGGAAATGTCTGAGTTTGTGAATGAAATTATGGATGCCAAGAAAGAAACTCGATTTTCCTTTTCCTTAGACCCAGTCTTGTCATGCCAATAACATCTGTGAAAACCATTGTCAAACCAAAGAAACTAGAGTAAGCGTATCTGGTCTCATCGTCTAACGTTGTATGCGGGAGTTTTTCTCATGTATATAACAGCCACCAGTTAAGCAGTATAGACAAATATAAATTCGTGATATGGGCTATTGCCAGTACTATCGTTAACCAGGCCTCAATTTTGTGAGCGGTGGAGATCTGATTATTTGCACGGACCGACGTACCATTCAGGGCACACTGCCAACCAAAATGCGGATAAATCTTCAACACCTATATACTCCGAAAAAATAATCATTGATAGAATGTTTTGTACTTTTCTCTTTGCCTTTAACTGGAAAATCCGAAAAAATATCTACTGCTCGAAGTATTTCAAGCAATTGTGGTCTGTCTTGTGATCTGCTTATGTGCCGATGGTGTCTGTTGTGATATCAATGTGAGTGAATTAAGAAATCACAAGGCCACGCTTCTGGAGACAAATGTAAGCCACATTTTTAAGCGTTCAACTTCAGATTTTTCTAACCATTTGTTCATGAGCACGGAAAGATTGTGCGAGAAACAAAGGGAGAAACAACCGACCACTACGGTTTTGTTTTAGTGGATATTCACAGTGTAGAATTCAAACTATATCATATAGGTCCCGGAACAATTTAAACAAAGTTTACCACTCCATGACCCAAAGTTTAACTGACAGCTATCATACGCTTTTCTTGGCTGAAAATTTACGGAGTAGTGGGCTGTTAACTTTTTCTCCATATAAATAAGCATATACACTTGCTGCTTGAATTTATTAGATTGAAAATCTCTTCCGGTTGTGCATCTTCTCCACAACAATCGAACTTTTTACAGGTAACTAGTTTTACCGTACTTAGCTAGTGGTGGATAGGCGTTGTGTCGCGTAATGATGGGGCAAAGCAACACTTTAGGCTCTATCTTGGATAGCCTCATGTTTTCACGTTTGTGGCTGGCAGTTACGGATTCTGGGTTGGAGTTATTAGGG
The DNA here is from genome assembly GCA_948099385.1 of Fasciola hepatica. Taxonomy (NCBI): domain Eukaryota; kingdom Metazoa; phylum Platyhelminthes; class Trematoda; order Plagiorchiida; family Fasciolidae; genus Fasciola; species Fasciola hepatica. Next base: position 2,409,466 of record CANUEZ040000108.1, read on the forward strand.
GTCGCGAAAACCTCTTTAATGCAAATTTTAAATTAGTGTTGGCGTACCAAGCCCGGCCGAACGGGTAATAACCAACAAGCCTCAACACCACACGGTACTTTATTTCTCAGTCGACTGATCATTGTGAACTGTATGACAGAACTAGAGTCAAAGGCTAGTCGGCATCTTGACAACATTGTCGGCCCAACAAGGCAATAATCTTACTGGAAGCCCGAGTTCGGAATTGTTCTATCTTTACTATAAACATCGTGTTATACATCCATCTAAATAAGACTGTCATTTGACATGGGATTGTCCGTTGAATTTTATTTGCGGACTGGTTCGATAGGAGTTGCAAACGGAGGTCATGAGCGTATGCATTCCATGGAAGTTGAAGAACAAAAATCGAGGGATACAACAGGAGTACCAGATAGGATCAAGTGGATATGCCCTAATGATCACTCCTATCGTGGACGTACCAACCGTATGAAGCAGACCCGATTTTCACTGGTGGTAAGTTTTGCACAATGAAGTAGCCAACTTCATTAATCCCTTGATCATACGAGAAAGGAGGAAGGAAGGTGACGAAAAACTGCATGGTTTCCTAGTCTTTTTCATTGCACTTCTTCATGAACACTTGGAAAATGATGAAAGTTATCAACTCTACAAAGAGGCTCATTTCAACGAATGTTCAAGAAGGGCACAATTGTGCTTTGAAAAGAACTCGGGACTATAAGCAACAGTCTTCAAGCAAAGGCAGACACAATGAATCATATTACAGATATGGATAAATTGAACGTCCTGTAGTGTTTCACTCATCACAAGTCGTTTTGCTTGTGCCAGTCCTTTTATTGAATTCAACTAAATATTCGGTTTCATTCTGGTGCTAAAGCATTTTAAAGATTTGTTTTGTGAGGACCTAATTACAAGGTGGACCAAATAGTCTGGGTTTTGAAGGTTGCCGTGTTTTCCTTCCGTTTCAAAAAATTCAATGTTTCTTTCAAACGGTTTTACTGGATGGACTCAACCACTGAAAGTTAGATGCAACGTTTTCCGGTCGTTACACTCCTGAGGTTAAAGTACAACGAAGTAGATAAAACAAAGGTAGATTTCCATCTGGCTGCCACCGCGTGTAATTCCTCAAAGCTGGCATCGGAATCAGTTTATTTGAAATCAAAAAGCGGAACTGTCTGTTCTGATGTGTTTACATTGTCTTCGGTGTCTTGAATTTGACGCACCGCAATTAGCTTATGAAAGATCAAGACATTAAATATCTTGCATTTTCCCGAAAGAGTAGGAACTTCCTATACGTTGTTACTTTTGTGGGTTCTGCATCTATTGAAGTTAATTACCTTTTTCTGAGTGGATTGGATAACTGGAATTCATTATCGAAAAATAGCCAAGGTAAGTGCATTTTGTTGGGATGGAACTGGGGATTAAAGATCGGTGAGGTCACTCTTCAAACACTGAACATAAATCCAAAAGAAACATGCAGCACTAGTGAGAACTATTCCCTCCCTTCATTTTTGATGTAACCATCATTACCAAAACATCAGTTAAATAAAATCAAACTCTATTGCTGTAGTTCTTAAAACTTGAAGCATATCTGATCCTGTAAATGTCGGTAGTTTATCAGAAATTTCTGTTACACTTCCTCCACGCATTGCACTGAGCGAAATTAAAAAAAAGTATATGGAACATTGATTGATCAACTTCCTTACCTGAATCTCATCAAATGATTTGCTCATCATAGCAATTAGCATATTGAGCAAAATAATGGTCATGCATGCATTATATATTGCATACAACACGCTTCCTAAGCTATTTATCATAAAGGGACTGCTGTCAACAGCCAAACTCCCATGACCGGGGTACAGTTTGGCCAAGTCCTCATCAATTGTTGTTACATTATTCGAGGACTGGCCGAAAAGAGCCCAGTACAACGTATAGAAGGTTGCTCCGGTGCTGCGGTTCAAAGGGGATAGAAAAACAAGACAAAAAAGGCGAGATTAAAATTAAAAAACGGTGGTAGAATAGTAATCAAATAAAATTATGGGTCAAAATTGATCAGATAGCCTCTGTAGTTTTCAAAATTTGTGTTGATCGTAATTCAGATCAATGGTTTACATCAGAGCCTGATGGTTGAGGTTGACATTCAAGTAGTAATCATTTTATGGTCGGTCGGGCCGAAGTCTTTCGTGTTAAGGTGAAGTTCTATATATATATATATATATATATATATATATATATATATATATATATATATCATAGAATACGCCCATCGATTCATGAAAAAACGTGTAACACGAAGAAATTTCTTTTTGATATATCACTTCAGGCATTGACATATATAGTGCTGGGTAAAATAAGGTATATGTGCAGCTAAAGATAGCAGAGAGTGAGTAAATGTGCAACAAATCCGGTAACTCGACAACATGCTTCAACTTGATGAATCTTGTTCGTTGTGTGAACGACAATAAGTGTGAAATGTGTAACCAAATGGCGTGAAAAGACAGGTGTGAGAAACAAAGGTGTGAAAAAAGAGGTGTGGGGCTGGGGAGAATTGATACAATGGAATCATAAGAGAATCACTTGTTACGGCCACGGCAACAACAACTGTTGCACGAGGTTACGTTGCTTACACAAATCCGGCTTCAATAGCCGAATTGCTATGGCTTCTGACGTCATTAGCAACCGCCTGCGTAATCCTTTCGCGTGAATTCTGGGAGTTGTCAGGACTGGTCTAAAAGCTGTCACCGTGTCGATTTGGTGTCCGCTATCCACCGCTATCCATCATTTACTCACTCTCTGCTATCTTTAGCTGCACATATACCTTATTTTACCCAGCACTATATATGTCAATGCCTGAAGTGATATATCAAAAAGAAATTTCTTCGTGTTACACGTTTTTTCATATATATATATATATATGCGGATCCCACTACTTGAACGATGAGTCCAGAAATTAGGAGCAGATAAATAGTTTATCATGGTATCTATAAAACTTTCACGTCCAAGATATGCATATGAGAGGGCAGCTAATGAGATTATAATCTTGCACTCCTTTTACCACAATTTAGCAGAAAAGCCTATGACCAAGTCATTTCCTTTCTTAGGTTTAGTGATTGAAAACTTCACATCTTATGGTTGTACTCAAGCACTTTTCTTTGCCGAACGACAAAAAATACTGGAGAAATTCATTGAATAATAACTGAAAGCCATATTATTATCTTAATAAATAAAATGAAATAATGAGTACTCCAAAGTGCTAGAAAACTCACCTTTTAAATGCCGGTATGCCACTAGAATATCGAATCAAGTGACCTTCAATATCAACAGAAACGATGATATTGGCAAAGTACCAATACAAATTGGTCAGCCCGACCACAAAGGCAATAACCATCTGAGAGAAAATACGAAGCACATCAAGTATACACTTTAGTGAACATAAAATGAGAATGCGCCCTAAATAGAATGATGCAAAACAACTGAGCTAGCACTCGCTAATCACGTTTACTGCACAATTTGCCCAAAACTTTCTCTGTGTGCAATGATCCTAGCTGCGGAGAATGATAACCGTGAGGGTACAGGAAGCCAAAAAGTTAAAGTATCCGGAAACATAAGCTGAACATATGGGATCAGTTAAATTTTCCCAGAAGGAAATAAGGCGCATTTTATCAGGATTTGAATGAATTACAATTTTCCACAAAACGAAATTTTGCGATTATCTTTTCATTATTGTTCATAATAACACAGAGGGAAAACATTTCCTTTTTACTGTCCGATCTAAAACTTTTATAGGCGTGATACACAAAAATTGACATAACTTCCTCCACACAAAGATCTTAACAAAACATGACATCTGAGAAAATGTATTAACTTCCGTGTTTTAATGTATGTCCAAAGGGATACCGAAAAATAAAAACAGTTTCCGTTTGCCTGAATTTTGCCCTGTCCAATTGAATGCCTATGTTTCCGACCTGCAGGAAACATGTGTACTATTCTAATCACTATGCTTTATTACTTTACGCTTTCGATTAATCACCTTAAAGTAGACGGTGTTTAGTAATTTCACTCAACACTCAGAGCAAATCTATGCTCTCGATAGCATTTGTTCAAATTACTGAATGCCACACATGTGTGAGACGAATTTTACCGAGAATAAAAATGATCATTACATGTAATCGGACACGAAATATTGGTTTTGGTTCTTCTTGGGAGACTAGGAAGACCCCACAGAAAAGCTGGAGTGCAAGTAAAACATAGGTCCATATCCTCATCAATAATTCAGCTTTTAAAGCCATTAGGCAGTAGTTATAAGTTTGATAATAATTGGAAAAATAAATTGAAAGGTCTAATGTTGGTACAATCATAAATCGTGCAGAGGCACAATTGACCTGCACGGACTTTATTATTCCTGAGCATTTAGGCCTTGTGGGATAATGGAACAGACAAGATAAGAGCAGTCGCTGCCAGACTGGATCCGCGAATGTATTATCCAGGATGTAGAAATAATAGCTTTTGAAAACAACATGAATCATGTTAACTGGAACATTAACTTTCGTTATAGGTACGCGTAAGTCCGTGAAGTTGTGTTTAATAGGCAAAGGCATGGTTAGTTCCAAAAGTGAAAAGTTTTTGGTCTGGCAAAGCTGTGTCAGAAGTGGCGAACACTAACGCTTAACTAGAATGTTGAGGTAATTTTAAGGGGCTAAGTATGTTCAAACCCCAGGAAACCCAGCTTGAGTACACGAAAGAGTATCACGTCAAAATCTGTATTTTTTACAGCCCACTATAATTTTTATTCCCCCCCCCCTCCCCTTGGTAATTTCCATTTCTGGTTGATTTCTGTGCATATCTAACATCCGGGTAAGAAATTACGGAGTAACATATGAGGGAAACATTTTACGACTAAAAAATAAAATATGACCCTAGGAATAGAATATATAATGCAAATTATTCAGTGGAGTTGTGCGCAGATAGAAAACTGGTCGTTGAATAATTTATCAAATTGATTGGACATCCATCTTTGCCAGGCAAAAGTTCGAACACTTCCATGCACGTAGCTAAAGAGTTCTTTCAGAAGTTGCTCATTTGACTGGGTCTTCAGCTTTCATTCCAATTAAATAATCCGCATTCATATCAAGCAGGCACGCAGTCAAGTTGTCATTGTCAAATATGATGATTTTCAACATTAATTTTTACAGATAGAGGCAACGAGGGGAATACTGAAAAACAACAACACAGTGAAACCAAATCATGCATAACCAGCCTTGACATAAAATTGGCGTCACTTCTTTAAAATAATCCAAGTGAAATGATGCAGAAAAAAACTAGATTCTTCAAGAGACAGTCGACTTTTCCAATGAAGCTCATAAGTTTTATCATTGTTTAGCAATGGCTATTATCAACGAAATCGGATTTACTGCTGGGCGAGATTCAGACTCAACATTTGTGAAATGATTTTTGTCAGAAATCTCTGAGGAAATTCATTTATGACGTTTTTGTCTCTGAGAAATTAGTTTTGTTACTCATTTTGAATGGGTTCTAAGAAAGTAGGTCAAGTAACCCAAAATTTGATAAAAATTACCATTTAGCTGTTTGTTGCGATGGAAATCAACTAATTATAATGTATTGTTTAAACATTCAGACGGGTTTAACGAAGATTCACTTCACGTAGCAGATTTATTCTTTGGTCCCATTTACCCTCATACCTAGGCATCCTTTTGCAATCCTTACAGAACTGTAAATCACGAGTAACAGACAGTAGTGAAGGTGGGTTTGAGATTATTTTATTCTCGACCGTGACTAGTGGGTGTTTATTAGGAGCACAAAATCAATTTTAAAAAGCGAGAGCAAACATTTTCTTTGTCTCAACCCGAGTGGTGAGACGTCCGGCAAAGAGCCATCAGGAAAATGAAGTTAATTTCCACGTTTATGGTAATTTTTATATCCAAAAAATGCCCATGGGATCATATAAAAATGTTCAATCTGGTGAATCAATTGTTTTTCAGTAATTCTTTTTCATGCCATTTACAGATAACCCAGGAAACTTTATACGAAAGTTCCTGGAAAAATCAAAAATCATGGGTAGGGGTTTACCAGACAGATTTTCCTTATCGTGTGATAGGTTTATCTACCTTACGCCGTCCAGGTCATTGAACGGTGGATTTATACAGCCTTGCTCAGTCTTAGGCCATAAACGTTGAATTGTTCGAGCCAAATGCCTTTGGGCCCAAAGATCAAGAGTCATCTTCCTTAGTCCATTTGCCTTGGCTATAACCAGAGTCCAGAAATGGACTCCTTTGCATGTTTTTAAGGACACGGTAAGCAACTTTGGAAGCCGTGTTAGGATTCACCTGATGTCCAGTATCAATCGGGTGCGCTAGGACTGCGCTTTTATCACTCCAGTCCGCCCTTGACTTAACCAGTGCGGATCATGTTCTTTTATTCGAGTTAACAGTTGTCGTCCAGTTCGAGCTTCATAAGAAGTCCCACAATTATTCCTGAAAGAATATGCAACCATCAATGAAGTTAGCATCAGTAGTCTATCCTAGTTCTGAATCAGGACCAGAGAGGCACCTCCAAACACAAGGTTGTGTGCGTGTGTTGTTAATTTGTTTCATCATCGAGTTGATTCAGAAGATAAACGGCAATCATTTTCCAGAATATCATACTGTCGCGAGACTATAGTAAGTAATAGCCGATTGATAAAGCCTGGTCAAATGTCCATGAGTTAGGATGGGTACCGCTGATTGCGGTCATTACTGATTTAAAAAAGATCTTGGTGATAAAAAATAGCACAGAAAGCCTTAACGTTTTGGTCGTCAGATTTAAAATAAAAGTTGTTTCGACTAGATGGTTGTTTATTTTATCTGAGGAAGTGTATTTCTTCAATATTTTTCAATCTGTAACCCAAGTGCAACTGAAAATTTGGAGGTTTAATATTGACAAGCAAAATAAGGGTAGATAGCAAAATTAGCCGCAAGAAAATACACTTTTTGTCTCTAAAGATGCATTGAGAAAATAACTTCGCTGCTAACTGATTCCATGAGTTTTGTGCCAGTGCGTGTTAGGAGCCAACAATAGCTTCACTCAAGTCACAAGTGGTGAATCAAAAGAGTCAGGCATATTTAGGAGGCCCGACTTTGAGTAAAAGCGCAAATCTTGAAATGCAGTTCACCATTATGAACAACAATCTAATCTGAAAAGATAAACCCGAAATTCATTTAGTATAAAAGCTCTTTTTTAATAACGTTTTAGAGTTACTGGAGATCAAAGAGTGTGCAGATTATTTAGTATGATAAAGCAAGTGCCCTGACAGCCATTTGTAAGAAAAATACAGGGTAGAGCAAAGACTTCCCATTAGTATTTCGAACCCACTTTATTGACAGCCACCTCTAGTTAAGAAACGATGTAGCTGTAAAGAACGCCCACAAAGAGAATGCGGCCACAAATGATACATTCATTTCCGCAACCGGGAGCAATAACTACCCAGGTCGTAACGTTTGTCTACTGAAATTCTCTTTATTCAAACACGTGAAATGGACGAACACAACATCTTAATCCTGGGGTCAATTTAAGTTACTCCACTGAGCAAACGGAAAAATTAACAAAAATGCTTAAAACCTGTCAACTTTAATTTTTTTCAATCTGAATGAAACCGGTCATGTTTCTTGCACAAAACACCGTGTTTGATGCTAAAATTTCATCATTGGTACACATGATGAAATGAATTACTTTTGATCATTGTCATCCATAGCCTCAAGCGAAGAAATCCTACTCACTACCTTCGCGTGGTGGAGGTGTTCCCACTAAAGTGAGAGGGCGAGAGCGAATGTCCGTCACTTTCCACGGAGTTGGCTGACTGAATATCAGTACAGGAGAGATGGCTAAATTCCGGGCAGCGTATGAGGTTTGCAACAGTATGCTCATCGGCAACCGTGGCGGAAGGATATACTGGGCACCCAATATGTCCAGCCTCATCCGAAGGGTGAATGAACTGATCTTTCAATCACCGGCTTCCAGTGGTTTCTGGAAAAGGCCAACGAACCATATAACTGGCCACCGGCTAATCTGAACCGAACCTGCTGCTTTGCGGGACGTGCTTGGTTGCCCAAAAGCTAAAGGTGCATCCTCGAGTAAAAATGTACACTCCGAATTAAGCGACCGAGTAGTAACACAGTCGGCAACACGAACAACCATGAAACATTCTACTACTATGATTGACTGCTCTTCCGTGCGCACAAACAAAACCTCTTCTACGAAAAGCATAACTTGTCCTCCCGCTTCCACTTTCTTCCCAATTTCGTTTTCCTTTTCACCCCCGCGGGTTCTTCAGTCAATCATGCCTGCTGTAGGGCCTCTGCTGGGAACCGTGGCTATGTTCTATCTCGTCCTTATTTGGCTAGCATACGAGTTTCACTGAACCCACTACCACAGAGGCTCTGCTTCATCCTCAATGCCCAATCAAACTAACCATGTTAAACGTGCAAACCCAAATGCTTACAGGACAACAGGCGGATTTAGCTCGTAAGCTCGAATTCTCTATCATCAATGAATGTTGTACGCAAGAGACTTGCATTCAAGACTCCTGTCCGATTATTCGATAGACGCTTTCATCTGATCCTTACGTGATGTTTAATTAACGCCTTTCCGGGGAGGCTGGGGCTGCCGCTTCTGGTCTAGCTGGCTTTGGCATTGTTATCAGTGAAAGAGCTGAAGCGGCGCAGCTAGATTGCGTCCTTGTCGACAGTCGTTTAAGTGCAGTGAGACTCAGGGGTTCGTGTCTAGTGAGCAGTCGCCGCCCTGATAGAAGCAATCTGTTTGTTGTTTCGGCATATGCACCCACAGATTGTAGCCCAGATGCAACCTGAGATTCCTTCTACCAAAAGCATTACGACCTCTTACGTAAAGCAAGCCGGGCTGATATTGAGATTTTGGCAGGAGATCTGGCCAGTAAGAACTTCAGACGTTCTAATTGACGGAAAGCATGTAGAGTCCGCTCTCTTCGAGACAACAGTAGACCCAAATAGACCACATCGCAGCGAGCCACAAACGATGGGGTTGCATACAAGAGTGTCCCTCGTAACGGACCACCCCTTTCCTTCTGACGAAGCATTAGTTTGCACTAAGCTATCCATATGCTTCGGTGGGCGCTCCAAATGCATACTGCAATGACGAGTACATTGTGATTAGCTTTCCAATCCACTTTGCATATCTCTCTTTCAAAACGCGCCAGCTAAAATGCTAGGTGTAGCCCCACTCGATAACATAAACCAGCACTGATCGCTTATCAGGGATGCTTCCCATTCCCTTGGTCAAGTCAGTTGTGGCTTGAGTCCCCGTGCCGCGAGACCGTAAAGTTTGCTGAATCTCTGCTCCTTCTCAACTCAGATCAATGGATGCCGGCTGAAAGCGAGTATAACAAAACACGACACATAATGAGGCATGCCATTGTCGCAAGCTTTCGCAGAGATCACGAAATGTGGTGGAAGCAATACGCATCATCAGTGATAGAGTGTACTGCCACTGTGGGAAATTCCCACAGGCTGTTCTGTCTCATTCCAGTCACCGGTAGGAAGCCACTGGGTGTGAGTTAAACAATCTGTGAAGCTGATGGGTCAACAATTCAAAATCAGAAGCGGCATCCGGAACACTGGGTGACGCCATTTCAGACACAGTTCAGCTGGCCCTTAGTGTCAGCCTGGCCTATTGCTTTTCTGTCACTCGCCCAGGAGTGCATTCCGACTGACCACTGCCGAGGCGGAGATCTGAAAGGAGATCTAGAACTTTTGACGCCGGACTCCTAAGTCCTTCCTCAGGCCTTTTTTAAGGATGGAGGGTTCAGCTCGTTAGAGATTTTTATGTTCTGTTTTCAAAGGTCTGGCCTTCAGGTCAGGTCCCCATGTTGCGGGGGTCATTGAAGGTTGTCCCTAACTTCAAGAAGAGCCCGCTTATTGGCTGCCCCCGCCATTGCAGTGTAAGCGTTATTCCAATGGTGTCGAAGCTGCTTGCATCTATCATAATTCGCAGGCTGTACCAGACTCTTGAAGAGCAGACTCGCAAGCAGCAAGCTGCTCTCCGTGCCAGTTTTGGATGTGTCGATCAAATCTTCACCCTCCGAAAAACGCTAGAGCACCGTCACACGTTCCAAAAACCCACAATCTTTGCGTTTTTGGACATTCGCATAGTCTTCGACTCCATCGACAGGACTGCACTCTGGAATTATTCGTTGAGAAACGGAGTACCTGAAAATTATGTAATAGTCATCAAAAAGTTGTATAGTTACACCTAAGGTCGGGTTAGGTCCCACGGCCAGCTTTCGCCCCTTTTTGTCTTCTCTAGTGAAGTTTGACAAAACTGGTTGGGACGAGGATTGTCGTTAGTTGAGGGACGTGACTGAAAGTAAAAGTAAGTGGAGTAAATGCTGTGAGATCTGTCTGTGGGTTTCTCGGGCCTTGCAATCAAAAAATGTCATTCCGACCAAAAAATGACAGAATATATCAAAAAGTATAAGGTGAAAAGTAAGAAAATCAGTCATCGTTTTTTGTCACTAACTTTCTGTTTCATTGCTGTTTACTACCATTACGCTGTTTTGTAATTATCGTTGTTGCGTTGGCTCATTGCATGATCTCAAGGGTATAAAATGATGCGTAGTATGTTTATCCAAACCAATGCTGGGGTCGGTGTTACCTGGTCATTCGTGCCGGTGACGTGATATTTGTGGTCATGCGATACGCCAAATATATGACATATGTAATGCTATTTCACATAGTTATTAGTTCGACCGAGGGTTCATTCATCATTATGCCAGTAGTCTCAAAGCTCTAAGTCATTTCAGCGAATTTTCTAAAGTAATTGTAGTAGTCGTACTTCGGGTGCACCACCCACTCAGTTGTCAATCAAATGATTGCTATATAGCAAACCAACTTTCGGATTGTTGATTCTCCTGTTTGATTGCTGGAGATCATTAATAAGTTATACACTGTGTTCGTATACTTCTTATTGTTCAGATTTCACCGTGTTTATAAACTGCTTATGTGAAACACGAATAAGTGAGATCACTTTTGTTTCACCCGGAATTCCGTATCCATGTATTCATAACGTGTCTTGTGAAAGCACCATCCGCTGTGAAAGACTGGGATACATACAGAGGACAAATAATGTTTAGATTTTAGAATATAATGTTACCAATCGCTGCAAAATTAGATGGATGCAATATGAAACTCCACTGATGGCAGAAAAAAATCAACCATCCTGTTGAGAACACTGAAGATAATGAAGTTCGCAGCGCTTTTTCGGGTTTCAAACTCGAAGATGCTTAGTTACCCAACAACCTGAGTAATTTTGTTGTAATACATTTACACAGTCAGAAAGAGTATAAATTGTGGTGAGCATCCACCATTCGTACCTTTCTAGTAATCAAATATGGACCGGTGAACACAATGATGCTTTTGCGAAATATCCGAAGCCGTTTGGCATGGCCTCGTAACTTGATCCGCAGATCACCAGCAGTAATAAAGCCCGGGAGGCTTCCATGCGGAGGCTCGCACGCCACCGGGCGCATACAAACATCTAAGGCATAGACTTTGTGTCATACTTTGTCTTTGAACGTTTTGGCTCTGGTATCAAGCTACAAGGCTTCATCCCAGGAGAAAACGTTTTCTAGCTTTCTCGACGCATCTTCAATATTTAAATGCAATCATACACGTAATGCTATATAGAAAAAGAGCAAAATATGGAAAGACCGAATATGGTTGCTTTAAAGATATAAATCAGTTTCATCGACCTCAAAACTGATTTATCATTAGAATACCCAAGACGAAAATATTTCACTGGCCATTCCCCTTCTGTCCACAGTGAACACTGAACAGTGCCCAAAAATATAGCAAGGAATTTTCGGGTCAACCCAAATACGGATAGTTGGAGCTGACTGATAATATTACTTTTCATACTGAAACGATACCCCATCCAGTGCACTACTGATTTAGGTTGTGTTCTTCAAGCTGAACATAACAACAACAATCTGCATAACTGTAGAGTTTGAACCCCAAACTTCCCTTCAATCGGACATGCTGGTGCTTAGTCGTCAGCCATATCAATGTGGAATGGAATTGTGTAACATGTTCAGACAACTGAATACATATTAACAGACCGAACTTTCCCAGACAGCTTCAAAAGGCATTAACAACGTGAATATTACAGCTGCTTCGTTCTTGGTGAAAGTTATTAATGGTCAAAATTGGTAACGTATATATTCATCGATCCAAACCCTAATGGCTTTGCGTGAATGGTGAACAGATGTGTAACTTTAACCAGCGTTATCTCGTTAGCAGAGTTAAATATCCCTTATCCTGTCAACGATGGTATTAATAATTATGGTTCACAAAATACACAAGAATATCCTGGCGTGTCACCCTTGTGACTAGTCGGAGGATAATTGTGTGAAAATGTAGGAGAACCGGAAAAGTTAGTGCTATAAGATTATTCAACAACCACGCGTTGCGACCAGGGCAACAAGAAATAAAGTGACGGTTAAACTTGGTTTTATTGCTTGCAAAGACAGAGTACGCAAACGCGAATGACAGCAGCTTGAGCACTCAGAGGCACTGTATTTCATAACTCAGGATTTATAATTGCAACTAATGCCTGTTTTGATTTAAAAATCTTCCCCGATTGACTTTAATGGCTACCAAATACCAGCTGCTGTAGAAAAAAGCTGTGACTAGCCCTGGCCATGCTACTGCCAATTATATTTATACGATGACATTCTTCTTTGAAAATTTACCGCGAAGAATGATAAAATATTTCCACTTATTATCCAGCTAAAACACAAAATACTACTTCGTGACGACACAAGTATTCTGAAAAACAGTTTCATTATCCCGGAGAACATAACACTAATAACCAAAAACCGACTGGAAATAGTCAAGCCTCTTAAATCATCCTCAGAATTTGTGCAGAAAATGAAATTGTAAGTGTTTTCCGTATATATATATATATATATATATATATATATATATATATATATATATATAAATTTTCATAGAAGAATGTCATCGTATAAATATAATTGGCAGTAGCATGGCCAGGGCTAGTCACAGCTTTTTTCTACAGCAGCTGGTATTTGGTAGCCATTAAAGTCAATCGGGGAAGATTTTTAAATCAAAACAGGCATTAGTTGCAATTATAAATCCTGAGTTATGAAATACAGTGCCTCTGAGTGCTCAAGCTGCTGTCATTCGCGTTTGCGTACTCTGTCTTTGCAAGCAATAAAACCAAGTTTAACCGTCACTTTATTTCTTGTTGCCCTGGTCGCAACGCGTGGTTGTTGAATAATCTTATAGCACTAACTTTTCCGGTTCTCCTACATTTTCACACAATTATCCTCCGACTAGTCACAAGGGTGACACGCCAGGATATTCTTGTGTATTTTGTGAACCATAATTATTAATACCATCGTTGACAGGATAAGGGATATTTAACTCTGCTAACGAGATAACGCTGGTTAAAGTTACACATCTGTTCACCATTCACGCAAAGCCATTAGGGTTTGGATCGATGAATATATACGTTACCAATTTTGACCATTAATAACTTTCACCAAGAACGAAGCAGCTGTAATATTCACGTTGTTAATGCCTTTTGAAGCTGTCTGGGAAAGTTCGGTCTGTTAATATGTATTCAGTTGTCTGAACATGTTACACAATTCCATTCCACATTGATATGGCTGACGACTAAGCACCAGCATGTCCGATTGAAGGGAAGTTTGGGGTTCAAACTCTACAGTTATGCAGATTGTTGTTGTTATGTTCAGCTTGAAGAACACAACCTAAATCAGTAGTGCACTGGATGGGGTATCGTTTCAGTATGAAAAGTAATATTATCAGTCAGCTCCAACTATCCGTATTTGGGTTGACCCGAAAATTCCTTGCTATATTTTTGGGCACTGTTCAGTGTTCACTGTGGACAGAAGGGGAATGGCCAGTGAAATACTTTCGTCTTGGGTATTCTAATGATAAATCAGTTTTGAGGTCGATGAAACTGATTTATATCTTTAAAGCAACCATATTCGGTCTTTCCATATTTTGCTCTTTTTCTATATAGCATTACGTGTATGATTGCATTTAAATATTGAAGATGCGTCGAGAAAGCTAGAAAACGTTTTCTCCTGGGATGAAGCCTTGTAGCTTGATACCAGAGCCAAAACGTTCAAAGACAAAGTATGACACAAAGTCTATGCCTTAGATGTTTGTATGCGCCCGGTGGCGTGCGAGCCTCCGCATGGAAGCCTCCCGGGCTTTATTACTGCTGGTGATCTGCGGATCAAGTTACGAGGCCATGCCAAACGGCTTCGGATATTTCGCAAAAGCATCATTGTGTTCACCGGTCCATATTTGATTACTAGAAAGGTACGAATGGTGGATGCTCACCACAATTTATACTCTTTCTGACTGTGTAAATGTATTACAACAAAATTACTCAGGTTGTTGGGTAACTAAGCATCTTCGAGTTTGAAACCCGAAAAAGCGCTGCGAACTTCATTATCTTCAGTGTTCTCAACAGGATGGTTGATTTTTTTCTGCCATCAGTGGAGTTTCATATTGCATCCATCTAATTTTGCAGCGATTGGTAACATTATATTCTAAAATCTAAACATTATTTGTCCTCTGTATGTATCCCAGTCTTTCACAGCGGATGGTGCTTTCACAAGACACGTTATGAATACATGGATACGGAATTCCGGGTGAAACAAAAGTGATCTCACTTATTCGTGTTTCACATAAGCAGTTTATAAACACGGTGAAATCTGAACAATAAGAAGTATACGAACACAGTGTATAACTTATTAATGATCTCCAGCAATCAAACAGGAGAATCAACAATCCGAAAGTTGGTTTGCTATATAGCAATCATTTGATTGACAACTGAGTGGGTGGTGCACCCGAAGTACGACTACTACAATTACTTTAGAAAATTCGCTGAAATGACTTAGAGCTTTGAGACTACTGGCATAATGATGAATGAACCCTCGGTCGAACTAATAACTATGTGAAATAGCATTACATATGTCATATATTTGGCGTATCGCATGACCACAAATATCACGTCACCGGCACGAATGACCAGGTAACACCGACCCCAGCATTGGTTTGGATAAACATACTGCGCATCATTAGGTGAGCCAAGAGGCTAAGAGAGCAGTCAGTCATCAAATTTTACTGGCGTCAGTCAGTCGGCTTTGAAACGCATAGATCGATAAGCTTTACTGCCTAACTTCCGACGGTGCTAGCAAATCCTTCGTGAAAAAACCAGTAGGAATCAATCCATCTTTGTCATTTTTATTGGACAAGCACTTAAAGGCACTCCCAAATTTGAGGGGCGATAAAAACAGTTTTATTCTAGTACCAGATAATTTTCTTTTTTCCGTCGCTTTTTCAGTTATATTCGCAAAGATCTTAGTCTGCGCAATATTCCCAAAGTCCAAATTTAGAAAATGTAACTTGATGAACGTAAATGTCTTTTCGGTACTTCTTCTCAGGCCCGTAAAGTACGCATGAGAAATTTTTACTGCTGCTCAAAAATATGGTACAAACTGGCAACGTAGAAGCATAAAACTGAATGTCAAATCAGTTCCCGTTGCTTTTGTGTTGGTACATTAACCACCATATTCTCCGGTCCAATATGTTAGTCCCACTATCAAGTTGACCTTCCGGAACGGGAGCCGTAGAGCCTCGACGACTTGTTTTAGCGAGCAGCAGATTGATCCGTGTCACCTGATTGCGATCGCCTCAACCGCCGACAGGATTCGTCGTCTGACCCCTTTAGAGCGGTTTTCCGACACACGGTAGATAACACTATACGGCCCGTCCCGAGTCAGTGTGTGACCCGCACCGATGGCCTGTGTCAATATTGCGCTGGTTATCGTTATATTTATCCCTTTGGCTAACCATGCAGGACAGTGTTTGTGAACTAGATCGGAACGGCACTTGATTGTTCTTCCAGCTCATTTCGCTTCACAGTAGCAATAGTAGGCATATACACAGCATAACGTAGGATAATCAGACAGCTCGTCTTTGAGTTTCAGTTATAAACATGATTTAATTTTGGACGTGAGTTGCATCTTGTTTGCGTGGAAAGTATTTGTCACCGTGTTAGATAAACATCAGGTCAGTATTTCTGTGGCGTGTCCCCTTTGAATTGAATACGAACAGCCCCCGTTCCCGAAGGTCAGCTTGATGGTGGAACTAACACACAAGACCGGTGAAAATGGTGGTCAATGTACCAGCTCAAATGCAACGGAAACAGATTTGACATTCAGTTTTATGCATCTACATCGCCAGTTTGTACCATATTTTTGAGCAACGGTAAAAATTTACTTGTTTACTTTATTGGTCTGAAGAGAAGTACGGAAATGACATCTGCTTCACCACGTTACATTGTTTAGATGTTTTTTATTAGAATCCGAAATTAGTTTAACGTAGTTCAGTTGCTAGTTACTACATGGTTCCTAATGTTTTCTATCTGTTAGATCTGGTGTGCGATGTTCTCACCTCGTCGCTCAGGTTTTCATGTTGCATAAATATTTTCTAGGTTTTTAGAATCTAACTGATAATCCATTTGTTTTACTGAGAATATACAGCCTGCGTATAGCCATAAAGTGTTGATTTTATTCATCCGTTGGTAGCAGCGTAAATGCCTGCAGAAATATCGATAAACGGAAGGAGATGTAGTATTCATTTCAAATAGAAACTTAATTTACCTAAAGTTAAATAAACTTTTTCTGCATGCGAGAATATAATATAACTGCGGAATTTGAGTAAGTCTCCCGTGAAGGTACGTGTTCCATGCTGCGAATTCCATTTGAAGAAAAGCTGTGAGTAGTAGCCAAAAACGCAATGCGAATGTGTTCGGACAGGTACATCAGAAATTGTTTTACCGATATTTGGCATGAAGTGATAAATTATCCCTCTAGTTTATACGCTTTGACAGATTTTATGAGAGTGATACAAATATGTAACAATTCAAAATTAAAGTGGAATTATTGACGGCCCACCAAAGCACGAAGTTGAAAGTCAGTTCCTCATCTATTTTCGAAACAAACAGAAGACGGAACCTATCTTTAGTGCTGTACATGGATGAAATTGCTCAT
Organism: Fasciola hepatica; assembly: GCA_948099385.1. Classification (NCBI taxonomy): domain Eukaryota; kingdom Metazoa; phylum Platyhelminthes; class Trematoda; order Plagiorchiida; family Fasciolidae; genus Fasciola; species Fasciola hepatica. The sequence goes on from CANUEZ040000108.1 coordinate 2,426,600, forward strand.
TAAACTTCTGATAATCTATCCTTGTAGAATTTTAATAGTCACAATGGGAGGGATCCTATATTAATCAACCATAACTACAATAAACACCAATCAATCATTGTTTAACTTACTCTAACACTATCACGAGTTACGAGTAATGTCAAAGAATAAAGTAGTTTGCCTATCAGAGATTAATTACAAGATCCTTCAAGATTAACAATATTCAATTTTACGATGCAATGATGTGCCCGCGGAGGGCCAACCACTGGCTGGAACAATATATATATATATATATATATATATATATATATATATATATATATATATATATATATATATATATATATATATATATATGAAAGGATATTCTACCATTGAAGACAGTTTTTCAACTTTGCATTCATCAACATTTATTTGGTAATTACAAACTTGTCCATATCACTCGCTTCTCCGTCGGAAAAGTTTAAAATAGTGGTTAGTTTAAAATACAACAAACCTTAGTTTCCACCTTCGATTTCAGGAAACATACTTACCACAGAAAAAAGAGCCATGAATCGTATAATGTCTGAGATCATTCGGGCTAGAGAGATTTGCAACGGTCCGAGTAGTTCCCAAGCAGGCATCAAGTGGCTTATTCGGGCAAATGACAACACGTTCCCCAAAGCGAAAAGGCAATCAGATACGTATTCTGGATCATCCGGAGCCCACCAAAGACGACCTGTTTGGTCAAGGTTGTAGATGGAAAAAGATAGCAGCGAAAGTTATTTTCATCCGCTTTTGGCATTAGTAAAATGAATTACTCAAGACAGATCTCAGTATTTGTGATCAAGCAGAGAAAATAGAAAGCGGAAAATAAATAAACGAAATTTTCGTAGCTCACACGTGGGAACGTTTTCATGTTTATTCACACATCAGCTAATGGGGCAGCTTGGCTTACTGTTAGTAATGGTTTAAAGTATTAGTGGTGACCGCATAATATAAGTGCTACGTCATAGGATATCAGCTACGAAACGTCCAACAATCCTCGATTGTTGACTACCTAGCCGTTTCCAGCAAATCACCTTTGGTAATCTGTCATTTCATGAAAATTCTTAACTTTATAAAACTCAACATATGATAATAAATCAACGCAGTGTTTTGAAGAAGAGCGAGGACATATTTATTCTGATTCATGACTCTGTCATTACTGACAAACAGATAGTGCATATTTTCAGGAAAATTAGTGATAATTTAAAAGCCCTTTTAATATCTTACTTTTTCAAAATGTTTTTGCAAAATTTGCATCAGGCCATAAAGTGCTGACTAGAGGTTGCAAAAGCATTAATCTCTAAAATATTCCAGACCGACTGAATTTGAATTTGGTGTAAATTGTGCTGACTAGCTGCGTAATTTAACGCAAAACCTTAAATACAGTTTTGATTAGCTGCCAAGTTTAAACGTACTAGAAAAACATACTTTATTGTGAACTATAAGTTTCATTATACGTTTGTTCCACTTAACCCACCCAAAATAAGCGATTCAAAACACGGACCATACAAAGTTCATTAGGTATTAAAACTGTAGCAAAACATATGATTTAAAATAATGCCTTTTCAAATGTTGGACAGTACATCTGATGATGCTAACAGGTAGCTACTGGTCTGATCTTGGTTTCCCCTGACGAATGTGTGTGATTTACCGTCCAGTAAGTCACGCAGAACAATCACGGATAGAGGTTTACAAAAGCACTGCGTATCACATCCCGCAAACATTGGGTAAATCAACAGCTTAAATAAAACGCATCTGCTGGGTGTTTATCATCACAAAATAGTGTGATTTATTTGCTTGGCCAAACTGAAGGAGTGAAATAATACAATACTCGGCAAAAACATGGGCTTTCTCTAGTTAATTATTTATGGAAAACGAGAGAAAATTGGCACTACTTTGCTCAAGTGACACACTTAAGATCGAAGAACGAGACTGAGTTACAAAAGATCGAATTATGATAAATACCCCTAATCAGCATATGCTGACTGACAAGCCGGGCTGTACAAGGGGACCTCCTAAGCCAATGGGAGCAAACAATTTAGTTATCTATTGCTTGCAAAATAAAAATCGAACAGAGATTGCTAACAAACTAACCAATAGTGCGTTTCGGCAACTGAGGTCCAAATCCCAAAAAAGACTATTCATTTGATATTATTCACGTGTTTGTTATATCTGGTTTTCCTTATTTCTGGATTTATTTCTGGTTCCTCCGAATAAATGGAAGTAAATGAAAAGACGCTCGAGCTTTCAGTCCAGCCCACGAATACTCAAATTTTGTTTTTCTTTTTAAAATTGTTTCTGTAGGAAAATGCACCTGAATCAAACTAATTTAGAAATAGTGCCGTGAAAGTTTCCTAATTTGAGGAAAAACCGTAAATGTGCAAATGTGTCTGATCATGTTAAACTCGTATCTCAGTGCTCATCTAAATAAACACAAGGAATGTTTTTATTGATTGAGTTTGTAAAGAAGAATGAAGCACACCGTAAGTAACTTGTTGTTTCTTCAATCCGTCACGTTTCTTTTCTGGAGTGAAAGCTACTTCATCTCATGTCTTCCAAACAAATCTTGATAGAATTCCCAAAACAGCGTAGAGCTATTCAAAAGAAAACTGGACTATAAAAGAAATACGGAAACCACAGAGCCTTAGCGTATAGACTGAACGAATCATTCAAGGTTTCTACCTAGCACTGAATGTGTAAATCGCAGTTACCATTGTAGTCTACAAAAATATTTTATTCACAAAGTGGAATTTTGTGCTGAACGGGTGGTTGGAAGCCAAATCAGTGTTCAACTAATGTAAAGGTGGATTTACGATGAGAAGCTTACCGAGCTTTCGACTCGTGGGATTTTCTGTATTTTCGTGTTTTGCGGATCAGATATGCGCTACCCCCTTCCGGGAAAAACTGGTTCTTGCATACTACAATTGCAGTGACTAGGTGACCCCTAATCTTCTTCAACCTTAACAAGACGACGATTAATTTGAACTTTAAAACCTTCAAATCCTAAAGAGTCACAAGATTTTTTCAGCCTTTATTAAGATATGATTGCTTGTGTGTCGCACAATGAGTAATCACGGGCGCAAAGTTGTTTCATAAAATTCAAACTGAACCCAAAACCTGTAAAACTCAAGTTGTGAACTCACTGTCTTTGAAACTCCACTGATTTTCTCATTTTCTAAGATACATCGGTCATATTTATGACACAATGTTCACTTCGGTTTTTTCAACCATCATTCTCACTCTTATGCATTCTGATTTTGATTGCCACCTCGCAGTGTCTTTCACGATGTTGTTTCATTAAGGTAAAACATTTAAAATCATCTCCATCTTTTCTCAGAAGCACAAAATCATCCGCGTTTTCTAATTTAACTAACTGAACAAAGACTTATGTCTTTATTCTTTCACCACGACAGGATGGTACATAGCCACCCAATGTTACCTAGTGATACAGTGGTGAAATACATGGAATATCCTCGACTCTTTCTACAGTTACTTCTTACAGAAACGGAGTTTGTGCCTTTTGTCACCGGGCATGCTTTCACATATTTTGTGCTCAGAAACATATCAAAGGCATGCCACAATCGAGAATATTCACTGGATGGTACACGAGCCATAAGGATATGAAAAACCATTGTGCGCTTCAACGGAAGGACTATTTCAGCTAAGATGGAAGAAAATAGGCTAAGAAATAAATTGGCAACGAAGGGTCTTCAATAAAGTTTGTTCAATACTGAGAATGAGAATGTAACGTATTCCGAATTTGAACAACATGATAGAAGTCTCTGATGCTCCTAGTGACCGTTCCATTGTTCAACATGGTCACTGGAATCATGGGGTTAAATAGGGCCATAACTTGGTACTGATAATATCCTTCATTAGATGGATGAGTTTATCTATTTTTCTTTGGATAAAGGTAAATCAAGTGGTTCCATTTCCTCACGGAAGTTAGTTAGCAATAAATTGGAAACAGGTGCCGTACATGGGGATTAATTAGTCAAATATCGTTGTACAAAAGCCACTAAATAACCCAGATGTATTAACGATATTTGAGTCCCATTTCTTTTGGCTTGCTCTATAATTCATGACGTTTTCCTAGACTCAGTTACAACTGTCATAGGTAAAACTCAGCAGCTTTTGCGGCAAACCAAAAGACTTGGCTGGAACAATGCAACGTCCGTTTGTAGTCTGGCATTCTGGCGGACTTTTTCTCATTCGCCACTGGTGTGTGCAAATGTGTACGCTCTAGTAATGCGAAAATAACACGAATAAAACCTGTAGAAACCACCAAAAAATCTTTCAGTTAATCACCAGAACAGATGGAAAATCAGTTTGGTTGCCACTTCCGTATTATTCTCCGTGAATACTTTTACGTGAACAGTCTATCCAAAATCTGGTTACAGATATCGTTGATAACACTGGAGTGACAAATATTAATTTTAGGTCACATAACAAGAGTTAACTGAAAGTGCCGATTTTAACATTGCTCAGGGTTCAACGAAACCTTCTTTGTGACAGTTCCAGATTATCACTAAATATCATCAAGCAGCTGCCTTAGAATGAAGTACTCCCGTTGGCTTTCACTCCACATAAAAATACAATTTCTTTTGATCAATGAAAAATTACACTCAATGAAAAATGATTGTGTAAATGAAAGGCTGGTTTTTATTGATGTAACGGCTATCTAATAGAAATTGAATCGTTGCTCGTTGAATTCATCTACAGACTGAAATACAATGGATACATTAGGCAATAATAGCAAAACGGTTAAACATTTGTAAGTGAATAAATCACATTTTATGGCTTGGAAGAAGAAGTATGAAGTATGAATAAATTCGGAAGCGTAACAAGGCTTAAAGTTGATATTATTCATTACCATAAGAATAAATTGAGCATATTATTACCTATAATATTTCCTATAAGTTTTCCATCTCAAATACTTCGTTATTTACTTAAGTCCAAACGCCTTGAAGAAAAGTTTGCATTGTGTGCATTTCTGGCATGTTACTATCCGTGAAGATAAGCAGTTGCCCACAATATTTCAGAAGGTATCCAGTTTTAACTACTCATATCTGTATTTCAAACATCTTGACCGTAGGTCTCACGAAATGGAATTAATTGCCAAGCGCTGAAAGCCTTCAAAAATTATTTACCAATTTGCTTATCCATTTTAGGTTTAAATTACGGGAAGATGGGTAAAGTATAACTGGTGACCATTTGTGTCTGATTTTAAAACAGAGTTCCCTCCATGAAGTCCTCCTAGTTTACCATTTTGATGTAATAAAACATACAAAATTGTCTTTTATGATATATCTGTAACCAAGTGTTTTAAGGAACTCTAGATATTTTTGCTTTCAGACTGACTGAAAAGGACATGCATCACTAAAATAACTGTGTGTAATTGGGGTTAAAATGGTGTCAAATATGGACACATGATCATAAAATTATGCTTATTATTTTGACAGCTGACTTACCGTATCATAGAATTATGAAGAAAAAGTTACCCTCGGTAGTTTTCCCGGAACAAAAAAAGATTGGTGGAGCAAGACAGAAGAATTTTGATCGCTTGTTTCGATGGCAAAACTAAAACATGTCAGTTTGCTTACGGTACAGTCAGTGGAGTACTACGGTGCAGACAGCTTTCACAGTGCATTCGGCTGAGAGATGACGTGAAGGGAAGGTCTTTTGGTTTAGTGCCACGGTAAACAGACAACTTAATATGAGAAGGTTTTATGCAACCAGCCCTAATAAACGCCACACTATAAGTGTCGCTTTGCTGAAAGTCAACAGATTTGGTATTGGGTTGCACAACCTCACTCGCAATGACTGCTTCCCGAAAATCAAATGTTTCCCAAACGGGGAAGTCGAAGGATTCTGCTTAGTCGCAATGAATTTCTTCGTCAGTTTGAAAATCCTCACAACGAACGAAATAACCAGTGACACCTGCAACTCCACTGTAGAAAGCCGCCCACTGTACCCCATATACCCTGATATTAGCCTATGGGGATTATTTTCCTCTGTTTTCGCAGCAATTACAGTTGGATTTGCCGTCAGAACGTCGAGTGAGTTTGGCGCCCTGAATTACAAACGTTTTCACATTTGAGAGAGATGCCGCACCCACATCAGTTAACTAAACTGTTCGAAATGAAAAATGCACTATCAATATATTTCGGAATTCAATAAGGAAATTTGACGTCAAACGTTAAAATACCAATTCTCAGTTAGTCTGTTTCGTTGGCCTATTCTATATGGAAAATATATCATTCTATAGTTTACAAGCGCTTCATTATCTCTGTTTTGTAAATGCCTAATACGAATTACTATAAGGAGCATCTCTCAGTATGATGTATTTACCGACAAAGTTTAAAAACAACAAATGAACTAAATTAACTTCGAGATATTCATATTATCCAGTAGGGTTACATACAGTGGTGCAACAATCAAGTTTATCTCAGTCAGTCGATTTTGTCAAAACTAGTTCAATGAAACATCAGTTAACATCTGTCTTTCCACCACGACAGCGAACTAACTTTCAATATTATACTTGTATTCGATACTATGTTATGTGCGAAAAGTTTCCATTTCATGTGTATAGTTCAACAAATGAGGCCATATAAGCATCCCGTTGTCGCCACGTTTGGTTAAGCAGAAGTGTGCAGACGAATGATCATGTGAGTAACGAAAGATGCTGTTTGTTGGATCTCTTCTTACTGGTCTGGTGAAAGTGTGGATACGCTAGTTTGATCTGTTTATCTGTGGTAATATGTTCAGAGACCAGCCAACTTCTACTTGCATGTATTCAGTTTCAACTGGTGAAAGAAACAAACTGAATGAATAGGTGAAATCATTTTTATGATGTTCTGTTATTCCTGTTACCTTGTGGAAGTGAAGTAGAGAATGAATTATTTCGTGCTGGAACTTGGTGAGCTCACTCGGAAGTACACGATTCTCATCGATATGTGGGTATGGAATGTGGAGTGATTAACACCCAGCGGTTCCTTCGACTCATTAGGACGTCCAGTATCTAGGTTTTACAATAAGCTATGGGTGGTTCAGGCCGGGTCCACTGAGATCACGAGTCAGAAGTTTGTAGTGACTATGGTTTTAGGTAGTTGGTGTATCAGAACTTAATGTGATCATTGGGGGTGGGGGCACTTGTCAGGGAACAACAATAGAATCTGCTCGATGACCACTGTCTATGTACGTATTTGTGTGCATGTATATGTGCCAGCTTGAGCATAGTTGTACACTGCTTTCAGCCAAAAATTGTCGTCAAAACAATTTACAGATCAAAACAGGATTTCACTTCAGACAGACTGTTGTCCTTGTTGATAAGGACAAGTGCCCGAAAGGAAACAACGGAATACCTGTGCAAAGACAATGTGCAGGGAAGCAATTTTTACCTAGATCGGGTCGATACACGGGACTGACAAAGAGTAAAATCAGAATGCAATGAGTACGAAGTATCAGAAAGGATTTCCAGTGCCAATGCAATGGTTGCAGTTACGTGGATTCTGCATAGCTCCAAGACTATTTCATTTGAAATATTACCAGAAACAAGTCTAATGATGCGCAAGCCTCTGGGAAGATTGACGAGATCTTGTTTTAATAATCCCAAGAAAGTAACAGGGGATCAATAAAGCAATATACACAGTCCTACAAAAGTGGAAACAGCAGAGTGGGAAGCACTAAATTCCATTAGTTTCCTAATTTGATACAACAAGAGAAGCAGTTTTCCTACGGCCTTCTCAGTGCTGATGGTGTTGCAGCCTGACACCAAGATATATTCCATATGGTTTACAGGTGAGAGGGGAAGAGAATTATTGGGGGACTATCTTCTACGAACCGGAAAGAAGTGGTGGAAAAAACACACTCTTGATTTTTATTACTGTTCAGCAAAAGACCAGATTTATTAGGAAAAATCTGAATATGTAGAAGATTTTTTGGTGCATTCGCCGAAGTCTGATCTATTTGAGGCAGATCTAGCCAAAACAACCTTTTCGGCGTATTTAAAGATGCGGGCTAGGTGGGAGACAGGCAAATCACTAATAAAGGTTGAAAACAAACAAGGAGAAAGAATGGCGCCTTGAAGTACACCGGTACACCGGTTTCGAGATGTTTGGGGATTTTCCGGCCTACTTTGGTGCTTTCTGTTCTTCCGCAGAAATAGTCTTTCAACCAGTTTAGTAAACATACGGGACAGTCAAAACGTTCTAGTTCATAGAGGAACAAGCGTGGTACACTGTCAAAGGCCGAAGTGCAGTCAAGAAAAGCACATCTAACTGACTTTGCTTGCATCGCTAAGGGATTTAGCAATGTGGTGCATAATGATGGCCACTGCAACAACGGCGGAGTGCTTGGGGTTGTACGTAAACTGTAACTGTTTGGTTGGGCTTCTCATAGCGGTTTGAAGACGAAGCACCACAACGCGTTCTGCAAGCTTCGACGATGACGAAGATTTAGCTACTTTCCAATAACTTTTAGGTCCCATCTAGCTATGGTATTGTTTTGGCAAAGGACTAGTCGTAACAAGACGCCAACAATCGGAAAGTGACTGTAATTTCAGTGAATTGTTAATTACCGAATTCACCGGATCACATAGAGAGCTGACCCCGCATCTGAGCACCTCCGCTGGAAGTCCGTTTGGACCAGTTGACCTGTTTGTCTTTGTTGATTTGAATAACCTGAGAACTTCTGTGGTCGTAGCCACCTGATGTTCAGGCAAGACAGACAACGAGGAAATGGGAGGTGTGTCTTCTGATAGTTGAAGAAATAAACATTTAGACGGCCTACAGTTATATTCACCTTCGACTATTTTCCCATCTGACCGCAAAAGAGCATTATCCCACTTCACCTGTGTTTGGTATTCCAGGAGTTTAGGAACTGTCGGAAAATTTAGCTTCAAGGTGTGTAATCCCAGATTTTATCAAAAGTGACAGTCGACGGGTCTCAGGTTTGTTTTACATCCTCTAGGCTAATTCCTTCCTTCTATGTACCAGCTTCAGGTGTGGAGAAATCACTCTTCTAGAATGAGGGCAGACAGTTTCCATGGGACAGTAAGTATTAAAGATTCCCCTAATCACTTCCGTTGTGAAATTTGCAGAAAAAGACAGAAGTGAACGGTCTTCTGACCACGACATAACAACAGACAATGAAGGGTTAAGGAATACAATACATTCTGTGGAAATAATTCCTTGTTTGAATCGCATTTGTTTAGAATGTAGATACGATAAATAAACTTCATGAGAGTGTACTTTACGCCTAAGATGTAATATGCAGTTATCACTGGGTGCGGGTGCATCGAGCCTGACAGAGAAAAGTTCTGAATGGTTATTCAGGATGTGGTCCAACTGGGAGCCACCAAGAGTCGTAGTATGACAGATACTGAGGTGATTAGAAGATGAAGGGAATGCCGATGCGGAGTTGAAACCACCCACAGTACTACAAAGATTCTCATCAAGCACAGGTACAATGAAAGGAACAAATATGTCATAGAAAATTTTGAATGAGGTTTGTGAACATTGTGATGCTACCTAAATGCGGATGACGATGATAACTTGATCAAACTGAGAAAATCTAGAGAGAGGTGATAAACATAAACACTTAATGCTTTCACATGAGTAGGGAAAACTACGCAGGACTAGCCGCAGCACTACGAATTGATGTGGGTGGCAATGCGGCCACCATTTGTTTTCATGTAATGCATACGGTTCTGAGGGAAGCAAGAGCAGTCTTCTGTATGAACCATAGCGTCACTCATGTTGTATTTCAGATAACTTTCTTATAAACTTACAGCACAGGCGTTTTTAAAGCTGTGGGTCATGGATAGGTATACAGAATCCAATAGCTTACTGAATAGGGAAAGCATATTATTACATATGATACTAGAAACAGTCATGCTGCTTGGCTTTACACACGTAAGAGCAACCTGCCGACCAGCTCTTTTGCTTTACTTTGGATGATCGCTCCGGCTTTGGATACCGGATAGTGGGCAAGCATTTTGTTGTCCAAGCATACCTTTTCTCGATACAATAACTTAACTCTCATAATAACCATTGTACTACTTGCCAACCATGAAATGAATAAAAAGGTATTTCAAAAGAGTAATTCCAAAGGCAGATCAAATCGTAGTGCAGCCGTTTGAAGGATGCGCCGAACTACGAAGTGAGCGACCGTTATGCTTCAATCAGTTCCTATTATCACGGTGAGTTTCTACAAATACCATCTACTTAGACTTATGTCTACGATGATCAAAATGTGGTTCGGGTGAATCAATGAATTAGGACTACAAACTTTCGAAAGCCTCCAAGTCATTTCAGGTTAATCATAAAGGACTTGAATTTTCTTTTGGGATAATCCTCAAACAGCTCACAGTCTATTATGAACGTTTGATCAGAAAGTGAGAATGAATGAAGCTTAAATCAAAAAAAGAAGAACGTTGAAGCAATCTTTAGATTGAAGGCCGAACAGCTACCACAATGTTGCTCTGTAGGGATAGTCCATCTATTTAACTTTCAATCAGTCACCTAGTCAGTCAGTCAACCAATCAATCGATAAATAAACCAATCAACCAGTCAACCAACCAGCCAGTCTATCATATCAGTCAATCAATCTGCGGCGATGAATAGTGGATTACTTCTATCTATCGACCTATTGAATTCGCAATTAGATGAACAAAAGCTCAGTCTTTCAAGCTTTCAAGCACTCTTCAGTTAACAGCCAAACATGCAATCAGTCATACTAGTGATGATAATGACCATTTAAAGCTCTTCATCTTTTCGCACAGAACTAGAAGTCTTGTTTGGATGAAACTTCTTAAGAAACTGGCCCTTTCCAAGGAAAATGTGTTTATTCAGTTTAATTGTTGAAGTGGAATCATCCCTCCCAGTGTTCACCACCTTGTTCTTCACGTTTCACCGTGAACGCATCCGACGGAATAATCTCTGAGCTACAAAACAAAATTTAACATTTCTCCGCAGATAACGCGCTTCTTCATCTTTGCACCAAAAAGATTACCTATTCAAACTATGGCTACCCCAGTAACGCTCGAGAGTACGGTGCAACTTGGTCAACCCACAGACGATCAGTAATCTGATTAACCGTGAGACTTATATAAATTAATCCCATTTGAACCCAATCATAAATCACTATAGTTAGCTTTTTTGGAGGATTGTTGTCTGGGAAGCCTTATTAGCAATAATTCAAATTTAGTTAAACATGTATTTGATGCAAACTTGTCCGTAAATGAATGAATTTTGCAAAAAAGGCTAACTTTTTTGGATATAGTAACTTCTGCCCCCAAACAACAAATGCTTGGAACTTAAAATACACAAGCGACAATACTAAGCCGTATTTATCTCAAGTAACAGGCAGCGCGCTTAATCGGTATGCATTCGTAAAATGACAAGTGCAACAATAACCGGTCCCCATCCAAAGAGAAATAGCTTGGGGTGAAGTTAAACCAATGTCTCTTACTATCAGCGGTACTTTCGAGACATTCACCTCTGTTTTTACAAAATAACCAAACAGAAGAAAGAGTATAATCGTGACAAGTGTTAAGTGCAAAGAAGCTAAATCACAGTCTTGATAATTTTAAACTTTTATCTCATTGTTCTGGATAGAATTTCAGAAGAACAAATTGATTTACTTATTGCATTAGATGTAATAGGGGTTTGATGTTGTCTAGTGATCATGTTATTCCCAATACATTTTTGGGTTGAAATATGATATTCTAAAATACGACTGTAACTGCTTTCTTTGACAGATGATGAGAAGATTGTAATCAATGAATTACTGACCATAAAATATTTTGTGCATGCAATACAGAACTGAAATAAATGGATCTAACTCACATCCCCGTAACCAGTAGGCTGATGTCTCACTGAGTATTTGATTTCTGTAAGTCACATAGTGGTGGTGAGTGTTCGTTCCGAAATCAGGGCACTGGCGGCTCTGCGCGCAAGTCGCGTTAACCAACAATCCCTGAGCCACACGCAACTCCGACCGGTACAAGGACAAAGCAGACTGAACTTTGAAGTCCACAATAATACGAAGAGAGTAGGAGGCCAGATAAAGCGCTATGGCAGCCCAGTCCATAAAATTGTAATAACTGCGGAAAAAATAGCGTAGGCCGTAGTGGTATACCTGTTTGCATTCCATTGCGAGTTGTCCTGTATTCAAAAGGATGGACCAGTGTAGAAGTCGAAAGGAAAGTGTGATACTTAGCACGAGGAATATATCAACTGTACAAGACTAACTGCATTGTCCAAGAACAAGGACCCGTACTTCTTGTCATGTTTTAGATACTTGGTCATTAAAGAGCTTTGTGTGAAGTACAGCGCAACCATATGCATATGAGTCAATAGATAGTCACTTTTGATATTAGTGTAAAATGATATTCAGTGCACACTAGGATCGAATATGGAAAAAGCACTCTAAAAAGAACAGGAATTATGGAAAACCCATTCAGAAGAATTCATAATATTACCATTTTGCTTTTAGATTGATTGTTTGAGATATCAGAACGGCTAATGCTGAATAAAACTGACTCATTTGTATTCTTTTTTAGACCCATCCACCACTAGGAGACATGGTTTGACGACAGTTCGCTGACCTCTACAAGTGAACTGAGTCAAAGATACCGACTGATTATTATTTAAAAGAAAAATATGTTCACGTATTAAAAAAAGTACTGATGGGTCTCTATCGAAGTTACCGGATGGCTTTCAGTCACAGTATAAACCCTCAAGGCTCTAACTCATGTTCACGCAAAAAGCCCTGAGTTTTTAAATTGTTATTTGCATTTCCGATGGTGAGGCTGAAGGCGTTGACTAGTCAGTACCAATAAATCTATGAAACTATGACTGACTTTAATCAGAGTAGTCTATGGATGATTCAAACCAGCTTTGTGTTACAGTTTTTTGAGTGAATGCCGAGAACCATCTGTAGGATACAATGCCATTTCGAGGTTTGAAGTGGCTAGTGCCAATTGCTCATACCTACGAAGGGGTTACCGTAACTTCAATTAAACCATTAGTGGCAACAACTCAATTGTGAATTCTTCCCAGTAACCTCATTCAGCAATCATAGGTGCACAGGGAAATAAATTGAGAGCCTTAAAAGAAAGGAGTCGTCCGGACAAAACTATTCAGATGAAGTGGTTATCTTTCGTGTTTTTGTGTGGACTAAGAGCTTTACTTGATCATTCGAACCAAACTAGAAAACTTTCGTAAACTAAAGGAAAATATCACGAAAAATGTGAATTTTATCATTAAGCTCCCTTGATCGGTCTTATTTATGGACCATTCAACTAGTGGAGCGAAAAGCGCGTAGAAAATGATGAAAGATAACTTTTGTCGATATAGTCCGACTTCGTCCCATAGCTCAACAGAAAACCATTGTTGGGTAGAGTATGAAAGCCAGAGCAGTTGGTGAACGGTTGAGTACTAGTACTGTAATCGAAATATTAATTACACCTAAATCCAGTACCCACATTCCTATGAATATTAGAAAGCAGCCTTTATAACAAGTAAGGCGACATCCCAGATATTTTGAATGGGATATAAAGTGAACCAAATCCCAACTGTCTTCTCCATTTTACGCCGTTTTATCTTACTTCTAGTGTTTTGAGCCGCTTTCTTCCTGTAACCGCACAGCAGAGTTGTTTTTGATCCAGCTGGAAGTTTTATTGGTTCTGACAAAATTTCATTGATCAGTAACACAGCTTAGTCGAAATAGTTAGTAGGTTACCCGTGGCGACCGAAAAGTCGACAGCCTACCAACGAATTCGAGCACGCTGTGTTATTGAACAATAGAATTTTACCATAACTTTTCACAAGGCGCATTGAATTTTCGATACACTCCGAACCAACTTCGGTCCTGACACGTTAAAGTTTGAGTGGTTTGTTTTTCACTCCTGACCCCTGACCATTTTGACATGGAATTTTGCTCCAGTTCTGCTGGCATGACTTGCAAGCAACCATCTGCCATAACCTTACCTGGACAGATCATTTAGCAGCATTCTTCTTGAAAATTCGACGAATCACCTTTTACAAGATACGATTCAAATCAGTTCCTACCGCTTTCCATTTGACAAGACGCTTTGTATTTTCACACATCCTTCCTCACTCGCTCTATGCTTCGCCCATCATATTTACCGGACTGCTAGCGAAAGACTTAAAAACTACAATAAGGTCCCCTAAACATTAGTCTCAACACAGAGGCATCGCTAATCACACACTCATCTACGTTATCCTAACCTAATGTCACAAGCTATGTCAGACTTTCTCCTGTAATTTCTTGGATGATAGCACACCCCCAACTTATCTCGTTCTTGGCACTTGCATACCAATATCTAGCATCTGATCTTGGTACAAACATCTGTTTGCTCGAACTGGAGTTGATAAACACGCGGTGGTTCCTTAACTCACTCGCTTCCTTACAAAACTAAGTTCAGTTACCCTCGATTTCCCTAACTTTTTCCGTAAAACAGGTTTTTTATCGCTGTTCTTTCTCTTGATGGTTTTTGCAACGAAGTGGTTATGTAATAACCGGATACTCGCCCTTGGGTGTATGAAGCATATACTGAACTTGAATTGAAGTGTGAGCCTTGTTTTTTATAAGCCGATTTAAATCCACAAAGCGATAAAAGGTGGGCTTTATCCCGTTTTCATGTAATATTTTAGAACAAATATATAAAATTCGTATTTGAACAAACGTGGGCTTTCGACTTGTTTTACATCTTGAAGGTCGTGTGTCAACCGAGATTCCAATGTTTTGTACATGAAACGAATCGGACTACTTAGATTGCAATGGTTTCTAAGTTTATTTTCAGTACATTGAGCAAAGAGTTATAAGAAAGTCAATATTGTGAGGACGATTTCAGAGATCTTTATTTAAAGATTCAAGTTGACGTGGTTTCGTTAGTTATTTCTGCAGGGTCGGAAAACTACTGTATTGCACATATGCTTTGTTGGTTATACAAAGATTTATTCAATGGAGAAACCGTTGATGGACTGCTCTGAAGCTGAATCGTCCGTAGCAAGCAGTCAGCTAAGACTGATTTTTTTTCTGCTTCTTTCTTTCACCCATTTATCACAGAGCCCGTATGAAAACGGACACAAAAGCGAATGGCAAGTAACCTTCTCGTCTGTTGATTTCCCCTCCAGCTTCGCAATTAGTTTGTTTGGGAAGAGAAAAATCCGTTTGTTAGTGGAATTCCTTGTGCAAAAATTCGATGATAAATACTTACCAAGAATCCAAAAAAGCAAAATGATTTGAATCCTTGTCATAACAAAATTGCTTGTTCTGAAATCATAGCTCCATATTTCGACCGAACGCAACTCCCAGGCATCGTCTTCCTCGGACAGATAACTTCGATCCAACCGGAAGGTCGCAACAGTAATCAGAATTAGGAAGGTCACATACGACACAATGTAACCGACGAATTTGATGACTGGACACCGAAGAATATCTGTTAACTGGATTCCCAGTTTGCATGACCGCGAAGATGTTCAAGTATTCGGAGAAAAAAGATGTAGTCAGAAATTTAGATTAGGAAGTGAAATAGTTCACGAAATTAAAGTAAATGGGATTGAAATCACAGGGAAGAATCAATATCGGTGCAAATGAAGAAAACTTTTGGAACACTTACCAATACACTACGGAAATACGGAGTAATGTTTCAAAATAGTGACCGCGTAATTGTTTTTAATCAAAGAAGGGAAACTTCCGGGCGTTCTTTCAGCAGTGGTTGTGAACATACAGTATCTTTATACAAAACATTCTCTGTTGAACTCAGTGACATGTGTAGCTAAATGTTAGTGAAGAACGATGCCTTGGGTCCACGTATATGACATTGTAAATACAAACTGCGGAGGTAATTGTTGCCGATCTCTAGGAGTTTTCCGTATGCTTACTTATTGCGTCTGCAGTTCCTACGCGTAAAAAAGAGATAGGTAATCAGATCGGTATGCATCTGCTGAATGCCACGAACTTCCCAATACGCTTACGTATCAACTATTCGAATAATAAAACTATTAAGGAGCCAGTCAGAATGGGAACAGATGGTTCTGTTGACCTTTGACCTCCGAGATGCATGGTTCTCTGGTTTACCGAATGACGCATGCACTCTTCGTTGTCATTCGAATAAACTCGAGTCTCCGATGTGGTTGTGTTCTGTGCCTCTCACCTTGGTTAGATTGGAAACTTATCAATGGCGACGGTGACGTACCCACACGTTCACATCAAAACAGAATTATGTCCAACCAAATGGATAATTTCCTACAAATGACTCAAGCTCAAAAGAAACACCTTGAAGCGTTGACAACAAAGATGGACCAATGTTCACCGCATCAGACAACATATGCAGGCCTAACAGGTGACAACCTCTACAATTCCATCACATAATTCAGATTTGACCCAGAAGCAGAGATCACATTTGAACCTTGGTACGCAAGGTTTGAGTATATATTCAACCTGAATTGTGCCTCATGGAAAGACACCGACAAATTCAGGTTAATTATGCGCAAACTTGGCCCAAAGGAACACCAGCAGTAAGTCAGCTTTATCTTGCCTCAAAAACCAGTCAACATGACATTTCCGGAAGCGGTCAATTGTCTCACGCTTAAATTCTCTGCACAGTAGTAGCTTTTTCATATCCAATTTTGGTGTCTCCAAGTTCAGAAGAAGTCAACAGGAGATTTTGTGGCATACGCAGGAAAAATCAACCTCGAAGCCCAACGGTTCAAGCTGAAGGACCTTTAAATAGATTAATTCAAAAGTTTATTGTTTTTCAGTGGTTTACAATCGTAATCCGGTGTGGCGATACTACATTGTGCACTCCATTAGCTGGAAGGCTCCCCGAACCTCACACTTCAGACCATAACTGAGGAATACCAAAGAATCACGAACATAAAATTGGATTCAGAACTGATTGTGAAGGGACCGTCATACCCAGACATTATTCGACTTCAAGCTGTAATACGTCAAAGAAAGGCTTCTTATTCGTCACAAGGTAATCAGTCAAAACCTTCTGCAGCATGCTGGAAATGCGGTGACTGGCATTGTGTAAAGTATTGTCCATACGTTAACTGAATCCGCAACTTTTGTGGTAAAAAAGGACACAAAAAAGCGTTGTCACCAGTACAAATAAATACACCCCGGAAAGAACCGAACGTACCATAAAACTTTGGTAAATCACGCAGAACAATTTGATAGCTCTAGTTTCGTTCTATGCTCTACTACCGAATAGAAGCCAGAAACAAACTTATACGTCTTATTATGAACAGTGTTTCGCTAATCTTTCAGTTTGATTCGGGCTCTGATATAACCATTCAGACTCGGTCTTCATGCCACGGTCTAGGTTGCCCGACTCTCCAGCAAACTCGCCGCGTAGCATTCAATCCTTCAGGTAACCAAATGGTTATCGCAGGATTAGTCAGTTGTGAATGTAATTTCCAGGGCAAATGATTCTCCGCACCGGCATACGTCGTTAATGATTGTTCCCGTAATCTGATTGGTTAAAACAGTATTGACACAATGGAACTATGGGACACACCCATTAAAAAGTTTTGTCATTCAAACAGGAACGACGTGAATAACACTTCGTCATCCAAAGAGCCGAAACTTCATCCCCTTGGACAAAATGAGAACATGACCCAGCTTATTGCAAAGTTAAAAGTGGAATGTAACAATATCTTTTTTGAAAGTTTGGGATTATGCACCAAAACAAAAGCAACATTGTATCTGAAAAAGGAGACTAAAGCTTTATTCCGACCAAAGAGAACCGTCCTGTATGCTGTCACTGACCAGTTTTGCAAAGAACTAACTCGCTCGCACGAGGCTGGTGTTATTAGCCCAATAAACTATTCAGAGTGGGCTGCACCGACTGTAGCTTTGAAGAAATCAAATACCACATCGCGAGTATGCGCAGACTTTTCAGCTGGTTTGAATTATTCTTTGGAGACAAATCAGTATCCTCTACCTGTTCCTGAGGATCTTTCCACAAAATTAAACGGCAGAAGCATATTTTCTAAGATCAGTTTTTTAGAGGTTTATCCGCAGATAGAAGTCGATAGGAATCGAAGAAACTGTTGACGGTAAATACACACCAGGGGCTATAACAGATTACCCTTCGGCGTTAAATGTGCACCCGCCATATTCAAGCAAATGGTGGACACCATGCTTGCTGGGATGCCTTTCGCTGCGGCTTGTATGGATGACGTTATCACTGCTTGCACAAAAATTCATGAGCATTCCCACCATCTGAACAAGTTATTACACCGCATACAACAATTTGGTTTTCATACTTGCCCAGAAAAATGTTCTTTCTTCACTGATCATTTCAAGTACTTGGGTTTAACTGCTGGTGCAGCTGGCGGATATCCGGACCCAAAAAAAGTGAAACTCATTTGTTATATGCCAGCTCCCACCGACATCCATACACTCTAATCATTTTTAGGCATGGTTAATTATTATAATCTGTTTATACCAGATGTGCACATAGTTCGGGCTCCGTTAAACAAACTATTTTCCCCTTCTAGCCTGTGGAAATGGTCACATGACTGTCAACAGGCTTTTGAGTCAGTCAAAAAGAAATTGTCGTCTCCTTTATTATTAATACCTTTTGATCCACTAATTCACACTATATTATTAGCTGATGCTTTTGATTGCGGTCTAGGAGCAGTAATTCTGCACTGGTCAGCGGATGGTTCTCAGAAAGCTATCGCACACGCTTCCAGATCGTTTGCTTCTGCTGAACTTCATCACAGCCAAATAGAGAAGGAGGCTTTGGTGATTATCTCCGCAATGTACAGATTTTTTAAAATGTTCCAGGGACGGAAGTTCATCCTCCAAACTGACTACAAACTACTTCTAATCCACAAAGGTGGGCTACAATTTCGTTGAGGTACAACGTCCAAATCCAACATAAGTCCTCTTCGGAAATAAGGCATGCCGATGCATTGTCTCGGTTAATATCGGTACAAAAACACGGGTGACGAAGTGATTATCGCTTCCATCGACATTGAGAAAGAGGTTCAGCGAGTGCTCGTAAAAGCTGCTTCACACCTAGCAGCAACGGCTGGAGCGATCAAGAATGCCACTAAGAATCACGACGGCAACAATGAAATCAAATCTTTCTGAAGCACGGGTGGTCAAAGAAAATCACTGAACCATCGATTCGTGAATTCTTCTTACGATGCTATTCCCTATCGATCACTGGTGATTGCCTTCTTTTAGGAGAACGAATAGTTATCCCGAGATCGCTGAGGTCTGAGACAGTTTCATAAAGCACATCCGGGGCCACACAAAATGAAACCCATGATGCAAAGCTATGTTTATTGGCCTTTCATGGACCAAGACTTCCAACAATTGGTCAGAGAATGCAGTCAAAGTGCAGCAGTTTTGAAATCACCACCACAATGATGGCCACTGATACCATTACCATGGAGCTGCGTTCATATTGATTTCACTGGACCAATTTGTGACATCTACCCCCTACTTCTGATGGATTCCACATCAAAGTGGTCAAAATTCGGCATCTTACAACGACCCATTAGCCAGTCGATGATTCGTTACCTCAGAAACATATTCTGCTTGCTTCAAGCAACAGTGCTCAATTTACATCCACGGAATATTCCGAATTTTGTTTGTTGAACGGCTTTGTACACACACGAACTCCACCGTACCACCCACAATCAGACGGTCAGATGGAAAGATTCGTTGACGCCCTAAAAAGACGTAAAATTACCCAAATGAAGAAGAGTTCGACAACATCATCAAGCTTTCCTTTTACTTAATTATGGAGTTAGTCCAAATCAAAACGTTTCATGGGGTGTATCACCTAACTAATGCTTAATTAGGCGGAAAATAAGGACCAAGTATGGAATAATGCTTTCTAAACTGCCAGCTGAGGATCAGCAGTTAGGAAGCCAGAAGTTCAATCGCGGGGACTTAACGTGGATTCAGTGTGGGAGATAATGTTTATGTGAAAGACCAGACAACGTCATCCTACATGGACTTCGGGAAAAATAACAAGAAGGAGATGACAAGTTGTTTATGATCTGCTAGTCGGAACAGGGCAGTGGATCAGGCACACCAATCAGCTTCGAAAGATATGCAGTAAAATGCACTTGCTGAAAACAACACCGATGATCACATACACGAGTGGTTAGACAATACTCCAACAAAGACAGCACAAACAAACCATTCAACCCCACACTTTGGATCTAGTTACTCCAAACAGTGATCACTCTCCCATAAGCAGATATCCACATCGCAACCGACGGTTCACTCAGCCATTACAAATCAACCAGCAAGTGAGTAGATACGAGCCTAAGACAATTGCGAGGGAAGATATTAAGGAGCCAGTCAGAATGGGAACAGATGGTTCTGTTGACCTTTGACCTCCGAGATGCATGGTTCTCTGGTTTACCGAATGACGCATGCACTCTTCGTTGTCATTCGAATAAACTCGAGTCTCCGATGTGGTTGTGTTCTGGGCCTCTCACCTTGGTTAGACTGGAAACTAATGAAGAACCAGGTGAAATTTTTGACCGGGGTTGTCACTCGGTGATTCGCGACAGGCCATCCAGCATTTCGATTTAGTGGACGTGTTTCTCACCACTGATTTGGTCAGTCATCTTGGGATATGTTTAAAAATCCGTTGTGATGATCTATCATCTGTTCAACAGACAGCAGGCCAAATGATAAACCATATGCGAGGCAGAATTACTCTTCACTGTGAGTATTCAATCGGATTGTTAGCATCTATATAAGCTGGAAGTGCAAATCTTCACGGCTTGGTTGTGATAAAATAATGGAACATTACATACAGCTGCATCAATTTTTCCCTCTTTCTGAGCCTACTGCTCCCACTGCGACCGGCCAAACAGATTCTGTCTAGCAAAATGACTAATGACTTGTGACTGACTGGGAAGTCTACCGTTTTCTCTTCTTGGCTTAGATTGCTACATATGACACATTAATTGTTTGTGACTTAGCTCAGTGACAGCGCATCCTAATTAACAAAGTCTTTGTAGAATATTAAGCAACCCGAACGGACAGTGAATGGACAGTTTGTTCCGACTTAAGACACCGAGGAACTGGTTTCACCGTACACATTTACTTCGGAGAATTTTGGTTCGTCAGAAAAAAAAGAAAAAATAATCTGGAGCCCGACGCATTAGATTATTTGGGAAGTTTCCACAAAACAACTCTAATATTTTGGACAGAATTTCACGCGATTTGGTTGATAACTAATTTTTGACTGATTGCACCAAGAATAACTCGTATTTCAATGAGTACCTTACTGGAAAATAGAATGAATGTTTATTTCCGGTAGTAAAATAAAAAAGTACTAATATAAACACACTGTTTGAACGCTGGACAAGAGGGGAATATTTAGCCATCCCCATGGGTATCTTTACTAGACGGTGGTAACATACACACGCCTTCGAGGCGAAGAGGCTCGGGGTTCAAACCCTGGGTGCGGCGGAGGATATGCACCACTGATGAGCTCTAACGGGAGCGCAACTCAAGTGTGGAGCCTCCAAGTACAGGGGTCGATCGGATGATCTGAGGTTTGCGCATGAAATATGGAGTCCAAAGAGTAATGCATCAAGCCAACTACCGATATCAATGATGTGTGGTGAACGCAACGTTAACAACGATACAGCAGTACCAGTGAGTAAGCCGATTCTGATTTTATTGAATTCATGAAATAATGGCATTTTTGAGCAAAACAATAAGACAAGGCCGGCTTTTAATAGAGAGAAGGGTTGACATTAGGCAAATAAATTAGTTAGAAATTGTAAATTCCGCCGAGAATCTCATCCTAATCCTCCATACATTGAATTTATGGAAGGCAGAGTTTTGAAAATATGATAAAACACTTTTTCAGTGAGTAGTTAAGAAAAGTAGTTAGTCACGTTTGGTTTCGGTAAAACTGAACCCGGAATTTTCAGGCATTTATTAAAAGATACTGATGAAAGTGTGTCTGAGGAGGTGAGCAATTTTATATTGAACTTTAGCAAAGCTCTTAAGACAGCTAGGTGACTGTATCAAAATCTACATCGTAGCATATTTATAAGCCAACCACGAACTAATGAGTCAACGTGTACGACAGTCTTGATAGCAGACTGCTCATTGGTGGACATAGAATCATTTTTGCAAGTGACAAAACAAGGTGATTTCTATCACACTTTCTTTGTATGTGACGTATTTACTGACCATTGTCTATGATTCATATGCAACCTAGTCGGTTAGTATCTTTGGGTAATGAATAGGAGACAGTTGAACTAGAAACAACGTGACAACAACACTCAAAGCCATTATTTTATAGCAATAGAATTTTGATTTCACTTCAGTTGAATTTGAACCTTGTTTTCTGGGGTTCGAATCTCGGCATGGCCAGTAACTTCCCTATTCGCCAGCCTATATGACCGCTGCTCACTATCTTTAAAATAAAATAATGAAGTGAAACGTCTCGAATATTAAGGGAAGTTTAGGAGTGAATAGGAAGGACTTTCGTCTGTTGTTATCTTCAAGAACCTCAAATAAAGCCCTCTTCTTCTTGTGGTTGGAGTGCATCGTCAGCAAATTTCAAGGACGAGAAGGTATTCAAATGAAGACTGTTTTGTGATATGTAGTTGAATAAATTTATTCAGATTCAGTGAATCTTTGAAAAAATACTTTATTTCGTATTACTTTATATGGTATGCCATCATGAAGCAGAAAGCAATTTGTTTCAAACATTCTACCCTGTCCTAGCGGAAAATTCTGCACCTAGTTATACGTGTCGCACGAGAAGTGCCTCTAATATTGCTACTCTTGAACACATGAGGCCTATTAAAATCTTGTGATGAAATCCGCCTTGCCCATTCTCTGAAAATTAATAAGATTTCTTTATGTCGAAAGGATTCTGTTGAAGTTTTATTGTCTTTTAGACTATAAAAACCACAAATGTTATGAGGATTTTGTTTCCTGTGTATGCCGTTTACCACCAAAGGGGCATTGTAAAACTTACTTATCTCCATAACAAGCCATTATAGGCCACAAAAGGGACTTTTTGGCTTAGCTTTGTCCCTAGGTAAGAGAATGGACGTACCAAAAACGACCAAATAATAGGTTTTTATTACGTGCTTGCACGTGAGTGCAAAAGATGGTTATATTTCATAGCTGCAAATTCCCAGACTACTATCAGAGATAACGGGCAACCAGACCCAGACACTTGGAATGGACAACAACACAAGGTCCCAGTAGGTCAGGTGGGGTAACGAGCCGAACGACAGTGCGTTGCTGTTCACCACCGAGATAACCGGTGATGACGGAGCTTCGAATCTCTAACCTCGTAGGCGATAAGCAGACATCGGTGCTCTCAATCCGATCTTTTTCATGGTCATGAAATAGCTTTTGCACATGACAAAGAGTAATTCAGAAATTTTAGTTTGTGGCTATTATGGAAATACCTATCATGCATCAAAAACAGAATTTGGCATATTCCATTTTTTCGCTGTAAACTTGTGTCGATTGGCCAGTCCTTAAACACGAAATTCGTGTTGTTTGTTTCTTCAGGAAATTCAACGAAAATCTCGGGAAAGCAGTACTCTCTAAACAACCATTCCATCCTTACTTTATCACAGTTCGCAGTTCTATCCGTCCTCCACTAGATTGCTTTTCACATCAATGGAATGCTAAATGTCTGTCCGTTATTTTATTTTAGCGAATACGAACTCACTTCAAGTTTCCTCTTATTTCGTCGAGTCGATTCATCGGACACCAACCCATGCTATTGATCCTGCGGTTTGCAAAGTTTGCCTAAAGTTTAATCGAGACTTCTTTCGTAAAAATGAGAACTGGATAAGTACAACTGAATGGGAGCAGCGAAATGATTATCAACTCTATTCAGACAAAAAAGCGTAGAAATAATGTGTTGCGCAATAAATCGCTCGCTACGGTGCACGTTGTAGAAAGCAGGAGAGTACGGAATGATCTTTAGAAAAAATCGGTTTATCGTTATTTCACTAAAGTTTAATTTTGAAGAAAGCTAATTTGGAAAATGCTAAAGAGCAAAAAGGAACTCTACGGGGAAACTTCGACTTGAAGCGCTTATTTTAGGATTTGGAACAATCTTTCCCAATAATAATTTGGTAGAAGATTTTTATGTGAATGTACTTCAAAGTTTCAAGCTCAAGTTAGGCATTTAAAATTAACGTAATCATTCTTTTCACTCACTCTCTGATTCAGGCACTACAAAAGTAACTGATGTAAATCATTCGAGAAGTCGAAGAAGTAAACCAAAAAATGTTCTCAGCCTTTTAAGATGACGCTGAAAAAATTTTCTATTTAGTATCTATCAGCAAGGAACCCAAGTAAGGTAAATGTGGAACGGTGGTTTGTGTGGTAACTGGAGGTCATTTTTTAGCTTCAGGCAATATGGTTAGGGTGTACTTGGTGGTTGCTAGGAATAGCACCTTCGAGTTGGTAGACCGCTATGGCCTCGGAATATCTTCTATCTCTAGGGCCTCCAACAAGTACCCAGCTCTAACCTGTGGCTCCACGACGCTGAAGCATGCTGCAGCGGACACACCCCGGTAAACCACTCGACAGGAAGGCTAAATTATTTGAGGGCATTTGATGTCCAAAACATCGGTGAGGCTTTGTTAGCTAAGCGAAGGTAGTTACCCTTGAATGGACGAATGAGATTTAGTATATAATCCAACAAGGGTGAAGGAAAAGTGTCGAAATTATCGGACTGAAAAGACCCCTGGGTTGGGTTCAATTCTAGCAAGTGGCGAATGAGCTCCTAGGGAGCCACCGGCACAAATGCATCAACACTGGCGCTTTGCAGCCCGCATTCGGTTGAGCAAAGGCTAGGGGTGTATCCCCGAAAAAGCTGGGTGGAGTTGAGAACGTCTCCTGTATCAGACATTCAAGAAACTTCATGATCAAGTCATCTACACGTTCTGTTACAGAGGACTTGCTGCCAACCATTCAACATGGACTTCTGCGATCACAAAAGCCGGCCTATTCTCTCCCAGGAGCCAGCCAAAGGAAAGCAAAAAGTAAAATATAATAGATTTTTACTAACCAGCAAGTGGAAAATCTCAAACACTACCTCTGAGCCGTGTTCCATTCAGTTCAGTCCACTCAACCATTAACTTTGCACTGTTGTGCTCTGGTTTCTGCTGATACCTCAGAAAAATCGTTCAGTTGAGGAGAGAGTGATTAGAAACACAACGTGAAAAAGATCCCAGAAAACCGATTAGCGGAAGTCACGAACACAAAGAAAGCGTTCGAATGCACCCAAACCACTGGCCGAAACATCTAGCCATAACACAATGTTTCCAACGGTCTCGTGCAGGGGTTGTGTGGACCCCTACGTGGAAGTCTAACACGCCCTTCTGGCCACGCCCACTGGTCAGTGTTCTCATACCTTTCTACCATATCATGGAGTGACCACCTCAAGTTTCCTTTTAACCACTACTTGCCTCAGCCAACAGCGTATGCCGAGGTAGCCTATTGGTGGAAATTCATAACACTTTTCAGCCCACCTAAAGCGGTGAAATTCAGGACTTGTTCCAGTGTCCAACCACTGGCTCCCAATACCCTACGCGTAAACTCAGAGTGGCTGATACAGTGTTCCTCCCATATTCAGGCAAAGCTACGAAGAAATTGATGCTCGAACACCGACAGTCTTTGCCTATCTTCTGCTCCTAAAGCCCATGCTTCTGACCGTATAGAAGAACAGACTTAACCACGACAGTGTACATTCAACCACTGACGGACCATCAGATGTCACTCTGGCACCACAAATAGTTGGGGTTGATCGAAGATGAAAGCATCCTCTTTATAAGTGATGACAATTCATTCGGCATCTGCCCACCTGGTAGGAAGCAGCTGTCAGGGTAACAAAGCGTATCTATTTTAGCTGGAGCTTCCCTAGCCAACACAAGGATCAGCGTAGAGCCAACCCAGTACTGCTACAGCATTTTACAATTTGAAGGCGCAAAACATATCCCAAACATTGCTACACTGTTGTTTAGGCTATCTAAGGGAGCTTGCAACTAGCCTAGATCCTCACTCAGAAGAACAATATCGTCCACGTATTCCAAGTCAGACAGTTTACTGCCTGGACAGAGGTCGATGCCCCTACCCACATACGAGTATAGGACTATCTCCAGAATCAAATCAGGGACAGAACTGAAGAGCAAGAACGAAAGGGGGCAACTCTGACGAACACCACTTTCCTTGGTGAACTCGGGTGAAAGATCGCCGCAAGCACGAACTCGGCTTTGGCCGTTTGCATACAAGCTTTGAAACAGAGAAATAAATTTCTCTTGCAAACCCTTTGATGAGAGGCAGCGCCAGAAACCTGTGCGGTTGACTGAGTCAAACTCCACTTGCAGATCAAGGAAGACAAAGATAGTGGACCTACGGAAAGTTCGTACCCTGAAATTTGACGAACGGTAAAAAAAGGTCGTTAGAGCGGCGACCGGGAGTGAAACCGGCCTGATTCTCAACTATGCAACTTTCCCGTGCTCTGGATGATCGGTGAAGAATAATTTCAGTGAGCATTCTGGATGCGATGCCTACCAAGCTAATTCCTCCGTGGTTTTTACGAGAGGATCTGTCGCTTTCTGCATATTGGCACAATCACAAATTCACACCATATCCTGTAATCTACCCACTATCACGGATCACCCGAAGGAGTGCTGGTAACTCCAAAACCAAAGTGTTGCCCATATCTTTGAAATCGTCGAAGGCCATCCGTCCGGTCCAGAGGTTTCTTAACTTTTTGAGTAACCTATCTTCTCCATAAACTCCACTTCTGATGAACGAGTGATTTTCACCTGCATTGCACCGGAAGATCTGTTGTAGAAGTGAACTAACTGAACTTTCCCTTAAGGTGCCCTACCCCCCAAGCGGTCGGACAACCTTGCTCTGGACAGGATCAATGAGTAATTGGATTCAGTGATTAACTCGTTTACACCAAGCTTCCATGGACCAGTACCTCTAATCAAACGACAAAGTTTACGAACATTGCCATTAGAAGCAGCTTCCTTCATTTTCCTACATTTCGGAATCCACCGCTGCTCACGGTAGTTTCTCAGGCTCTTGGTTAGTTGGCTTCTCAGAAGTTTGCGCACTACATCGAGCGGGGCATCCAGAGTGAAGGACCTACGAGCATCTAACAGAGCAATTGAAGTGGGAGATCTTCAACTTTTCTGAAGGCTACTTAAACCGGAGTCTTAATCCTCGAACTGCTGCCCGCGTTCTTCTAGGTCATGGAGATCCCGCTCTACTCACAACCGTGTACCAGCTCTGCATGAAAAGCAGATCGTAGATTATCATCTAGAGTCAAATACGTGATGCGGGTTGCTTCAGCGTTTGTGCGTTCACGGTCAGGAGGTTAAAAAAGCAAGCAGGTACCAAAGCATGATCTGATACGACAAACGCAAACCATGATCAGAGACAATCCTCAGCTGATCCGCGCAGGCAGTGACCAGTAAAATATAACCACTTGGAGTCCGAAGGCTTGAAGAGGCAAGAGCAAGCATATGAGTCTGTGCCGCTTACTATGGCAGTAATTCATACTCGTCAGAAACAATGCCGTCAGACCACAGCTGGATGAGACGATCGCTGTTGCTGTTACGATTGGCGGGGATAACAAACTGGCCTCCAATGAGCCTTCCGCAATCCCCCCAAAACGGTCAACTTGGGTGCTGAAATCCTCATCAATGACCACCACGTCTGTTAGGCGGACGTTTCAAAGCAGCTGAGAAAAATCGTGATAGAATTCGTCCTTGGTCCCAGAGGAACTGCAGTCAGTGAGAGTATACTCAGACTCGACGAACAACCGTCGACGCTCCAGCCTGTTACTGCTGACATGTACAGAAAGGTCCAGTCAAACTGCACACTATTGACAACTGACTGGAATCCAACCTTGCAAAGAACGGTAGACTCTCATGCTCAAAGAAATCCCAAAGCTAGCCTGACCATGAGCACTAAAAACCAGAAAGCTCGACATGCGAAGAGTACAGTAAGAGGCCCATGTTGTTTCTGCGGTGCCAAGAGTGATCATAGAATTGAGGTCTTGTATATGCTTTCTGGAGACTGCTTGTATCTATTCTGAAAGTTTCTATAGTTCTGGCAAGGACGGCTTGTTCCCATATCTGGCACATCGTGCGAAAGTCGAAGGCAGTCAGGTGAAGTGAACATGCAGGCCTGATAAGTGCGATCGATTTATGCCCGACTTCTAAAATATCTCTTTCTTCGGAGTTCCCATTACCCGTGGCCTTTGACATTGATATCAAATTATTGGAGGAAGAATTAGTAAGGCCTTTTACGAAAAGGATATTAAAGGCTTCTCGGTAAATTATACTTTGCGGCTGCCCGCAACACGAAAGAAGTTTTTCTTTGGGAACTCTAACCGGAACCCTTGACTCAAAAGTTTGACCCACAAATCAATGAAGCCTTAACACAGCACGGGAAGGTGACATTCACCCAACGGAGCAGGCGGAAAGTGGAAGGGGGCTGCATCTTATGGACTGGGGATGCCTCGTTTAGGTGGGAGATGGCCGCCCAATGACGTACAGTGATCTCTCCTACCGTTGAGAGAAACCCGGGAAACTTCACTCATACGTCCATTCAGTTGAGGGTTTTAGATCTGTAAATTGCTTCTCTTCGTGTTTTTTTTGCTGGAGTGTCCTCTGCAGAGACATAGTGGTAAAAACCAGATGTTTCCCACCAATTGGTTTAGAAACTGGACTTCGGCTAGCCTCTATCCCTTGACCTGTCAGACGTGATTGCATTTCCGATCTAAGAAATACATTCTGCGTAGCTCTTTCGGCCATGGAGGCACCCAAGCCATCATATCACACAAAGGAGCAATCTTGTCGTTTGGCCGATCCGTAGGGCTGTATAACGTAGTCAGCAGAATATCTGACCTAATATTTTGTCATTGGCACCGTTTAACTTGAAGTTCAAGTTATATTTCAGTCATATTTTATTTAGTAGAAATTTAGAATTAAAGCACACAAATATTCTCATTAGTGTGCCTGAGCTTGAGCACCGATTATGCGGGTATTGCGAAGTTTGACTTTCTGAAAAATTCCATGCAGTGCAGCTTTCATTAACTTAACTCCATCAAATATTTTGTACTCCGATTAAAACAGCTCCGACCGAGGTCATTTGAAGTTTCCCAGAAAATAGATGGTAGTAAAAAAGGAAAGGATAATTGTTCACATAAACTAAGTAGTCCATCAGTGGAGTAAGTGGATGATCCTTTTAGAAGAGGAATCACCACTGCCATTTGTGGACAGTTCTCATGGTCAGCCGCAGGTGACTTCCACAGTGACGATCCCGTGGTCAAAAATTGGAATATTTTGACGAAAGTCATATCTATAGAGTGATAGTAATGCGTACTGGCGAGAAAATTTGCCTGCACATTTATTTACGATCTTTATATTGGAAGGGAGATAGTTCACGTCTCAAGGAACTAACGAATTTCGATTCTTACTCCAGTTGGTAGTCTACTGATTAAAAACCAAAACTTTTTTCGAATGGTTAAACGTAAATTACAGCAAAAAAGATGCATCTTTCAGTTCTCGAGTTTTCCTGCTCCCATACTTACCTGTCGACAACACGAAACAGTTTATCACCAAAGAAATGTAAAATAATCAAAAGTTACAAATTTGAATATCCTCAAAATATAGTCCACTGCTGGATGTCCATGGATATATATATATATATATATATATATATATATATATATATATATATGAAAACACTTGTTTCCTGACACAAATTTGAATAGCGAAGCCGAAAATATGGGTTTGCACGAAGCCTCCAGGTTCATTTCGTTGCATCTTCACAAAGTACACACTGCAGTCACGGCGACTGCTTATATAGCCAAGAAAAACGGATATTAGGAGAGAACATTGCTACCAACTAACGAACGTTTGTTACCAAGGCAGAGCTAAGGTAATGGACCATTCGCGCTGATTACATCGTTCGGGGTTTAGATTGCGAATGGCTAGTGCTTCTGCGTAAATGAGCAATCGTCGATTGTTGCTACAGTATATGACCTCCAATGCGTCGTATGGAATGACGCAATGTTTCTCAGCCCGAAGGTGTTGCTTGACCGACGATCTAGGGCAATTTCGTTTCCTTTGGTGAGTTCATTGTGTGAAGTTGCTGCCTATTGCTTTCTGCAACCACATCTGTATGTGTTCGGTTATTCTATGAAGTCCCCTTCTCTCTGTTCTGCCTACGTAGACAGCTGAGCATCCACAACTGAGATGAAAAATTCAACTTGATTTGGCTCAGGGGGCATTAGTTCTTTAGTCAGTGGTATTCGAGTAGTTCTGAAAACAGTTGTCGTTTCTGCCGCGTAGTAGGTGCGCCTGACTGCAGGGTTTAGGCGCTTACTAATCAGCCGACCAGTGTCATCACTTTTGATGGTGATTCTAGAAAAGCCCGCATTTTCGGCACATCGACCATCTTTTCTTCCTCTGCTTTTGATTCAGAATATTTACTGGTCAGTGGAAGTGGGTAACCTTCCGCTTGCAGTGTCTCCTTTATGGCTGCTTTCTCGTCGTCCAGGGGATCACCCGTCAAAATTTCACGCGCTCTATGTAAAAAAGTCTGGATTAGGCCAACTTTGTATCTCATAGGAACAAAAGTGGTGAAATTCACATACCGTCCAGACCATGCATTTTTCCGGGAAACAGAACTGCCGATTGATCCGTCCGTTCGAAGAGTGATTCTAAAGTCTAAAAAGTCAATTTCGTTTTCTTCTTATACGTGACATGTCAATATTACATTCGGATAAGTTACATTGAACTTGTTAAGTAGCCGCTCTTCGTCCCTATCGGTGTCACTGATCACAAATATGTCATCGACGTGAAGAAGGCAGAGATTCAGATTTTTATTGCATTCTACCAGCTTCTGATCGAGATCGGCAACACATATGTCCGCTAGAGTGGGTCCAAGTGGATTTCTCATTGTCGAAGATATTCTTCATGGTAGATGTAGTTTTATGCTCACATTTTGGCAATCAACCACACTGTATCTGACAAATTCCGGCATACCGTAAATCACACTATGAATTGCCACTGAATTTTGACACTTGGTAAGAAACCATAACGAAGCTACCGTAACTGAAAAGCCAATCATATACTGACCTCAAATCTTCTTTCACAGGACTTAGTTAAGGTGGTGGACAACAAAACGGTGTGCTGCGGTGTGGCTCATACATTTCATGATGGAAGTTTGTAATAGGGAAAAATCTTGCAAACTAGCTCCTGCTCTCCGGTGACTGGCATCGAGTTTGTCGGTTCACAAAAGTATCAGATTACGCTTTGGTAAAATGAGAATGTTATCCAGAACTTCGAAATTGATTTCACACAGCTCAGTGATGCTCTGCGAATATGGCTTTTCCCTGAGTTCAGTCATATAGGAACTGACCAGAAAAGGGTTTAGTCAATGTAGGTGATTGTTTGGGATACACCGAAATGAGTCGTTCTGGGTTCGCTTGTGGACTGAAAGTCGAATACCAGTAGCAAATATATTTTCCACAATTGAGCACCATTCTAAGGAAAACCCACTTGGAATTTCCTTTTTCACGTGCTAAGTATTTCAGTTTCATTCGTGACTCTCACATTATAGTCGTAGTGAGAAAGTTTTGTGTGATTTATTAAAAAACTGTGATCTCAAACCAAATGAACCACTTTCTCTCCTGACAAAATGTCCCTTCTAAATATATGGTCTACGTTGAAAATAATACTACCTTATGATTTTGATAATATGAGGTTATCTAAAATGACTTTGAGTACACTATGATTCAGTATCAAGGCTAAGAGTAACACCGATGAAATTCCGGAGAAAGCACTGCATAGCGGCCCACTTTTGGCTCCGAAGAAATCGATAGTTGCTGCGCCTATTCATCGAGTTCAAACGAAGGGGTAGACATAGTACTCGCCTTTGAGTAGTCAGAAAAAGAATAATACCTCTAACACTCAGATACACAGTTCTACAATTTTCTTTTCTCGTCCACATCAACGATGCTCCGGAAACCCGTGTTTGTTACGAGCGAATCATGCGGTTAAATCAAGGAAGTATATTGTAGAACTAAGTACACCAGATTCAAGGACGGTCCCTAGACACTCACTGAATAGGTCTTGCTCAAAATTTGTAATATCTGTGCTTTTTCTTCAAGAATATTTTAATTCCAGAAGTAAGTAGACTAACAACTAACATTTTCATTAATTCCATCTTGATGAGGGAGTAACCATATTTATTATCAAAACATTACCGGCTTTCGAATCAAGCTCCATTCATGGTAACCGAGAAGTCATGCATCAAAAGAATTACATACTGATTTTCTCCGTGCCATCTTAAAGTCCGTTTACTTATTGATATTTCACGCAAAGAATTCGGTTTGATGCAAAAGACTGAAGAAAGCTGACATTTTATTACATTTTAAGATCAACTTTTGAGTAAAATAATACGGATTTCAAATCAAGTTTCCGAGTAAACCGTAATACAATTATTGATTGAAGCAAAAAAAGTAAAAGAAACAGAAGTGACATAAGTGGGTGAAAATAGAAAATCTATTTCTCTTGAGAATAGTCTGTCAGAGAAAAACCCAGTGTACACTCAACACGATTGTATTGGATCTAAAGAGACAGCAAAACTCAGACAAGTATGTTTAACTTTCTGACATCTAGTGTAGTTCAGGCTATACGTATCGTGGTGTATTTTGTCATTCCTGAAATGAACCTTGTATGAATCAGTGAACAACTGATTAATGACACCGATAAAAATTGACACATATTTGGTTGAAGACAATTGAGTGGAATGCGGCTTTCTACACCAAGGCAATCGGTCACATCCGGGTAAACACTTACCACTGACGTGGATATGGGGCATGTGAATACGGCAAAAAATCAAATGCCTGAAGAAGCTCTTGATAGGCTTGCTGAAAACATTTTACAGCTTTAAGACATCCTTGTGCTCAGTAAAATGTTTTCTTTCTGAATGAATTTGATTGCTTGCTCTAACTAGTTTTCTATGTTTTTGTTGACATGTGTGAAGCAACAAAATTTACTCGACTGCTATATCATATAATTTCACACAGCGGTTAAAATTGCAGGACACACAAAGGGCTATTATTCTTCCAGTCACAAACGTTTTGCCACTACAGGTTTCTGTTTTTAACTTCATAATGTTTTTGATTGCCTCAGCAACGTAAGAAAGAAAGCAGCACTAACATTTACTTCTAGGGTACCTGTGAAAGAAGTGCGTGCGTTCTGCTTTACAAGCTTGAAGAACTGTGTGTGTGCTTATGCGTCTGGGTCTAAAAGTGACATTTCGAGGCAGGTATGAGAGTTTCACACTACCTGGGTTATCTTAGTGGGTACTTACATTAAGAATAGTGAGTAAACACCGTTGGAGAACTCGTTTCGTCATAAATGCTCATGGTGTAGAAAAGCATGATTGATGCTTTTTTGGGGAAAATATTTCCTTTGTACATGTGTACTATTTTGTTACCTTGATTTTCAAAAAGAAAGCAAGCTTTGTCAGAGATGTTGAAAGTATTCTACGAAAGTGAACAAAAAAACTAGCATCTGAATGTCAGTTTTTGTTGTATCCATGATACAGGATACGGCCTCTCAGAAGTGTGCATCAAATAACCAGCAAAGGCCTTATCTATGAGCCTCATAACCCGCAGCAAAGCAACTGCATTGGTGTCGCAGGCAATTTGTACTTTTGATGTTCACACCGCTCCCTCCGTTGGCCCCACATTGCACCCAAGTCGAAATGTGTTCAGCTCACAAATAAGCAGTTTTCCCTATGCATTTCCGATTAAAGTTGCTCTGCACTCATAATTGACCTCATAGATGACATGAGATTTGGGGAGATAAGAGAGACAAACTTTTACCGACGGGAACAGAATCCAGGCCCTAGGGAAAAGGAGAGCTGGGGGAGGATGGTGATTAACCACGTGTGAATGGAGTCCAAAGCCAACCGGTTACATAACTTTCGACTTATGTCATCTCCTTTGCACGGGAGTTGATCCAAAGTTTCGCAATTTGCACAACCAAAATCTTCAATGAGACTGAACTTTCATGTTTCCGACTGAGTCCAGACAGGTAACCATTGAAATTTCATGCTTCCTATACGTGAAAAAGTTCCATTTCGAGAGTATACGACGTGCATATTCTTCTAGCTCGAAAAAAACACTTTCCAACGAGACCACAGTGGCATCGAATGGAAGCCTACCAAGACGGACTTTCAACAACCTAATCAGCAAATCGGCGGTTATCCCCGTTAGTCAGCAACATATATTCCTTAGGGCACCACTAGCTAGAGCTTGTGGTTGGCAATGTTTTAAGGGTAAATCACGGATGTATAGGCTAAAACTGAACAATTGGACACCCCATGGCGACTCGTTCGATTTTTCGATATACATCTCAGTACTCTTGTACAAATTAGTCGCATTTGTTTTATAGATGGACCGGTATCTCTAATTCATCGTGTCCTCTTTACGTATGTTGCCAAATTGCCTAGGTTGTTTCCGTCAACAGCATATTTGTGAATACTGGTAAGAAGTCCAGAGAAGCCACGTGACAGTCTTTGACTTTCAGCTGTTCAGTCCAGTGTGATAACTAACAACCTCGTGGTCTGTAATTAGAGGATTAATTCGGCACCTGTTTCCGTGTTTTTAAGAGCCACTTCGTCAAGTTGTGCTGATGGGATAGGATGGATCCAAGTTTTATTCCTTTTTTATGTAACTTTGGAAGATCGCATATTCCAAGTAGTTTCGACTCCGATCGTTTCAGCTTTATAGGGGTGGTTTTGGCGGTGGAACGGACTTGTAGGAGAAATTCTAATTTATTACTTGGTGTTTCGCGCCTTATCGGTTATTCACTTGCGTTATTCACACCGGACTGTGTGGACCGCGGTGGCACAGCTGGTAGTGTTTGCCCTGTATGTGGAGGGTCGCGGGTTCGACTACGGCTCACGGCGTCCGCCTCTTCGATGTGAATGCAAGTGGATTTTCCATTACATGTAATTTATTATTTGTTCGTCTTCGAAGTCTCATGAAAGCTGTGAACATTAGATTTTACTTTCCGAGTTTCACTGTGTCGCTGAGAACATGGTTCGTTCTCCTTATAAAATCTGTTGCTTGCATGAGGAAAGCTCCTGATCCCTAATCGGACGGAGAAAGTGCGACTTGTCATTTGCTCACAGCCTTCGGAAAACTTCTGTCTGGAATGCAGTAGAGAGGCATCAGTGTTGGGTGGGTGTTATCCGGTGCTAATGCCCAATTTACACAAGTTCGAATTTTAGTCGGTTTTTTGTATCTTCTGAACTCTGAGGTGGAACTACAGAGGTTCTATTCTCTACAAGGAGAGTAAGATATGAAGGAGCAGGTTTTTCTATGAAGTTAGCGCCAGCTGAGAAGCAATGTGGGAGTAAATTAATCAGTGCTACTATGTCATGTTTTGTTTTACAACACATCTTTACGGTCTCAGAGAGTTTACATACCAAGGAAACGGAGGTATTAAACAGTAAACACTATATAAAATTAGTTTGCGACCTAATGTTGCGACGAAAGCTTTGACACAGAGAAAAGCCTTAGGTAGAGAAGAGTGAAAAATAAAACTGAGTAGATCTGGGGTAAAGGATGATAAAGATAAGGCTTTACTTCGCAGGCAGACTCTAGGTAAACATTACATTCAAGTTAAAATCGAGCAGAGAATCATCTCGAGTTCATGTACGCGAATGGAAGAAAAGCGAAAAATTACGATTATCCTTGAATGAATCTATTCATTCGCTTGGAATCTTGTAAATGACAGAAACGCTACAAAATGAGGCCACAGATGAACAAACGGAGAAAACAAACCGGGTGATAAAGATAAGAATGTTGGGCTTTTTAAATTTGGAACTATTGTATAAAGGAAACATCCTAGTATTCATATATAAGACCAAACAAAGAGGCTTTGACTGGGATAAGATGATGGCAAACGAAGTTGCTCGGTTGCAGTAGGAGAAAAACTTCTTAGACAGAAAGTGGCTAGATTCAACTAACTTCGGCCTAACCTCCCAAAATTGGTAAACATGCTGATAAGTCAGTTACTTGAAGTAGGTTCTTGGAAAATATGTTAATTAATCCCGATGGCCAAAGAATTGGTTTTGGAAAAAGTTATCCGGGGCAATCAAAAAGCCGACTGATTACCATCATTTCAGACAACTTTGTGTTACTGGATATTGAACTCCATAGCTGAATCTTTAGTGATAATTTTTCTTTTTTTGGGCTTGATGCCTGTTCGATTTTTCTCAGGTAGAACTAACTGCCCTGGAGGTTTCGTGCGACTGGAATAAGCAAATCTTTACTGCTTGCCTAAAGCAAATAATAAAAGATAAACTGAGATAACGAACACTGATTTTTAATGAAATGAATTGAAATAATGAATGAGAGGCTACTGATTCCGGAGGTTATTATCTAACCGCGATCAACAATGGCTTATGTTCACGTGTAAAGCGACCCTGATTATACTGGACAAGACGAAACTATACTGCCGTGGGCATAGTAGACTCTGCTAGCGAATAAACGAATTATTCAACTGGCGCTTACTCAATGGTCCTTTGTTGAGAGCGCGGGTGTCGATGATTCATTGTCCTCAGGATGACTATGTTTACGGCTTGACAGATTCAGTGGAACGCTTGACCTCGAAGAAACTCAATCAGTTTTGCGATAGAATTGAGCAAATATTGGGGACACCTCTGTGCTCAGGAAAAGGGTCATTTTCGTGGAGTTACTCCCTAATTCAGGTATATCACTTTGCGCTACTCCCAGTTCTTACTAGTTGCCCTTTGAGAAACAGTGGAAATCCTAACCAGTTTATAGGCTTTGGAAGTGATTCAGGCAACTAGATGAAAATGGGTCAATATGAGCCTTTGTTTCCGATTTAGTTTGCTCAAAATAATTCTGTGCAAGTTGATTCGTAGCGAAATTCATCCGGTGCCTTCTTGATCTGTATTATTTATTTCACTTGTTTTTATTTCTTGCGACCAGAGATGAGAACTAGGTCTGGAAAGGGTGACAGCGAAAAGAAACAGGATTTGAGAAAAAAGAAGCACAGCAATACAATGACCTTAGCTAATCCGAAACAGTACCAGCAAAAGAACATTATAACACTAGTCAGTAGACCAGTGAGTGGACTTACTTGATACTTTGTCGATCCTCTGTCTCTATGAATAAATCCTTGTGGTAGTGGCATCTAAAATGAGAGAAATGAAACGCACTCAAAAAGAAGGACTGATTTGTGATGATAAAATGTGAATGTTTATTCCAAGTGCACGTTTATTTCCCAACTTACTATTTCAGATTATTCATTCATCCAGAATCTCTTTGGGCTAGGCAACTGATGTTTGTACACATAAAAGTAGTGTGAAACTTATTTCTGGATAAGTTGGCACGAAAAACCCTCACCAAACGATTCACTTTCAGTCGCTACGGCGGAGCAGCTGCATCAGCTTTCCCATGGGGGAAGGGGTGTTCCACGAAAATTGTCAAGTAGGAAATTTGAAGTTAGTAAAGGAAAGATATTAATATTACCATGAATTTAGGAAGCCACTGCAATGTAATCTCAAAATAGAGTTTGAAAAATGGTCAGGTTAATTTATCCCATCATAATCAAGGTGACTGAGATTAAAACCTATCATTGCCGTGAAAAATGACTGCATAAAACACCCGAGAGTATGAAATGACGCCTAAAGCAGCGATCAGTACACATCCAGCCCTAATTGATGACAAAGTCTATGTCAGAAGAAATCATGGTTTACGAAGTATCTTTCATGGGATGATTCATCTTTTCAACACTTTTCTTACAATAACCGAAAAATATTGACCAGGTAGATAATCATATATTTCGGAAGAATTTTTCCATCTGTGAAAGACTGAAAATAAACCACCTAGTTGAAGAACGGAAACAGTTTGGAGATATCCTAAAGTACAACCAATAAATTACTATTTCCATGTCATCCAACTGCACGAGTCGTATGGTAGAAAACAGGTGACATTATGTCGGAGAATATTTGAGTCCAAGAAGAATTTTTCAAGGCACAAATCGCATACTTTCTCTTCAGAATACTAAGTTGATCTAATACATAGGTCGACAACCTAATGAATGCCCATATAAAATATTTGGGACTTTGTCAAGCAACTTATTTCTGGAGGTTTCCCAGACCCAAAATTTAAATTTTCTATGCTCCAAGGAAGATCATTTTCCATGGCTGACAATGTATCAATCATCGGGTGAAAACTTCAAGTTCTTCAGTTATCTTCGTCTCCATGAGTGGATTTTGCGTGACTTGTTTACCTTGTTCAACTTTATTCGCATTCATTTAAACTTGCCTGTACTGTGTAATCAATCAGAGACTGATTGTTAGCTAACATTTATAAAAGTCATTATTACCAATCAAATTTTAAGTTGCACTCGACGAAACCATAAGCTTACCACCTAATAAAACCGATTAAATGACAGGTCCTCTGCGATGTGTAAATTACCGTGGTAAAACCAAGCCTACATTATGATCGTCACCCTACCAAAACTTACACATCCATACTGTGACTGATGGTGACCAAACGGCTACCGAAGTGGACTTTACCTCATGACGTCTCGGACTCTAGCCTTGCCACTACCACCAGTCATTATGCCATTCGACAACATTCGAATATCTGAGTCTCCTTCCAGAAATGCTTTACAAGTCGTATAATTACGGAAGGAATTAAAAACCTGAGAAAACATGACACCAACAGGCTCATCTGCTTCAGTTCAATTTCTGTGAGAAATAGTAGTAAGAGAAATAAAACGAAGTGATTCGTCAAAATGGATCCAAGTCGGATAACGCCCATCATGGGAAACAGAACAGGAGCTGTAGGCGAACATGTGTTTTTGGGGACTTCATGTTGAAACCATCACAGTTATATTTATATGAAAACGAATTAATAAGACAAATGGAAAAAGGCCTCCCTAGGTCGGTAATGAAGAGATAAGTATGGGGGGAGGGAATGAATGCGTCGAATTCAATCAAGACACACATGCGGATGACTGGGTCACGTAACAGGTGATAATTAGTATACTCTGCCGCACTAGTCACTTGTGAAGCAGTTGATTGTTGCCATGGGAGTTGGAAAGCCGGGACTGATTTTCGCTGTGCGCAAAGCTCAGGTTTTGGGAGACGCATGCTGGTTGTTTTGGCAGTTTCTAGTGTCCGGAGTCTAAATGAACTTGACGAGATATTCGGGAGCTGGTAGAAATCTTTGAATGGAGTTTGGATGTTGATCGAATGCCCGTTTTCTACCTAGTACTCAAAGACTGATCGTGATATCACGCGGTTATCACCATGCCTAAGACAGCATGGGTGAAGTTCTTCGAAGTGTTTTGATGGCCACCTTTTCTTTCACCCATGCATCAACTACACAAAATACATCATTCAAATATCGGTAGTACTGGCCAAATCTACCTTTTGCTCTGTGCGCTGCTTAAGTTTCCAGTTTTACCATGGAAATAGCAGCGAAAATTGGTCCTAGATGAGAGGTGAAAGCAACCACAGTTTTACAACTATAATGTACAAAAGAATACATATTGAACATTCAGACTGCATTGAAGCACATTAGATAGCATCAATCACGAATAGTAAAAAACTCTTTTCTGTAAGAAACCTGGAAATATCCGACAGCTTTAATCACTTGGCTGAGAAAGCTTTTTGTGGGAAGAACCCTTTCTTCTGCTCAAGCCCGTTATTCTGATTCCTGCCTTCTATCTTATTACTGGAACCAATAGCCAATCACAGCTATCGGGAATTTGGTGCGCCCCTACACCAGATGTCATATTACACTATTATTCCTGTACAGCTCTAAAGTACGCTACGCAAAAGGCTAATATTTACAAAAAATCAAAGACTTTTAATAATTTAATGAATCTTGAAAAATGTACGTTGTTCTTTTACCATAACTTCGCAACTGCTGGTTGGATAAAGTGAATATTGTCAGCACTCACCTAACTTTGACACTTAGAAATGAAAACATTTTGATGACCATTTACCACTCAAATTCCTCTTTGCGTTATGCCAATTTTCGAAATTTCTTTCCCTGGTGTTCTAAGTTGTCAAGCGATCGAAACTTCCACATTACCAGTACCTCGTATTCTACTTTATGCTAAGTATAATACAGTTTAAGATAACCTTGGTAAAAGTAACGTTTTTGGGGCTGTTGTATATGGAATACCTGCTTTGCAACTAGTTTAGCTACTTGAGAACTAACAATCAGAAACCAGAAATTCAGGTGCAAATTAGAACATGCTGATCCAGGCGAAAACTAAACTGTCAGTTCGGCTTTGCGACTCGGCTCAGTTTTACCGAATGTCTGATTTATGAAGTCCGCAATCATACCGTGTCAGCAATCAACTCATCGCTACAAACTATGGAAGCACTGCTGCTCCAACCATGTTAGAAATCATCTGCAGTAAAAATCCGACAATTTCCACATTACTCAAAATAATTCAGTGCTCCGCATGTTTAGCTTCTTTCTGATATCTGCCCATTGCCTGGGCTCCATTCCATGGAGCTATCACTTTGTGCGGATTTACCATTCAAAGTCAGTGACACAAGGAAGCCATATCATGTAGCTTGGACGCGAAACGAACCTCTAAGAGTCTGTCTGGGTAGGTCAGTGGTTACGTCTGTGACTAACAACCGCGCAACTGTTGTTTTCAATCTCGGTGCACAATCGGCGGTTATTCACTGCTGCTGATTCGCAAGATAAACGAATAAAAATATGTATGGTGCTCCAACTATTTGCGATGATTAGTTGGACATTGATATTGTTTGATAAGGAATTGCACGATTAATTTCCATCTTATTTTGATGAATTGATGAACTGACCCAAAAGTAAAACGTCATTAGCCTCGCTGGGATCTGTAACTACCAGTGCAATCGTGCTCTGTGCCAGCTGCCTTATGAGGCCAAATCGGAAGTCATTCACACGCACGGTACTGTTCAGCCTCCCATAGTTACATCAAAACATAACATCCGCCACAGAGAATTTCTAACTTTCTTGTTTACAGCAAGAGTTACTCATTGCTCAATCGATTTTCACCAGCTAAAACTGTGGCATACAGCAGCTAGAGGAATGAAACATTTACCGCGACCTGGCAGCCCATCTAACATAGCCCACGAGAAGACAAGGTGTGTGCTACATCCATTCTCAGGTTCAAATGTAATCAGGGTCACTGTTTTGAAACATTTCCAAGACTCACATATAGGATCAATTAGAGACAATCCAGTCTCTTAAAAAGCCGTTGATAGGTGAAACATCAAGGGATTTAGAGGAATTCTAGTTCGCTTCCGTGTATACAAAATACCACCGAACAAACCAATATGTTACATAATCAGAAAGAATGTCATCAATACGTGCTCAATGACAAAGTAATGGTTATGAAGGTTTATTAGTTATTACGGCTAGACATAGTTTTGAATTTGCAAGTAAAACGATCTAAGTAATTATTTGTATTAAAGAAGGGTTGCAACTCAGTTGTTGAGTTCTGCGATTGTAGAAAAAAGCTTTCTTTACCTAATTTTCCCTTCAATATAGGTGGTGCAATAAATTTCCTTGACAAAACCGGACAACAAACTTTCTGGTACATGGGTTTCGGGTCAAAATGTTTCCCAAGAGTCAGTTAATTAATTCCAGATTTTTGGCGTTTGTAATTTATTTCAAACAATGGTGCATTTCGTTGTTCTACGTCACAGTAATTAGAAAAGCTACAAAACGAAACTCCTCATTTTTGACCAGGAATAAAGGATTCCGGTAGTTTTTGCAGTTATAAAAACATTCAAAGGCATAGGTTTAATTCGACGACATTCGACCGCTGATCGACGAGGACTGACCAACAGACGTAGAACTCATTTTACGATAAAAGAAACCATGCCTCAAAATAAACGCCGAAAATACGGTGCTTATCTTGTCTGATTCAACTATCACATATGCATATATATGTATAAAAGAGTAAAAGGAAGCATTTTAGAACCCCCAGGAAATTTCTTATTTGGTTCAGTGTTCACAATGACTGGTACTGGGTAGAATAGTTTGCCATTTCTTTATATTGCTGATATAATAATTCAAAAAGTAGTACTTTTCGTTTATGTCATTGCGTATCTATAGTTTCATTTGTTCATCACAAATTATACGCTTCCAAAGTTCATGTTATCTACCGAACACTATCTCAAGCTTTCATTGGTCAATCTTCTTGTTTGAGAAGTAAAAATGAAAACCCGGTAAGTACGCTCCATTGTTACAAGTGTTTTGATCGCTGATTGCGTAATGCTTACCTACCCGGAAACTTACAGCGATTCTAGCTTAAAGTGTTTGAAAAACGTTTATTAAAACTGATAAAAAAAGCTTTACTAACAAAATCCGATTTCACATGTTAATTAAAATCTTTGCTTTGTTGAACCTATAACAATAAAGATGCTAGCAACCAGCAACTTGAGTAAGCAGTAGAAAATGGAAGTGTTATG
Source organism: Fasciola hepatica (assembly GCA_948099385.1). NCBI lineage: Eukaryota > Metazoa > Platyhelminthes > Trematoda > Plagiorchiida > Fasciolidae > Fasciola > Fasciola hepatica. Next base: position 2,469,197 of record CANUEZ040000108.1, read on the forward strand.
AAACATTTGACCAGTTCACTTTTGAAATAACTGACACAAGCTCAAAAAAGAGTATGCCCTGGGATGTTGACGTTAACTGACAGCACTTAATAAGCTCGTGGTAGAGAAATAAAGGAAGGAATAAATAGGCTAAAATCCCGCTGGTAAACTTCGGATGCCGCAGCGGTTTTCAAGATTAATAGATTACTTCATAAAACCCAAAGTCGAAAGATTAAAGGAGCCATTTTTGCTTCAACGTGCTCAGTGGTTAGATTATTTTCTTATAGTTGCATTTAAACTCGCAATAAGAAGACTACCAAGGTAATAGATAAGCGTTTATCTTTCGGTAACACTGCGTTGTCCGAAGAGAAAGCTCACCCGCGGTAACCGAAGCACCGACTGGCTACCATCGTTTCCAAAATATTCTCTGTTACCGAACAATAAACAGTCAACATACCAAATGGGATATCGTTAGTTCGATGCACTCTGAACTGTTCCCTTTTCCAATACATTATTACAGAGGTAGAAGCAAAATCATTTTCCAGTACACATCCCGAAAATACAGTGACTTATTCAAAACGCGGCATTCAATTGAATGAGGGAATAAATTTGGCTGTACGACTGAACCCTTGAACTAACGGTCGTTTATACAGTCAAGGTTCACTTGCATATTTGAGTTGCGCGAACTGCTGACAACTATTACAAATGTAAACAATCTGTAATTTTTGAATTAAACAACATAGTGCTTTCCATGGTGAACTCACAACTAGATGATAATTCAGAGCCCCCGGGTAAAAGGCTTACAAGATTTTCACAATCAATGCTCTCTGAGGAGTAAATCACAAATAAACGGATGTCCCTGGACCTGAGTGAATAAATTGGTTTTGGTTCTTAAGGATGTTACATATTCTCATTCTGTACGTTACTGAATACAACAAACAGTTTTCCACAAATAAAGTTATTTGTCGCATAATTAAAACCTGGATGTTTGTAGTGAAAAGAGAAGTAATAAAAAATGGATCGAATGTAAGTAATTTATAGACATCTATCGGTTTAAAGACATCAAAAATTTTGTTCTCACCAATGAGCTTTTTTGTGAGACAACTTTTAGAAAGGACGGTGTGAGAACAGATCGGTGACAACGCATCAGCGGCAAGCAGCTTTTAATCCAGAGTTAGGGGACAGAAATGTCAGCCCCCACCCATAGGCGAGTAGCAAAACCGTATCTCCAAGTTTTGTCGTTAAATGTTTATAACACTATAAAACTAAAATCAAGCACAGTTTTTCGTCTCAGGCTGGGATTTCTGAGCAAACTGCTGTGTCAATTCACTTCTGAAAGTGAATTCGCTTGAATTTTTCCAAGTTTATTCGAACAAATAGGTACTGATATGAAGCATTGTAAACTTGCTGATTTGGAACGAGATTGCGAATTGTCTAAGTTTAGGCACTTTCAGATAACTACTTTCAGCAATAGTTGAATAAAGATGTTCTAACGGAGTGTTTAACATCTTCCGTCTACCGGATTATAAATTGAAACTTTGCTTGACATTCCGTTCACTCTCGAATCTGATATCGTTTTAGTATTTTTATAAATTGACTGTTGGTGCAATGCAAATACTGTTGATTGGGTAATCTTATCGATTAAACAAGAACAGCAATGACAAACTAATCTCTGCTCCTTCCCGCTACCGCACAGATAGTGAATTTGCTAAAGATCACCTGCTCGACTGTAAAACGTGAATGAACAACATTAGTCGACTAGTCTTCCAAACTTTTTGGCCGATTCATATAGTGTTTACTATTTTTTTAAATATGGACTGAGATTTTCATCATGCTTTCTTGTCTTTATACCGAAAAAGGTAAGCAACCTAGGTGGAAAGTCATAACAAAGGTCAACATCTTTAGAATTTTCCCAAAGAAAACCGGAGGATGTCGTCATTGGTATTGGATACTTGAAAATGTAAAGGAAACATGTTAGCTCATGAATCCGTGGCCAAAAAGTATGAAGGCAGTAAAACGACAGAATTCACCTTTTTGCATACATGCGCAAGATCACTTACATTACACTGGAGACGCATTTCTCCTGCTGACAAGCACGTGTGTCAAAATTATGTCCAAGAACTTTCCGATTTTGGCACACTCAGCAAATAAGCTGTCTTTTGTTAGAATAATCACCAAGAACACTGGTCTTCGTTGCTTATGGAAGTCATATATATGGCAAGTCAGGAAATAACGATGCACCTAAATTCCGTATACTAACGGACCAAAGATGTTTTCTTTGGGGCTATGGTACTTTCGTACGTATTTTTTGTTAACTAGCTTAACAACAGATGTCTATAGCTCCATTGTTGTTATCATGAAGAATGTTTGGATGCAATTGGTGGAAAACTGCCGCTATAGGAAGGCCTAACTTCACTTCATTTAGAGCAAGCAGATTGAGTTTACCATCAGCATCTAACTGAACGGTGGACATTGTACATGAGGAGAATAAACAGAGAGGTACCGCTTACTTTAGCGCGAGCATAAGCGTGGATAAACTTGCTCACCTTGAATTTGGGGAAAAACAGATAGAAAATATACAAAATGGGAAGCAGCGGTAGAAATACGAGTAAAAATTGCAGGCGTCGAATGCCCTCGTAATCGCGCATGCAGAACATTGGGTTGTAGAACAAATTCTCCAGTTGATGTTGACAATTTGGATGAGCAACGAACTGTAAAGGAAGGGGAAAACGGTATTTGTCGAAATCCGTGTAGTTAAAGAGTGTGCGTGTAAAAATTGCCAGGTCAACTTTAGATGTGGGGCACATACCAAGAACACATTTCGGAAGCGAAAAAATGGACAATTTGGAAAGCGAGGTATTATATGGATTTTACCCACAAAAATGTTTTTAGACGACGAATACAAAAGTTCCTGACTTGTTTTCTGTACAAATGTTCCTCAGCATTACAGCTTAAAAAGTTTTTTCGAATATCTTCCTGCTGCGTCGTATGACAATTTTTTCTACTTTTTCCGAAATGAAATTTCTCTTTGAAACTTACTATTCCTTCTCGTTTACAAAATAGCTTTTTTACATCAGAGCATACTTTCTGTTCACGAACAGTTTTTCGCTTAAAAAACCACCACCAAATAGGATATAAATGATAGAAATTTCTTTGAAAATACCAATGAATTCTGTCTACACGTGAACGCCAAACTTTTACCACAGCGATACTGACATTACCTTTACCACTGAGCATCGACTCGGATCCCTTTTATTATGAATTATGCATAATATGTAATTACCATTATTATTATTCTGTTTTACTGCACGTTTCAAGTTATCAATCGTCATCGTTCACAATACTTTTCCTAATGGGCCATGCTAACTTCTATCATCGTCGGGCGTTCATTATTGATAATTATTTCAGAAATATTTTAGCAAAAATGTTCGTAAGATGGAAAATACTGGATTCTGTTATTACCGAGAACATTAAGGTAGAAATCTACATTTGCTAACTCTCTTTCTGAAAAGATTTGCCTTTATCATCCACAGATAATCAGTTTCATTATTTCAAGAGGGTTATGTTCTATAGGAATATGTATTTATTGACTCGATGGCTCGGGCGGTGATCATGATGCTTGTAATCTAGAAGGTTAGAGAATCAGCTTTCATAACTCATACGACAACTGTGGTCACAGTACAGGCGAGGTCAAATTAAAGCGCAAGCAAAATATAATAAATCGTTCTACACCTCCTATTTTTTATCTATTTCATATGCTTTGGTGTCCTGGTTAAGAAGCCAAAGATTATTTGACTTTTTTGAGTATAGTGTCAGTATAATCACTTGAAACTCTACCTATAAAGAAATATAACAGTTTTGTGGGAAACCGTAACTATTTTATTCAAGTCTGGCTTCTTAAGGTACCTCACACATGATCAAATTTGCAGATTTAAAAAACAACACATTCTGAAAATATTCACAAATTTTGTGATTGAAACGTTTCGTTTTAGCTGTTTGATAAAATGCTGGAAACCCCTGAGATTTTTCGTCTCCTCAAATTTCCGAAGTACGCTTGCTTTCATTACATGAAAAAGCAACATCAACTTGAACAACTTTTCACAGCTGGTCATTTATCTTTTTGAGGACGCTGCAGTTTATTAAGAAAATAGTTTTACTTGTTGTGAAATTTTTAAATTAGACTAAATATTTTCGAAAGATCTGCCCGACCTCAGTTACAATATGGCTGTCTTACCTAATCATCCGGCTTTTCTGGAACTTTGGAAATTAGGGAACGGTTTTTTGAGCACCTTTATTTAGTTAGACAATAACTATGTAATAAAAAGGAGTCACCAGATTATATATATATATATATATATATATACATATATATATATATATATATATACACATTCCGAACGCAGAATGAATAGTACCCTGACGGATAGGACGAAATACCGGTGAACTGCACCGCTTTTACTCCAAGATTTTGACCACTATTTGATTCAATCATCGCCTCAGACAAATTATTCGAGTTTATTTACTTGTCTCACTTGAATTTGGTAGGCAGTCAAGTGTGAACGGAATCTAATAGGTTGAATCGCATAGTCTGAGAGCAGTGCTTTGGTGCTATTTTTATGAGCGCGTCAACTACAAAAGGTTGTGATGTTTTAGTTGTCAGTTAAGAGCTAATGGTTGAGTGAACAGAGCGAGGTAACCGCTGGGGACTCGACGGAAAAGATGGAACTAATTGTCACCCATCGAATTTAGCTGTTTGTCATTTCCGAAGTATGAGCTGTATTACCTGACTCCTGCAGTTGCCAGTATTTTTCTATCAAAATGCATTGAACTCAGTCAGTCAGCGCAACCAATTTCATTAACAAGATTTCCTTTGTTGGGACAAGTTTTGCCATGAAATATTTGAATCTACGTCGTTACTAAAACCACTTGAGACGTATTTGAGGACAGCATTCAGTTACTTCATCTTTACCTTATTCTGATAGTTTTCAGGTTTTAGAAGAAGACTAGTTACAATGTCGTCTGTGCCGAAATAACTCACTTGATAATATCATATCATGATTAATAAAAAAGCAAAATGTAGTTTCTTGTTTACACCGTGGAGTAGACACAAGCCAGATCATCGAATTATCCCATAATGCAGGGTGATTTATTGATGTTCATTAGTACGACACACATCTACGCAAGTATACTCGCCTGATGCAGTAATTCAGTGGGTTAAACTTACCATAAGTTTCATGATGTTATTCAACACTATGCAAATCTACTAGTCATTGACCACCATTGACAACGGGCTGTAATTGCTCGTATTTTCATTGAAAAAACAACTGGACACAATTCGTTCACGAGTTTCAAATTGTAACTAACGGCTGAATAGAACGGACCAGTTCCTCCACTTTCTGTCAGCTAAGAAACACTAACATTTTACCGAAAAGATTCCCGGACTAACATATTTTAAAGTTGGTAGGGAAAAATTATTTGGTTGTGTGGATACCTAATCCTCGGAATAATATACGCGGTAAGTTATTGAAACCTCTATGCTGGATAATACAATATGATGTTTTAGAAGGACCACAGCTTAAAATGTTTTTATTTCACTCGTGCTTTGATAGTTTAGTGTAAAATGCGACCTCGTCACAGGGTCATAGAAAACTCTATTTTATGACCAAACTGATGTATTAAGGGCACATTTCGCGCATTACTCGGTTTTCTTTGATTCCCAATTTTCACAACAAGGCCACCGGCTAAATACTTGGTCCAACCTATTTTCTCAGTGTCTCTATTAACTGATCCTATGTAATTACTCAAATTGTAACTATCATATTATTAATATAAATTGCTCACATTGGTAATATTAGGCACCATTAAATATTACTTGTTTATTGTCTTGCACGGAAACACTAACAGTCAGCTTCTATCATTTAGCGTGCCTGACTCTCAACATCTGAGTCCGATGTTTATTACCATTTTTTATCACGTACACGGATATGAGGTCTCTTGGGTAGCTTTGCAATGGTGAAGATTGAGGAGCAATTTCAATATTGGTACAAACCGAACTTTCTTCTTGCTTGCCAGATGGTCCCGTGTTTTGAGTGACCTGCAGAATAAAAATACTAGTAATCGGTGTGATATTTTTTTAAAGCAATCAACTTGCTACCAAGTCTTGACCACTGGCTGATCCTCAAAGGATTGGAGGCCCCATTCCTATTTTTCACTTCTGAAGCGTTTTACATATTTTTTACTCACTAACCACAATTTTCTGTATTCGAGGAAACTAGAAAACTGTGCTCTAGCACTCATATCCCGTCGAGACGCAGGCTGTTCTGCCATCTGTGGAAGTGTCCGGCTTTCAGTCACCTCTCACTAATTTATAGTAACTACACGATTGGAGTGTTAATTTGCACTTATTCTGTCATTCTGTGCCACACAGCCATTTAATCTTGTTCTTACATTCAGCCATCATACTTCAGAATGCTGTTTCACACTTCATACAGTAGTGTTCTTTGCTGATTATTTTGCAAGTCCGTTTGATCATAATGAATCATGGTCTGTTCGTTGAATATATAACCGACGGAGACGAAATAGCAAACAAGTATTCCTCCTGAAGGTTATTAATTTCACTCGTGTCTTTCTATTTGGAATCTTTTGGTTCTTGCTATCAGCGGGAATACGTTTTTGGACTCGGCACTGCAAACTGATATGCAATACACCAGAGTTTAATCGCTCACTGAATCGGACCACTACTACCCACTTCAAGACATCAATGATTTGGTATCATTATCTGTGGATAAGGTTTCACTGGATACAGTTAGCTCTTCAAGTTCTCAAACCAAGATCTGCTAAGGGATTCGAAATGTACGGTTATGGGACCATTGTGTAAAGGGGATCGATGTCAGTCTCACGGAAGCAACATATATCTGTGCCGGGAAACGGAAGTATGCGATAAACATCAGTGATCTCACATGTCCATAAACCGCAATCGGTCTGCACAAATAGGCACTTCAAACAAAAGGAGTTTTTATGGCGTCGGTTTCCTTTGGCTGAACTATGGTGCTGATGATCTAAGCCTCCTCATGTAAATCAGCGATAAATGTACAGCCTTTACATGTAATATATGACTTGCAAGTTAGCAAGGTTGATGATGTCTTGGATAAGCCAAACTTTTTCTGCGCAGTCCGGGGATGGACGATAGATTTGAGTACGTACCTTTTAGTACAGGATTCACCTCTCGACGCGTATTATGCCAAATCCATTTACACCTGAACTAGGATAACTGTCCTTACTAGTGCAAAATAATCCCATCCATAATCCACTTCATTTATCCCAGAGAAGAATTATTACCACTATAAATGCTGGTTTGGAAAAACATGAGCAAACTGCCAGCCAAATGTGAATAATAAGCAAGATGCCCCAACGGTATATAGTGAACCACGAAGCAGAGAAACAAAATCTCACTGTCATTTAGATGAACGTGAAATGAGTCGTAATATAAATGTAGGTGCTACTATTTTTTATGCTATTTTTCGGTAAAAATTTGTGGAACATTTGCAAATCATGTTCGTAGATGGACTATGAACCGGGAGATATATCGAAAGGTTGCTTTGAATCTATGGTGTCCACTTGGTAGCCACACAGCGTGAAAATTTCAATGGGATGAAGAATATAAATAACATTTTTGATAATCCGGAAAGACGTTCCAGCATACCCAGGTATTTTGTTTCTTCTCCATATAATTAGTGACTGGTACCATCAAATATTTCTATGTGATGGATAGAAGAATAGCCGAACTTCCACCAGGACCACGGAGAATGCTAACACAAAAAAACAAATTGGCAGTCATCAACTGCTGCTTGTTTGCATTGACGAAATTTGTAACACCGGCTGGATGTACAAATAAGAAAAGCAGGTACTATTTTCGTTTTAGCAGGTCACTTCCTCCCCTGAATAAGACGTGTTCTGAACAAACACAACCCTAGCAATGACTTAAAATTCCACGTTACACATTCGGAAAATTTTAACTTTTCCATCTGCAATTTGAGTGAAATATTTTAAATTGTGGGTGTGAGAAATGCAGTGTACTTCTTCCCCATGTTCAACATTTTATTTTACTCTCGACCTTTTTGATTGACCAGTTTATCCAAACTATTTTTTCCTCGTATACCTCTCATAGTTATTTGCTAGTAGGGTGTGGGATTGATGGTACTTTGCTTGGGTGACTGTCTTTGGGACTCTGACTTACACACACAGACCTCAGGTTATCCGATCAGCCCCGCATTCTGAAGCCCTAGACTCCAGTTTTGCTCTTGTTATATCTCACCAGTAGTGCATATCCTCCGTACAGTGGTAACACACTCGCTTTCGAGGTGAAAGGGCCTTGGTTCAAACCCTGGGCGCGACGGAGGACATCCACCCCCGATGAGCTTTAACAAGAGCAAAACTCGAGTTTGGTGCTTCAGAGTGCAAGGCTGATCGTAGGGTTTGAGCTTGGTAAGTAGAATGTAAGGTCTCTAGGGCAGTGAGCGGTGTGAATTATTTTCCTTCGGTTGTTGAACGCGAACTGCTCACGGTTTGTCAACATCTAACTGAGCTTTCTACTTCCGGTAAATATGTCCCACAACTCCACACTTATGTAAATCCCACAGGTTACTACATTTAGTACTTCTTGGAAATATATAAATAATTGCACCCTTTTTGTTCGTTATAAATTCATGGACGATCCAGCGTCCACCAGTCTTGAGCTGAGTCTTGTTTACTTGTGAATTCAGCTTGCATTCTGTGTAATTCCCTTTCCATTTTCTGATATGAACAGGATGACAAGTAAACTTCTTCTGCAGTCAGATTGATGTGCGTAAAGTAACTCTAACATTTTGTTTAAAATTATCGACGAAAGACTCATAACAAAGAGACCCACTTGCAGTGAACACTTCAGGTGTCAACCTTAAGCAATCAGCATAAACTCACCGGTTTCCATTCTCCCATTTTTTTGTGTTACCAAAATAATTAATCTTTTGAACCAATCGTAATTTAGTAAAGCCGGTCAGGCAACCATCAAAAATTCACCTCGGTTTCATACGTTTCTTTGGAAGATATCAAAGTATTCATCTACGAAGGATTGTGAGCCTCATGTGCGAGCCGCCACCGTATCCAAACAGACTCTAGGGTTTTTTCGAGTTATCCGTGCACGGTATAGTTACCATTGACTCAGCACCGTATAAACGTCCTAAGTGCAACCAGAGTCTTCTAAGGTGAACAAGACAGATATAGTTAAATCGTGCTACGACCTAAATTAAATCGATCAGAATGAATGTTGTTTTGTGAAGCATCTACTTATTTGGGATGCATAAATTCATCGATGTGGACCGTTCCACATGCATTATGTTCATCTCTCACTCTAACTTTGAATGATAATCTCCGCACTAAAAATTAATGATGAAGCCCTTCATCACAGATAGAGTCTTCAAATGCTTAACAAGAAACTAATTTATACTGTTGTTATTTGGTTGAAATTCAGATAGATTTTGTAAGTTCCAGATTAAAATCATTGTAACTACGCATCTATTTTGTCTTTATAATTTAATCCGTTCTTCGTCATTTTGCTCATTAATTTGCATTTCCTTCCGCTCTTTGCCACTAAAATGTGAAGTGACAGCCCCAAACGGTCGAAATTCCTATTTGCATACGATCAAAAACTAGACCATTGCCCATCCGTACAAGAAAAACAAGAGGAAAACAAACGATACGTACCTTTTTCTCACGTGAGTGGATTGCTATTTTGACGGTTTCTAACGGATTCCGCAGTTCTTGTGTGGCCTGTTCAAAATCCCCGCGTAACAGGCAATGCACTTCATCAGATGTTCGACAAAGATCAATACAGCTGACGGCAAAGTCCATGCACTTCTCTGCCAATTCGGAATATTCCTCCTGCGATGTGCGAAATCAAGGATGTACGAAATAGATTATTTTTGTGCTTTTGTTGACGACGTGTTACTCATATTTCCGCTGTTCTAAGTTTTGACAGAAGTTTCGTGTTCCGTGAATGATCGATTCGAAAAAAACATGCAGTGCTTCTTAGGGTCAAACGTTCCCCGACCAATTTGACGGGGAAAAGTGATAACTAAAGACCTTAGACAGATAAAAACAACATGACAGAGAGTAAAAAACGAAGTTTCAAAGAAATATCTAAAATTTGTGGTAATTGAAATCACAAACAACTGCGTTAGTTTTGTCATATTAGGTAAAACTTCCCGATTTACGGTTAGAAATACATTTTAATTAGGAGCATCTTTAGAAAGAGCAGACGAGCCAATGTCTTCAAATGCAAACGCACAAGAACCGTTGGGCCATTGTTTAACTGTCGGTGGGTATCTGTCTTTTGTTTTGTAGAATTGCAATTTTTTCTTCAAAATGCAAGTTTACGCTTCTTCTCAATTGTGAATTACCAATTTAATTGGTAATGTTTTTTTATTATTAGGCCAAGGTTATTCACACATAATGGAATCTGTAAAGCTTTTGGATCAATTTAAATTTTTTTATTTTTATTTTCATTGTTACAACCGCTGGATGACTGGCAACATTCTTTGTCCTCTTCGTCTTCAGATGGTTTTGCTTCTGAGTATATTGTCCGGAAATAAGTTCAAAGCTACTATGTTTGCCACTCGTGGACTTCAAAGATAGCCACGATTATCAAGGTTATAGCAACTTCAAGTGATGGGCAAATTCACTGGATTGCTGTCAAACTTTATCATCAAATCTGAAGTTTATCCCCCAAGAAAATGTGTATAAATAGGAAGCAATACATTCGTATTTTTTACAAATACATTGAGATTAAAGTAAAAATATGTCTTCATTTTTTTTTGAGGATCGATTTTAAATGAAACCTCTACCATGACACCAGGGAAAATCACGATGTCCGGTAGAGCAAATGCCTCAGATACATACGGTGTTGACTCACTGTCGCATGCTGTATAGAGAGAACGATGCTGAGCCCGTTTTCACATAGAGTGCGGAACACTATGCGGTGATGTAATTGATGACGGTATTCAGATAAAGTATGCCTAAAATATACTTTTATTAAGCTATAGAACCTTATTCACGTGGTCTACAAATTAATAACAGTTCCGGCTAGTTGAGTACAGAATGATTTCGAATGACATAAAACCTTGTTCCTGAGGTTAACGATGGTGCAAGAAAGCAAATGAACTTCATAAACCTAGGGACACCGGGGATATTGCGTCATAGGCTTGACTCTAGGTGATGAATTGTACATTGTAAAACAGCAGAAAAATTGATTAGTTCATGTCTCGCATGAGTACAAAACAACATTCCACTGTTTTAAGAATAATATTTCCTAGAACAAGCATTTCATTTGAATTAAAACCCAGTGGTCTATATTTCTCAGGATAAAATGCTAACTGATTTCGACCTTTTTCATACCATAAGTTTTCGACTGATTTAGCTTACGAAAACCAATTGAAAAACTGTTTTTATATCCGTTGATCCATGCCGATATCTTGTGACAAGCGCGGATGCCGGACGTCATTCATTCCGGCGTTGATCACCGACGTAACTCTTTTTCTGTCCCAGATGCAGATCGACATGACAGTCAGTACTAAATACGACAACACTTCCTTTGTGTGTGCGTGCGATTTGGGGGATTATAAAAGTGACACGCTGGTTGTGTTTGCGTTGTAAATTAAAATCAGACTGTGTGTCATATGGCTCTCATTTTTAAAAAGGAGTTGAACCAACAGCTGCTTATCACACTGAATCATGTCCTTCGACCAAAAGACCAATAAAGTTTAATTTTCGTAAGTCAAGAGCGTATCCTCTGCAGTCGGTTCTTTGGAAAATTTTCGCAATATGGGTTGACATCGTCATAGCCAATAAATCAGATTTTGCCTACCGTCGCCGTTTCAATTTGTTCGAATATTCTGTTATCTTTTAGTATATTAAATCAGTTTCGTTGAGAAATTCCGTTGTGCACTGAGTTGCATAACTTTTACAGTGACTTTTTGATCCAAACTAAGATTCTTTGTTAGACGAAAGTAAAGGCTGTAGACAGTTCCGCGTGGATTAATGTACTGTCCTTCGGTCAGTTCCTTTGCGGTTTGCCGCACTTCTGTTAAGGTGATGTAATACCTACAGATTTAGACTTATCCTTTCGATCGAATTGTCTGAGTGGAGTACTACGAGAACCAGATGCTGCCCCTTCTTTGGGCAACTACCGTTATCTTGTCACGCGTGACCTCGAAAGCACAGTGGTTCCACAGCTAGGGGTGTGAATTGTCTTATCGTGGAGCTACTGCAGGCGAGTGGGCAACTGCTTTCTTATCTCACACTCCGTTTCAAACCAAAACCGAGTTTCGTGAACTACAACCGCTAAGTTGTGCTGGTTTGCACGATATTTGTTGGTGAACAGTGAACCTCAGGGTGCCGACCGGTTCTTGTTGACTGTGATATCTAACGACGTAGGATACGAATGACAGTCATGAAAGCTCCGTTTACACAGTGTGGTACGATGATGGCGTTTGTCCTATTCTTTTGGTCCCGTTTACAATAGTTCACTGGATGTTTTCAGTATCTGTCGGGTACTTTAAAATATATGATCGGTACCAGTTTTGTTTTCGGATCTCGTATTTACTACTGCATGTGTGTGTCAGCCCGCACACAGCTCCCTACGGGATAAGTTTGATGGTCGCTTTTGCAGTTGGGTACTCGATCCGTTGTTGTTCACATCGCACGTCTATATATCCATTTAGCCACTTGGTGGACACACAATAAGGATCTCACTTAACAGGAGCTTACAACAGCCTTTTTCTTTTCTAATCTTGGTTATGCTGATTACTAGATAGTATGGGTGACAGTGAAATTGGTCTAGTTCAGTTTTGTAAGCAACTTAGGCGTTTCAGTCACACCCGATACACATCCTGGGGCTCAGAATTTCGAAAGCATCGACCTTGAACGGCATCGTAGTTGAGTGAGATAACAAGCGCTTTTATTGTTTTTTCCTTGTCTGATATCATATGTCGTGCAGCAAATTTTGGTTGATAAGTATTTTACCGTAATTATTAGGATGTACGGCTAACATAAACTCAACCCACCTTTTCTAAAATTGAGGCTAAACCTCTGGTTTCTTCGTTTGCGAAACAGTTAAACACAACAGATCACAAAGCTGGCCTCATTTAAGCGTTCCTCGTAATATTTTGTGCAGTTCAACAGGAAGGATAACGGTATTCACCAAAAGATGCCTGAGTTAAAACACTAAACTCACAAAGTTTGTTACTAAATGCTTAATTATCTCGGCGCCACTAAAAAGGGACTTCCTCTACCTTATCAACATCACAGTATGAACCTTCAACATAAACTTACGGACAGCAATAATCTTCCCATTGAACAATATAAAAACTAACCTGCTTTACTGCGGTATTCTTGAAGTTTAAACAGTATGTTTGCCTCTTGCGACATCACTTCTTTCCTTTTTTAGTTAATTGGATAAATGAGAAAAAGCGATTTAATTTTCGCAAGCGAAGACTGTCTCATAGCGTCATGCAGATAACCTGCTTTGACCTGCTCACTTTCTGGTTGTTGGTTCAAACATCATCTTTGAGCAGCCTCATTCAAGAGTCAAAGAGGGTTATTCCTCTTTGGTCCTGATGAATTTCGTTGAGTTCAATCTGAAAGACAACAATTCGAGTCTGAAGCCCGAAAACCAATCACTCACCGAATTTTCACATGAGGTTTTAATTGATTTAATTAAGATCTCTGAACCAGTGTCTGCTAGTGATATACCACTTATTTCACAAAGAACTTGGGTTATATAGTCTTATTCAGCCAACAGTATAGGCTAGAAGTGAATTTCACAAGCTCCCCACTCTAAAGATGAAGGTCACATTTTCCACATCAACTGGACTGATGTGACCATGAAAAGTATGTTTGAAGGACTGAAATTCTTTATTGGTAGAGATATGACATGGAGGAGAAATTGTTCGCATTCAAATGGATAAATGCACTAAACAATCTTCCACAGAGAAAGGCTCAACAGATCCCCAAAAGCAGTGCATCGGTTTTTTGTAAACGAAACATCAGACAGATATTCTTACTGATACCGTTGTCATTTCAGTCCACATATTTGTTGGTGGCGATCGTTCAGTTTTGCTGCTCCAATACCGTGATACGTGGTTGGGACTTTATCAAACCAAACTCTTTTTAAAATCCTCACGATGATCGCGAGATGACTCACCGGTGTTCAATTTAATTGTGATCCGTCGTCAGTAGACTACATGAAAGCAAGCGGCTTTTGATGTCCGGTAAGAGGGCGTGCTAGAACCTCGAGTACCGTGCTACTGGGTATGTAGTAATTAAATTGTTGTTGATGGGATTCATGTGCACACAAGTTAAATTCTTCCTAAATGACAGAAAACGGGTAGTTCTTAGAAATTCGACCGACTTTCAACCAATGACCACAATGGTTGCTTTTGGAGCATTATAAGATAGTAAATTGAGGTTGATTTCGTAATTTTTTATTCAGCGGCTCTTAATTCACATTTAAATACTAAAGACATTATGGTAGAGCGTTCACCTCTTTCATGAGAACATAATACGAAAGCTTGGTGCTAAGTAGAAAACAACCAATGTCATAGAATTTGAAATGTTCTACCTGAATGTTGAGACATCTGAATTACCAAAGTTTGTCGTGAACTCGTCTTTGTAACGGTTAATTTGTTGTGTTCGTAATTGTTTTCCTACTCAGAGTAGCTTGTCGATTGCTCTAGTCTAATTCCATTTTAGTCAATTTTGTTTGTTCCAATAGCTTGAGTTAAAATTAGAAAAAAAAACTAGTGTGTTCTACAATTTAATACACTGTTCGCAATTCAGAACCATTGTCGAGTTTTTACCAATAGCCCATGCAATGGTCATTACATCCTTTTAACCCGTACTAGTGATCTATTTGGTGAACCTTACTGCATCTTTCAATAGAGCTAGTACACATAACCCCAAACTATCAAAAAATAGCACTTCGTTACTTTCAATTTCGCTCTCCAGGAGCTAGTTATCGCGTGTCGAACGTGTTGCGTTTCGACAATTAATTTGCCTATGGCTGATAGGTAAGGGTTGGTTTTATTCCAGGTGGCGGTATATAAATAAATAACTTTATCACTAGAATATGCTCATCCGAGAGAGACAGAGGATAGCGAACTAGAGCTCATTCACTAAAATAACATTAGCCGTATTTCACCTGAAAATGTCGCCTAGGGCGTTTTCCTTCCCTATATACCACACAAGGATGCTGAAATGGGTCCTGCTGAGTCTACGCAAAAACCATAGAAAGCCTAATGAGACGAAAAATTGCCTCTAAAATCATTTTACTGCCACTTTATTGGTGTTAATTACACCAAAAGTGACATATAAATCTTCGAAGCACTATGTAGCTGTTTCATCCATGTCAGGAATCACCAGTTATGCACATACTCTGAGGCTCAACTGGAATTCGAACCCGTGATGAATGACTCGGAGTCGAACATCCAACAGTCAGGCAATCCGGTTTGTTAAACTGCAAGATACTACTGAAAGATGAATTAGGTTATGCATATTCATTCTCCTACTGCTCGTACATACGTAATAGTAAAGCTCTGCAGGTTGTTTGTAACTGAAAGCCTTTGGTATACTTGGGCCCCTACAGATAAGTCTTTCATCGCAGGAGTAGTTTGTTATGCCGGACAGCAACGTAATCGTGCCATATCACGTGGTGTATATGTTCAATATCCCGTTTAGAGCCAGCCCAGAAAGTCTGGCAGTTGGGTGCTTGAATCACAGTCGTTCAATGTGGGTTCTGGTCCCAATCGGGACTCGGTAGATGTGCACTACTGATAATTCCCACCAAGGATGGGTCAGCTGTACAGTGCTTCCACGGTTTCAGTGATGAGATGAGCTTTCGTACTGCTTGTTGAATCACGGTATGCAGACCGAAAGTCCTACTACTCAAGTACGTATATATGATACCGTTTAATGGTATATTCAGACAAAATTGCGCATTACACATTTACTCACTGTGACTTAGTCATGTAGACAGCAAGTAGCGAGCAGAATCTTGTTAACCGATTTCGGCTTTACAAGCACTATCGAATAAGAGTTTATATTCGCAAGTTGTACCTGAAGTGGTACCGTCCTATGGACCTGAAGTATCGTTACTCCAGTACGCATGGCTGCCTAAATGGCGTGTTTCTTTATACATCAAGACACTATACACACAGCTCTTTTTATAATTCTCATATTAGGCCCAAAATAATTTGCCTAACCTAATGGCTAAACAGTTGGTAATTTTTTCGAATAAACTATTTGAAAACCAATTTGCTGAACTACACTTCAGTTTGACTATTACCTGATGACTAAGCATAAAGTATGAATGACTACTTTTGCGGTGTGTCCATGCGCACTGTGAAAATTGATCAAAATTTGGCCGTAATTGTCGGTTAATATGCATCTGCATGATTACGAGAATAAGTTCCGCAAGCTATTGCTCGTGACCTCCTTCTAATCTGAAATTCGGATAAACACCGGGAAAAACTTACGGAAAGTAAGAAATGTTTGTCTTTATTTGCCGTTTCAGTGGTTATAGTTATTTTGCTCAAGCGAAAAAGCACTTCCTGCGAGAGATATTCCATACCTGGACAGTCTCGATGGGAGATCTGATAAACCATTGTTGACAAATAAACAGTAGATTATCAGAAGTGGACAAGCCACTATAGTAGCAGCTGTGTTCACATGGGAACCAGCAGCAATCAATGATAACGAAGCACCACTTACTTTGAATTGTTTCTCTTGTGATGCTAACTGGTAAAGCTCGTCCCGTAAAACAAAAGCGGTTGAAACCGGGTCCGATGTGGTGAGTGCCAGATAAGCAGAACTGGACAAAGCTTGATAGGTGTGCAGCCGTTGCAACTCAAGTATCAGGGAATCCTTTGTATCGTGGATAAATATATAAAAGGCAAGCGTTGGGAAATTGCGCATTAATAAATGATATACCTTGTTCGTGATAGTTCTCGACAAATTCATTTAAATCTACACGGCACCAACCCACGAAGCGCATGTATGAGCAAGAATGCAAACAAATTTATCACTCAAAGTCATACGGTATCCATGAGACAATCCAAATCGCCTTATCTGTAAATAAGTTTAATAGTTTCAGAAAAGACAACGTGTTCTCAGGTTTAGTTAAAGTAGGCATATAACATTTTTTTCCTAAAATGAGACATCAGAAATTTGTGACAATGAAATCCTTCAGTGGTTTCACGAACAGCTACTGCAAAATTCTACAATAACGAATATCGTATAACACACCTTTTTCCCAAAAACGGTCTTCCCAAGGAAACAAGCTATTTGTTGAATCTTGATTGTGCACTAGTACTCCATTCTTGTTATCAAACATTGCCCAGCAGGAAGTCACGAGGATTTTCCGCAAACAGGGAAATTTCACGAGTTTTGCAAAAACCATCATGTCCAATATAACAACTTGGTCACCCTTAGGCTAGAACATCCCTGTTTTAGATGTCACAAAAGATGAATAATAAGATGGAGTGTTCAGATTTGGGGAAATCGCCTTTTAAATAAATAAAGTTATTCGAATCGCCTAGAAAACAAGCCGAATGTCTTGATCAGCAAGGACACAGTGGCAGAAAGTAAGCACGGTAAATTTTTCCAAGTTTTCCCCGACTTGAAAAATGTTATTCATATGGACGTGACATAGATTCATGTGGTTTGAAAATGGGGCAAATAATTCAGTTCTAAAGTGTTAATAGGTATCCAAAAGACTCAAAAGCTTGAGACTGGAGCCTTATTTCGTGTTTTCTTGTAGAAGAAATATTCTGAGAAGACAAACTTGGTTATAATCCATATAAATGTTGCATTTTTAAGGCGCTTCGGAAAAAAAATCCAGGTACATTTACAACGCTAGAGTCTAATTTGAGAGTATGACTTTTTAACAATAAACGTGCAGTGTTTCATTAAAAAATGGTCAATTGTGAAAGAGAACAAAGTACAGGAATAGTTAGGCGGATATTGGTAAAGTGTGTTCTCACGCAACCGAATACAAGTTCCCGCACGGGTGCTTCGGTCACATTCCCGTGCAGGGCTAAAGCACCAGTCTATTAGAGATTAGGCTTTGAAGTCAAAGGCTCCCATTAGGGTTCCCGTAGAAAATCCCTCCTGCTGTTTGGGCAGTCGAGAGAAGTTTTCACCCCAGAAACTCCCATCATTCTTTTATAAGGGTCTCACTAATTCTTCCTCCCTATCTAATCTATTTTATGCAAAATTTCAATCTTTGGCTGAACCTACAGTACAAAAATACGGTGAGGAAGTCCCGAACTGAACTGTAAGCTGGAAGCTTACCGGCTTGCTCCTACCTAAAAATGCTGTGGAGGAATAGCTTAGACCGGATCAGAATTACCGACGTTCGCACTGATGCATCAGATGAAAATATGCGGAATTTTATTGAAATATAACAAGGTTTCTGTACAATTCTTTCCATTTCATCGCCAGCCTGTCAACCCAAATTTGGGAGCCTCTCCAGGGCGGTACTACCAAAGAACCACACTAAAACTGTGAGAAACCTTTAATGTTACTCAACTCAAGATAATCTATAGTATATCCGACAAACACAGACACTTTCCAAATGTCTCTTAAGCACAACTATCAAGCGCGTAACTCGTGATGCTTTTGCTTTGGACATGAGGCACATCGTAGTCACCGTCGTACAGCGTTAAACCGCAGGGCAAGCTATATTGGTCACTGCCATTCTTACCATGTTGTACGTAGAAATAGGAGGAATGAATATATAGTATGGAGAGCGAGTGCACCTACAGGGGTGGGAAAACGTGGGAATGCCTTATTACCTAACAGACGGAATTCAAAGTCTCGCGGTACAAACGCAAACCTATCAATCATTCTGATTTGACAGGAAGTCACTATATGGTTGCCACTGTTCTCGACTCCCTACCATTTCCTTCAGTGTCCCAGCCAATTGGTTGAGGGATATTTTGAACCCCAACCACGAAGATGTGAGGCATCTAATTTTCCTAACTTCGTAGCCAAGTCACATAGTAAACTCCGGGTGGCTTCCTTCACCTCTGAAGAGGAACGGGAAACAGAGCACGGTATGGTAGACGTCTGTTCACCATACGTGACATGTGCCCCAAACAAAGAAGTCAAGTCTACCTTTCTGGATACGCTATGACAGAATACTCTCTGAGCTAGTACCCATTATTTGATTTCTGACCTCAACGTGAATCACTCGGTCATTCCACCCAATCTTAGGGAAAATACGCAGATATTGATTTTCAAAAACCTCAAGACGACGAATATATTCCGCACACAGCTCTCAAGTCTCGCAATCATAAAAAAAACTGGAGGTACCGTGGCACAGTATACACGACCTTTCAACTTCAGCCCAATATCAGGCCAGCGCCACAATTGCTTTAGTCCAACGTCCTCCGCTTGAGCCTTGGATATAGGCGTGTTCAACTCTAATACGACGCTTCCATCCTTCGTCAAGCTGCTGCCGAGTTAAATGAAGCGGTCGACAACTGCCACCACCTCCCCATCGGGCACCATGCTCGGAACACTTGACATCCAGTCTTGCAAAATCACTTCACACTATGAAGGTGCTGTGAGCACGCCGAAAGGGGCTTTAGGTCTAGCGAGTTTACTTAGTGCATGTCGTGCACGTTTCGTGCATTCGAACAAGCAGACAAGGTCATCGGCCTAATCTAGGTCGCATAGCTTTTCACTATTTTCTGGCTCGACGTCCACATCCTGAAGGTTTAGCAAGGCTTTCCTCATTATCTTGTCAGTGACGAAGTTGAACGGGAAATGTAGAAGTAAGATTCCATGTCGAATGCCGCTGATAGTTTAGAATGGACGGGATAGTTCGCCATAAACTTTTACTCTGCCAGAAATATGAGAGTACGATAATCTCAGTGGATTCACGAACTTCTTTGGCATAATTTTCCGCTGAAGAGCACTGAACAGCGTCGTTCGATCAACTGAATCGAAGGCACCTTTCAAGTCAAGGAAATTCATTATTGTTGGTCGATGGTGTGCTTGATGATCCTCACGTATTGGACTGAGAGTAAAAATCTGGTCTGTGCATCCTCGACGTGGGCGGAATCCAGCCTGGTGTACGCTGAAGTTCCTCTAGCGAGCCAGTGTCAGATGGTACAGCAAAATCAAGGCTACTGCCTTAGTGACTATCGGAATCGAGTTGATCTCACAATGGTTACTGCGGTCATTGTTTATTCTATTTCTGAAGATGGATAAGGTCAATGTCTTGCCCTACAATAGCGGAATATGCTCCTTGTTTCAAATGTCACGGATCAAAGCGGCAAATGGTTTTATCAGCCCATCACCACTCATTTTGAATGCAAACGGGGGAAATTCGTCGGGATCGGCTTCTTTCTCTCGCTTTAGTAATCGAATACATGACTCTATTTCCTCTTCTGATAGGCGCTCAAGTGACACTCCCCAAGGAATCCCAGTTGCTGACTTCGGATTAAGTACATTAGAGCACTGCCAGCTAAACTGCTCCTTGAAGTATTCTGCTCAAAGTTCAAGCCTTTGTTCTTTTGCCATCAACGGGTTCTTCTTTCCTTTTGCATGTCGCTTCTCTGACCAGGGTTCACCGTCCATCGGTGTCTCGAATAAGTTTGAGTAGTCTTTGACTACTACCCGAAACAGGTGCTACTTCCATTTGTTCGACTACCTTGATCAACCAATTTTTCGCAATCATTCTCGAGGCTTTTTGTAACTTGCTTTTGTAGATTTCTCCCATCTTGTTTATCTGTCTACGGTTCAAGAGCTGAAGATTTTGGTCCGTTAGAATCAACGACTTGTGATAAATCTAGTGCCTTAGATGGACATTGGACTTAAGACCCCAGGAGAAACTTGCTGCCACTTGTATCCCCTGTTTGATATGGGCCAGATGCTCACCTACATTACTGTTTGTCGTAAATCCTAGCTCATGTGCTGATTTCTGTTCGTAACTAGTGCAAAATTCTGGTTTGCTGTTCGCGTCGATGACCATGGAACTGGAGCGATAATCGCACCAACTTTAATGAGCGGTCTTATTCTGCGTACGTGAAGCAGTGGGATCTATAGTTCTGAACAGAACCATGCCGCCGGTGGCTCATTGCGATATGATCAATCTGACTCAGAGTACCTGTAGCGTAAGAGTGCCATGTCGATGTGCGGCACGAGCCGTGTTGGAAGTTGGTGCTAGATAAGAACAGTCGATTTTCCGCACAAAACTGGACAAGCCTATTTCCATTATCTGTTCACTGAGTGGGTAAATTACACCATCCACCCAAACAGACTTCTAACGCACTAACTATGCCAACTTGTTTGCACTAAAATCACCAGTTAGCGCTACCGTGGCAGGGCCTTTGCTCCTGCGAATCGGAGTGGTGAGTTCATCATAGAACTCATCTTTCTGCATGTCAGAACTGCAAATTGTTTGAGCGTATACCGAGATTACAAACAGACGGAGCTTAACACAGCTATCCTTTCGAATTCCAACCTACCCCTGGAGTCTCACAGCAAACGGAAGACTGTTAACAGGGATTCAGACTAAGAGGGTAGTCTCAGCCTTGTCAGTGAAGACTACTCCCACATCATGTTGATCCGCAGCTCTAGAAACTTCGTCTCCTGAAGTGCACAGGAAATACCTTGTTGAGATACCAAGAGCAGTTAGTTGGATCACATTACTAGAATCCTTGATACACGTTTCACCAACTCCTGACACTTTTTGCATACGAGATTGATAAGGTCAGAAGAAATGCTTGTATTTCACAATACGTGACTTCTTTCCATTTCTTTTATTGGGATAAGGAAGGGATGTATTTTAAGATGATGTGGCCGTGATATTTTATTCATAGGCTGTTTCTGGTGAGCGCGAACTTCTGCGATAAGAAGCGGCTTAGGCTCCTCAAGGGTTCTTGTATTCCTCCATAGCTCTGGGTAGAGAGTGTGAGTATTTTCACTGCTTACCTCTGGCGCGGATTGAATGGGGTTTGTGTTGCTCCAGCGAGCAAACCTCTGGATTATCCTCGGTCAGTGATTCCTCGATCATCCAATCTCAACGGAAAATAACTACGAACAGATTGCGGAAACTATTCAATTGTAACCAAAAACTGACACTTAATATAGCATGAGGCAAGTAATACATGGACACATATGGCTTTGTTATTGATTGTTCTGCATGGTGCGCAGATGTGATTGACCAAGTCGGATCACAGTACGTCTTAAGTCTGATTGGTTGGCGGGTTAGTGTGAAAGGTAGGCAGTTGGTTGTCTGTCATTGGTCGATGTGAACGGTGATGTGTGATGGACTGACTGGTACTTGAGCACACTCGTCACAAGTGCACTGCTATGTGGGATATTCGGGCCTTGTCATTGATTAGAGTTCACAAAGCTCCCTGCCCTTGGGTTGGGAGAAAGCAGTACGTAGCTTTGTTGGTGAAGTGTTTTCATGGAGATTTCCGACTCCCTGACAGGACTTCGTAATTCTGTTCCACGATTTTGGAATCAAGTAAGGAATTGGTACGTATCGTCTGTCGGTCACTTCAACAATAAAGTTATCTGTCCTGCAAAACTGCCGTCAAATGATGATCGAATATCTGCTTTCGAGGGGAAATTTCTGAGTGGTTGTCGATATAGCAAAATGCAAAAATCCATATAAACGCTAAAAAGAATTCAAGCATATCTTGTACGCTGCTATCAGTGCCACACAAGATTCCAGTTCATGCGGGCCTGACAAATGGTGAACACCGTCGGCATCAGTTACGCTGTTAGAACTTCGCAGGTCTCTCCCTCCATATACCTTAAAAAGAGATTCGCAAAACCCTCATAAGCCAGCTGACTAGGAATATGTGATATAACCGCAAACAGTTTTAGAATGGAAAGTGTGGGGAAATAAACCGGCTGCCGCTAATGACACTAGTAACAACCTTTACCGTCTGATTCGAAGTACCAGACCACGGAAGCCAGGTGTAGGCGAGATCATCAAAGATACCCTTTAGCTCCTTAATCCACTTTCAGAAACTTTGTCTAGACCGTTAGATGGAGCACTCTAAGCAGCAGTTCACTTGGCCCACCTCTTTACTAGACCTCTCCAATATATCTGCAAAAGGAAAGATCTAGGCAGACATTGCTCCTTCCTCCCAAGTGGATGTTAACTTGAAAGTATTCTATCTGAACAGATACAAAGCTTCTAAACTGAATGAGTTGTTCCCTCTCTTTTTCAACAAAGAAGTAAGCAAAACTCTTCCGGATAATTGACAGAAATGAAAGAGTTCCCATGTGGTGGTGTAAATTGCTGATCGCCATGAATTACGAGGAAGGTTACCAGTCCTGGGGTGAAAAACAGTCAGATTAGATGGTAAGTATTTCATCCAAACCACTCGCTAGTATTTTTTCCACCAATTGCACTATGCTCAGTCCCAGTTAGGGTTCTATCAAAAATGGCTTCAATGTTCGACTCATTTTCGGCCCCTTGTAGTCACTGAGATTGCCAGCTGTAAATCGCCGACTGATCTACAATCATCGTCCATTTTCAAAAGCACTGAGAACCTTTGAAAAATGTCTGAACACAAACTCGTATTCTATAGGTCCACAATCTCCTTCTTCCGCAATACAAAAATGGTGTTTAATTCAGTCGTCCGGACAATTCTTTGAAGCCGCTTATCAATGAAGGGTTTAGCAAAGAAATTCAACTACTTTTTAAACTATTGAATGTGAACAGCCAAAGCCAAGCTCAAGCCTGATTACTTACTGTCTGAATCAGCTTAGGCTGATATTGTCCTTCCGATGGTGATCCAGGTAAGTCGCAGTTTGTTTTAACAAGTATGTACCAAAGTAGCGCTTTCCACGTTTGAATTCTAAGATGCTGCTGCAGGACTGGGTTGGTCCTACAGCAAACCCTGTTCTAGAAGAGGGAGTTTCGTTACCTGGGCTTTTAAGTCTCACTATCTGGTCAGTTGCTAGATAAAGTGTCATCTTGTGGACAGAATGTCAGTTGAGCTTTGAACAATCTGAATCATTTTTGTTGTCAGCTTGACATTCGGCTATTCATCAAAGGTCAATTATATATTGCCTAGGCCAGATCCGTCCTTTTAGACGGCTCAGAAACATAGCCGTCAAGGGTAGAAGATATACAGAGACTCCATGTTTGAGTGATGACTACTTCGTAATATGGTTCGAATATGTTAAGAGTGCAGTATCAGTGGTACTGAGGTTGCTTGGTCAATCCCTCGAAAAAGCTCTAAAAGTAAGCAGGTTAAGAATAATTAGTGCATATGTTGCACGTGCCCAAAATAAACCTTATCGGTGAGATGTCCTCCAAAGCAGTAAGAGATTGGAGAAGGGGATGGAAGTGATTAGTCTACTACATGAAAATTTATGAGAATCCTAACCAGCAGGCAGTATAATACATCCGAGTCGGGGTCTACGAGACCCTTCATCGGATGGTTGTCAACATAAGAGGCTACAGCTAGTTGTCACGGCCATTGATGTGGTTGCCTTCGAGTTCCACCTTCTTTTTCATGATTCTCCAGCACAACCTTCTTCTCTGGTCATTTGCTTTCAAGCTTTTATTCATTTTGCCCTCGACTGGACGATTTTGCTAGTTAGAAAACAAAACCAGAACACAGTAAAACAAAGATAATGGTTGGACGAACTAAGGTGAACGGATGCATGTCACCAAATAGCTAGGCAAAGAGAACAACGGCATTTTAAATGTTGTCAGTTTAGGATAACGGTGTTTATCACCTGGCTCCCCTACTCCATTTTATGTTTTGAAATGGAAATTGCTTTGCAAGGCAATGTTTCACTTTGTCAAATTTTTAATAACCAGCATGTTTTATTTTTGTAAACGGGGGTGAGTAGGAAAATTCGATACGAGCAAAATTCTCAACTAACCAGTCCTATCCGCTGTTACTATGGTTGCAGGCTGTAGGGGAAATTTGGCCATTGAAAAAATAGTTTTGATTGTATAGGTTGGCGGTGGACAATAAAGTATATCCCACCAAAGTGTATATTTCTGCATTATGGAGGCTTCTTTTGGTTAATTCAGCTCAAGCCAAGTAAAGAAAGTGTATCGCGATTTTCAAATTTGTGAATTAATCTTCAATAAAGATTCTTTTGGATGCGGTAAAAAGAACTGGAGGATTCCCGCAAAAGCGGATTGTTTGCAAGCCGATTTTGAGGTGGCTATTGCATGATCCTTTTCGCATGCCTCTATTTAGTTACTCTTCCTGACTACTCGAATATTGGTTTAAATGGGATGCTCCAAAGGCATGTGTACATTTTCTGCCGATGAACGGTCGGGCAGATCCATTTGGTATGTACCAAAAGAACTAACTTGTTCGTAAGGGTTTCCATATATGGAAGTTACGGAAAACCAGCTAAACGTGTCAATGATGAACACTCCTTCAGGCAAGTTTTATCGAGGTTTAAAAAGCTTTGTGCTGTATTCAAACATTTGTCTAATCCTAAACAATGCCAACCGAAAATTTCTAGTTGGCTCCACGAAGACATGCGCAATGAATTTCTATTCTGAAAGAGGATCATCGCAAAAGACTGAGAACAATTTTGAACTAATTTACGGGTTACCAACGAACACACACTGTTGTGCTTATACTACGCAAATCTACCTTCCATTGGCAATGCTTAAAAAAACTGAATCAGGATTTATCAATTTGCATGAATGGTCAAATAACTCAATACTCTAAAATTTGCGTAGATCAAAATAACTTGCTTAACCTTAGCACACCATTTTGGCTAAAATGTTGACTAAAATAACTCTATTCGATTAGCGCAATTCGCGCTATCTTTCCTTTAAGGCTTTGTTGTTTTGTGCGTGCTCTAAAAGATTATTCTGATTGATGTCGTATTTCGTGGTCAATAACCGGTGATAATTTCCAAGTAATTGTAGAGACTATGGAGTTACTAAATGGTGCTTAGTACTCTCGGACAGAATAAAAGCACGAAATTCCCCCATCTGGTTATCCAAACGCGATTTCCTGTCTAGTATTTATTCATCACCAGCGATCGGTGGTGAAAGCATCAGACAAACGAGAAAAAACGGAACAACCGAGAAAAAATTAAAAATAATCCAGCGTTCCGGAAGCAGCCTATTCGTGAAACTGCTTTTCCAGTGTTTTATTCAGACTGGGCCGTGAAAATGATCATCAGCACTATCTACGGGTAGTTTATTATTATACCGTGGCACTCCAAAACAATGAGCAATTCCCATTTATCCTTCACTTCTAGCCAAAGACGACGATCAGGTGGATGGGTCTTTAATAGTTGAAAAAAGCCTTAATAATTTTCAGGGTTTTTTAGTTCGTTCAGAGATTAACTTTATTTCGATTTGTCTACTAAGCCCTACTGCTATATCCGTGCACCTATGCAACTTACTACTCTCTCTCGGTTAGTAATGGCTAATTTAACGAGACGTGATTTTAGCAGAACGAGGTAGAAATAAATATTCGTTGTTTTCGGTAAGTCATAGACCATCTTTCTTTATTACACTACACAAATCAGAAATGGGGTATCTATTTGACCCTTAAACTTCCAGTATTCATTAAACTGTCAATGAAGATTCACAAGAAATAAAGGCCCAGCACTTACCCGTTAGTCAGCGTTCGTCATAATTTCAGGAATTTTATTCATCAGCATACGGGTTGTTTCGTCAAAACAGTTATTACTTGTATGGTATAACTTTATTATTCAGAAGCTCTCTAGATTACACGATTTCCCTTTTAATTTCCCGATATTTCTGCCGTGGATGGAAGCACTGCTTGAGGCCGACGAACCACAGTATACCTCGAGTAATGCCATGCTCTCAGTTGCGCTGGGAACGACACAATAAATGAATAGTTTGAAAACGGCAATTGGGTGTCTGTTAAAGGGGTTTGTCCACTGTCTACGCTGACCGGAAAAGGTAGGGATAAAACAGATTAAATCGGCATACAATATGCAGAAGAAATAGAAAAATCAGAAAAAATAAGAACATATTCAACTTAGGCACCTACATAATTCCAGCTGGACATATTTCAACCTCGTGGGTTTTCACGTTCAAATTTAACTATCTCCAATCCATTGGCTACTGATTGCATAAAGCCGTATTTCATACTGCGTATTATATTTTGAAAGCCTCAATCTAATTACACGGTGAATTTTCAGCATTATCTAAAGTCTTCTTTACCTTTTTCAAGATTACTCTATTGACAAGGAGGTTCAGTTCCGTCCAAAGCCACAAAACCTTTTTTTCTGGGAAAAGATTATTGAAATAATCCTCAAGTATATGCCTGCTGCATACGATTTATGAATAATTGTACAACCATGTTATGGTTAAGATACTCTGAACTCTCATTAACCATCCTTCAGTTGTATTGTTGACATTTTTTCCTTTTAGAAGAATGTTGTCAGTAGGATTGAGAAAACAGAATGGCTAGTGATCTTGTTGTAACTACAAGATTTGTACGCACTAATTTGTTCACTTAGCATTTCATCCGGGGCTAACATTTCTAAAGAAACTGATCATACTCGGCCGTGTCTAAGAATGCTCCTTTGGAATATTGCACGAGAAAAGCGATCGAGATGTGCTGAAAAATCTTCTCAGTACTTATTTCTAGTTTCGCAACTTAATCAAGGTGTATCGTGGCATCGGGTAATGATAACAAATTGCCCAAATTTTCTTCTCTAGTGGTAGTTGAAAGGGGGTGTGACTATGATCGCCACGGGAAGATGTTCTGAAGTGAGTGAGGTAAGGTTATCAATGCGTACAAATAAAATGAAATTGACAAGCAGGGCTCTGTGATTTATCTTCGGTTATATTTACATAAATTTACTAGGTAATTAAAGTGATAGGAGCTGTTTTTAAAGCCAACATAACTTTTACAGTTGTACTCCTGTGAAAACATCAAAAGAAATCCTTTCACATTTGGACAACATGATGCGATGTATAGTTCAATAATAATGCCTCACTTATCGAGAGTTGAAAATTCAAATTTGTAATTACATGGGCTTTGACTTCAAGGTTATTTGGGGCAGGATTCTTCATTCATTTATACATCTATATCGATAGTAAGCAAAGAAACTATCAAAAGTGGATGTTGGAGCACCACCGTAAAGAGGTCCAAAGTTTGCATCTTTTGTGGTGGATCCTGTCTGGTCTTTTAACCTAATTAGGAGCACCAATAATCGGATAGTTCATTGGAAAACTCTCACCAGTAATGTTTTCAGAAGTGGAAGACTCGGCTTATCGAAGTTGATATTATAAGCTCTGTGTTCAATAAACAGCGTCATAAATTAGTCTTATTGCTAAAGCTTGAGAACATCCCCAAGCACTACCAATCCCCGTTGCCCATAAAATAGAAACAAAACGAAATGGGACCAAAACTATCTGGCACGCTGTCTGCGTTGAACGCCCAACAAAATAGGCACGTGCTGGTCTAGTCGGGAGATATAGGTTACGACATCTGTCTTTTTGGTGATAAATTAGATGTGTATGACTACTTCGTGTGTGATTAGCCAAGGAAGGTTCAGAAAAATGTCATTTCGGCTAAGAATCTCCCTGGAAAGTCATCTCGTCGAATACCGAGATATCTCAATCAAAAACAATATTGATTTGAATCGGAACAAAAGGCATTTAGCTTTGTTGGAGAACTTCAGTTGGAAGCAACATGAATAATGGCAAACCTTCACACTTCAGACAGGAAAGCTCCCAAAATTCAACAAAAAGAGGTCACCTGAGTGGGTAATCATTTCTCAAAATAAGGATCCATGATGTGTTCTACCAAACATTTTACATATATTCAGGAAAAATGGGTTATCTGTTCAGTGATCAGTTTTGAACTTGTGGGAGTCGGTTCAGTTTCAAGTTTGAACCATACAATCACTCCTAATGGCGCAGATATAGAAGTAATCTAAAAGTTATACCTGTTATAGAGCCATTGAAGCCAACAGTAGAAAGTGTGATGCAACATAAGATAAAAAAATAACTTCATAACCAGCTGGATGGACCGAATGACGAGTAGATTGTAAAATATCCTTGAAGAATGAAAAGCAAATCTGGTCATTTGGAGCAGGTGTGAGCGTTTTAATTTCATTAACTTTTGGGTTACTTCAATGCGAATAAATCTTGTATCATTCCCCGTCAGGGGCTCACTTTAATTTAAGGTAGTGACTAACTGTTTTTGAGAAAAAAAGGGTTTTATCCGACTTTTAAGCATATTTACTCGCCCAGTTAAGGAAGACTCTGCTTGCTAGTTATTACTAGTAAACTCCTATATAACTCTGTCCAGAGGCGCACTGCTGCCCGATTTTTGAGGTGACCCTTACATGTTTTAGAGGTAAAAAGAGAATAGCCATTCAAAACTAAACCGCCGCATACACCTCCGATGTTTTGGACTACTTTTTCCGTGCACATAAAACTTCGGGCCAGTCGCTTTGTGTTACTGTTCAGATCAAAAGTTCGAGGTAGTCCAATGAAATCCGAATTCTTCTAATTGTTCCCAAATTGGTATAAAATAACAATTGCTGGTAAGGAAATATTATCCATTCAACAGCTGAGTGACAGTGAGGTTGAAGTTAATCCAGGTCGACGATCACCCGGGACCCAGATAACCGTCAGGAGTGCCACTCACTGTACAGTCAGTCACATGGATAACAAGGATTAGGTTTCTGTTGAGGCCACTCCTGAACACTCCCGAGTTACGTCGTGAGATACCAGTAATATGTATGATTAATTAGATACCTAACTGGCAGACTACCATGTATAGTAGTCTACTCAGCAGACTATTATTCTCAAAGTATCTCATTTTATTCATAATCATATAAGGGACAGAATGCACGC
The DNA here is from genome assembly GCA_948099385.1 of Fasciola hepatica. Lineage (NCBI taxonomy): Eukaryota > Metazoa > Platyhelminthes > Trematoda > Plagiorchiida > Fasciolidae > Fasciola > Fasciola hepatica. Next base: position 2,499,078 of record CANUEZ040000108.1, read on the forward strand.
GAAAATGTAAATGACAATAGTACAGACAACAACTGATTATTTTTCAAATTCAACTCGATTGTGGCTGATTTAGCACAGAGTGACGCACATCATGCACTTCGATAGGTTTATATATGAAAACAATAATTCCTATTTACTGGTTGTGTAGAATTATGCACCGAATGTTACGGTGAACAAGGTTCATTATTAATAATTTCCTAGCAAAAGTCAACTCGGGTTATTAAGTTGCTCGTGCAGATTAAACAAAATTATGCAAGGCCAAATAAAGTGAATTAAAAAGTGAATTTGGATACTATAAGGAAAAAGATCAAATTGAGAAAACCTCTTTAGTTCTTTTACCTACCTGATATTTTTCTCCCCATTCATACCAAATTTATTAACCGCTAAAATAAAGTTCATTGTATCAAGTGAATGACTGCAAATAAGCATATGGCTGTCGTTGGAAGCTGGTTGACACTTTTTTCTCGACAAACATGAACATCGCATTCGGACAGAAAGTCTTTGCACGTTGTTTTCAAATTCCAAAAGACGGTTAAATTTTGATGGTTCCGTCCCTAAAGTTCCGAACCAGATAGATTGTTTTTCAAGACTTGTCAGTTTTTACCGGTAAGCAACTTACTCTAAATGAGCTAAATAATTTTCCGTCTCACAGGACAACATCAACAATTCACATGTGTTGAAAAATATAAATTTGGGAGAGTCAGAAAATGCTCTAATTGATGAAAAATTGTTCTACGAGCTATCTTTGTCATTTACTCTTAGATTTCTTGGATTTTAATAGGAATTTTTACTTTAAACCGAATACAGTAGGACCGGCAAAGGTACACAAATAATTGTTAACACAAGCATTCTGGAAACATTCTTCGACTAAAATTTACTAGAATGAGCAAGCTCATAGCAAAATGTCTTCGATCTTATTTGTCGTTTATAAACGTTGTCCCTATGTGAAGGGCAGTACTTGAAATGGCTCCGTAGAATTCGCATTCGGTATGCTAATTTAATACGAGCATGATGCACCGGTGGTTAACGTCCGACAAAAAGACGGTCACAGCAACTTGCAATGGAATAATCCAGGCTGAACAGGACTGAAGATGCTCACTGCTACCAGAACCGATCTGTTGTCAAACCGAAGGCTCTCACATGGTGAATAAAGTTCATTTGTTTCAAGTTAATCCATAGTTGGCTTTTAACATTTTGGGGAAGAATTTGAGAGAAACGGCTTGAATTTAGCACGCAACTGAGACCTGATTCGGTGGTAATCGATTCATATCTGTTAACTTCATTTCGAAAGAATAGCTATGTTTGGAACAACAAGGTTCATTTATCATTTTGAGACTAAGTCCTTCTTTGGCTAATTGATTTTACCGAAAAGGTTAGATTGATTTTCTTGTCATACTCAGTTTGTGTGAAGTTTGTTCAGCCATATTTGGAATAGCCCTCTATGACAGATGACCAAGTGTTGACTATATTTGGATAATCTCTACCAGTAAGCATACACCGTTGACTAAAATGCCTAACAGGGATTACTTTATTGATAAACGCAGCTCAGCGTACCAACTATCCATAGTAACAACTGGGTGGTTTACAAGCTTTCAGGTCTTTTATTGTCTTGAAAAAGTTTCACTAGTCAAATGCCCAGTTCTATCCCGTCATTTATGTATCGTGCAGAAAATGATTTAACAGTGAAATTAGTTGAAACCGTGCATCCCTATGATATCAGCTTAATTGTATTCGGTGTCGAGTTTAGTCATGTTAAAGAGTAGATACATGTGATCCAAGAATGTAATTTTTACAGGATATCCGAAAACGATAAAGATACAAAATGTATTCAGCGAAGGTAAGAAGTGTATGGTAGATCAATTAGGGTCCGTAAATAAGGAGAAACATGAGTGGAAAAACCTCTGCACGTGATTTTATTATATTGTCCCTTCTTTATGGTAATTTGACTCTCGTTAAATTTGAACCTGATCAAGAATTTGCAAATCGAACGGAGTCCTTGAACAGCTTTATCATGGCTTTATTCTTGCGAACTGAGCTGGGCCGTCAACCCATTGAAAACACCGATTTGAACCACCCATAAGGATTTGATAAGTAATTACTGAACAGAAACACAACCATTTTAATTTACACTACTTAAAGACAATAAGCGCTTTTGTAATATGCCCTTTGCTTGTCTTTTTTGTCTACACGCGTAGATCTTTTATGTAGTTTCCTAATGAAAAATTGATTGCTCAATACCGTTGGATTGAATTTACTGCGTTACTTGAATTAATTTGGTTTCGAATAATGTGCTTCTCTCCGTATAACTGAATTAAAATATCATGGACTTTGCAATTAGCCTAGGACCGAATAGTCTCAGGAATTGAAAAACGGAGAAGCGGGCTTGTTATCATTGGATTTATTGAAACAAGTAACCAAGGGAAGAGGTAATTTGATATCTAAATTGTACCAAATGATATTTCTACTGCACCGCACCTTCCTGTTTGCTAAGCTTTCTAATCTTGTTTTATTGTTCGTAAAACCTTTCTGTTTACCCACTTCAATCCTTCCAGTTTGCTTCATTAATCAGTGAGGGTTTACGAAATAACCAAATCAGCCTTTGGCGATGTACTATGGAGGACCTCTCTTCACGTCGATTCTCACTGTCGATAAAGTCCACTATCCTAAAATAGATTGTCCAGTTGTACATAAGGCTAATCAACACCTTTTACACAAGTCTATAATATGGATCTTCGTGGCCCACAAAATATCCCAGAAAAAGGGTGGACCTTGTGAAATCCACTGACAAAAAAAGAAAAACCCCAAATCTGGCTGTTTGTTTGAAAGCCAGAAAAATGAAATAACCAGTTAGTTTTGTAAGTTGTCAAACTCGAGTTCATGCACATTATTATCATTAAAATTTCATCATCCTTCGGGGTGGTACCAAAAGAACGGAGAGGATGGTAATGCGTACAACAACCATGTCGGCCGAAAACCATACAAAGAAATGAGGATGGTCTTATGCTCTGTGTTTAGATCAGTTAAAACGGTTCTAATATCACCCAAATTCAATAGCTTCACCCTCCAATTTAGCTACGACTTGGCATGTGATTGAGGCTCGACAAATGGTTCCAAAGTGACATCAGAAACTTGTAGAATATAACAAATTTTCTTTCAAGTAATATCGCTCATTTTGAGGTTCCTATGGTTTATTTTGTTTGGTTGCTTTTTATGTAATGGTCATCGAATTACTTGAAGACGTTCGTTTGACGACGCAAAAAATCGTTGTTTTTAACTAAAATAGGTCCACGCATACCAGGGGATCACTTTCAAGTACTTCAGAATATGACAACCGAGTCATGGATTTTTATCACCAACAACAAGAACAAGAATGGGAATGAAGTGTTTGGTAGTCTGTAGGCCAAAATAAAGGAATGAGGTCTATAAAATCTGTCAACCCAACAAACAGGCGTGACAAATATTTACAGCCTATCATATTTTTTATTCTTGATTGGCTGCCCTTAATTTGTAGTTATCTGATGGATTTCAATTCACCTAAGATGCTGTGTGCAATGGTAGTTATCAGCGTAGTAGGCTATTGTCGATGATAGAATACGATTGGGCATGTTTTCCTAGTCGGGGACTTCAGTGATGATCATAACTGTGTTACAAGGCTGTCTTAATAAAAGTCCATTTGAATGAGTATACCGGTAGACAAACATTACCTAATTGCAACCTTCTTGTGGCAAAGTACTCCGTATGTAGATGTGGCGTTATCGTTTCTTAGTCTAAATCTAGAGACTTACATTTTTGGGAAAGAATTCGACCATTCTGAAGAAAACCAAGTTATTGTTCCAGTGAAGAAATATTTTGCACACCGTACACCTTAGACTTTTTCCCATAAATCAAATGCATCAAAAGGCCCTGAGGGTACCCATGGTTTCATTGTGAGCAACTTTCGTACCATTCTTTAACTTACTAGTCGTAGGTAAAAATGAGAGTAACAAAAAAGAATCGACAATTATCTACCAATGTACTACTCGACAGCTATCTAACTTCTTGGGTTCCCGATATTAGTAGTAGGAGAAGCCAAGATAGACTTCCGGTTTTTCATTTTTTGCCCCATTCAGCCAGCGGACGGTAAAGTCTAACCAAACAAGACAAAGCATTCATAGTCAGTAAAGTCCCAAAGTAGTTCCACTCTCTCGGGTAGTTTCATAAAAAGGAATTCATTGCATGTATGCTGAAAGGGGGAACAAAATTCAAATAGCCAAAAAAGTTTACCGTCCAAATTATAGGTGAATAAGTTGACATTCCCGTTTAATACATCATTTTGGTAAAATATCACTTGCTGTTGGAAGTGGGCATATGAACGAAAAAATCTCAATCTGTATATACTGTGTACCGTAGTCTTTCATTCTAAATGCTTGAAAGTTCAAATTATTGTAATAATCAGACAATTAGAAATGGCTAATTCTAATAAGCTTCGATAAGATTCTCCTTTATGCCTCACGATTTGATATTCCAGCAACATTTAGCTTTCTAACCGTCCAAAATGTTCAGAATCAGTCGTACTTCTATTACAGAAATTTACAGTGGCAAAACTGTTTGAAAGATAAAAGGGGGACTTCAGGCTTAACAAACCGGGAAAACTTGTGATTCTAGTAGAGTGACCTGGAGAAGCAGCTTACTTGAAATCAGATTTTCATGAATTTAGAGATTGTATTTCGGTTAACAAAGAATAATCATTCCCTTAATCATGGTAAACGTAGTCTAGCTAGGAGAAGTAACCATCTTCAGTCAACTTGTTTTCGAAGCTTTCATACTCTTGACTGTTTCTTTTTCTGGCGTCACTACTTAAAACATTCAAGAATTTGTGAACCATCAAATTGCAAGCGAATTCAAGTCATAGCTTGACGCACCACACGGACAGAATATCCACAACTACGTGCATATTTCTGTTACCCGTTCGCGCTCTTACACAGTTTATTTTGCTTCTAACAACCCAAACAAACAGCTGGATGATTCCATTCACAAAACATCCAATCTCTGTTTGTGGTGAGTTTCGCACCTTCCTTAGAACTACTGAAAACATGGAATTAGATTTAATTCTAGAGGAGGATGACTAATTCAGTTAGAAATCTGTTTGGATGACAACTAATATCCAAAACCGAAAGCCGATAAAGCTTATCCAGGTAAAGTTTAGATAGGTTCTAGTAGAATTATAAACCCTATCATCATTACGCAAATAATCTATATACATAGTCGAACTAATTTACTGACAGGAAAAAGCTACACCCTCAAATAAGACGTACAGCTGAAACAAACGACATTAGTTCAATGCAAAACCTGGGATAAATATTTATATAAACTATTTCAGGTTATCGTTGTCTCACTCAACATAAAAAACTAGATTTACGGAATTAAAAAGTGACTTTTTTCCGAAGAAATTCGATAATCGTGAATAGACTTCGTTTTGATCCTTGTCAGTGTATACTGGTTTGAAAGGAATCAGAATATATTCGATGAGTAAAACCCCGTGACACTTTTCAAAATAATTTTCTTTGAAGAGAAAATCACTGATCACCGACTACGTGAAGTAGCAATATAGACGCTCCTCCCTACGCTTTCGAAGCAACTGTCAGCGTTTAACCTATTCACTTGGGAAATAATTACAACGGGCTATCATTCCACAGGTGGGTGTTTATTATTTCGTAAAACAGCGTTATCGGAAAAGATGGTAGTCAGTCGACGTTTCGGTTACCGTAGATAATCTTCCTCAAGATCAGTTTGTAATCGAATGACCTTGGGGAAATAATATTAGCCATATATATATATATATATATATATATATATATATATGTATATATATACAGGCAGACACTAACACAAAACATCAGACACCCAATGGCTAATATTATTTCCCCAAGGTCATTCGATTACAAACTGGTCTTGAGGAAGATTATCTGAGGTAACCGAAACGTCGACTGACAACCATCTTTTCCGATAACGCTGTTTTACGAAATAATAAACACTCACTTATAATATATCACGTGCGCATTGTTTTTCCGATACACTCAGAACAGATCTGCGATTTGATTCTATAATTTATTACCATTCTACTTCCGTATATTCTGATCAGGATCATCTCTATCAACGTCCGAAATTTTATGTGATGTACATTATGTACAGCACAGGCCACACAAATAGTTTGGGCAATATTTTGTCGGAATCAAACCACCTGGCCTGAGAACCTTTTAATATATTCCCTTTACCAGACTGCACCTAGTTACACACCATTCAGCAGCACTGCCAAGATTAAGGCTTATTTTTCTTCCCAAACAACAGCAGCTGTCGCCACAGTAAATGGACATATACATCGTAAATGAGTGAGAATTCTCTGATTACACCTTGAAGATTTAGTTAGCAGTATTAACATTCAAGAGAGAGGCAACTTCGTGAATTCTACGTATTGCTAATTTGTGCTTTTCCTTGAACCCGGAATATGTTCTACTCAATTAGATTCTTTTTGCTTCGAAATCGAGCTAAGAAAAGGCCACTAGACAATCAGGTTGCTTTTTTCCAAATGCTGCCGTCCAGCGATGGACTACAAAAAGAGAATTCCTATCTTTTTCCATGAACCTAAACAATACAGATATATTCATTCTCTGATAGACGGATGCTGCGTCGCCGCCTAGAAGTTGCAAACAACGTTCAGAAAAACTGCAGGTTTGTGACCGTAAGAATTGCTGCACAGCCGTAAATAGAACTATCTCTAACTAGCAAGGGGTTTCAGGTAAATAAATAATCCCCGTGGATTATTTTGGAGCCTAAAGCATCGATCTTGTCTAGGGCTTCGTAATAAAAATCTATATAGTATGTTGCCTTAGCTTTTACTGTTTTTTTTAACATTTTCAAGTGGATATTTTAATAAAACAATATTTGATTTACGTGGTCATAATATCTTTGCTGTAGCTCTAGTGTTAATTATGATTCTTACCATTTGCTACTCAAAACCACAAGCAGCTTCTTTTATCTTGATTCGCTGAACACCATACACCTTGCCTTGACAGACTGGGAATAACTGGATAGCACAGAAATAGATTGAAAAGGATTTGTGTAATATTTACTCCACGAATGGCACCATGCACAGCTTAGAAATCAAAATCCGACTGTATAACAAACACATCAACTAGGGCCTTGTACGACGCTTGTCTCCGCCGTGAAATTCGCATACGTAACAAACACACCCAATCATATATCAGAATTTATTCATCCTACGGTGCTCGCACCCATTGCCAACTGTTCCGTGGGCATCAAGTGGCTACTTCATATAGACTATACATTGAACGGGAGAATGGACTGGTGCCAGATAGAAAACTACAGTCAATGTACACATCAGTGGCATCTTGTGTTTCTTTTAAAATGCGGCTCCATTGTATCATAACTATATCATTAGAAAGCTGATTGCGTGTGCTTAGCCTATTGAACCATTCTATTACGTTGAAGCTTCACGAAGTCCAAAGAAAACCTTTAGCGCAATCAATGGAAAAAACTCAGCGGAAAGTTTACTGGTAACTGTAACGCATGAAACCCTGCTTAGATTATCTCCATAATGCAGCCAAAAAATCAAATTCACGAAGGTGTCTTGAAAGCATTCGAATTTCTCGTCTGTCATTCAGATTCTCGGTGAAATTTGATTCGAAAATATAAAACACTAAGAAGTTTTGATGGGACATTTTGGTGAAATTCACAGAGATTCTTATTCCAGCTGGAGCATCTACGCTGGAATGTTTACGAATTCTGCTTGCAGCCACGGATCGTTCTTACTTATGAAAGCAGTCACTTATCATCCATTTACTATTCTTTGCAAACCAGAAAAGATTTTTTGCTACGAAAATATTATCCATAGCAAAAAGAATTCATTTTTCCACCTGTTTCCTTGTTTGACTATCTTTTTACTTGTTATAAAACAAATCAAAATTATTTGGGGAGAGGACGGTAGCCAATGAAAAGCTACCTAGTGTGGAAGTTGCAGGCAGTGGCGGGAATCGAACCGGTGTCGCTATTGTCTAAAGCCCACGACAATCACTGTTCAACCACCAACGGTCAATCCATTTCAGTAATTATATAAGGCTTACAAAGCAATCATTGAGGAAAAGGATAACATCCTCCCCGGGTTTTGCTGACAGATTATTTCCCGAAATGTGTTGTTTGTGGAGATAGTCGACATTTTAAATGAGGACACTCTTATTTCTAATGAAGATGCAAATTCAAAGTAACCAAGAAACGCGGTGATGATAACGTCCGAGAATAATAATACCCCATCAAGTATCAATAAACTGAATTCACAGCCTGAAATCTTGAAGAGTTCTTTGAAACACAAACATTTTAAGATGATTAAAAAAGCTTATTCATGTGAATTTTCAACTGCGTTACACCGTATGGCTGTAATCTCACTTGAAGTGCCAGAGGAGTGCACAGACAAAGGGTCCATTTTCATAATCACAGGGTGATTTTTTCAATTGATTTCGTCTGCCGTAATCCATATACCACACCATACTACTCATTGGAAAAACGCAAAATTCGGACCACGTGTCCTCGTTCGCAAGGTTAGTCATGGAAATCGAAGAAGCAACCTTACAAGAATCAACTTGTGATTTTAATAATCGACTCTTTGTCCATAAAAGCCCCCTACGATTGAAATGAGAATAAAAACACAAAACCGGAGATGATTGGGTAGAATAGTATCGTGTACGCATATCTGATGAGCAGCTATAACCTCGTAGCCTGTTATGTTCTTCCGGGGAAATTTTGTCCAGTTGTTCAGAAACCATACCATGCTGTTGGTCTCAAGAATTTACACACACCTTCGCCAATTACCCTTCTTCAAATAAAGGGTTCTGACGGTTTGGAAAATAAAGTGAGAAGAAACCCTACTGTAAAGTCTACATGTGTGACAATTTTAGATTTTTATAGTACCCCTGAATTGAACAAAATATTTTTGAAATGACTTATTTGGTTTCTCCAAGGGATCAATAGTTTCAAGCCCCTATAATACAAAACTGCGGAGGCCATTAAAGATGCGTGAATTTAGGATGACATAAATGGCTTCCGTTATTCGTTTGGGCTGTTTCTCATAATTTCGCCAGAATATTCGTGCGCATGAGTCATTTTTTCAACCAGAAATTTTGTAAAGGTCACAAATATGACTCCTGACGTTCTCCTCTGAATTCATCTTGTCTACCTTCTTATATAATCACTAGAAAGATTTCAGTCAACCCTTGAATGGTGCGAAATTCGGGTGTATACAAAAACAAAACAATGTATATTATTCGAGCCTAATCCCAACTGAAATTACAAACTTCCTAGCGGTCAATCAGCAATCAAGCTGACCATCTTGTCTTCTCTCTCCATTCAATTTCGAAAGAAGTTTCATCAATTTAAGATTTAATGTTGAGATTAGAAAGGACCTGAAGCGGATTGTTTTTGCGATCCTCAGGGTACAAAGACGAAGTGCAATTTAATCATTGAATCTGTTTCCAGATTTTACATCGGCTTCGTATTAGCATTCTCTATGAGTCTTTGTTAATAAGTTGGAGTTAAAAAACACGAAATCGTTTGATCTTCTTAAGCACTTTCCGATAAACGACCGTTCGATTTTGAATAGGAATTCTCCAAAAGCTTGATTCCAATCGGCGTCAGACAGTTTCGGTCAATTTGTTCACGAAATTTGGCGGATTTCAGAAATATGGCTACGGAATCATATTTATATGAGGCCTGAATGTTTTTGACTTCTTAGAATATGTTGTTAAGTCTTGGGTGTTACGCACGGTATGACTGAAAGCGTTTGGAAGTGAGTTCCTGAATGGGAAGTTATGGATGGTAAAAACTGAAACTACATGGGAACACCTATTTAGATGAGTGATCTACTTTGTGGATGTTGTCCAATTACATTTGTTCAAGCAGATCATCAGATCGGTTCAAATATTCCACATTACAGAAATATTGCAAGGCTGGTACATCCGAAGCAATATATTTTACTATCATTATGGTGATGAAGATTAGATCCGTCAACATAATGGTTAGATGGATAAACGCGTCTTTCTTCGTAGATGAAGATGACTTTGGTTTAAAATTCAGCCGTGAACCCTACTTTTGGGAGAAAGCCAGTGAATGGTTGTTCTCTGTCACGATATTTTTCAATCGTTCTGCTTTGCTTGACCTCAATTAGGGGACACACAACAGATGATGCTCACATACCTAACATTCAAAATTGATGATATTTGGAGTAGAGTGAGTCGTAGGTTCACTAGATCGATCGAGGGAGCTTTTATGCAACCAATTTAAAGATAACACAGAAACTGGTTCTTATATTTGACTGATCTGCAGATCCACGTATTGTGAATCATAGAACTGCTCCACTACTGACAGCTTCGCTTTTTTACTGTAGAATTAGAAAACGAACATGTCAAATTGTCATTTTTAGTAAACTGTACACAAAATAGAAAGTAGGGTCACCGTACTTATTACTATTTGTCTAATACAAACACGATCATAATTAACCAAGATAATGATCTATTGGCAACTGAAACCTATTAGAAATTTAAGTTCATCGGAAATTCTGGGTTTACCCTCCACTAGTTATGAATCTACTGAACAGCATGCACTTTGCTAAAGCTGGGGCTGTCAGTACGTCACATCCAGTACTGATAGGTGTCTTTGTTGAGATCGCACATTTTAACCAAAGCTGAATACGGTAGTGAACATGGATTCAGCGATATTTCCTTGCAAATCATAACGAACACTAAAAAGGCTGGAAGTTAAACAAATACTCATTGTTTCAAATTACGGGTTGTGATCCCTCCTTCTAATCTACCATTTGACCTAAATCCACGTACGTAGTTGAACTGATACTGAAGATTTTCCAATTGAATACTGCCACTGTCTTAATCATCTCAAATTCCAACGAGTCATTTAACAGCTTCTGTTTCAACTTGTATACGAAAACATGTACAGGAAAGGAGTCACCTGTTATTCTCTTTCATCATGCCTACAAAGTAAAGTTAAAATTTGTTGAGGTGCTGAGGGTTTAGTTCCATTAAGTCGGATATTATTTGGTAAAGTCTGTGATACATCGTTTGTCTGTTGCTATTCAACTAAATGGTAAAGCTGGTGGGTCAGTAGGTTGTGTCGCACGAGCGGGGAAATTTAAGTTCAACTCTTTCGTGTGGCTCCTGAACACAAATTCTGGTAGGTCACTAAGAAAACCAACGGAATTCGCTAATCATTACGACACATGAATAGGTGTTGAACAGAAGTAAAGTGTTTGCCTACTTCTGATTAGTGAACACAGGTTCCGAGCCGAAGGATGGTCAGTTTTTTCAAGCATATGCTAGTCTTCTTTCCCAAACTCAAGGATGTTGTAAGATGCGTTTAGAACGCTTATCGAGAACTACAAGAAGAACACAGCAAATACGTGAGTAACTTGCTCAACAGTAGTGTAAAAATATGCCAAAACAGAACAGTTTGCTGACAGAAGCAATGGTTTTTTTTTAATGTTCGACGAATTTTGTGAAATAATAAGATGAATACCTAGGGTTGGAAAATAATTTATTTAGCTACATGCATAAGTAACATAGCATTTTTGTAAGACGTAAATTTCTAGCTTCCTAATTTTGCTACCAGCCGTCCCAACCACCCCAAAACATTCAGCCAGTACGTGTTAATACATTTTGCTTATCGCTTCAATAGCATTGGTAGTACCAACAAGCGAATAGCAAACCGGATACCAAAATGTACCCTCAGGGCAAAAGTGGTTGACACAAGCTACACAACGATCGGTTTTATTACAGTCCAGATTCTTTCCTTAAGGGGACCACAGCAGCCCACTTTTAGCGTTATTAGTGCTGATTGCACGTCATACAGAACACAGCAAATGATGCTTGGTAGTACGCTTCTTCAAGCTGAGAATTAACAGAGCCGTTTACTATGAACACTAATACCTAACTTAAATTGTGAAGAGCTACGAAAGTGCATTCAAGCGGCTAAGTGCAACACGAATCAATGGAAGAATAACAGTTTTATGCAGAGAAGACAAAATAATTTATAAAGACTCTCATTAGATTCCAGAATATGCACTTGTGACATCAGAACATGTTTATCTAACCCCAACCACCTTCCGCAAATTATACCCAATCCGAATAACCCCAGAACATCTCTGCGCAGCCATTTTCTATATGATTCTTAAAGACTAGAGAATGAATCACTGGAAACAATTGTTCGTAACTGAAAACGTGTTATGACTTTCATTAGCTTTTGTCTAAAAGCACAGATTAACTGACTTATGTGTTACTGTTTTTCACAAATGTATCATTACACTATCCATTTTTCCATGAAAATCAATCTTTCCATAATTGTCAATAACTTCTATTGGGAGTACTGATTTAATACAACAGTTGTTCCCATTCATTTCATCAAAACTATGGCCCAACATTTTCTGTGCAATATGAAACAAATAGTGATTATTATAATTAAATAGTGGATAGTAAGAATACCAATAACCTAAAATAAGTCGATTTGAGCGACTCTTCGGTCTAATACAGTTTGAATGAGCAGACATTGTGTACTCTTAAGAACTGTGTGCTCTGACGATAACATGCTTCATATGGATAATTGCTCACCCAGACTAGAGAGGCCCACACAATCTAACCATTCATGTAAGTGGATCGTGCGCAAATAAAGCATTTCCGCATGAGACGGCAACAATTATGAACATTTGTTTTATAAAAATTATAAAATACGGAGGTGATATCTCATTGCACTATTCCCAATGCACACTTTTTTGGGCCATTTCGAAAATGCAACCTGTTGAGTAGGATTGCCCATGGACTAAAACTTAGATTGCCTTTTCAGTCTCATATATTTACATTTCATTCAAAAGATAACATTTAGACCAAGTTATTCAATGACATGTGTAATCTAAATAATATACGACCCAAATATTAGATAAAACTCGCATCACTGACCTACCATTTTCGAAATATTTATACGCATCGGTAAACACATAAGGGTCACGAAGTCATAACTACCAGCCAAAGACTATGACATAAAAATGAGAGTTGCCATTCGGCTCGGTTAATTTTATTTTTCGTACCTATGATACTACTGGCTTCTTAGGAAAATAATCAAATTATTTCCCATATAGGAATGTCATACGTGATTGTACTTAAATAAACACAGTTTTCCATTCAATATCAGAAGTAGAAAGCTTATTCGTTTGCGGTGGAGGTTGTTTATAATTTCCTGAAGCTTATATTAGTAGATTTAGGCATTTAAACAAACTTTCATATATTGCATGTGGTTTATTTTAGGCTAAGTAGATAAACACCACAAAAGACAAAAATTAGAATAAAACAAAAAAAATTATTAAATTAACTAATCGCTGCCTACAAAATGGTTGCTGTGAATGTAGCAGTTTTTCGGGCATCACCAGTTCAGTTGACATTCTGGTTACGCCATTAAGTAATTTGTTAAGTATTTTTTCCGTAGAACTTTGTGTCTTTGAAAAAGGGTCTAAATTCCACGGACTGGGTACGTTCAGAAACCTGAGAGAATCACGTATAAAACTTCGGAACACTCTGTACCACACAATGAAGTCCCAACTAAGTGACACACTGCACTAAAACATGCGCTGGTTATACAGATTCTTGTTTTCATTTGACGTGATGATACGTGATAGTATGAAAACAAAATTCCAACACACAACATAAACCATGTTCAGAAACTGAAAAAAAGTATTTCATAGTAAATATATGAAAAAACACGTTTGATGCCCTGAGAGCCATGGACCACAAAATTCTTTGTTTCCCTTTGAATGAAATTTCATTACGCCTACAATATATTTTCAATGTTCGCATTCAAAAATAATCATGTTCGGCAAGTTTTTATAAGTGGACTACGTGAGAGCTCCATCGTTCGCGTTCAACTCACCTCAGCCCGAATAGTTTCGCATTCGATACACGCGCAGGCTCGGTCGTGGGGCATTTCTAGCTTTACTCCACGATCCAGCAAGAGTTGGATGATCTCATGATTGTTCGTATGCGCAGCCAACATTAGTGGGGAAATATCCGAGGAGAACTGTGAACGTTTGCCGTAGTATTCCGTATTTTTTTGCTTAGCATGTTTTTTGAATTTGGCCTGTTTCTCAAGACGAATGTATTGTGGATGGTCGACAATCAGCTTCACCAGATGGTTCTTCTCCTGGCTTATAGCATGCAACAGGGCATCCTCTACTGCGTAGAAATTCAAGCTACCTACTAAAATGTCCACCAGACCAATATGTTCATTTTTAATGGCTAAAAGTAGAGCATTCCTGCCCATATAGTCCACACAGTTTGCATCCAGTTTGGGATCACTGAGCAACTCTTTCACAACTTCCACTTCGCCGAATTCAGCTGCATTCAGATACACATACTCTTTATCTTGTAACTGTGTCCGAAATACTAATCCAGAATCAGATGATAATTTTAATCCAGCGAGGGTGGACTTCTTTGTTCGGCCGGCAATGACTTGATCGAGTTGCATCTTGATATTCATGGGTGAGGGGAATGGCATTGTAAATGAAGCTCGAGGAAAGTGAAGGCCAGGATGTTTCCGATGATCAGTGGACGCATGGTTTCTATCCGCTGAACTTACAATTATCTTTTTAAGCATAGAAGCGACAGGTAATATATTGCGTGGGCGGGTTGTACCGATCAATGCGGGGATCAGCGCACAGATTGTAACGGACGCCAAAGGGAACGAATCCGGCGACAGACGTTTGCAACGCCTGAGCTCAAAAGCTGACGGTTTAATTCCAGTATCCTCTCTACGTAAAACACAAATGTACTGTGGAATCAACAAAAATATAGTCTATAATCTTGACGGTTTTTGGATGACCTCAGACTTGGGGAAATTAGATTAACTGAATAATGTTGTATGGGAAAATTCATAAACCACGTTGATTGGCCCGCGAGGAGTACGTAATATTGACCAATGAAATCAAGTCATATTTCTGTTGCGAAATTCAGATTTACTGTGCGACTCCGAGACAGCATCTTACTGATTTTATTCCCTAAATTGATCATCAAGCTTCAAATGCCGGGGGAACAGTTATTTCTGGCAAAACAAAAGGAAAACGTGAACATTGCAGAGCCAAGCGGGTTCCAAAGCAAAATCTTTGATCATTGAAACGCTTCCGGCTTCATAAGTATCCATGACCAAATAGTTGTTAAAAAAAGGTCAAAAAATCATGAAAAACAATTTAAATATTGAATATGACTCGCTTTCCGAGGTACAATGTTTACGGTGGCCTATTACGCATCCAACTTCAGTCAGCCGACCGTAGAACTGTTGAGTTCCCTGAATGAAGAATATCAACCAACCGGATTTCCTGTTCTGCATGGATGAACAGTTTAATTTTCTACAGATGTAGTCGTTTGTCCCGAGAGGCACTTTATTTCGTGCTTCAGCTTGCATTTCAGGAACTGGTTTTCCCACTGTAATTTTTTCCACCTATCTGTTTGGTAATTCGGCTAGGTCGCCTGGGTAAACGAAAAATTATCTAAATCATTGCCATATTGATTTTTTATTTATATGTTGTGAAGTAGCAGCATATTACCTTCATATGCTGCTTCAAGGTATTCGGTCTTGTCATCTTCTGTAAGGGTCTTAAGGACTCAGATAAGCTTCTTTGTAGACTTTTATTATTTCTGGATTTATTATAAGTCCCGATGTAAATGTGGTTCTCAATGAAATGTTTACAGTTGTGTTTAGTTCATCCATCAAGTTTAAACGGACATAAATAGGTGGTCTTATAATAGGACCACAAGGGAAAGTTTGGAAGTGCTTCCATCGAATAGGTTCAACAATTGTAACATTTTTACTAGATAGACAGCGAAATGCCTTGCAAGAGTTTCAATTCTGTAGCATACTATGAGAATCTGTAGACCCATTTTTTCTGGACCGTTTCAATTCCTTGCAAGACAAAATCAGAATAAAACAAAAGTCGGTTCAGGTATTTATTGAAACGGGTCAACGTGTACAAGTCAGTTAGTAGTTACTGAAAATTCTTGAGTATTTAAGAACTTGAAAGCAATACATCAGTTAATTATCTCGATATTAAAGGAGTAGCTTCGCTGGTGATTATCTGGCGTTTGACTGGTCACAGTTTTATAGATATCAGGTGTCACTTTCACAGGGCAGTTCCAGTAGTTGAAAGCTTACGGTCAATACACAATTTAAAGAAAGATTTATGGGTAATATTGGGCATCATGGAGCAAAATGGCTCAAATTATTGACGAAAAACATGGAAACACTACGCAGCTATTCCATTCCGTCTACGTTTTATAAGCAGTGCATATTCACTGAGCACCAACTGAGACGCTAACCCGGAGTGAACGATTGGGATTTGACTGCCTAAATAGGATGACGCCACTGTTTTGTGCTTTGCTTATTTTCAGTGGCATGTAATGTACTGAGAGTGCATGAGGTACCATCTATATATATATATATATATATATATATATATATATATATATATATATATATATATATATATATATATATATATATATATATATATATATATATATATATATATATATATATAAACCAATCGTCATGAAAACGAGCGAACAAAATTTACCCGGAAGGGCCGCCGAATTCGGGTGTATTTTTGCTCTTCAAGTGTGTGCACTCAGTGCTCCTCTGCCCACTTATCTACATAACTGATATCCTGTCTTGGTAATCAGATCACAAAGATCAAATTTGGTGCTGGAGCATGATTGGATGCTTTTTGTAGGACAGTTCCTAGATGAATCATAACTGAAATTTCCGTTAGTAATTCGTATCTAGGTCACTGCTGACCCAAGGAAATTTGGGGCTGGATGTGTGAGCACTCATGCTTATAGCAAGTATTATGTGAATAGGCACACAAAAGGCACAGGAAAACCGAGTACACATACCTGATGAACGGCAATAACCGTGAGACCGGTCGCATGCTCCCTGAGAAACATAAATCACTCACTAGTCAAATTATCAACAAATATTTTAAAATTTATCAAACATTCATTTCTTTCCACATGACTATATGAAATTGTTCGAGTAAGGTCAGCATCCCTTTCGGTCCATAAACTGTCTACTGTTATTCCCAATCTAATGAAAACTGATACTCACGGGGTGATCAAATTTTCTTCTTTTACGTCTGTGCGTTATTTTTATTCTACGTCGTATCTTTCGATATCTGTATGTGGGGAAGATGATCGAAGATTTTCTTTAATTCAATAACCTCAAAATGCCGACTAACTTAGGCAAGTGCTGTATTCTTAAACAAAGGAGTTTTAATTCCTTCTGAATATGTATTACCCAGGTAAGGATGGTTTGGATACTCTTGTTGTTCTGATTAAGCTGGATCGAAGATCAACGGCAATTAAACAGAAATGGAATGAGCACTACATATTCAGAATTTCGTGGGTGATGCTTCCCAGTATTTTATGGTGGATGAATTCTAAGTCAACAGTGAAGTGATTCCACTATCATGATATACTCAAGTCATTGAAACGGAGTTCCGAAAGCAAGCGAATTCAAGGAATGTTTTGCTCTGTATGCATGTCATATATATATATATATATAAGTATATATATATATATATATATATATATATATATATATATTATCGAGAAGTCAAGGTGCACACGGGTTTTGATTTAGGCTAGGACTCGCTGTCCAACCTCAGTGAAAGATTGAGGGTGTGAAAGGGGAAACCGGTTCCGAGTGTATTGATGTGGCCTTTCTGTCCGTCTGTCGATCATTCGGCACTGGTTTTGCCAAGGTGAAGTAACGTTTATTGACCTCAGCGTATCGAATAAACGAGCTGTTCGAAGGAAGGGCTTCGACGATCCGTCACACTTCTTCTTTGCTGGGGCAACCACTGTGACGCTATCGATTTTGAACTCGATAGGTAGATAGATAGATAGATAAACAGATAGATAGATAGATAGATAGATAGATAGATAGATAGATAGATAGATAGATAGATAGATAGATAGATAGATAGATAGATAGATAGATAGATAGATAGATAGATAGATAGATAGATAGATAGATAGATAGATAGATAGATAGATAGATAGATAGATAGATAGATAGATAGATAGATAGATAGATAGATAGATGGGATTCGTATTTGCATGACTCAAGACGACAAAGAGAAAGTATACGGCCGCTATTAACCACGTAAACTGGATAAAACTAGTGTTTGCAACCGTAATTAGGTAGTTCATATGTATCACTATATATTTTAATTGTAGAAAAGTGCTCGGTTTTAAGATGTGCCCCAGATTGTTTGTCCTACACTTTGAAAAATATCCATCTATCAATAATGAGGTACCTAAGAGCGATTGTTGAGATTATCGTGGAGCGTTTTCCCATCAGTTACACAATTTCAATACAGCATTTGTCACAAAAACCACCTTTAAGCAAAGCACGGGTATTCAAATATAACATTGTTATTCACTAAAATTAAAACAAGGACCACCAATGAATTATTTTCATTTACTCAACAACGTGCCGCCGGCGAGTAGCTAGGACTGAATACGTAAGATTTGTCAACCGAAAAGTAGACAACCTAACAACGATTTCGACTATACTGTGTTATTAAACAATAAAATTCTACAATAGGAAAGATGCTATTTGTAATTATTTACCAGGTTTTCTTTTTCTCATTTCCCGTGGTTTGCTTCTTATTTCACTTGCACATTGATAGGTCCGAGATGTTTTCATTGCCGTTTCTTTTAGTGATGGGCTTTCACATTGTTATTTTCCACAGCAAATACCAGCAAGGACTGTGTACGTTAGGTTGATCCATATGACGAGTAGTTTGCTAACTGAACAAAACCGTAGAATGTTTCGGAGTTGTCTCCTAGACCTCAATGGTCGCAAAGCAGCTTTATATTTTGAGAGCCATGATTTGCTGTGAGGTTGCTTAGCACATAAAAACTGTAATTTGCTGACTGATGGAAGCGCACGAATGCTATTGTTATATAAATGGGAATGACAATGCAGCTACTCATCGCATACCATCAAAGCCTCTCTTGAGTAGGCTTCGTTCGATAATCACATATTGCATTCTGTCATTCTTTTTACGAAGAGGTGATATCCTTACAGTTCGGAGAAATGAACGCGAGTGGATCTGTATGTGACTGGCCCAAAATTGTCCACTGTGGTACCAACCGCCTTAGGTTTGGCCTGAAGGGATTCTGCTTTCAAAAAGCTTACTTACATACTTATTCCTAATTCCTTTCAATACTGTGTAAAGTCCGCAAAAGTTGAAGCCATAGATCAGAAAACACTTTTGAGTAAATTTTACTCATCATTGAAGTGGAAGTCAGGGTTTTCTGAGTATGCTAGTTGCTATTTTAAAACTTTAACTACCTGGCTTTTCAAGTACTCCCTAAAATCCGGTTCATTTTTAAATTTCTTTTACAACTTGGATCGCAAAACCGTAATGTGCCTAATAGCAACTCCACGCATCGGATCACAGTGTCTTCATAAATTATTCACCGAATTGTTCCCGTACTTTTCTAAACGATGAATTTACCGATGCCAGTTTTGACACGCTAACTGATCACGTTTGGGTTCGTTTAACGGAAAGTTACATCCAGACAGAGGGGCTGTTCACCGTACAATTTATGTTTCTATGACGCGTGGCCAGATCTATGACAAAGGTGGCCAGAAAGAAAATAGGCCGGGATGCGGGTAGGCATGAGAAGATTATAGTTGTTTGTGCCCTACCCCTCATGCAAAGCTCCAGGTTGCGAGTGAGTGGCCAATTAAATATGTATCCAGTACGATACACTTGTCAGCAGTTGTTACTGCGGCTTAGTGGCACTGTTAGCCGAGAAAGTTAGCGAATAGCGGTCCAATGTGCTAAGTCGTTCACGATAAAATGCACGTGTGAGGATCACTTTTGATCCGGAATTCCGTTTGATCTGGTGATTTGAGTACCGACGTTAAAGTCTATTAAGTATGGACGAGAAGATAAGTACACACGTTATAGTGGTCTAATAAAAAGATGCTTGATAATATTTTTTGAAACATTTTGACAGTGCTTACTCAAAATCTAGCCCATGTTAGTTTTCCAACGCCGGCTAAACATGTGAAACTTGAACTCCGAATGGGCAAAAGTATTTGAATAATGGCTACCTAAATAGAAGAATATTAAAAAATCAACAATCGGACACAAATAAACTGACGTAGCGACGGGCTTTGATGAGTAAACCCATTATTAGTTGGGCTTTTTCCGACAAGAATGGATATTGTTATGTCTGGATGAGTTTTCATAGCGCTTACAACCAGTTCAAGAGCAATTTTCTGACTCTAGCCAGGATTCATATGTTTTACAAACAAATTTTTATGGAATTTTCCTGTGCTTCAGACAGTTAAATTTCTGTAAGTTGAAAAACTATCCTCTCAAGATAAAGTCAAACGAAAGGTATCATAAATAGGTTCTCCTCTGTAATTTCTGCCATATAGAGCAACCGACCAGCTGATTGCTCTGAGCTTGATATACTCCAGGTTGTTATGGAAAGTAACCACATAATCAAATGCTTGATACCAAAAAATTTGTTGAATTAAACATCCATATATCAGGGGGTCCTTTTGTTATCCACGAAGTTGACTTTCGCGATTCTGCCAATAACAGATCAACTAATTTATTTTGGATTTGTATTTAATTCTCTAACCATCCAAATATATATTGTTCGTAACCTCACTTTCAGAGTGTTATTTTTAACAGATTAAAATGTAGAGTCTGTTTTATTGCGAAAATGGTGTCGTTTTTCTTGACTTTGTGGGATCCAGGAAGTTATCCTTTGTCGTAAAAATAGGCACAATGCTTGGTGCAAAATCTGAAAAGCTAAATCCCCGACACCTCTGTAACGACGGGAATTCGAATACGTGAATATCCTTTTCTATCAAAACTCATATTTTAAGTTGGTAGCAGTTAGGTAAATCCAGAAAGAAAAACAAAATTGTATGCTTATTTAATTGGAATTTTTGGATGCATCAACATCCATCGACTCAAACGATGTCCGACATGGTCACTGAGTACTACCGCACCGAATACCATAGGGACAATGCTGCCAAGTTGGTAAGAGAATAGTTTTGTGTCAAGCCACTAAGACTTTTCGGGTACATGGCTGAATTTGGAGCTCAAACAGCTTTTGTGATTTGGGTATTAAAAAGAAAGGGCTGGAACGAGGCAAACCAAAGCACACATGTTAATTTTTATTGAGGTGAGGCAACCCAACATTCTGCGGAGGGAAGTCAATCCAGATGATCAGCAAATTGTGCTTGTCAAAACTACCGAAGCATCAAGGGTCCCCGTTGCATATAACACTGAAGTGGAATTCACAACATCAACATCACGAGGCGGAAAAGCCAAAAAAGGGTAAAATGTTCAAAATGTCTCAGAAACCACAAAAAAAGAACTAAACCCAGCTTGCTCTAATTGCAGTCATTTTATCTGTGAGAAACACCGGGTGACAAGCACAGCTGTGACATGATTTAAAAATTGTAATGATAGCAACACACACGTAAGTACTATCACTACCGTGTTATGAGATGGCCTGCTTTACACGATTAATTTACTTTTAACGATATGTAGAATTGTACACCTTCTACTACAAAAATATTATTTTCGAAATAATCATAGATTATGGAGCAGGTTGGAAAAATGTGCCAATGTTTGCGAAGAAATAGTAAAATGTTTCTTCTGTCACTTAGAATAGCTAAAAAGCACACAAAATTGTAACACATCTTCGCATACGAAATGGTGAAATTACAAAATCTTGAAGTCCTTAGAGGATCCCTGTTAGATGAAAAACGTTGAAAAACGGACTTGGTTGACGTTATTCGTTGTTATCCACAAAACGCGTTTACTGAATGAGCTGGTAGAAATTATGTCTACCAGCGTCCAGATAACGTACCAATTAGACTCTTTCACTGCAAATATTCAGGGTCAAACATGTTTCAGGCACGTGAGTCAAAATAGTCTCAAAGATTTAGAAAACTGTTGTTGTTCATAGTTCACGATGAAGATGAATATTCGACAGAAGAAGGTAATGGTATTATTATCCTGAAGTAGTTCTCCAAGGTTATACGTGATCCCGAAATTTCATGAAAGTAAGTTCTCATAGTTTTCATTTTTCCAAACCTGAGGGTATCTGTGCAGCGGTCACAGTCAAAAGTGAAGACTTTTGACCTTCACCAACAGTCAGCCGTGTATTAAGCCAATCAAAAGCAAGCTCACACCTAAGCGCACATGGCTCTGCGTCCTATTAATGCGTTTTGATTGATCCCATCAGTACAATTTGTATTTAATTATTTGCTTGATGGTGTAAGTGTGCAACCGATGAGATTATACGAAAAGAATTTCCCCTGCAGTATCTGTGTTTTGAACCACTTGTTCAAGATCACCACAGGATCCAAATGCCTTGAAGTCGAATATAATGACGAGTTTGATATATAAATGAAAAAGAGAGCTGGATCTCAGTTACCTATTTTTGTTGTCAGTCTACTATATGAAAGCCAAGTTCAGCATTACTTTATAGCTGTATAAGCATATTTATATTCTGTATTTTTATATCGCTTGCGTGAAACCCCATATATAATTGCCATCCATTTGAAAAATATGTGGCATCAGGAGATATGTAGCACGGTTTCCGCGATTGCTAGCCATTTTTCTCTCGAGAAGAGTAGACTTTCTTTCTATAGATCGACTTTTCTCTTCTTTTATAAAGAAATAAATGTAGCCAATTTAACCTGATCTGTAACAAATAGGTAAAAGAGGACACAATTCCTCATCGATACTTTCGTCCTACTCATTGCTGTGGTTGGTGGTCGTAGAAGTGATGCCAGCACTCATTGGTAATAAAACGTTTCTGGTGACTGATCTTAGTTGTTTTATAAATTGCACGACTATGTATGTGTGCACGTGGTCGTCAACTTGTATAATCGTTTAGTAGATCAGAGTTAGGAAGGACCAATCCCGCCCCGCCGCCCAGTCGTGTCGGTGGCAAACACAAACCTGCTGTCGCCGGCTCACCACCACGCCTGGCCAATTGGGTGCTGAAGTGACTCTCCTATGTGACTCTCAGGGTGAGGTCGTCGGCTGTTCTAAATAGTATAGTGATTCTTTGAGATTGGGGAATACCCCGACCAATCCACTCACGTGCCATTTTATCACCAAACAAATAAGCGGATAATCGAATAGTAGTGAAAGAACCGCAGGAAACAAAGCCCCAAATTTGTAAAAGCGCGACGAAACAAAACCATATGCTCATACCAAACTGGTGCTGATAACAGACCGCTCTGCAGACTCTTTAAAAACACGAAACTCTCTAAAGGAATTGCTTCATTTAAAAAGCAACTGGAAACAGATTTCTTCTCCGATAATTCTAATCTATGAAACACTACACAAGAGACACTCGATCAGAAATGCAGAAGTTAGCAAAACGGACCAGTGCCATTTGACAAGGCCGGGACAATTATGAGAATGTAAAAGATATCCATGGTTTATTACAAGGTGACCAGAACAATGTCACTGTGACGCTAAGCTTTTATTAGGAGTGAATATGGAGTTAAATATTTCATGAAACCTATGATAAAACAACTTTAATAAGATAAATCAAGTACGAATTTCAGTTGTTAGTAATTACAAAGAATACAGAGACATTTTTGATCTGAGTAGTAAGACACTCTATCTGGATGACGGGAGGAATTTTTCCAGGAGGCAGTCGACCTCTTTCGGGGTTCCACTATCCGTCCTCGCAGGCTGCGTACGATTCGGGTATAATTACATCTGCAGCAGAATCACTTTCAAACAGCTACTCAACTGCTGGACAAAAGTGACAGCAAGATAACAAAAAATAGCGGTTGTTCTCCAACAGATAAAATCCACATAATTTTGGCACATAAAATTTATTTTGTTATAATGAAATAATGTCCCAAGACAAAACCGTGAATTGGCAACTTAGTTCAATGCAAGCCAACTTTACAACTGAAAATGCACACAACTATTGCCGCATCTCATTCCCCGTTGATATTCCTACGTACTCCGTGAAAATGACGTCCGTAAAATACAAATTACAACCAACATTACCAGTGACAACTTCATTTCTGATGCTGGAAATTAACCTGGAGTTGCTTGATTTTAAAGCTGCCTCATAAAAAAGGGAAAAAAATTTCAACTATGTAATGTAACTCACCATAGACTACAAAAACTCAATCCACTACCCAAAACCATGATAACAACATACAGTTGATTCATCTTTCATAATATTCATCAACGATGTATGTCCGATGAGACTCTACTGAGACTCGGTACAGACTTGAAATATCGTCTGTCTGGAAAGTAACTTCCTGTCTAACCGGAGAAGGCACTCAGGTGTAAGAGCTACATGAACATAAACTGATTTACTCCCATTGCATCACTAGGTATTTGAGTGATAACTGACCACTCTGTGATCAAATTCTCTGATATTGCCTGATATATATATATATATATATATATATATATATATATATATATATATATATATATATATATATATATATATATATATATATATATATATATTTCATGCACGCCCGATTTTAGGCTGTGTGCCAAAACAAACGTGGTACAATCGGGAAGAAAGGCGTAGATAAAACCCCGCTAGCAAACAAATCATGGGAACGGACTGTATGATGCAGTGTTTTTATAGTAAGCAAACCACTTAGAACCGGCCCGCGTAATCCGGTGATAAATTTCATGGTTTGAAGTCGTTCAAATCGGTTTCGATCTACAGTTGGTGTTTGATGAATGTATACTATTGATGCTTCTTAACAGAATAAACAGCAGTACAGTGATTCGATGGTATTATTTACAGGGTTGAGTGTTGAACACACATCCAACTATGAAATGTGTAGGTCAAATCAACCACAACTTACATTGGTTCCTGACTACTGAAATGGCTCTATATGAATCGTGATACTCAACTCCGGCCATAATATTTTAGCCTGCAAATTAGCCATAAAGTCTTATTTTAAAATATTTTACGATAGAAAAATAAATCCATGCAAACCAGAGGCACAAGTGCGAAATGGCTTACTGGTGACAAATTTTGTTACGCACTTCATTAAAATCTTGTCTATTTGAATCTCGTGCAACAGGAGCTCATATGCACTTTTTTTCTCATACACGATAGCATAATCTCAGAACAGAATTAGTACATATATGTGTAAATGTATAAAAGCATGTGTACACGTAAATCATAAACGGAAATCAGAGACGCCGTTTTATGATAACAGCCCTTTTGATCTGCTCTAATACGGTGGGAGATTATGCTCAAAATTCAGACAAACTCTTGAACGTTTCCATCATCAGTCGATCAAATACATGACGGAATATAAGCCACTGACTAAAAACGAAACGACTCATTTACCATGAAGTAGCTCACATTGTATTAGAAACACAACATTCGTACACTGTTGTGAAGCTCGCTTTCTGTTTTGTGATTTCGATGGACAACCGGGGACCTTGATCTCCGTTGGAAACTCTTGTCATGCCTGCCCGTATTGAGGAACCGAAAGAAGACCTCACAGTGCGCAAGACGAAGGTGAATCTACATGGACTAACAACACAACATTAAAAGCAAAAGTGGAGCAATCCCGATATTGGTGTCCAGTCAGGTTTGTGCTACATCGAGTCGATTGCGTAGATGAACCGTCCTCCAGAGTGACTGTAACTCTTTTTACCCGATTTGCATTGGACCAATGATGAAAGTTTGATGAACTAAAATGGGGTTAGGCCTTGTTTGATCTGGCGCCTTAATGGTTACGGGTTATTTTGTCCGGTTTTGCATAATGTAAGCTGCTGGCAATTTGCTTTTGTACGATTTCCCGACAGATTACAAACCATTGGCTTTAATCCCCGTGGATTTTCCTTTGTAGCTTGGGCGCTTAAATTTCGGGAGAGCATGGATATTCAGCCGTCTGGAATGGTGAACTGTGACATCCAGTGTTACACAACATCTAACTTTGAGGAAAGCTCCCAATAGCACAATGAAATGAGCTGAGTGAGGTTTTCAGTTTTCTCTGCGTAAATGTCAACTAAGTCAAAACTGTCTTCTATTTACTATCCACATGCATACGGGTGAACACAGCTCATATGTAACCTTGTTGAACAGTGATTCTACCTTTGCCTGTACAACCTTTCAAATTGATAACTTGTGAAAAAATTCTTTACAAATAGTGGAGTAGACGTAAGTGATAGAATTTATTTGACTAAATGCTGGTATATGGAAAACTGCTTCCGGAGGTTGTGTTTCTTTCGCCATGTTCAGCATTTATGAAAGTGCTCGAGGTTTTTGTATTCGTTTTTATATTAAAGTCAAGTCATTCACTAACAAAGCATTTGATTTTGTGCTGTTTCAACAGGAGCAGTGCAGGGTAATGAGATGCTGCATATAAGATCCGGATGTATGGCACTTGTTCGAACATTGATTTCCAATAACGAAGACTCATTTGAAATTGAAAGTTTGCTGTAATAATTGTACCCATCTGAGGTGTGTGGTTTAGTTCTCCATTTTGGAAAGGAAGTAAGAAATATTGCTTGTGATACTGTTGCTTTTATGGAAAATGTTTTATTTCACGATGTCCATTCTGATTCAGTTTTAGTTAATCCCTCTTACATAACCCAATATGTGACCTGAACTTAAAATTATATATATATATATATTACTTTCTCAATTGATATCCTAATACAGTACGAGCTTTAATTTATGAAAGGGAACGACCGGAAAAGAAGGGTGAATTTATTCACAGACGAAAATGTCACCAGAGTAATCAATGAAATATATTTTATCTTTGCTCTTGATATTTTCGGAGAATTTACCATGGCCCATCTTCGACCGGAAACATATGAGGACAATTTTTCCTAGTTTCAAATCAGATAGCAGTAATTCATACAATAAAATCCCCCAAATGTCTCGAGTGACGAAAAATTAAACGTAACTCTGCTACTGATTTCTACTATGTAATGGTATGCTTTCTATATAAAATTGAAGGCTATTCTCACATATCGAACTTTGTGATGCGTATGAAATAGATATACTTAAAGACAGGGTTTTTGAGTCAGTTTACCGGGTAAAGTAAGCCGCAGCAACAATGACCAGTATAAAGCGGTAATGAGATTAGACGAAACTGTAAAATAAACTGCCCAACGGAACACAAGAGCAAACGGTTCAGGCAGTTCAGTTAAAAACAGCAGAAAAAAGCTTTTGTGTGAATTTGAAAAATTTCCCAACACATTTTCAATTAAATAAGGGCTTGTTAATACGATCACTTGGAAATCCCTCTTGTTAGTGAAAAAATGATGTAATTCACTATGAAACAGTGTATGAAATTGCAAGAACCAGTTTTTTGAAGAAAGTGCACAACCATAATTTGCCAGTGGGTAATATTTGATAAATGAGTGCCCTTTCGAACTCATAAACAGGTAGTACCAGAGATAAATTAGAATGACCCCGTCTTAAGGCTAGTTTGCGCAATTCAACGATTCAACCAGACATTTTATCCACGTGCATCCCAAGTTTTGTAGATGGAGGTAACTGGTGCAGTTTCAAAAGCTATAAGCTAAACAAAAAAAATAATTTTCGATAATTTTCATCAACTGATTAGATGGATAATTAATTTTGCCTACATAATAGACTTTTCAACTAAGCAATTTACCCAGAGTCTCTGTGGTGTAGTTTGCCTTACCAAATCTATTTTATGTACGAGCGCGATTTTGTTTCAGATACCAGATATGTCCGTGGTAAGCCCAATCGAATACCACGTGATAAACACGATACATAATGTGCGACCGCTATAAAATTCGTGGAGCTACTTAATCATTCTCAGCTTACTTCAGTCTTCTGCTGACTCACTTCTGACCTTGAATGCAAATGACCAGATCACGCCGTGTTTCGACGGGATATTCTCTGTTGGATTTTTGCTTCGTATCATTGGTTTACTATTCAACCCACAATTTCAATTTGTCTGATAGAAGGTGAATAACGCACTCTGATAACCTAATCGAAGAGAGAAATTCGGTTTGGACTGATCACTGTTGTATCTCACTGGCTGGACAAAAAATCGATTTTCATCACGAGCTGGTTAGCGTGTATTTGGTCTATGAATGATGGATTTTAGACTCTGTACGATTTCGTCACCTAAATATCTTTAGCTATTCTTAGAGTGGCATGGAATGCCTGGCGTGACTGAATCTCGAAGTCGTGTATAGTTGTCAGTGCAAATAATGTAATTTATCCCCTTCCTCGAAAAAAACATGAAACTTCCAGACTTCGGTGGGAATATCTCGGGAATAAAACAATGAAGTTAAAACGTTCTAGATTTGACGATTATCACGCTTACGCGGAGCAACATCACGAGGAAGAAATTTTAGTCTTTTTTTAGTTTGGGAACATCCCGGTTAATTTATACCGGTGGTATGGTATATTTACTCAATGTAGCCCACAGGAAATGATCATCGGGAAATTAATGGAGTGGACGACATAAGCGCTAAACTTTGTTCAGCTCCATTTCAAATCTTTTCTAACATCCTAACTCAATTTTTACTCAAAGCTAATAGCTTCCAAGTGTTTTTGCCTTATCAAGAATACTGCTCTGGTTAAGTGTGCGAAACGGGGTTGCTCATTCCGATTCATCCCTAGTACGAAGGACTTTTGTGCTTTTAGCTTAGTGAAGATAATCTTAATTTGTATAATGAGGAAGGTTCAGTTTTTCTAGGTGAATGGATCAGGTGAAGTTTAAGTGCATCATTAAAAGGGTTGTACGAACCCAAATTGACAAATAAATTCTGTTCAATGACGTAGTCCACGAAGGCATTACAATAGTTATCTTCGGGATTTCATCATCTCAGTACCTTTTAATTTCTCTAAATAAGAGTTGATTATTTCTTTTAAGTTCTCTCCTTTTACGCAGTGTACTGCCGTGTCCACCATGAGCTACGTTTCAAAATTTCATAACAGTTCATTTAGACCTGCTTAGTGGATCACTTAGGGTTCCACATCAAAAATTCAGCATTCATTCTGATCCTCCGGTAAACAAGCAATCTTTTCATTTTTCCGACAAACCGACAAAGGCGCCATTCCCTCAGATAATCAGAGCACCCGATAAAGAAGCAGGATTTACAAATCTGTGCCCGAGCAGATTCGGTGTTCCGATGGAATTTTGTTTTTTATCAACCAGCACTAACCTTATGAAACTCGGTGGAAAGTCATATTGATACTGTTTTGATATGATCCCACTTTTCTCTGAAATGCTTTCTCACTTGCTTATTTTGAATTATTTCCTCCTCTGCCTAAATGGCTACAGAGAGGAACTGTTCTCATCTCATTTATTTGTCGAGGCAAAGCAAAGCTAGAGAGTAGATTGATGGTATTTTTCAAGACAGTTCAAGTAGTATATGATATATTTAGTGCGTCGTTGGTAAACTACAAAGAGTAACGTTTTGCACAAGAAATATCTTTCACTCAGTCATTTTTCCCCTTCACGCAATAGTATCCGCTTCCCAAGAACCGATATTATCTTCGTGTGCATTTCGTGAGAGTATTGAAACCAACGCAAATTTTATATCTCATCAAACTTGATTTAGGTTTGAGTGTAACAACGTTCATAGAGCGGTCCTCATCATAGTTCAGATTTTATTTCGCAGAAATGCTTTGCTAGCTATTTTCATTCGTACGTATTCTAACTGTTTTGCGTACACTGACCAGGTTCTGTGCACGACCTTCAATCAGATCAACGTAAATAGAGGCGACATATTTTCTTTTTTATTTTATGTTTCAAATGGGGCCTCGAACTTTTAACTTTTTCGATCCTTCCTGCTTGTCTGGAACTTATCAATCGATTTTTTGATGATCAGCCTAATCTTTTCGATTCACAATAAAGCCAGAAAAGCCGTATTTGGTTAAATTTTGCTAGTTCTGATGTTCTCAATCGCTACACGCCTCGGTAAACAAAGTGATCTTTACGTCCAAACCTGAAAAACTGTTTGTCGTTATGGAATAATCTTCCTTTCCATTGTCGGTGTAATCAATTCTTTTGTTAGCGATTATCCTATTAATCGGGGCTTCGATGAGGCCGTACTTTGTGTCTACGGTAGATCTATGTAGCAAAGTGTACGCGGTTCCACATTCTGAAAACATGATTTCTTCGCTGATAATCAAATAAGTCAGCATAAGTTTCATGATATTAACTTAACTGCCGTACTGATACTATTGGTGGATAGCAGAGCGTGTACACTCTAAAACAAAAAACCCTGAAGAATGCCATGTAAATGCTAAAGGAACTTTATCCCCGATGATTCATACTCAGATAACGCAGTCTCTAATAGGTGTAAATCCTTTGACTGATATATAGTAGAACCTCACCTGATACTAGCTATCTGTTCGAGATTTTTTCCTCTTGTGATAATTATACAATGAACAACTTTTAAAAAATACCAAAGTCATGATAACCAACTAAATTTCAACCTTTGGAACATCCAGAAAATGTTAGAGCATACTGCGGAATCATCAAGTTAGGTGTATTGTTCTTTGAAAACAGAAAAATTAAAATGGTTGTTTGTTCGGCCAACTCTCGTTTCTTGTAAAGACGAACAATCAGCAAAATACGCATCAACGAACTTGAAGTTTATTACCCATGATAAATTATTCACTGCGTTATGATAGGTTAAAGGTGGTAGGCATTAGGCGAAGAATGGAACTAAAATATCCAGGCTACTCAGTTGGACTACTCGTGCACCTTTTTCACAGCCCCCTATCAGCAAGCTGTGTATTCGCATATCTCACTTCTCCAAACTGTACAGAAGTAACGTGATGGCTTAGCTAAATTAGTAGCCATATCATCTGATTCCGGACTTTGTCTGAAAATTGTCTTTGTGGTATGCCTCAGACACTGTCAATCACTGGAAATGTTGCTCAAACCATCAAAATCAGGCTTCGAGTTAGAAGAACCCGGAAGCAGCAGAACTGGCTTGTAATTTGACGTAACGTATGATGTTTTTTAATAAATACGTGGAATTTGATTTTCGGTGCCATGAACGGTGTCCACCAGAATAGTAAGTACTTATCTTAGTTATCCAGTATAGGAAAATAGATGCACTTCACTTTAAAAGATTTCAAAAACTGGAAAACGACAATAGATACGGCAAATAGCTGTAATTTGATGTACGAACGATTCCTGGAAACTAAATGAAGCATCAATCTGTACGACCTGAACATGGACAAAATGGACCCTCCACCTACTTTCAGTAAGGTTACACAAAATTCGTGCATAATATTTAAAGTGGCTGAGAATATTCCACTCCGTTTTTTATTCATCACCGCCACTGATGCAACTTCCAGTCAAATGTGGCAATCGACTGCTGGCAACGGCAAGCGGACAGAATCAACGATAGGGTCTCAATGTCATTAGGTCTACTGTCAATACTCGTTTTCAGCTCATTTTTCCCTAAGGTTCAGTCAAACCTTTGATCAATACTGATGCCTTTATAGAATTTTAGTAAACACTGCTGTCATGCGAATGTGAGACTAAGCGCTAGCTTTTGGAAAACAAAACCATTTATTCGAAAACCTATTCCAATGATACCAACCCAAGGGGTATGTCATGGCATTTGACGCGAATCGGGAAAGTCAGGGAAAAATGTAGCTTGCAAACTTTCATCAACAATAGATTTTTGAAGAGCTATTTTATTCTGATCGGCATTTTTACTCTCCCATTTTGTTTCTCAAAGCATTATGTGACAAAGATCGGGAAGAAAAAAAAGCCACTGAAACAGAACAGTCAAAAGACGGATAAATTTATCTTCTTAAAGTAAAACAAATGAAATAAAATCTCAATGCATGTCCGTGCGCATTTGTCCTAGCTCCATGCCGAACCCGAGTAAAGTTCTATTCGAAATTCAGGTGTTTAACACAATTTAGTCATCTCATTCATCGTCTAGTAGACTTAAGTGGAGTATTTTCCGGGTAAAAGCCGCCAATGCACGTGATTGTAGTTGATGAATGATAACGCCGTGTCGCGAGAGTCCCCCAAACATCCAGAGAAAACCGGTGGAATGAGAATCTCTCACTATGTATAGGAAGGTTTTGTTCAGTTAATCTCACATCCGAGTTGCGCAGGAGAGTCACGTCATGAAAGATTATATAAGCCGTGTGTGTGTTAGTCAACTCCCCAAAATACGATCCTGAAACTGTAACAGGTTTTATTATGCAATACGCGATAGAATGAATCGATTTGTGCGTTACAAAAAACCAAACAGTTTGCGAACTTTCAAATTTTTCTTTACTGTTCCAAAACTAACTTGTGAAAGCTTTTTGTTTCTGTGAAAAGCGCGACCATATGACGATAAATATTACTATTTTTCAGATCCAGTAAATTCGCTCGTCACTGATCACATACAAATATGACTTCCTAATAAAATACGAATTTCTGTTTTTAGTGGATACAACACAAAGTGCTTTTTATGTGGCCAAGATTCAGTGGGCTTATATTGTTCTCAATAGAATACCCATAAAAGACAGTGGTGTTCAGTACGTACGTTCACAGTGAACTTTCCGTCAATTTGGACCGTAAACTTTGTGCAATGTATTGGGCATGTGCTACACATGAGGTCCACTTTTCAGTTTCCAAATCGCCCGAAATTCAGGAACAACGCACGTTTATAAACGACATCCTTCTCTATGTCGTACCGTCTGTTTATATGCCCGGGAACTAAATATAATTTTTATTGAAACGAAAAAATTATTCATTCAGATAATTTTAATTTGCCTTCAAATGTCACCTTGAAAAGAACTTATACGTAAGCAGCACCAAATCAAACTAATCAGTACTCAAGGAAGTTAATAATCTGAGACACAGATCGACAAAGTTTTTATTGCTACGTAGGGAAAAATGAACTCACGAATAAAATCAGCAGAGAGATAGAGCTCGATTTGATTTCAGTCGAAGGCTGACAGGCAATAATCTAAATCAGACACATTTTTGATGTAGTTTGGATGCATACTAGGATTTCAGTCAGTGACGTCAAACTAATTGTCATTCAGCTCATAACAACTGTCGTCTCGTCTAGCCCTTAGTGGGGCTGCAAATTGGTGTGACCGACTTTGAATTGAATTTTTCACTATGCGGGCTGGCACACTACAGTTTGCTTAACATCATAGTTGGAAAGAAACAGATGTAGAGTGCTTCGAGATTCGCTGAACACTAACAGCGCATAACGAATCCTGATGTACTAAATTCGAATCTCTTACTAATCACATTGTATCTGTTATGGTGAAAAGATAAATTGACTTTTATTGACCTACGGTTACAAGCGGAACGAACAAACCATTTCAAGCCGTAAAGTTCAGTATAACATTTGAAAACAAAATATGGTGCGGGGGTTTTCAGGTAGCTTTTACTGGATACGCTGAGAACAATGAACAGTATTTCTCACAAGTATTGATATTCCTAAATATGTCGCTTTATTCTGAAGGCCTAAAAGTGTAATTATTTTAAGGAAAATTTAGGTGAGCTCTGCAATGACCCGGTGATTCATTTTTTCCCCCTGACTGATAGTACAACAAAGTGTGATAAAACCGTTGAATCTTCATCTATTACACACCGAAGGCTGGACGTTTGGTTCAGCTTTGTAGTTTATATTGTTCCAAAAGCACTTTATCAGAAAAAATGGTATTGTTTAGTATTTTATGGGGCTAAATAATAGCTGAATCAGAAATGAATTAATGCCCATAACACCGCATTGTCCGGGGGAAAATTATAATGAACCGATGCTTCACCTTCCGCGGGTAAGCTTTCTTAGAGCATATTTACCACGAAGTGACTAGGAAGTCGGCTACAGTTCAACAGATGTCCCATAGCTCGCATGCATAAGTGTTACATGGTTTGTGGAAAGGGTCGATTCGCTTTCAGTCACACCTGCTTTCATTACCAGAGGCAGTGGGGAGGCGTCAACTGGCAGTGCAACCTTTGAATGGCTAACTCGATAGCAATCTGAGCGCAGTCCAAAGAGTGGTGAAAGGATCAGGAAAACTGTGATAAAAAGCCAAGAGAGGTCACTTGATAAATGTTGAAAATTTTTTTCATATTATGGCAAACGGACCAAAATTGAATGCGATAGTGAGTATTTTCCATCAGCTTTGTAATGTGTACTGTTAAGTATCAGAAAATCCGTAGTTAAAGTCTCGTTTCGGTGAAGTTCGACAGTGATGGAGGATGATCTGTGCACAAGGCGAAAACGGAACTTATAACTCCAGGAATAGCAATATTGTAATGAGCTCTTTTTTTCAGTGCTTATTCCAGTAGAATACTAAATTTAGAGGACCCAGTTTTCCTTAATCCATGTATCCAGGAGAAAAATAAATCAAATATACTGTAAAAATGTACGCTGGTAACTGATTCATTAGCAAACTCAGAACATACCATGCACTACTGCTTTCTTTCCTGTCCGAGAAAGTAATCAAAAACTGGAGCCAACGAGTACGGAGACGCTATTACCAGAGGACCCTTGAAGTACCACAAACCTGAAGCCAACATAAGACCCATATCACGCACCCATAAAGCTGTGTTTCACCAGTGTATACGACTACTTATACATTTTCTTATTCCTTTGAAAAGACTCAACATAAGTTTAGCCATAGAACTTACTCAACTTATTCACTCTTTCAATTCTTCAGTCACGGAAAGCCTTGAGATCATATCTAAGCAGATTTATTTGGAAGGAGTGATTTGTTAGCAAATATTGTCATTGTTTGGACCATATCTGGTGAACTTCTCACTTTCGAAGAAAGGACATTTTATTCTTTCAACTTTTCACTAATTATCAGCACGCACCTTCATAAGAAGAACGTGACCAGAGCCCACCTTCCTAGGCTTTCATTACAAAGCCTTCATATGTATGACACAAAGTAGTATTCATTGGCAGTGGCTCACAGACGAGCATTAGTTCAAACGATCTGAATTGATATATACTATGTTTTTACAATGGACCAAGGGCAAAATATGGCGTTGATGAAATGAACCAGTTGACCAACCACCATTTGAGAAAAGCATCTGACGCGAAACAACAGTTGTAAATTTGTAAATTTTCTTGACACTTTTGTTTGAAGATGACCGCTTACCTGACTAAATCTCAGTTCCAAATCAGCCTCAATTCAAACATGAATATGAAAAGAGGTGCTTCCACTAAAAATGAACAAAAGTTGACTTTCTAAGGGAAATCATACAGCCTTCTTGAAAGCAATTATCGTGTTATTTATCAGTCTACTTAGAATTGAGGTTACAGATACATTAGGAAAAAGGATTTCAAATGCACTCAGGATGCGTTGGAACACGTACCCAGATGACCAACGAATTTAGCTGTGACCACGCAGAGGAACACACCATCTTCCACGTCTCCTCATGTGGGAAATTTTCTTGCAATATATCAGGAAACTCAACTCAAGTACTACTTGGAGTGGTTTTATAAAATCTCATTTCGAAAATATTGGCTTTAGACAAGGATAAGTTGGTATTCGTTCATCGGTCTGTGCCTTCCATACACAGAATTGCGCTTATCTTGGCGCCAACTGAGTGACGCCCTCCTCCTTCTAATCAGAAGTAATGCTTTTACTTTCAATCAAGTGTGCTCTGCAGTTGCTTTCCCCAGAACATCCGGGTTTTTGACATTTGTAGTCAATGAGATCTATGTTATCCAAATACTTTTGTGAACAGCCTGTGTTAGGTACAAATTACGACGAAAATATGTACTACCACACAGGCCGAAACTTCGGATTATAAAAAGGAATTTCTGACGAAGCAGACATGCCAGACACAGTTGAAAATTATGAGAATGAGTATCGTACTTAATCACCGTTAATTTGGAAATTGGAATAATTGTGACGAAGACTGCGGCCGTTTCCACTGATGATTGTCCGCAGCCTTTGATAGCGTGAGCAGGGAGAATATAATTGACGTTTCAAAACCGTGTCCACATATTATTGTTTCGGTGTGTGTCATGGAGTTGTGTACTTAGCTAAATAAAAATAGTTATTACCAACGGAGTACTTAGGTAGGAATTTGTTTGCCAGTAAAAAAGAATTGCAATTTCCGCTTTGTTGGGCATTTTATGTGATTTGATATTTTGTTTTGTCACCCAGACAGCGACGAGTTTCTTTTCGGTAAAGCCCTAATGGCACGGAAAAACCAACAATTCTGCGAAATTCTAACCGAAAGCTGAAAAGGACTGACCACGGTAGTAATTAAGTTACCATTTACATTCACCTGCATCGTTAACAATTTTTACCGGTAAATGAAACTTTTTTCGCCAACCAGGCTTTGTATTGTGTTCAATCCTGACTGAAAATTGCCAAAAATAGAAGGTGAACTATTTGTGTTTTCTTTGCATTGAAAATTTGGTTGGTAAACAGCAGTTAAGATATATTCCGCAAACCTAGTAGTACTCTGACATGCTTTTATAGAATAACCAGGAACAATCTGACAAACCCGACAAAGCGACTTTGTTACCACAAAATTTTTCACATGAGAGAAATCATCTTGGAATGAATGATATTCAGTCATTTGAAAACATTCAAACTTTGTTGGGTACGTCAGGTTTCCGAAAAGGTACTTCCAGGCCAAGTAGACTAGGACTGAAAGCTCTAAGAATTTTCACGTGCACCAGTTCACATTGGACCAAATAAACAGACCGGTAGTGATAAGGATAGTAGTGCAAGTGAGGCATTCACCAACAGGTAGAGTTAGAGCAATTGTTGATATAGCCTCAGAATTCCCACTGTCAAAGCAGAAAGCTGTGAAACGGACCGACGGAAGTTTCATTACCTCTACGGATGAGCGGTGAAGAAAGCATCACAGATTTAACCAATTAAAATCAATGATCCCGAAGGGTACTCAACGAATCACGTTCAGTTCTGCGAGCAGTGGCAGAACTAGTTACGTGTCAGCTGCAGAATAGTTCCTCATTGAGCAACGATTACTAACTGGAGGATTTTCAATGTGGAACTAAGAAAATAAATTAAGTCCAAATGATTTTCACTGATTTACTCAAACACTCGGGAAAAGTTGAGAGTAATATGGTAAACCATTCTTTTGTTCGCATAGGTGCTCTTTAATTCAGCGCAATAAATCGAAGTAAATTCTGCTTGACACAATATTAGAACAGCCATATCTGTGTTTAATTTCGGGCAGATTTCCGCTTCAAATTACCGTACAAAAAGATATCAGAACTTTAGTTGCGGAATGTGAAGAATACGGTGTTTAATTTAAAAGTTCCAATGAAACTAGCGTGCAATTCGTTCGCAAGTCAAATCCAGCTGCAGATACTCGCCGGTTAGTTTAATATGGCCACTGATTCCGGTCAACCATGCTGAAGAGATCATTGCTTACGAGATAACAGGTGTATACACGGAATCTTGTCCTTAACTTCTTACTTATTGGAGGCAACAATCAGTTTATTTCATGAATCTGTTCTTTCTCAGGGCACCGTCATAAACCAACCTTTCAGGGACCGATCGCAATACTTGAGTGTCGAACACTATTGAAAATACTGTGGGGGAAGCTTTATCTATGTGACATAATGAGGCACTGTTTGGCTAAGAGAAGCTCCACCGATAGTAAAGATGCGAAAATATTCGAAACTTCTAGCTTCAAATGAAACCAGGTAAATACTTCAATGCCACAAATTTGAAAAGAAAAAATTCTTCACCAGACATTTTATTGCAATCTGGTATCAATTATATCTTAAAATGGGTGAATTAACGTTACGGGGATCAAAAAAACGAGTTTCATGGTTACTACCGCTGACATGGCTTGTGTATCCATTGTTCCTCTGTCCATTCCGTCTTGTCCCGGTAAATTTCGCATGTGTTTCCGTCCACAACAATCCGAGTCTTTGTTCCTAGATGGGTTCTCCTAAGAGAAGCTGTCACTCACAGTACATATACCGAAATCTGAAAGTCTTGATCATATATTACCACGCATATTCCCAATTTACCAGCTAAAGTGGAAACTCGTCACACCTAATTTTAGTGAGCTCAGTTTAAAGAGCTGAAATTACGAACAGCATTCGAAACGCTCATTGTGAACAGTGATTCCTAAGCATAAGTATGATTTGACTAGAAATAGATAACCTTGAATAACTTTATTGCAATGGAACTATTATATTCTCATTTTCTGCCGTAGGAAGGAGTCAGATGTTTGAAGAAAATAATAAACCACACAAGACTAAAACTGGGTTGTGTCCCGTAAACTACAAGTTTGCATGACATTCCCATTAGCGTCGTACAAACGGTATCATGAGCATTTTTCACAAATATAAGCTCAGTCAAGGTAAAGCATTTCATAAACCAATGCAATAAACCAACGTGCTAGCCTGAAAATTCAACATTTATACACAGGAAAAATCATCCTTCCTTTTGACCCGCTTTAGTTTTCCTTCTGAAATGTTTTCGAAAATTCCAAGCATCCGACCAATCACTTACACTTTGCTAAAAGTCTATGATATCACAGTGAAAACTTTTTCCCGTGAAACAAATTATGAATCACAGAAAGAATAGTTTGCATGAGGAGGCACTGACCTGATAATACTACAGAACATTCCACTGTGAAGCAGGTTCTTCAATGAAAACTTAAAGTACTTAAACATGCGTAGGAAAGTTCTTGAAGAGATACATTCATACGTATTGTAGAAGATAATCAGATTTTGCATTAGAAGCAGTGCACGTATTTCAAGGAATCTATTGTACAGCTCGATAATACATGCAAGTGGCCCTCCAATAAAATAATAAAAATACTGTCACCCTGGCTAATGTATCAGGAACTACCGTGTCTCACCTACCAATCTGTTTGTAAGCGTACCAGAGCCTAGGAGAAATAAACAGTTTCGTTCTGCATGCAGCCATTTATCAAAAGAAACCGAAATGCCGGAGTTTGAGATGTGAAGGGAGAATGACGTCGAGGGTTTTCTACGTATGTAAATTGGTAGAAAAGACGCCATAAGTAATAATTTGACTGTTCTTTAACCGTTCTCTATTTATAACAATATATGGTAATATATTTGAATGATATTTTAAGCAAGTTCTTTGCTATCAAAAAAGAAAGACTGGGGGCCGTTAGAAGCTATCGAAAAGTCTCAAACTTGACTATCTTTTGGGAAGTAGACTAAAGGATATTGGGTTTTTCAAAGGTGCGACTTAAAAGTTGGCAAAATTACCTAGCTATTCAGTTGTTACCATAAATATGATCTTCTTTAGATGTTCCAATCATCGTAGAAGTGAAAAGGCCTCAGCATTAAAAGCCTGGATCTATTCGTCTCCGGGACGTCCAACCCTACCAAAAGTTCTCCTAGGTCCTGATTATAAATCTGCATTACATCACAAGGAAAAATATCCCCCTGAATCACCGTAACTACTAGGTTACAAACTTACAGCAGCCTCAGGTAAACAACAGTCCAATGGCGCCCATAGCCGCAGCAAACCTATGAGAAATATGATCTCAAGTATAAGATAAAGAATGTTGATTTCTCATAATGTATTTTTTCAAACGCGTTGATAGAGAAATAATTAGCATCACAGAATTATGAAATCTTGTAAGTGTGATGTCTGGCTTACACAGTCAAGTGGACCATTCCCATCTAAATTCTATATTGGCTAGCTCCTGTGCTCTTTACTGGTCTACAACACAATGCTATCCTGTTACTCACGGTAGGAACAAATTATACGGACTCGGAAAAATACTGCCTTTTGTGGGCTTCTGGAACTTGCGTAATAACTAATACCTAATTTCGCATGTGATACAGTTTGTGATGGTCCCAAGATACGCTTTACGAATACAGAGAAGATATAAATATTTCTGTGAAATCAGGTTTGTATTCTTTTGAACCGTATGACCATGCTTCTCTGGATGAATATGATCAATTTGAGTTCGCTGGAACGCAAGACGCAAACAAAAATGGATAGTTAGTGCAGCAGTTCTCTTTCAAACTGCTAAATAAAGCTAGTTTAGATGAATCTGATTGAATATGGAACGGGTCACGAGCCGCAGCATGCACTGGAGCCCCAGTCGACGGTGAGCAGCAAGCACAAACTTGATGAGCACTTATATACAGTAGTGGTCATTGTCGACTGAAACTAAGGAGCTTGCAGTCAAACCACATCAGTCATATTTTCTACGGACAGAACTTCATCAGCAATTTTCAAAAAAGAACTGCCGTTACTTCAGTCAGACAGCTTTTAAAACTACATATTCCTGCATTATCTATCGCTCTTCCGCTTATTGCTGAACACAATATTTGGCGTCCGGGTCAATGGACCTGCGTTTGAGATTCGTAAACAATTCTACTATTTGATCTCCAGCTCAAACCATGTCAGATCTACCGCATCTCAGAAGCTTGAACCATTTCTTAAATGATAGCAAACTCGAAAGGTTTACTTAAACTGTTGTGGAATGGCCATATTAAACTGCCAATTCTATTGTTGTCACAACCCCTTCACCTGCAAAAGCCACTGGATGTCGATTAAGAAAATCGATTATATTCTGCGAGTAGTTCTTTGATTGTATTTCAAAATGCTTCCGCAAAGAGACATACAGAGAGTTATGGTTCTTGTTGTTCAACCGTCCTGCTTTTCTCAAGAATTCAATAAAATTCTGTTTTGGAACTGTGTATGAATGCTTTTGAACTGTGGATGAAAAGTTTGTGTACAGAAACAAGTGTATCATTGTCGAATTTGATGATGAGAGAGACAAAATAAATCGGGCGATATGATGAGACTTGCTCTACATTTCTGTCCCCTGGACATATTTCCTTGATGACTGGATTTCTAGGTTTCCTGTTGATTCCCAAGACCAGTTTCGACCCATTTACACTCCCCTGTATTGAATATGTATCTTTCCTTATGCTGACGCTGGATAATTACCCAATATTGTATTTATAAACAAGTGCTCTCATTGTGACTGGTGCTACTAGAGCTACTCGTACAAGTTCATCGTTACCGCTAGGTTTGCTGTTACTGTCACTAAGTATTAAAGAATATTGTTCCTGCTGCTAATATTTAGTTATCGGCACTGCCACCACCACCATTACTTACAGTTTTACTACTACCACTACTACTACTACTACTAATACTACTAGTACTACTAACACTACTGTGGTAGAGAGTGCATGCCACTTACTGAGTAAGTAAGTAGTTCATTATTTGAAACACATCTATGGACAATTGTGGATTAAAAACGAACGCGACTACGTCAGACAGACCGAAAGTAATGAGGTGAAGAAGGGCATGCGAACCATATGATTGCGTCCTCCGACCGAAAAGTGGCCGTTTTCAAGTAGGCGGGACAGCCATTATGCAAATAGGCTTTATTGTAATGGTTGATTAGTTTTGTCGAAGTCCGAACAACCGATTTCCAACAAACAGTATTCTATCTGGCACATCTTTTGGATTAAAACACTAATACTACGACTAGTATTAACAATGCACATACTACTACTGTTACGGCTACTACTACTGCGTCTACTACCGCCATGAATACTACGAGTACTGCGAATACTGTTTTTGCTTCTCTCCACTGCCCCTACTTCTGCGATTCCGAAGTCCGCTCTTGCTTACACTACCATCATTATTAGTATTCTTATTACCACTATAAATAATATCTTTGCTGCCGATACTACGATCACCTTTTTGACTACGCCACCGGTCGTATGCCGTGTTCTGCCTTCTTAGGGACTGGAGAGGTGATGTGGTTCTCGGCTTGGCCATTCAAGCTGACGACCGATCGATTCCCGTTCACTTTTCACTTTTCATTGCTCCCCATTGAATAATTGGTTATGGTCCACCTTAGTATTTACTGTTTTTGCTGTTTATGGCTGAACACAAAAGTAAGACTATATGGAAGCAAATTGTGGAGACCCTTTTTATAGTGATCGTGATTTGTCGAGATATACAATGGGTCCGTGTTAAAATAAAAGTACAGTTTCGTCTTTTGAAAAATACAGACGTACGTATTGTTTTATCTCGATAAAATATAAGGACATCGATAGCGAAAATGTTTTCAATATCACCTATAATCCCCGATCTTTGTTTGATCACGTGCAATGTATAAACCCATATATCTAAAGTTCTCCATGGACAAGCATACACATTATCCTTGCCTCTCAAGTCGAAGTTTTGTTTTTTCTGTTCTAATTGCTCGTGATTGATAACTGGATAAGGCACGATTTTTAGACATGCAGATATGTCATCCTGACTAACTGCAGGTGTGTAACCCTGGGTATAGAAATTTCGCAAGAGGCTGAGTGAATAGAAGCAGACTGTTATCTGAGTTATCTGCAAACTTTACACCTTTTTTA
Source organism: Fasciola hepatica (assembly GCA_948099385.1). Lineage (NCBI taxonomy): Eukaryota > Metazoa > Platyhelminthes > Trematoda > Plagiorchiida > Fasciolidae > Fasciola > Fasciola hepatica. Next base: position 2,541,550 of record CANUEZ040000108.1, read on the forward strand.
TGCTTGTAGTATTGATAACTTTTGATAAAAATGACTAGGCTTTTTTAGTTGACACGTTTTTGAACTTCAAGTCTTTGAAATAAAACCATTGATACTAAATGTTAATAAGCATCAAATTACCAAAGGTTACAGCTGAATAGGACCAGAGCAATGGTGCGGATGGTTTACAGAGCAAACACAATTATATCAAATTAGTTTACTACACAGAATGCTTGGGTGAAACAGTAGTCAACCGAGACATAATGTCAGTAACTAGGCGTTGTTGGTGGAAAATTATAAGCAGATATTTTGGTTGCCGAAATTAACCTTTCTCAAGGCAATTTTACAATCTGATTGTGAAACTGCCTAGAGAAAGGTTACTCACGGTAACCGAAATGTCGGTTTGTAATTTTCCATGGACAACTCCGTGTTACTGACATTACACTTCGTCTAGCACATCACATAGAGCACCATTTTTTAAATACTCTCCGAACCTCGATCGGCCCTGACACACTGAAACAATAGTCAGTTAATATTAAACACGGCTATTTTCACTAGCAATATTACTGTTGGTAGTATTAAAACTAGTATCTTTATTATTACTGGTATTTTGTGTATGGAGATGTATTTATCTAAATTGTAATGCCAAAAGCCTCTTCTCTCATGACAGCAGCGGCTGATGATTGCAATGACTGAGACACAGCTGGATGGTTTTCTTGTCAACTCCTCTCAAAAGCTCACCTCATATAATGGCTCAGTCGATACATTCGTCTCAGCTAGTGTCGTTCATAGTAATAATGACAGATGATTCATAGTATCAGTAAATGCAGTAAAATTAGTCAAGTACTTGATTGTTGTTTGGGATGGGACTTTTTCTGAAGTTATAAATTCTTTATTTTAAAATTAGATTCAAGACTGCATCGATTTGATTCAAGAAAATATTCTCCGCTATGAAGCTCTACTATACTGAAATACGGCACACTGGGCCCATCATTTGGAAACTATGAGCCCGCAGACGTTCGAATATTTGCTCGACTGTAAAATGGCACTTTTCCGTGAAGGCTTGGAAAGCTATCCAATAGAATGCACCTTCACCAGAAGGATGGAATCAAATGAAAACTAGTTTTTTCTAGATTATTGCTAATAAAAATATATCAATACGTCCAACTATTTGCCTCCTTTCAAAATTATGGAACCATTTTTTCCAACGGTGTAATGAACTCTGAGTTTTAACGATTAATCTTCAGTGTTTCACGCAGTAACGTTGAGGACAAAAAATATCAGATTCGACGGAAGCATTATTGACAACTTCATTTTTTGCTCAGTTGTTCCCCATTCCATAGCTCTTTAGGGAATTTTTTGGATTTTTTCATGACAATTACTCAATATATTTAACTAACTTCAAGTTCTAGACTATTAGCAGTACTGAATAGATTTATTCTGCCGCTGAATAACCTACGTCAATTGTATTATCATCCAAAATTGACCTATCCTTCACAGATTCCACAGTGTAGTCGAATTTTTGTTGTCTAGACGCTATTGATTGAGTCCGTATTCAGAAATCAGGTGAAAAATTTAAGAAGCAATACAGCTGTCTAATAATAACGATGCTTGGGCAATTGGTTGGGCACATGCTTTAAGTTCCCTGAATGAAGACTCATTTGAAACTAAGTTAGGAAATACTTTACCTATTTAGCTGTTTTACTTTGAATTCAGATAAATAAGTTGTCTTCAGGAGGAAAATGCCACTATTTCATTTTAAGTTTGTTCATCAAATCAGTGAGAAAATGGTCGAAGTGGAACAACAGAAACTGTACTTTGCCCGAAGTATCACAAATATATGAATTTTCCATTGAGCAAAACAGTTCCTTTCTTGCTATTCAAGCCTGCAGAATATTCAAACCTACAGATGTTATCCACCCGTTGACTGTTTTGCCCGACTGAGGTCTACGGTTGAGATTGACATTTGACAAGTGTGATAAAATTATTCACGAAGTGTGCATAATATTATACGTACAAGCAAGATGTATCCATCACGACAAACTGGGAAGACAAACTACTCCTAATTAATGAACACGAAATCACACTGCATCATGAGCAGGATACATTCGAACTGAATCTATTGAAAAGCTTTGAAAGTGCATCTCACCAAAAGGGTACGACCCTGACCAAAACCATCGGAATAGAGTTAACCATTCTAACATCCACGTCAGACCTTTACATTTATTCCATTTTGCAAAATGTACTAGAAAATCTCGACTGTAGTTCAAAGAAGATACTCTTAGCCATAAACACAAAAGTCTCCAACTTTTGGAGCAAAGCGGTTAGTGAGAAAACAAAATAAATTATGGTAAAACCCAACCAACGATCATTCGAGGGTGCTGTCTTTGTTTTCCAAAGGATATTGCGAGACGCTCACTTTTCAAGCTTTCTAACGTAGTGAGATTCCAAATAAATTGTTTTGCTTTACGTTGCATTAAAGCGTAATTCATTCAGGCCTCTCTACACGGCAACAAGATGACGATCAAAGGAGTCCAAGTAGCGCTTGTTATCCAAATAGTAGGGAAATGCCATTCGGCCGAACCACCCCCCCCCCCTCCCCGGCCATTTGCTTTCAAAACCGGTCATCCAGAGCTCTGGATCTGTCGTAGCCGTCTGCAGTCAAACTGGTAATGCAAAGCACTTGATGAGGCATCAGAATTTGACTAAACGGATTAGGTATCAATCAACGCAAATGAATTTATGTGTTCATTCTCTGTTAACTATCTCGCGTTTAAACATAATGCAACCCGAGCTGCTGCTTTTTCCATTGCTCTGTCCGACTAAAATGTAGTATATCTGATTAGTTAATAAAGCAATGAAAAGGAACTAGTACGCCTTTATGCTCTTCAATAACAGCAGTCAGTGCCACGTTTGCAAAACTCTCCCAATGGATGAAAGTTTATTTTTATACACATATCAACAGTCACGTAACTAATCCACCACCAAAACGTTTGGTTCTTTGACATTGAGGGAAATCGTGGGTGACACTGTTTGCGAAGATTCTAATCAGGTTCAAGAACTCCGCCTCCATATCCAATTAAAACTCTGCCTTTCCAAATAAATGGAATGGAAAATACTGACCACGGACCTCTAAGTCTCACAGGCTTCAGCTTGCTGGCAAGTCAGTCTATGAAAGTCAAATTTGCTTGACCATTGTAACGATGTCAAAGTCACAAATCATACGCATTTTCTCCAAGGAAAGTTTCAAATGTTACCTCTGGTAAAATTTATATTTTCGATAGATGAGTTGCAAATGAAAACAATCACCGTTATTCGCACATGTTGCAGTCAGTCATTGGTAAACTCTTCTCCCAGGGGACAGCGCCCAATTTCTCGACGCAGGAAGACGTGAATAACCAAAATAACATGTAATTAATTTCAGTGGCCTTTTTGGCAATCACAAAGTATAAATCATTGGAAACGTTCAATTTTTATTATGAAGCTTAGGTAGGTATTTCACCTTAAATCTATTCATCACAAAAATATGTAAAAGCTCGTCAATATATTGTTTTCATTCAGGAAGCTTCATTTCCTGACAAGGTTTCTCACCGGAGTCACTACTTATGTCGATGTGCGGGATGCGATAGATTCAAGAGGCAAGATAAACACCATTTCCATGAGAAACTGTGATAATTCTTTATACTTAGTCTTGGAATCAAAATTACATATAATAGTCGGCTTGGTGAATCCCCCAGAGGAAAAAGTGTAGCGTACAGAACCGTACACTAAAATGAGAGTCATGATTCACACCACTCAGGTGATCAGGAAACACAGAGTTGTAGAGGAATTATCCTCTTTGTTTTGCGCCTTTACAAAAGTACCACTAATTGGTCCTAAGTACATGTTATTCCAAAAGATTTCCTCTATGTTTGGAAGCATTCAACCGCTTGCTAACTCTTCTGGCCGAATCACTCCTTTACATCACCATTATCAAGGTTATGGGAAACAGGCCAATGATTTGCAGTAAATAATTAAGACAATAGAACATTACTCGATGTTGTGTGGGAATTATTACAAAGTTGAGTGTTTCTTTGGCACATAGATCATGATAACTGCTTCAGTAGACTGTTGCTTTATGCACAGTAGATTTCTTTGATTTACAGAGTCATTAGAGTTCCATTGTCAGTGAGTTTTGTTTTGCTTTGCCCCTGAAGCAAACAAAAATTGATCGGGACATCTTACTTTGTTGGTGGCATCTTACGAAATTTATTTTATTTGCCACCATTCCATTGTTTTAAAATAGACGACAACAGACTGTGAACCGAAATGACAATCCTATGATTGTTGTCCCCAGTAAAGCACCGTTTTACTAGTCGGAACGCATATATAAGACCGGAAGGACCTACAGTGGATGCCGCGTTATATCCAATTATAAATTGCGGTTCTGATATGCGTGAGTTTATATATCCCGAAACATTTCGAAAATGCGATTAGTTTATGTTAGAAGTTCTAGCGAAATAAATAGTGTAAAGCAAATAGAACTTACAGTCTAAGTAGGTCAGCAGTTTTTTCTTTGGCTGATGCTTTATTCTGTATTTTCGTAAAAGATTCGGAAAACCTCATTATTATCTGAAGTTATTGATTAAAGAGAAGAGCTTTGAGATACCATCTTTGTAATTTTCTCACAGGTTCTGACACGGTCTGTTAAATAACCAAAGCAGTCATGCAACGGAAAATGATGATCTGTTCTCATACTGACCTTTTTGAATGAAATATTCTTGAGGACAAAAAATTAAAGCATTCACATTCATCTTCTATTCGACCTGGTCACGACAGCTGACGATAACTCCAATCTGACCAAGATTCAGCGGTAATGAATCAGTTTGTTTTTCCGCTTTCTATAAAATGTTTTTGTCGAACGAAGGGAAAGCAAATACGGCCTGGCTTGGATCTGAAAACTTGGTCACCAAGAGCTTAGTTTTGGTTTTCAGTAAATCACTGGGAGAGAATATATTACTAAATTGTCTGCTGGAGCTAATCAGAGACTCGCCTTTGTTGATTGCCTAAAGCGAATCACTACCAAAGTGACTCGTATTTAGCGTTAAGTCATTATTTCCACCAAGTGAAATTCTGTTTAATACAAAATTTCTATTCTCAGGAAAACACATCCGAAATGGTTTTCTATTGAAAAGATCGATGCAGAAATCCCGTACCTATCATTTTGTACCGCATACTGATATTAATATACATATAGACTGACTTGTAGAGTACGTGTGTTACTCAAGTTCGATTGGCGTCCACGCAAAGGGTTCAAAACACACCGAAACCCTCAGTAAGTAACACTTTCCATACTTCAGGATTTTATCCGATCCACAAATTTACTATATTTTTTACGGTAATACTGCAGCGGGCAGCAATACTTCTGCGCTTCGCATTCCATTTATGGTTTGCTCAAATCAAAGCTGTTTTTTTGTTTTAAACCATTAGAACCTATTCTCATTCACTCTTGTTCTCCTAAGTCGCACGGGGCTTTTCTACTGCAGTGATCAAAAGAGTTTCTAATTTACTTTAAGAGGCTCCACTCTGAAAACCTGTATGATGCAGTCCCGGAAGCCATCATCAATGGAATCTGATTCTCCGAATAACAAGTCGATTCACTACTTTCATCGCCGAGCATGGAGACGGAAATCGTTTCACCTCTTGCGGTGTATGAAACTACCGTTATGGTCTCATAAATGGACTATTCGATCTTCTAGTTATTTTTTGGATGACATGCCGTCTTCCATCAACCAAAGAAATTCTTTCACCATTTAAATCAGAGGTACCATGTAAAAACTAGCTTGTGCTACCAACAAAATACTAGAGAGTAATACCCAGGCCAAAATGATTTTATCCCCATCCCCAACAGTGCATACGATGTGTGCTACGACATCAAATTCCGGCTGGATTAGTTTATATTACAGATGGTGACTATGTTAGAACTAATACATCAAGTGCGTTCAGTCCTCAAGAACGTCCAAAAAGCATGAGCTGACCGGTTCTCCTGATTTATAGCATAGACTTTTTGGTAAAGCATGGCTCCGATGTGTTTCGATCTTCCTCAGTCCAAAACACCCAGATGGAGAATAGTGAAAATTGACCAGAAATGTAGTCACTGCAAAAGGCTCCACACCAGGTGGCCTGTTTTAAAATTTGACTAGTTAACTTCAATACATATTTTGATTGATGCAAGAGTTCATATTAGTGTCAGTTTCGTCCCAATTGGCAAACACAATAAGCGGCCTTCATTACGGACAATGGTAACATCCAGCAGACCCCAGTCAAAAGACTCGGTCAAAAGTGATCAACACACGACTTTGGATTTTGACACCAGTTCCTCTGGACTGTTATCATAGCCATGGTACACCAGATAATCACTGGAACTGAATGTATTCCTACCCATCATTTTGTACTTTATGTTAAAAGTTGCTCGTTGCCTGAAGGTCACAGCTCAACGTTTTGGCGTGTGTTTCAAGAAACTTGCCACATTCTCAGGTTATAAAACATTTTACGGGTTTGCAACGGGTAACCCGACCGCGAACATCTCCCAAATAGGGCAGCCATAAAATTCAACCCAACAATGTAACCAAAGCCCCTCCCTCTTACTAACTCCTTGTCTTCGCATCATAGGTACCAGATCAAAGTTTTAGGGTATAAGACTTTTGGGGATTGTCCGCTCATCAGGCGGTTCTTATCACCTCGTCATGTGTGGTTCTCAAACCCAATGGCGATTGGAGTCCGTCTGGTGGCTACCACGCGCTGAACAATGGCAGTGTCCCTGAACGTCACGAAAATCCATGGTTTTTAATGGCTAGTTGAGCGCTAAAGCTGCAAGATAAAAAGTGTTATGCAAACCTGATCTCCTATTACACTAATTTTAATTTTTCTTGAGTTCTTCATTAGTCTTTGTAGTAAAACCGTCATTTCAATCTTGATCTAATATGTGCTTGCCAACAAATTGCAGCCGTTGTTGAAAACATTTAAAAACTGTCGTCGCTATATCATTTAGTCTGACTGTTAATGGCGTGATAAAGCCAATATCATTATACCCAAGAAATGGAGCCACTACAAACCAGCTACAATGTTTCTGACGTCGAATTTACTGTGACTTACTCCACTACCACGTACCTCTATCGTATTAGGGAAGCAGATATTTCAAAATTCGTAATGACTTCAAGCCTACTATCCGTGAGTAGGCTTTAAAAGGAGATCGGTACTCACTACGAGAGATCCGTCATCTGCGTCAGATATCACAATTCACAAACGACACACACCCCACACGAGAATCGGCAAACCTTGCGGACTATGCGCTTTCTCACCCTGTACTTCGCCAACTGGAGAACCCTACCACGGTTTCTTGGTCTGCAATAGCTCCAACTCGAAAGAACAAGCAAAATCCCCTCCATTTCGTGGAATGCTATTCGAAATACTAAAAAATGGGCGACTTTGGAATGACGGTTGTTCTGTCACGTGAAAAGTATCCATTGTAAAACTTTGATTGTTTGTTTCTTTAACCTTTCGCCAGGAGACTTTTGCACATCTTTTGATATCTTATTCTGGTACCCGAGCAAACTTGTAGTTCATTTCCAAACCAATTAAGCGATCCGTTTGTGATCTCAGTTATGGACAACGCAGCAGGGTTATTCGTGATGTGTTTATGTCCCCAGCAAATTGTCCCAGTGCCCGCTTTCTTCATATACATATTACTACTATCGGTCTGTTACCCTATTAGATGTTGACGCAGTTGTTTCACCTGTAGGAATGTGGCCATCCCATCATCGACACATCACATAACAAGACCGCCAAATGTTACCTTTGGCAATGGGTTTCCTCCAATATTAACTATGACCGAAGGACCCCAATTCTCATCAAAATTATTCCATGATTTTTTCTGCCCTCGTTGGTCGTGAACGAACTTCAGCTTACCATCCAACAATCAATGGTCTGGTTAAAAGATTTTATTGCTAGTCCTAATCTTCCCACATTTCTAAATATCATGAAGTAAAAACAAGGCTTCTCTTCAGCCTATCATTTTGTCTATGCGAGTGAGTCTTGGGGAAGATATCAGAATTAATCCCGAGGAAATATTGTTTGAAACAACACTATATTGCTCCCGTGAATTTCTCAGGTCTTTCTCTAATGATATCGAGCCTTGTACATTTTTCTAAACATCATAACCTTACAGTTCTAACTAACCGTTCACCTTTTTCACGATGTGATTTTGTCAATCATTTTCTCTATCCTCCCTACAAAACCATTTTTGTGTCATTCTACGTCATGACAAATACTTTGATTTAGATATCAGTGGTCGCCAAGACACCTTAAGAAATGACAGTCTGAAGGTAGCAGACGTGGACTCCGACTGATTTCTTGTGTACTGTGTACCCCCATCTTCCACAAGCAGTCAGTAAGAGCTAGCTAATTCATGCACTTGTTATTGTGCCCTAGATCTCACCAACCCGTCCGCGACACAACCATCATACTACTAGGTTAAATTGGATCAACAGAATATGGGTGCCGATTGTAGACTGCAAAGTTCCTGTTCCCGATTTCATCGCAGACGACTGAAGTTTCTTTTTAAGCACCTCACCCCTTTCAGTTGTTTCAAAATCAGGGAAACAATGTAGGAAACAAATAATTAGACTGTCAACGGAAACCCGGACAATTTGTTTCATGTTTATCAAAATCAATTAGTGAAAAACCCCAAGCAGTTCTTTCTCTGTAAATAAGCGTAGCCACTGACTACGGACCTCCGACGGACGTATAAATGGTGTTTCGTCATGTACCATGAAAAGCTTTGGAGCTTTATGAGACTTATGAAATCGGAATACCAAATATTTGATGAAAATAATATACAGTCTTTAGTGAGCCACATGATTACTCCAAATTGAAAAAAGTTTATTATCAGTTATCGTCTAGGTATAAAGAATTTGTAATTAAAGTTGTAGTGATGTGTGATGTATGGCACAAAGTACATCACTTTATGTGGGTTGAATAGTTACAACTATAAGAAGAATGACAGAATACACCTAATAAGTAGGTAGAATTGTCATTGATTTCAATTACATTCCGTTGTTTTCCTGGTGGTGGGAAGAATATTTTGAGATTTAATCAAACAGTTACTTAACGGAAAACAATCATCCTTACAATATTCCTGAAATACATTTTGAATTTGTTCACCTAATGAATAAATATGACACTCAATTAGATCAAAATCAGAATTTCTAAATAAAACCTACAATAACGGTATAAATAACGGATGTACTTACGGCAGTAACTCAATGTACGTGGACCTGTGAAAAAAAACGACTTTGTTTAGTAGCGTACACATCAACATATATGCAGATATAAATATACTTATGCATATATATGTCGATACAGATATAGATTTTCATGTATATCTATTATCCAAAAATGATGAATTATTTCTCTCTCTATCTATATATATATATATAAGCATATATATGTATATATGTATAAATATTACTGGTAACACTGAAACCAAAAACACATAGACGGTCTCCTTTGCGCTGACTGAAAGGGAATGTATGTGGTGCCATTTCATCGAGTTTATCAAGAAATCTCTTACTCAATCTTTTGTACAGTTGAAACGGTTTCAATGAACCCAATAAGCCGTTCCTCGAAACTTAAGCTGTTTTTAAATTTGGAACCGCTTCGAATATCCAGCTAAAAGTAAAACTTAGTCACCTCTCTATCTTATTGAAAAGTCAGAAATTTCATTTGTGTAAAGGAATATACAGCTGACGAATTATTCGACCTGTCTTGCTCCAATGACACAGAACGGTGCAAATTACGTCAGAATTAAAAATGCGAAAACTGGGAAAATTTTTACATCATTTTTCAACGATGAATGAATTTATCAGGTCACCACACCCTTATACGCCCTTACTTCAGTTTGGTCATTCACCGAATTGCCTGGAGCTTCAGTTACCGTTGTAATTCTCCTCCGTAAAAACCAAGTAAATCATGCTCTTGTTCTATTCTATCGTTTATGACAAAAAATATTTCCATAAAAAGTGCAGCTCTTTGATACTTATGGAAAATTCCATTCTGTACAACTTTTATATTGTTTAAGAAGTTGAAAAATGAAGAAAAATATGTAGTAAAATAATAAATAATAATTTATGGACTATCGTTTAAGCTATTTACATGACAAGGCATAAGGAGGTGTGCCGAAGAAAAACATCCTGTCACCGACGAGGGGTTTCTTTTGTTAACCTTTCACCTATCAGTTCTACCGCCCAATATAGCCTTCGTTGGAAATAAAGATAGAAAATTAATTGAATATCAATGAAATAAATTTGGAAATCTTTCATATACTTAGCTTCAGATCGAATGGTTTGTTAGGGCGCCGATCAAGCCCAAACTAACATAATCATATGCAGAAACATTTCGCAGTGCTGCTCATTGTTATTTATCTGCTGATCAATTAACCAATATAAAGAGATTGCCAAGGTGTTTCTAGTGCGTGTGCAAAAGGTTTTGGTGAAGTATCCGCAAACCATCCATTCCTAATATCCACTAAATACGGCTATCTTTGCCATCTTCAAAAATGAATATATGTTGGTATAGAGAAGTTTGACTCTTTTCGTAGGATGCATATTTTTGTCTACAGGATACTGTGCGTATTTGTCGTTGCCCTAACAATGTATTCTGTTATAAGTAGAAGTTTTGGAGATACTGAAATGTGTATGGAATGCATACTATTTACACTGGATGTTTTAGGGACTTCATTTAATTCATCCCAATTGACCGCAGTTATTAACCTATTGCAAAGCTAAACGGACGGTCAGCTGGTACTGTGCTTTTTTACTCACACAAACCCATACGCATATACATACACACCAGAGTACGCACAAATGACAATACTGTCCCGTTATTCACCAAGTTGCCATCGCTCATTTTTGGATCGACTGCCTTTTATTAGTTCTTTTTGTAAAACGTACCTTTGAGTCGCATTCATATTCTTTCATTTAAAAACCCAAGCAGTAATAGGTAGTTCGGTTGGCTAACGGTTCCATCACAACAGCTATTGATGAGGGTGAATGGTCAAAAGAAGGTTGCTACTGTCACCATCCTCATTTCATTCGCACTGCATCAACACTAAAACTCCCCGAGTACCGTGCAAATTACAATTGGTGACCTTCCAAAAGAATTCACCGTGACGTTTCTTTCATAATTCTTGATAGTGATAGATGTTTCGTTCAATTAAGCAGTGTTTTATGGAAAATGCAATTCTTGCAGCTTTTATGAAGTAATTCTTCCTCTTCAAGGCAATTAGTTCCCTGGTCGAAGTGAATTAGTATTGATTAGTCGAGGGCATTCTATTCTTACCTTTTATGATTGCTTTTTGTCAAACAAATTGGCGGTGATGAGAACCTATTAACTTTTTGTGTGTCAACAATCAAGTGAATTTTATAGGATGCAAAACATTCCCAAATTTCCCGCAAACCAAAAATTACATAATTATGGCACAGACAAGGATCACTTTGAATCAAGACATCATTATGTGTTGCAGCGGAAAGAAATAATATTAACTGGCTGAAAGCTTTTTACGTTATAAATACTTGGATAAAATTGTTCAAAATCGCACAGAGAACATTTCAGCTCTGAAATATTCTTCGCTAAGTAGACAAAGTGGTATATTGTTACAAATACCGAAAGATTTTACCAGTTTTATAAATCTTCAAAAAAGAGGAAATCACAGTAAAACTCGATGACAAGTGGGCAAAACTGGACATCATCTGATGCTGCGCATTAGAAGCCGTAAATTGAGGTGATCATTTGGGTAACGATCCACAAATAGTTTTTGGGTTACCGATGAAGTTTAACGACAATATTCAGCAATGGTAGCCGTATGGCGAGACTGAATGCAAACCATATGACGGCGATCATTCATATCTTGCAGCTACTCAAAGCATTTTCCGAAATTATAGATACTTCAGAACATCTAGTCTTGACTTGTTTGTTTGTATATACGTAGCTCGACAATGGTCTGATTGTTGGTAGTTTATAACCTGTAATGAAGCTCATCATACTACCGACTTTTACAGCCACGGGTACGACATGTTGGCCTTGAAGTCACTACTAAAATGCCTATGAAGTAATTGGAGTCCCATAAAATATTACTCACAAACAATAGATGCAGTACATTCAGAATCTGCCACCACGCATGATGGATGTCAAATTTCCGATGATTATCTGTATTTCAGTATCCCGTAGTCCATAACCGGTTTTTAGTAACCGGCTGCCTAACATATGCACTTGAACTTTTCCAGCACTGACTGGAAAACGAAGGTGCGAAGTCTTACCTATTGCCCACTGTGCCGCCTCTATTTTCAATTAAAAGAAGGTAAAACTGAGATACGATAAAAGTTTCACACGATTATACAACACAATGGGTTGGCTGACTGACTGGTTACCATAAAAATGATAGATCTCAAACAGAATGCAAAACGAATCATAGATAAATCTACATGTGTTCAGCTTGTTGCACACATGCATTGATGAATAGGGAATACTGATAACGTGGAAAAGCTTCTTCACAATTTTGCGTCAAAAATAATATCACCTGACTGATGAGCATTACGATGCATAGACTGCTTAGTGCATATTGTGTAACCATGGGTGTACCATATTTGTTAACTGAGACAACAAACATACCACCGAAAAACATGATGTCCAAAAGAGGACTATTTCGCGTTATCTATCTCAGCCAATTGAAGTTAATAAACGAACCGTTGAAAACATTTGCATGCAAGGATGCCTACTTATCATAAGAAGCGACAGAGTTTTCTGAAAGAGTGGGGCTCGGGTTGAAAACTGTATAAACTAATATATATATATATATATATATATATATATATATATATATATATATATATATATATATATACAAATTCAAACATGATTCATTGTCTAATTTAGATTTTCATCTTTAAACCTAATGAACCCATTGTACGCAGGTAAGCTGGAGTGAAGTGGTAATATAAGTTTTCAAGCAGTATCATAAACGTGTTGACTTTTATTTATTTGTATGTTTCCTTGGAGTTTTTGCTGGTGTATTCATCATTTGATTTAATTTATTTCGCATTTGATGCCGCTTGCAAATATAACAAAACTCAAAGCATCTAATTCACAAGCACTCTACCAATATTTCATTCAGAAGCGCTTGTGACAAATGTTTGGTAAGTGCGTGTTTTCTAAACCATCTTCCATTTTTGGTGACCTCTTCGTTTCCCCCGCTGATTGAACATCTCGCCGGCCGGGCATGACTGATAAAAGAATTCATAACCCAAAGATTTGTGAAAAACGTGATTCAGGTCGGTCGCGGTAAACAAATGTTCGGCCATAAACTTCAGGGGCATTCGCGTATCTGGCGCGGAGAGAATCAGCACCAAAGACATCCGCAGCTCAGTGTCTGAGGATTCCGCGAGTAGAAACATATTTCGATTCTCAAGGAAAGTAGTTAGCATTTTGTTAGTTCGATTCAGTCAAGATGTACTATTTTACCACTGGTAACCCCTAATAGTACAAGGCAAGGACTTACTTCTATGACGATTTTTGGTGACAGAAAGTTTTTATGGGGCAACCCAACACTGTAGACATTTTATTCGGTAAATGGAATTGAATAGTCCGGTCCCTTCTGTTTTGATTTGGAAAAATGACATCACATGTTTTTTCTGCCTATGTTCTTGGAGCATTGTGGACCAATGTGGTCGTATAATAACCAAATATGGTAACTATTTCATATTTTGCCAACATTTTCCTTGTGTACCTGCATCACAACATTCCAAAAGCCCGATTAAGGGAATGAAATTTAGGTGAACAATGAAAGCTTTCTTATTGTTACGAAAAATGCTTAGAAGCATATCCCCATATAGTTCGCATTAGTAACAGAGAATAACTAGCCAGAAGCCACACCTGTGTGTAGCACTAAGTGGTCAATGCACTATTAACAATTTGGTGAATTATTGTCTCCATACTAGAATATTAATTAGCTTCTCTAATCACAATCCAAAATATAAGGAAAAAGATTTCAAGTCGCGATAAATCTACTAACAAGCCTTCCACCGCTATAAATTATTTATTTTTGATCAGGCATGGTAAATGTTTTTTTACATAGTTTCGTATCATTGCAGTGGGTGTTAGCCCGAGTTCTTTCAGCGTGCGTATTGTTTTACAGGCACTTCCCGCGTAGAATGTAGCCGGTACAACAATGCATGGAAGACTGAGCTAGAAACTGTGTAGAATCATTTCACTGTAACGTACTTCTTTTTCTCCTCAGTTAAAATCCATTGGCACATGTAAACAAATGCTTTACCCATTGACCTCTTTCTCTGTCTCACGGTGATAAGGCTAATTTGCTTTCCCACGTGTATTATCGGTTAAAGCAAAGGTAGCAGAATATCATTGTACTTGGTCAGTCCTGAAGCACGACTTTTACTGAATATGTGAACTTTGATGCCGTTCCCAGGATTTCTGTTGCTTTATTTCTCTGAGGAAAATGGATCCATTGGCGCCAGTGCATTGCCTTCTGATTCATGGCAACAAATTGTATGAGCGTAAAATGGTACCAAGACTAACAATCCGGTTCACGTAGTTTCGCCTTTGAATTTCATATGCTTTAAGTTCTTGATCTGCTCGATGGAATGATCACTGTTCACCAAATGTCAATATACAGAACGAAAACGTTGATACTAATTACCAAGTTATCGGTCCAAGGGGTTAGTTGAAATGTTGTCTGGATGGCCTTGTGCGATCATTGCTGAATTCACAACAGATATGGGTATTTGGAAAGCCGTCTAACGTAGTGATTACCTAGTTAAGTGCGAGGAAAATCTACCTTTTATGAGCAATTGTCAACAAGATCTAAGGTGCATATTCTTTAGCTTCGTAAATATTCTAACTCTGTACTTTCTTATAATCTGCCCGGTCCCTACTTATGTGTTACTTATTTTGTTCCACCGATGGATTCGTGGATAATGAAAAGTTTGGACGTTTTACGCTTTGCATTTTATTAAACAGGACAAAAGGAACTGACCACTTTAATCATCAGAGTCAGTGAGAAGCACCTGTTTGTCTCGAAAATCATTCATTAGTTTACTTTGAAATGACGTTTATTTGAGTGGATGGTTATTTTTTCAAGCACTTCTTTACACTACTGAGAACACTTCATGTTTGCTTTCTCGAAGAACCAGCCCTCACTTGTTTGTTGTTATTGTTCATGTGAATAGTTTGACATTGTGTTCCATAAATGCTTGGTATGTTACCCACTTTTTTTGAGCTTAGCGTTGAACCAATATCTTTTATAACTTCCTATTTTGCGCGCTGATAATAAAGCTTATCTACAGCTTGATTGGTGACGAACAGTGGACGATAACAGCCGTTTCTTGCTGGGTCCGATGGTGTCCACTTTTACCAATAAAGTCTGCCACTGAGATCGGGTAGTGAAAGCGGTGTGACCATCATTCAGGGCTCTTATGTGTAAATTCTGATTTTGAGATGGAACTGGTTCTCGGGTGGAATGTAGTGAGGATCGATTTTTACTAACCGCATTGAGAAACTCTCAAGATCTTTAAAATTTCTATGTTTAAATCTGTTTCTTTATAACGTAAAGTCAAAAGAGTTCTCAGTTAACAAATTTCTTACGTAATCTATCAACAGAATAATGGAGCCAAACATGTTTCCCCATTCTCTCATCGATTTAACCTAATAAAAGACTTCAGTGAATATCAGAAAGCCTGGAGTAGATTGGCTGCACTGTCTGCAAATAAGCGACGGTGAGCAGAAATGGATCTAACGATGCTATTTTGAATACCTCTTCTAACTCACTAACCCATGAGTTTTACATGAAGTGAAGAAATAAAAACTAAGCCGAAATGTCAAAGCAAACTACAAAATACTGTGTAAGATTTTTGTACCTGGAAGACTCACTTAAATTCAGGAATATCGCTTCAAACGATCAAAGCCCATTTCTTTGACAAACCCAATGATTTTGCAGAAAATATACATACTCTAATGAAATGACAGCATAAGTTGTAACTTTGCCATATTTGATAAAACTGTTGTTAAGGCCATCATAACTGTTTGTTTTTTTCGAAATAACTAGGAATGCTTTTGACTTTATGGAAGGTGCAGTTTAATAATCAAGACTTCTAGAATTTTAGGAATACAAGTATCTATTCAAGAGAGATTCAACGTGATCATGGCCTTCTCATATGAAGCCCCTTTGAATTCGGATACCTTTTTATGCGGTCTTTCTAACTGTGTCCTGAGTGATGAGTCATATCACCATCCCCGTTGAGCATGTTTGTTTTGCTGCTCCAAGATGCTTCTTATCCGAAATCTTTAAAGGACTTTCAGGAAAATCAAAAATAGAGTTCTCTCACCAGTCCTTCTAAAACTTTCATCCATGTTGAAATGAAAGCTCCGTGAAAAACGATTTCGCTAGCCTGTTGCATTTCTCAGTTTCTTGAAAAAAACTTTACATTCTATAATTGACATTTCTATACCACGTCTCCGTATGCAAAGGAAAATTCATCAATTTGAGCGTAGATTAAAAGCTTAGTAAAATATTTATTGACACAGTTCTCGTTTCTCTCTCATTGATTTTAAACCACCTTTACTTTTTCCATTGTACTTTTCAGCGCTAATTCCCAGCGGTTCTTTGTCTTCTCAAAATTCAAAGTTCCATTTATTTGCAAATTGAACTCTACTTTTATCGTGTCATAAATATGCACAGTCTTTGTCGAGTGCAGGTCAAGTCGGAGTACCTACTTTGAAAAGATTTCTACCTGTCTGCCGAGTATGTTTTGTAAAATTATATAATAGAATTAGAAATACGTATTTATCACCTCTCTTTACGTCGAATCAGCCGTGGTTTGTGGCAAGTTGATAATTTCGGCTTTATTTTTGAACATTAAGCTCTCTTACTAAGAACTTGTATAGTTCAAATGCTTCTAAAATAATGGTATATACGAGAAAAAAGGGAAGAAAATTTATCGCAGTATTTTTTCACTCGCATCAACTAAGAAAGAGTCTAGGGATTTCAAATCGTAATATCACACAAAAAGAATGCTCGATAAAAATGTATCTAAACTCATTTCCACCCCCCCCCCCCCCATTTGAGAACAAGGACGGTCGTCGCGTTTGGATGCGGGGCGCATAACTCAATCCTACTGACACATGCTAACAGAGAGACGACTGTTCTGACTTACGTAAGCAGAAATAACAATATTTTTTTCGGTAAAATGCATTGTCACCTTGATTTCTCAAGTAAACGGGTACAAAACACCCCTAAGTGCAGTTAATCTCGATCGCCTCGTCTGCACTTTATTCTGAGATATCCCTTTCTTTATCTGCTTGGAAAAATTATTGAGAACAGAAAAATAATAAAGACTGCAGGACGAATGAAATGCGAGAAACCATTCTGAGAAATTCATGTCAACTATGCAGACGTGGACCTTTCTGCATAGATGACGATTTTTCTTGTATTGCCTCCGAGTTGGTTCACTCTAATGATGGAGGTAGTTACGTTGAACAAGAAAACGAGGGATTTGAACGTTGATTTTCGAAAACAATATCTCTTGACTGCTTTCTACCAAAAGGGATGACCAATCCAGGACAGACAACTCTAATTACGAGGAATTACACATCACCTGAAAGGTATCAGGGAAACTGTGTAATTATATAAAAAGGTTTTAAGGAGGGCCATTTTGACTAAAATTATTCATTACTTTTCAAATTAATATATCTTCAAAAACAAGTGCACATAAAGAAATGGCACAAATATTTCAGTTCTTATTGTTTACAGCACTAAGAAAGTAGTGTCCAATTTACATATTACTGGCATTTCGGCTACGATGTGCCCAAGGTCCACGTGGACAAGCTCATCCAAAGGCGTGACTTCTTTGCATGCATCACTGAACTGGGTTTGGCAGGTGTGCATGTTGTAGACTTTCTTCCCACCTCTATTTCCATTTTTATCTGATATAAACATTGCGCTCCTAACATCGGCTCGTCAAGTTACCGCACTGTTTCACACAACAGCCTAACACCGGCTCTTTTCAACCACCCAGTTGTCTGTACTTTAACTGAAACTATGGATTTCTCTCCTGGAATGAAGATTCCCTTCTCGTTTCTAACTAAACGAATTACGGTGTTCGACTTCCCCATCTATTTACTCCTTAGTCTGCCTAACTCGTACGACCAATATCGACAAAGTTCCTTATTTCTGTATACACATGCTCTGAGTGAACGAAAAAAAGCTTAGCCGATGGCGTCGGTCCTTCCATCCCCGAATTCTATACTGTCTTGAGCGGAAAAAAGGGTAAATCGTCAAATGCACTTTGTCGAACAAATAAATGCTTTATCGGCCACAAGGCCGAAAACCTGATTCTTGTTACCAGTAGAAGAACGTATTAGTCTGTTCAAAGGCCGTACTGAGGAACCCAATCTAAACACTTTCGCACTCCACTACATTCCTAACGTTAGCTTGTGAACCATATAAAGAAGCGGAGGTTCTACTCAGTCGTGTTGTCTTAAATTTCCCTTTAAATGAATCACTAATATTTTCCCCAATTTTTTTTATTTTTTCCTCCGGTAAGTTAAACCTGATTAACCATCTGCTTAGAACGTTTTGCTCATGGCACAACAGAAGTTCACCACAGAACTGGCTCCCACCGGGGTTGTATAATTTTACTCATCACAGCTTGGAAAAATGTGTTTGATTCATCCATAAGTAAACTAAGCAACCTACTGGTCCTAACAAACATCGCTTTATTATTACCCATGTCATTTCAAACGTTCCGGAGAACATCTCTGAATGAACTCAAAGAACTGCTTAAGGGACGGTAATAATCTTATCGGGCATGTAGGTTCACAGGTGACCAATCGACTGAATTTTCTCACCTCTGCTCACAAGGCAGACAATAAACTTGAGCGGGTGCATGGATATATATATATATATATATATATATATATATATATATATATACATATATATATATATATTGCTCAACGAACCGTTTAGTGTCTGTCTGCATAAAATGGTAGTTAGGTTTGTGTAATTCACAATCCTTTACTTGGAGTTCGATTTGCAGTAGCTGCTCGGTCTATATGCACTATTGATGCTTCCTAACAATAAAGAAACAGCTGCGTAGTGTTTTCAGGTTTTCAATGATAAGATGAGACTTCGTAATTCATGATACGTCATATTAAACAGCATTTTCCAGTCGGTAATAAATCTGTCCGAGTAGGAAATTTTGAGGTCTTTGAAAGAATATATGGTGGAATTTTTACTCAATGTCGGAAGCTCAACACCACGAAAGTTTTATGTGTCTGTACATGTATTAAATTTTTGAATTCGGGAAAATGATATTCAATACAATTTGCTATTGTTGTTTCTCAGTACGAATTTCTGTAGTATTTTGAAATTTGATAAATATATCATTTGGGCTCAAGTTTACTAAGAAGGCCGGACTGCGTTTGCTTTGCTGGCTTCATCTTCAGGATGCCTTTCTTAATTTCTCTAACCAATGGAAATGCGCTTCCCTTGAACCCCAACCAAGGAGCCTGAATGCACCATCCAAGGCCAGGGCTGACGTCGCCGTCTCCAGATCCTCACCAAAGTTGCTTGTATTGATAGGCATTGGATAGGCATCTGTAAAACATTTTCAATCCACCGGAGGCAGTGTATAGAGAATTCGTTGTCAAGGGGCAGATGTCCACACTCAGCGAGAAATCAAAAACCTCATCTGTGCTCTTTTGGTGTCCCATCAAGAGTGATCGGTGCTTCAAAGATACCGGCCGTCAAATACGGAGGTATCTGAAATTCCTCAACAACGAGCGGCCTGGATTCGTAACCGTTAAGCAAAATACTACCCTGTGGCATTACAGACCTATCCTTTTAGTGGGAGGCGCGTCAAGGCCCCTCCGCAGGTTCACAAAAGCCACTCCGTTTTTCGTCATTCTTGAGGTAATTTTCCCAACAATACCTCAAGTTGTGACGCAGATCCCCGGGTACTTAAAGCGTAATTACCCCGCAGAAATACATTACTGAAGTACCCTAAGCCAAAGAGGTATATCATGATTTCCCTAAAAGGAGTTCAACTGCACCGTTTAGTAAGAGAGAAAAATATTCCACAGAATACTCTCTGTAGCAAATTAAAAAAGAAACAGCGATGTACGGCAGCCTTGTCGAGCACCGCTGGAGACCATAGTAGACGAAAGTCGTCTGTAGTCCTAAACCCTACCTGAGGACTGCTATATGATAATCACATACTGCAAGTCTCAACAACCGGTTTCACACTGCAGTCCTATCGACAAAGACGAAGCCACCGAAAATGACTAGAAACTCAATAATCGTAGGTTTTTACGAAGTATGGTGGTGCTCTAACAACTATCGGTCAGTGAAGTTTCGGTGGATACATCTGTGAATGAGAACGACACCAAACCAGCTTCCGCGAGTATCTGCTTGTCCTGCATATGATACAACCTATGAAGTATTACAGGCACTAGAAGCTCTGATGCTATTTATATCAGAACATAAACCCTAAGGTTGTCACAGCAGCTCTTCTTGAAGGCGGCTCAAATAGTTGATTCCCTCAGCAAGAAGGTCGCCTGCTCAGCATTAGAATCCCTGGAGAATGGAAAGCAGTTCTTCAACACGGGCTGGAGGAGGGCTGTCGGAACTAAGCGCGTTGAGACATCGTCTTGTGGACCTCGGCCTCTTTTAGTGGTCTTGTTAGAGCAGGTGACCAGACGTGTATACTGAAGCTGTTCTTGACAGAGTCTATCTAAGGCGATAGCTAAATTGCACTTTTAAGTGCTTCACCTAGCGTCTGAAACTCCACTGCTGATTTTGATTTAGCAAACCATCAGCTTCATAAATAGTTTACGTAACACCTAGCTCTTCCCCACCTATAAAAATGAATGAGGTGAAAGAAGCAGAGGGAGTTGCATGACTTTGCTGCATATTCGATCTCAGAGGTTCGTTGCTAAAACTAGCTTTCGCGGTCTCTACTTAGGCTTGTGTTCGTTTCAAGTTTCAAGGTCAGGCGTAAATCGTTATGCTTTGTGGCATCCGAGATATACCGGTTCATTGCACCAGCGATAAAGTGAAAACGTTGAGAATATTAAAAGGCAACAAAAAGGGAATTCGTTAGAAGAAAATTGGTAGGTGTGTTATATATGTTTCTGTTTTACCACATCAATGCCGTTTCCTGATTAATCAGAAAGTGACTTTTGTTTAGCTCATTGCAAATCGAACAAACTGATTGGCAAAAGAGGCTATCTAAACCACCGAGTAATGAACAATGATCGAGATTTCTTTGTTGCATGCTGTAACAATATGCCGATTGCATTTTCCGAAGAACTGACTTTTGACATGGTGGCAGTGGAAACTGATGTGAAAATGTCGATATCGGATACTCTACTACACGATGGCCTGCAGATCCACCGACAGGTACATTTGGTGATGGAAAACACGGGTCGACTGGCTGACAACTGGAGGCTGTGGTGAAAGCAGTATGAAGATTTCCGGACCTTATCGGCGATGGAGTACGAATCAAAGGCTATGCAGCTTGCTTTATTTCGTCACACCATTGGACCGGCGGCACTTTGCGTTATCACAGGCTATTCACATGATTCCGATGGGGATAGTGGTGACTGGATGACGGCAAAGCTTAAACTCGAGCAACACTGTCTTGTTGAGTGCAAAGAAACATATGAGCTTTTTGTTTTACCCAAAGAACACAGCTGCCTGACGAATCATTTGACTTTTTTGGTGTCGGTGAGAACTCTGGCACGAACAAGCAGTCTTTGCACCTGCCTAGAAGAGAGCCTTCTGCAGGATCGGATAGTGATTGGGTTACGCGGCCCCGCAGTGATTAAAAGGTTGTTAAAGATTCCAAAATTACCACTCCAACAGTGCATCGACATCTGCCGAGTTAAGGAAGCAGCCGAAAGAGGCTTGGAGACGATGAATGCATCAGAATTGCGTAGTCTTTACAAAATAACGTCAAAGACAAGCATGGTGCCAAAGACGAAATGCCAGTTTTGTGGCAGACTACATTTCGTGGGCAGAGACGATTGTCCGGCCTGGGAAAAAACTTATAATAGCTGCAAGATGCGCTAACATTTCGTATCAAAATGTTTCCTTGAGACAGCAGTGGATAGAAAGCAAAACCGTCACAACACAGACCGAGTGAATGGGGTGCAAGTGCCAGCAGAGCGAAACGGCGTCTTTGCCAAGATAGTGATGAAAGGAGAAGAGGTGGACTTCCAGTTGGACATGATAGCCTCGGTGAACATCATACCTAGGAACGCTCTGTTTAATATTACGCCGGCACCGACACAGAAGACACTCGTTATGTGGAACGGTGACAATTTTCAGCCAAGGGGCGAGGCTATGCTGAAAGTCGTCAATCCCAAGGATGGACAGTCATCACTTATAAACTTTGTTGTGGTCGATCAAGTCTACGTTCCCATCCTCGGATGTGAATCCATGGAAAATCTGGGTTCGGTGTTATTCCACTATGATTCGTTGATTCACCGTATATCTGATAATGTCGAATAAGACTTGGAAAAATATGCCTCTGTTTTGGATGGGAAATTGGGGAAACTTCCTGGGGTTGCGGCATCAAACGTGTACGCATCCGCAGCATCTGTGGCACTACCAACAAGGAGTATTCCATAAGCAGTTAGAGAACGATTTTAGCGCCCGTTGGACATTCTCATATCAAGAGATGTCCCGGTTAAAGCTGAAGAACCGACAGATTGGGTGAGTCAATTCGTGATC
Source organism: Fasciola hepatica (assembly GCA_948099385.1). Classification (NCBI taxonomy): domain Eukaryota; kingdom Metazoa; phylum Platyhelminthes; class Trematoda; order Plagiorchiida; family Fasciolidae; genus Fasciola; species Fasciola hepatica. Next base: position 2,564,372 of record CANUEZ040000108.1, read on the forward strand.
GTGACAAAAGCGTCCGGGGAACTTCGCATTTGCACTGGTCCCAAACCACTGAACAAAGTACTCAGGCGAGAGCACTTTTCATTATCTGTTTTTGACGATACTCTTCATTAGTTATCAGACGCGTCTTGCTCTACGAAAGTTGATCTGGCTTCAGCGTTTTGGCATGTAAAATCGGATAAAGCCTCGAGTTATTTGACCACGTTTAGCACACCGTATGGCCGGTTCCTTTGGAAGCGACTACCTTTAAGCCTGAAGGTATCTAGCGAAATATTCCAGAAGAGGATCCTCCAAGCATTAGACGACTTATTTGGGGTATTCTGCGTGGCAGATATTCAAATTTTTGGCAAATTGTAGAGGAACACAACGAAGGGTTTGATTCTTTTCTGCAAAGATGTATCCGTGATGAAATCAAACCAAAACGAGACAGGTTGACATTTTATCAAACAGCAGTCAAGTTCCACTGCCAAGTTATCACAAGCACGGAAATCAAAAAGGATCCGGAAATGGTAGGCACTATTGTAGACATGCCGGCACCAACCGATACGAAAGGCGTCTCACGTTTTAAAGGGATGATCAGCTATCTGAGCAGATTCTTACCAGAGTTAGCAGAATTGATGAGACTGATCCGCGGACTAACAAACAAGGGAGGAACATGGATTTGGTCAGATAAACAGCAATTATCGTTAGATTGCATCAAGCAGCTTATCGTAATGGTCCCAGTCCTAACATATGATGATCACACCTTACAATGTGACAGCAGTCAGTATGGCTTAAAAGCTGTTCCGGTACAGAATGGATGCCAGCTTGACTCTCATGGTAGGACGTTAACTAGTTGTGAACAGAAATACGGGCAAATTGAGAAGGAACTACTGGCCATCGTATACGCTCTGGAGAAGTTCAGTGGTTACACTTTCGGGCAACTTACACACATATACTCAGATCACAAGCCATTGATCACGATCGTGGATAAGCCACTACATTGAGCGCCAAGAAGACTTTAATCGACGGTAATACGTCTCCAAAAGTATAAGATGTTTGTAGCTGATACACTCTCACGGGTCACACTACCGATTAAGGAAGACGAACGTAGAAATGAAACGGTGAGCAATGAAATGGTGGCTACGGAAGCTGAATTATTCAAAATCCAGAAAGCCACGATGGCAGACACTTGTCTACGATCTCTGAAGGAAGTTATCACTCAGGGTTGGCCGAAAGTAAAAAGAACCTTATTGGCAGAAGTGTTACCTAATTTCAAATATCATGATGAGCTAACAACTGGGGATGAACCGATTTTTCCAGGTGAGCGTTTGGTGGTCCCCTAAGCTTTTCGAAAGGACGCTCTGCTTCCGGTACACTGTTCATACAGGTATCAATGGGGGTATCACCCTGGCCATAGAATCATGCTACTGGCCTGGAATGGTAGAACAGATTAAACAGATGTCGGCAAATTGCAAACCACGCAGATAATTTAATCAGCGACAAACGAGAGAACTGATGGAAATGTGCCCAATACCTGACCGGCCTTGGCAAATTGTGGAGATGGATATCTTTTACCATGGGAAGGACAGTCACATGAGGACCTTTGATTACTATTGTGATTTCTTCGAAGTCGACCTTCTGAAAACAGAAACAACTGCAGAACTTATCAACAAACTGCGGGCCAATTTTTCACGACACGGAATCCCGATTCGAGCGATTTCCGATGATGGTCCTCACGTTCACAGCACGGAATTCCAGCATTTCACGGATATGCAGCAGTTCAGACATCACATCACCAGTTCTCACCATAGTCAGTGCAACGGCAAAGCAGAGAGCGCTGTGAAACAGGCGAAAGTGATACTCAAGAAGTGCTAGTCTGAGGGCAGCGATCCGTTTATCGCTCTGCTTGAGCTTCAAAATATGCCTTCTGCGACGATGGGAACAAGCCCAAAGAAAGGTCTATTTGGAAGACGGACGCGCAAGATCCTACCTGTTTGTGCTGGTTTACTGGTCTCAGATGTCGTAGCGTCCTCAGTAGTCAAACTCAAATTGAAAAAGCGAATAGCGGTGCAAAAATAATTTTACTGTCGGGGCAGCTAGCTACTGTATCCACTCGAGCCAGGTGACACGGTCTGGATTCAACCAATAGGATCGATGGAAATGTCTTGGAAGAAAAGAGAGATACTATAGCACGTAAGAAAGAAATCATACCTAATGCGCTAGGGAGATCGTCGGGTATGAAGGAATAGGGTTCATCTGAGAAAATCCGAGGAAGATGATGGTGAGAAAGAGAAAACCAATGGAGGCGATAACAGAGAAGAGGACAAGGAAACCAAAAACGATGATGAAAAGACTCATTCAAATAATATTATACATTCACCCGTTAGACAGGGGCATTCACCGTCTAGAACTTGGAGTGGACAAAGTTACCAGCCGGTAGGCAAGTAGAGGTTTCTCAAACTAGGAAGGATATGTTGGATACAAATTTGATTTAACACTTCAGTGCCGTTTCCTGATTGGTCAGAAAATGACGTTTGTTTAGCACGCTGCAAATCGAACAATGTGATTGGCAAAAGAGGCTTTGTAAACCACCAAGTAATGAACAATGATCGAGATTTCCTTGTTGTACGCTGTAACAATATACTGATTGCATTTCCCGAAGAACTAAGTTTTGACGGTAAGAGCTTGTTTTTGTCTGCTCACAGTATGATTGTTGATATTTACTTTCTTTTAATAGTGTGTTGTAACATCATGGCACTTTGATACAACTGACAGGCCATAAACCGTTCTCACTACTAAATTCTGTGCTGGGCCACATTGCTCAACATCTGTAATGCACAACAATCCTCATCCCTTGGACCAAAGAAGGCCTGTTCTGATGCTTCTTAGTAAGCCTTTGCCAAGTCAAATCCTGACAGAGGCGTCCCACAAAAATGTAACTGATGAACAGGCATACAGAGAACATAGCCCGTACCCAGGAGACGATGTAGAGTTCTAAGGTCCCAGACGTTCACTCAGTGTTTTAACCCATTAGGTTGCATGACAATCAGATTATGTAGTGTCCTTCAATTTAATTATTTCATTCATAAAGGGTTGAGCAATGTTAATTTTGTTACAGACAGCGCATAGCTCAACCTACGCCGTTTGTGAAAGTACGTATGCGAAAAAGCATCAAAATGTGAAGAAACAAGTGCAAACAACTGATCTTAGATTTGAAACATTTATCATGCAAATAAAACAAACACTCCCTGATAAGTTTTTCTAGATGTTGAACTTATAGTTTATTCTGTCAGCTTTCTCCTGAAATGTGATCCTCATGCAGTGTACATACATAATACATAATATTAATATTAAGTAGTTCTTAAATGGATGGAAAAAACTTCCCGGAAACATGCAACTGATTTTTCAGCTGCGGCCACTCATCGGATATGCTTGTCAGGTGCTCCTTTTCCTTGTCATCTTCATATTTTATTTTTCATGTTATACATTCGGGATATAATTCGAATCGTCAACAGTGTGAGTGAATACTCTTCATTGAAGAGTCCACAGATGAATCATAACGGTGATTATTATCAGTTATTCGGGTCTTTGCAAACCCGACGAACGGTGAAACTACATGCGCAAGTGGTTGCGTTGATAGTAAGTAGTATGCAAATATGTGGACAAAATTTCTTCGGAAGCACACCAGCTTGAAATTAAGCATTATGCTAAGACTGCAACAAAAACTGAAAAGAGGGTGGAGCTTGAGTAGAGTAAAAATGAAACGGCTAGTAAGAAAGATGAGATGCCGTGATTCTTTCTTTTTCGCCGTACACTTTTTGATGTTCCTTGTCGTTTTGTTTTTCTGAATGACATTTTTGTATTTATTGGACAAGAGAGTTTGACAGGCATACAGTACAGCGTTTGTGCCACGGACATCTATCCTTAGCCATGTTCTTCAACATCTCTAACCAATGACAGCTTTCGTCTTTTGGGCCGTAATCAGGGAGGCGGGCCGCATCAGTCAGAGCCAATGCTGACGCTAGCTTCTCCATAACTTTAAGCCAGGTCATGGTTTGGTCGCCGCCCTGATTCTTCTGGCCTTGCCCAAGAGAAGGTAAAAGACTCACGGGCATCGGCAAAACATGACCAAGCCACCGGAGGCGGTGTAGAGTCATCACTTTTTTGAGACAGCGGCTATCCGAGCCTAAAGCATGGCGGAGCACCTCATCGTTACTCACTCGATGTTCCCATCAGACGTGAGCGGGGCTTCGGAGATATCGAATATGACCCGTACAAATATAAGCTGAGCATCCTCAAAGCGGAGCTGTCAGGTCTCACAAAGGTAGAGTAAAATACTAGGAACCGCAGTGACTTACAACAGTCCCTTAAGAGAGAGCCGGACGTCATGTCTTTACAACAGGCATGGCAGATTTGCGAAAACAGCCCTAGCTCTCGCTGTGCATGAACTTATGCCCTCTCCAACACCCCCTTCAGCCATTATCAAGCTCCCAAGGTACTTAAAGTTGTCGACTTACTCAAGCTGATCCCCACCAAAGATGAGTGCAGGCACAGGTTCCTGACAATCTTGCAACAGTACTTTGCATTTGGAAGGCACGAAGTACATTATATATCTGGACATCCCATCGCCGAGCGGTCCGAAATTTGTCGTACTGCATGTGCATTAACACCAAGCAATGCGATATCGTTTGAATATTCCATATCAAAAACTCTGTTCCTTAAGAGAATTTGAACTTCATCTTTGAAAGATCAGACAGGGCATTTCTTAGGACATCCTTTTTAGCGAATTCGAAGAAAAATGAGGATACGCGGCATCCATGCCGTACTCTGCTGAAGACGATGAGAAGGAGCGGAAGTTGACCGTAGCGTATAATCTGACCTGAGCTGTGACTATTCAACTATTTGCAGATAGAGGAATACTTCTTGAGAACAGCCTGTGGGAATTTCCCACGGTGGCAGTACACTCCATCACTGATGATGCGTATTGCTTCCACCATATTTCGTGATCTCTGCGAAAGCTTGCGATAATTGCATGCCTCATTATGTGTCGTGTTTTCTTATACTCGCTTTCAGCCGGTATAGGCTGATTTGAGTTGAGAAGGCGCAGAGATTCAGCAAACTTTACGGTCTCGCGGCACGGGGACTCAAGCCACAACTGACTTGACCAAGGGAATGGGAAGCATCCCTGATAAGCGATCAGTGCTGGTTTATGTTATCGAGTGGGGCTACACCTAGCATTTTAGCTGGCGCGTTTTGAAAGAGAGATATGCAAAGTGGATTGGAAAGCTAATCACAATGTACTCGTCATTGCAGTATGCATTTGGAGCGCCCACCGAAGCACATGGATTGTGTAGTGCAAACCAGTGCTTGGTAGGAATCAAGGGGGTAGTCCAGCACGAGAGACAGTCTTGTATACAACCCCACCATTTATGGATTATAGAGACGTGGTAGATCTGAGTCCACTGTTGACTCACAAAGAGAGAAAGGCACGTCGCCTACCATCCATTAGAACGTCTGAAGTTCGCACTGGAAAGGAGCAGGAGATGGTCTGAACACAGAGCCGACAACCGTTCCCCTAATTTCAGAGCGACAGGAATCTAGCCCAAAAACGCCTCCTAATGGCTCTTCGTTGGCTGACAGCTGACCATCTCCAGGTGTAATCGAGAAAATAATTAAACTAGAGGCTCTTATTCAAGATCAATGTGATCCCTACCCTCACCTCAAATTCATGTTTTCTATTAATTTTGGCACCGCACTTGCCCACTCATTATTCTGTAATTCGGACGTCGACCTGAACCCAGAGCTTACTGGTGCGTGCATTGATTTTGTCCCATGAACTTCACCCCTAATTTTGCACAAAAATTTCGTTGACCTAAGCTCTTGGACCTCAGGCTATCCTGAATTCGATTGCATTTGGCTGACTGTAATTCACGGAGCGGTTACAATTGAGGTCTGTACAGTTTCTATGTAATATTTACAATGGTTTATAAAGAACGACATTGAAAACCACGATTGGACGTTTGGCTTTTTTGCTTTTATTTACGCATTTTTTCAAAGACTAATAAATATCCGTTAAACAAACATTTAGATCGCCTTCAAAAATCACGATATCAGCTCGGCTTGTTTTGCGGCGGTGGTTGCGTTCACCGAAATACTAAATAAATTGCGTCCGTCGGAAAGGATATTGTACACGTAGCCCAAACCCCTGAATCTCAAAGTGCAAAAACGACTGTCGACTGGTATCCAGTCTAGCAGCGCCGTTCTAGTTCTTTTACTGAGAGAAATGCCAAAGGCATCAAGACCGGAATCCACAACCACGAAGTCTTCAGAAAAGCATGAATGAAGCGTCAAATGATGGAACAAGAGTCTTGAATGCGTGTCTCTTGAGTACAACATACATCGATGGCAATGGACTCCAGCGTATGAGCTGAAGCCGCCGGTAGTAAGATAAGTATCAGGTTTCACATGGTGAAAGTGGTCATCTTGAATGAACATCGAGGAAGAAGGAGAGCTTTAGCCGGTGATGGCGAGTTCAACGAGTCTCGAGAACTAGTCAAAAAGGACGAGAAAGAAAGCCGCCAGCACCACCACCAGTTGCATTACAACTGGCACGGTCCACCAAAACACCTGAGGGGTGTAAAAATGGGAACGAAAGTGGTAAGGGAGTGGAGATGAAAGAACAATTTGTGTAGTGTGTAGAAAGTGATCGTACGCCCTCACGGAGGAGAATTTGATCATGGTGATCGAATAATTTCTGGGCAAATGCGCTGCTCGGTTGACGGTCCAAAGTGAGAATTTTTACTCTAGGATTCATGTCTTGCCTTTATGCAGTCAAACGGATCCTCCAAGGCGGCAGGGTTGGTCCAGATGAGCAGGTGACATATTGTGTGGTTCATTCGCCTCTTCTGGAAACCGCTTGGAGCCGGTGACTGATTGCTCAGTTCATTCGCCCTTCGGATGCGACTGGACATCCTGGGTGCCCAGTACTTCCCTCTGCCCACAGATTTCGGTGAGCATAGTGTTGTACACCTCTTACACCACCTGTGGTTGGTTTGGAATCAGGGTTTAGCCGTCTCCCCCAGACCGATTATCAGTCAACCAACCCAGTGGAGAGCGCCGAGGATCAGCTTTCTCGCTGTCACTTTGATAGGAACACCTAGGCCAAGAGAAGGCAGTGAGGAGGACTTCCTCAGCAGAGGCTGTAGCAGACATGGTGATCTTGAAGCGTTTTGAAAGGCTTTTGGGCCAAGTAGCCACCTCGGAGCCCGGAAAACCTACCCCATACCATGGTGAGGCATGTGTACCTGATTCCTACACCTCTGAAAGAATTCAAGGAACATTTTCACCTGGGTGTACCCTCTACGGTTCATTATGCTTTTTATTTTTTTCATGTCCTTATCTACCGAGGGTTCTATTAGGGGTCTAGTTAATACAGTTTACAAATTGCTACTCTTTTTGGTTCGGTTTTAGATGAGCTTTCTGGCAGCTTGTCTACTGTTTACTTGATCATTCAAATCTCGGAGTCTGGTTTTCATATGCGAAATAATAAACCCTTAATAGTGTTATATCTGTTGTCTCTTTTGTACTGGTTTACGTGTACTGATTGGGTATGAAATGAAGTTTCAAAACTGTTGCGTCCGGCTTAGACAGTCTAATCTGCCTTCAGTGTTGTCTACCGAGTGCCACAGTACATGTCAAGAACAATTCGATTTTTAAAAACCAGTTATTTTTACTGTTTGTGAGTGTTATGAAGTCACCACAAAGATGGTCAAATCGACCTTCGAAACCAGTGATTCGTCACTGTTTTGGAGGGTTACTTCTCTAGAATTAAGGTTATATGTGGCTTCATCTGTGTTCGGATCAATAACTTAATGACTCTATTCCGATTACCTACTGACTGGCTCAAATTCTGATTTCGGCAGCCACTGGGCAGGTGACCATTTTGTGGTCTACTATACGAAGTTACCGTTTTCGTAATCCGTTCAGTTCTCACTATGACATTTGGCGTCGCGGTCTCATACATACACTACGGCAGATTCAAGGCATTCCAGAAATTCGAACCATTGGTGAAGAGTTTACAGGCTGTAACGGCTAACGGAAAATTTCGAGGAAGACACTTTTGGTTGTTGTAGTCATTTAAAATAAATGCATGAATTCAGGAAGCTTAAAATCCTTAAATTTTTTTCACGAACACCTCTTATCGACAAAGTAACCGCAGAAAATACTAATTATTTACAACTACTTGTGACCCGAAAATTCGGGTTGTAATGTTATGGTTGGAGCGACATTCGAGGAGCTATCATATGTTACACATGTTTGGCGGTTGAACAGATAAGCTGTTTTTGTTAATAAACAATGAAAATAAATGCACAGTCATAAACAAGGTGTTCCTTGTGTGCCTCTATCCCCTTTCTAAGCTAGCCTTCAATGTTTCAATGAATCAGTCCGCCGTACAAAATTTAGTTATATCGGTCAAGTTTGTAACAAATAGACCGGGAGTGAAAACATGGTGTATTTTCACGTTCTGTAGGTACAATATGTCCCTCTTTGGGACTGTAAACTGATATTCTTTGTTTACGCATTCTTGATCAGTTAAATACAAACATTTGAACTATGCAAAATTCTTACGTAGTCCAGTTTTGTAAACACACATGTAACAGAAATTCTATTTATTATGAAAGCAAATCTGAAAAAAGCATGGCGTGTTGCAACATATGAAGGCTTCATCTTGCCTGAATATGCATCCTTGGGTTTCAAACTGAAATGGGGATAAATGGTCAACAAATCCAGATGATTTATATTTAATCGCTTGGCCTCGAAAAAACTTGTTTCAACAAGATCTACAACGGTGTGCAAGTGTGAACTGACTGGGCGAATGGAAAAAGTCTTATATAACTGAAGTTGACTTCCTGTAATCTGTTTCATACTTTTGTTAAAACTGATATTGCTGTCGTTGATTCATTTACTGACTACTTGTTCTTCTGCTGAGAAGAGAATTACTTTCTACATAAAAAGACGACTTTAGACGCACTACTCAGTTTGCAATGAAATACTCCAATTTTTTAAAAAGAAAGCTGCAAAAGAAATATTTGTGACAGCTTTTTGATTCCCGAAAAACCAGAACATATTGGTGTAATTCAGATTCGTTTTTTTTTTCTACCTAGAGGCTAGCATCTTCAGTTTGGAAAAGAGTATGCCCTAACGAACAACACAATAGTTAATTATTTCCTCTTTTATCCTCGGGGCTCCATCCTACTGACCATTCTTCTTGCCCAATTACCCTGTAAAGCACCACTTGGTTAAGAGCATCAACCTTTTTTTATCATAGACACTTTTCTATGAAACTGTAATCTCAGAATTTCCCGATTATTGGAAACATTCAACTTGTATCTAACAATCGTTTCAAAAGCAACCAACAGTTCTGAAGAGAATGCAATAAGTTTAAAGACAATGACTGAGATTCAAAACCCCGTGCATCATTCATTTCATCCATGAATAATTAGAAACAATATATTTGAATACTTGTTAGACGAAACGTTCCTTTGCCATTCTAGAGTAAGGATGTTATTCATTAGTCAGTGAGTATGTTCACAAAATCATTTGACGCTTGCTAGATACCGATAGTGACCGGCGTACATACAACGCTATCTGGGCACTTTTCATATCCGTTTTCTTACTGAATCTACCGTGAGCCATATGTTCCACAGTTTCACAGAGAAATATGTTTTGGAGTTAGCTGCCACGGCAAACAAATTTCGAAATAGACGAAATACGCATATGGTGGCAACTAAAATTAAGCCCTACAATCAAAAATTAAATTCCCCACACTTTTTTACTGCCCAGAAGCTTTCGCCCTGTGACACATAATGATTCTTACCATAGTGATCAACTTAGTTCTCATAATTTGATAACACGATGGCCTCAGCTGCTCCACATTCTGAGCAATTGCAAAACCTTCTGAGATTTAAAAAATAAACAACTTCGTTTCTATTGAGAAGTTTTCGTAGACCCAAATTCATTCAGGCAAAACACATCAGCAGCTAACAACATAAAGAATTTTGGAACAAATCTGAATATTATTGTCTCCATCTAAAGGGACCATTTCAGGAACACTTTATCCTGTCATCCGAATGCGTTGCCGTCACACCCGTATCTAAATCCAAACATGGGACTACGTACCCTCTTTCGAAAGGTTAGCCATGTTAACCAAAGAAACAACTTTGGAAGAATCAGCTTGTAATTCTAAAACTGGACTCTTCGTTCATACAAGCTCCTTGCGATTCAAATGGGAATACAACGGTGAAAAGTTACCTGTTCTCAAAATAAAACAAATTTCGGGTAAAAAATAAATGTACTTGGAAAAATTCAGAAACAATTGTTTGTACAGTGCATTGTCAGACAAGTAAATGTGGATGGCTATTAGCAGTATCTGAAATAACTCCGAAATAATTACGACAGGGAAACCGAAAGTAAACAGGCTAACTTAAAAGACGATAATCAAATCTAACTTGTGTATCAGGGATGTGACTGAAAGCTCTCCTTCGGAGAGTCCACTGGAGTACCGCAATGGTCGTACGCCGATGGTTCAATGTTGCTTAGGCGCAGAAAATCTCAAGAACGACAACATTGTGGTCGTGTGTTGATTTTTTTGGTTTAGGGCTAGTGGACAATTTTTTTCCAAAGCACAAGACCGATTTCGCGATTACGACCGCTCTTTAGGTATGCGTATCCAGTACTTTTCTGTTCTTCTACTTGGTCTGATATTTGTACACTCCCTGGATATTTGTTCTCGGCAATTTACTTTGTCTATCAGGAGTGTGAATTGTAACTCTTATATGGACAGTCCACTGAGGATCCAAAACAGTGATTTGCTAGTAGTCCCATGTGGTCACGAGTTAGCATTTCTGCCGCTTATCAGGCAAGTACATCTAATACTCCGGTTGTGAGCCTTCAAGAAACTTTGTCCAGCCATCTGCAAATACTTCCTAAACCAAAAAGACAACTTGCGACCACAATGTCATCTTTCTTGAGGTTAGTTTCTTCTTACCCACATAGACCTATGAGCGAACCACCACTGTGGCTCTTCAACCGACTCTCCGAACAGGATCTTCCAATCACACCCGCCTCTGTGATTCCCGTTTATATGCGGTTACCTAGAGACTATATAGAATTTTTCTTTCAAATGGATCATTGCATGTGTTATATTCCCGTTTTTTGGATCCACTCATAATAGCACTTCAACTTCATATGTTAATTTGATAGGATTGAATCTACCATAGTTCACCAGCTTGCATACTTATATTGCAGACATTTTTCTTCTTGAAGGTAAAACTGTCGTTAAATGGAATGTTCGGTAAACCTGTATTATCAAGAATAAAAACCCATATATAGTTCTATGTTGAATAAGCACGCACGGGAAAGAAGGAGACACTCTGTTCAACCTTTCTTATATTTACAGAGTGTCCACGAAGTTAGTTGCGGTCAATAGATCGAACGGATCCGCTATTTTTGCAAGACATCCTACAGATTCTATGTGAATGTGTCAAAGATGTATTGGGATGCCGTGAGAACACCTATTTTGGCGAAGTAAATAAACTCTTTCTCCCATATGTTGTGAACCAAAGGAAAGATCCGTATCACGCGCTACCTTTGCTTTTATACAAGGAACTGTGGATCCTTCGTTGGACACTTTCGCTTTGTTTATCACGAACTAGGAAGGACATCAAAATTCGCAGGTTATATTTTGAGCCCCTCATCTTGCAGCAATAATCAGTGAAGCTTAACACAGCGAGCACTGTCGTAGTTATCATTGAAATGATCTGTTTCAACAAAAAAAACATAATTTGCCTGGGAGAATTATAACGCGAATTTCATCAGCATATGGGGTACACAATCTTACTGAATGTCCATGTATGAATTCCTAAACAGTCTGACTTGATAGGGTAGAACAAAAAGACCACAGTTATTCATAATTTGATACATCTCTCTTGCTGTTATTCTAAAAACAAGTTGACTCAATTGGAAAGATAATGTAACTAAGGAATTCGTCATATAAGTGGAGACTTTCTGTGATGATCTAATGATTTGATCAATTTTTACAACTCCTTCCACCGCGGGCTAATTGATCTCCCCAGAACGTTTCTCGGTGAAAAAGAACAAAACCCCTGGGTCTATGTTCTATTCCCCACCTACCGGACTACAAATACTTTGAAATTCGAGCAACATACTAAAAGGCTATTAACAAAGATTGCCATAACTTGGTGTGTACGCATGCCCCCGAGCTTCTAAGTTCTATGTCTCCTATTTAGTCTGCATCAAAAATAACAAACGTTACTTTGTGCATAAAACTGACACCACTGACGCGATTTCCTTCATAGGCAAAACGTTAAAAAACAGCAACGGAGTGAAGTAGCAGTTGATGTACAACCTCGTGGAAGTTTATTTCAATACATCTTTCGGAAATTCAAAAACAGAGTTTCTATCATCATATGGATGTCATTTTGAAGCTGAAAATGACGAACTGAACAAACAGGATTGTAGCTATTCACATAGTTATTTCGGATCAAATTTCGTCGTTGGCTTGAGCTGAAGTAAAAATGTTCCACAGCAGAGAGTTTTATTTCGTTCTATGGTTTTTTAGTCTGAAGTTCATTGTTCATCGTAAAAGTAGGGGGTCACACATAGTTTGTCCTTTCGTATATCTGTTTTAAATTTCAGGTTTGACGCTTTTTGATGCTAACTAAGCGTTTTCTCAACCAGAATTTCAGGATTATAATGTTTATCCCCTGATTAAAATTTATAAGATATAGTCTTATACAGAGCTTATTATACTTTGTTATAAAGATAGTGCTCATTTATGATATTGATTAGGTCTATTTAAATCATGGATGCCAATATTTTCATTGAGATCTTCGGTAATTGTGCCTTAGCCTGTGCCTTGAAGGACGGTTTCCAGAAAAGCAATCTGGAAAAAGAATCAGATATGTACAAACAATTCCAAAATCTAACTGAAAACCAATATAGACTTGAAATCACTTCATAAACACGTGCCGACTTAAATTTTAAGTAATTACTAGTGTGCACATATTCTGGGTAGAAGGCCTGAGACTTACTTTGGTGTTTTATAAAATAAAAATCATAACGTTTAAAACATTTTCTCAAAATAGGTGTTTCCGTGTGTACAGCAAAATGACAAGCATGGGTTGGATATGAACCAAATTCAGCATTCTGTTTCTCTAGGGTATATTTATGGTGGCGTAAAATAGTACTGTAAGGTATTTAATATGCGGTCTCCTCCTTTGTGAACAATTTATCTTTACATTCTGATAGAAGCATATTTTTGAATACCGTAGTTTCTGAAAAAGTGATATCTAAGAAACTCAACACAGGTAGCGTTTCTACGTAAGGCCTAAGGCAGTTGATGTTTTCCTGATCGTGAATTAAACTATATTTCCGCAGCCCGATAGGTCCTAACTAATGGTACTCAAACAGTTTTATCCTGACAATGATGATTACAGACACTGAATTATTCTTAGCGCTTCGTGAAATCAACTAGAAAAGAGAAAAACTGAGAACGGCTTTAGGTCATCCCCTGATGTTGCTATGTATATTCTATAATCAAGGATGCTCAAACTATAAACTGGGAAAATTAGAGAGGTACTTCAATTGCTCAACATACATATATATAGTACCACAAAACTTCGTTAGGGGTAACCATTACCCTTAAAATGTTTGTAAGTTATAATGTCAAGGCACTACTCCGTTTGAACTGGTGAGTGAATTTACAGTGTAGATATTCACAACTCTTTTCAGTGTTCACCCGCATGATAAACGGTCAAACGGTTTCAACGGTCACGGCGTCAATGACAACAGCAACAATTTGTCAAGTTAACTGTTCTGGTGGTTGTGTGGATCTCACTCACGAAGTATGTATAAGCAGGGGGAGATATTAGGGAACTCAAAAGGCTTGATTCTCACTTTGTTTTATTGAACAATAAGTTGATAATCCAACCGACTGGAATATAATTGTATTTCATTATGGCTGTTAGATGGCACCTAGATCGAACGAGTCCAACTCAGTTCGTTGGCTGTCTATGAACAAATTAATTTCTGTGACACGATTCGTGTGTCGCTGTTGCACTTCTTCTTGGTACAGAGATTGTATAAGATTCTCACACCAGGCGTTTGCACGCTTGATAATCCATTCCTCGCATTGATCAATGCGCTGAACTTGGTTGTCCCTTGATTGTGAAAGACAATTGCTCATTGTTTCGCGATCTGGAAAAAGAAGCTGTGGAAATACGGGGTGAAAGATTTTCGTCGGGATAGCAACAACGTGGTGGAACAAAAAGGTTCATGGAAAAGTCAGATGCGAAGAAACTCGAAACACTTAATAAATTGTCTGACTGAAAATAAAGAAAACAAATGATTTCTCTCCTACTCGAATTTAATTGAAAATGGCTCATCCAAACATGGCAAGCAGCTTTGTTTAGCACTGAACCTTGCACAGTGAAAGAAAACTCCACTAGCTGTAATGTATAATTTTACCACAAGCTAGCCGAACAAACTGAAAAGTTATTTGCAAAATTCCTCCAGACCAAAATCTCTTGCTCAAACAAATTGTAATTATTTTGAAGTTGTATTCAGTGCTGCTCAACGCATTCGGTACTCCTGTCAACGATCGGGAAACAACAAAGTAGTCTACCTGATTTAGTCCATTGTTTTGGTAGTTAGATTTTGCCTTTTTCCTCACAGTAATATGAAAAAAACTGATCTGATATAATAAGAGATGTTCTATCATTATCAACACCCGGGTATAAAAAGTTTTTTTTATATCCGGTAGCTTTTTGTCGGGTTATAAAAGCTAAAATGTGGATATATATAACAGCGTTATTTCTGGTTTTTTCTTGAGGATTAAGCCGACCTCTGATGTAAAAATTGAGTGTATCATAAAACTACATGTTTCAGGTTACCCACTGGAAGCATTTGCATCTGTCACTCAATATCACATGAGCTTGTTGTAAGATTCCTGTTTTCATAAACATTCAGATCCGTTTGAAAAATGCGGCTTCGGTAACTAACTCGAACGTGTTCAAAAAGCAGATGTGCAATAGGCCATCTTCAAGGTGCATCTTTCTCCTGGTAGCAGATGCATGGATATGATGAACAGGAAAAGACTTGCATTTTCCCACAATATGACCTTTTTAGCTTGACTGGCATCTGTTTATTAGAAAAAGACTTGTAGGTATCTACGTTATGCCGTGTTCGTTTGACGTTTGCATTGAGGCCGTAACCAGGAATAGCATCATTTGCCAAAGATTCTCCAGCCTTTTCCATTTTTCTCGAAAAAACCTCCAAAGTCCGGTTCTGGTTCAAGACAAACAAGCTCTTTTGTTGTACGGAAGACCTCATTTGCAAAACAGCATACGATAAGAGTATCTTTAGTCAAATATATTTGGATGGTATCACCAATGAGATATGTGATTCCATGAGGTTAACCTGCTCTGTTTTACCACTAACTGTTGAAATAAAAACTAGGCCAAAAATCTACTTTGAAAATTGTTTGCAAACGAGTGGATAACCTACAGTTACTGTTTTAAGGGTGCAAGACAAACTAGAATACCTCGAAAAACTCGAATGTCGAGAGAATTAAAATATAGACGTGGCAGTTATCGTAGTCATTTCATCAGTCCAAACTGTTGTCAGCTTTAACATTTCCATATCCCGTCGGTGCCGATGAGGAAACAAAAAGTTATTTGGAAAAAAGACTACCGATGGCTAATCTCACTAGACCCAAATATTTGTTCCAGTTCATGTGTATTCACCATCATATAAATATGGTTCTGGGCCGGAACAACGGAAACGAACCCACAGACCAAAGGTACGAATGAATAAAAACCTAAGGTAATTAGTTCATTAGGGTTTAATACACTATTTATAAATTGGCGACCTGAAACTACGAACTCTAATTTCGAGCGCTAACGATAAAACCGTAGGAATTATAGACTGAAATATCTATCAAGAAGGAGAGAAAACATCTGGATCTTTTATGTGACCTATTAAAACGGCATTTCCCATTAGGCCAATTCAGGGGGCCAACGTGCTGTTATGGAAATAACCAAAATACTATGGTTTCCTTGATGAACCTTAGTTTGAGCACAGCCGTTTACAGCAAAACAAAAACGGTCGCAAACCCTACTGATAACGTCATTTTTCTTCGATTTCCGTACCCCTCATATAGTTCATTCTTCCCGGTATATGAGTAATTCACAAACTCACCTGTTCTGTCTCGTTTGGGTCAGATTTGGCCAAGCGTTCAGCATACGGCAGAGTAGCCTCCACCAATCTCTCATGAAAGTTAGCCGCAGCTTCACGACACTTAGCCAAGTAGTTCTTGAGGTACGGAAAAGAAAAGGTAATTATGGTCTTCAGGGTGTAACTAATCATATCTTCTTTACATAATGGGACAGAAAATCTGGGTTCTGAATTGTGTAGGTTTGATTCAGTGAAAATGATGCAGGGGTCGTACGACGAAGCATGTATCCAGAACATAAGGTAAATGTCCACTCGCAGTACACAATTAGGAGCACTAGTTACCGGCAGAAACAGTAATACCATTTGCTTCAATCACTGATAAACACTTGTCACATTTACCAAAGTGACGGAAAACCCTTATTCAGAAACTCTAAGGGATATTACTAGTAGAAGAGCCCATTAGATAGATTGGTTGACACTTCACACATGGAATTAGGAAGTTTCTTAACTGTTGCACCCGGAAGCAATTAGTTATCGGGTTACCCAACAGCTTGTGATACGGAATGTAAGAAGCAATGAAAAGGTACACAATTAATTTCCCATATCTGTCAAAAGTGAGCCTAATGGTACTAGGTTTGCGGAGTGCTTCTTTATCCACAGATAGAAGTGTATCTTATATCAGTACGCTACAGTGGCTGCTTTTCCGTTACCTCACATCACTAACACCTTTCGGTTAAGTCTCTCAGAATCCACCGTTGATTTGGTATATTGTAAACCTTGGAGCAATAACGCAGTGTGTTCATGGTATTGTGGGAAGTGATAACTAAGAAACGAACTCATTTTAATTTCTAATCATATTCTATTTTTATTATCCGCCGCAAACTTAAAAGAGGTAAACAATTGTTAGTTCGGCCAGATTGTACACTGTCACAAAATAGAGAGTCTGAGTTTTTCTATAATATCGAAGTTATTTCAAGGCTGCAGTATTGACCGCGTAGTTTCTTTTTCTAAAATATGGAAATAACGACCTCGTTTAGCCAAAGGCTGAGTTTCTCCTAACTTATCTAGTGAGAAAAATACTAACTGCACATGTTCGGAGATATCGGTTGTGCATAACCTCGATCCATCCGTTGTGTTCTACCATGTGTCAGAAAAAACTGGTTTCGATCAGAAGATGGCACATGCAAATCAAGAAATAACGAAGGAAAAGGAATAATGTAGGATACGATAACGCATATTCGAACAGTTAAGCAAAATGTAATATTTACCCAACGGCTGGAAATAAATGGCACATTATGCAGTGGTAAATATTTAGCGGCAACAGTCCTCTCTTAATTAGTTGGCACAGCTCAGTCTGATTTGCTTGTAGGTGTGTATCATCGACCCGTGTGGTTTCCTTTTTTGTCACATCACCTGTAGCCTCACAGTTAGTCGACTACAAGCTCTCGGTTCCCCAGGACTCTTGAGTCAACCGGCACCCCATGGATCTTTGCTTCAGTAACTTAAGGACAAGGAAAACATTTCAAGGAGGAACTTACTGAAGGCTCGACAGAGATCAGAAAAGTTATCAGCTGTTCTGGATTCAGTCACTTACCTGGCAGTTCTCTAAAAAGTATACCAACATTTCTCGAATATTGCGCTCAAATTCTTTGCAAACTTCTTCCAGTTGTTCGGCAATAACCATCTCATTAGCCATTAATTGTTCCCATAGCTCATGTATCTTTTCTCGATAATTGGCCATAATCCGTTCGATTATGCTAACTTGTGCTTCCGATGTATTGTCCAGTTTCTGTAAAATCTGTCATGAAAGAGCAATAAGTTGCGGATGTAAACTGGCTGGCATACAGAGTGTGTGCAAAACCACACCACTTTGTGTTTGTGTGTAAAAGGCTTTCTTGTTAAGACCCCAAATAAGAGAAACCTCTTTTGTAAATATTTCAAGCTTTCAGAGGCAAACACGAAAAAACGTTAAGTCACAGTTCCATGGCTATTCAACATGGGAGTATGTCTGTATTTTTAAACTTAATATTGAAAATAACCAATAAAAGACTGATAAAAGTGATAAAGATGTGGGCCTTCTAGAGATGATACCAAAGAGTATGAAACGGAAGCATGAAAGGCTTGATGAATAATAAAACCACGTTTATGCTATCATCTCGGCCACGAATACGATAAAAGGATAAGTTTGGTGAATACAATATTCTAATCTGTGTAAACAGTTTACGTAATTCCATAAAAAATCTGGTGCAGATAAAATTTTGATAGTTACAGCCGATTTTCGAGAAAAACTCCGCAGCTGAATAGCTAATCACCATTACTTGTTTAACACATGGCAAAACTTCGCGGTGTAAGTGTTTATTTATTATAAATTTTCCTTCAAAATGTATATGATCATTCACGTTCCACGTCAAGCCTTAAGGACAGCTCTAAGCAACATGATAGCGATAACGGTTGTCTTTGAAATCAACAAAAAACATTGCCCATTTCTGTTCAACAACAACTTGGGCATCAATCTGAAGAAATTCAAATGGATATATATATATATATATAATATAAATATATAATACGTAATTTATATGTACATATAATGTCAGTGCACTGTAAGGAGAAAGGGCATGATGATGCACATGCTCACTTTCGGAAAATTCTTGCTCGAAGTATATCAGTAATATATAGCAGGATCGCACACAACATAAAATAATATTGGTTAATGATTGTTGCGTATGTTGAACTACTCTAAACAGCCTGAAAATGTTCATCGTTCAGATAAGTCCTATAAAAAAGTACATGTGGAAATGACCAACAGCTTTGTTTGACGAGAGAACAGTCACCTTCGAGGGCACAATTATATTGAAAGTAATTTCCGGATCACCGTCAAAGTAGACTGACTAATTCACAAGTTACCCAAGCAAACAAAGCCGTGCATTGACCAATCTGATTTCGAGTACCACCGCTGTTGCGTAAGTGGAGTCAGAGAAAGGCCTCGGGTGAATTTACAGACAATCTGTAGATCACTTAGAACAATTCCTCCTTTTACTCGGTGTCCTGTGCTTGCAATGTGCTTTGTGATTGCACTAGTTATGATTTATCCCATTCCTATACCCAATCTGGCCGCCGTCATGCTATCTCTAAAATGGTTTATCGAACATGAGCAAACAGATGACAAGATTACCATAGAAGCAAAAGTGTCAGTTAATTTACCGTTGATTATCGTCAAAATCACGAATCGGCCACCTGGAGAAAGTGTAGCCTCAGTAAATATACGGGTGATTTCATTTCTCAGACGCAAAGCAGACAAATTGGTTTTATTCTCTTCACTGAAGAGGAGTTGCAGGTAAAACCCTTTACTATTGGCAGTCCTTATCTTTAATTGCTTGAGCATTTTCAGCACATTTTGCCAGTGCCCGCTCTTTAGTTGTCTTTATCTTACAAACAGTAACCACTCATTCAGTTTTTTCTCCGAAAAATTGTATTCTACTCTAAGCAGGTAAACCTACTGAACTTCCCTTCACCTACATTTTAGATTTATCAAGGAGGATAAACACGTGTTGATTCGTTCACGTTTTCTGCGACATATGGGAAACACGTTTGTCATTTGCTCAGTAGACAGTTTTCCAAAACAGACAGATCGATTTTAGAAGGAAGAAGTTACCGGAGATATATTTTTACGAAATGAACTGCCTGTTAGATAGGCACTTTGCTAGTGATTGAACTGATGTATCGGTCAGCATGGTTAGTTTTGTTTCTTTCGGTTGGAATCTTGGTGAGGATTCTCTCAGTTCTATCTATTCGTTCAGGTGCGAATTTTATTCAACCTGCACTGGCCGAACGGCAACGCAACTACCCCCAAAGAGTTAGGAAACATTGTCCACGGTGGCTACAACATGAAGGAACAGGAACCATAGGGATGCCTTTCTGGGGCATCTGGTAGACTCGGGTCATCAAATAAGCATAGATTGGGCATTCCGAATCGTCTATCGAGTGACCCCTATCCCCACAAACAAGTCCGGTTACACACCCTGGCCACCGCAGCGGCGATAAGCATCCGTCTTTTCTCACCTGCTCTGTGTACACTTTAGAAATTCGTCCCAGCCTTCCAATCACCCTGGTCGCAAGTGGACCACACCCACCCCAGTGACTCGGCTCCAAACCATGTGACTGCCGAGACCCAATTGTATGGATCGACACGTTGATTTAGCCCTAACCCCCTCCCAAAAACTGTGTCCATTCCGGATAAACCTTAACCGCTTAAGCACAACCATTTCCTACATGATTTGTATTGACCAGAGAATGATTCCCTGAAAACGATTGTTTGTCTCTGAGAGCATGTCCTGATATCTTTCAGACCTATTTTCGAAAATCTACTGCAAACCAAGCCTATCGTAAACACAGCAGGTTGGATTAGCAGTAAAATATGCTAAAAAAACACTGTACAGATACCGAATTTGTGAGTTAGTGTTGTCATGGTAGTTATCTCAGTGAAACGAAAGGGGTCCAAGTTTGTTCACTGAACACAATCAATTTTGCTATTGATTTAAGCGAATGAGCAATCATGCCAGTGACAGAGATAAGTAAAGAAAAGTAACTAAGTTAATTTCGAAATCTGATCACCACACACAGTGTACAATCACACAAAAATATCACCTAACTTTCATCCAGGTCCATTTTGCACTTATTCAACCGTCTGTCTGCTAATCTGTTGCGCTTCTTTTGGTTTCCTTCAAATTTATGTAGGAACCGCATATTGTGAGCGACGCTGCGGACATATGTTCACCTTTCCTATCACGTGAACCAGCAAACAAAATGTACTCATTACTCCCGGGTGGTACAACAGATATTCTTAAAATGTGCACACCTCTCACCGCTGAATCCGTCTGTAGCCCCAGTGAATGCAAAAAGCTAGTCCTCAGAATCTTTCATTCTTCTTTGCAAGTTCCGAAAACATTAGACAACAAAGAACAAAATTCGGCATAGCATAGTTTTTAAATCGTCCTTGGCTGAACACTCACATCTCAAAACTGTGCAAGCGCACTCTCCAATGACCTTTTGGGGGAAGCCAAATGGGCACAATAGAACGTGTTATTCCCCAATAACTCGGCTACTGAATTTGGAGAAACGGTGGACTCGCCGTGGTGTGTCCTTACGGTCTAGAAGTGGCCGTGTTCTATTGCCCAATTAGCTTCGTGACATTCGAAGAACGAAAATGATAGCCATAATTTTATATTACCACATTTGCGATCACTTTCATTTCAATGAGTGGGTGAATGTGTGAAAAAATGTTTTTTGTTCTTTTCACCAAGACAGAGATCGCTCACTGTTACTAGAGGTCTTTGTTCCGCTGGATAACCATTTTTTGCTTCATTCTAGTTCACGTTTACACCAATTATTGTCTTACTTGTGTGTGTCGTTTAAATTTGTTCTCCAGATGACAAGTGCAATTACCGATAGAGAATTATTGATGACTTTTGATTTTCACATTTGTTACTGTTTTCCTTAGGAACGAATACAACGGTGTCCGTTGTACCTAAGTAAATGCTCTTCAGTTGCACTCGTCTAGAGCTATTCGAGCATATCTATCAGATGATATGACGGGATTTGTCTCATCCTCATTCTGTAATCCTCAAAGCACAAGAGAGAAGGGAAATAAGACTGAATAACAATAAATAGCCACTTACATGTTGCTTAAATTCCAAGAATTCTTTGATTAACTTCATTCCAGCAGCTCGGTCCGCGGCCTTTGCGTCCCGCAAGGATTCTCGTAAGCACCCTTCCTCGACTGTTCGTTTTTGATACTCTTCCAAACCGAACTGGAAAACCATTCGGCATGAATCTTGCAACTTTTCGCGATATGTGACAGGAGACGGGAATCAAATTTTCCCTTTGGTCAAGGAGTTTTTAAATGGTTAATTGCAAGGAAATTCCGTGCAAAGAAAATACTGTTATCACGAAGTATGTATTATTTTTAGTATACTTCTCATGTTTTTGATCTGACCTCAAATACGGATTACAACAGATGGATGCCGTAGCTAGATTCTTATTTTACTGAATTGCACTGCAATTTTTTTAACTTCGTGAATATTCTATTTATCACAAGCGCTGCAGAAAGTAGGAATGTTTGCAGAATATCTGTTCTCTTCTTGAAGAATGTGGAGCTGGGTAAAATGTCCAAATGAACGGTAACTGTCACGACCACATGCAATCTCCTTTCTTATTTCACCACGGATTTCATCTCTACAGGCGATTTTTTTCAATGGAAAAGTATAATCATAACTTTCACCTTCAGATTGAATTTTATATTTCAATAAAATCACCTAAACAAAGGGATGATATTTGTACTAATGTCCGAGGCAAAAATTCCATCGATTTCGTGGAAATTTTTCATGAGACAAAATGAAAAAGCTTGGGTTACCTTTATCTAGTACTACAGCGAGAATTTTCTAATCAGCAATTGATTCACATGGAGATTCGAGACTTGCCACGGTTGTATTAGGTAAATTAATTATCGTGTAAAAACTCCAGGTAAAATATCGATCTCCCTAGTGAAGTGCACTTGTTTAATTAAGTATCTACGGCTTTGGTTCAAATTAGCGATATAGAAGGGGAAAAAGGATATTGGTCCACAACCTCAACCACTAGGGGCAGAGATAGAAATCGCTGACCGTCGGGATCGGAATCCATGATTGTGTGATACAAGTTGTCACCCTCCAATTCGTCCACAAACGCGTTTGCATACTGCATCTGTAACTTTTTTCGTTTTTCCAGTCGTTCTTCAGCCTCCTCTTCTTCTCGCTGCGCCTCGTTCAATTGATCCACAGTAATTTGGTACTTGTGATAAGCTGCTATACGCTGGTAAAGGGCAGAATTCCTCCTTTGAGGATGTTGTTTTGCGACGAGCCAAATTGAACAAGTAACAAACAATGCTATGATGCTTGGTGTAGTATCATATGTCATTACTTCTGTTTTATTTTCACTTCGAAAAACGTCTCCGGCTACTGTCACCTTCAGTGATGACTTTCGGCCATTGAGGATGTTCAGTCGCATTATCCAAAAGATCTTATTACGGTATTTGCGGCTAAGGTTGACACTGGCAACAAGTACCGATCAACTACGGAATGAATCTCTTTGCCTCACAATTTATTTGTGAAGACAAAACACCAATTCACAATAGCTGCCTTCAGACAATATTCGACAACCAAAATGCGAGAAGGTCTTGACGTCATATGGATAAATTTTAGGCTCTATTCTTCACGCTGACTGAGTTCAAGTTTTCAATCGTTTTTGTTTAATCTGTGAAATTAAAAAACCGGCTAAACAAGAATACGGTTCCAAGTCAGTTCTGTTCCAACCCTCATGAGGAGTTCAGTCTCCCAACCCACATCTAGCAAAGTTTACTAGAATTTCAGAAGGAAGGGACAGTTTTAACGTGAAAATATAAATTATTGAAACATACGTTTCTACTTAGCTAAGCTTAGCAACTTTTCTTTTCCTTTTTTATGCTAATACATTTCACCATGGTAGGGGATTGTTGTTACTGGCGAAAGGCTCAATCCTTTAGTGTTGTCTTCGTCGGAAATACCGACTTTTAAAGAATGAGTAGCGATGACGCGGTATCTTATAGTTTCAGCAGATATCATGCCCACACGTGGTAAGAATGTTAAACAGAAAGGCTCAGTTATTTTTCAATTTATTATTATTTTATTTACTAAATTCAATACATAATCTGTCATTAGTCTGATGATGCAAAGTACCTTTCTAAAAGAAAATAGTGACTACAACAAACGATTTCCAGACACACACACAACAGGTTTAAACATAGCCTGGATGATCACAGTAGCAAACGTTTTTGGCCCCCATGTCGAAAAAAACCAGTAAAATTACGATACTGTGTTTACAGGTAAATCACCTTTTGAAGTCGGCCTGATTAGTACAATTCTCAACAAATGGGATGGAACCCTACAGTATTGCTTCCCAGCCCCAAACTAGATTAGGTGAATATGTGTTGCTTCTGATTCCGAACAAGAGATAACCGTATAGACCTTTTAGATCTATCCACTTGTTAGGACTTACTGCCTGCAGTTAGAATCAACTCCATACGAATATAACTCACGTTTCACTAGCGCACAGACTGCACCAGTGTAACCCCAAAGATTTGCCCAATGCTTCCAGGACATCAAGCGTGAATTGTAATTTTTATTGTTCAACTTGCACAATGAAAGATCGTTCATTATAACCGACTCCTTCTATGAGGTTTTACTTTGAAGGCACCGATAGTTGTGCTTGGTGAATACGTCAATACCGAATAATAGATGGTTTATAGTTTAGATTAGGTCAAAAGACAAAAATGTCTGTGAGATAGTATTAAGTGAAATAGGTGTATTCTTACGACAGCGTACTCACCATATCCTCACGAATTCGCTTGTAATCCAGGTATTGTAATTTCGAAAGAAAGGCGTAGATAAACAAGTGATAATTTGGTTCCAAAAAAGAAGGATTTCCTTCTAAGGTTAGGGAGTACAGATTTGGAAATTTCCGCAAGTAGAGAACCTAGATTTAGAGTGGTTCAGTTGTAGTTGCAAAATATTGTCAAGTTTTATCTCACGTCCTCCAGGTTTTCGATCATATTTTTGCCCAATGATAAATACTTTAGTGATTTCAATTTATCCATTCCTTCGATTTTCGTAATCTGGTTATTGAATAAACTGATATCTTCAAGTTTCGTCAACTTTTCCAAATTCTCGATTTTTTGAATTCGATTGCACGACAAATCTGTAAATCCGGTTGATATCGGTTTAAGTCAGTGTGTTGTATTATTTTACAAAATACGAAATAAAATCTGGTTGATATAATCGTTTTCGTTATGAAGCCATCATAGCAAAGTGGCAAACTTCATTCAAATGGTCTACAGACAAGAGTACTATAACAAAACTCCCCAGTTCATAAAATATTCTGAAGAAGGTTACTCGCGAAAAGGGAGTAACTTCTTACCCTCGAAATCAGACAACTTGCAGTTAGTTTTGTATAGGTAAATATCGATAACGAATACAGTGCACCATAACCTGAGTGTTTTACAACTTATGTTATCAGCAGAAGTAAGCATGGTTTCCATAAAAAGACTGACAAACACCTGGGAAGTGTAGTTAGATCTTTTCTTTGAGTGAAAAGCGTTTCTATTGCAAACTCAGTCGGCCGATATTCCGACAACTAAATTAATTTAAATGTGACGAGGTTGGACATTTTATCAAATAGAACAAGAGGAATCTGAATCAGGGTTACAAAATAGCAGATTCTCTCTCCTACATAAATAAATTTTTCACTTTCTCTGTGACTCGAATTAAATTCGTTGAACAAAAAGCGAACTTGAGATGATTCTTTATCTTGCTTCAACAAGTAACCTATGTTGGAAAATCCTAAGGTTGGTAATACCGCATAGTAACTGTGAAATTAAAGTTTTGTGAACATGACTCAACTAATTACTGACAGCCTAAAATGATGGCCACATTTAATTAAGTTTTGACGAATGGCATTGAAAATCCGTCTCCTTGCTGAGAAGCAACTTACCCAACCACGTTAAGTTAATCAAACTGTCCAAGTTTTCAATTTTCTCGATGAGATTATTATCCAGTTGCAATTTGGTCAAAGAAACAAACTCATCCAAATTGCTGATTTTTAGAATATCTAGGTGATGTGGGATTGAAAAGATTCATAATAAGGATTTCTTGAAATAATATTTGGAATACCTTTGGTTTTTAAAAACAATATGGCACATTTCAAATTTTTCTAAGAAAGAGTTTGTTGTGTGATATTTAGGCTTTATAAAGTAGCTTCTTTTTGCTGACTGGACGAACACAGTTCTTGGGCCAGCCTGGTGAGCGTGATGGCAAATGCGTTTGTGGGAATCATGCGTATGTATGTGAGTAGTGTTCACCACCCATTGTGACACTCGGCAAACATGAGAGAATTCCACTTGTGGAAATCAGTGAACCGTCGAAAATTTATGAAATCCCCTTTTACTGTAAACATTATTCTTGAACTCTTTTTGAAGTTCACTGGTCACATTCTGTAAAGTATAATTCTGCCTTAGGGAGTTTCATGTAAATAATATTCGACTTCGAATCGGCTACGGTAGATCTCAGTACTCCCCCAGCTCCTTTAGACTGTAATCGATTTCTGTTTCCTTTTCAAGCTCCAGATATTGAACACAGGGACTTCTGGCAGAAGCGGTTTAGGAGTCAAGCCTTGATCTGACGCTGACTTAACAAATATTGTAAACATAACCTGTCTTAGCCGAATAAGCTCGTCTTAGAGCCCCAAAACGCACTTTTTTTGATGTGCTGTTCGACAGGTAGGATTAGTAAGTCGAGGTGGTCCATGAGCTTTATTTCATGGAAGTCCTAACCGCTCCTTATTCCAAAAGCATTCAGGTCTTTTTATCGGAAAGCCAAACCACCCCGTGGTTCATATTGTATTGCTAGTCTAGAGAAGTGGACTTCCCGTGTGAGAATTTTTCTCTTAAACTCACACTATTTCGGTTATACGAGGAGGATTAGGTGCATTTGTCAGCTGTTTTTGTGTGGTATTTAACTGCAACCGATAAAACATATGTGCAGAAAACCATTGTCTGGCATATCTGTTTAGCTTGCTATGGAACTTCTCCGATGACGATGTGGGCCTTTTAGTATAGATTGAATAGAAAGGATTCCATCTTTACAAGGGAAGATAGTACAGCGAAATCCGGTAGGTTGTTCGCTTCAATTTGAAGGGTTATAATAATAATTCTATTAACTTAATTCCTTTCTTTTTATTGTGCACTTTTGGCACAGTACTTTAAAAAGGGAATCGCGTCCAATTGGATATTACCAAACGGGAAATGACCGAGGGCAGCGGGAGTGGAACCTGGGAAGGAAGTGTCTGAAGTCCAACGTGGTAACCTTTTGACCACCGCCGACCAATCCATATTAAGCTATCCAGGATAGGCTGTGAACAATCCATTCTGTGAAATTTTCTTCACTACTTGGTTAAATCTCACTGAAGGTAAACCTCTCAACTTTTTAACCTCAGATGAAGCAGTTATAAAGTCATGGATCTACATTGATGATCAAAGCTTCCTTCATACAAGATTGATTATTTTCATATTCTAAAGGTTTTTCCATTTATAACGCTAGTTACTTATCGGTACGGTTATAATTATGAACAATAATACTCTCATGCACTTACTGAATGACTAAAACACCCTTTGTCCTGTATTTGGATCCTAAAGCAGACACTGAATATATTATGAACTCTCCCTACCCCAGAGATAAATTATTTGTTCGTTTTCTGCAATTAAACTTTTTATTTTGCACAATAGACGGCTATGGAACCACATTTACAAAGCCTTTCATGTAGTGTCAACCGAGAAATAGGAATATGTTTTGGCATGAAACGGTTAATATTCATCACATCTTACTTTGAAAATTAAGCGACAATTGCTTCACCGTATCATACTCGATGCCCTCAACCCGGGCTATTTTTCCCGCCTCCTCTTTCGGGCCTTGAGCATAAACTGCTGCTCGAAGCAACGTCTGGCTAATCACCGTGGGCTCTCGGGTTCCATAGAGATGATCGATACCTTTCATAGGATGAAATGTGAATCACTTGTTTGCATCTTTTGTATGTAGATCAAGAGGTAGCAAATTTCAAATCAAAGTTAAGTTGCGATTATTGTTTTATTTTTGCCTACGAAAATGGAGAGAAAGAGAAGATCCTGTATAAAACGATTCAGCTTGCTATGTACTCTTTTTTCTGATATTATTAGTAACGATATCTTACTCTTTAGTCGGAGCTGTAAGATGAAATGGCAACTAAAATGATAATCCTAATGATTGGCTTTGGTGTGAGGATTCCAATAAGTTTCACCCGAGCCTGGTAAGGCTCATTCAACCTGAACTGGGCCGAGTTTCGCAGGGGAGCAACTTGAAATACATAATATCTATTTTCCAAACAAATGAAAGCACGTTACTGAAGATTAAGTTAAAGGTACATATTGTCGTAAGATAAAACCAGCTACTGTTTTTTGCTGTCTTGATCTTAAGAAGGGGACTATTTTAGTCGCAAAACAATGTATTGTCCTCGTCCTGGAATCCCCACGCATTCAAACTAGTGATACTTCTGATTGTGTGTTTGATTTTCCACTTTATCTAATAAAACCGCTTGTGATCCACGGAAAAAGAGTTAGCTTGTGCCACGTGTCTTAAAGAGCGCTGACAACAGTTTCTCTGAATTATTCTTCTGCCTAATATGAGAATATTCAGATTTTCTGAGCATCCTCCACACTATCAAAAATGACTCCAGAAATGTGATGACAGCAGACTTACTGGGCGGGAAAGTTTTTCTAGCTCAGGTCTCTGGTCAAATTAGTTCGTTTTGTACCGTAACAGGAATTGGAACTTGAAAACCACTATCATCAATTATTTCAGGTAACCTTAATTGCCCCACTGCCTTTCAACTGCGTGATGAATCGACACTGAAATCCATCCCTAATTGTCCGATAAACTTCAAAGTGAAACAGGTGAAAAACTAATGCTTTGAGGAACCAGGCAAGCATGGATACGAAGTGAACAGAACTTACGAGTAGTCTGGAAAGTTTCAAATGATGGTATAGAATCTTCTGTAAGCAAAAAATAAATAACAAACATGATTTACCAAATTCAGCCTTGCATAATAATTATCACTCTCAAAGTATTTTTATGCTCATCATATTGGTATTATCATTGCATATGGCGAAGATTTAGTAGCATACCAGACTGAAAGGTACACTGTAAAACTCCTTCATATAGGAAAAGTGAACTGGGGACTCTCCGTATATAGGTACATTTTTCGATTGCCTATCAGTATCCCCGCAAAAGTTGAGGACAAATCCCATTAATCCGAACCAGGAACCTTTGACGTCGGTCTTGAAGACCAAAATGCCTCCCCATAAGGAGTACTGAGTCAATTTATCTGAACATTCAAAAGACTACCCATGAGTACGCACCTTTAGGTTTAACGTGGTCAGTGCCACCTTGGTACTACTGATTGACAAGAAGGGCCTAAAACTGCAAACTTTCAAATAAAGGCAGGTCAACAGTCCATCAGTTGAGATCTATTCACTATTTCTATCGGCTAAAATAAACTCGGACAAGTGGAGATGGAACATGTAAAGACGCAGAAGTTGAAGCCATTCGGGTGAAGGAGACTGGTTCAACTGCACTACGTACTGGCAAAGCAGGTGCGTGTCAGAAAGTCCTAACCACACAATATTTTGTCTAAGCAGAATGAATTCATGAGCCTATGAAATAGTGAAGCTATTGGATAACATGAGGTTTCTTTCCGCTACATAATCATGTCTAAGTTAATGCGTTTGCCGGCTGTGAGGAGCAAGCAATGTTGCGAAGGCAAGAGGAAAACAGTGGTGACTAAGACGGCCACTAAGTGGGCAAAGTTGGGGCGGTCCCTGCAGTACTTTGTCAGGCAGTCCAGTTTGTGGAACGCGCGTCAGTATATAACACAAACTGACAAATCTGTTGCAAAACGTTACTCAAGTACAATACAAATTGTACAATAGTCCTTCCCAATTTCAAAAACACAAAACTTTCTTCATGCACTATTTCAAACAAAAAATGTTTTGATGCAATTCCACTTTGCATTACGAGAGTTTCATGAGTGCAAGTTACCTGATTTAGTCGCTGTTATCCCGAAAAGAGCTCGCAAGTCCCCTACAGAAGGGACACCCCGCATTTACGAACTTTTTTATCTTCCTTTTCAATGTCCCCGGTTGAAGAGTTTTGTTGTGTATAACGACGTTTTCAGATAATTTCTCGAAATGGTTCTAGTTGCATGCATTATTTTAGGTGTCTCTTTTCAGCTAACGAAAGTGTTTCCCAATTTGATGGAATAAACTTCTACTTCTGATTGGTAGTCATAAGCCTGTAAAACTCAAGGGCTTCATTGAAAAATTTTGAAGTTTGGTGGGATAAAATTTCAGATTTCACATGCGCTCTACGCATGCAAGGTTTCATCGCCATGAACCACTTGCTCAAACAAACCCAAACCATTGTCACTAAAATTTATCTATGAAAAATTTGTGTGATACCCAGCTGGTTGTCATAAGATGGGTAAGTACTTGTGACAGACGAGGCAAAATGGAATTGCTTTGAGTGATTTACCTAGAAACACTGAGTTAGAATCTGATCAAGGAAATGGACCATCTTGTCACGATCAGAGATCTAAACTGAAATCAGTTTTTAGATGACAGTAATCACCTGGTCTATTATACCATCACACACCTCAGTTTCGTTTGTTCACACGAATGCCTTACAATGTCGAACCGGCAATGATACGCTTAACCGGTGGTTTTTATTGTCATTGACAGTAGGACAAAATGTGACAAATTATTTTTTCTTCCTAAATGTTTGAATAGAACCAGAATTATTATTCATTTCCCAGAGGACGTAAATCTTCCTTTTGTTTTTATCATGGAATATCAGAAAAATGCTTGATTTTCGGATGTACGATAAACTTTTTTAGGAACAATGACTATGCTAATAACACTGCTGTATGAGAAACCTATAACCTTTAAAAAATTTTGTATTTATTAAGATGTTATAGTAGAATAGTAAACCCCAACCGCTTACTTTCATTTCTCTCAGTATCGTTTTTCACATGGTAGCCCAATCTTCCTTATTGGCTTGGAGAAGATACTCAATATAGATTTCGATTTGGCCTTTACTTACAGCTTCATATGGCCTGAATATCAACTGAGCTCAGAACATCCATGAATTCTTCTCTAATAAATTTCAAAAAATGTCATGCAAATTAATGGGCGTATACCTTACATGTTACTTAGAAGGGACTGGGCGTTGTGCAGCTTGCCTGGAAATTTGACAAGCCCTTTTAATTTTCAGATTATTGTGACACAAAAGAAATCAGTGAACTGGTTTCTGATAAAAAGTTCTGTTCAGTCATTTCATTTGGTTGCTAGCTCCACACTTCTGTCCGCCGATTTCGTATGCTACCCGGTGGCATCTTTACTTTGAGGGCAGACTGAGTAGAAGCGTAAAGTTCATAAGAGTTGAAAACAGAACAAGGGAAAGAGATTGTTGTTCCAGGGAAGATAAGTCTTTACTTTACAATTTGTCGAAGGCTAAATACGTGATCAGTATGACCCCATCCGGGCTTAAAAGCTGCCTGGTTCTAACATGAACATGTGTCACGGATGTTGGGTAATCCGTGAAGAATTTATTTGGGCGAACACTTAGGATCCGACGCTAGCCATGCTAATTCCGCTGTGTTTTTCTCAAGACCTATCATTCTTCTTGTAAATAGGCATAATCACAGATTCATACTAGCTCCTGAGGATTTTGTATCTATCCCAAATGATCCGGGGTAGCTCTGGTAGCTCCATAACCGCGGTATCTCTTCCGCCGTAGAAAAAGGATGGCGACAACCCATTCGGTCCAGTCGTGTTGTGGATTTCAAATAACGTACCTCCCTCACTTTTCATCATTTTGCATGCTTGAATCCAGATGCTAGCTTAGCTGTTCCTCGCCTAAACCAGAATAATAAATTCTTTTTCTGAGTATGAAGCTGGGCAACACTTTCTCTTAAAGAAGCGCTCGTAGTCAAATCGGCTATCAGAAAATATTTCCGCTCCTCCGGAGCCCATTAAAAACGCACCTCAAGTTTTGGACTAACCATTGGCTCCTACCTCGGCGACCAGAATCGCCAAGTCATCTAGTAACTGGAAGAGTCCTTCAGGCGGATACAAACATGTTGATGCAACCAGACTGCAGATGGTTCCGATGGGCCCTCATCAGTCAGGCCTTAATGCTGTGTTCTGCGGTAGCGCATTTAATTCTGGGGAGTAGAATTTCTAAATATGCTACTGAAATCAGGAGCAGTAGTTAAAATAGTCATCGGTCAACAAAAAGTCGTGTTGTTCGCTTGCGAAGATGATAACCGCTACTGAGATTTAATCATAGGAGCCTATAACAGCCTAATTTTATCGCTAAGTGACCGCAAGAGGCTAACAAAATAATTCTTTGGCGTGGTTGATGTTATTCCAACCAATATTACCTAGCCTGTTGTGAACAAACTGGTCAAATTGGTCAATGTTACATCAGCTTTCACGGAAAACGCGAGTAAAATCGCATTCGCTCAGTTGTATTTCGCTACTTGGCACAATACTTATCGCTAACCTATCCGCAGTTCAGTAGTTTATAAGCACATTATTCTCCTGAATTAGAGATGACTCGAAGAATCAGATACCATTGTAAAAACCATGAAAGGTTCTCTTTAATCTGCTTCCAAATTCATAATATTTTGTTATCTTCCGCAAGCGTAATATTTTGGTGCCCGGTAACTTTCTCTTCCATTTCCAGATAACCTGTGTTCTTACACCAAGTTTTTTGTTATCAAGGACTCCTGGGCCGTCTGGCTTATCCAACACAAATGCAGGCTCTCTCTCTCTCACACACATACAACAAGGTTGACGGCTCTACCTCAGTTCGTTTGCGTACACCTAGACTTCCTTCGTCTGGCTGGATCCTTCTTTAAGCTACATGTTGTGCTCATGCACACAACCTTATCGACGGTTCACAAACCCTCATTTCTCGATACTAATTCATTTCCACGACCCCTCGACTTCTGAGTCTATTGGTTCCCTTTTTCCGCAGCCTAACTTTTTCCTCTCCGCTCACTACACATGCATCAAGTCCCAAGTGATCAGGTTCGCTGGCATTTAGGACACCCCCAATAGTTGTCTTGAACACTTTGGACACAGCCGTGCCTTATGTTTACACCTCTTGTCACTTGCTGACATTTTCTTGATAACTATTTGGTAAAAGACGCACTATCACATCGCTGACGCAGTTTCTTTGTTTACAACTACACCCGGACATATCAAAATTCAAGGTTTGGGCATTTCGCAGCCTTATCACAGTTTAACCAATAGTTCCATATCCGGACCCTTGTCCTCTTTCACTGGCGGCTTCGGGATTTTGCGCATCACTCGACTTTCCCATTCGATTTTCCGGGTAAACTCTGTAGATTCACGGATTGCTGCTCTTCTGAAGGCTACCGCTCAGCAGAAACCTAACTCGGATATCAAAATAACCACCAGGAATGGAAAGTAGGGAATGAAACGAACAACAGTATTATTCTGATCGTTCAGTAATTCAAATACAAGTGTTATCTTTCACGTTGAGTAGTCCTATTTTCCTGATTTTGATCACAGATTATGTCTCTCGTAACCGTGGAACGCAGCTTTGGAAGCTTAACACGCTCTAAATGGGCAAGTGTCCTGGTCCAAAGCTAGAAATCAACCGTTAGCACCCAAAATTGGGCAAACAGTAGCTACGCTCAGAGAAGCTACTGGTTGTTTCTAATTGTTAACTGCGGTTGTAGAATGATTCATGTTGTGTGTCTGACTTTAGTCTTGTAATAAGATTCAATTTGCCACTTAAAAACGATCATCTTGTCTGCAGTATGCACTAGTGAAGATGCAGTAGAAACTTTGTGGAATACATCACGCAACTTAGTGTTTTTGATCTATTTCTTCAGATTATATAATTATATTGAGGTCTGGGGAACGATACGGGGAACACACGGTCAGGTAGGCAACATGCAAGCGAATACAAAT
This sequence comes from Fasciola hepatica, assembly GCA_948099385.1. Taxonomy (NCBI): domain Eukaryota; kingdom Metazoa; phylum Platyhelminthes; class Trematoda; order Plagiorchiida; family Fasciolidae; genus Fasciola; species Fasciola hepatica. The sequence continues at coordinate 2,598,261 of CANUEZ040000108.1, forward strand.
ACAAGTCAAAAAAGGTTCACTTGTTTTGGTGCCCCTGATTGCTATTGCACAGCAACATCATTACTCGGGAATCAAAACAATTACCAGTATGAGAAAAAGAGTGCAAGAACTACAAATAACCGCATCATTTTGATGAGCACGTTGTAATAATAGGGGTGCTTTACTTGTTATGATGCTTAATTACATCTTCCTCCCTATAATCGGTGGTTAGAAGCCCAACGGGCCGTGAATGGCCAAGTGCACTGGTTCGCCTTTAAGGACCTTTCTTCCATGTTCTGGATTGGCCACTCATGGGCGTTTATCTTATCAAGGTTGACGTAGCCTTTGAAAGGTGGTATAATGTGAATTATCCCAATCGAATTCAACTGGACTAGGGACTAAATATGCATATGGAGTTTAGTAATGTTTCTAATAATATCATTCAAAAGACTTTATTAAGCTGTGAGACATGGATAATAATCACTTTCGTTTGTTCTGGAGGATTGTACAGCAACCGTAATTGTTTCGTACGGGATTATTTTCGCGTATGGTGTAGCTTTAAACGTACTTCGCGTGACCTCTTCCTTATCACTAGAACGCCGAGGGAGTTCAAGGGGACACTGGCTCGTGATAAAAATCAAATGACTTCTTTTTTTCATAGCAGATTTTTAAGAATCCGTCACCTTCTTTGATAACAAGCTTCCGCGTTTCCCCTCGGAATCCGGTCCACAATCTAGGAACACCGAAATCACTTTCCAGGACAGAAAGACCAGGTGTCCGATACCAGCCGTGTAAGGATCCTAGTTACTAGTTGGGAATAAGGTTTATCTTGAACACTGCCCCCAACTGCTTGTCTCATTCGATGGCAGACGATTTGGCATTCTTAATAAAGAACAATACCACGTCACAACTCTTTCTTGCATTGAAAAACGGTACGATTTTAGTCCGTTTTAACAAAACACTTTTGTACTACCCAGTATGGTATCTTTCCTCATTTTAGAGTAAAACAGTTCAGAAGTCTTCAGGAATAACATTTTAGCTTAAAGTTTCGCAACCATTTCTGCTAATCTGTTAAAAGAACAGAAGGCTACAATTCAACAAGCTTCCAAGCTTTTGTGAAAGAACAGAAATATAGATGAGTGTTGCCATCGGTGCTTACCTTTCGCTGAAACCGGCCTTGATTCCACATTCATGTCAACAATCAACAAGTGAGTGACTCAGAATGAGCCCACGCCACACGTGATGAAGTCAGATGCTTCATGTCGCCTATCAGGCGGTAATTCAAATAAAAATGTCGATAAAAATTGCACTACCTCAGATAGTTCATCGAACTTTTTTGGATGCCTCAAACAAACGTGTACTCTTGATGAGATAATGTTTTCTGATAGTACTCTCTGACATCACAATTTTATTCACAGACACAGTGGAAATTGATTATGCAGTTTATCATTGAGATCAATGCTTTGGCCAACAGTTGACGGCAAAACTTTCTAAATCCTCAGCTGGTATTTTTTTAAATTACAGCGTGAAACACATTATCAGATAAGTTGTCTTTTACTGGGTCACGTGCGCTCAAAGTAGTCCAGAAGTTAGATTTTCTCGGAAATAATCTGAAGTTATCTGAACTGCATTAAAAGGCGCTCTCAATAATAAAGCAACCGTGTTGGTAATTATTGGGCGCAGTATTCAAACTAACGTGAAAATCTCGAGTGGAAAATCATCGGTTTAAGAGACTGTTTATTAAAGTCTGGAAGTTCCTTTACGTACATATTAAATTGGAAAGAAAGAAGGCTTTACTGCTCGGAATTCGACGTATCTATTGAGACTCAACTAAAATAATCACGACAAACATTAGAAATACGGGATTTAACATGACAGTTCAAAGGGTTGTCTATGTAGGCTACCAGCACAGGAATTAACCGTTTCCATCATTTTGGTCACAATTCACCAAGTATTGGATACCCATAGATGAGTGTATCTTTCGTTACTTTGAAGAATGGATAAGTTCGGCCTCACTACTACAGATGTACCAAAGGAACATTTTTGATCAGAATATGAAGAAATTTTCGTGGTCCTCAAGAGAATTTTCGAATAAGGTCAGTGAGGGTACGAGCTAACCCACTTGTAGTGACCTCGATCGTTTTAAGAAAATGACTATTTTCTGGACACCATTTTTGATCTATTTTCTCCACGATCTTTTCTGACGTTTGACATTGACCTCAGTGTTCCCCGGTTGCCTACGTTTTACTGGACTGACTTTTCCGAGGTTTCCGTCGACCTCGTTTCAAATCACTTTCACTTTCGTTCGTTCGCTCGCGGTTCGCTCTCAGCACAGCCGTCGCGTTTCGTTCCGTTTTCCGTTCGGTGTATTTCTCGTATCGGTACTGTTTCGGTGCCACGATATATAGAATACACCTCGCATCTGCAAACCGACTTACGTCTTCTCTATTCGTCCGATAGAGGGGATATCGTTGGTATTCGCTGCTAGACCCGATAGGAGACACGTTCGCCAGCCGCACCCGAACGTCTTCTATATTGGTGAGCCCAAGAACTTCCAGGACCTCCTGGATTATTCGCCCGCCCGGTGAGTCTGTGATTTATCGCTGTTTCACGTCCTCCTTTCGTTGCACGATATATATTTTTTACGATATATTATCGCAACGTAGCCATGTCAGAGGATAAGGCGCAGCTCGACACAGATCTCACTCTGTCTGCGGTTGCCTTTAAACCCGTGGCGTTTATCCCTCATGATCCAGAGGTTTGGCTTGCAGCCTTAGAGCTGCAGTTTGAGGCACGTAGGATTGTTGGCCAACGCCAACGATTTTCCTATGCCTTAGAGGCTATTCCAGGTGATGTTATCGCCTCGGTGAGGGATTTGGTATTAAATCCTCCTCAAGTGCAGCCGTACGATCGGCTTAAGGAGGCTATACTACAACATTTCCTTCCTTCTCGGGAGGAAAGGCTACGTCAGCTACTAGCACGGCACCCCATAGGTGATACTAAACCCAGCCGCCACCTAGCTCATCTCCGGTCTTTGGCAGGGCCCGCCGATAAGGATTCGGAGATAGTTAAGGAACTGTGGTTGGATTCTCTACCCTTCCACGTTCAGACCACCGTTACTGCTCTCCTCGAGGACTCGTCCTTGGAACGAGCAGCCGCCGTGGCTGACAAAATTGTCGCACGTGTCGGCAGTGGGGCTAATCCCCTCATTGCCACGACATCGCGCAATCCTAGGGGTGTCGACCTGGATGAATCGCCGGAGAGGCCTCGGCACTCTCGATCCATCCAGCGCCGCCTGTCCTTCAAGGACAGAGTTAGAATACCTACACCTCGCAGTAGCCCACGTAAACAACGGCACGGACGGGCGCCCTCCACTGCCCACGTCCGCCGTGAATCCGCCTCACCTGCCTCATCCAAACCCGATCACCCTACCAGCGGCTTTTGTTGGTTCCATCGCGTTTTCGGACCAGCCGCCCGTAGGTGCCGACAGCCGTGTTCATACGCGGCGGGAAACGCCACTGCCGGCGAGTAGAAGCGGCCGTACTCGCCGGCAATCAGTCTCAGGTTGGCCGTTTATTTTACGTGCATGATTCGTGCACTAACGCTAGGTTCCTAGTCGACACTGGGGCCCAAGTTTCTGTCTTGCCGGTTGGTAAAGACAAGCCACGAGCTTCTCTGCTTCGGCTGTCAGCGGCGAATGGTTCCTCCATTCCTACCTACGGCACGAGACAGCTTGCGGTCAACCTGGGACCACGACGACGGTATCTGTGGACGTTCATTCTTGAGGATGTTCCCACAGGCATACTGGGAATCGATTTTCTGCAGCACTATGAATTACTTGTTGATTCACGTAGGCTGCAGCTTATCGATCCTTCGTCGGACATTAAATTTACGGGTACTGCAGCTCGAACAGATGCACACCGAATCACAGGATTGTTTTCTAACATTCCGCACGATTTTCAGTCTTTGTTTATTAAATTCCCCATATTGACTAAACCATTTGAAGAGATAGAGACAGTGACCGATCGTGTGGCACACCACATTGTCACTAACGGACCACCAGTCACGGCACGACCTCGCCGACTGGCACCGGACAAATTGGTTTTCGCCAAACGTGAGTTTGACACTTTACTTTCTAAAGGTATTGTTCGTCCTTCTCACAGTCCATGGGCCTCACCTCTGCACATGGTTCTTAAGAAAGATGGCGTTAGCTGGCGACCATGTGGCGACTATCGCGCACTAAATTCGGTTACCCGTTACGATAGTTATCCGATACCCCACATACACGACATCACGGCATCACTTCACGGCACGACTGTATTTTCCAAGATCGATTTGGTGCGAGCCTATCACCAGATCCCAGTCGCCGCTGAAGATGTCGAGAAAACCGCTGTCACGACTCCTTTTGGTTTGTTTGAGTTCCTACGTATGCCTTTTGGTTTGCGAAATGCTGCTCAGACATTCCAGAGGTTTATCGATAGCATTACACGAGACTTGGAATTTGTTCACGTCTATATCGATGACTTGCTAATCGCATCGTCGAGCGTAGATGAACATTTCCAAAATTTGACGCTACTATTTCAACGTTTGTCCGAACATCGAATAGTAGTCAATCCTGATAAATGTGAACTTGGCAAGCCGGAACTTGTGTTCCTCGGCCACAAGATCACTCGAGAGGGTATTAAGCCTTGCGAGGATAAAGTGCGCGCTATTTTAGATTACGCCGTACCGTCCTCAATCAAGGAGCTCAAGGCATTTTTGGGGTTAGTTAACTTTTATCGTCGTTTCATACCCCATGCCGCTGAACGTTTGCTTCCATTAACTGACCTACTTCGTGGCAATCCACGTAAGTTGTCGCTTACGGATGCCGCACGAGTAGCGTTTTCGGAGATTAAAGCGACCTTAGCTCAGACCACGCTCCTCATGCACCCAGTTCCTTCCGCCACGCTAAGCATAGCGGTGGATGCATCAGACTTTGCCATCGGAGCGGTCCTGCAACAGTCTGTTTCTGGGATATGGCAGCCATTAGAGTTCTACTCTCGACGCCTCAATCCCACGGAAACCAAATATAGTGCTTTTGGTCGCGAACTGCTGGCTGCATATAATGCCGTTAAGCACTTCCGCCATGCAGTCGAGGGTCGATATTTCATCCTCTTTACAGACCATAAGCCTCTGACGTATGCATTGCATACTAAGTCTGATCGTTACTCTCCACGAGAAGTCAGACATTTAGACTATATTTCTCAGTTCACGACTGACCTTCGACACGTTAAAGGTGAGTCGAACTGCGTTGCAGATGCTTTGTCGCGTATTCCGCTTAATGCCATTAAATCTCCGGTTTTAGACATCCCTGCCATGGCTGCCGCACAGGCACAGGATTCTTCATGTATGGAAGCAGCTCAGTCATCGTCGTTACAGTGTCAGTCCGTACCTCTAGCCACCAGTGCTGGGACGATACTCTGCGACATGTCTACTGGCATACCTAAACCAGTCGTACCCTCTGCATATCGACGTCTCGTGTTCGATACCCTTCATGGACTCTCTCATCCAGGCATCGCAGCCAGTCTCCGATTAGTAGCTGCACGATACGTCTGGCCGTCCATGAATAAAGATGTTCGTATGTGGGCAAAACAGTGTCTACAATGTCAACGATCTAAAGTGCATAGGCACGTAGCTTCGCCTATCGGTACTTTTGCTACGCCTGATGCTCGCTTCGATCATATCCACGTAGACATTGTGGGTCCATTGACCCCATCACACGGGTATACCTATTTACTAACGTGCATCGATAGATTTACGAGGTGGCCCGAGGCTATTCCCATCTCTATCGTCACGGCCGAATCAGTGGCTCGACATCTGATAGAACGATGGATAGCTTCATATGGTTGTCCTTCCACAATCACTACCGATCGAGGGCAACAATTTGAGTCCGATCTATTCTCTTCATTAACTCACATGCTGGGTACGGAACGCATTCGCACGACCGCGTACCATCCGGCATCGAATGGTTTAGTCGAACGTTTTCATCGCCAACTCAAAGCGGCTCTTAGAGCACACGAGAGCCCCGACTGGTACGAAACGTTACCGCTAGTTCTGCTTGGTATCAGGACTTGCATAAAGGCAGATATCCAATGTTCCGCCGCAGAACTTGTCTACGGCACGACATTACGACTGCCTGGGGAATTCTTTACGCCACGGAGTACAGATTCACTTGCCGTACAGACTTACGTTCATCGTTTGTCTACGTACATGCAAACTCTCGCTCCGGCGCAGACTCGAATGCAGCGACGACAGGTTTTTGTTCCGACCGAACTCGAAACTTGTTCGCATGTATTCATTCGTGTTGATTCGGTACGGAAACCATTACAACAGCCTTACGAAGGTCCATTTCGCGTGATTTCTCGTCACGATAAGACCTTTAAGGTTGATCGACACGGTCGTGTCGATACCGTTAGCATCGATCGTCTCAAAGCCGCGTACGTTGATGATAGCGTGTCGCCCGCTGACATGAGATTCGATGTTAACCCTGCACTGCCTGTTGACGACACTTCCGTGTCACGTCAAGGTCTGCAGTTAGCGTTGCCTGCTACGACTTCGAATGAGGCTATCGTCTCACGTTCAGGACAGCACCCAGTTGGTACTGCTACGACTTCGAATGAGGCTATCGTCTCACGTTCGAGTCAGCAGTCAGTTGGCCCTGCTACGTCCTCGAATGAGAATACTGTCTCACGTTCAAGTCAGCAGAGCACGCCTACGCACCCGTCCGTGAATGAGGCTCCCGTCTCACGTTCCGGTCGGAAGATCGTTTGCCCAGCACGTTTTCGCGACTAGGTCAAACACGATCTTAACCATTGCACTTCGCAGTAATAACTTTCGTGTTTATCGTTTCGACACGATTTAACATACCTCATTAGTTATTACTGTATTCTAGTCAAGTCCATTGCGGTTGCTACACCAGTTTTTCGTTTCTTTTTGTTTCATGGAACCTCGCCATATGGTACGCTTCGCTGGTCCCACGAAATCTGGAGAATTTTGGCACCAACGTTTGCATTCTGGATCGGCCTTGTCGTTCTCGTTCCTGCCCATTTACGAACCTATCGATTTGGCTTCCGGATATCATATTGGTTAACGGTTACCCGACACTGGACGTTTTTGGTGTGGCACACCTTGATGACGATTTACGCAACCGACGTCATTGGCAACGAATCTGGTTTACGCTCGACCATCATCCTACGGTTCCTGCATACCACGGATTCTGCCCCTCAGCATCCTACAGCACAGCTACATGCACGTATTTTGCACGCATTCGCGCACACGAATACCGTTTGTATGCCTTTTCCTCCTTGACATTTTTTCGAAAGCTTTCCGTGCTTTCTAGCGGGGGGCTGCTGTAGTGACCTCGATCGTTTTGAGAAAATGACTATTTTCTGGACACCATTTTGGATCTATTTTCTCCACGATCTTTTCTGACGTTTGACATTGACCTCAGTGTTCCCCGGTTGCCTACGTTTTACTGGACTGACTTTTCCGAGGTTTCCGTCGACCTCGTTTCAAATCACTTTCACTTTCGTTCGTTCGCTCGCGGTTCGCTCTCAGCACAGCCGTCGCGTTTCGTTCCGTTTTCCGTTCGGTGTATTTCTCGTATCGGTACTGTTTCGGTGCCACGATATATAGAATACACCTCGCATCTGCAAACCGACTTACGTCTTCTCTATTCGTCCGATAGAGGGGATATCGTTGGTATTCGCTGCTAGACCCGATAGGAGACACGTTCGCCAGCCGCACCCGAACGTCTTCTATACACTATTGGTAGACAGCCAAGTTCCGTTGGCAGTCTGCACCGGTGCGGTGCCAAGCCCATGGCTTGAGACGGCGGAATCTGGAGTGACAGGACAGCCGATTGGTGGCATGGGTCGATAGAAAGAGTGACGAATCTTGTCAGTGATGTTTAAGCCTCAAGACCTGGCTCCCCACACCAGCCGGACCAATACGCTGAAAGCAACGAATGGGTACATGGACTAACATCCTATACATTCATTACGTTTTGCACTAGTAAGAGAGATGATTCGGAGGCCGACGAGACTTCTCAATAGATTTAGAGGGACAATACAAAACAGAGTTTTCCTGCGTAATGGCGCAAGCAAGTTGTTTCAATCAAAAAAAGGTAGATTCTAACGTAATCATTGTAAAACTGCAACTCGTTCAAGAGGTGGTCGATCGATCGAAATGTCCGTTATCCCTTTTATCCCTAAATGAAGGGAAGCATGCAAACACAGTGTAGTTCATGTTAAGCTACCATAACCAAAGTATGGGGACGTTGCTCTCGGTTGCTACCTCTCGGAAATCAAAACAATCAAGGGTCAGAATGAGCATAAGCTCTAATTTATTGGAGCCGAAAGTAGTTCGGATTACGTTGAAAGGATGATACCTTACTTAATGTGTTATATGTGTTTTGGTGTTCGGTAACACAGGGCTGTTGCAAGCGATGGTATTCAGGATTGTAAACTGGTCTTGATAAAAGGTTACCTGCGGTAGTCAGAAAGTTGACTAACTACTGTCGTTTTGGACAACACTGTTACCGAATAAAGAACAATTGAATGGAGGATAACATCCAGTCGGTAACCTACTTTCCACGACTAAAGTATTCAGTTATTTCAAAGGATAATCAATGGGCATTTTGAGATGATCCGCGTAAAATGTTTTCTTCTTACTATGCGCAAGCTTATGAACCTGGTGTTATATATTTTGATGCCAGATATTCCTGCGTCAATAGTAGGCTGCAAGAAATGACCATAATCGATTTGTTTGCAAATGGAAAGAACCATGTAAAGAGTTGTGGGAGCATCCTGCTCCAAATCTACTCATCGGAGTCCAAAGCACTAGCGGCATAGGCCTCAATGAAGCATTTTAGCACCTTATCGGACAAATAGCCGAAACCAAGAGGCCATGCTTTACGTCGTAATCAGTTCTATTGTACGAATGAACCCTCCGATAGACTTAAAGTACTTCGTGAAACAACTGTTTGATAGAGAATTTCATGGTTGGTATCAGTGAAGCAATTTGCCTGCGTTTTTCCTCTCCTCAGATCCATTTCAATAAATCGCTTTGCATTAGTTCGTCTCCGGTTACTGAGTCACGTACTAAATATAAAGCGAACATGTATATCAAATATCATATTGCTTAAAGGTTTTGCTTCATCGTTAAGCCAACCACTTGAAACGTAAAGGATTGACAAGGAAAAGATTTATGGAGAAAGTAGAATGAGTAGGTGCCTACATTTTTCTAATTTTCGTAGAAATCATTCCATCACAAGCTGAATAGAAATACTAGGAGTTTCGGAAACAACCCATGTCAGCTGATTATCTGTTTTCTATATTTTCATGAAACTGTGCTTTTTGAGAGAGCACAGATCCACACACATTCAGAATTTTTCACCGTTTGTCATGGGCGAATGAAATTTCCATTTTGGGTTCTCCTTCCTTTTTAAGTGCGTTACCTCCTGTTCTAAAGAAATAATTCATCGTTCATGGTAGCAATTAGCAACGAGATGTTTTGGAGATCGAACAATACTGCATTTCTTTGTACTCTTTCCATGATGATGATATATTGATTTGATGAAGCGAGTTTAATTTTCTGTTTGCAGATTTTGGTCCACTGGACGTTTCGTTATCTCCTGTGGTTTCTAAGAATGAGGAATGGATAAGATTTCTCTCGAAGCTCACAAGTGGTTTTGCTGTTTTCGCTGCTCATCAGGTATGTGAACCCGGTACTTCTTTGTCAACACCTTATACTTGTACACCTCCTTACTATATTTGAAAAAAATATGATCTCATTTAAAGCGTCCGTGGCGTGAACAAATAGTCTTTGATGAAGATTCCATTATGGAGTCACAATTCAGTTGCGGATAGCTGCTTATGTGCTGACCGAAGGAACAACAAGGTTGAATGTGCCAGGTGATATATTTGTAGTAAGTACTAAGTGAAACGTTAGTCTTCCCATACTGTGGTACCACCGATTTTTATCTCTCTAATAGATGTAAATAGCAAAATGCGACGAAACCCCGTAGTTTTTGCTTACGTAATAGTCTACTTACTCCCAAACCAGTTTGTTACCACGAAGCAAAGCACTGTTCAGGATGTACTGGTTGATGCATGAGTTAACAGAAGGAACACGGCAAGACGACTCACATGAATGGTGCCAACTCCAGATATAATTTTATTCGTCGGTGAACCGATGGGCCTACAACATACAACTCCGCGGCCTTAAAGACATGTGTGTTTAACCCATACTTCGTTTATCGTGCCTTATTCACGACCTGTTTTAAGAGTACATTATACATCTCTGCACAAGAAGGAATTTTCTACTGATATACCACTAAAAAATGACGCCGTAGCCAAGAGCGTGATGTAAATACTACGTGAAGGAAGCCGATATTTGAGTTGTCCGTTTATTTTTACTTCCCGAAGTTTCAAAACCAGTTGAACATAAAAGAGGTCCATCCTTATAATCATATAATGCGTGCTTCATCAGACACCACAGTAGATCCCAGACTAACTGCAGTGCAACAAAATAAGCCCAATAGAAACATTCAGGTGTTGTGTCAGGAAGTTCACCGTTTGATGCAAGTGGTGGATCGACAACAGTCCTCTATCAACAACATTCACCATCGGGGCCAAATCAGCCCTCATTTCACACCACGAGGCCGTAGGTCACATTACTGATCCGGCGAGTGCTACTAACTCCGTCGTTTCGGATCCAAAGCTCTTACATTCGACGAGCTCTGCAATTTCCTCTCCAACCAGATGATGCCGACTACCTCCGCCAGCACTTCACTTTCAATTTGCTTCATATAGTTGGCGTAAAAGGCCGAAGTGCTAGGTGATTCATTGTTAACATGGGGGTGTGGGTCAGTATTATATACGTTTCAAAACAGTCCACCGTATTCCCAACAGCTGTGACACTGCAATTCACCAATAGTGCCCTCATTCCAGCACAAAGAAGTCTCACATTTAACCTTGAAATAGGACAACTAATCTCGTGTGTTGCTTCCTTGTCCATTTGCGTCAGACTATACAAGGCTTACATTTTTGGAAAAGCCACGGGTTTGTGGATGACCCCGGTAAGCTACGGAAAGTGGACAGGATTACGTCACATTTTGTTGTCAGTTCTTTGACTCATGCTCATTCACTAACTACCTGCCTGACCCGTCCCACGTACGAACTGCATTTCAACAATCCTTTTAGTAAAAACCTATCCTATACCACTCAAACAGCTACCTGCCGCCAACCATCACTAAAGTGGCCCACCACACAGTCTAATTGGGACATCTGTCCGACGCCCGGTCCTACAGGTTAGAGCCCGACAAGCTCTGTGCAGCCCGCGCAGAGTTCCAACGTACGCTAAGCCTGTGAATTATCGGGCCTTCCAACAGTCCATGAGCGTCACTACTACATATGGTTCCAAAAACGTGTGGCATGCTATCCAGACCGTAGGCTGAACCATTCGAAAGTCAATACGATCTAAATGAAGCTTACAAACGAAAATAGGCAGAGGAGTGTATCTAGATGACCAGGCTTAAAACATGCAGAATAAATATGACATTGACACAGATAGCACAAAAGTAAACTCCCAACAGTTCTTCTTCTTGGTTATCCCCGTTCCAGGTTCAAAGCATTTCACCATGTGGTCACAAGTGTATGCGTGTTTTAAGTACCTGTACATTTCACACTTTCCGTGTTTATAGTGCCTCCCCCCACCCAGTTCTAATGTAATCAATAGCATTTTAAAAGGCACAAAAATGGCCACAGGGTACGACACCACGAATTTCTGAATAAAAGTCACTCTGCGGTGCAACTTCGTTTTCTGAAATGGGATTTTTCTTGGACTCATTTAGCCGGTGATCTGACTGTACTCAGTGAAATCTTGTGAGTTCGCTTTGTATCTTCCGTCACATTTTCAATTTTTTGAGTACGTATTTTTGTCTAATCATCTAGCCACACCCTTTCGCCGGCGTTTGCTAGTTTTATCTTAGGTAGTACTGACATTTGTCCCACGTACCCCGGAGACCACACAGTACACTTCAGAGTCACTCATAAAGAGTACTGGATAAATATAGTAGGACTCTTGTACAGTAAGTAAATACCGTACCAAGAGACTTTTAAGTATAAAAAAGCATGATATTTTCAGATACCTACAAAAAATTACTGCTCGCTCAATCGAGTGCCCTCCGTGGATCGATGTCCTATCTCTCACGTCACGAGTGACTTACGTCATATTTCAGGTGCCGATAATCCTGGCTCAGACGCTCTATTTTACATCCGCAGTCTGAACCTCAACATCTCCGACCCGATCGATCTTGAGGACGTTGCATCCCGGCCAGCAGATGATCATGAAGGGCATTAGCTCCGTAGAACTTCATCGCCATGGCTCCAGTCTCTTTCCACTCCTTCAACCGAAGGCCACACTGCGTGACAGGTCCAGCGGCCCTCCTAGATCAGTCCTACCATCATCTTCAAAGCAATGGGTTTGCAAAATCTTGCACAGTTTGTCCCACCCAGGTATACGCGCCTTCTCTGGGCTCATCAGCGACATCCGTTCGGCGCAACATGAACCGAAACCTCAGTGCTTGGGTCGGTACCGTCATATAGTGACAATTATCTAAAGTGTGCATAAGCCTGAAATGTCCGCTATCCAAACGCCTAGCAGTCGTCTAGCGCTTTCATTACGTGCTTATTGACCTGGTTCTCCGGTTCCCTCGTCCAAATACTCGGCTGCGTTGACAGCATTATCAGACGGCCTTCAGTTGTGCCTCCGCGCAAGGCAACCAGGGAAACAAACCCTTAAGCCTTCTCAGAATAATGGGTTTTATCTGTTCGTAGAATTTTACTGTTTAGTAACACTGTTGTCGAAATCGTTGGTAGGTTGTCGACGTTTCCGTCACCCCTTGTAACCTTTTTCAAGACTAGTTTTACTGCCGAATGAAACTGGAAAGCTAGCTTAGAGCAATTGGGTGTTAGTCACAGCGTGCTCGTGTGTTTGTGGTATTGTTTAGTGCAAGGGTGGATGTTGAAACTCCGTCCATACTGTGTCCGTGATAGTGAGGTCATTTGAGGTCAGCTAGGTGTTATGACCCTTTGGATGTTTATCCATCCGCGTCGTAAGTGCCATCCGTACTCTTGAAATCTCTGCCCCATCGTTACGGTTGAGACACGATCAAGGGTTTTTTATTTCCAGAACCTCCGAGCAGAGGCCCTCGGTGTACGTACGAAACCCATACTGGGGGTTCTGGTGTCTTTATAATCGATGGTGTGGTTTTCGGATATGGCGTGAAGTGCGATTGCAGAGTCGCTTTCTAACTTTCTTAAATCCATTCGGTCTCTCGGTCTGCATTTTTCTTTTCTTTTATGTTCTTCAATTCTTGTTTTGACTTGTCTGCTTGGCTGCCCAATATAATGAGCGGGAGGGTCGTTGCAGTTGATCATGTAAACACAATTGTTCTGTGCGTGTATGTGTTGAGAGTTACAGGTCCTTGTGAGATGACGTCGCAACGAGTTATCTATTCGTAAGAAAACACGGACACTATATGCACTGAGTACTTTCCTAATTCCCTCCTGTATACCAGATCTGTACTGGATGCCAATGGAGATTAGCTAGCCTATATCCTTCCAGTCATGTGTTACTGACTTGTTTCTTAGAACAGCAGTCACTAGTCTTAAAGGGTAGTTGTTGTTTTGAAGGACGGTGTCTTAGCGTTGGATTTCCCGTTTATGAGTGGTGTCGTCGTTGCACAATTTGTCGACTCTGTGGGTTAGTGACGATACGAGTGCCCGTTTTATGCATTGTCGATGGGCTGAGTTAAAGTCCAGATATCTGTTGGAATGTGTAGGTTTCCTATGAATGCTCACTGTAAACCTGCGGGAGTTGTTCGCTTGTAGTCGACAGTCAAGGAAATTGATGACTCTGTCAATGCTCTCAGTCTCCATAAAGAATTTAACTGACGTAGACTGATTATTCAGAAGTTGTAAAAAGTCATGCTTATGTTCTGGTTTCAGAATTGCAAATGTATCGTTGACGTATATGACATAGATTCGTGGTGGATTGTGAAATGCGGCCAATGCCTCAGATTCGATTGAATGTAAGAACAGATTATCTACAAAGGGTGATACAGAAAAACCCACGGATACGCCGTCAGTCTGTCAGCACAATGATTGGTTAAATGTGAATAAGGTGGCTGTCTTGTCGTGGTTACCACGGCCCGCGGCTCTCATTTTCGGGGAGTCTTCAGTAGTCTTCTTCAACCCTTAGGTACATATCGCATCCATACCACAGCATACGACCCCTCAGCAAGTGGTACGGTAGAACATTTTTACTAGCAATTTAAGGCATCCCTAGGAGATCACAGAAACCCAAAATGACGCGAGTCACTGGCAACAGTACATTTAGGTTGTCGCAAGGCACTAAAGGCTGGTCTACGAATCAAATCCGCCGAACTCACATTAGGCTGTACACTTCGCCTTGTTGGTGACGTAGTTGGTCCCAGTTCACTGTCACTTCGACTGCGTCGCCAGGTAAACGCACCATATGTGTGAGTTTCACTTTATCGCGGCGCGCGACATAAACGACGGTATACGTACACGTACGCCCCCAGGATTGTACTCACTTGTTCCTCATCACAAAGGCACTCGAGCCTTATCAATCTGCCCACTCCGGTCCCCATGAAGTCCCACGCCGAGTGGAGAAAAAAACACATCATCGAACATAGTAGTGGCAAAGAAAAAGTCACCACGGGCTGACCAATACTGGGTTTTCTGGGGGAAACCCGTTACAATTCAAACGTTCCGGAATTAACACCAGCGACAGTGGCGTTTCATACGCTGACTAAGTCGGTTCCGATGACTCATTTGGTTTACCGACGAACAGCAACCCTCAAAATACAGTCGTCAGACCAGGTTTCAAATCTCACCCGAATAATCAAGACACCTATCCGTTTTACAGATACCGCTTTTTTCGTTCCGCGATATATAACGAAAACTCCTACGTGTTTGTTCATATAAACGAAGAAATTAAACGATAAAATATCTTGTTCGTTTTTCCAAGTTTTTCTCGACCAGAAGACTATTTCCACATAACAACTGTGTAAATTTTCACTGGTAAGCCTCTTTTCGTCTTTGTTTTGTTCCTTCCTCCTCTCCCGGCACAATTACTAAAGGCCTGCTGTTTCAAAAACAGCTTGCGCCATTATCAACATTGAAATTCGTCACTGACACGGAAAGCAAACTCCACTACCAACATCACTGGTATCACTGGAAAATCCTACCTCATGCGTGGAACCTTCGACGATTTTCGGAATGGGGTAGCCAGCTATGGCGGCTTTCCCCAGTGTTTCGCTTCCAGTGCCAACCACCACATTCTGTTGCATGGAATCATTTATATTTTATTCCGTATCTTTTTCTTCAGTGGACTATTTTAGGCAACCGCTGTCACGAACATTCGTTGAACTATTTTCGTTCTGCCAACAAAAGATTTCGTCCTTTTTCTACATTCCCCTATCATTCGGATAATCAGAAGTCCCACCGTGTAATGCCCTCCGAAACCACAAATAAAACAGTTTTACCTGTTATTTATTTAATTTTCTTATCCGTTTATTTTTAACCAGATAAACACGTCCCTTCATCGTCTAATAAACTCCCTTCCAGGTGACCGTCTACCCTTTTGTAAGACTTCCGGTCTGCGGCCTCGGAAAGCCTTCTGTTGAGTGTCGAAGCAAACTGCCAACGAAATCTCCATGACCGAGTGAACACAGAAGTTAGACCTGATAGTTTACTCTTTATACCGTGACACCGAAAAAGTAACACTGTGAACTGTATACCGAAGCATAACGATGCAACGGCGAAGTGAGAAGCGAACAGAATGCCTTCAGTAAGCAAAAACTGAAAATGTGTCAAAAGTGAGATCAACAGGAGCCTTGTGAAGGTCCACCCCGGTAAAGGCATACAACCAAAAAAGTAACAAAGTTGAAATCAAGCATCAGAACAGATAGCAGAGTAAATATATCCTGGGCAGTGTCCGAAAAGTGCTTATTTTCTCAGAACGACCGAGGTTAGTGAAGCAGCCTCCAGTAGGAGGCGGATAGTGTCAGAACATACGGGCTTAACTGTAGCCCGACTGAAGTTATGGCACAAAAATATGTGAAACGGTCGGAAATGATGAAATGGTGCCCGTAGAAAATGAGATTGACGTGAAATGTTATATTGCGACTTTGGTTTGAGTGCGTGCCACAAAGGTATATAAGCTTCGTGATCCAGGTTGCCACCGTCGTTGACCGCGATGGCTGTCAGTGCTGTGAGTGCAGCTGTGGCTGATGGTTCCGGAACATTTTCTCGCTTAGTTCGTGAGTGAAACGTAAGTGGCGCACGTTTAGGAGTTAAGTGAGAATCGGTTTCGAATGAAGGCACCGGCAATAGTATAGATACGGTCAAACATCTCCATGATGAACAGATCCTCACTATGGAAAACGTGCGATGAAACATACATAAGAAAGCTGCTAACCTTCGTTTCTGGGTGCTTACTCTCGTTCATTTAAAGAGGAGTCAACAGATTCTACCATAATCATTGATTCAGATGAGAATAAACGTTTTAACGACATGCAGAGAATAGCTGAGGCTTGCGTAACGAGCAGCACTAAGAAACAAAAATGTGAGTCGGTGTATAGGAGTAACAGAGAACTGCTGCAGTTATAACTGACTTTTAATAAAAATGGAATATTTCTCTTGTGGTTCAGGCCCCAAGGTATTTCGTGGTCCGTTTGTACGGCGGATACTTCGAAAAAAACAAAGGGATGGTAGGGATGTTTTTGTGTGGACAGTGTGCAGAAAACGGATAGTGTCGTTGACAGTTATTGTAGATGTCTGGATAGAGACTCAAGAAGGATGAGAGAACGAAAAGAGAAGTTTCGATTATTAGGAAAAATCGCCGTTTTTCTTCAATGATTGAGAGAAAATGTGCGTAAAATAAATATGCTGCAGTTACGGCAGCAAAAAGATGGATGTGTTCTCTTTCGATGTTGTTTTTGCCAGTTTATAGCGGGTATGTGTGTCTCATTGAGGAAAAATGAATAGGTAGACAAAAAGGGATGACGACGAAATTAGTTAGTCTGATGAAATGTAGTATATAGTGGATAAGACGCTGATGGCTTGCTCATTCGTGAAGGAGAACACTGATAAGTTTAGAATGTGACGTGGTGGGGTAATTCAACGCTTCCGAGTAGTTACTTCGCGGGGGTATTATTATTAATAATAATTTGTGTCGAGGAGGCCCGAAGCGTGCTAGATACATGATCAAATGATACCAATGATAAAACGATCAGATATTTATTGATAATGTAAACAAACCTATGACAAATTCACGGTAAACGCGTACATACCAAAGAATACTGGGCAGAGTTTAAATGAACACATTTACGGAGTGAAATGAGATGCCCCGCAAATTTGAAATTCATGGTAAGATGGTGGAGTCTGTCTGAACCAAGTGAAGATTGCAGAAAACAGGGGGTTGTGCATGACAACGAAACTAAAATTGCTTTGAAACCACTGGAGTAAAAAAAGACGACAAAGAATAAACTGTTTCACGTAAAAAGGAGTGGAGTAAAGATGTGAGTGAGGTGAAACAATGGTACTCTGAGATGGAAGGTGGAAAGGC
Organism: Fasciola hepatica; assembly: GCA_948099385.1. NCBI lineage: Eukaryota > Metazoa > Platyhelminthes > Trematoda > Plagiorchiida > Fasciolidae > Fasciola > Fasciola hepatica. Next base: position 2,615,937 of record CANUEZ040000108.1, read on the forward strand.
GAGTGTGACAGGGGAAGAAAGGTGTGCCAGTAAGCAAGAATGTTTGGAGAATTCGGTATATGAATGTTGTGAGATACCTATGTATTTGGAATGGGCGTATATCGGGAGAGAAGCAGCTGGATGGTGTCAATGGAAATGACTGCGAAAATCTGGGGAACGTGGAGCGAATGTGGTTTTTGTACCATCAATGGAACGTGGACTATCAGTGGAGAAAGAGTACTGAAGAGTAAAACGAACTGAGGTGAAAAAATACGGGGATTGGCACTGACGAATGATGCGAGAAATAAATGGGCATAGGAATGACCAGAGGAGACTGGTAAGGGTAGGTCGTACTGTTTAGAGTTACATACAAAAGTCGTGGTGTATTTTCTTTATAACAGGTTGAGCCTAGTGATTGAACGGAGACGGAACAGAGGGGCTAAGCAACTTAGGAGTACAGAAAAGATGACGACTATGGCGAACAGTATACGGAAAATGAAATAAAAGATCGGAAAAAAGTGAGAGTTGGCCCAAAGGATCTTTTAACTGCAGATGAGTCATGCGATGACGGCCTAAAAGGAGAGGAAGCTTCAGGACGAGTGATGGAGCAGCTAGCAGGAAATAGGTGCTTAGCAGATTCGGGACGATGGAGTTGGGGAGATTCATGCCTGCAGGCTGCCATAGAGATGGAGTGAGTCAAAAGACGTCAATCAAAACTCTGGCTGGTGGGAGGCTCTGGAGAAATTGCCAGGGCTGATCAGTGAATGTACGGTGGAAAGGCATATGGATATCAAATGTGGTCGTGTAAATGCAAAAGGTGGATAATATTGGCTCTGCCATGAGGAATGGGGATGATTACGGATGGGACTGGTCGGTATTGACTTGAGGTATCAGAATAGAAGAAAAGGATAGAGGTGTATGGGACTAGGCAGAGAAGATATGAGAACTCGACTCTTAAGGTTTGTGAGCGAATGTTTGAAGCTGCGGATCAGGGGTATGGACTAAGAAAGATATGGGTAGAAAAGAAAAACTAATACTTCCAGGCATGAGTAAAGCAATTGAGTGAGGTGATACTGGTATCAAGTAGAGAAAACCATCAAGCTGTAAAACAGTAGGTGTGCGGACCAAATGAGTAGGTGTGCATGCTGTTGCGGAACAACGACAGTGGAAATGCGGACGAAATTGGTAGGTATTCATACGGTTGCAGGGCGACGACAATGGAAAACGATAAGAGAAATGATAAAACTAGATGAGCGTATCGTGGCAGAATGATAACAATGAAGGCGTGTGATGCACAATGGGCGCTAGTGAATGAGGCCGACAGTACCTTGGAAACTATTCCATGAAGTGAACAGGAGGTGCAATCCACCAGCCTCATTGCGCCCCCACACTGTTGTAGACACCCTCCATGCCCGGCGTGCGCCAGCCAAAGCGGTGTATGTCTGATGAAAATGATGAACAACCGTAGCTTGCATAGTAACAGGTAGCTCATGGCCTGCCATTGTGTAGACGCAGATGGTTGTATCGACAGGGGAAATGCTGTTTCAGAAAACGCCTACAAGTTTACTGAGAAGATCTGGTGAAGGTTTCGTGGCTGGCGGCCAGATTATGATTGAAGTTGTTAGCTTTGGGAAGGGTTCCAGTAAGGCCTCAGCCAGCACGAATCAAACTGTAGTCCTTGGTCATCTGGTCTGAGAGGTGACATAGCTGAGTCAATCAGCTCGCAGAACCCATAGTATCGTTAACAGGTGTAGCCGGCGTTTTAATGGATACAGTGGGACCTGAAATAGGCCAGGAGAGCGGCAGTGTGGAACACGTTCAAACTGGGGATTGTGGTAAACTCCTTTCTAACCGACGAGATTTGTTTTTTGGGACTTAAGCGATGAAAGGTTGGCACGCTGTCAGAACTGACGGAGGGTGCCGGTGGGCCTGCTATTGGTGGCCTTATAATTTTCAATCCAATATAATTCAGTTTGAAAGGGACCTTTTTTGTAATAATCCAATCGCGTGTCCATATAATGGTGTGATACCTCCCAGCACTGCATTTTCAAGACGGGAGCAGGTGCCCATTTATCCAGATGCAGACAGTGCCAGGGTTTTTGAGTGCCTTTAAAGCAGCGGACTAATTATGGTGACGCGAGGCGCTTTTATTAAGCTACGACTTAATACTTACTGGCATTTCTAGAATGCGTGGAAATACTGGATGAGGAGGAAGCTGTTAAGCTCTCAACTGGCTAAAAATATCGAAGCTTTTTCAACAGGGTAAAGTCGGTAGAAGGAGCACGGAATGAGACAGAAGTTTAGGGAGGATTGGGTAAAGATAAATTAGTGAGGCTTTTTGTGTGTTCATTATCTATATGCATGAATTCGATCGAGCGCTTGACGTGATCTGTCCATCTTCCCTTGAGCCTACATATCACGCAATGAATGGTTGTTTATGTCCACTCAAAAGGTCACTGTATATTGATTGGTGGACTTGCTTACAATACTCACCTAATCTGTATCTGGCACAGATTCGTGGATTTCCTTAAAAGCAACATGTGTGGATTGTTTGGACCTACTCGAAAAACCCAGCCCAAGTTTGGCTCTGAACAGTTTGGCCAAGCTAGAGTTTTTCCGGAGTTATCTGAGTGCGGAGGGTCAACGGCAATTTTATATGCGTTTTCAGAGTCAAAAACCTCATTGGACGAAGAGTTTCAAATAACTGATAGAATTTTGCGTGGCAAGTCAAAAGTCTACGTATCAAGGTTCAAATTTTCAAGGATTTCTCAGGAATGTTGAGTGTCTTCAGGGAGCTTCATTTTGTGTCTCATTCAATGAGTTCTTTACTAAGATTGTTCTCGTATATCTGTCGAAGAATTCAAGGATATCATGATCGTTCAGCAATTTTTCGCTGAGGTGAGAGGCAAAGAATCACCGAACGCTTAAACCAAGAAAATGCATTAAAAGCATGGTGGGAGAAAGCTTGTCAGTTCACTCGAGTCAAGCCACAGATCTGTTCACAGTGAGACTCACTTCCCAAATCATCAAAGCCTGTTTCGTTCGTTGAGTCTCAGTGACTTACTGAGTGAACATTTTCGAATACCCTAATAAAGAGGCTGTATATTGCATGTGTTTTGAATGAGACATTTCCCCAAATTCCTTCATCTATGTCAGTAAACGCGCTAGACAGTGAAACTGTAGTCCATATGGGGGATCCACCTATCACTGAACCTCTTTCTTATCTGCTTTCTGAAAATAACTTCTGTTGCTCACACCGTGCACTTATTACAGAACCACGATTGTTATGCCCTGAAATTTGTATTATTAAGTTTTATCAGCAAGTAGTATGGTGCTTCTGCTAATGAATCTTGAATCCACTTCACTTGTGACTACCATACCTTTTTCATTCTAAAAAAGTAACTTTAAACGCTTATCTGTGCTTCCTACCTTTCATAAACTTGACAGTTATTCAAACTCTGCCATAGGAGTGAAAGGGCTTATCATGGTTGATTTATGTATACAAACTTCACAAGCTCGCTCTGTCTCAGTGTACTTTTGTAACACCGAAAAGCAGCCGTTTCTTGGATGCAATGAAACAATTGCTCCGAACCTTGGGCCATCGATTGACCGAGTGTCTAAGTCTTCCATCGATGTGTCTTTACAAAGTCAAAAATATCCCCCACTATCTACCGAAACAATTGAATGTGTTTCCAACACTTTACATCAGATGTGATCGGAATTAAAAGCAAGGCCAATGCATTTCTCTCAACTCCGACCAATACCATTGGCTAAACGGAAATATGTGTGGGTTGTCGTACGACAAATGCCTCAAGACTACATCATCGAACCAGTCTGATGCTCAGCCTGAGGTGCATCCTTTGGTTTCAGTTTCTAAGTCATGATAGCTCAGGACATTTTACAGACCATATGGAAATAAATGATCAAATAATTGTTGGAAAGGTCATGTTGCCGAGTCCTGACGAGCTAATAGCCAGACTTTAAGGTGCCAAAGGTTTCTCCAAATTGGATAATAAAGATGCTTTCTAACACATGCCAATTACGGCAGAATCCATACCGCCCACTCCTTTTCTTTCATCTGAAGGACTGTTTTAGTACAAGGTTCTGTCTACGGACTTCAGTTCTGCTCCGTCACTATGACAGAGAATTATGACTCCGTCTTTATCTGCACACCACGGATGTATTGTTTACACGGACTATATGTGTTTATGGGAGTTCTAAACAGGAGCATGACTCTAATCTCCAGGCTGCGTATGATTGTCTTCATCGTTTGAACTTGCGCTTAAACATCTAGTTGCCGTTAAGCTTCTGCTTTCTCAAGATCACCACGAAAGATCGGCATGTTCGCATCCACATAAACCTAGCCTCGTCATAAGTCCAAGTATTTTTTTTCTATTCATTAGCTACGCCTTTCTCATCCACAGCTGGTACATTTGCCAGACTTTAGTTTTCTCCGTTCTTAGACACCATTCAGATTCTGATGGTTTAAACTGTCAACTGAAAACACATCATTTACCCCGCTAGACGAGTATTACCTAATGCTGCATATGGGAGACTGGGAGATATATACATATATTTATAACTTGCTGAGCTCCGATCTTGTCACTTTCCAGTGGTCAACTACCGCAGAAGGGCACTCTTCATTATAATGAGCGGTTCATGGTCGATAGTACCCTTCTCCTTTCCGAAACAACTCACCGTGGTAGACTCGCGGAACCAACGATACTGAAAAATGTATTTGGTCACTCTTTCAGAGCTGCATGGCATCTGAGCCAAATACTTCCTAAATCCGAGCGTAGGAGAGACGATGTGCTTTTTTAGACTCGCAGGCGACTTCTACTAATAAGATTCCCATCTCATTGTTTGTAATGAGGAAACAGGACAGAAGTTAATAGATTCGGTGTTTATGTTAATGATTCTGTCAGTCAAACAGGAGCTGGAAGGCCAGAGGAGCTAACTACCGGAACCCACTAGCCAAAGTGCGCCTTATTCCCAGAACCGCTTGTAAAAAATTGGCAATGAGCCAAAGCAAGACTGCACGGGGTTGACTTGAACAACTATGTAGTAAACAACCAGTCGACTGAACGGACTGAATTCAACCTAAATCAATACCTAACGGAGAGACTAGTCAATGTCTGGTTGACGATTTATGCTCCTCAAGGGATGATCAATGAGAGCCATCCATATGTCGCACATGTTTTTTTGGAACGGACCTATTGGTCCTAGATGTGAGTAAGTAAATTGAGGTGCGATTGAGCCTAAACCCAAGTCAGTTTACGTGACTTCAATGAGTTCGAGTCAAAAAGTAAGGCTACCAATATCTAGTGGAGGACCTGATGCTGGGACTGGATGAACTTGTGATGAGGGGCTATCATTCCGATATCAGACCTGACTACAGAAGCCTACTCATAAACAAGGTCCACCAAAGCTCTAGGCTTGCAGTAACATTTAAAAGGAGTATGGTATTTTGGTGTCAGAAAAGAGCTTCTATGTGATGACTCCATAACCTGATGAGCAAAATGCAAACCCGTAGTCTTTCTCTAGGTGAGCTAAACTATATCTCGAATCTGAATGCACTGTGCACAATAGAATAAATTTTCGTGTCTCGTTCAGAGAGCTGTAGGACACTTTGGCAGAGAAGGCTGACAGACTCTATAAGCTCGAATGTGGAGCCACTGCCAGGTCACTTGAATAATTTGTCGGTTTGTAGTCACGTATCGCCAACAAACGGCTTGGAAATATTGTGAAGGAAAGCATAGGGACAAAACGATCCACCCTGCAAGCTGCACCTGAGGCAATAAATGACCGCTTTGGAAGTCAACCGTGGGCGAACACACGGGCTATCCACGATCAAGACAAAAAAGCAGTTGTAGATTTTGTCAGACTGTCCAGCAATTGGTCAAATGCTCAAGATTCCCGAAAATAAAAGGGACCAAAAGACGACCCCCAAAATAACAGCAGCCTACGTCATGTCCCTAGATGAGGCACATTAAGGGGATACCTAAAGAAAATGGATAAACTGAAGTTGTAAAGGACGTTAAGGCCGTCACTATCTGCTGCTGCTCATCGCGTTTGATCTAGAGAATTCGAAAGATAGAGAGCGCAAAATCGTTCACATCATAAGGACTTTATAACTGATCAGAACAGTTTGGTTTGGTCCCGGTAGGTATCATGACCCAAAAAGAACCAGAGGAGACCGCTGCCTTGTTGTGTGGAGTGTCCAATACAATTTAGTTGCTTGTAGGTTGGCCAAACATGTAATACCCCCCAAAAATTAAATTCCTCAATGCTAATTATGGCCTGGGGCCAGAGTGAAAGCAGGTCACTCAAGGTAACATAAAACTGTCTTCGACGGTAAAAAAAACGTCATGACGTCTTACCAGAGGTTTTCTCCATGGAGCAGGCACTAATATGACCCTCCGACTACATCAGGCTGGTTTCCAACAGATGGCCTCATCTCAGAGACATTGGGTCAGGGAATTAGCCAGCCCACTTTTTGATGAATAGATTTAATATGATATGCCGGAGGTACGTCTTTTGTTTGAGCGCAGGATAATGAAATGAACGATTTACCTTGTAAAACTATATTTGGCTGAACAATTCTTGGACCGTCGATGAACGAGGTTTAGGAATCGGTATCAGCAGTTCGCATAGCCGTCCATGAGGAAAGTATCCATGAAGAGACTAATCACTCATACAATATTGAATTCGGCTACGCCGTCAGAGAAGAACTGAAAGAAGCATCAGTGAGACGGGTAATACGAAGTCCTTCTGCCTAGGCGGCCGAAACTGAATAACCTACCAGGTAATGGAAAAATGGCAATAAAACCTCTGATATATAAAAACTGGGGGATTTACGGGAAATCCCAGATGAATCTTCCACATCTTCAGGCTATGCAGCCCAAGTAGGATGTAGGCTGCATAGTGAAAGTAAAGGAAGGCTCAGGTGGCACAGGAAAAGCTTAGGACTTACCGCTGCAGCAGTGATCAACCCAAGATCTTGCAGGCGGTTCTTCAGTTCAGTTCAATTCAGCTCAGTTCTGTTTGCACATGAAGGATAGTGGCAACTGCCAATCGACCGCCCAGGATTACTTCCACGGTATGTGCACAAGTTATACACCTGACTCTGCTGCAAAATGTATGTTACGAAATAGAAAGCTGCAGTGTGTGCATTTACATCTTTCTTCCGAAACACAAAAATGGGCTAACGAGTGCAGTGCACAGCAGCTGGATGGAACTGAAGGGCAGGTGGAGAGACATTTTACTTTTTTGCCAAAAACAAACTTTTAGTCCATTAAAGTCAGTGTCTACCCACCGGCTCCAAATGACTGCAGTGATATTAGTTGTGAAAGTAGCTACAATCTTGAAAGATTCCGTAAAATTTAAATAGATCGTCGTATACCTGACCAATCCGGCAATCGTACGGGAAAAGAAGGAAACGGGGAGTGTTTATGCCTTCAGAAAACAGTGACCACTCGAAGGAGGCTGCAGAAATGGAGGCATCACTGAACCGAACATGAAAATATGCGAACAGATGAAATATATTGCCAGCCACCGCGCATAGGCTGACTGTACAGAATCATGCATAAGTATATTCCATTTTGTCCCTCAAATATCTGAGGGTGTGACATATGACAGACTTAAATAAATATAGCGTAATTTGGTCATCGAAATGTCTGGCGACCAAATATCCATTCGACCAAATGCCCATTCGACCAAAAGTCCAGCGACGAAGTATCCATTCGACCAAATGCCCGGAGACGAAAAGTCTGCGCGCCTTTAACTTGAACGTAGAATATATGGAATTGCAACAATGGATGATGATGATGTAAATGGTATTACAATGGGAAAGGTCACGGAAAGCTGACATATACATATGAGAAATTGCGATAAGGCATTTTTGAAAAGTGTCGCAGGAAACGATGTTAATCGAAAATGCAGAATTCAAAATGGCAGAATGATGTGGATTTAAACAATATAATTTAGTATCGTATTCCTTCACAGGACTGTGGTCACCACCCAGTGGTACTAACTGATCAGTTGATGTTGAACTGGCATAATGGGTCATTTTCGACGTACTCAGTGCATCGAGTCTCCGGTATCAAACGGTATACCTGCCTTGGACTGTCCACCACTCTCTGCAACAATCAAAGTGGCGATGGTGGCATTTTAAATGATTGTTGTGGCACACGTTGTGCCATTGTGGTCGTTCGCTCTTTCAAGCTGTCATCCGACGTAAAAAGCATCGGCGCCCTTACAAAGTAGAAGTAACTGATTGAACTTCGTACCTTTATCTTACTGAAAATCCTTGACAGAACAACGTTTATGGAGCAGTGTCGTCTGTGCTGCACGTAGACGTCTTTAGCAGCAATCCGTTTTCGAAAACCAACGCGTCACCATAATTGTCTTGCAAACGTGACGAATGAAAGTATTTAGCTGTGTGGCGTATTTCCACAAATTCTTTAGCTGGTATTGTGTCTGGTAGACATTCACCTGATAGGAGCAATTGGTCATACACTCCATGAAGATTGGTCCGTGGCCCACGAACTCGGTTTCCTTCAACAAGTCAATCGCTGTGAATAACAGCATATGAGTCTTCGCCAATATGCTTTACCACCAAGTGCATCTCAAATAAATTGTTCTTTACGGGGGAATTACTATACGTGGATAAAACACTAAACACACGTGCTCCCGTATGGTAACGACTAAGGAAGCATACACATGTAATTAACACCGTGAGGCCATCCTATAAGTCAGACAGTATTAAAACATGCCTGTAGGTATATATAATCCATACAAATAAAACGATGTAAAGAACATGTATTACGCTGAGCGCATAGCACGGTCGCACCGTAACCTTGTGACGTTTAAAAATAGAGACAACAAAACTTTTACAAAAGGTACGCAGGATAGGAATAATTACATGTTTCAATTTAACGGGAAGCATGAAACATTTATATGTGATAGTGTGTATACGTGCGGTTAAGATGTTTGACAGAATGCCCTCCACCAAAAATGTACAAACGAGTCGAATTCAACGCATGTGTAAAAACTTCTCCTGCGACGTTGAAGTACGTAAAATAAACTTACTCGTTTAAAATATTTACGATGGTTGCTAGAAATCTGTTGACAAAAATGGCTTTATCAGGCTGAAAATTTGGGGAAAAAATCCCATTTATGACACAGGAGGATGGCATTTTGCATACATGCGAAACTGGCATGTACTTGTCGTCCACGGCGTGCTCCATTTTAACTCTCGAATATGTAGCGCTAGTTGATTGTAAGCTCCTGTACAGCTGTTCCACTGGTCTTGAGTGGCCCTTAAATTTTAAACTTTAGTTTATCCAGATGGGATTCATAAGGAAAACTGGAAAATCTGTCTAGTCCCGTGCCTTGTGAGTTTATCAGCCAAGTGAATTACACAGTGAACATTGCACACCATTTCTTCATTACTGTAGAACCCCGAAATTTGTTGGCCTAATACTCGCAGCAGTCCGTGTGCAAAATCGAACCACAGACGGTAAGAAACGGGATATAAAAAACATATACATATATAAATATAAGTAGGAAATGAGTATACAAATGATAGGGTAATATGTAGACTAAGCTAACTGGACCATAGTACATTAGGATTGGATGAAATTCCGTTGCCTTCTAATGGTCCAGATAACGCCTATGACGACACAAACGCTGGAAGTCACACGAGATGTTGCCATGTCTCTGCACTATCTTCCCACCAAGTTCCTCCAATGTGGCTGCACTGAGACGGCAGAGTGAACGGCCACCTCTGAGCTACATGTTGAGTAGTCGTTGTGTAACTCCAAGGCAAACCAAATGCATATTGTCCAGAGGCAAGGCGAGATTCATGTCAATAAGTGGGGACGGGAAGGGGCTAACGCCACGGTGATGACGACGATACTTGCTGGCACGAAAGTATTCATTCGTTTTTGCACTGGACTCATTCATAGAGAACGTCATCCTTCCTTCTACATGCACACTGAACGCATTTATCACAGCCATAGTAACCGACGGGGCTTTTTACTTGACAAACAAAGGCTCTGGCTGGTATATCACAAATAACAGAAGTCAGGTGACATTTTATAGGGTACACGGTAAAGGCTGTCTTCTTCAAGGGTATCTTCCAGTTCCATCACCGTATCCAGCAGATAATTAGCTAAGATTTGTGAATTTTTCTTGCCACCGCAAAAGCCAACTGATACTACTGTCTGGAACACCGGACGTGTTATTCATGCCAGGATAGGCTACAACTGTACATTGGATGATCTATACCATGATAGCCCGTCAACTTTCAGTTGCAGCTCTACACTATCAGAAACACAGGCCATTCCGCCCATTCCAACTCAAACCACTTTTGAGTCCCACGTGCTTGTACACACAATCATCCAGCTGTACCTAGCTACACAGCCGTGGTGTGTAAGCGATGGTCCTCTGGTCATGAGAAACACCCGGCAAGTATTGACGCAGAACCGATAAAACGTCACGCCTTTACTTAGTACTCAAAGTGGAAGTGACAAACGTGTCTGACAGTGATTCCAGTATTGAACCAATGTTGAATTGGACTGGGACTTCTCTTCCAGATGCACTTTTCCGTTGCTTAAATATGACGTTGCATCAGACAGAAAAACTAACCTGGTGTTAATAGAGCAACGGATAAGGTAGCGACTGGTGTCTTATCTGTAAGAAATTCTCCAACTAGTGCACCAAGGTGATTGCTGCGCCAGTTCCATTGATGGATCAGAGTTGAAAAATGAACCAGCCGAACGTAAATTTATAACGCGACATTGCATAATCTGTGACCCCTACATACCCTGGTTTAATACTGGGTCGCACGACAATCATTGCCCTCAAAAAATGGCCTTCCCACAAACAGGACATCGAACTACACTCAACGATTTTCTCCGCTCCCGATGCCTCTGCCACTTACTTTTTTCGAGTATTACGACGTAACTGTTTCCAGATGACTGAAAATAATGCACGGTTACACGTCACTGAAACAATGAAAATTGCCCAACTGCAACAATTATTCAGATTAACACGTCTTTTATGTATGTATACAATAACATGCATTATAAATAGATTTATTCATGATGAATGTCTTTAAGCTAAGAACAAGATAAATAAAATTATATAATACGCTATATTGATGATACATGTACATAACAATCAGGATATTTATTACTGGACTACTTTTTTCAAAAACGGATAACCACGTACCACCACAATACAAACGGAACCAACACACAGCCGCCTGGTCACTAGGGCAAAGATTGAAGCAAATGGGTCTAACTGGTCCGTAGCTTGGACTGTGTAATTTTCACGAGAGTAATAGCTTCATAATGATTAGTAAACTTAACAACAAATTACATAATATTTTGTGAAATTTCCTGCGAAGGTGCGCCACTCCAATGTTCCACTGGGAGGCTCCCAAAGGCTTTGACATTTTTGCTGATGGGTATTCACCGCCATTTTCTAATCCACATCCGTTCTCCTTTCCACTTATTTAGTGCTTGAAAGTCGTGAAATGCGAAATTTCAGGACAAGTAACAAGGACTGAACCCCACGAATCATTCCATCCTTCGTAAATCATTCTCTACACTTAGGACTTCTTACGCCCAGGATGACTTATTGAAGCTTGTCTAGCAAACACTACCCGCCAACCTTCGGCTGCCTCTGATGTGTGCTCCTGAAGGCCACTTTTCTCGTTCACCTTAAGCTTTCTAAGGTAACCTGCTATTCACTGCACACCAGTACCTGTCGACTCGTGTCCAAGCAGCAATCGTTTTTAGCTCAGAAATAAAGTGTCTAGAGGCACTTCCGTCAAATTTGGGACAACTATCCCCATAGTTGAAACAGGTGTTTTTAGTCTGTACAGCATAAAAGGATCTGAATTTTAGCCAGATCAATTTGTAAAAATAGGGCAAATTTTCACAAGAACTTGCTCCCTCAAAACACGATCCTCACGGGTTTACAAATTCTTCACTTTCGGCATTATCACTACCAAAGTACATATGGAAGCGCCAGAGAGCGTCCATAAACGCGTTTAGGTTTCGCCTAAAAAGCAGGTTACGTGTGTCGCCAGAGCTTGGAACAGTCAGTCCCAACCTTCCATGAATCCATTTTCCGTATCCCTCGTCAAAGTATGTAATGCAGCCAGTAAGAAAATCAATGACCTCGAACAAAAGATGGCAAGGCCATAATAGTCAGTTTCAGTCTATGGATAGAATTCTATCAGGGATATCCCCGGTACCTAGCATTATAGAACCCACTTATCAAACAAACTGCCAAACCATAGCTATGATTGGTCGATTTCTGGATTATGCTGCAACTAAAACCAATAAACGGATAGCTGACGCCACAAACGCCATTGTCTTCAACATCCTTGACACCCCGTCCTCGCCCCCAATCCAGCTCGCGACAATAAATGCTCACAGTATGGCTCACGATAGCGGCTATTGTATTCGGCTACACAAAAGCCTCTACGCAACCACTGCTCCTTGCCTTTCTGATTTACCTACGGAACATTAGGTATCAGCTGGCTGATCATCACTAATGCCCTCTCTCTTCAAGAAGGGCAGAATAAGATCGGACAAGAATCCCCCAAAGGATAGGTGCTCTGGTTGCCAAAATCACCCCAACATCACCAACGCGTCCTGCTTCGGCTCAACCAACGGGGTCCCCGCCTTACAGTCCTCCACTCAAAGCCCTAACACCAAAGTCGCCCACACTATGCCAGTTGGCGTGCAGCTGATCAACTCCCTTTCTCCAGGCCATCCTCTTAGTAAGCGGCTATTCCTTGTGTCAACAAGCTCTGCTTTCGCCAATAAAAGCGACATTAATCTCTTATCTACGATCAGCTCAGGGTTTGCAAGAACCCAGGCAATTAGGTCCAACACTACACTTTATACAGGATTACTTTCCACTGTCCCAGCGCTTAAAATGTTTCCGGGGGTGTCCACTGTGAATACCCTGTCTCAACCGGACTCAAATCCTACTTTCCAGCAGGCTTAGACCGCTGATAAATGTCACACTTTGCCATACAGACAACGTCAACAACATCAACACGTACACCTCGATGTCTCCCCATGGCCAATCACAAACCCGGCAACTTCCATAACCCCCTCCAGTAGTCTCATCCAAAACCTGTCAGGAAAATCCATTACGCAACTCAAGTATACCTGAAGTCATGAATGCTCTCTGGTTAGCAGGACAAAATACCGCAACAAAACAAAACCACAAACCCCTCTTCATTTTATCAACATTGAACCACGGTCAACTTGTACTCTAAGCCATCAACCTCCACTCCATTCTTGAAAAATTGTCCACTTGTGCCTGCTGGTCAAAAGGCCACGTGACCTGTCATAAGCATAAATCACTGGTCGCCTAAAACATCCCCTAGAAGAAGCACCTGTCACAAAGGTAGTCTACCACGTAGCCCATCGGAATATCGGAACGGTCATTCAACTGGCGGCCACAGAAGACCTAGCTAATTAATGATTCATCTGACCTCGAGCAAGCAGCAAAATCCCCCGCCTAAAGGAAAGTAATCAGTTGTTGCACCATCTCGTATACCTTATCAGCACCTTGGTTCTAAAGGGCGATTTAGTTTACTTCAAATTTCTCACTATAGCAATACCAAAAATAGTATCATTTTTCTCCACCATGTCTGAGATGCACTCGTAGAAGAACGATCAGAGTGTACAACATAACTCAGTGTGACAAAATGATTTCAAATTCTGGTAGGTAGTTTTAATGCTGCTGACCTACCGTAGGTCCCTAATTATCAAAGTTTCAACGGCCTTCTAATAAGCGTGCATGAGTGGCATTCCTACTATCCGTTCCTTTCATGTTCCACTTTTGTTCATCCTTATCAATTAAAGATAACCTCTTCCAAGTTACTTTTGTTTCCTTTTCGGTGAGGCTCACCTGAGACATTACTTTTCTCGTGGTCTTCTGGGTAAGGTCTACCTAGGAAGGGCTGCGGTCAGGCATGACTGTGTGATTTGTTGCATTGCTATATTAATGTACATCTCAGATACTTTATATTAAGTGATTACAACTCATCTGGTGATCCTTTAGATTTTACTGTGGACTGACCTTTGCGTACCTTTGCTTGAACGATAATCAGAAATCATCTAGTCTGATATCACAAAGTTGTTCAGTTGAACTATACGCGTGAAGGCTGTCTCGTTTAGGCTGCAGTAACAGGAGGTATTGTACGACTCAGAAACACTTTGTTTCGGCTCGACAGAGATTCGACGAAGTAAAATGGTGACATCAAAAAGCTCGTTTACGGTAACTCCATTTCCTGGCTAGTGTACATAAGTATGATAGAAATGCATATTTTCTGAAAAACACCTTTACCGTATCTCATTAGGACTAGTTAAGCGATGCTATGGGTGTTGTGCGGTTCGGAAAAGGATGGGACGTTGATTGTTCATGGTTGGGAAAATTCGGTGTAGAGAATACATCTGGGATGGGTTGACTGCTTTCTATCATGAACACCTTGATTTCGTCTGTCATCCTCCTACCATGGGGCAGGAGAGCTGAAGTGATTTTAAGAACAACCGATGGATTTAGCGACTTATTCGCTACTGTCTCCGCTGTTGGCAAATGGAATTGACGAATGGCCTTCGACGAATTCACGGGTACTTTGTCAAATATCTTGAAAGCTTCGTTATCCACCCCGTGCCCTGAGTTGGCAAGATACTCCACGTTTGCACCACTCACAGTTCTAGTCTCTGTCCCCAAACAAATAAAATGATAAGGCGAGCATCCCAAGGAATCAAGGAACACGAACTGCCATGCCTAAAAAAGGATGAAAATGAATAAAAGAAGGTTATTATGGAAAAACAGACGATGCAAACAATTAGTGGTAGATACTTACTAGCGTTCCTTTAACACAGCAGTCAGCTGAGTCTAACGGGATTATAGGTCAAGCTAGAACCGAACAACACAATTTGTGGAGGAAGGCCAAGGTGTAACTTACGCAGACTGTGAAGAAAGGAAAAATGTAAGTCGATGGGTAAGAGTAACGTTGAGAGACGATGGAGTTATTAATAACGGTATATTTCTCTTCTGTTGTCCCAGTAATCTATTCTCCAACTCACAGTATTATTCAAAACATGAGAGGAAACGCAAGAAAAGAAAACCACAGGAATTGAGTCTCAGACCCGTGAAGTACTTCAGGGAACTGAGTGCGATCATTTGGCTTGTCTATAATACTACTAAGGTGTGCCAAGGACGCCAAAATTTGCAAACAGGTTGATTCGTTGTCGCGTCAACCTGATAAATGGAGGCTCACGAATCCCAATTTCTTGCAGGTAACGCGCGATGTCATTTTACGTTGTACTTTTCTTTTTAGTTGAGAATCTATGAAAAACCATATAGTGGTTGATGGCTTACTTGGGCGCAAACAGCTGAAGGAATTCTAGGTGCTCCTTTGATCGTAGTTATATTTGTCCTTTACAAAGTGAACGAACTGCACAAATTGAGGCCGAATGTGGCTATAGGGCTGTTGGGTTGATAAAAGCCTACCAGTGTGACTGCAGGCTCTGCGTCATATCTAAGACTATCTATTATGGCTACGGCAACCAATTGTTCCCCAAAGATAGGTGCTGGGACCTATACTCTCCCTATTAGATGTGAACGGCTTACCGAGTGTCCTTTGAACGCTATGTATTCTGTTCGAGGAAGGAGTGAAGACTTTTGGTCTCCTGAATCTTTCCTGATTTCGAAGGACCTAGATGGCGTCCACAGACGAGCAGTAGCATGGGACATAACCTTGGAAGTAGGTAAATGTATACGATGGTCATTAGAGGGATTCGGAAGTATCCGCTACCAAACCCAGACAACCCTGAGCTGATATGAAATCAGAAATCAAGGACTCCAAGATGGTTGTATTAATCTACTTCAAGCCATCGGTGCAGAGTCTGGTAGAGGTTAGTGAGGCAAACAGAGCTATGTATCAGATGCAAAGAAAAGCAATCAATAGCACACCACGGGGTTTTCGCTAAACAAAATACTGCAAACCTGAGGTTTTTTCGGATGTCTAACGGTTTATCTACTGGCTCAACGGCAATACAAGGCGCAAGATGCAGTCAAGATACGTATTCTAAACTATCTCCTATTGTCCAATGGCCTGTCTTTCAGATCACCGGCAATACAAGAAGTAAGATGCTTTTAAGATCCTTATCCTGAATCCTATCCGGTTTTCCAATGAACTATCATTCAAATCACGGCCATTATCCAAATCCAAGATTGATACCAACCCTGAATAATTTGGGCTCAACCTCCATGTCCGAAAACTGCTTCCAGACTTCAATACATTCAGTAACCCCCGAGTCTTGCTAAGGTCCTACAAGGCTCTGGTGCGGCCTCAGCCACATTTCGTATCCTAGACATAGGCCCCAGTTAGTAAAGAAATCCCATAAAGTGAAGGAGATGTAAGACAGTTTTGAGCAATGCGTAGCCA
Source organism: Fasciola hepatica (assembly GCA_948099385.1). Lineage (NCBI taxonomy): Eukaryota > Metazoa > Platyhelminthes > Trematoda > Plagiorchiida > Fasciolidae > Fasciola > Fasciola hepatica. The sequence continues at coordinate 2,632,408 of CANUEZ040000108.1, forward strand.
AATTCGAATCTCCTAAACAGACCAGTATTGATTCGTAATTTCGAGGAAACTGAATTATGAAATTAACAACTTTACAAACCATAATGGTAATGATAATGGTTTATTTCTTAAGAGCACGGGGCATGCTGCAGATCATGTGATCCAAGTGATGGCAAAAGTTAAAACCCAAGGTGACATGATCAAATCGGCAAAGGTGAATAAATTCGCTTGGAAAGGTGGGGTGTGTACATAAAATCTAGTGAAAATGATCATAACAGCTTGAAAATGTAACTTCATCAAGAGATATTTTGATTATCTTTTTTATAAAAAAATAAGAATCTGTCAAGTGAGGGATGCAAAGAGGTATAGCATGAGAGGGATATGGATAGAGAAGTCAATGACGTTTAGAGGTGAAACATCATAAATGGAATATAATAAGGCAGCCAACGAGTATATTGCTAAAACTGATGGCGGGATGCTGACGGAGTCAGTCATGTAGGAAATGTCCAACACATCCGATGGGGAGGATGCCAGAGTAATTATAAAGGAAGTGGCCGGAGGAAAACAGGTAAGCGATCAGTAAGTTGATTACTTTGTAAAAAGAGAGTCGTGCAGTATCAACATGGAAATAGGAATGTGGTGATAAATCGACTACTGGCCGAAGCTATATCATTTACAGAGGCAAATGGCATGCAAGAGTGGTGATAAAGTTTATGAAAATTAAATGTTCATTTTTAGTGACCCTTTAATAGGCGGATCACGCAATAACGACTGAGGAACAAAGCTGCAGGAATGAAGGATCTGAGATGAACAACGGAGATGGAACATACGACACAGAATAAAACAAATCAGTTGATGAAGATGGTGGTAGGAATTGGCGAATGGATACCGGCAGAATCGGTTACGTATCAAACAGGGAAGGAGACTGTCAGAGTGACGGTGGAAAAAACTGCCGGAGGAAGACAGACATGCGTTCAGCAAATTGATCGCCGTATAATAAGGGGGTGATGAGATGCCGACATGAAAATGGCCACTAGGTTATAATGATTTGTGATGCATACCTTCGGCGATTACAGAATCCAGTACCGTGCAAAGATGATAACGGAGTATACAGGAGGTAAGTGTAATTTTGCTAGTGATCATTTTGATTGGTGTATCATGTGGTAATGACGGAGCGGTGAAGCCGGAGGATGGATATATCTGAGACGTACAAGTATGGAGAAGGTATGGTGCTCTGCTGGATCGGGATATTGCAATGGAACAGCACTGCTTGCGGAACAATTGGACTGATGGGGGTTGCGGATAGTCACCAATCACATCAATGACTGATGGGGGACTAAAAAAGACTTTCCAACAAGGGACGTCGTCCGGCGATTGCGGTGAAGAAATGAACAGCAACAGTTGTGCGAATAAATGAGTATATCGATTGCAACGGCGAGTTTTGTCACGGGGAAGGGACACGATCACTGATGGAAATTAAGATCAGTCAGGCGTAAAACCTAGGAAATGCAGCCAATAGGGAATATGCCCAAAAGGCTGAAGATTATTTATACAAGCGGTCGGTGTGTGCCAAGAAAACAGCTCGATAGCTAGAGGTGAGAGGCATACACTGTTCACTACATAAATGGGGTAGTAAGTTCCACCGGGTATAAAAATGAGAGTAAAAGCGATGATGTTAGCAGCTAACTCGATGTGTAACCATCGATGAATAGAAAAGGTGTGAATGGCACGATTGCAGCAGCTGTGTGGGCATAAAAATAACCTGTAATCCGCAAATGGTGCTGTTGGATGGGACTGACCGCGCATTGGACACCCAACTTGAAAACAGTTTTTTAGGTGACAGGTGGTGCCATCAGCCACCCTAGTTGCGCCCGTAAATTATTGATGTCATCCTGCACGCTCGACGTACGCCATCCAAAGCAATGGATTCGACCAAGCTCTGCACCTGTGGGATGGAAACGAGTGAATTGTTTTTTTACGTAAGGTGTATAATGTAACTGGCAAAATGGTTTATTCCTGGATCAATTGCCAGGGTCGTGAACAGTCCTGGTGTTCACGGTAAATGAACACAACGACTGGCTGGTGGGCTTATAAAAAATTAGAATCCAAATGCGATGGTCAGGATTGTGGCCGAGGCAGTGCCCTGAGCGATGAGACGTTGTAGAATGATATCACTGGCTCTGCCGGCACCCTGCCATTAAAACTTTACCATTGTCGACTGATTCTTCAAATTCTATTCCTGTACATCCTCATGTCTCCTATCCATGGCCGTTTCATACTACGCAGCGTGATAGTGACTATATTTCCCTTGGTAAATTCTCCCTTTCTTTGAAGATGAACAAAATATTCTTTAATTACGCCCAAAGTTCCAACACTTGTGATCATTTTTGGTAAGACTTATGTATGTATCCCACATTTTCAACCGACATAACTCGGTGTTGGCAGAGTTGATCATCTGGTCTTGAGTTTTTTATTTGTCGGGCATTCTTATCACTTCGTCTACTTAAACGTTTTTCCTGTAATCCTCCGTATTCACGTACATCACTCGGCCCCTTGAAAACTGGAATTCTCACATCACTTGTATCATCTGGTTATGCACTGCACCATGCTTCTGGAACACCCAAAAAGACATTCTTGTCATTACTTTTATTGTTATTCAAAATGAACTGAAGTAAACGGTAAAGGTAGGTGGAAATCGGTGGGCCTAACGGAGCGGTAAGCAAACAGTGACGGTACTCAAAAGAAGACCCTTAACTTAGTTCGTTTGTTTTCCTTATTGGGAAGCATGCCCAAGGTTTCTTCTGATTATTTGCATTTAAACGTCGATAGAGCAAAGGGGTGCTGTACCAAGGGACACAGTGAACAAGGGAAAATGTTAAATTTACTGATACCTACAGGGGACCGCGTAATATTAACGTGACCCGGGGTGCTCCTGTACTCATCACAAGGGAGATTAGGGTGTTGCACATAAGCACGTGCAGCATGAGTAGTAAATGGGAAGAATAGATCACTGATACACAGAAATAAGACTACATTGCGACCAAGGAAAATTGGTTACATCAAATAAAGGCCACGTAGGTGTTATCCACGACAGTACACTGTGCCAACGGGACGGATGGTGAGGGTTGAAGGGAGGTGAGAGGAGCTATCCCGCTTATAGATGAAAACTTCGAACAGCAGTCGAGTGATTTTCAATCCTTTGAATATGCAAGCGGCCGTGCATCGTATTGGGCCTTCGAGCCCCTCAGTTGATATCTTGTTTGCTTACCGCAGTCCACACGCAACGCGCGATGAAAACGTCAGTGTGATAGATTATCTCATGTTGGTTGCCCAGCGGGTGAAACCATTACCAATTTTGGGGACTTCAGCCCCTTGAAGACACAATAATAGACACTCTGGGGGACCGAAAATAACCTCGAAGGTAGACTGAACAGGGTAGTGAACTGCATGCTTCTCGTATGCCAATCTACTCGGTATGGGGGAAGGGTGGTAAACTCCAGGTCAGCCTGATCCAGTATTCATCCGACACCCCAAGGATGTCAGAGATCTGGAGTGCAATGCTTCTCTGGGAAGGACCTATCTTGTGGTCGTAAGATTTCTGCTCCAAGAGGACGCTCACCAGTGCCACATGAAACACGGAGGGATTTCAGGAAGCTATAAGTAGGAGTCATCTAAGAAGCAACTAGGAGGATCGACTAGTCTGGTGACTGACATAAGGTTGAAGAAGAGTCGAGCGTTGTCCAATACGACTTCACCAGGCTGAGTGGTCAACTTGCCCTACTGAAACGCGTAAAGCAGCTAAGGAGACCATCATGGTGGTCAAGCTGGGCAACCGGGGCACATAAAAACCATAAGTTTTGGCGTCCTTTTGCGATCAGTGCAGGGACATCATCGCATGGTGCAATACACAGGAGTAGTATATGGCTCCGCTGCAATGCAATGGGCGTAACTCGTTATTCGCAAGTGATGTCATGCACAGCAAAATAAGCGGATCCCAAACGAGAACAAGATTGATCCAATAAGTCTGTGGTGCTTGTTTCATTAAATTACAAGCATGAAAATATATGTCAACCTCAATCGTGTGGCCAAGATGTAATAAAACCTGAACGAAATCTGGCAAGGAATGGTTTCAAGCGCGAGTGTCACGATACAGCCGATGGTTAGGTTAAATGCGTCGGTAGCCAAAAACCCCTTCGCGTAAGCACTGTCAAGTACATCTTAACTGAACCCCTAACTGCGCTGCGTACAGATGAGGTTTTTTTATCAGTATCATTGTAGGAGCGTATTTCTTATAGGCACCAAGCTAAAGACAACCCCTATGGACAGGAGTTCGGTCTGGATAAGGCTATCTGCTCTGTGCACGACAGTGATGAACGACCCAAACCAACAACAAGAGATGTGGGCGCAATGTGCAAGGAAACGGGCAGTTTTTTGGCCTCGGCTTACACGTCCTGTGAACCGAACTGAACTGAACTGGAGTCTGCTTTCAGAGAACCAATTTTTGGTTTCATTTTTCTTCAGTGGATCTATAAATCAGTTCGGCTCTTCTAAAAGCTGCAATCTGTGAATAGTACCTCCTTAGTTTGCTCCAAGCTCATGAGCAATCTTTATAAAACCCTACAATGTGCCCATTCCTTAGGTTTGCCGCACCCTGAATGCCCTATCATGGATGCGGAATTATATTTTGCTTTAGTGGAACGTCCTTCAACATTCATACAAGTATTGTGTACTACATGTACCTCACCAAAGAACAATATGTGCGGAACCACAGGACAAACTGAGTGCCAAATCCGTGGATACAATATGTGCTAAACCTCTGAATGAACTCTGTTCTACGCTCATGGAAACAAATTGTGGCGCGTACCAAAATATTTCACCACCTAAGGAGGCTGCTAAGCCCCCGAACCTAAGCTCCTCTGAGGCTGCTAATTACGCAGATGTCGCATCCCAAGGGGTTACCAGACCGCTAAAACCCGTCAGAGGAAGAATACGTATTTTGCAGTCACAGTTCCTGCCAAAGGTCACGAATGCGACCCCTCAGTTTCCAATGATAGGCCACTGGGCTGCTTCCGCTAGGGATAACGTACAACACGGCCTCGTTTAGCTGCAGTCGTCTTACTCATGGACGACGTGATACTTCGCTGACAGCGAAGTGCCCCTCAACCGACGGCACGATGCATCATAGCAGTAAATCTTCCAGAGACTGAGCTATCTGCCCAGCAAGAACGCCCTAATCATGGTTTGACAACTTTATGCGGAGTGTTTTGAAAGCTATTCACTCAAGACGGAGAGGATTCGCCGAAAAGGTACGAGTCAAGGCAGTATTCAGGCCGGGAAAAATAAGGGAAGGCCAAGCCAGGTCACTGGAGGTAGTTTTGCTACGCAACTTAGGCCCTGGAGCGAGGGATACGATGAGGATGTTAACCAGTGAGCTTCAGGAGCGCCGTGTGAATGGAGAAACAAACTTATACATAAGGGATTTTCGGGTTCAAATGATGAGACTGCAGACCAAGTGACAGCCGTTACCTGAAGTTCGCCAACTGCCCCTACCATCGAACCCTTGGTAGAAGCCAGCGTGAGGCCTGCGGATAGAAGTGGACATGCAGGGATCACGCTGCCTCGGGGGTCCTCTGAGGATACGGGACAAACTGGAGTGCTGAATGTCACGCCACACACCAGTGCTGGTTGCCCCGACCGAAACATGGCTCAAGGCGGGTGCCTTGGATTCGGGGGTGACTATTGCGGGTTATACACTTTACTTTGTAGACAGGAGCCAGACCAGAGGCAACGGTGGTGCCATTCTGTTCGTCAGATTGGATAAACCATTCAGACCCAGAAGGCCATGTTGAATCCTTATGGTGTAGTCTGAAGAAAGCTACAAGTGTGTACAAGCCCGTTGGTGTCACTTATCGAAATACAGCACAGGAATCCCCGAACACACTGTGGGGCGTGCGAGGTGGTGGCGGGCGGCTACTGATTCGTTCTTGGCGACTTCAATTGCCCAATTATTGAATGCGTCAATCAGCGGTGTCTACTTAGCGTCGACTAATTTGCTCGAGAACTCACTTTGACTCTCAAGGGCCTACCTCTGAGTCAGCATGTAATAATAATAGTAATAATAATAATAATAACAATAATAATAATAATAATGGTATATTTCTCGACCATGGTCGAGACGCACGTGCAAGCGGATGATCATGGTGTACAACGTTACTCAGAACGACGAACTACACACGAATTTCAAGAAAGGGAGCCAAAAACGTCAGAAACAAAACAATATGGCTAGAAATAGTTTGAGTGGATCGAAATGGTAATGGTTCGCGCGGCAAATACGGTTTGGTTTCGAATTCGAGTTGGTTGGTAGTGGCCCGTAGGAATACAGAATATGTCGTGAAAATATAGTTCTAAGGATGCTTTATAAACCAAAATAATGCAAGCCGTGGATAACGGGGGCCTTTTATGGTTCTATAAGCGGAATAAGTTCTGAACATGGAGAAATGAAAGAAATGTATGGGAGTACACTCGTGAACTTTGGTGAATATGAAGAGAACGGCTCTCTATGAACAAGATGTCGACACGGAATGACGGATATTCACGGTTTCAATAAATAGGGCGCGTCATGAAACGGGGAGACATGAACAAACTGTTTGGAAGTGCACTAGGAAACGCTGATGAATGTGGAGAAAACGGCAGTTTAAATAATAGGTGAGTTTGGGTCCGGGATCAGTAACCCGTATCATTCAGAAAAAAGGGAGCGCAACTTGAGGGCCTTGACTTAGTGAAGAATCAATTTCAAGCAGGGAACCGTTCGAAAGAAAATGAAATCTTGCAACAGAAAACTGAGTGGAAAACCTCCGAGTAGGCTCACGCCTTACTGTTCTGTTACGCTGACAAAAATATATCGACTTATTGATTCTCAGTGATATTCGGCGTCAATAATGGGAACCACGGATGAGGGGGATAAGTGGACTCGCGTTCGGATGGCGCATCGAAATTTAGTGAGTAACTAATTACTGTGTTGCGTATTCTGGCTCTGTTATTGGATTGTTTCACATGAGATCAAGGTGATGTGCAGCACCCCGCGGGTATAATTCATCAGGCGGGGTAAGGGACTTGTCAATCAATCAGTAGTAGGTTGCTTGTGAACTGTTATTTGTGATGACTCCAACAGTGACATCAGTATTAGAGGTGTTGAGTTATAAGACGCCTATCCATCTACTGGTAACCAGCTGGGGTTTTTTAGGTCGTGTGGCTCGATTGCAATCCCGTTTGATAAGAAAGATTCCATCTAGATCTCTGCTGTTACAGGTCAAAGTGTGGACCTTGGTCATCGAAAGTGGAGCCCGAGAGTGTGGGGGATGACAAACCTGAAACAAATGATGTTAGCATTTTGGACGTGGTTCCAGCTGTGAGTTATGATAATAAACTGTGACAATTGATAACGAACTGGTTGGGTTTATGTGAACTGTCATTGACACATTCCGTATTATGATCTGGGTTTCAATTCGAGGGTTTAAGTAACGTAGGGTTGCAGAGGGTTGATCGGTACTACTACAGGCTAGCAAGATAGCGTAAACCGGGTGGGCTGCTGCGTCCGCATTTCAAAGGATAAATGGTTTGCAAGCAGTTAGAAGTTCTGAAGAACAGTTAAGTAGGGTTGCAGAAAGAACCACTAGGGTTTCGGTGGTGGTGCCTTGGAGAAAATTGTTATCATGCAGAGAAAAGTGGACATAAGTCCGTCTGAGCTCCTACTCGATGGTGCTGGCCTACTGAGATTAAACTTAAATGTGAGCAGGGAAATCTCATGACGTGGTGGTTGCATGAATATCGCATTTGTTATAAAGTGAGGAGAGACAGTTAGTGGGGAATGGAAAATATGAACGGTTCTCCGTGTTCATTTTTTGTAGACATAAGTGAGGCAGGTTTTGGCCGACTGTTGCCTCCATATGTTATCCACGTCAGTAGGCTTAAATTCCAGGCTGCGGCAGTGATTACAGTAGGCAGGAGGCTGTGGTTACTGTTAGGTAGGGTTATAAAACTAGGCGTGGCTTGAATGCCAGGACATGGAGAAGGCCGCTTTCTAAGAAAGATGACGGAAGATGGAGGGGTATGAATGGAAGAGGTGACCGGTTTTCACTATGTTCTTTCCTCTTTTTTCCTTTCTCCGGCCTTGCCGCGGTTGCTGCTATTCTTCAGGTACATCTACACGCTGTCCGGGTCAGTGGGTTAAAAGTCAGGCCTGTGTTAGCGATTGTATTTGACGTCGACATGCATGATAGGTGCGCTTAGGAATGGCATGGTGTGGTTGAAACTTAGATCGGGGGGTGGATGAGCGTATTTGGAGGGTCCAGTGCGCTGTCACCCCAGTCAGTCTCGTGCGTGAAAACCAGAAGCTTGCAGAGCGAACAAGGGCGATATGGTGTTTCCCCTTTTGCAGGATCAGGTCTGAGCTGACGGGAAACATACCCATGGATGAAGGTTGTCCAATTCCTTCATAGCCCACTGTCAGTGGTATATGGAGATCGAATCGATCCCACGAGGTCCTTTTTTGTTTCCACTTATCCTTTTTCAGTTTTTTTGTTCCCCAACAGAGGGGTGGTTGAGCCCATATAGGAATTTGCCATGGCCCCCCCCCGCCCGACAGTAATTTAGTGCTTATTTGTCCTTTTTTGCAACTTCTGGGGGTGGTCTTTTTTCCTCACATTCGGACAACGCTGTGGTATGGGTGTCGTTGACATCAAGGGTTTCGCTAGCATGGGCTGGGAAAATTCAGAGTGGGACTACGCAAACACGCGGAGTAGGACAAAGAATGTTGTAAAGCACAGGCTAGCTTACGTGTATCAGTCTCATACAGCGCCAGACCATGCCTAAGACCATCAGAGACCATTCCGGGCTATCTGGTGTAGATGAGTTTAGCTCTGCTGAAGGAAGATAGTGTGGTGCATAAGAGAGAGTATGACAGTAGTTGGTGGGTGGTAGATACAGAGATGAGACGAGAGAACAGGCCACTAAGTAAGCACTAGAAAGTGGGCCTCTGGGATAAGAGACTCTGGAATGAGATGATTGAGAAAAGCGAAATGAGGCCGGCTATAAAACCCAGGGTGGTGCACCACCCTCACCGAATTCGAGACCGATTTGCAAGTCCTGCTTCAACCATTGCAGCTTTAGTTCACTAGAACACTACATGACATTGCTGGTTTATTTTGGCTGCTGTGTGATTCATAAATTTAGAAATTGTGAATACCTCACATTGACATGTACTGCTGTATTCTCTGGTCTTGCCTTGTGCATGTGTATTGACCACGGCCAAGAAATATACAGTTCAATACAAAGCATTTCAATAGACACTACAGGCTGGCAACGCCGGCATCGTTGAAGAAATAAAATATTGGCGGTCGCCGGCAGAGTAAAGTGGCAAGGATGATAGTGACGAGCAATGAGAGGTAACACAGTGAGAGTCGATTAAAGCCAGGACAGAATTGGTGGGTGTGCGTACCATAGAAGAACGAAAAAGTGGATGTGATAAGAGGGAAAGGTGGGCGTACAGTGGCGAAAAAGGATGTTTGGAGCATGCTGTCTGCAGCTGACGGCATTAGAGCGTGCGATCCACAACCGGTGCTAGTGGGTGGGACTAGCTACCATTACAGAATTACTTCCTTTAAATGAAGCCTTGGATAAACTTTTACTACTATCTTCTGCCGCTCAAATCATGGCGGGCTGTTTTAGCTGGCCTAAAATATCCTGGACGAACCTCACAACACCTCCCAACCTAATAGACTTTGTCCCTTGTACTCACTCTTTGAAACCCGTAATAGAAACAACAACATCCTAGATCTTATATTCACTCACAGCGTTTCCAACTTTTCGATTTCCGTTCTGCATAACTTTCCGGGTAGCGACCATAAGATAGTAGCAGGTAAATTTTCATTCCATCCTCATCTACCAGGCTTTCTGACCCAAGTCAACAATTCCCTCCGTTAAAATTGAAATCCTCTGCCCGATTTCATCCGCAATCAAGATTGGAGCAGTTTTTTCTAACGGCTGACTTCCAACAGGCGGCTGATCAATTCTATCTTAACATGGGAAACGGCCTCTTGGAGCTTAGTCCAATAGCCCAAAACTCCTTCCTTAGGAAATCCGAGCTTGCCCCCTCCAACAAAAGTACCTTAAGATTCAAAGACCTCCGAAACCACTACTTCTCACTTCGTATGAGACTAACACGTCTTACTGGTATTATCAGGGACCTAAAAGAGAACCAGCGCCGCAACGAAGAAGCCAAAGCTCTAAGGCATCACAACAAAGCATTGAACCTCTCACTTCTACATGAATCTAGGAATTCGACAATAGATACTACTATCCAACACGTTGTGTTACCGATTAAAACTTCGGCCACCTCCCTTTCTGATGTAGCTGATGCCTCTAACCTTTACTCCGCCAATTCCATGGCCCTCGCCTCAGACATAGCCCCCTCCCCCGAATGCTCCTGCTATTATCAGCATTATTCTATCTACCCTAACTTTTGAAGTAAACGTTATTTCCGGGCTCATTTCACGCTATAAAGCATCGGCGCATCCTGAACCAAGTGGATTACCCGCAGCTGCAATCATCAACGGTGGATCGGACCTTCCACTTCTATTACTAGACCTATTTACTTTGCCTCTCAAATCCAGTTCGGCACCTTCAAACTGGAAGCGTTCAGTCATCATTCCACGAGGCAAAGAAGAACTTGTCCACGGACTCGCTAATTATTGTCCCATCAACCATACAGCTATCATTTCCAGAATAATGGAGACGATTGTCAATGATGGCAAAGGTACCCATCTTCTCGCTTTACACCTTCTTAGCGATAGGCAACATGGGTTTCTCCAATCGCGGTCACGCGCCACGTGTCAGTTTGACTTCTCCAACCCAGTCACCAAGGCTGCTGATAGCGAGCAGGCATAAGTAACTGTCCACCATGATCTGTCAAAGGCTTCTGACCGTGTTCCACACCCACATCTCATCGCCAAATTGCACTCATTCGGCATTGCTGACCCACTGCCTTCTTGGCTTCAATCTCATCTCACTCATCGTTCTCAAGTGGTTTTCACCAATGGACACAATTCTAACCCGAAACCTGTTACAAGTGGCGTTATACAGGGCAGTGTACTGGATCCCCCTATTCCTGATTTACAACAATGACGCGCTGGATCTAATGCACCACGTCACGCCATTCCTGGTTGCAGATTACATAAAATGGCCTACTTTTTCAATTCTAATGATTCCAGCTCTACTCTTCGCAGCACTTCCGCTGACCTCTCTGCTTTGACCGCTGTTGTCACTCCTGGATGATGAGCTTTTCCACTGATAAGTGCGAGGTTCTAACCTACAAATTCCATTGGTCCCCTGGATCCCAAACTCTTGATGGGTCCCCAATAGCCAGATGACCTACCATCCGCGATTTGGGCTTCAACGAGTCCTGCTCCCTCAACTTTTTAAGCATATCACCATCCAAGCAGCCAAGGCTAGAAGAGAGGCCCTTCTCTTCCGCTCCTTTCGCCTCCGGTACAATATCACCACTATATACAAATCCCACATCAGGCCTTTGCTTGAATACTGCCCAATAATATCCTCTAACATGAAAAAATTTGACAGTACTGCGCTTGAAAGCATACAAAGGCGTTTCACAAAAAAACTACTCGATTGGTCTACTTCTTTAATCTACAGGGAAAGGTTCCGACACTTGGATCTCGACCCACTCTGTCTAAGCCGCTTAAGACCAAACCTAGTCTTCTCGCCTAACCCGCTCCATAACTAGCCTTTCTCCTTTAATCCAGTAAACTTTTCCTGTGAAACCCCTTACTCACTTCGGCACAGGCCTTTTACTGTCTATTCTAGTATGGCTAAATCGGCCACACGGTCACTTTTTCCCCTTTTGTCTACTCCAAGTTCTGAAACAAGTTGTCCGTTACCCTTTGAGCTTCACAAACCAAGTCCCAACTTCTATCGGCACTCATCGCATATCTCACAGTTACCCGTGCACTCTAGTTATATAATATGAGCATAACAGGAGACATAGAATACGAGAGGGGCCTCGACTTTGAAGACCAACTCCTTCGTAGACCTCGCGCCCTCCAATTGAGAACACAGTCAACAACTGACACTTTAGTCTATCTGAGTGAATACTCAAATATTGACTATCTGTGGCCATTCCCGTGATGAGTAAACGGAAGTTAAATGTCATTATTATCATACGCTTTGCTTTTGCCTTCTCCCGTAGTCTCCATCATTTTCATGCTTCGTCCTTTATTGACTTTTATAGGCCTTAATTAACTGTTATTTCACAGCAGGTGCACACCCTGACTGCCACTTTTTATCTGCTTTTTTCTTCCAGCTCTCCACCTATGTGAATTTCGCCCTCAACTTTGTTACGCTCGCCTGGATAACTCTGCTGTATGGTCTTTTGATAACCGCTGGCTCCGTCCTCTGACATTCCTCGCGACTTGGCTTCCTGATCACGTATCTTACATCTTACATTGTCATAGCTGAACCATGTCCCACGTGTATAATCATCAGTGAACATTAGTGCCATTTCTAAAGGTGCGGGGCTCGGTCAGATCCATCGCTTTCGCCAGCGCCCATCGTGTTACGAACGTTTGAGCAATGCGTAGCCAAATTCGCAACGGATCCCGAAATCAAAAGACGATTATCCGTGATATTCTACGATACTAGATTATTACAATAAACAATGACATAAACAATATACAAACCTCAATAATACGATCACAAGGACTCAACAACGAGAAACCGAATAGCAGCGTGTGAGCAGACAGCACGTGCGTCACGCAGGTCCTGAACGAGGATGTGCCAAAGTAGCGCTCTGGGCGCGAACAAACAACGATTGGTCCAGAAAAACAACCAGTTCGTAAAGACAAGTCAATAGTGTGTATGGAAATGAGTGATGTTGGGAAAAACACTGAATCGCGAGGGAAAAAGGGGGATTCTCCACGACCGGCTGTTACACCGCCCACCAGAATCCTCCTGGATCCTGAGCACAGTCAAAGGTTCGGTATAAAGGTACTGATTCTTCCTACCTGCCTAGGCCCTGCTGTCAGTGCGCGCGTCTAATGCTCGTCGTCAACGTTCTACTACTGGTCGCACATAATCCATTGGATACATAGACGTGAGGCTAGTCTACATCTTCCACAAGACCAAATGACCGATGGCGGGCGTGAATGGTCACATAGACGTTGTCCTCGTAAGGGGCCGTCCGGTCCTGGATGTACGTACTTCAGTGTGTGTGTGTGTGAGTGCGTGTGTGTGTGCCGGGGTTACAATGAAATCACAGGTATGACTACACATCAAAAGAGGACTTTCTGCAATGTCAACAAAAGACCGCGTGGCAAGAAAACGAGTAACATGTAGCATGTGTATGTGACCTGAGCTCCGCTACTTCCACATATGCAAGGGGCATTCGGTAGCGTCAACAAAAAGCAAACAACGAACACTGTCACCTGTTTGATGGTTTTACTAGATGTAGAGTGCGTCGTGCATGCGTGTATGTGCCGGGATTTACAATGGGATCGCATTCATCAACACATATCGGAAAAATCCTTCTGTAATGTCAACGAAAGACCGCGAACACTGTAACGCGTTTGACGGAGACCGTGTGGTATATATGGTGTTTCTTTTATCCACCTCGATGGCTAGTGTGAAAAGGTCTACTAAGCCTCGGGGTGATCAGCTCCTCCGCCTTCGCTCTCGAGTAGGTTAATACTGCGTATGTCACGAATGAGCACTCCGTTAGCTGTCTTCACCTTCACCGTTCTTATCATCCCGTCAGTGCTTTTGATGGTTTCCGTAACTACTCCCAAAGACCAAGTGCTGAAATGTGCGCGTTCGTCGGCGATCATAACCACGTCCCCATCTTTGAATGGTCTTGTTTTGGCCAACCACTTCTGTCGAGTCTGCAAAGCCGGTAGGTACTCCCGTAGCCATCGCCTCCAGAAGACCTTGGCCAGATATTTCGCTTGCCTCCACCCGTGGAGGTAGCTCCCACGAAGGTTTACCGGCCCTTGGAAACCCTCGTTCGACCTTAGCGTCAATAAATCGTTTGGGGTGAGCGCCAGGTGGGTGGGGTCGCCGTTCAATACTGGAACCAGGGGGCGGTTGTTCAGGATTCGCTCCACCTCAGTCATGACGGTGTTCAGTGTCTCGTCGTCGGGCGGCTGCTGCTCCATGATTGACAGCAATATCCGTCTGGCGGACCGGATCATGAGTTCCCATAAGCCACCTCGGTGGCTGGCCTGTGGGGGGTTGAAATGCCGTCGTATGCTGTAGGCCACGGTTCGATCCTGCAGTTCGTCCCTGTTTACGTTCTTGTGCCAACGCTGAAATTCCCGGTGAGCGCCCACAAAGTTCGATCCATTATTTGAGTATATGTAGGGTGGTACGCCTCTTCGGTTGATAAATCTTTGCAAGGCCCGTAGAAACGAATCGGTCGTCATCGAATGTGCGACTTCTAGGTGTACCGCACGTGACTTCATGCACGTCATGATACATCCGTATCGCTTTTCTAATCTTTTCCCGCACTTGATCCACAAGGGACCGAAATAGTCCAACCCGGTGTCACTGAACGGCCACCAGCCCGTAGTCACCCTGCATTCTGGTAGTGGAGCCATGTGTTGTTTGCCCGCCGTGGCAATGTGTCTCCTGCATTGCACACACCGTCGAATTACGCGTTTTACAGTCTCTCGTCCTCTCAGCAACCAAAGACGCTTTCGGATGACGCTCGTCACGTGACTTTCCCCGGCATGTCCCTCCACGGCGTGGACGTGTTGAATCATTAGCTCTACTACGGGTTGTCTCGCAGGCAGCACTATAGGATACTTTGTGTCGAAGCCCAGGTGGGCGTTGGTCAGCCTACCATCCACCCACAGCAGTCCGTCGATGAGTTTGGGGTTTAAACGCTTCAGCTCGCCTCTTGGAGATGGCATGTCTTTATTGGTCGGCCCCACTTCTTCCGCCCTCTTGAGTTCTCGGGCGAAAGCCTCGCGTTGTATCATTCTGAAAAGATCGTACTCTGCCGCTTGTAGCTCATCGGGACCTATCGGGCCGACCCGTATCCGACCTGAGGACCGTAGCCCTTTCATGACTAGTAAATTTCTCTTGAACCTGGTTAACCAAACTAGCGAACGAAGCGTCTTCATCCAGGAAGAAAACCTGACCAGTCGCGATAGAATGGACGACGCTTCGACGACGTTGGTTGCTATCGCTACGCCTTTGATCTCCAGTTCCAATTCCGTAGGGGGTTTTAATTCGAACACGGGCCAGTCCTGTTTGGGCAATTGCAGGAAGTTTGGCCCTCTCGTCCACGTGTCCAGTTGCCTGAAGTTGTTCGCACCTCGGGAGCACAGGTCGGCCGGATTATCGCCAGACCTGACATGACTCCACTGGTGCGTGGCTGATTCATCGTGGATAATCGTGAGCCGGTTAGCAACGAAAGTACTAAACCGGCTCCGGACGTTGTTGATATAGTAAAGTACTATCGTTGAATCCGTCCAGAAGCTAACCGACCAAATGTAGAGATCGAAACATCTCTTCACAGCTTGCACCACCCTGACTGCCAACACGACTGCGCTGAGTTCAAGGCGTGGGATTGAGACCGACTTCAGTGGAGCAACGCGGGCTTTGTCGAGCAGGATCCTCGTGGTATATTGTCCATCTCCTGCGCACCATCGTCCGTACACCACAGCTCCATAACCGACTTCGGATGCATCGGAAAAGGCATGTAGTTCTCCAGTCCGTGTCGTATGGCCAGGAGTCAAACATCGTGGGATCCTTATGTCCCCTAATTTCTTCAAGGTGTTCAAAACTTCTTCCCAGTTCAACCGGTCCCCTCGGTCTAGTGACTAGTCCCAATCAACTTTCTTACAGCACAGCCGCTGCAGCAAGATCTTTCCGGATAGCAGTCATGGTGAGACGAAACCGAGCAGGTCGAACAAACTTGAGACTGCAGATAGTATGCCACGACGGGTTATTGGCAGCTCGGGAACGTTTAGTTCGAAAACAAAATCGTCCGTTTCCGCGTCCCATTGTATCCCTAAGGTGCGCTCGGTAGGAAGTGGAGAGCCGTCCAAATCTCTTACACTTTCGGCTTTTTCGTGATACGGGATGACCTTCAGCACTTCTGAAGCGTTCGACATCCATTTAGTTAGATGGAAGCCGCCCTCTTCCAACAACCTCGTCAGACCCCTGAACTGCTCTAGAGCTGATTCCACATCCTCGAATGACCCAAGATGGTCGTCGACGTAGAAGTTCCTGCTGACGCTATCTACCACCATCCGATGTACTAGATCGCCATGTTTGTTCGCTGATTCTCGGAGAGCGTAGTTGGCACAAAATGGTGACGATATGGCTCCGAAGGGGTGGACGGTCATCCTATAATTCACCACTGCGTTGTCCCGGTCGCTCCCTTCCCACCACAGGAGACGTAAAGCATCTCGTTCTTCTACCGGAATCTTCACCTGATGGAGCATTTCCCTAATGGCGGCAGAAAAGCCACTTCACCCACTCTGAAACGGCACAAAACGTCGATCAGTGGAGTGGTCCAGTCAGGCCCCTGTAGTAGGCGATCGTTTAACGACTTGCCCTGGAACTTGGCCGCACAGTCGAAAACCACCCGCAGTTTTTTGGGTTTCTTGGGGTCGATAACCGGGTGGTGAGGCAGATACCAGATACCCCTTTTGCTGTCGGTGTTGGCAGGCACCTTTTCAACGTAACCGAGGGCCTCGTTCCGCTTCATCAAATCCGCGTTTGTTTCCAACAGATTCTGGTCTCGAATGAAGCGTTCTTTTAGTCGTAGTACACGTTGGAGAACATAATTTCTGGTTTCAGTCCACGGGTCGTCCGGTGTGCGCCATGGGAGGGGAACTTCGAACTGTTTTTTGAGGCCTCTAGTGCCTTGCCGCACCGATTTTAGAGCGAAGTGATCCTCTTGAGACAACGATGGTCTTTCGTCTCCAATGTCATGAAACTCCTTTTTATACAGCCGTTGCAGATGATACTCTATGCGGTCCGTTTCGGCAGATAAGTAATTCACGGAACAGCGTACCCTTACTGGACCGTATAACATCCATCCCAGAGCCGTGCGTACGGCATAAGGTGCCTGGCGGTCGCCCACTCTCTGGTCAAGCACCCAGTGCGCCTCTGGCACGTCACAGCTGATGAGGAGATCCACTTCATCATCTTCCCAGTCTACAACGGTTACATCCTGCAGGTGGGGCCACCGAGTCAAGATTGCGTTCACCGACCTTGGTGCTCGCATAGGGAGATCCGCTAACGCGAATGCCTCCGTTGGTTCAATTTCCTCGTTAGTGTCTAGAGAGATGAGTTGCAGCCTCAATCTGCCGGCAGTCATTACCTGCTTTCCGCCCACCGTGCTCACTGCTAACGATGTCGCACCTTTAGCCAGTTGGTGTTTGTCGGCAAACCGCTCTTTCACTAAAGTAGTGTCGGATCCATTATCGACGAAAGCCAACGCTTTTACCACCCCGGTTGGGGTCACTACTCCCACGGCCACTTCGCCTAAACGTACCGGTTTACTGGCAGATTGTGAAGTTGAACAAATAACGCTGGGCTTGGTACTCGCCTCGGATATGGTTACTCTCGCCTGATGCAGCAGCCGATGGTGTCTGCCCGTGCAGCCCTCGTAACCACATCGATTCCTTGTTCTACAGGCTGCTGCCCGGTGCGTGGTGTTGAGACAAATAAAACATGCTCCTGCCATCCTCGCCATTCCCCACCGTTCGTCTATTGTGGCGTTGCCGAACTTGGGGCATTCTGGTAGGCCATGGCTAGTACCACAGGATCTGCAATTTGGTTGCGCCGTAGCATCTCGTGAAATGACGTGTGTATTGGTCCAAGGTTGGTATTTTGGATGTTCCCGTACAGGGGTTTGGACTTGGCTAGTACTGGGCTTGTTTGCTCGGTTGCTGTCCCGGATGAGTCGGCCGAATCTGCTGTCAGTTATCTTGGTTTGCCTGTCCAAGTATTCGGTCAGGTCTTCGAAGTTGGCTTCTCCGTCGCTTCGGCTTATCCGTTCTGCTTCTTCCGCTCACCGACCCTGTAGTTCGGGAGAGAGGTGACGGACTATGCCTTCCAAAGTGTGCATGGCGTCTAGGTCAGCCTTGTAACCTAAATGGTCGAGGGCTATTGAGCAGTTTTGCATCTTAATCACCAGGTCGGCCATTGTGTAAACGTAGCCCTTAGTTCTCTTTGCCTCTGCCATCACGCCCTCTATTAGGTTACGGGCTACTTTGAAAGGTTGGCCAAACAAGTTCCTTAGAATCTTCCTTGCCCTTGTGTAGCCTTGTTCTGGGTCGAGCATGGTACACCCGTCGATAGATTTTCTTGCTCGGCCTCGGCAGTAGTGAGTAAGGTAAAGAAGCCTTTGCCCAGGGTCGGTTACCTTATTTTCAACGAACGTCTCGAACTGCTTGACAAACTTGCAGTATTGCTCAGCTCGCCCGTCGAAAATCGTTAACTCCACTCTAGGCAGATCGATCGATGGTGGTTTGTAGTCGGCGACCGGCGAGGGGTTCCCTACCTTATTGCACCCTAACCTATCGGAAGTGTCGAAGTCACTGGTCTCATGCTGTCGCTGTTTCTGTGTACACTTCTCTGCTTCCTGCGCCTGTAGTCTAGCCGAAAGTAACTGTTGCTCTAGTTCTAGTATTCTCAGCTTATATAAATCGACATCCTTACGATCAATATTGTTCTTAATAACACATGAACTAGCACTGACAGAACTAAGCGATCTAGCATTAACTAAAGAATCATATGTACCCAAAACCCCCCCAGAGACTTGCCTTATTACTTCCTGTCCGAATTCGACTGCTTTTGATCCTTTTCTTGGCATTTTGCGTGTTTTTCCTCGTTTCAAATTGATCTATGGAGTATTGTTACGAACGTTTGAGTTTTGCGTAGCCAAATTCGCAACGGATCCCGAAATCAAAAGACGATTATCCGTGATATTCTACGATACTAGATTATTACAATAAACAATGACATAAACAATATACAAACCTCAATAATACGATCACAAGGACTCAACAACGAGAAACCGAATAGCAGCGTGTGAGCAGACAGCACGTGCGTCACGCAGGTCCTGAACGAGGATGTGCCAAAGGAGCGCATTGAAATTGAGCCCACCCGTCGCACTCTTGGCATTAAGCCCATTGGATGTCCTCGTCCAGGTATACCGTTGGATCCAATCGCCGGCAAACGCTGCAAACGTCCTTGTTCATTCGAGACGGCGGCCTGTCCAGTTTTCGCTTCTTTTTGTTATTCGCAATTGGTCGGCCTTAGATGTCCTATGTTGGCGGAACTAGGTCGCTGCAAAGGGCTTCCTATAACCGGAATATAGCCCTAGTCAGTGAACCGAACCTCGATTAATGTCTTTCTTATAGACCTTGTTCCTGTTTCATAGTTAAAGCTCTTTTCGGTGGTTCGGACCGAAGCACGTACTCTTCAACTGTACTCAAAGCTGTGGGACGTTCTAATATTTTTCGGGTCTCTTTCTCTCGGCCGAACGTATTGGCGATATCCGACCGGCGTGTTATTCGTTCTGCGCCTTCTTTTTCAGGATGCTCGTAGCACAGTCTAACTTTTGGCCACTAGCCAACAACGTCTGGCTTTAGCCGTTTTGTAGTTATCCTCCCCAAGTCCAGTCAATGCGGCGGCAATGGCTCTACCGACATCCTCGCTCTCCTGCAGCTTCTGCTCCTTGGTGATGACTGTGGACGTCGACGCTTGTGAGATGATCGTGTCCCCACCGGCTAGGGTTGTCACCTCCTGACAATCTATTGACCAGTGGCTATCGGCCAGCGTAGAAAGGTCTACGGTAGTGGCACGAGCGAAGTGCAACACGTGAACGCACGGCAACAGTCACTGAGGACTTAAAGAACCGTTGCAGTGAGGCACACTACCGCAGGTGTAACAGTCGGTCGTGGAAAATCCCCCTTTTCCCTCACGATTCAGTGTTTTTCCCAACATCACTCATTTCCATACACACTATTAACTTGTCTTTACGAACTGGTTGTTTTTCTGGACCAATTGTTGTTTGTTCGCGCCCAGAGCGCTACTTTGGCACATCCTCGTTCAGGACCTGCGTGACGCACGTGCTGTCTGCTCACACGCTGCTATTCGGTTTCTCGTTGTTGAGTCCTTGTGATCGTATTATTGAGGTTTGTATATTGTTTATGTCATTGTTTATTGTAATAATCTAGTATCGTAGAATATCACGGATAATCGTCTTTTGATTTCAGGATCCGTTGCGAATTTGGCTACGCAAAACTCAAACGTTCGTAACAATACTCCATAGATCAATTTGAAACGAGGAAAAACACGCAAAATGCCAAGAAAAGGATCAAAAGCAGTCGAATTCGGACAGGAAGTAATAAGGCAAGTCTCTGGGGAGGTTTTGGGTACATATGATTCTTTAGTTAATGCTAGATCGCTTAGTTCTGTCAGTGCTAGTTCATGTGTTATTAAGAACAATATTGATCGTAAGGATGTCGATTTATATAAGCTGAGAATACTAGAACTAGAGCAACAGTTACTTTCGGCTAGACTACAGGCGCAGGAAGCAGAGAAGTGTACACAGAAACAGCGAGAGCATGAGACCAGTGACTTCGACACTTCCGATAGGTTAGGGTGCAATAAGGTAGGGAACCCCTCGCCGGTCGCCGACTACAAACCACCATCGATCGATCTGCCTAGAGTGGAGTTAACGATTTTCGACGGGCGAGCTGAGCAATACTGCAAGTTTGTCAAGCAGTTCGAGACGTTCGTTGAAAATAAGGTAACCGACCCTGGGCAAAGGCTTCTTTACCTTACTCACTACTGCCGAGACCGAGCAAGAAAATCTATCGACGGGTGTACCATGCTCGACCCAGAACAAGGCTACACAAGGGCAAGGAAGATTCTAAGAAACTTGTTTGGCCAACCTTTCAAAGTAGCCCGTAACCTAATAGAGGGCGTGATGGCAGAGGCAAAGAGAACTAAGGGCTACGTTTACACAATGGCCGACCTGGTGATTAAGATGCAAAACTGCTCAATAGCCCTCGACCATTTAGGTTACAAGGCTGACCTAGACGCCATGCACACTTTGGAAGGCATAGTCCGTCACCTCTCTCCCGAACTACAGGGTCGGTGAGCGGAAGAAGCAGAACGGATAAGCCGAAGCGACGGAGAAGCCAACTTCGAAGACCTGACCGAATACTTGGACAGGCAAACCAAGATAACTGACAGCAGATTCGGCCGACTCATCCGGGACAGCAACCGAGCAAACAAGCCCAGTACTAGCCAAGTCCAAACCCCTGTACGGGAACATCCAAAATACCAACCTTGGACCAATACACACGTCATTTCACGAGATGCTACGGCGCAACCAAATTGCAGATCCTGTGGTACTAGCCATGGCCTACCAGAATGCCCCAAGTTCGGCAACGCCACAATAGACGAACGGTGGGGAATGGCGAGGATGGCAGGAGCATGTTTTATTTGTCTCAACACCACGCACCGGGCAGCAGCCTGTAGAACAAGGAATCGATGTGGTTACGAGGGCTGCACGGGCAGACACCATCGGCTGCTGCATCAGGCGAGAGTAACCATATCCGAGGCGAGTACCAAGCCCAGCGTTATTTGTTCAACTTCACAATCTGCCAGTAAACCGGTACGTTTAGGCGAAGTGGCCGTGGGAGTAGTGACCCCAACCGGGGTGGTAAAAGCGTTGGCTTTCGTCGATAATGGATCCGACACTACTTTAGTGAAAGAGCGGTTTGCCGACAAACACCAACTGGCTAAAGGTGCGACATCGTTAGCAGTGAGCACGGTGGGCGGAAAGCAGGTAATGACTGCCGGCAGATTGAGGCTGCAACTCATCTCTCTAGACACTAACGAGGAAATTGAACCAACGGAGGCATTCGCGTTAGCGGATCTCCCTATGCGAGCACCAAGGTCGGTGAACGCAATCTTGACTCGGTGGCCCCACCTGCAGGATGTAACCGTTGTAGACTGGGAAGATGATGAAGTGGATCTCCTCATCAGCTGTGACGTGCCAGAGGCGCATTGGGTGCTTGACCAGAGAGTGGGCGACCGCCAGACACCTTATGCCGTACGCACGGCTCTGGGATGGATGTTATACGGTCCAGTAAGGGTACGCGGTTCCGTGGATTACTTATCTGCCGAAACGGACCGCATAGAGTATCATCTGCAACGGCTGTATAAAAAGGAGTTTCATGACATTGGAGACGAAAGACCATCGTTGTCTCAAGAGGATCACTTCGCTCTAAAATCGGTGCGGCAAGGCACTAGAGGCCTCAAAAAACAGTTCGAGGTTCCCCTCCCATGGCGCACACCGGACGACCCGTGGACTGAAAACAGGAGTTTTGTCCTCTAACGGTTACTACGACTAAAAGAACGCTTCATTCGAGACCAGAATCTGTTGGAAACATACGCGGATTTGATGAAGCGAAACGAGGCCCTCGGTTACGTTGAAAAGGTGCCTGCCAACACCGACAGCAAAAGGGGTATCTGGTATCTGCCTCACCACCCGGTTATCAACCCCAAGAAACCCAAAAAACTGCGGGTGGTTTTCGACTGTGCGGCCAAGTTCCAGGGCAAGTCATTAAACGATCGCCTACTACAGGGGCCTGACTGGACCACTCCACTGATCGACGTTTTGTGCCGTTTCAGAGTGGGTGAAGTGGCTTTTTGCCGCCATTAGGGAAATGCTCCATCAGGTGAAGATTCCGGTAGAAGAACGAGATGCTTTACGTCTCCTGTGGTGGGAAGGGAGCGACCGGGACAACGCAGTGGTGAATTATAGGATGACCGTCCACCCCTTCGGAGCCATATCGTCACCATTTTGTGCCAACTACGCTCTCCGAGAATCAGCGAACAAACATGGCGATCTAGTACATCGGATGGTGGTAGATAGCGTCAGCAGGAACTTCTACGTCGACGACCATCTTGGGTCATTCGAGGATGTGGAATCAGCTCTAGAGCAGTTCAGGGGTCTGACGAGGTTGTTGGAAGAGGGCGGCTTCCATCTAACTAAATGGATGTCGAACGCTTCAGAAGTGCTGAAGGTCATCCCGTATCACGAAAAAGCCGAAAGTGTAAGAGATTTGGACGGCTCTCCACTTCCTACCGAGCGCACCTTAGGGATACAATGGGACGCGGAAACGGACGATTTTGTTTTCGAACTAAACGTTCCCGAGCTGCCAATAACCCGTCGTGGCATACTATCTGCAGTCTCAAGTTTGTTCGACCTGCTCGGTTTCGTCTCACCATGACTGCTATCCGGAAAGATCTTGCTGCAGCGGCTGTGCTGTAAGAAAGTTGATTGGGACTAGTCACTAGACCGAGGGGACCGGTTGAACTGGGAAGAAGTTTTGAACACCTTGAAGAAATTAGGGGACATAAGGATCCCACGATGTTTGACTCCTGGCCATACGACACGGACTGGAGAACTACATGCCTTTTCCGATGCATCCGAAGTCGGTTATGGAGCTGTGGTGTACGGACGATGGTGCGCAGGAGATGGACAATATACCACGAGGATCCTGCTCGACAAAGCCCGCGTTGCTCCACTGAAGTCGGTCTCAATCCCACGCCTTGAACTCAGCGCAGTCGTGTTGGCAGTCAGGGTGGTGCAAGCTGTGAAGAGATGTTTCGATCTCTACATTTGGTCGGTTAGCTTCTGGACGGATTCAACGATAGTACTTTACTATATCAACAACGTCCGGAGCCGGTTTAGTACTTTCGTTGCTAACCGGCTCAAGATTATCCACGATGAATCAGCCACGCACCAGTGGAGTCATGTCAGGTCTGGCGATAATCCGGCCGACCTGTGCTCCCGAGGTGCGAACAACTTCAGGCAACTGGACACGTGGACGAGAGGGCCAAACTTCCTGCAATTGCCCAAACAGGACTGGCCCGTGTTCGAATTAAAACCCCCTACGGAATTGGAACTGGAGATCAAAGGCGTAGCGATAGCAACCAACGTCGTCGAAGCGTCGTCCATTCTATCGCGACTGGTCAGGTTTTCTTCCTGGATGAAGACGCTTCGTTCGCTAGTTTGGTTAACCAGGTTCAAGAGAAATTTACTAGTCATGAAAGGGCTACGGTCCTCAGGTCGGATACGGGTCGGCCCGATAGGTCCCGATGAGCTACAAGCGGCAGAGTACGATCTTTTCAGAATGATACAACGCGAGGCTTTCGCCCGAGAACTCAAGAGGGCGGAAGAAGTGGGGCCGACCAATAAAGACATGCCATCTCCAAGAGGCGAGCTGAAGCGTTTAAACCCCAAACTCATCGACGGACTGCTGTGGGTGGATGGTAGGCTGACCAACGCCCACCTGGGCTTCGACACAAAGTATCCTATAGTGCTGCCTGCGAGACAACCCGTAGTAGAGCTAATGATTCAACACGTCCACGCCGTGGAGGGACATGCCGGGGAAAGTCACGTGACGAGCGTCATCCGAAAGCGTCTTTGGTTGCTGAGAGGACGAGAGACTGTAAAACGCGTAATTCGACGGTGTGTGCAATGCAGGAGACACATTGCCACGGCGGGCAAACAACACATGGCTCCACTACCAGAATGCAGGGTGACTACGGGCTGGTGGCCGTTCAGTGACACCGGGTTGGACTATTTCGGTCCCTTGTGGATCAAGTGCGGGAAAAGATTAGAAAAGCGATACGGATGTATCATGACGTGCATGAAGTCACGTGCGGTACACCTAGAAGTCGCACATTCGATGACGACCGATTCGTTTCTACGGGCCTTGCAGAGATTTATCAACCGAAGAGGCGTACCGCCCTACATATACTCAAATAATGGATCGAACTTTGTGGGCGCTCACCGGGAATTTCAGCGTTGGCACAAGAACGTAAACAGGGACGAACTGCAGGATCGAACCGTGGCCTACAGCATACGACGGCATTTCAACCCCCCACAGGCCAGCCACCGAGGTGGCTTATGGGAACTCATGATCCGGTCCGCCAGACGGATATTGCTGTCAATCATGGAGCAGCAGCCGCCCGACGACGAGACACTGAACACCGTCATGACTGAGGTGGAGCGAATCCTGAACAACCGCCCCCTGGTTCCAGTATTGAACGGCGACCCCACCCACCTGGCGCTCACCCCAAACGATTTATTGACGCTAAGGTCGAACGAGGGTTTCCAAGGGCCGGTAAACCTTCGTGGGAGCTACCTCCACGGGTGGAGGCAAGCGAAATATCTGGCCAAGGTCTTCTGGAGGCGATGGCTACGGGAGTACCTACCGGCTTTGCAGACTCGACAGAAGTGGTTGGCCAAAACAAGACCATTCAAAGATGGGGACGTGGTTATGATCGCCGACGAACGCGCACATTTCAGCACTTGGTCTTTGGGAGTAGTTACGGAAACCATCAAAAGCACTGACGGGATGATAAGAACGGTGAAGGTGAAGACAGCTAACGGAGTGCTCATTCGTGACATACGCAGTATTAACCTACTCGAGAGCGAAGGCGGAGGAGCTGATCACCCCGAGGCTTAGTAGACCTTTTCACACTAGCCATCGAGGTGGATAAAAGAAACACCATATATACCACACGGTCTCCGTCAAACGCGTTACAGTGTTCGCGGTCTTTCGTTGACATTACGGAAGGATTTTTCCGATATGTGTTGATGAATGCGATCCCATTGTAAATCCCGGCACATACACGCATGCACGACGCACTCTACATCCAGTAAACCCATCAAACAGGTGACAGTGTTCGTTGTTTGCTTTTTGTTGACGCTACCGAATGCCCCTTGCATATGTGGAAGTAGCGGAGCTCAGGTCACATACACATGCTACATTTTACTCGTTATCTTGCCACGCGGTCTTTTGTTGCCATTGCAGAAAGTCCTCCTTTGATGTGTAGTCATAACTGTGATTCAATTGTTCACCCGGTCGCTCCCTTCCCACCACAGGAGACGCAAAGCATCTCGTTCTTCTACCGGAATCTTCACCTGATGGAGCATTTCCCTAATGTCGGCAGAAAAGCCACTTCACCCACTCTGAAACGGCACAAAACGTCGATCAGTGGAGTGGTCCAGTCAGGCCCCTGTAGTAGGCGATCGTTTAATGACTTGCCCTGGAACTTGGCCGCACAGTCGAAAACCACCCGCAGTTTTTTGGGTTTCTTGGGGTTGATAACCGGGTGGTGAGGCAGATACCAGATACCCCTTTTGCTGTCGGTGTTGGCAGGCACCTTTTCAACGTAACCGAGGGCCTCGTTTCGCTTCATCAAATCCGCGTATGTTTCCAACAGATTCTGGTCTCGAATGAAGCGTTCTTTTAGTCGTAGTAACCGTTAGAGGACAAAACTCCTGTTTTCAGTCCACGGGTCGTCCGGTGTGCGCCATGGGAGGGGAACCTCGAACTGTTTTTTGAGGCCCCTAGTGCCTTGCCGCACCGATTTTAGAGCGAAGTGATCCTCTTGAGACAACGATGGTCTTTCGTCTCCAATGTCATGAAACTCCTTTTTATACAGCCGTTGCAGATGATACTCTATGCGGTCCGTTTCGGCAGATAAGTAATCCACGGAACCGCGTACCCTTACTGGACCGTACAACATCCATCCCAGAGCCGTGCGTACGGCATAAGGTGCCTGGCGGTCGCCCACTCTCTGGTCAAGCACCCAATGCGCCTCTGGCACGTCACAGCTGATGAGGAGATCCACTTCATCATCTTCCCAGTCTACAACGGTTACATCCTGCAGGTGGGGCCACCGAGTCAAGATTGCGTTCACCGACCTTGGTGCTCGCATAGGGAGATCCGCTAACGCGAATGCCTCCGTTGGTTCAATTTCCTCGTTAGTGTCTAGAGAGATGAGTTGCAGCCTCAATCTGCCGGCAGTCATTACCTGCTTTCCGCCCACCGTGCTCACTGCTAACGATGTCGCACCTTTAGCCAGTTGGTGTTTGTCGGCAAACCGCTCTTTCACTAAAGTAGTGTCGGATCCATTATCGACGAAAGCCAACGCTTTTACCACCCCGGTTGGGGTCACTACTCCCACGGCCACTTCGCCTAAACGTACCGGTTTACTGGCAGATTGTGAAGTTGAACAAATAACGCTGGGCTTGGTACTCGCCTCGGATATGGTTACTCTCGCCTGATGCAGCAGCCGATGGTGTCTGCCCGTGCAGCCCTCGTAACCACATCGATTCCTTGTTCTACAGGCTGCTGCCCGGTGCGTGGTGTTGAGACAAATAAAACATGCTCCTGCCATCCTCGCCATTCCCCACCGTTCGTCTATTGTGGCGTTGCCGAACTTGGGGCATTCTGGTAGGCCATGGCTAGTACCACAGGATCTGCAATTTGGTTGCGCCGTAGCATCTCGTGAAATGACGTGTGTATTGGTCCAAGGTTGGTATTTTGGATGTTCCCGTACAGGGGTTTGGACTTGGCTAGTACTGGGCTTGTTTGCTCGGTTGCTGTCCCGGATGAGTCGGCCGAATCTGCTGTCAGTTATCTTGGTTTGCCTGTCCAAGTATTCGGTCAGGTCTTCGAAGTTGGCTTCTCCGTCGCTTCGGCTTATCCGTTCTGCTTCTTCCGCTCACCGACCCTGTAGTTCGGGAGAGAGGTGACGGACTATGCCTTCCAAAGTGTGCATGGCGTCTAGGTCAGCCTTGTAACCTAAATGGTCGAGGGCTATTGAGCAGTTTTGCATCTTAATCACCAGGTCGGCCATTGTGTAAACGTAGCCCTTAGTTCTCTTTGCCTCTGCCATCACGCCCTCTATTAGGTTACGGGCTACTTTGAAAGGTTGGCCAAACAAGTTCCTTAGAATCTTCCTTGCCCTTGTGTAGCCTTGTTCTGGGTCGAGCATGGTACACCCGTCGATAGATTTTCTTGCTCGGCCTCGGCAGTAGTGAGTAAGGTAAAGAAGCCTTTGCCCAGGGTCGGTTACCTTATTTTCAACGAACGTCTCGAACTGCTTGACAAACTTGCAGTATTGCTCAGCTCGCCCGTCGAAAATCGTTAACTCCACTCTAGGCAGATCGATCGATGGTGGTTTGTAGTCGGCGACCGGCGAGGGGTTCCCTACCTTATTGCACCCTAACCTATCGGAAGTGTCGAAGTCACTGGTCTCATGCTCTCGCTGTTTCTGTGTACACTTCTCTGCTTCCTGCGCCTGTAGTCTAGCCGAAAGTAACTGTTGCTCTAGTTCTAGTATTCTCAGCTTATATAAATCGACATCCTTACGATCAATATTGTTCTCAATAACACATGAACTAGCACTGACAGAACTAAGCGATCTAGCATTAACTAAAGAATCATATGTACCCAAAACCTCCCCAGAGACTTGCCTTATTACTTCCTGTCCGAATTCGACTGCTTTTGATCCTTTTCTTGGCATTTTGCGTGTTTTTCCTCGTTTCAAATTGATCTATGGAGTATTGTTACGAACGTTTGAGTTTTGCGTAGCCAAATTCGCAACGGATCCTGAAATCAAAAGACGATTATCCGTGATATTCTACGATACTAGATTATTACAATAAACAATGACATAAACAATATACAAACCTCAATAATACGATCACAAGGACTCAACAACGAGAAACCGAATAGCAGCGTGTGAGCAGACAGCACGTGCGTCACGCAGGTCCTGAACGAGGATGTGCCAAAGTAGCGCTCTGGGCGCGAACAAACAACAATTGGTCCAGAAAAACAACCAGTTCGTAAAGACAAGTTAATAGTGTGTATGGAAATGAGTGATGTTGGGAAAAACACTGAATCGTGAGGGAAAAGGGGGATTTTCCACGACCGACTGTTACACCTGCGGTAGTGTGCCTCACTGCAACGGTTCTTTAAGTCCTCAGTGACTGTTGCCGTGCGTTCACGTGTTGCACTTCGCTCGTGCCACTACCGTAGACCTTTCTACGCTGGCCGATAGCCACTGGTCAATAGATTGTCAGGAGGTGACAACCCTAGCCGGTGGGGACACGATCATCTCACAAGCGTCGACGTCCACAGTCATCACCAAGGAGCAGAAGCTGCAGGAGAGCGAGGATGTCGGTAGAGCCATTGCCGCCGCATTGACTGGACTTGGGGAGGATAACTACAAAACGGCTAAAGCCAGACGTTGTTGGCTAGTGGCCAAAAGTTAGACTGTGCTACGAGCATCCTGAAAAAGAAGGCGCAGAACGAATAACACGCCGGTCGGATATCGCCAATACGTTCGGCCGAGAGAAAGAGACCCGAAAAATATTAGAACGTCCCACAGCTTTGAGTACAGTTGAAGAGTACGTGCTTCGGTCCGAACCACCGAAAAGAGCTTTAACTATGAAACAGGAACAAGGTCTATAAGAAAGACATTAATCGAGGTTCGGTTCACTGACTAGGGCTATATTCCGGTTATAGGAAGCCCTTTGCAGCGACCTAGTTCCGCCAACATAGGACATCTAAGGCCGACCAATTGCGAATAACAAAAAGAAGCGAAAACTGGACAGGCCGCCGTCTCGAATGAACAAGGACGTTTGCAGCGTTTGCCGGCGATTGGATCCAACGGTATACCTGGACGAGGACATCCAATGGGCTTAATGCCAAGAGTGCGACGGGTGGGCACAATTTCAATGCGCAGGGTTCACCAAAGAGGAGGGCTACACTTTTGTGCATTGTCTAGCGAGGTGAACGTGGGCCCAAGAGATTGACAAAGGCCCTTTCCAGGGCTGCCTTATTATGATTCACGCCATAATGGCACTGTTGTCTTCCTTATTGATTTTTTATTCGGGCCAGCCCAACTAGGTAGTTATGGCGCGTGTTCAATTCGTGAGTCTTCTTTCGCGCTAGTGAATACTGGATGATAGATTAGATTCGTATATGTATATATATACATGTATCTGTATATTATATATATTATATATATGTATACAGCCCAGTGAGAATGACATATAAGGCTTTAGTCGAGCTAATGATCGGAGACGTGAGCGAAACCACTCATGGGATTACGGTTGCCGAGCAGGCATTTCATGACGATGCAGCCTGGTAACTCAGGTCGTAGTGTAGACTACTTCCTGATTATTCTAGGCCTGAGGCCCCAACCGATTATCTTCATGACCAGTAGTTATCATTAAGGTAGCAGACTTATAAATCTGCCGTTGTAGCTACAGACATTCGTCTAGAATCTTAAAGGTTGGTCACTAATTAATATGTTGAGAAAGCTTGACCTTTCCCCCTCTGCGAAGAGTCGCTTAATTCTGAGGGAGGTTGTCATGTAAGCAATGGCACAGTAGCCCTTCTAGTGTACAATTTGTGCAGGTTGAAGGGGAGGAAATTTCTATAGCATTCCTTGTGTTTTTCAAGGCGAACACATCTACGGAAGATGTAGTTCCAAAAGGGGATCCATTTTGCGACACAAATGAACACCCCAGAAGATACATAAGAAAATGTTGGTAAACCAATTTTATATCTTTTCATATATATTAGGCCTTGCAGAATTTACCGTATATTGCTATTTTTCCAGTTCCACCGGAAACTAAATTTATCATGGAGACTCTGCATTTTAGCATAATTGAGCGGAAAAAGTGGCGGACTAATTCCGCTAATCTCTCATTCAAACTTAGCGAGGTGACGAGTTCTGTGACCCTGCTCACTGGCGCCCGTTCAAAACCCATTACGGAAGTTTCATCCATCGTTACCTCTATTTGACCCTGGCTTTTAGACTCACCGGGCATCCATTAGAATCCGCCCATGGGTTTGTTTAAGCTCCCTAGGTTTTCTTTGATGTGCGTAAACTTTTCGTACTTTCATCCCAATTTATTATCCTTCTGAGCCTTTTTTATCCACTTTTGTCATGCAACTTTCTGCATTTTCAGGAATTTTGTCTGTCCATTCCATCACTTGTAAAAACTTTATCATGAACCTGGCATGCTTCGGGTGTCCCCGAAATAAACCATTATTATTATTACTTTTACGGTAGCTACTTCAGCAGCCGTTTTAGCACTTTCGTTGCTAACCGGCTCGCGATCTTCCACGACGGAACTGCCATGAACCAGTGGAGACATGTCAAGTCTGACGGTAACCCAGCTGATCTGTGCCTTCGAGGTGCGACCATCATCCGGCAACTAGACTCGTGAATGGGAGGACCAAAATTCCTGCAAATGCCTCAAAAGGACTGACCCGTGTACGAACTAAAGCGCCCTCTTTAACTGGAACTGGAAGTCAAAGGCGCAGTGATGACGGTGACAGTCGCCGAAGCGGTATTCAGTTTGTCACGGTTGGTCAGGCTTTCCTCCTGGAGGAAGACGCTTCCGTCTTCAGTGTGGATGGCCCGGTTCAAGAGAAACTTGCATGTCGTGAACGGGCTTCGCTTCTCCAGACTTGTACGAGTGGATCCAACGAGCCATGAGGAATTACCAGCCGCGGAACACGATCTCTTCAAGATGATACGATGGGAGGCTACCACCCGAGCGCTTGAGAGGGCAGAAGAAGCGGGACCATCCACAAAATAATATCATCTCCGAGAGGCAACTTGAAGCATTTAACTTCAAACTCATTAGCGGACAACTACGAGTAGACGGCAGGCTGACGCGAAAGTTCCCGTGCTGTTGCCGGCTCGACAACCTGTGATAAAGCTAATGATCCAACACATCCACTCCGTAGGGTGACATGCCAGGGAAAGTCACTTGACAAGCGTCTTCCGAAAGTGCCCTTGGTCAATGAGAGGAGAGGCGACTTTGAAACGCGTAATACAACATTGTGTTCATTGTGGGAGACGCAATGCCACTGCGATCAAACTACACATGGCTCAGCTGCCACTTTGCAGAGTGGCTGCGGGCTCGTGGCCGTTCAGTGACACCGTGTTGGACTATTTCGGGCCCTTGTGGATCAAGTGCGGGAAAAGATTAGAAAAGCGATACGGATGTATCATGACGTGCATGAAATCACGTGCGGTACACCTAGAAGTCGCACATTCGATGGCGACCGATTCGTTTCTACGGGCCTTGCAGAGATTTATCAACCGAAGAGGCGTACCGCCCTACATATACTCAAATAATGGATCGAACTTTGTGGGCGCTCACCGGGAATTTCAGCGTTGGCACAAGAACGTAAACAGGGACGAACTGCAGGATCGAACCGTGGCCTACAGCATACGACGGCATTTCAACCCCCCACAGGCCAGCCACCGAGGTGGCTTATGGGAACTCATGATCCGGTCCGCCAGACGGATATTGCTGTCAATCATGGAGCAGCAGCCGCCTGACGACGAGACACTGAACACCGTCATGACTGAGGTGGAGCGAATCCTGAACAACCACCCCCTGGTTCCAGTATTGAACGGCGACCCCACCCATCTGGCGCTCACCCCGAATGGCCTATTGGTGTTAAGGTCGAATGAGGGTTTCCAAGGACCAACAAGCCTTCGTTGGAGCTACCTTCATGGTTGGAACCAGGCAAATTATCTTGCCAAACCTTTTGGAGGTGATGGCTTCGGGAGTACCTGCTGGCTCTGCAAGCTCCACAGAAGTGGCTGGTCAGAACAAGACCATTCAAGGTTGGGGATGTAGTGATAATCGCCGACGAACACGCTCATTTCACCACCTGGCCTTTGGGAATTGTCATGGAAACAATAAAAGCCCTGACGAAATGATAGGGACTGTGAAGGTGAAGACGGCTAACGGAATGCTAGTCCGCGAAGTACGCAGTACCAGCCTCCTCTAGGGTGAAGACGGGGAAGCTGATACCACAGAACCCCTGCAGGTTGTTCCTTATTCGTCGTCGAAGTGGCTGAAGGCACCTCCCGTGTGTGGGGGCGTTATTAACATGCTGGCCTACGGAACCACGCTCATGATCAATCACACACGCATATAAGACAGGCTTACGCTCCACAGTCTCCAAAAATTATGTCACGGTGCTCACCACCTCTCTTTTGCCATTGATCTTATAGAAGACGCTCCACATGTGTGGCAGAAGTTGTGATTCAATCCTACACCCAGACACACTTTCAGTCATGCACGTACATGAGGCACGTTTATGTTTCACAACCCACATCAAACACACCGCAGTGCTGATTGTTCCTCGTTTGTCACTGACATTGTGGAAGATATCTCCCGCAGGTAGTAATTATTATTTGTCCATATACCAGGGTGCGACCTAGCCTATGACACTCACACGCACACACAAGCACACTCAGCCAGAGCACGACGGCTCCCCAGAAGACAGCGCCCATGTTTATCCTCCAAGTCCGCCATCGATCAGCCATTCTCATGGACGATGCAGAGTGACGTTGCGTCGGTGTAGCCACCGGATTGAGTGCGATCATGAGAAGAATGTTGACGTCAGAAGTATTAGGTACGCGCACTGACAGCGGGGTCTAGGTAGGTAGAAAGAATCAATGCCCTCATTCCGAACCTTTGACCGAATTAAGATTCGGGAGGATTTTGGTGGGTGGTGTAAAGACCGGTTTTAGAGAATTCCTTCCAAAAACACTGCAACTCTACTTTTCTTTGACGTCACTCGCTCACATTCACCATTTGCGTGTTTTTATGCTCCGTATGCTTTCACAAACCAACGTTTGTTTGCTCGCCTCCAACGCCTTACTCTGTCATATCTTATTCTGGACCTGCCTGTTGCACGTGCGCCTTCCCGGCACGCCGCAATTCGGTTCTCGTTTTCCGGGCCCCTGTGGTCACACAACTGAGGTTCGTATCTGTTTTGTGTCATTGTTCAATTTATAATCCAGTACCACAGAATTTCACGGATAATTGCTTTCCGATTTCGGGATCCATATCGAATTTGGCTACATATTGCCAAAAGGTGTCCTAAATCCATCTCGATTACAATTTGTTTTCATCCGGTGCGCTACTGCTCGAAGTGAATCATTGAGACAAACAAGGCGCGTGTCCAGTCCCTAGACGTTTCCCATCTTTCGTCGACATCTACGCCACGGAAGTGAAAACATTTCACAAGGCGGTGAACGGCGCTACCAACCTTACTTACCGGCAAATTTTCACCCTCGCGGGATTATACTTGCTTGTTTGCTTACGTTTGGCCTCTGTCGGGATCCCCGGTCCAGCCTCGTGGTGCTGCTTTAGTCCTAGGTAGACTTCTGGCTTCGCGCACAAGTTGACCGAAATGACTGTTCGCTGTTCCGGCTTGACGGTGTATTGACTGCTTTAGGTCTCAAAAGTAGTTTCTCGCCCAAATCTACTGATCCCCTCGGCTTCATCGGCCCATCTGTAGTTCCCTGGGTAAACTATGCACAGTGGCATCCAGTGTGAGTAGTGCATTTTGGTTCGATCCATAATGTACTTGATTCACGGCGACTCTGCAGCTCTGCATTATCGTAGCCAGGTTGATTAGGGAACCTGGCTCAAATTTGGAAAGCCTTGCCTGTGGTAATACCCCGCTAGCGCAAGTTGGTTTCGATCGTTTCATGGACTTGCTAAGCTGAATGGCCCCACGCTCCATTCTTTCCAGGAACACATTCCGCTTCCGTTTTCGAAGATGCTTTTTCCTAGCAGACTCAGATTCCTCCCTAGCCTACCTTAGCTGTTTTTCCAATTCTGATAGTCTCAATCTGTAAATGTCATCACTTTTAAGTTCTATATCATTGGCTGAAATAAAGAAGTTGCACTGCCAGAACTAGTAGACCTAGCAATATCTAGAGAATCAGCCTCACCCAAAATACCCCAGGGACTTGCCGGGTTTCTTTCTGTCCAGCCTCAGCTTGCTTTGGTCCTCATCTTGGCACCTCCGATTGATTTCCTCATGAAGATTCCAAGTTGACTACTGCGAAGGTTGGTCCGATCGTGAGTGAAGCGCAGCCCAATTACCGGATCCCAAAGTCAGAACAAGGTTGATCCGCTGATTCTACGGTACTGAAGTAACAAATTATACCCATACAAATTATGTACAAACCTGAAATGCACGACCACAACGTTTGGCAACGAAGACCAGAGTTCAGCAAGGTCACCGTCGGGTACCACCATCACAGCTGTCCGTGTTCGAGTCAAAAATATGCACGGCACGAGCAAAATATGAATAAATGCTCAAGTGTAGTGGTTGATGCGTGCTGCCTTGTCCGAGAATTAGTAAAATAAAGAGCATAGTCTCAACAATGCAGATATGTGACAACGGTTGGGGAGAATTTTCACATGTACATTACAGGGGCCACAATGCAGTCTTCGCCACATTGAAGCCGTTAACGTGACAACCAGTCCACACACAATTTTGGCGCTTACTAAGGAGACTAACATTGGGGTACGGAGACTGATGCGTTGGCGAAAAGGATGGTGTCGGTCCGCTAACGATTAGCGCGAACGTAGATAACTGGTTCAATCCTGTTTTTCGCCTGTTTACGGTACATGGGAACACAAAGGGGGGCCCCAAATAAAGTGGTCCTGAATGTCCTGTTGAAAGATGATGCGTAGCAATCTGGTCCAGTGGTTCAGTGACTCAGAGGACGAACAGTGAATTCTTAGTCACGCGACGTGTGGCCGGTAAATCATGTGCACTATGAAAGAATAACAGTCATGCTCCAGTGAACACATACTCCGTGTAATGGACATTCAGACCACAAGGTAAAAAACTGTAAATTAAGAACATATCCCCAGTCAGAAAGGGGTGCAAGTGCACACAGACGTGGTCGAGAGTAAAGTCCAGCAGCAAAAAAGAGCAGAAGATTATATGAGGCATGTGGAAACGGATGACCAATCACGATCAGCGGTCAAGAGCAGCGTAAAACTTTAGCTCGAGTTACTGGACACAGGGAGGGGGGAGGGCGGGGGGGGGGAATGCCCACACGAACGAACAACACGAAAGGTCAGCTAAACAGACGGGAAGACGGAAATGACGCATGATTACGTGTGTACAAACCACGATACCATTTCGTGGCAAAACAGTGCCTCGGTGAACGGGGAAATACAGCAAGAATAAGGTAATATAGAAAACAAAGCTTAGTGGTAAGCAACATAACAAGGTAGGTAGATAACTGCCGTGTTTCACCGAA
This sequence comes from Fasciola hepatica, assembly GCA_948099385.1. Classification (NCBI taxonomy): domain Eukaryota; kingdom Metazoa; phylum Platyhelminthes; class Trematoda; order Plagiorchiida; family Fasciolidae; genus Fasciola; species Fasciola hepatica. The sequence goes on from CANUEZ040000108.1 coordinate 2,668,417, forward strand.
TATGAGATAGTGTCCTACATTTATTTTTGTCCTAAAAATAGCATTAGGGCCTATTTTGAGGGAGGATATCTTATTCTTAGATATACCTATCTACATTTATTCACGCACAAAATCCTTTTATCCAAATAGTCATATCGTCTTCTGGATTTCTGCCATACATCTCCCAATCACGAATTTGGGCCTGGAGTTTTGCCACTCTATCTCCTTTATAATCACCGGCCCATATCTCTCATGTACAGCAATAAAGCTTTGCTTGAAAAAGCATTCGCTAGTCACGTAGCCTGTCCTTAGTGTATTTGTAACACAGCTGTCAGTGTATTATCTCATGAATTCTTCACTCAATTCACAACCTCGTCCTAACTAAGCATCACAAAGATTCCACGCTGATTTCCCTCCTCTCCTGTCTCAAAGTAGTTATTTAATTAGCTTAAGTGTTCTATAAAAGTTTTGTTCATTTAAATGTCAGGCATCTGGAGGTATGAATTCACTGACGTGGAAATCATCATTCGATCTATTCTTTTCTCCGCAAGGATGTTAGTCTTGTCTTGGGAGTGACGGGTGCTGGCTGAATCCCAAACCAGCCAACCTCGTATAACGAGATGCAGTAGTAAACTGGCTCACGTTTTTATAACTGCTTGTGTGCATCAGGTTATTCGGCTGCAAGAAAATAAAAAATCCAAAAACACTTTCAGTCTTATCTTTCTTTCTCTTTCTAGTGAGTAGGAAGGCTGTCTCCCTCCGTTCAGGTAAACTGTCAAAATACAAGTAAAACGTGTTCTTTCGTAACCAGGAGACGAAATATACATTGATGAGGCCCTCGTGTGATCAACGGGCTTTTGAGTACCTAGGCTCATAAGCACTGCAATTTCGGCCTTTGTGTTCATGCTGAATAGTTAGTATTCGGAAAATCGGAAGTCTTTAGCAAAGTGCTTGAAGGCAAGCACACGTTTATTAAATTCAGTATCTGCCAGTTTGAACAGTGTTGTCGATGGTCTTAGAGACCGTGTATATCGCTGAAGAAAGCCGTTCAGACAGCTCTGCGACGTTCTGAATTTTCTCGGTGATGTTTCATCATGTGATGAAATTGGTAGAGCACATGCCCGAATATCAGCCCTGAGCATGAACAGTCTATTGCTTTCTTGTAAGCAATCCAATCAAGGAGGACATCTTCCATTTTAGGAAACGACTTCCTCCAACCTGATCCAAACTGGCTCTCCATAGCATTTCCTTCTTCCGGCTGATGACTGCGGTTATCGTACGCTGCTCTCCATTTTTGGACTATTTGGAGATCATGCTTTTTCTTTTGAAAAAATCCCCGTAGAATTCTTGTCCCGGGATCATTTTACAACTCCCTTCCTTTAATCGATGAAATAGCTGTTCATTTTTGCACTCATCTTGTTTCGACAAATCAAACTGCAACTGACCCGCAATCCAATTATTTTGACTGTCGTAATTTCATAATACTCGTTGGTCTGCTTCCGCCTTATCGAATCATCCGATAGCCGATGATCTCAACTGGCACTTATTTTTGGGGTAGGGTCTGCCATCTGAGTAGGTCTTATTATTAGGGGACATGGTATATTAGACGATAGATTAGACGGACTTGGAATCATTACAATAAGAGAGCGACTTTGTGTGAGTGGAGAAGACGAAACGCGTGAACGGGGACGTGGATGCGTGCACTGTTGCAACATTGGAGTGGACGTGACTACCGGGGTTCATGTCCGAGTGACACAATCAGATGAGGCCCATAAACCGACCGATCACAGATACCGGGTAAATGGCGTAGATAACATCGATCAACGCTGTTATGGCAACAAGGCTAGATAATGTGTGACACCGTGGTAGTAGGCAACCCAGTTTTTACACGGGTGTGGTGGCAGGTCGGACACAAGCGCAGTCCACTCGATCCAGGTAACTGGGTCAAATCCAAACATTTGGCCGGTGTTGGTCACATTGAGGATGACCTCCAGGACTAGGCAGAAAGTACATGTAAGAGCATGAGACTTTGTTCAGAGGGTGAATTTAAGCAATTAAATTGAAATCGGATGCAGGTGATGTATCCCTAGAACTACAGGAATAAAATGTATCTAGGGCAATCGAAAAGTCGTTGCCCGATCCACCTACACCAACCTTGCCATACACCAAGCTATTCATTGTTCAGCAGTCCAGTCTCGATCACTGTTCTGTTTCGGTTAACGTACTGTTGTAGTATAAGACACATTGGACGTAAAACGAGACAAGTGACCAAAATAGTAATAACACTAACCAGTCTCTTTTTTACGAAGAAACAGTCCAGACGATCTGCGGTGTAGCCTTGCAATACCAGCTTGACAATGTATACCACACTGATCTGTTGACAATTCTCCAACCGCAGCTGGCTACTAGCAGTCATTGTGCCCATAATTGCTTGTAGTGGCCGGAGTCACCGTGTTTTAACTGCTGAAACAGAAAGTAATGTAGTACCCTCTTTGTTATTACACAAGCCATTAGGCCCCACCATGTTTTCAAGAAACCGGATTTGCTGCCCACTTACCATCATTATCAACAGCTACGTATCTACTTTCAGTCACCTAGAGTAACGACGGGACATACTGATTTTCGTTGAGGTCAACTGCTATTGAGGGCATTGGAAGCACGTTGATAAGTGAACACCAACTTTTTTGACTTAGTCCTCATGAGCTAGGTTGAAAGACTTACTCGTCGACACTGAATTTATGATAAAATCACTCCATACAGGAAATAATTCGTTTAACAGGACTTACGCTTATCTTGTAACGATTATTTTGATATGTCTTTCACATCCTTCCTCAGCGTGCAATATCCACCTGATCGGGCAGAGTTTGGACGATGATAAAAATCGATCAGTCTATGACGAAGAAGAGAGTGTAGACTGTATGAGTCTTTCCATTTGAGGTCCATGCATCAGGACGTATGGCGGAACATCATATCAAGTGATATTAGCTTAACCGAAGCATGTTATCGTATATGTGATGCTACAATTCGTAATTTGTTTCTCTCTTTTTTAGCATGTAATCTCAGTTTTCGATGGACATTTTACTGTGCGTGGTGGCCGAATTTAACCAGAACCGGAGTATACAGTTCATGGTCAGTATTTGTCCACACCACGGCAAACTAAGCACATATTAAAGAAGTTAGCCGCACGTACTATACAAAGCCGTTCGGATGAATGGAAATGGGATTTCGAAACATTCCCAACAAATATTTCACTTTAGGTCCACGAAAATACAATTCGTTTCGTACTGTGAGTCTGTAAACGTTTCTACAACTCATGGTGACTAAAAAAGGTTTTCTACTGTTCAGCTAGAAACACTCTCTCGAATTTGTAAGCGCACAACATTGTTTGATAATTAAAATTACCAACACATTGTTCGCTGTCACAGAGAATAGATGTACGTGATCATAAATCTCTAAGTGGTCCCACTGGTAAAAGTGGCAAAAACTGGAAGATTACAGACTGGAGCTCTTTCGGTCGAGCTTTTGCTTAAGTGCATGTATTTCGTCTAAGGTGGCAGAAAGACTCTGTAACAATGAAAAGGAACATGAAATAAGACTCCGGTTGACGTTTCCAATTGTGGGTATTTTTCGTGCCCTGTTCATCAGCATTTTATTGCGTAGGATGTCAAGTTTTTTTATTTTCTCGGAATGATACCACTTTGATAAATGACCCCAGCCGCATGGACAACATTTCATGATTGTGAGGGAATGGGCCAAGAACATTGCCAACGGACGACCTACTTCACTGGTCAGACAGCAAGCCATGGCCCATCCGGAATCAAGCACTAAGTCGGTGGCAGTGAAGCAGAAAGCGCGATCACCAGACCAGAATCGCCGACCAAGGCGGAGCCAGTCAAGCAAGCAATGGACCAATCACCGGCTAACATATGTCTGAACCCATCAAAGGCAAATCAACCAATACGGGCTCAGACCTAAAATCAGCCAAAGGGGCCATTTAGGTCCATCAGAGGACCCATAGGTTGTTATGCGAGGGTTTGGTTATGGTCAACACATACCCTATATAAACGATATATTTTGCACCAATAAATTGAAATGGTTCCAAGGCAGAAGAATCTTCTTAATAGGGTTACCGAGACTGACCAGAATTATCCAACTTGCGGACTATATTGTTAATGTCTGCTAATCGACTATTTTTATTGTTACTGGACGAGTAAACCTCTAGTGGTCAAATTCAGTTAGTACCGGTTCAAGTATTAGGGAGGAGAGGGTAGACCAAACGTGCTTAGTAAATGAATCGTTATTTGGTCTCATGGAAGCACAAACTAATCTGCCTGCAGAAAGTTTTTCCAGGCAAATTACATTGATAGTGAAAAACATAAAGCAATATAAAATACACAAATGATCTGTGAGTTTTTGTTAGGATTGGTTCTAAATATGTTTGTATTCATTCGCAGCCTGACTATTTATTACCCTCGATCACTGCCGTTTTGGATCATCAGATTGCACACAAGTCAAGGTGAAATTTCCGCTAGATAACCGGGCCGATTGGAGTAGCTTACTGCTCATAACCAAGTCTTGAAAAAGGTTACCCGTGGTGACCGAAACGTCGACAACCTACCAACAATCTCGACTACGCTGTGTTATTGAGCAATAAAATTCTACCATAGGAAATCAAAAACTTCGAAATCCGAAGCAAGTGCCAATTCCTATCAGGTGCCAACTGAGTCCGTTATTTTGGACATGCAACGAGAGAAAGCATGAAATAGAGTATCTTATGCAAACCCATAGCAAGCCAGTAGAGAGTATCTTTCACATACATCCATACTCTAGACAAATCTCGATCTCCAGACAGGATGGCCTCAGTCACGTTTTTACATCAACCGGCAGAAGGACGAAAAGAGGGAGGGGCAGCCAGGCAGAGGTTAGGGCACAACACAAAAACAATAGAAAAATTAACCAGCTAACGCCCTTGTTGCTGTTCCTGTGCGAACGGAAAATTTGCTCCAGAGCAGAGGACGATTTGCGACCCAACAATAATGCGATGAATGCGGAGGGGACATACTTTTTTCTGACCACATACACAGAGCGTTCTGCTTACCTTACTGACAGGACATTTCCAACACATTTGCTCGACTCAAAGGTAACCGAAATACCCAGTGAGAAAGGTAAGCAAGCAGCATAATCTCACACAACTGATTTTTATTGCCTGACCAACAGAAAAAGATAATTCACGTAGTTATACAGAAATTCTAACGTGTTTGTATAACAACAGAATGTGATCCACAAATACGTACACGTCTAATGTTTATCATATTTCGAACAATATAACAAAGAAGGCAAGACGAGTGAGGATACCTGTATTTGGGCGGTCAGACAAGTCAAGTCGGTGAAGTATGTACAATTGTTTATATAGTACTTTTTTCAAACAGTGATCCAGCAACATTGATCCTCTGTTTGCCCGAGTATTTTGGCTGCTTCCTGGCCAGTTGCCTGTGGCCATTAGCCTGATTCTTTTGCGCATTATTTTCGATTGCTCCGGTTGACAGCTTCATCAGCAGCCCCTCACCTAAGTTAACTTCCTGGTTGTCGAAGATCCTGCTACGTCCTCCCTGCTGGACCCAAAGCCTCTTTTAGTCTGTTGTGGGATGCTTCCGACTTAGTCACGGTCTGTTCTTTGACCCGTGGCTCTTGGCTGGTTGTCCCGATCGGTTTGATATTGGCACCATTCTGTTGCTCCAGCGTTCCCCGTTACAGTAACAGTGTTAACCGCAACACATGTGAAGGCAACACATACGACGTTCGGGTAATAGAAAATTTTTGATATCATACTTGTACTTTTCTCCCTTAGGGGTACGCAGATTCTTAAGGCTGTCCGAACTCACCTTCAACTTCCTCCTATCGACTCAGTTATATATACAGCTCTTGTTCTCTATCGACCTCAAGCCTTTTACTCGTCACCACTCTGGAAGGAGATGCGGAAAACATGGCTAGTTTTTAAATTTCGTGGGTCTTGAGAGCATCTATCTTGCTGTTGTTCAAACTGAATATTTTCTTGAATTTATTGAATTGCCTGATCTTGTGAACAATGCAACTGGCTGGCATATACAGTTCCGGAGTAAGCTATACTTTTGGCAGCTCAACTCTATCGTAGGCTATGAGGAACTGTGGTTATTCAGCAGCTGTCACACACGACACGTCCAGGTACAGCTTCGCAACCACGTACACGGATGAGCCTCAGCCAATGAGGATCGCCACGGACAATTCCGACAAAAGCTCCCTGTGATTGGTCATCTTCGAGTCTACCCATTATATTCTCTAATTAAACATATTTATACAAAACCCACTCTTCAGAAGATACCCACGGTTTATATTGACGCGGGTTGCCATCAGGGGCCAGAAACAATGCAAGCTGTTATGCAGTCACATAAGCTTGGGATGGCCAACCGTGTCGAAGAGTCAACTACAACGGGACACAACCAAAAACATCTGTGCACGTAGCTATGGGTTGCATTAGGCGCAGGGATGGTAACCACGTCAGCTAGATGGTGGAGAGCTAAGATACGGACGGGATAGTTCGAGACGGCGCATCAGAGAGACAGCGGACTGAACCCGACAAATGGGGCCCCGGCTGGACCTCAGGTAATATCCTCAGTCCCCGTTTTCCCTGAAAAAGCAGAAAAGTCCCTGAGGGTATCCAGCATACACAAGGCAGCCTTTTCAAACGGCACCCACACTGCGGTTCTTTACCCCCTTGCCCAAGTCAGCTCGGATCAGGCCGCGGAACTCGTGGCTATGGCTAAGGTACACTCGGGCTAATGCACCCGAGGGACAGCGAAATTTCCCACTGCGCCTCCATGGTCAAGTGGTCAAACTGTTGCGGGTGTTGACAGATGGACTGCAAGGGGGAGATGAAAGGCACGTTCGCACCCGAAGAACCGGCAGCCGCTTTGGATAGATAGTTTCACTGTCTCAGCTGGAGGCAACTCCTACCTCAGAGAAGCCCCAGCCGGCGAAACTCAATAACGAAAAGGGACGCAGTTTGCTGTTTCTTGTTGTGCGTGGCAGCGATGAAGGTGCACAATGTCCTGGAAAGAAATAAGTGGGTAGAGAAGAGAAGTAACATCTAATAGACAAGGTTAGGGGATGTTCACTTGGCTGGTCGTAGTCCGAGAGAATCTGATCGGAGCAGTTGCCCAGCCTTCGTTTGAACATGACGACGCTATCTGCTGTTACTGAGTGATGTGGTAGTTTGGTCCACTGGTTCGTGAAGCCGTGAGAGAAAAGTGTGCCCAAAGGCACCCCATGGCTCTGAGTTTCACCAGTTTCTGTTCGTGTACTCTGAGGTTTAGATCGTCACTTGGGTCCGTTGAGGGCCCGTCGGCTTCGGGTGACCCGACGAGCAGTTTGGACTTCTCTATCATGTCCCCTCTTTCATGAGGCCTGTTGAACTAGAACTGGTCCAGTGTCTTGAGGGGCCCTTTGCATGTCCTGACCCGAAGTCCAATAACCAAGTTAGTAAAATTTCTTTGAAAGTGGTAGAGTCCTGCCTGGTTTGTTAGTGCCAGGTCGGCGGGCAGAGCGCAACTGACCGAGGACCAGCTAACTACTCAAGTTGTCCTAATAAGTAAGAATGGGTTGAAGAAAGAGGAACAGAACCATTTAGCGACCAGTTTGATACCCTTGCCTCTAAAGGTACTGGAGGCGCTGCGTCGGCACGGTATCGCCAATTACCCAGGATAGTCTTCAGCAGACAACACGGGGTTGTTAAAGGCAAATCGTGATTGCTCAACCTGCTTTCCTAATACCAGGTAATAGCCGAGCCAGATAGGAGTAAGAGAGTCGAGTCCTATTATGTGAACTCTCAAATGGCCTTTAACTCCGTGAAACACCGCCTGCTGCTGGGAAAAATGGGGGGATTAGGTATAGCATCCCAGGTTAGAGTTGCACCTGGGGGTATCTCACCGGCCTAGCATATTGTGTAAGGGCGGATAGTAACAAGTCCAGGGCAACTACGGGCCGTAACAGGTGCCCCAAAGAGGCCAGCCCAAGATCCCAGTCTTTTGTGGATTAGGTCAACAACCTACTGGAGAGTATACGAAAGCCAGGCTGCCTGTTTGCTGGCTACCCGACTCTGGTAGATGAAGCTGGAACTGCATTCTTTCAAGAAAGTTTGAACAGGGGCTCACTCTTGGGCCACTCGGTGGCGAAGGCCGCTCAGAATATGGAGGTGCAGGCGTTCTTCATTGCTACTTATTACCGGGCACCAACAAGATCCCCGGAATGGCTTGAGGGAAGGGTAAAAAGCCAGGAGTTTCAACGGTTGCAAGAATGGTTCCTACTGGCTAGCTGAGAAGTGCTTGGCTACCTCGGCCAAGGCCAGACGGACACTCCACTAACTGTCGCGCGAGTTGGCCCCAAGAGAGGCCTCCACTCCGTTGCCCCTCCATGAAACACTCGCCAGACCACGCCTGGAATATGGCGTCCGAGCCTGTGCCCCCGGTTCTGGTGTGGGGCACTGCTGTAATTGAGATGGTTTCGCTACACTCCGTTAGGATATTGGTGAGGCCCGGAAGAAAATCATATCTGGAAGGGTTAGTGGCGCTGGACTTAGTCTCTGTGAAAGGCAGAAGAACCAGAGGGATCTAATAGAAGCCTTCAAGTAAGCTAGACGACTGTTCGTGCCAACACAGCCGTTGTTTGCATGGGCACGGGGCTCCAGACTCAGGTGACACGACTTCACACCCTCAGAATGGCACGCTATTTTGTGCCCTGCTGTCAGTCCATGGAAAGTACTGCCAACTGAGATTGTGCCTTCCAGCCCGCGGGGAGGGTTTAAGGAGTGGTTGGGCCACTGCTGGTTTGGCGTACTCCCTGGATGGACCTAAGCCTGACTGGTTGCAAGTAAAGCTGAAAGCAGCGCCCGTCCTTCTTTCAGCCGTCACCACCCATCCGTATTACACCCAAGTCTCTGATTTTCACCCTCGCCCTTCGCCCACAACCCCCCCCCCCCTATCTCATTCCGCCTCTGCATAACTTCTGCCTGTCGGCACTTTAATTTGGCCCCGCCTGCATTAGCGAACTTTTTTGGAGCTAGAAATCGAAAAAGACCCAGTAGGTAACCGTGGGAAGGTGGAGCTCTCCCTTGACGAAGGTAGCCCCAGCGGTCTCATCTACCTACGAACCGGAGGAAGCACAACGCAAGTACAGAAGTCGTGACTGTCGGGGATCATCCAGAAATTCTTTTGTGCTCTTTAGATTTACCTTCACAATTTCCTCCAAACAAACACGTATTCTACACCCTATACAACGCCTTAGGGCGGCCCCATCACAAAAACTGTGAACGAGATAAGAAATCATTCCTAATGTGTGATGTGGCCTACCTCAGAACTTCCGAGGGAGAGCCGTCAGGATGGTGGAGAACCAGCGAGGAAAGACACAAAACCAGAAATGCAAGATAGAAAGCCGTTTTCTCCTGAAGGGAGAACACCCAGGGTGACTTCAAGGAGACCTCTTAAATTTTGAAGACTTAGTGGGGCTACCAGCCGTAATTGTATTTGATAGGGATTCCAAACAATGGGATAGAAGGAACAACATAATAATAATAATAATAATAATAATAATAATAATAATAATAATAATAATATGAATAATAGCCATAATGATGATAATAATAAAATTGGTACATTTCTTGGCTCGGATCAAGACACATAGACAAGGCATGATAACTGAGTACAGTTTTTCACAACAGTATGAAATATTCACAAATTCCAAAGGTCGAGTTCGCACGTCCCAGCAACAGTACGATAGAGCCAGCCAGTTTTTAAATTAACCAAAATGGGAAAGGTTACCGCAGGAAGTGCGAACTGGTTTCGATTTCGGAAGCTGAGCATTGTGGACGGTTTGTCAAGCGCGAAGTTGCGGGTAAAGCGTCCCTAGAGTGTGGGGAAGATGTAGTATATGAAAAAATGGTTTAAACGATGGTTCACCGAGAGATCAAAGAAAAATCGAGGGGCAAAGGAAAAATTACATTGGCACACGGGCTGGTTGCCTGAAGGATCAACACCGAAAGACTAGAGGGAGACTTCCGTCAGTGAGTATCCGGGCAAGGTGGAGAGCAAAGCCACCGTCTTATCATCAATCAGCAACGTCAGCTGCGTATTGGGTGGTGTCTCACTGATATCATTTGGACAAATTCTTAGGGCGGTGGACAGTGGTTGTGAGACGCGTGTGAGCAATATGTAGCCAAATTCACAAAGGATCCCGAAATCAAAAGGCGATTATCCGTGAAATTCTATGATACCACATTATCAGATGAACAATGACACAAAAAAGATACAAACCTCAGTTATGCAATCACAAGAACTCAAAAAACATGGACCGAACTGCGGTGTATGGGAATGGAGCACGTGCTTCATGCAGGTCCAGAGAAGGATATGACAGAGCAACGCGTAGGGCATAGAAAAACAAACAGTGCATAAAACGGGTCAATAGTGTAAATAAGTGAGTGATGCTGAGGGAACATGGAAACTGTATTGGTTTTTGGGGGATTTCCCACGATCGGTTGTTACAGCGGTTTAGAAACCTAAAGGAGGAGGGGGCCTGTGAGGTTAGGTAAGTTTTTTTAGTTGCCATTTTTAGGTAATTCCATCGCGTTATGGGAAGAACGATGGTTCTTTTGAATGTAGGTTTGGAGAGAAATACTTCACAAGGAATGTAATGTGCTGTCAAAACTGCATGAACGGCGGTTGGATGCTTGGCTAGAGGTTCCAAAAAGAGTTTATTGAGGAGGCAGTTGGCTGGAACGAGATATGGAGCAGATGTATGAAGGGAAAGGTGGGGAGATGAAATGTGGGTACGCAAGTCCCATGGCAGTGGTTTACCGAGGGCCAGACCCGAGGCGACAACGGATATTGCTGGGTGTAGGGGTATACGCTTCTGTGTATACAGCGAAAGAACACAGAGACAAGTTCCAACCTACAGTGAGCGACTGGTGTTTTATTTCATAAAGTTCATGTTTGCCACTGACGGCAGGTCACGAACAAGGGCCGAGCATGGACAGGATCACCGGATGCGACTGGCTGTTCATGGAAAGCGATTGACCGGCTGGCAAAAATGGACTAATATTGCGATGGTTGACGAAATAGGGAAAGTAGGTTGAAAATGCAACGGCGATTTTAGGATTTCGGTCGTGATTTGGGAGCCACAACGATCGATTGGAGGGCATACCGGAAGTACTTTTTAGGGCAGTGCGTGACGCCGTTTGATTTTGGGAATCCAACCTGACGTCCTTTGAAACCGTTATGGCGGCTTGTAAACCGGGTAGCAATGTTGTATTCGCGGTGGCCTGCGATGTAAGAAGCTGCACGTAGCATCGGCCAGCGTGAGTAAAGTTTGATCCATGGCATTTCAGCGAAGAGTAGTCCAGTCCGATCAGTCAGATCCACTTATTCGGTGCGATAATAAGAGAGTAGCTCCTAGTGGACCGATGGATGACCAAGCAACAGGCATGATCTACCAGGAGACCAGAGATATGGAAGTCTAGAGGATGTTCCAGCTGAGGGTGATGATTGGAGTATCAATAGAAATTCAACGATTAAAATGTGAGGGGAGTAACCAATGCCTAGAATATGCGAGGAGATCGGCAATCCGGAAGTGGTTCCAGCCGTGGGTGATGATAGCAAGTGGAGGCATTATATGATGGGCTAGGTGTATTTTTGTTATTAAGGTAAGAGTACGGCCTCATTTTAGCGGTCGGTGGCACACGCTTATGCCGTGGATAGGACTCTGAACTCAAGTGTTGATAGCAGAAGCTTGGGGGAGGGGAGTGTGTTGAAGGGGATAAGCCATAGTTTTGGAACAATATAAACTGCTGCAAGCTGACAAAGTGAAGGTGCGGCGGAGCGCTTTGCGCGTGACAAGATTTGCTTCAATGGGAGGTGGGTGGAAAAAGCTTTTGGTGTGATAATAGGGTGATGGTGAAATAGATGAGTTTCCCCTAGAACATGGCGTCAATTCGGTCATAATTCGACAGTTAACTGCGGACATGAGCTTGATGGCGAACATCATGTTTTCGGGTAATTTCGATTTGTACCCTTTGTCGAGGTTTTTATTTCGAGAGAAATATTAATAAGGTGACATGGCTAAAGTGCCTGCACACGTAGTGCATTAGACATGGTGGAGCAGAGCATGAATCTGATACTTTGGAAGCCAGAAGTACTTTTGGCACTTTGTTTCTTCATTCAGGGGAGCGGAGGGGTATGCTTGCCCCGTGAGGAAAACTTCCCATTTCCCCTCCAGCCACCATGCCTTAGGTGTGACCCATGAGTTCCGTCTTTGCTAGAGCTGGCGGTTTTCCCCCGTTATAAGGCCAGCACCGACTTGTGGCAGTTTCCCCATCGGTTGTGTCGCGGCTTTCAGCTATGGAAGAGAGGGAAAGTGGGAAGCATACACACGGAACGATTCCAACAATCGGGGGCTGCATAACTGACGGCTCTTCTCTGGCAAGGCCTGAGTCCGACGACTTTCAATTTATATGTGAGCCGGCTGTTGTTAGCACGAACTGAGGTGACACATCGGGACCACTCACTGGTGGTTTGTAGTTTTGTTGACTAAGTACCAGAGATTATATAGGCCAAACACGGGAGGATGCCGGAGTCATAATATAGGGAGTGTAGATGAGCGATAAGTGCCTAACGATTCGATTTAGGGTGACCACTAGATGGAGTTTGAGGGGTCAGTCAGGTGCTGCATCTTGGGTTAGAGATATGGGCTGGGACTGAATAAAAAGTAATACGGGGAATGTTTGAAGATTGCTTTCCACGCAAACAGGGTTATTTCGTATATTCCAATACTATTTCAGGAATACTGGCCTCATTTGTAAAAACAACTAAGTTAGGGCATTGTAACCTGGTAGGTTTAGGCTAACGTGGTGGGAAAGATGGCGAAAGTTAAGGTACATCAAAGAGATGGCCCAGGGTTTGAGCTAGCATCTAACACTTTCCTCGTAAGCTCTATCAACAGTCACACACGGATTTAGAAGAGAGATCAGTTTTCTAATGCCCAGAGCTAGGTAAAGTCTAGACTTACAAATGGTTTGGGAATCTATGGAACGGATATCAGCTGGGAGTTTATTCCACAAAGTTGAATATTTATTGAGGAAGGAATTTAGCCATGAGGATTTCCGGTTTTCCCTATTGTGCAACTGATATGTCGAGTTTATACTGAAGTGTACTTGGGTAAAGGGTTGAGCTCGTTTGTGGAGCAATTTAAACAAAAAGCTGTGGAAGGCTCACTGAAGACTAGATTTGCCGGCCAGTTTCTTCCTCAACAAGGCGGTTAGATTGAGGAATCAGATTACTGAAGGTTGGGGGAACCTGAACGGTGAAGAATCCTTCAAAACTGCAAGGGAGTAAACGGATGGAAGTATTCCCGGGGTTGATTTTTGGATCCAAATGGGAACACTGAAATTCAAAGTGTGCCTGGTGCCTACGGACCAAAACTCACACGAGATTCACCAATCTTCTTACGAGAGGAAACTCACAAACTGGTTATCTCTCGCCCAAAAGGTGTGACTTTTCTATCGTTTTTTAAAATCCAAAATGATTCAGTGGGGGGGGGGGCTTTACCGAAATGAATCAACAGGAGCAGCTTATAGAATTCGAAATGACGGGGTCAGACCCCAGTGCATTTCACCGAAGTATTCAGGTATGCTCGATTGGTCCCCACCACCACGGGTCATGTGCAAGCTGGCGTGGGCCGCACGGTGTGCGCGTTTAAAAAGTCCATCTGTCTGACTTTCGATTGACTTTATATGACGGAATCATTTGTGTTACTCAGGCTGAACGGACAGCCGCTAAGCTGAACTCTCTTCCATTGTCCATCCATTTATCCTCCAGACCAAAGGCAATAAAAGAAGCAAAGGCAGTCAAGACTAGTGTTCTGAACCTTTTAGCACTGTCCAGTGGTTTAATTTCCAGTTCGCCGACAATACCAGATGCAAGACTCTGTCAAGATTAGTATTTTGAACCATTTCCCACTTCCCATTGCTTAATTGTCCAATGAAATGTCTTAAGGCTAACCAGTTATATTCATATAACAAGATAATCACAAGGTCCGGGAACATTTTGGCCTCAGCCTCGTGCTCGTGTGCCACTCCAAGACTTCAGCTGAACTGACTGGTCAAGGTTTAAGGTCAATTTCTGGGGCGCGCGTTCAACGTCCTGGAGCTGTGCTCGCGGCAGGGTGGCAGTGTGTCCTAGTGCTCGTTCCCCGTTTTGAAAAGGACAGGAATATTCGATGCTTCCTCCGGAATAAACGAGTACGAACAATATTTGATAAATCGGTTTTGAAGCTGTTCTACATTGTTGCTCACTCGTGTGAATTCCCAGCCCGTTTGTAACATCGGTTTTCTGCCGGTTTGTTTAGTAGTAGTTTTACACGGATCAAAATTGAATTTATACGAAGGGAGTTGACTACCGGAATAATGTGCAGTGCTCAGTTGGCGTTTTATTTAAATTTGTTGGTCTAATTAATCGAAATGCCCTGAAAAAATCGGTATAGGTCGCTCTATTTGATTCTCTCGAAATAGGTAGAACAAGGAAAATTATCGGAAAATCATAAATTAGGAGATAGAAATGGGCATGGTGATAAGTAATTTGGGTTAGTGAAAGAAATTAATGAAGAACGGCTTAAGCCGTTCAGAAACCGGCCGAATTCTGCTCGGAAACCGGAGTGATTTCGCTACAAGGGAATAAATTGACGATCGGAGTACTGTACACTTAATTTCAATAAATGTTTCGAATACACTGAAATGCCTTTATTAGCACTTTACAGAACACTCTGCTTCATGCGCCCAAACTATCCCTTGTAGCACTCAGCCCGTTCGTAACATCGTTTTTCAGTCGGTTTTCGGTCGCTTTGTTTATTATCCATTTTACACGAATGAAAAATGAATTGGTACGAAGGAAATTGACAACCGAGGCAATGTACAATGCTTGGCTGGCGTTTTCTTTAAAGGTATTGGTTTAATTCATCGAAATGTCCAGAAAACCGCAGTATAGATCGCTCTATTTTACTTCCTCTAAGTGGGTGGAGTAAGGACAGTTATTCGAAAAATCATAAACCAGGAGATAGAAATGAGTGTCGTAATACATAATCTGGGTTGTTGAAAGAAATTAACGAAGTATATCACGTATTTCAAACGATTCGCAAAAATCGTTCGAAAATCGGCCAGAAACCGCTTCGAAACTGATCGGTTTCTGAATGGTTTGCGACCGATTTTCTGGACGGTTCCTGAGCGGTTCCTGAACGGTTTCCGAGCGGTTTATGTCAGTCGTTTGAAGTACGCCATATGCTTCGTTGGTTTATTTTACTAACCCAAATTACGTGTTACAGTGCTCTTTTCTGTCTACTAAGTTATGATTTTCCGATTTCGAGGGAATAAAGTATAGCGATCTATACTGAGGTTTCCAGGACATTTCGATGAAATAATGTAATACATTAAAATAAAACGCCAAGAAAGCATTGCACGCTACATCGGTCGTCAATTTCCTTCGTACAAATCCGATGTTTATCTGTGTAGAATGACTACTAAACAAACCGACCGAAAACCGATGGGCGTAATAGTAGAAACCGATGGAAAACCGGCCGAAAACCGATCGGTTTCGAACCGATTTTGCTACAAGGGTGGTAAATAAGGACAATCAATAAGATATCTTGGTTTGGGAGACGAAACTGAGCAATGAGAACGCAATTCGGGGAAAGTGACAGGAATTATCGATGCATATCGTGTGTTTCACAGGATTGACATAAACTGCCCGGAAAGCGTTTAGAAACCTTTCAGAAACCACTCGAAAACCGATCAGTGCAGTAGTGCAAAACACTGAAAAATTGGCCAAAACGGGTCTGTTTCGGGGCGGTTTTTCTACAAGGGATACTATTTTATGGCGCAAGAAATAAAAGGACTTGTAATCTGTTATTAGGGGGCGTTTCTGCGTATTCAATTCAAAATATTAAGAAGTACCCTGTCGTCCACTTCTCTTGAATCGATTCACTTTTGACCTGTGGAAAATGATTGCTGAACCAACCGGTTGGAAACCGACCGAAAACCGATGTTACAAACGGGCTGTGTTGCAGGGGTATAATTTTTTTCGGTTCCCCTTGTGAGTTAGCTGGAACAAACAGACTGAAATTTAGACATTTACGTGCAATGAATTAAATGGTTGGACATCCCATTCAGTAAAACCGCTCCAAAGCCGATCGATTTTCGACCGGTTTGTGCTATTGTCCTGATCATTTTCCCAGCGGTTTCCAATAGATTTAAACCGATTGTGTGATATATTGGATACACCCAGTAGGTTTTCGTCGATTTCCTCATATTACTTTTTCCCTTGCTTACTTTTGTTTCAAATGATGGAATCTCAATAAGTATCCTTGTTTTACCCATTTTACGGCATGTGAAGTAGAGTGGTCTGTAACTTGTTATTAAAGAGCATTCATTGTACTCAAATCAATACATTAGAATAAAATTCTCATTAAGTAATATACAGTATCCACTCGTAGATTTCCTTCGTATCAATGTGTCAGAACTGAGATCGGTTCGGACTTTATCGAAAAATTGATGCGCCGTGTGAAATGTTATGGTAAAGTTTTATTGTTTAATAACACAGCGTAGTCGAAATCGTTGATAGGCTGTCGACGTGTCGGTCACCACGGGTAACATTTTTCAAGACTGGTTTTACAACCGAATGAAACTGGATTGATATCTTAGAGCAATTGCTCTAAGCTAGGGTTATCCGTAATGACCGAAACGTCGACAACCAACTAACGATTTCGACTACGCTGTGTTATTAAACAATACATTTTATCCCCCGTATCAATGCAATTCTGACCTGTAGATAATGGTAACTAAACAAACCGGTCAAAAACCGATGTTACGAATGGGCTGTGTGCTACAAGGGTTCCTGCAACACTAGAGCAAGGTATCTATTTAAACTAAGTTTATGCAGTTATGCAGCGTCAAGTAGGTTCCATCGTTGAAAATCGTGTTACTGTTTTGACCCTTAGTAGACTCAGTAAATCAACATGCATCGGGTGTTTTGTGTCTCATACGTCGTCAGTTGGGTGCAGTAGAAATTATTTTAATGATTATATAGCTTGGGAGAAAAATAGGAGTGAGGGCAAACGTAATGTGGGAATACTGGCAGACACTAAATAAGTGTACCATTGTTTTTCACTCTCAGTTTAAACCATTGTAAAACGAACCCGAAACCGACAAAATACTGATGGCAAACTGAACAGTTCTGCAGCTTGAGTGTATTCTAACAGTAATCACATCTGATCGAAAATTGGCGCATGGTTTCAAACATTATATCATGATTTCGACCAACCCTTGAAGAGTTCAGCACATCTCATTTCCAGGAGCAGCCCAACGGATTAGTAAACAACCAACATCCAAAAGTCGTTCACTGTTGCATTATTTTACACCCTCAAAACCAAAACACTCATCTGAGCCGAATGAAGGGATTCAGCTTCTTACTTAGAAATTGGAATAATAGAGAATTAACTAGTTAATCCATCGAAGCACAACCGGTTCTTTAAGAAGATGAATTCGGTTTTACTCTGACTGGCGAAAAGTAAAGCGCGAATTGTTTTAAGTCACGGAGGGTCGCCGATAACACAAGGATTTCGATTTATGATTAGCTTGAAGCGCACAAAACTCTACGCAACTTGATTAGAACTGAACCAAACCGAGGTTCCCACTGTAATAACCAACTTCCTACTTTTCACTAATCTACAGTGAAAACGGCTGACATTCGTTTGGTCTTATTCTTCGTCCTTTCTTGGAAATTCCCATGCGCTTCACTCACCTCGACAGCAGCGTGACTACAGATGGAAGCACGATGGTAGGGGTAAGCACGCGTATATCCAAGGCTCAAGCGGCGTACGCTGTACAGAAGCACTTGTGGCGGCGACCTGATATTTGGCTGAAGCTGAAAGGTCGTGTGTACTCTGCTGCATCACGTTCACTTCTGTTGTATGGTTGCGAGATATAGGGCCTGCTTGCGGGTGGTGTTTGTCGCTGAGGTTTCCGATCATCGATTTTTACGTTATATCGCTAAGATTGAATGGAAAGGGCGGGTGAGCAGTGCTGAGGTTAGAAGTCGAATATCCGATATCGCTTCAGAGAATGGTCTATCATAGCGTATCCAAGTTAGCAGACTTCGTTGGTTTGAGCACTTGTTGCATATGGCGAACACACGTCTACCGTACCGTGTCCTGTTTTCTGTTCCCCCTAGGGAGTGGTTGAAGCCACGTAGAAGTCAGTAGATGCCATGCCAGCGGGGAATGCAAAAATGCACAGCGAACTCACACAAAGAAGGTGCCTGACGTCTTCGTGGTTGGGGTTCAAAAGACCTCTCAACCAGTTGGCTGGAGACATTGAATAGTATGGCAATGAACCATGAACACTGGCGGTCATGTTTTCACTTTCTGTCGAACCAGGATGCTTGCGTTTGCAGTGTTAGCCTGTGTATATCGGGTATTGGCTGCTACGCTTTCTTTTCTTTTCCCATCCCTGTAGGTCCACTCCCTGTCCACCGTTGCATATTCATTCTTTCTACTGCTGCGTGTAACATGTTGAGAAGGGCACTGGTTAGTGGGGCCTACCCTACTGTTTAACGTCGTGCGATGATAATCGTGACGATAGACTGTATGGTTGTCTACGGGTGGTTAGGCGCAGTAACACTTGAATTTTGTTGGTGTGGATGGCTAGAATTTTGATAAACTCAGTTTATGTATCGTCTCAACTTGTCGTATCAGGTGCATCTCCTAGATAAGGTGCACGTGAGAGGCTGTTTTGACTGGAGTCCTGTCGCTCGGACAACAAGGGACGCTTTTGACCCCGTCATCCGACCACCGCCTATTAATGGCCAGCGTTAACTTCGGATGCTCTCATCGACGGCATGCTATCTGGCGTTCTCTCTCTCCGACTCAGTTATGGACCAACATGAACCACGTCGCTAAGATGTTCATGTGTTTCGCTGGGCACCTAAAAGGCATGATACATTGCTAATTACACTACAACGGAAAAGCTCAGTAAAAAGTTGCTCAAGTTACTGTGATAGTTATGACAGAGCTGAACCAAACAACTTTCAACCGACTTCAAAACTCGGTACCTCAAAAAGTTAACGAAGATTCAGCGAACAGCATTGATGAGCACTAGTAGCTCATTAGGAGTGACTTATTTACGCCCACGGCGAGTTGTAGTTTGGCGAATGATGGTGTAAAACGCCAGATTTTGGCTGACTTCCTGCGTCTCCAGCTGGAGGCGAGCACAACGGTACACGCCTCCTCTTGGTATGTGAACTCAATGCAAGCCTAAGTAGACACCTTTATGTGGCGGTCGCAACGGACACCTGAGATGGAACATGCTAGAGCCAAGAGTAACTTCCGCAAGCTGACATCGGTAGTACACAACTAGGCTTAAGTGGAATGATTTATGACCTATGACTTTATTCACTGTCAGCAGTGGAGACTCAAACGCTGTGCGGAGCACTCTGGAGCGCAGTTAAGATTCTCTCGCACTGGCTTCTGTCATAAACTGCTTCTTTATACATAGTCTGTGATCTGTTTAACCGAAACAACCAGCAGAGATGAAGTTTCACCAGATGATCTATACCTTGGGATCCCACATGATGTAGGGTTCCGATGGCCTTACCTAGCCTTATTTAAAGATTTCGGATCACAGATTTGTAGAAAAATTGAAGCCTTGTTCTCCAAGCTTTAAAATTCTGATCAAGTCCTCCTCCTCTGTGCAGGAATTGATTAGTTCCCCATCTTCAAGAAAGGCTCACGCAGTGACTGCACCAACCGTAGGGGTATAAGCCTGATTTCAGTAGCGTCAAAAATGCTAGAGTCTGTGATACCTCGCAGGCTGTGCCACAAGTGTAAAGAGTAAACTCGCGAGGAGCAAGCTGGGTTTCGTACTGGTCGTGTGTGCATCGATCAAATCTTCTCTCTTCGACAGCTGCCTGGACACCGTAATGCCAACATAACTGTATCTACTGTAATCGTGTTTCTAGAATCTCATGTGGCTTTTGACTCAGTGAACAGAACTGTATTGGGGAACTGTTTGTTGGGAAATGCAGTACCTGATAAGAGTGCATCAGTTGTCAAAGCGTTGCACCTTCATACTTCAGGTGAGATTAGTGCCCGCGGCCAGCTTTTAACAACTTTTATCGTTTCCAGCGGAGTTCGACAAGGTTTCTCCGTACTCCCGTTTCTTTCCAACTTAGCCATGAGTGATGCGCCGCTGAATGCCTTATTTGTTCTTCTAAGCGGTGCAGTTGAACTCCTTCCACGGGTCAAATATTTTGACTTGGAATATGCCGATGATATCGCTTTACTGAGCGACAACGCACAGGGAATCCAACGGGCTCTGAACATCTTGGTAATTGGAGCATCCAGATTCGATATGAACTTTGCGCCTTTCAGGTGCAAAGTATTTTTTTGGAATTTGCAGAAACCTGAGCCTCTTTGTGGTGAGAAACTGTAGTTAGTCGACAGCTCTCAGTACCCAGGCAGCTACGGTGAATCTGGAGGCGGTGTTGGAGAGGCCGTCACCCAACAAATAGTGAAGATCAGACTGACTTTCACGAACTCGCGTCACTTATTGTGCCGCTACAGCATCCGCCTCATCGAAGGGACAAGTCTACAATACTACAGGCGCGGTATTTTGCTCTACGGTTGCAAACTCTGATCGCTCCGCACCAAGGGCGCTTGGGAGTCTTCTGTATTCGGCCACCAAGGTCTCCAGAGAATCGCTCGTGTTTAGTATAACACCGTATGAGCAACAATGAGGTTCGTTATCGTGCTGGGTGTGAGTAGACGCCTTTTGGCATTAAGTGATCACCAGGCCGTCCCAGCGGTTTGGGCTGATTTTGCGCATGTTTGCCATCGTCTGCTTAAGCATACCCTGGTTGAGGCTCAGTGGATAGGGATTGTCGTTGGCTAGAAGCACTAAGGAATGTGACTGAGAATCGAGGACAGTGGCATGAATGCTGCGTGGCGTGCTCAGAAAACTTGATGCCATAAACAAAAGATAGTCATCCGCTGTTGTCCGGCTTGTTAACAAACCCGACTCATTGACACCTTATTTCATGCCCCACTCTAAGTCTCAGAGTCTGATTGCCGGCTACACTTAACAGTGCAGTGCGCCTTCCGGATAACAGGTATACCCTTTCGCTGGGCTCATTCGCAGACATCAGAAAAACGAATGAAACGTCCAAAAGAATAGCAAAAATGATTACGGCAAAACAACCAGACGATATTTTGTACATTTGTGTTCATTTCATTTTTACCTCTTCTCCATTTCTAGTACTAGCGCTATGCTTTACTTCAAACCTGCAGTAATATGTATGTTTACATATGTATGTGAAGTAAAATTATAGTAACTTTAATTTCATTGCAAGAAAAGTAAACCAAACATATCGGGCTTAACAGCCCGTTCAATGGCGAGCTCAGCATTACCCATAAAACTCGTTTTTAGAAGAAGTGCAAGGTGTAAAGGATGTTAATTTAATGACCGAAAATCAACTTGTTGCTTAGAATTTGTATTTTTACTTGGTCTCTTCGACCTAAGTTTACTCAAGTATGTCATGATAATTGTATTCTTTTTCTCCTTAACAGCATATTTTACTGATAACAACTCTACCCAATATCGGATGTTTCTAGAAGTCTTTTGTGCTTCATTAATGCGGCCCAGTTTGTGCTGTTGTAAGCAGAACAAATTTGTGTGGTACCGTGCAGTTTGGTCTATATTGTGCAACGTTTCGACCTATTACTTCAACTCGTCGCCGACAGTTGTGGTGGTTTGTTGATTTTCCGCACTCAAGCCCGTACACTTGTGTAAGTTGTTTTTCGAATATAATTCTGCAAATAAATCATCATCACTTAAAAGAAAATCCTGTCACCTCACACTGGTAACCTAATTAATGCTCCGAGCCTTTTTACAATCAAGCTATTCTTTTTATGTGAAGGAAGCTACCTCCATTAGTTGAACATATTTTGTTTACGCGGTACTAATAACCCGATAAAAGTAGTTAGTCCAAGAACAGTAGACTGTGTAATGCCAAACAGCAATGAGTTCCTATCACGGAAGGGTGTTTGTTACTTCAAGAGGTTTGAACGGGGAAATCCCTACTGGAAATCTGGACAAAGCCAAACTTCAGGTGACAATGCTGTAAGTTCAAACAACAATAAAATGCGTACCATACTTATATTCCAGCGCTTGCTACACGGGGTTGATATTTCGTGGAAAATGTAAGCAAAAGAGATAAAGTCGAACCACAAAACTCCACTAAAAAGGACAGGAATATAAGGTTGTCCCAGGATTTTCTGTATTCAAACTAATCAGATCTGCTATTGTAGGCCCACGCAGGAAGATTCTGTTGCCATACAAGTTTTCCCGACCCCATATTGCATAGGGCTTTGCGATATTTTTCTTGACTTAAATAGGCATTCCACTTGTTGTAGACAAACTTACGTTTTTTATTTTGTGATGCCAGTGGAACTTTGTTAGTGGTCAAAGGTGTTTCTCATTCAGTTGAAACCCTTCCGACCATGTTTTCAAAGCGGTTTTCTTTATCACAGCGACACGCAGTTGTTTTTCTTTGACTATATAGCAGAGTAATGACTCGGGCGAAATCGACTAATCTCTTGTCTTCATTCTTACTGGGAATATGTAAGGTTTTAGATCGAACACACACTACTTGCTTTTCAGAATTCTTTTTTGACGCAGATTGTCTACAAAAGCTATTGGTTGGAATCTGTTCATTAACTAGTTTCCAGGTTTGCTGAGTTAGATTAGTGGAATGGATTTTCTTGTTTTGTTTTGTGCTGTAACACCAGGTCATACACAATTAACATTGAATGATTTAATTCATTGAAAATGAGTAAAGACGAATTGTACTGGCATTAGAACACCACACAGAACACCAAGAATGGAGCACGATAGATACAACACAAAAGACGAACAATACCTACTGCCTTGCAGGGCAGCGAAACACTTGGTTACTACAAGGACACACTATCACCTGGATCCTACATCCTGAACTCGTAGTCGCCCAACAAAATGACCCTCGCGTGGTCAACAACTTGGACATAGAGCGCGGAATTCGTTAAATACAGCGCACCCGCTAACTAGAGTAAGTAACCGGATAAAACATAATTTCGAGTTTATTAGCAACGACTAGTGCAGGTCAAAGGGAATCGCTACCTCCACCGCTCATACGATCTGTTCGGACGATCTTGGTGAAACGGTAAATGTTTAAACTCCGACCATGCAGACGTTGCTACAAATAAAAACTTTTTACATCTTATATTTTCACTCGATTGAGATTTTTGTAAATGTCGTACGACAATTCTAAACGATGTTGGTATATTTATTCTGAAGCAAATGTTACAACTGGCTTATCTTTTACTCCTGCTCCGTGCACTTTTGTTTTAGTCCATTTCGAGCGAGGTAGTTTCAGACCACATTCGTTCAGTTACAGATTCCCCTTGACTTTAGAATTCTGTCGCATGAGCCCACACACTTGGCTCTATATCTCACATCATTTGTCCTGTGAACAACAGATCCGATACATTAAAATTTTGCTCAATTCACGACTGACACATACCGGAAGCAGACAGCACCTTAGAGTTAAGCTCTGTATAATGTTTCGGACCAGTGAACCTTGATGTTCATCGTGTGCATCGAGAACGTGTGTGCCATAGAAGGAAATGCGGGATCATTCGTTGTCCAACAAAACTAAACTTCGTGCGTAATGCGTACGTCGTAAATTGAGTAAGGCTTATTTTAGGACGAGTGAATGATTTATCTATCTCTAATGTCTTCACACAGAATAGTCAGATGTTAAAAGTCATTGCAAGTTTCTTTTTAAATAACAGATGATTGGGATATCCCGTTCAGAACGTAACTCAACTGATCACGCCTCATTTCCGTTGGACATCTGCTTAGTGTACTTATTACCGTCCTCGCTTTCCTCCCCTTTTGAGAACAGTGAGAGAGTGAAAAACAGCTCTTTCTCATACAACCATAACTGTGTTTTATGTGTTCCCTACTTCAGTGAATAGAAATTAACTGTAGGTGAGTAAACTTGAAAAATTGGTTACTAGAGGTTAGCTGGCTATTCTCTAACTGCTTCATAATCAATTTCTACTTTGTGCCCGGTAGGGAAAATCCATGCCATCGGCGATATGACTACACAGCATTTGATTTGACGAGTAAATGCAAATATATTGCAGAAGAACGGATAATACAGCTCCGCTTGTTATAATACAGTCCTTTCAGCCTCGGGGTTTTCGTTATTCCGTAAATGGGAGGCAAAGAATTTTGTCAAATGAATTTGGGAACAGGTTTTTAGGATAGTGCAACCATCCCCCGTAATTTATTAAGTTACTCCTTTTTCTTTGATATAAGTAGTACGGCACTATGTCAGGATAACAGAACAAGATTTCCCCGGAAGCACGCGACCGGTCTCGTGTTTGTTGCCGTTCATCAGATATTCGTACCTGGTGCTCTCTTTCCTGGTCATCCCCATCCCAAAATGGACTCTTTGTTCAAGCACGCTCCTTATAATCCACCAAGGCTATACTTCTTGTTCCTTAATTTAATAACTTCTACTGCATCACGAACCCGTTTCTACGCTGCCCGTGTGCGGTCTTTCTGTTGTCACTCTAGTTCTGCAACACAGATACTCACATTACTGAGGACCAGCAATGCATCACGTCTTCAGGCAGCAGTTGCGAACCGGTAAAATGATTGTAGTATTCTTCAGATTGGCACTATCTATTTTCGTCTAAAAATTTTCATTCTAATATAATCGGAGGATTTAGTCTTGAGTCATATATTGTTATTGGTCAAACAGCCGTTGGTAACTTTTGCACTCTTGTCTGAAAGTACAAAATACCTCCGAATGACAAGGTAGTAATCGTAACTCCAAATGAGTACTTCGGATACATTTTCAAAGACTCCATCTGCCTTCGTTATAAATAAGACTAACTCACTCGCCGGATAAAACTAGTCAGGTTCTTAATGTTCTCTTGGGTGTAAACTTCAATTAGTCTGCAAATCATGCAAATATTTTTGACAATGTTTCGAAGCTTAACATTCTTAACGCCCCCACATTTTTATGCTATTTATTTTTCCTTGCTTAAAACGCTTATTGTTCTTTCGACTGGACACCACTAATAGTAGTTCTCGTCTACTTTTTGTGCCCCTGTTTGTTTTGATTTTCGACTGAGGTTTCTGCTGACAGATAGATATCAGACCAGCCGCGTCTATTACTCCAACCGGACTGAACTGATTCCACAAAAATATGCACATGAATTAACGCCTCGGTTCCTCCGTGATCAGTTGTTCCCCTTTCTTAAGCATTTAGGCAATAACCTGTTTGGTTTACAAAAACCGCTTGTGAGAAGTTTGTTCATAAGAATCTAGACAACTCATCGCACCTGTTTCATGCTGATCTTCCACGGAAATGTACTTATACCATTAGTACTTCCATAAACCGTTTAATCTCACATAGGATAAATCTGTTTAGGAACTAACCTTTGGTCTGTTTTCCTGGTGGGCTAAAATCAAGTTAGCCAGTGATCTACACTCCAAGTGTTGCTTATTCTAGTACATGATTCTGATGTATATCCCCCCATATTACCTCTTACTGTCACACTTTTGCTTTCCCAGTGAAAAATGCCGCGTGACTGAAAGCAGAACACTGACTGTCAATTTGTCCCATAAACAAGCCTTTCTTGATTCCTTTACTTAATTTAGTGATAAATCCTGTTGGTTCTTATGATTCTCACTAGAAAAGTTGTCTTTTTGGCTTTATATTACCTTTTATCTATATTTATCACCGTTCCTATATCATTTTATTTTCGAACTTTCACCCAGGATGCGTGATTCATCTACTGACAAGCAACTGTTCACAGCTTTTCAGCGATATAATCAGTATCAACAATGACATACACTCAACACTCAGATTCTGTCAGAAGTAGTCTCTAAGATGAAATTTTTCTATCGGCATGCGAACCACTTATTTTCACACTATATGCAAAAACAGTAGTCTCCCCAGATTGCAGCCTGCGTGATTAAAAAAATCCTCTCTGTGAGAGACAGTTCTGGCGTGCAAGAAAATCCTCTTACTTTGACTATGTTCCTCCGAGAATGTAACACCTCTCAGGAAGAAGCAATTTAAGTGACCCCCGGTAGTGTTTGTTGATTGGTGGGACTAATTTACGGCCAGTAGTAATGAGAATGTTTCATTTGAGACCAAAGGGGATGGTGGTGAAATAACCGTTGAGCACTCGGTGTCGTCTTTGAAGACTACATGACGATTCATATAGATTTTATGTGGATTGCTGATTCTTCAGATTTACGATATGTTTAGAAATAACGCTGTAAGAACCGTATTCAGTCTGCTTACTGTCATCCTCTTGTATCGAATAACTGACGCTCGCCTGCAATACAAATGTAGAAACCCGGTTGAACCGTGGTTCAATTGAGCGTGTATCACATTAACTACCTGAAATACTGGGGCCCATTTAATTAGAGTCCGCTTTCATTGCTTTTGGTTGCTAACTCAGAGGTGGATCTTAATTCGGTCGACGGAACAGTTTTCTGATGTTGCCTCTTATTGATGGGTTCACCCGGAGAAATTTCTTTTCTTCTTAAATCTCGACCTAACATTACGGATTTCTCCAATTCACTTTGGGTGGACAAAACGACATTTTAATCATTGATTCCATAACTGCTGATATCCATTTGTGCGAGTGGAAGCAAGGCTATTGGTGCAGACAAAACTGTCCGACGAGAAACCCCAAGAAAGCACTGTACTTCTGCCTAGAGATATACGTAAGCAGTACGCTTTCCTTTGTAGTTTGAGTAAATACATAGCACAATTAGGGTAGTGTTTCGCTCTTTAAGTGTGAAATGCTGCCACTGGATTGGGTGGGAACGGAAGAAAAATCAGGAAGGGCTGCCCGGGAAATTCCAGCTCACCCGACAGTCGGATAATGTTACGAAGTACATTGAATTTTACACAGTGTACCCGTGGATTTTCTAAAACTAAACCACGTATGACATCGACGTGGCATTCGTTTATCCTACAAGAGCCGAATGCGCACAGCAACAGTTGTATCAGTTTTGCGTCACGACCACGCAACCTGGCTGCTATGGGCAGAATTTGTGCGTAATTAACCGATCGTCTGCATCGCTCAAATTTGGCCGAAACATCGTATCGGAGTGCGCAGATCTAGAGTAGAATGTTTATGGATGGAGTCTGATCTCTGAAGAAGCGCTAAATTTGGTTAGCTGTCTAGACTATGTGACATTTTGAATCATCAGGTTGGTCAAATCAGACCCAAAACGGACCCACAGCAGCCTCGCCCACATGGGTCTTTCTTCCAATGATTTCCTCTCATTTGCGAAAGCCTCCTGAAGAAACTAGCCAATATTGGCTGTAAGTAGTTCTCAGTTGTCCATTTTATTGTTGCACTTGGTTAGTATTCATGGAGATGGTCGTTGCCATGACTGAGACATTAGAACTCAATACTCAAGTTGGGTCATTCATTACGAGGTCAGAGAACGTGGTACTTCTACATCCGGTAATGATCAGATCATGACGAATGACCTCCGCAAATTACTTTGAATATTCAGTACTTATTTTGTTCGCTAAGATGGGAATTTTGATTAAACATGGTTATCTTCATTCAAGATGATGCCACCAACTTCCTATTTAAACCACCGTAGCAATGCCCAACTTCACGGATGTATATCCAGTTTCAAAATACCGAATTCACGTTTCAGTTGTTTGGAGGCAAGTAAATTCGACATTTGCTCAGATCTACAGCTCATCTAGTGTTGGTTGAGTGGTTTAGGGCGTTCGATCATCACATCGGAGGTGAGAGGTTTGAATCCTCGCCATCGTCGGTTACTTTGGTGGTAGACAGTAATCCGCTGTCATCCAGCTCTTTACCACATCTGACCTATTGGAACCTTATGTGGTTCTCTACTCCAAGTCCACAATAGTGTAACGGGATCTATACTCTCCCTACTTCACTCGTGCGCAAGCATGCAATAAAAAATCAATGCGGTGACCCTAAAGCCTATACCACCAGCAAAGGAACGCCTAACTCTGCTTGATAATCTTGCCATAATTTATCACTTTCACTGGCAACATGAAAACACCTACGCGATCGGAGTAAGGGTACAATGTCGCAACCGAATAATTCAATTCGTAACAGATTTCAGTGGTAAATCACTTCAAACCAGTTTCAGTGTTAGGTCAACCAGCGGACGACGTGTTTGGTGATATCAACACAATGATATCAGAGCAATTAGCAGAGAGAAATTGCGGGATACAAATATTTTTAATTCCAGTCACGTACGTAAAACTTGGTATTTCGTGTACAAACAGGTCACAGGGGAACACATTAGAAGCAGAAAGTGGAGAAAAAAATAGGAAACGGTTTGGTGAACCTGATTGACTAACGCCAAGGGAAACACACATTGTATGTCAACAGTTTCTGCTCAAACGGTGAGGCTGTTAGTCCACTTATCAATGCAGCCTCACAAAAAACCCCATTGGAACAAGAATTAGCACGTTTTACGCACGCAATTGAAAATATATGAAAATGTTTGCATCTCGGAATTTATTTCTTCTACCTGCTTTGATAAACTGATTCAAGGGGATCGATCCAATGTTTCCGAAATATGATAACCAAGGGGTAATCACGTAACATTATTTATGGGTTAGTT
This sequence comes from Fasciola hepatica, assembly GCA_948099385.1. Lineage (NCBI taxonomy): Eukaryota > Metazoa > Platyhelminthes > Trematoda > Plagiorchiida > Fasciolidae > Fasciola > Fasciola hepatica. The sequence continues at coordinate 2,697,215 of CANUEZ040000108.1, forward strand.
ACTGTCGCTTGCGATGAGTGCAACTGTCTCTTCAGTCATTTCGACTCTTCCAACTAGAGACATTACACTTCTTTGCGCTGTATTTGGTGCTATCTCATAGCACCATCAAGTCGACAGTGAAGTGAATGTCAGCAAAAAGAGTAAGGAAAGCGAGAAGAAAGTTATACGTGGAAATCATGTAGACGAAGAAGGACTTCAAAAGCAACTACACCATTGACCGCGGCACCTTGCGATTTCATTTGATTTCTCCAGTCATTCGGCGAGTGGATCCATTGAACCCTAACCGGAAAACTTATTAACTTTAAATTGGCCAAGCGAATTGGTTATGGTTTTCACCTTTTCGTCTTCTCATGTACTTACTCCGAAGACGAAGCTGTGCTACCTCCAACCTTACCATTCCTGATGCGGTATTTTCGCCGGACAACGGTATCAAAACAGATAGCTTCCGCGCACCTTGCACAGTAGCACCCACGTTTTTGAGTCGTATATAAGGACCGACCTAGCTGTACTTTGGTGGGATAGCATCCAGAAATACCTCACGAAATGCATTCATATTGGTTGTTTAACAATAAACCAAAACAGTATTTTCTCCGTTTATTAGAGATTTTGCGATTTCAGACATTTGTAATTCTCTTGATGTGATTTGTCGTAGGCTGCAGTAAAACTATGCACTCGCCACATACGTTATTTGGACAACAAAGTCGTATTAATTCTTCGTTTCTAATCTACTTATTTTTCTTCATTTTACATTCGACAGTGAAATAATATTACTGCAAATATAATTAATAGGAATGTTAGTGAAATAACGATGCCGACAGATGTTCTTGCCGATGTTCATGCTTTACAGTATGTTCAAGTGAAATGGTGTTGAAATGATATCTATTTTTTTAAGTGTTCGATGGAAAAGTACGGCACATGTCACTCGACAAGTGTCTGTTAATCAGAGTGGATAGCATTTGAAGTAAAGGAAGAAAAGTAGTGCACGAAATAATATTGAACCCACCTCATTTTTCTGCAATTAATTTTGAACCAAACCACTTAGGGACTAAATTTGGCGTGTTTTTGTGTCAACTCACTACTCTACCAAATGTGCACACGCATAAATCGATTTATCCCTGAATAAGCGACTAATAGGGTGCAAAATACTATTACATGCACCCGGGAAAGAGTGGCAAAACATCGAACTAGCTTACAAACGCAACGACCTTCGCCAGTAATGATTCATTTTTGGTACTTAGGGATGTATTATTGAGCAGTATTCACATCACGTGGTTTCTGAACGAATTTCATTCACTCTGTACGTTCCGACTAAAGGTAGTGATCTCTCATTTATCAAATCAGAAATGGCGCGAGGTCCATTGGCGGAACAAGGAAAAATACTATTTTAGGAAGGCTCGGAGATGTGCATACGTCAGATTACCAAAAAGAAGAATCAGAGTCAATATGTCTCTTAAAAAAAATGTGAAATTTAAAGAAAAATCTCCCAGAAGGTAATGAGGAGACTCTAGCGCGATATTTCGAAGCAACTTACGAGTGCATCGAAGCTACAGGGGTCCTTGCAACGAAATGTAAGCGTTCGGCGTGTACAGCAACTCCTACAGTCTGTACTTCATCTGCAGAATAGAAGGATGAAATCAGTGGCTTGGGTAACTGATCATCATTTTGAAAGTCGAGAGGAATGCGCCAGAATTCACATCACTTGAAATGGTGCATGAGATAATGTGATATTTATCGATGAAAAGAAGTTTCATTTGGACGGTCCTGATGGGATCATGTACTACTGCGTGACCTCAGGAGAATCAAGCCGGAACACAGTCGTCCAGCCCTTGGTGTTGGCTTTATAATAAATAGTCGGGTGCAGTTTTTCAAAATGGAGAATCTCAGTCAGTGGTTCTAGAAGGAAGCAGACGACTGTCTCCTTCCTATATCAAAATATTGAATTCATTTCTACTCCCAGTGATTCCGGAGAATCAACTGAGGCCCATTATCTTTAAGCATGACACCGAGGTCACACATACGGCCAACGCTCACCAGGATGTGATTATTGTACCGGAACATTAGGACCATGGGCTTGCCCGCTCACAGTCCAGACTTGAACCCGTTTGAAAATGTCTGGGACCTGTTAGCGGAGTGAGTCTATGCGGATGGGAAAGTCTTCGGGTATTTGCACGAGTTGACATCCGCCATCCTCACTAAATGGGGCACCATAGAAGCTTCCGGAATATAATTAGAAGTATGCCTGTAATCCGGTCATTAACAATAAAGGTCAGTTTATTTCATAACCAGTTGTTTGTTTCTCCGATTTTTCCAGGCGCGGGGCTTAATAGCATTTCGCAACCTCTCAGGAGCTTATCCAGGGGTAAATCGATTTATCTGTCCCGTGCCTCAAATCCGTGTGCATATCTGACACATTAGTGCACTCAGTTTGGTCACTCTGAGTAGTTTGGTTAAAAGGAAATCGCCGTGAAATGGTCTGCGTCTGATAGCATTTTGTGCACTACTCTCCAAAACGTCACCGCTAAGAGACAACGGACTGTTTATCTGATTCGGATTTGTGGATTTTGAAACGGCCTGTTTAGATTTAGTCTTTTACAGTTTCTTCCTTTTAGATCTGTACTTTATATTTCGAAAAAAAAACTGTTTATCTTGTAGAAAACATCGGTTTCCCCCATAAGATTAGCAACAATTGAAGTTCTTTCGCGAACAATTAGCTCAAAGTGACCGGAGACATGAGACTCAGTCTGTCGATTTCTGCACAGTTTCGACTTCACACATTCGCATTCCATTACTCATGTCTGCTATGAATACAGACTACTACGTGCCACTCCAACGATGATGAACGACGTTGTTCCGTTTCAACCATGGATTTAACATACTGAAAAGTAATTCTATATCCCATTTTGACTGTTTTTGTGCGATTGGACTCAACCGACTTCGAACTGCTCAGTGGAAGTCATTCCTCCCTTATTTGAACTGCGTTTCATAAATCCTATCATCCACTTTCAGAAAACACACCATCTGTGTAGTGTTTTGTTTCCTAAATTCTTTAGTTTTCCGAACCTGGCATTGATTAGATGGGAATAGCAATAACTGGCTGTCACAACACAATGTCACGTCGTGGGCATACAGCGCTCAAAAAGGTGACTGTGCGTGCGCCTTCAAGACGCAGCATTTTGCAAGTGGTCTCAGCGGGACCGAGCTAGTCTAACATCAAATCTTGGTTCGACCGGGAAGGCAAGGAGTCAGATAGATGATTCCTGTTTTCTGGGAAGGTGCGTTCCACCCGGAATATATATATATATATATATATATATATATATATATATATATATATATATATATATATATATATATATATATATATATATATATATATATATATATATATATATATATATATATATATATATATATATATACAGCAAGTTTCGTTTGTGATATATTCGAAAATTTACTCAGCATCCAATTTTAATTTTGTGACTGAATTAACTCATATCAGTCCATCGGGTAATGATACTCATTTATTCAAATTTGTCTCTTATTTACGTTGATTCTTTGCTGGGCCATAGGAAGCTGAATGTGTGACCTTCGTTACCAGAGTAAAAGGCTCTGATCAAAGTAAGTAACAGAAATACACTTAAGTTGGCCAGTGGGATCACATAACCCTAGCTTATCTTAAGTTTGGTTTGCCACGTAAATATTTTGGTAGGCGCTGTTTCTTCGGCCAATATAGGTTTTGCAGTTGTGCCTATATGACACGGTCAACGGAAATTATTTCGTAATTGAGAAATTTCACATTGTATGTGTTTTAAAATTGCCTCTTAACGATGTCTGTCCAACATTCCAGTTTCAGTTCAGTTTCAGAGTATATTATCACTAACCTCGCATCGCTACCATCCAGCATCGTCCAGTAAAGGTCAGAAAGGATAAAAGCATCTACTGGAAAAGATCCAGAAATCAAAGTAATAAGCGGAAATCACGAATTGGAAGTGGAATTCCAGCTCGCAACAACGTGAGCGCCGATGTCAAGGTCATTTGAGCGCGTCTCCTTAACCGCTTAAATTGTTATTCGCGATAGAGATGAAAAGATCCACTTTAACTGAATTTTCTCGTCATCTAACTAACGGGTTCCACAGTAAAATTGCAGAGGCTTATAATTTTATATCTTTTGTACTGTATCTTAGTATTTAACGTGGATAGAAGCATCAGTTATCGGACAGTTCACCGAAAAACTGCTACAAGTACACAATTCGGAGGTAGAATGCCTGGCAAATCGAGTGACTAGGACGGTTTTATGTGTAATAAACTCAAAAAACAGTGCCGCAAATCACTGTCCCTAATCCAGCGCGAGATGGTCTAGGTACTCTCCCATTCTCTCTCTCTCTCGCTGGGCACAGGGTAGCAGCGATTTTCAATAAGGCTAAAACCACGTGATCTGAAGGCTTCATTACAAGCCCAACAAATGAGGGCACGTATTTATTTCATCAGGGAATTCAAGTCACGATGCCTGTTATGTTGGGGATGGGTTTGTTTCTCGTTTGGGCGCTTGGCCTATGGTGAGTCGCGGAAGACTCAGAAAATTGTCATTTGAGGCACGAACTGCCCCCGAAACATTATCCCTTTGAATGCCGATGTATCGCACCGACAGACATTATTGATTTGGATCGGAATAAAATGTTAGGATTTATTAGTGGACATCAGTTAGAGACGCCTCGAACGTTGAGGTAATCCTCACCGTTTTTATTCCAAGCGTCCCCGAAGTTAACGGGAAGAAATCACCTGGGTAGGTAATAATCTTTTAGGATGATGCTCCATGCAATGTTACACGAGAGATTCGTAAATAAAGTCACGCAAAGCTATTTATGTTCATTATACAGTATGAAACTTGTGAAAGCATGAACAACAAGGTGTAGTCCGCACAGTTACCCCTAATATCGCAGATTCAACTTCAACCGTAAAAACCTCTGTTCCGAAGAGAGTATTCAAAGATCTATCTGCACACAGGTCATTGAGGTCAAGAGTGCAATATGTGATAACGCATAAGATAGAGAATTGTTTCATTACCAGTATGGTGGATTCTGCGTTGATGTGACTGTAAAAGATCATGATAAATGGAGGCAGATCGAAGGTCTAGTTACCGTGTATGAACATCGTTTTCCTAATAATGTCTGGGTAAATTCAATGCAAAATTATCTTTGTTCCATTTTCCCTCAGGCGCTCACATGCCATCATAGTAGCGGCCCACTGGTAATTGCAAACATCTGGGTTCGTCTGCCCTTTGAGCATAATCATTCACCACATACAAGAAGACCACAAGGGTTATCGTCCTAAAACCTTGACATTACTTGTCGGTTTGTGTACGTATAAAATTATGTGGTTCTGTGTTAGTGCTTTCGTGTACGAGCACAAAATGTGTTTATCAGACATCTGTGTGTATCAATTTCGACGATACCCATATAGTATCCTTATTACAAACGATCTAGTTTCTTCAGATAAACTAGTCAGTTTGTTAATACTATTCTGGTGTTAGTTTTGTCTACCGACCATATTACTTACTCCTAAATGATAAACGAAGACATGTTCAGTGTGATATTTTTTGACAATAGTAACATCAACCGATTTAGGTAGTATGGAATGCAAGCTGATGTAAAACTGATCTTTTAATTTAAACGCTTCATATTTCATCCGAAACCTTATTTTGATTCCTGTTCAGTTTTGTCAATCACTCGGCACTCGTTAGAATTTCCAATCTGCCTATTTACAGCCTGCTGTAATTTAGCTCTACCGATCGTGTAGATCACTATTCTCTAACATTCATGGAATGTATTGTTGGCACAAGGAGCCTGTTTCTGATATGGTGGAAAATCTACTTGCGTTTTTCGTACCCAAAGTCCAACGCCGTAAGCCATTCTGTATTCACTTGCGTTATTCTGTAGTAGTTGTATTATCGTTTTTCATTAAAACTACCTACGTTCAATTCCAATATATTCGTCATATGAGCCCACTCACTCTAACCAACGTTTCATGTGACAGTGCCTTTCAGTCTTGACTGGTTTTATTGTCAAGTTGTTGAGAGATAACTATACTTTCCGTCCCTATAGATGATTTGTTGAACAACATTTTTGTTCCCGGTATACGGTGGAAAGCAAAACATCCATTGTCATCTGAAAATCATACCATAGTTTCTATTGGACGTTCATATATTTCGAATTATAGAGCTGTCAGTTCACGTTGAGACATCTCGGGGACCATTACTTGAACAAGTCAAACGAATTAGTGTATACTGTATCGTATTTATTCAGCCAATATTTGCATAACGGGTTGAACGTATGCGGACAAACACTACTTCACGTAGCTTACCGATGTTTTGTCAACGTCGAATGTATTAATCTCATTGCAGACCAAAAAGTCAGGCCACTGCCTTTCAACTTGTGTGATTGAGATAATAATGCCATGACCTACCTATTGTCGGACGATTCGCTGAAAGGAAATAAGACTATGGAAATTGCTAGAAAATGATTGTTTTTTGATAAAATTATCGACCTAATCTGAATACTCATTTTCCGTCGAAAAATCGTGAAATAAGCCGTTTTGCCATGTGATCAATTCCACTAGAAACTAAGATAGGTTGTTGACAGAGTGATATAAGAGTTTGTCTCATGGGAAATATTAGGTTCGAGTCGGTCACATTCGTGGTACACAGCTATCTGCTGTCTCGCAGTTGGGTACCACGTCTGACCTATTTGAACTTGATGTCTTTTCACGCCGAGTCTCTCGGTTACTTTACTGCATATCCCTAACAGTTCGATATTCTTTTGAGGATATGGGTTATGACACTTCCACTGTATTCATGAAACAAAAAATAATTCATCATCAAACTCTACATGCTATCTGATAGCTTGCCCAAAAATATCTACACAGGAGGCGTATGTTGCGAGTCTAACTCTTTTCACACACTTTATCCCGGTTCTCACAGGCGAAGTGTCAACATACAGCCATCACATTCTACTCAGCACCCAAACTGGCCTCAGTACTCATTTATCACTGATCGGTGCATGCCTTGAGTGACGTTTATGTTGCAATGGGTCCCTATCATACCGTTTACTAACCTCAGCCGGGCAATATCCGAAGAAATAAGAAAAAATGATTCTTTGTTTACGATAGACACGGCCGATGGCCCATGGCTTGAACAACTCTCGCCGCATCTCGCTATCCATTTTATCCCAAGTCGATACTGTCTGTGTTGCGTACTCAGTCACAGGATGCAGTATGTTCACTTTCATTACATAAGAAGCTTATCGACTTTCTGCTCGGTAGAACCATTATCCTAAGACCCCCTGCAAATGTGTGTTTATGAGAACAACAGAATATACTGACTCAAGCCATCGTCACTTCTGATCATCATGATACGGTGTCAAGTAAACAGGAATATTTCCACATGTGACTGAATGCATCGTTGAGTAGTTTCGGATGAATCTGCAGAGAGAATAATTACAGCTAGAGATTTGCAAATGTTGCCGACAGAGTTTGTGATGTTTGCATACCAGTTTTTTTTAATCGTCGCTAAACACAAAGTGACACGAACACGTTTTGTCTGAATAAGCACATACAATTATTAGGTAGAGTGACCTATAAAACCAGTGATTTTGTTTGATGGTCTCAAAGTCACGGCTCTGTCATAACGTACGACAAATTTCCGCTCACGTGGCTGCAGCCATTCTGACGATAATGATTTACATTTGGCCTAAATGCAGTAAATGCCGTCGGTGTTAAAGCAGGAGACCTTATTCGCTTTGAGTGTAATCAGGTTACAAGTTACCTACTTGAACAAAAGAGATATTTGCTGATGAAAAACCCACTTTACCCAGAGAGTTTTCTGGTTTTCTTATTGTTCGCTCACTGCCCAAAGCAACTTTTCTACACTATCAGGCTAGCGCATGATCGCTAAAATTCCAGGTAACTGCGGTTTTTATGCTCGTCACGTTCCATTTCCTCTGATTAGTTTGTGGGTTTCGGGCAGGCTTTTCTAGTTAAATCGAAATTTTCAGATAATCGGTGCATCCTTTGTTCCCTTGATTCAGTCAGATACCGAATTAGTATTGCGTCAAAATAAGACTCCAATCTGTCCGTAGCACATGGGCGACAAAAGTAGGATTATTTAACTGCATTTCAAAAACCACTCAGTTTTTTGGTTTTAACAACAGCTAGACAGACTGGAACATGTGTTACGCATACCGACAGATAGACTGCCTCGTAGTAAATCCTTCAGCCTAACAGTCATTGGTTCAATGACCAGTGAAGATGGTCAGCATGAGGCTTCCGGGTTACAGTTCAAGTGACCTGGCCATCGTATATTTGAAGATATTAGGTAAAATGCCCAGGTTCCGCGACTAGTGGCGAGGTTGCATTGGAAGCTTTTTCCCATCTACGAGATTTCCACTTGTACCTTTCCCCCCGTCTGTTTGCTATTCATGCCTCTGTTCATTTCACCTTTGACTGGATGATACTGCGAGGTAGCAACCGAAACCAGAGCAAATGACTGCTAGGTTGATGGTTGAAAGAACTGCACTGATCAGAACTGAACGGAACTACCAGCCGAAACTTCAAGACTGCAGTTTCGGCGGTTACCTCGAGTGTTACATTAGCATACTGGGCCAGTGGTCTTCCGCGAGTGCTCCATCTGAAACTCAAAAATACAGAAAATATCGTGAACCCAGTTCAGTTAATGTCTCATCCAATGTCTACACTCAAACTAACCGAACACCAATATGTCAGCCTATAACCTAACCTTTACGTGTGGTGCAGTCCGTGAAAATAAAAACAAAGAACAAAGGGCGTACGAAAACTAAAGTTTGATTTAAAATAAGTCACCATCCATAAAGTCGATCGTATGGGCCCAACCTGGATGGTTAATACATATCACACGGTAAAACTTTCTGGATAAAGTATGTGTATTGCTCTCCATGTCACAGATTTACCGCTACTTGGGGTGGATAGTACTGCATGTGGAGTAAATCCATCTCAGGGTATGCACGACATGCGTCCCAACAAATCTAGGCAGTTGCTATGTAGTAACTGTTTCAGATTCTGACAACTGGTCCGTACATCTTACCTGGTATCGATCGGACTTTGTGTACCTCACCCGTTCAAAACTTTATATTCTCATTACTAGTTTGTGATACGAAATTCCTTCAGAGTAGGCCAAAATCGGTACTAGACTTTTCCAATTCAGATTTAGGCATGCAAGTTGTTAGCACTTGGCTGAATACGCAAGAGGCGAAGTCCATGTCTGAGAATTATCTGATTGCTCAGTGGCAGTAATCGAAGTTTTTGAAATGATGTGCAAGACAACCTACTAAAAACTGAGAGCATATTTCCGATATGGTCTCACGGGTATTGCTAAATTAAATACCCCTTTTACCGTCCAAACTAATCAATGGCCAAGTTGAATCCAAACTTGTTTTTGTAGGATTAATTGAAAGAAGAATTTCGCCGTGCAAAATCCACGTGATTATCTGAGTGGGTAACGTGAACCAGTGAGAAGTAATTGACATCTCAAATGTTGATATGATCTACGTGCTTGATACATACAGAAATTCACTACCAATACCATGAGTAAATGTGTCGTATACTTGAGATTCTACTTTCAAAACAAACTTTTTTAAAAAACTTTCTGATATCGCGGACCGCCATTTCATATCACTGATTATGTTGCTGATTTTAGTATCATCATATTCACTAACCGGCGGTGATTCGGTGGTTTAGAATGTCTGCTTACCATCGTGGAGGTCAGAGGTTCGGATCCAACCATTGCCGGTCACTTTGGTGGTAGACAATAATCAACTGCCATTTGAATTATTACCACATCTGAACTTAGGAGACCTTGTGTGATTCTCCAGTCCAAATCTCGGGGTCTGGTTACCGGTTACCTCTAATAGTGCAGTAGACCTTTGAGTAGCAGCAAGATTCATCACCGATCACCACTGATGACCACTGTCCAGTCTTGCAAGTACCGTACAGGGATGTACAATGTTCACGAATTCCTGATAAAATTTCGTAATTCAAACAAGCAAACGTTCTGCCATCTTGTGTATTATATACACATATCCTGAGGTTATTCTCAATATTCGAACGAAATGAACCAAATTGTACGTTATTCAAGGACCGGCCGCTTAAATTCGTTTTTGACCACCAGGAGCCGAACAGTTTCCATTTTGGATTTGACCAGATTCATTTTTGTGTAAGTTGTGGAGGTATAAAGCAGAACCACAAGGGTGAAATGCACTATCAAGTAGAGTCTGAAAACGTAACTGAGAAATCACACTAGGTCTTGGTGTGTTGTTCGGTATAGCACCAACCCTGGTGACAGGCTGACTGCTATCTGGCACCGAAGTTGATTATCGTTGACGGGGTTCGAACCTTTTACAGGGGTTATGAATTACGCCTGTTGGTTACCGTGGTCAGATGGCAGAATGCAATTTCAGTAACAATATCTGTCGATGATTGATGTGATAAATGTTTCCACTTACGGACTCTCTTTGTATCAGTCCACAGTTCCTATTTTAACTGATGCCTACTGATCTCAAATCTTCGATATCTCCCTGTCAGCTGGATTCAGCCGAGAAGCTTACAACAAAATCGCCGCTTTCGCTAAATCTGAACTGGAACAGATATAGACAGACTCCCCGTAAAGGTTTTGGCTTTGGGAACCGCAGCAAGAAAGAGGGCTTTTTCTGTTCGGGAGACAGGTGTCTACGATGACATAACGACTCATTTGGGTCATGCACTAGTTCCATTTGGTTAACCAGATGAAATTATTTATTTTCCAGCTTGCGTTAGTGCCATAATCATGATGACGGCTTTACTACGTAAGCCACTGCATTTTTTCTCTAATATACTGAGGGACATTTAACAGCCAATGTTTGCTGCCCCTCTAACCAATGGAATCGCCCTACGTGAATCGGAGTTCAGCTGGAAGCCAACCCTCATTTAACGATTCGTCAAAATGGACGGATATATTCGGAATCAGTTGCACCGCCACGTTCGCGTTATGATAAAGGATCCCGATACTGTTCTACCGGAGAGCACATGTCCACCTTTAAAACCTTCAGACTTAGTGTTATGGCTGTCCATGAGATTTGTTTAACTGAGTTCATTACCATAATGTGCTAGTACTACGAACTAGCAAGAATGAGAGTCCGAATCAGGTGGCACAGTTGAAGATGCACATGCACTGTAGTGTGGCGCAACTTCCTGTTCTGCGGTCTCGTGGCAACAAAGTAAACCATTTTCACATACCTGTGTTGCGAAGATACGTCTGAAAGTTCATGTGAAAGTGATCCGAGCACTGGTTGCATTTTGCAGGAGCCAGAAGTAGTATGAGGCTAACTGGAACAACCCTCATTCGTAAACATTATGGTCACGTGAAGTGCTAATCGATTCATTCGTCGGCTCATCGACCACGTTATTGTTTGTGGATCGTAAATGAATGCGCATGCTGCTGGGAGCGTATTATACTCAAAGACCTGACGGCAGGTTTGAGATCACAAGGATCGATAAACAAAAACATGCTTCGTTCGGTTCGTACATTGTTGACCTTGACCTCGTGACCCACGCTGGTTGGCAATGCATTCATTGTTTGTCCACAGCAGAAGGCGTTGAATGAAGCAGAAATCTGACGTGGATTTTCTCGAATAAAGTTTACCATATGACTGATGATAGCCATTAGGATTCAACAGGCCGCCCCACACCATCCCGGTTACTATCATCATCATCATCGTACAGCGTTAAACAGTAGGACAAACCACACTGACCACTGCCTTTCTCACCATGTTACACGCTGAATTAGAAAGTATGAATATACAAGATGGACAGGGAGTGGACCTACACGGGTGGGAAAAGGAAAGAATGCCCTAGTAGCCAACACACGGAATACACAGTCTAACTGTACAAACGCACATTGATCAGTCATTCTGATTCGATAGAAAGTGACAACACGATCGCCACTGTTCACGGTTCGCAGCCATATCCTTCAGTGTCTCCAGCCAACTGGTAGACAGATCTTTTGGACCCCAACCACGAAGAAGTGAAGCACCTACTTTTCCTAAGTCTGCTGTACATTTTCTCATTCATCGCTGTCACGTCATCTGTTAACCTCCACGTGGCTTTTTCCGCTCCCTAGGAGGGGTGGAGAATAGGACATGGTACGGTAGACGTGTGTTTGACATACGTAACACATGCCCCAACCAACGAAGTCTACTAAGTTGGATACGCTGTGACAGAACGTTCTCCGAATTAGAACCCAATACTCGCTTTCTGACCTCATCATTACTTACTGGGCTATTCCACCCGATCTTAACGATACTACGTAAACATCGATGGTCGAAAACCTCAAGACGACGAATATCTTCAGCACGCAGACTCCAAGTTTCGCAACCATACAACAAAACTGAACGCACTGCAGCACAGTATGCACGACCTTTCAACTTTAGTGAAATATCAGGTCGGCGCCACAAGTGCTTCAGTCCAGCGTACGCCGCTCGAGCCTTATATATCCGCGTGCTCACCTCTACTACTGTGCTCCCATCCGTCGTCACGCTGCTGCCGAGGTAGGTGAAGTGGTCGACAACTGACAGCACCTCCCCATTGAGCATCAAGCTCGGAATCGTTGTCATCCAGTCTTGTAGCATCACTTTACACTTTGAAGGTGCGAAGCGCATGCCGAATGGAGCTACAGCTCTTGGGAGTCTGTCTAGTGCACGTTGAGCATGTTCCGTGGATTCGAACAAGCAGACAACGTCGTCCGCGTAATCTAGGTCACATAGCTTTCCACTATTTCCTAGTTCGACGCCTACATCCTGAAGATTTTGCAGCGCATTCTCCGTTATTTCGTCCATGACGAAGTTGAACAGGAATGGAGACATGGGGCATCCCTATCGAACACCGCTGGTCGTTTCGAACTGACCGGATAGTTCACCGTAAATTCTAACGTGGCCAGAAGTATGATAATACAATGATCTCAGTAGGTTCACGAACTTCTAGGGCATACCTTTTCGATGAGGAGCATTGAAAAGCGCTGTTCGATCAACTGAATCAAAGGCACCTTTCAGGCCTAAGAGAACCATTCTTGTCGGTCGGCGGTGCGTGTGACGCGTTTCAAGTAGTCGGCGAAAAGTAAAATCTGGTCGATGCATCTTCGACCTGGGCGGAATCCAGCCTGCTGTTCGCGGACATTCCTCTCGCGAGTGGGCGCAAGACAGTGCGGCAGAATCGAAGCTAATACTTTGGTGACTATCAGAATTAAGCTAATCCCACGATGACCACCACAGTCATTGCGTATTCCCTTCTTGAAGATGGGAACAATCAATGACTCACTTTATATTAACGGAATACGCTCCTCTTTCCAAATGTCACGGAGCAAGACGGTAAGTGATTTTATCAACATCCCACCACCCAGTTTGAAAAGAATTGGGAGAAGTTCGTCGGGACCTGCCGCTTTCCCTCGCTTTAGTGATCGAATGCATGACTTCACTTCCACTTCCGCTGGGGGTTCAAGTGATACCACCCAAGGAATCGCAGTTGTTGACACGGGAGTAACTACACTAGCGTGCGGCCAGCTAAACTGTTCCTTGAAGTACTCGGCCCAACGGTCGAGCTTTTGCTGTTTGCTATGGATGGGTTTTGCATTTCTATCCCAAATCGTTTCACTGACCTGGATGCGCCATCCACTGGTGTCACGGATAAGTTTGAACAGACTTTGACTGTTACCTGAAGCAGCTGCTATTTCCATTTTTTCGGCTACCTTGACCCACCAATTTTCTCGATCATTCTTAAGGTTTTGCGTAACTTACCATTGTAGCTTTCTCCGCATCTTATTCATCTCCTTACGGTTCGAGAGCTGACGCTTTTGCTCCATTATACTCAGTGACTCTTGCGAAATCCAGTGTCTTTGATGGACAACGGATCTAGGACCACAGACAAAACCTGCTGCAAAGTACATCACCTGTTTGATATGAGCCCAATGCTCATCTACATTACTGTTCGTCGTAGATCGTATCTCATGTGCTAACTTCTGCTCGTAACGGGTGCGTACTTCTGGAGCACAAACGTTGCACGACTAATCGGGCTTGCGGTTTGCGACGATGACCATGGAGCTGGAGAGATAATCGCATTAAAACTAATACATGGTCCGACTCTACGTACGTGGACCAGTAAGATCTACAGTTCTGAACAGAACTGCGCCACCGGTAGCTTACGGCGATATGATCAATTTGACTCCAAGTACCTGTAGAGTTAGAGCGCCATGTCGCTGTGCGACGCGAGCTGTGTCGTAAATTTGTGCTAGACAAGAACAATCGATTGTCTGCACAAAACTGGAGAAGCCTATCCCCGTTATCTGTAAACTCAGCGGGTAAAGCACGACGTCCACCTAAACAGGCTTCTGACACACTGAGTTTGCCAACTTGTGCATTGAAGTCACCAGCTAACACTACAATGTCAGAACCTTTACTGCTGCGAACGAGGGTGGTGATTTCATCATAGAACTCATCTTTCTGCACGTCTGAGCTGCAGTTCGTTGGGGCGTACGCGGAGATCACAAACAGATTGCGCTTAACAGCTAACTTTTCGAATGCCAACTGACCCCTGGAGTCTCACAGCACATAAACTACTGTAAACCGGTATCCAGTCTAAGAGGGCAGCCTCAGCCTTGTCAGTCAAATCTATTCCTACACGACGTTGACCCGTAGCTCGAGCTATTTCGTCTCCTGAAGTGTGCAGAAAATACCTCGATGAGATACCAGGAGCAGTTAGTTGAATCACACTACTCGAATCCTGTATACGCGTTTCATTGAGGCAGCAGACACCAATCTTCAGAGAATCTAATGTGAAGGCTAGGTACGCCTGCTGACCGGCCTGCATGAGTGTACGCACGTCGGAGAAGCCGAGATTCAGAGACTTACGAGGCTCGAGAAACTGTGAGGTACCAGACAGAGGATTATTTTCGACACTATTTGACAGTGAATCGTTGCGAGTATCGACTGTGTTATCAGTGGGAGCATTATGGGTGGATAGATGGGGCAAAGAGGGGTGGTTAGGGAAAGAAGACAAAAGTTGAATAAAAGAGAGGGAACTCTGAGCAGTAGCCCACTTATCACTACCCACCCCACTCGATGCAATGGGCAGCGCGGTCCTGATTAGCCTGCATGACGACCGATGCAGTATGGAATTTTTCCTATTCGTGCAGTTCATGGGAGATGGACGGGTAAAGCTAGGGTGTCCAGCCACAAAGCAGGAAAACGATTAGGGTCCTCATCCAAAGCCTTTAGTTCTAACAAGAACCTATCCGCGAGGCAGCGGGATGGCTTAGTGGAAGTCCATTTGCTTGGAACAATTATTCTTCCACTGCTTTTGCCGATTGAGTTGCCAGCTCAAATCGATCCCCAACATGGAGGACCAGGAGACTGGACTTTGTCTGACCTCTGCCCGTTGACCTGTCAGGTATGATTGCATCTTCGGCTTAAAGAAGCCACCCTGTATAGCTCTTTGGGTTTTAGAGGTGCGCAAGCCATCACACCACGTCAAGGTGCAGTCTCGTTGTGATGGCCGGTTACTAGTTAACTTTCTAATCTCCAGCAGTCACCAAATTTTCTAATGGGTATTTTTAATTTTAAACTAACTGAATTGAGCGGTTGGTGAAACTACGCGGAACCCAAACTAAAAGACTTCGGAGAGTGTGCTGGTATCCTTATACACACTGGTTGAATGCCGGAAAAAGTGGACGACTCGAAGGTTTATTCTAAAAAATCTCATTTTATAAGGCGAATTTCAAAATATGTAGCGCATGAAAAGCTCAATGCGCCCCCTTTTTTCACGATTTCTCGCACACACACATACTTGGGATCATGAAATTCGGTGTGCATGTGTCTTGTCTCATCATTACATTGGTGTCACACCCGGATTTAACGTTTGACTGAAGAAGGTCGATTTTGTTCAGAGTAGTGTGCCTAAAGGGTGCGAAATGCGTTTGGTGCACCCCGACCCAGTGATGAAAACAACCAACTGGTGATCAGATACAAGGACCTTTATTGCTCCGAACGGAAAAACATCGATCAGACATACTTACGGTAAGATCTTGGATTGCCACGGTTCCGAAGTTCTGCCATTCAGTGAAGATACTAGGCCGCAGTTGGTGAATGGCGTTGGGGACTCATCCGTTTGCGTGTATTGGCCTCACCAGCAGCCCTTTACGTTTCAATGGGGTTCAACTCGCGACTATGAGCTTGTTAATATGTGATCTTTATGTTCCGATGCGACGGCTACACTTTATCGACCTGAGCTGTATGCACGGCGGCATTGTCTTGCCGGAAAAGCGTGGACCCTCTCCGATCTTTCGAAATTACTGGGAGTAAGATATTCAAGGTTCTGACGTACGAGCCAGCTGTCTGCTTCCCTTCGAGAATTGCCAGTTGTGAATTACCGCCCACAAAAGAAGCACCCTCGCCCTCACGCTCAAATTCAATTTTGCTCTTCCGCGTGTCATGACAGTAGTGTATTAGTTCATCAGGGCCGTCCAAGGTGAACCTTTTTCATTAAATGTCACATTATTCTATTTAGCGTTTTATCTGATGCGATTTCTGACCCACTCGACTCGATCTGAAATACAACGCTCGGTCATCCAGGTAATTGCTCTCATCTTTCTGTACCGTAGACGTGTTGCTACTTGTAACAATTGCTGCACATAGTGAGCATTAATATTCAATTGCATATATCCCTGAAACTTTGAGGCACTTGCTATTTGGTTGGATGCAGCATACAAAAGTGCCTTGTGGGCCTTCTCAGGGGTTTTTATTGGTATTCCACGTTTTTTCTTAAGTATATAACTGGTTGTTTTATTCAGAAAATTCCAGATATCTTTCCCCATTCTGTGAGTTCTTTTGGCATTCGTGCTTATACTAATTCCTGAATCTTTGTAAGCTAGTATTTTTTTCCTATTTCAACTGAGGTAGCAATCGTCCCTGTGGCATTCGTTGGTTTACGTGAACGAGGGGTCAAAACTTGCAGTTCGATTTATTGAACTGGGTGAGTTCCGCTAACAAAACACTTGTGGCATGGACTTCACTCAAAAGCATATCACGGAGCTTCCCTCGAGACATCGATTATATGTTTGACTCATTGTGCCTATCAAATGAGTTATAGCATGCACTTTTCCGACAGTGGTCATGGGGTACGTTAAAAGTATTTGATACCCTTCAAGCACGTTATTCGGAGTAAAATCGATTTTCTTCAGAAAAATTCATATCCTTATGCGATGCCAATATAGCGATGAGACAAGACATATGCTCATCATATTTCCCGATTCCATGCTTATGCGTTCGCGAGAAGTCGGAGAAGAATTGGGGTGCGCTCAAATCACGTCGTGCAGTATATTTTGCAGTTTGTGCCATTTACCTATTTCCTAATTTTTTCAAATTTTCTTTAAACTCCACTTTATTAATTTTCTATTACATGATTACAGTGGAAGAGCTGTACCACATAACCTTGAATGCGGTCTGCACTATCGGCGATAACGAGCAACCAGAACGTGAGACTTGGAATGGCAGAGAACCACATAAGGTCCCAATAGGCCAGTTGTGGTAATGAGCCGGACAACAGTGAATTTTTGTCTACCACTTAGCTCTGGTCTATTATCGTACTTTTGTGGTGTATACTTGATAATCATTGCTTTCTGTATCAGAGTCAGCGATCTTTTCTGTGCAGTTTTCTCAGGTAGGACGCCAGTAATAAATCAGTCTTCTGAGGCGCTGACATGTTTTTTTATCTGTATTTACACGCCTGCTAACTGCACCTGTTCTGCAATCTTAGCAATCCTAATGAAATTCGTTCCAGTTGCTTCGACGCGTGCTGTCGCTAGTAATTTCAACACAGTTTGAAGGTTTGGATGGAATAAAACAGCATAGAGAAGATGTGTTCATTTTTCTGGCGTTTAAGCGGCAACAGCAATTTTCTATTTGTTTCCCATCTGGCTATAGCAAACTTCTATCACAGAAACCAAGATGGACTCGCTTGGTATACTGCGTCTCTACAGTGTTGGTTGACCTCATTGTCACTGATCGTCACTGATGAGGGTAAATCAAAGGCTATCGATAATTCTGGTTCATGTTGATGGACTTGACATGCGTCTTTATTTACTTCTGTCGTATGGTCGTACCATGGCAAAAACCATTAGCCCAGCACATCTGCTTCGAGATGAAATGGGTGATCTGTTTCTCGAGCGGAAGTTATCGACGCAAGCAGATTCCCGGGATGTAAACAAATTCTGGCTAAATACCGAGAAAAAGCCTTTTGCTAGTACTTAAACCATGCGAGGTTATAGTTAGTCTGCCTCATAAATTGTGAGTATCTTAGACACCGACTGATTTGGTAATTATTCGCAGATCGGTTTCTGTGGTAGTCAAAAACGGGCGCACGAATTCCAGGAATGCCAGCTAGGGACTTGAGAAAGATAACTTTGATCGATGTTATTTTGGAAACAGTGGATCTTTAATGATTAATAATAGTCAAAATGTATTCCACGGAGACCAAGCGTAATTGAGATAATCGAAAGTTCGGATTATTATGTTGAGGAACGATTCAACTAACCCATCTTCAGCGTGCACCTTTCGGTTGTACATACAGATGAAACGATCCATACAGACATCAACCTTCTATCTAAAATGCAGATTATTTGCCGAATGGGTTATCTAGGAAGAAAACTGTTGGGTTGAATGGTTTGCTAACATTCGGAATCAGTGTTAAAAACTTCTTAGGGCAATCTGGGATAGTGAAAAATTCCAAAATCGTTGACTGTACCGATTTTTAAAATAGGTGACCTGTTTCTTGAGTCAACTTGGTTACTAACACAGCCAGTCTGTTCGATCACATTATTCTTCCCCGCGTGCAAGATTTTTAAAAGGCGTCTGCATGAGAAAAAAGGTGGTTTTAAATCCGGTTGGGCTGTACTGATCACCTATTAACCTGCCGACGCATTTTAGAACAGAACCGTACCTCCTGGACATCCATCATCATGCATTTCCTCGACTTGAGAGCTGCTTCTGTTTCAATCGATCATGTAGTTCCATGGTACTGTCCTTTTAAGGTGTATCAGAAGACGTTTTCTCCGTTTTTCAATGCATATTTATAAACAAGCAAGTTCAAACTCGTTTGTGCAATCTTTTAACCTGGTTCGTCATTGTTCCTCCCAAGCATTTTATTGTGGTTTTGTTTCCAACCAGTTAGAACGGAAATTTGCTCAGTGGACACAAGTAGGGTGCAAACTGATCTGGTCAACCCGGATAACGGTAGCAATGTTTCAGATGCACTTAGCATGTACTACTTGAAAAATGCTGATGCATTGCGGGTTTCGTATGACACCAAACGCCGAGAAAAGCTTTTTTTACCTACGAATTCCTATCTCACTCAATGATCGATTATTGGAACTATTTTTTCTAAAATACCGAAGGCGAGAACGACTTATGCCGATTTCAGCTAATTTTCTGTCGGAGATGAAGTGTGCGCTGCGATCTGTTCTGTTCTGTTCTGTTCAGACAACCACTAACCATGAACTGGGCGCGGTGGCTTTGGTTGCAAACTCCTAGCGGCAATCTCAAAAGGAAATAATGAAGGAGAAAATAGTATGAAAGGAGTAAGAGGGGAACTACATTAGTGGGATTAAGTTGATGAGAAAAGTTCGTGAATGCAGCAGCTCCACTGATCGCGGCATTCAGCCATATCCTTCAGCGTATCTAACCATTGAATGGGGGGGGGGGGGTCTCTTGAACCCCATCCAAAAAGTCTAACAAGTCCTACACGGCTGAGTCTATTAGTTACGCTTTTCATACCTGAGCTGTGATAGTTATGCTATTCTTCTGTAGGGCGCAGGCATCTTAATTACGGGAGGAAGATAAGCAGATCGCTGGTGACTAAGCATCGATGTTTTCGTGGCAGTTCTATAACCGAATTTGAACACTTGATCCATTGTCCTCCCAAGCATTCAAGCCAAAGACGAATTCCAGTTGCACGTTGACATTGCCAATATAGTGTTCCCTCAGATTCGCAATGCACTATGGACACGCATCGAGATCAGTCTCTGGACCAAAGTCCGTGCCGCTATCCGTACAATACTGGTTTACTCGACCAGAGCGCGCCGAAGACTTCAGGAAGTTAGAAGTATGTGAATACTGGTGGCTTCGATTGACCCTCAGAGTGACTTAGGACCTTATGTGGTTCTCCACTCCAAGTCAGGACCAGGTTACCGGTGAAGTGAGCCTTTGTGGCATTGGGGTCTAAGCTCCTTCCACTGCACTGATGCGCATGTATATAGTAAAAAAGCTGTATTTCGGATTTCCCCTCTGATTATCGTTTGTGGACAGAGTTTATTCGTGGCATTCCTAAGGCCGACGTATCCTCTCGTATGAGCTAACCGAATAAAGTAAAAGGCAAAGACCGCTAGATCAGAATTACGGTGGCTGGTCCTAGTGTTTTGGGAATCAAAAGTTAACCTCTGGGTTACGGTGCTTTGGAGATGCGTAGTGCGTGTCTTCATATCAACAGTCTCAGTCCGCAGTATTCATCTACGCCGGTGACGGTTGAAGGATGGATCAAAGTGGCCAGCCCGTGACGTAGAGAAGGGGTATGAAAATCTTATCCAGTGGACTTATCTACGCAGTACGTGTTAAGGATCCAGGTTGGGGTGCACTATGGCCGCCTACCAAATGGTGGCTGGTATTTAGGGACTTGATCAAATGTCGCGATCCTTGAGTGTGTTTTCACTTCAACTCGCAAGTCGTCCATACGATTTCCGATTGCACCTATCCTAGTTGGAAGTTTAACCCATTTCACTTTCAAGTCATTCTTCACTGGACAACACTGTTTGTTCATACGATATTAAAGCACTGAGTTGTGAGGTTATTAGCTTAATTTACTGTCGTGAAGCAAACTGTGGAAACTGTCTTCAATCAGCAACTCGGTCGGATTCGTCAAAGGCGTTTGTCATTTGGTATTTTTGGTCTCATCATTTGTTTCAATTCCAGCTGTTTGAGTAACTCGATTACAAAACTACGGCTTTTCCTCATGAGTTTTTGTAACAGGGTACGTCCATTTTGTTCGGCGTCTTTCAATCTGCAGAAAATCACTTCACTTGTCCAGTGTGTTTCGTAGTCCTGTTACACGAATTAATTTACTCTTGTTCGAATTATTTTCTCACCGCATGTTTTAAATTATCCAAATGACACTTCACTCTCCAGTTTTCCACGATCTTGTTTTTTATTCATTGAACACTAGACAGTCATCATGTCATTCACTTAAAATGACGTTTTATGTCAAGAAACTGATTTTTGATAGCTTACACAGAGTGTACATAGCTCAATTGGGTCCAGATTTTACTGGTGATACATGGACGACCAAACATATGAAACTCGCCATCCATCTAATCTGTCTTTATGTTTTACTATAGACAACGAATATAATTTGGTCTAAATACTATTGACATTAGTGAATAGTTAGTTAATCGGTTCTGTTTTCTCATGCTGGGATGACACTCGTTAGTTGTTTTGCAAGTCGAAGATTTGGTCTTTATTTCCACTGACAGTCAAATCCGGTCGGATTTGTTACCTCGCTACCCAGTTGTGCGCGTACAATGTCGACCAGTTTCGGGCTCACGCTGACAGCGCAGAGTAAGTCTGCTCGTTGAAGTTTAGAACTAACAGTATTTTTATCAGTTGTACTTAAAACCTGGGTCACTACACTCTGTTCTGGGCCTTTTATCCGAGAAATCGTTGGGGACCCGCAAATCTGAGCTGTCGTATGGTTAAATCTGCTATTGACTTTGTTGGATCCTGGGTTCGTTCCTCCAGCTCAAATAATGGATAATCAGTGAAATGTTATTAGCTGGATAGAATCAAATCCACCCAATAGCAAAGGGGGAATTGTGCTTCTAAATGGTCGTTCATAACCCAGCCAACGGTCTTTATATATATATATATATATATATATATATATATATATATATATATATATATATATATATATATATATATATATATATATATATATATATATATATATATATAGTTTCATGTTATCAGTGGTAAAATGGGGTCACTGAATCGCTTGTTCAGTTTGATATGAAACCTTCCTTGTGCGCAGATGAGTTCATTTAGTCAATGAATAATGCAGAAGCACCAGTCATTTGCCAACCGTCTACAGTATTGATTTTGAAGCGTGTAATCGACAAAAATCTTACCCTGTTAACCTCCGGACAAGGACCCAAAGTTGAATCAAAATGTGAAAACCTTGCATCAGATTATGGCATGGTCGTCTTTTCTTCCAGAATTTCCCAGGGAGTGTATAAAAAACACTTCCAATTTCAATTGATCAGCGGTGGTTGGGTAGCATAAGTTCCGTAGTATCAGCCTCAGGTGGTCAGTGGAACTCCGTTGTCGTCCGTCTTACTGCCGCACATAACCTGTTGGCGGGTATTATATTCTTCTCCCCTGTCATTGCAATAGGTCCTTCCTATTGATTTTGTTCCTTTCACTGCACGTATGCAAAATCATAGCCATGTGTTCGGGGCAAACGGAAGCCGTGCTAAATCGTAATATAGCCTGATGAATTACGGTCTATTGCCAACACCGTAAAAGCGACCTCAGTTTACTTGTTGCACAAAGTAATTTACAGGAAAGGGGTAGAATGCAACATCAACAGACCCTGTAAAGGGGATTTGTGTGTAGAACATTCAGGTACGATTCAGTCTGTTGATCCTGCTCCTGAAAACAGAAGGATTGTAAGTAATTGGAAATACGAAAATAGGACGAGTGTTCCAAAGCTTTGCACTATGGGAAATAAAGGAAGACTGGAATAACGAAGTTCGACATCTAGGGACAGCAGCCTAAAACGGGCTACTAGCCGCTTGCATACGAGATGAATAGGCGAAAGTCTTGGGAGGGTTAACTTCCGAAGCGAATTCTTACGAGCAGAAGCGGTAGTAAAGTGACTTCCAGGCGATGGGCGAGTGACTCCGGATTAGAGGTTGGCGAGGGGTCATTGGTTAACCGGACAGTCGTTCTTTGTACCCGATCAGGAAGAGAAAGAGCGGTAGACGAAGCTCCGTCCCATACATGACTGCAGTATTCAAGGTTCGGGGGATTTAGGCTTAGTGCAAAAGGAGAAGCTGAGCGGGAGCAGAAAAGCGTCTGGCTCGGAATAGAGAATCAACCTTGCGCGCAGTGCGAGAGGCAAGCGTAGACACAAAAAGAGGCCAACAAAGAGTTTATTGATAAGCCCAGTAAAGCAAGTGACTTCGTGGGGATGTTGAAGCGGAACAGAATGGAGAAAAGTTTTAGAAGCATTGAAACAGTTATGGTTGATGGAACTCCAAGCCGAGATTTGTTCTAGATTAGAGACAAGTGCTGCACTAAGAACATTGCGATCATGATCGACGTTGACGGTGGCGTGGCAAGAGGTAAGGTTAGAAAGCGAGTGATGGAGAGTAGCATCGTTGGCAAAACTGTGAAGTGGGTCGGAGGTTAAAGGTACAAGTCACTAATAAACAGAAGATAGAAGGTAGGTACCAGCGTGGAACTCTGGGGGACATCAGCATTCACGGAGAATGACTGAGATAGAGTCCCATCGACTCGGGTGGAGATGGTTTGCTTGCTGAAGAAAAATGACATCCACGATACGACAGCCTGATGAAACCCGAAAGAAGACAATTTGGACAACAGAACCTCATGGCAAACTCAACCAAAGGCCTTTGGAATGTCCAGCGAGGAAGTGTTTTTCTCTGTGGTTATCGAGTGCAGCCGAACTGGAGTGTGAGATGACCGCTAGTAGGTCGCCCGTAGAACGATGCGGGCGGAATCCATATTGACGGTCACTCAGAAAACCCTAATGTTCAAGGGGCGGAAGCAACTGGTCGGAGATAACGGTTTCAAAATCTTTCGAAAGCTCAGAAACGAAGGTGATGAGACGATAGTTGTTGGGATCAGAATTGTCCTTATGTTTGAGGATAGGAAAAATAATCGTGTTTTTCTCTGGAGACGGTGACCATTGTATGGGCCGTGCTTTTGAAGTACCGCCTGTAGAGATTACATTGTGTCGTTTGGCTGGTCCAAAACAATACTTAAATAGTAAGATCGTATATTCTGATTCTATTTTAAACTCCGATATCGGTTAAACTATGTTTTTACCGACACTGGTGATAAAAGAATTAACAGTTTTGGTGGATTTATAGTAAATGTGAATAGTTATGGTGTGTTTAGCTGTGGTTGCAGATTTTTTTTGCTTCTTTCTGATCGATGAGCTTGAGGACCAGAAGCTTATGGTTCCGATAGGAAGAGCAGTAATGGATGATTCCGTTTTCAACCGTTTGAAATAACCATGGTTGTTTTATCAGAGCGGGACTTGCCATACGGCCCCGTAAATTTTCATAAATGCATCGAAGCGGCACTTTAGGAGTAGTCACGATAAATAGTATTGGTGAAGCGAGGGAGAGAACTGGTTTCATTGGTAAATAAAATAGAAAAAATGCATACCTTCAAAAGTGGTCCTCTCTAAGAGTCAAAACGTAACTCATACAATTCACTAGTTATTACATATGCGGAATCAAGAGATATAATCGGGCATCGATACGCCCGAGGCGCTTTGACGTTAACCAAAAGCGTCTGTAGTGCTGACCTGTTCGTCATAAGATCTGATACTTGTGAACTCAAATGAAAGTGCAATGAACTCGCGGCTACGTTTCTAAATGAAGCAACCTGGTGAAATGAATCGGAATTCGAGACAAAAGACAATACGGATTGGTCTCTTTTCATAAAGCTTCACTCGAAAACGTTCGTCTAATAAATCTTATTCGTTGCTCATGTACTACAAATGTTCTTTTCCTATAATCATAATGGAGACTTGGCTGCCCTAAACGCCAAACTCGAGGTAGTATGACGCGTAAGGACACGGTACGACGGTTGAAGTTGTGAATCGAGTGTTAACATTTATAACTAAAAAATATGAGTATTTTTAAATGAAGTTGGGATTGCAACTGAAGTGATAAGTCTGTTGAAAAACATGCTATGTAACCAAAGAAAATCGATTGCTTCGACTTTTGGATTGACATCATGGTACTACAAAAGATTC
Source organism: Fasciola hepatica (assembly GCA_948099385.1). NCBI lineage: Eukaryota > Metazoa > Platyhelminthes > Trematoda > Plagiorchiida > Fasciolidae > Fasciola > Fasciola hepatica. The sequence goes on from CANUEZ040000108.1 coordinate 2,722,379, forward strand.
CATCCGATAATGTGTGATAATGAGGTAGATACATACAAAATTGTTTATCACAAGCTGTTTCAGGTAGTTTTTATTTTCGAACCCAGAAGCCTGTATATTTTATTCGGTTTTAAAGATCAGTTTACTACAGCTGCATGATGGCTTTAGAGGTCGGATGGTAATCATGTTGGTATGTATTATGTAACTTACTTAAACACAACATTGCTCTTTAAGCAAGGTTCTAAAATGCTTGCTGGGAAATAGGCGCTTGCCATGAAATTCAGTGGTACCCGAAAATCATAAGAGAAGCGGTTATGCGTATACAATCTTTCCAGTTTTCATTTACTGTCTTGATGCTGCTTTACTTACACTCGGGCACCGGAATGTTAGACAAAGTTTCGTACGATATACGGTTTTCCGTCTTGCCATACACTTGCCACACCGGCTAGCAGAATATGTTTGGTGTCGTCTGATGGGATAATAAATTACCTGTTGATGAAGAAAGGACTAACTGTATTACCTCCGTATCAGTAACTCTTTCACCGCTCCCCACCCTTGCAAGATTTCGTGGACAGTTGTGGCCGAAAACTTCTAACCCGTGAATATTCTTTGTATGATCTCCGCAACACTTCAGTGTTTGTTCGAACAGCTTTAGTTCATGTTTAATTGCTCTGTTTCCACCCGACAATACCATTCTATCAACTGAGTTGCCTTCGAACTTCTGCAGCTGAACGTCGTTCATCACGAAAGGATCAAATTGCCAAACCTCTCAGATACATTCACCCTTTTTCTCAAATATCTTTCAGAATTAAAATCCGATATAAAACGGCTTCATGCACCTTAGAGTCATTTACTTTTCTGCAGACAGAAGTCAACAGCACAGATTGTGCACTGTGTATCCTGTGTTGTTTGTTCATGTTTCTGAATTTGTTACGGAGAAAGCTTGCCTTTTCAGTTAACCTTTTCCATGACATACTAAAAAAGTGTTGTCCTCATATATTTTACGATTACTTATAATGATTTTGAAATCGAATCTGTACTCAGAATCGTATAAGGCCGTTTTCTCTCTGTCTCTCGAAAGATGCGATACGTAGTGGCCCCGACTAATTCTAAGCTAATTTGGACCGGGACCTCTAAAAGAAATGCCAAGCCAGTACACATCACTTGGGATAGATAAGTTTCATTTCATCGTATCCGGTTGTCTGTTAGTCAACCGGTGGCGTAAATCAATTATCCATTCCACAGTTGGCACCACAGCTTACCAAGTAAATAATAATTAGCGATGAGTTCAGCTACGCTCACCGCATATGCTGACCAAATACGGCTCTCAGATCATGCGCAATGCTTGACATAGTCCAAGTGTAACAAATTGTGTAGTTGATATCGACTGAACTTCAGTCTCATTGATCGGTCATTCAGTTAGTGGAAATTCATCGATGCAGTCGTTCACTGAGTGCACAAAGATTCTTGTCCTTCTTTGGCTTATTCAAAGGAAATTAATATCTCGCTTGTCGAAAACGTTTTCAGCGTTTGTGAACAAACCCGAGATAGATAGGTTGATGTTTTCACCACGTTATGATAAGAGACTATCCCCATTGATTAGTCAACGGAAATGAATACACAACTGTGGAAACTGCTCCGTTGTTCACCAGGACAACATATTTTGGTCAAAATAATCATGCTCATTGTTCACTGTCTTTGTGCCATCGTTTCACTGCCAAACTAATGTGAGACATGAGGATCTCGAAAAATTGCTATGATGCTTAGTCATTCTTATCCTAATTGTGAGGAAAGTGTCAACTTCGTCCGTTGAAATTTCACAAAAAACCCTAAGCACAAATCGACGGAAGTGAGGGTGACTTCCATTGTGCGCATTACGGCACACAGGCGCACGGGCAGCTCTTTATTCGTTTCCTTCTGATCCTTAGTTCACTGTGCAGCTTGTGTATAAATAAAACAAAAAGAATAGTTCTAACAGAATATATTCTTGGAGTGAAAGCATTTTCAAATCCATACATTTTTCACTTCTGATATAATTTCAAGTAAAATAGAATAAACCAAAATATTCGTCACAGAAACTCATTATAGCAATGAAAAAGAGCTGAAAGCTGTGACCGTGTAAATCTATTTATTAGACCACAAATCACAATGCAACGTCAACGATGGATAATCCCTCCACTTAAGCTGATTGTCGACAGCGATGCACGAAGCCATGTACTTGAGTTTATTACTCAAAAACCGTCACACAACTGTGTCATTACAGACAGCGTGTAAGATTTCTGAACCTATCCCGGTCATTGGTGCAACTCACAGTTACGTATTCAACGGCGATCTGCAACCGGTATTACCATTATCAATACGTCCTATGTCATGACCTAGATGACATCGTACCTGTGTGAAAATCTATCTTCGTTTTGGTATTTTTTGTCTGTTCTCTCATCCTCACTCGAAGACCTATGAAGCGCGCTGTATTTTCATCCATTCATGGAGCACCAAAATGAAGGCCTTTGTAACACTTCGTATTCTACTGATATACGGGTGTTCAATTAGTTCAAGTTTCAATCCGGTTATGCTCCTTCTGTTCATCTATTCTGTAATTCTTCTTCATGTGACAGTCAGTGTACGATCTCATTTGTATCTGTTTCTTACATTTCAGATTCGGCCCATAAATCGTTGTTCCACTCCAAAGAGTTTTTCGAATGGATCTACATACTGAACTCCATTAGTCCCATCATCTCCAGGCAGCGAATAAAGTAACTTCATCTGAGCAAATGCGCCCCTACGCTGTGAACCGACCGACTCACCATGCTTTCTGCTCCTGTGCATGATGACTATCAAACATTCAACGCTACCACAAAGTTTTCGGCTTACGGTTACATTTATTACGCAAGTTTATATGAGAGTGAATCATATGCAATATCAGTGTTCCTAGCTCTTCTTTCTCTTATTGGCGTTGGAGCCACTTTGGTGCTGTTTCTGATGCATATATGTGCTATTTTTTACGCAAACCACTACTTGTACCAATGTGTACACTTACCACTCAGCCCATCACAAAAGGAACGTCTATCCTGCTCTTGTCGAATTTGGCGTGCTCTGAGCCAATCCTGCCGAGGTACGAGCCAGTTTGTAAGTAGTCTAGTTTGTCGGAATTTCTCAAAACCCGTATCACCGCCGAAGGCCGATAACATTCGGGAACACGCTGCCGAATCCGTCACTGTTTCTGATCCTGGCCCGGTTATCGTTCACTTGCCCAGACCTTTGATCAAAGGAACCACTTCCCCCTGTCCACCCATGACAGTCCCCGGTGTGTCGATAATCAAACCACTTTCTGGGGTAGATATGAATTTAGAAATAAATTTGGCCTCTTATTTTCTCCTAGACTATCCCAAGTATGAGTTGCTGTTCTGTGTGGCCGATGAAACCGATCCTGCCTGTGATATTGTGCGAAAACTGCAATCTGTTTACCCCCATATTGTTTCCCGTTTGATTGTTGCTGAAGAGGAAATTGGAGTTAATCCAAAAATCAACAATCTCCAAGCTGGCTATCTAGTCTGTCAGCACGATTTAATTTTGATCTCCGACGCGGGAATCTGGATGCGGCCGGACACTTTGACAGACATGGTTGCCACTCTGCTCAATGACCCCCGCGTGGGCATGGTCCATCAAGTCCCGTTCTTGACACCTTACCTCACCGATTCAATTCCAAATAGTAGAACAGGTCAAGAGTTTCAAGCGTCCAGACTGTTACCTCCTCATACATCCGCGCGTCCTTCTTTTGCTTGGATCGTACAACTGCTCTTTTTTGGTTGTTGGCATGCAAAAATCTCTCTGTGCGCCTCTTTATTGGGTATCAATTGTACAACAGGCATGTCATGCCTAATCCGAAAATCCATTCTATCAAAGGTATCTGGTTTCAAACCGTTTGCGTGCTACCTGGCCGAAGATTTTTTCCTTGCCAAACATTTGTTAGATCATGGTTGGTCTGTGCGTGTCTCCCATCAACCGGCATGGCAGAATTCCCCATCCGCATCACTGAATCAATTTTGGTCCCGATTGAATCGTTGGTCACAGCTTCGACTGAGCATGGTTTTTGCCGCGTATCTTCTCGAACCATTCTCACGGTGCCTCCCGAATGCCTTACTAGGTTCTTTTGGTTTTGCTTACATTTTTCCCGATTTTGTCGATCCTGGTGTATATTTTCTCTGTCACATGTTAATTTGGTTTTTGATGGACTACATCTTACTGTTACATGTTTATCCACCATGTGTGCCACTGTGTATCACTCGTTTCGAGTATCTGGTAGCATGGATATTTTCCGAACTCACCGCTGTACCGAATCATATAGGGGCAGCATTCAAACGTGAATTGCAATGGCGTGACAAAACATTCCGTGTGCATTGGGGTGGTCTGGCTGAACAAGTCCGTCCGAGGCAAATCGTTACTAGTGAATCAAAAAGAGACAAGTTTCATGGTGAATTTGTTGACTCAGTGTCCGTAGTTTGAGGTAAGAATTGTTAGGATGCCACAGTTCGCCCTGGCTTCCAGCCGTGAGTCTTTCTTGATGAATGCCAAATTGCAGTCACAGATAGGGCTGACCACTCCAGCACATCTTCGACCAATTTGTTTCGTCTTTGTTGCTTTTATGACCTAGTCAATCTATCTGCTTTCTTCACTTATTGTACAGGGATCATTATTTCTTTTGGTATCAGTCAACCTACCTCCCGCATATCAACCATCAAACCTGTATGTGTGGTTGCTCTGAGGCACACGGGGAGAGGTATGCGATATTTATCGCAATTGTGTATAGAATGTCGTGCATGTACAATAATTTGTCTAATCGGGGCCTCAGTCCACGTGTTTACAATCTGTGCTTCCAGTCCGAATGGAAAATATACACACACACCGAGACCGTTTCATAAAAAAAAACCCTTGTCTTTTCAAAATTCACAGTTATTTTTCTCCCCTTCTCTCTGCGTGCCACGTTAGTGTCAGATCTACTTGTAAATAACTCGATCAAACGATCGTCTCATTATTTCAGGATTTACTCCACAAATATCAATCACGAATCAACTTCGCAGATGCATATCTCTTCAGTGAATGTGTTATTCTTGTTTCATTTCTCGGAACTTGAACTAACCCCATCCAAATTCCAGTGGCCTGGAAAATGTACACAATAGGTCTTTCTATTTTGTTCTTTATGACCGTCCATATTCATCGACAGTGTTGATCATATATCACTTATTTTTTCACTCCTTACCATCGGAATAATGCTCTGCTCTTTTTGCAGCGAGTCCCTGTTTTTCAACTATTGATGTCTTGAGTTCAAATTACGTCCGCAAGCGGTTTCTGTTGTTGTCATTGTTCTTGTTTGATACTGATTCTGAATGTACCGTCACTACCCTTGTGTACAGATTCGTACGCAAACGACTGGATAGATTGGTCATCCATCCCTTCCTATTTCCTAAAAATAGATTCTGACTTAACTCACCAGGTATCCATTACTGTCGACTCCAGGTTTTCTATGTTGCCACTTTTCTCCCCCTATGCCCACCCTCTTTTTTCGTAATTTGAAACTTGCACCGTGCCCGTGTTCAACAGTAGCTCAAAACTGACTGGGACTGTGAGCGGCAAATGCGCACCTGTTATGTGTCATGGCCTGAAAAACCGTGGTCTATCATTTGTTCGAATGAAACGAAATATCAGCTAAACGCTGTTTCCCTATGATCTGTCTCACGGAATACACTTGGTTGTACCGTCCTGTCATCCGGTCGTTCCTTTTGAAAGTTTATTAGCAGCCCAACCGGATTGGTTTTTATGCTCTTCAGGAAGCAACTAAGTCTAACGGTCGGGCCGTAGACCGACATGTTAGTGTTTGAGCTGAGTATGGGAAGTACAAATCGAACACCAGAAACCCCCCTCGACTCAAGTGATATGAAACAATTTACGGTAATTTCCCATGGGTGCAGTACGTTCCATCCCCGATGCACGTTGCGACCCTCAGGTTTCGCGATCCCTACAAAGACTTGCGTTGAGTTCGGGTCTCGTTAGGGAACGTGTCTCATCATGCTCGTTTCTAGCCGGAACTTGCTTGGACGCGTCGAGAAGATGCAAACACAGCAGAAATCCAGGGCGTAAAGATTTGACGAAACAAGCCGAAACTCACTAGACCAGCGGAAAGCAAAGCATTCGTGATGAGCGAACAGTGCTGATTGATGTTTTCAGAGGGGGGGGGGGGGTGTAAACAAGTATCAACACTTACACGGACAAGGTGCTATCAGGCATTAGTTTTACATATTGATTTCGATTTATGCAAGTGTGGGAACCCGATGAGACATAACTTACTGAACTTTAGGCTCATGGAGTTCTTGTCACTTCAGGTCTAATATGTGCAACGTCCCGTGCGCACTACATAACAGCCTAAATTGGTTACGACACAACAGGAACATGTTTGGATTCAGTTGTCAAAATATGTAATTAGATAGACAATCCAGCTCTCACTAACTTGAAAGCAACCATGATATCATCGGTGATAGAACATAGGCATCTGGTACTTTTAGCTGACCAAAAAAACTAGATTTATGCTGATAGGCAATAACAGTTTTGTACAGCTCAGGATGAAAATGTCAGACACTCGAAGTTAGATCCGGACAATGTTGATTTGATGAACGGCAGTACATGTCGCACGAGGAGCACTGTGAAATTGTCCGTGGTATATCCACTTCAGAGAAATTATCTCATACTGTTTTGAATTTACTAATTTATATTTTAAGACTTCAACTCTATATTCAGTATCCACTCTCTCAATCCGACCTTTTGTTGTGGAAGGTTTATTTGCGTGCGCTTTCGTTGGTTTCATGAAGGTGCCAGGTTTTCCCACATGCTTCGAATTATCCACTGGCCACGAAAGTGCAACACGTTTATGGTTTTCCTTAGAGGTTTTCCAGTCACACTGTAGGAGAGCATCTCTTGAATTGCGTTCATCAGGCAGAAATGTTGAAGACAATCGAATACCGGGGTAGAATGTGTTGTCCAGTGAACCAGCTATGAAATATTGGTTTTATTTCCAAGGGAAGTCGTTCCAAAATGAGACAGAACAAACAGCCTGTACTCACTGTTATCGTTTCAAGACTGACTGGGGATATTTCAGACTGCTTCAGTCGAATCTAGTTAAACTCATGTCACCATCTGCTTGACCGAATGAAAAAAATGATTGATTTTGCTGACTCTTCTAACTGGTGGATTTGTTACTCACTGAGAGCTGCACGGTACGATCTTTCATCAACTCTTTAATCGAGCTTGGCTTGGTGGTACCGCTGATATTCAGTGTCGCTCATACACCGCTCATTGATCCATGCGATTAGAATTCTTGTTTATTGCTGGCAATTGAGATAAAGGTATTCTTGTCTTCCACGTGTACATTAACCGGGACAAAAGAGTTGTGATTTCGAATAGGGTGCTACACAATGCGTGGGAGTAATTGGGGACATGCGTACACGTATGAAGGAATCGATTAATTCACTGTCTCATCAAAATTACTCAGTGGAAAATAAAGCTGTCCTTTAATTCTTCTTCGGGTTTCTAAACTGCAAAATGAATGAATTTCTTTGCCACGCGCATGGCACATGCACGACTGTCTCAAACTAAGAATAAACAATACGTGGGCATATTGTACAGACTGTGACAACTTTGAACGATTGTGTGACACATTTGAAAGAACTGTTCGCCGCGTACTCTTTTAACAAAAACAAAATCAGAGAAAATCCTGACAGATCATTCTATACGAAGATAGAATAGGGGGATGTGCACCCCATCCTGTGGCGAAGACCTGACTTGGTGGGAGGCATTGGCTTGGAGTTAGCGAGGCAGGTACCGTGTCTCCATTCGAAGCTGTCGGGCACCTCTGGCTGTCACAGGGGTCGGCATCTGAACAAGCTTACCTTGGCGATTCGGATCAGCTCAGACGGGAGCGGGGTGGCGTAGTGGTAACACGCCTTCGAGGTGAAAGGGCCGGGATCCAAACCATGGGTGTGAGAGAGGACATGTACCACTGATGAGCTCTAACAAGAGCGAAACTGGAGTCTGTTGCTCCCGAGTACAGGTTGGTCAGGTGACCTGAGGTTTGTGCGTCAAAGGTGGAGTCCGAAGGATAGTCAACTAAACGAAGACAGTCAAATTAAATACATGCAACCATTTACTTTGTACGAAGGGACAGATAGGCACTTCCTTTTATTCGTTTCGTGTAAATCCTCCAACGGATTCGCGTTATGTCCATTCTAATTCCTGCACAATGCGAGAACTGAAGTGAAATAAACCTGTCGTTGAATACCAGTGTTTATGTATGCCAACAAGAGATCATCTGGAGAACCAAAAATTATGTAACACGATCATGTGACGCTGTCAGCGGTGTAATTCTATTTAAATGCACGTTTGCTCATAAGATTCTTCTTTTTTATTGCTTTCCATGTTTCTATTTATATTATTTCTGATTCGAACAATGCGTGGTAGCGTCGCGAGAAACAATTTTAGAAGGTTGAGCTATTGACTGAAACAATGAAATACATATCACATTTCATTGGATTATCCTTGGAGATTACTTCTTAATGTTTTAGCTTTCAACTGAACTCCCTAACAGAGATATGCACCCTGAGAGTTTAATCAAAAATTCAATATCCTTCGGCCCTGAAGAGTCCATTATTCAGGCCTAAAGTCAAACAAATAAAATGCAGATATACCAATGATAGAAATCGTCGGCGTTGCACATCCGATGGGACTGGAACCCAGAATGAACGAGTGAGTCGAACACCTCGTGTTCGAGACCCAGCAAATGCGCACTGCTGATGATTAGTAACCAGGATGAACCAACTGTAAATGACTTTCATGGTTTTCTATGATGAGCCAAACGTTCATACTGCATGCAGATTCATTACAAAATCTAATATATTGTTTATATCCACATAAACAAATGATTCCATCAACGGGTCGATTCAATTTCCACAAGATCAAAGTATTAGACTACAATAAACTATGTCATGAATCAATATGGAAAAGTACTTCGGGAAGAAGTGGTTCAAATGTCAAAATCAGTGGCTCGAAGTATGCATGATACCTTGGAGTCAGCTGTAAGCATGATCAAAGTAAAAAGCAGATTGCCGGGAATTTCAAATCTCTATAAATTAGAACCAAAAGCCTGATTTCGACTGGCTGTTCCGTTCATGTCAAACTGCTGTGATTTACCAAGAAAATTCCACGGTGCGATTAAAACCTTCACTTTGTCAGCAGAAAGATATGTTTATATATATATATATATATATATATATATATATATATATATATATATATATATATATATATATATATATATATATATCGGTTTCAAAGCAAGCATGGTACAAACGCAGCAAAAGCAGGTACACAAGTGGGAGAACAAGTAAAATAGTGTATAAAATGCAGTTAGATGAGATTTTTTGCTTTTTCATCCTGTATTTTTGGGTGTTCACTATCATCTAGTCTGTCTTACCGACATTGAAGTGTTTATGGGACACGAGGGTTCGACACACAGACCAAATAGCATTCACACCACTGACGTCTATTCTGAAATATGGCTGTCGACGTCTCACACCAAGGATAATCCTCATCCATTGAACCCCAACCAGGAAGGCTTGATACACCAACCCATGCCCCATGTTATGACCTTACTGCCTCGTTGTTTCGTCCATCCTTGCCGAACTCGTGGCAACATAGCAAATGAAGGTAGACGATTGTCAGATATTTAAAAACATGACCGAGCCACCGGAAGTAGGGTAGAACAACCACTTCGGTAAAAGGGCGGCCATTCACGCCCAACACACGACGGCCCACCTTGTCATTACTCACTTGATGTTCCCACCAGACGCAAGCTGTTCTTCGGAGACATCGGTTCTCGAACGCGGAACGAAGCCGAATATCCTCAAAGCAGAGTCGTCAGATCTCAAAACCGTTGAGTAAAACACTACAAACCGCAGAATTATTCACCCGTCACGAAAAGAGAACTAAATGTCACGGCATCGCCATAAGTGTCGCAGGTTGGAGGAAGCTGTTCTGGATCTCGTTGTTTGTCACGTACTCTCCTCCGAAACGGAACTTCCATCTGTAATCAAACTTGTCAGGTACTTAAAGCTATCGACTAATTTTAGCTGATCACTACGAAGAGCGAGTGCAGGCACCAGCTCCCAGCAACCCTACAAATGCACTTTGCACTTGGAGGCCGAAAGACACGTACTGCATTCCGATACCTCAATTTCAAAACAGTCGAAAACATGTTGCACTGCCTGTGCATTGTCACTCAGCAAGGCGATATCATCAGCATAATCCAAGTGGAAATTCTGTTCTCTGGGAGCAGTTGAACTCCGTTGTTTGAAAGATCACACGAAGCATTCCGTAGTACATCCTCTGTGCAAAGTTGAAGAGAAATGGGGATATAGGGCAACCTTGTCGTACTGCACTGGAGACGACGAGAGGGGGCATAAGCTGGCCGTAAGCCCTAACCAACCTGACGTGTGATGATATAACTCTTTGCGGAATGACACATACTTCTCAGGTAGTCCATTTATTAGCAAGCAGTGTAGTCCTCTCGACAGAGTGGAAGCGGGTGTAAATGTCCAGGAAATCGATAATCGTTGGACTTCGAGAAGTATGACAGTTCTGTTGCAAGAGGATGGAGACTTGGTTGATGCATCAACGGCCTACGCGAGTTCCAGAGTGTTCCTCGCGAATTCTTACTTTTATGGCTTTGGTACAAGCAGCGAAGTATGACAGATGTAAACAAGTTCTACATTATCGGAATCAGTCCGTACTACTATGATTGGAGCAGTCTCTACGCAAACTTTTATTGAAGATGGGGACGGCAACTGATTCCCAGCCCAAGGTGGGGGCGTGTTCAGAAATCCGAACACTTCGGTACAAAACCTGAAACCATCTAACAAGCCGTACTCCTCCATCTCTGAAAAGAGCTAAGGGAAGACCTTTTGAGTTCGGTGCTCTGTTGCCTTCGGAGGCTTGGATTTCCTTACGGATCTTCGTATCGATGGATGGATCTGTCGAAACAGACCACGGAACATGTACCGGAAGAGCTATTGAAGTGGCTGACACGGGGCCAAGCAAATTGCGCTTGAAGATACTACGCCCAGCTTTAGTTACACCACTTCTAAACGTGAAATGGCGGGCCGTCAGCTTCAAAGATCATTTCACTCACTTCTAGTAGCTTCTTACTCGTGAGTGGACTGAGATGGAATAGCTTGCGGGAATTTCCCGCTCAGTAGCGCGTTCCATCTCTGTTGCACTTTTCGATCACTAGATTTTACAGTCCCTACAAAGACGCGTTTCATACACATCTCGTTATGAGCCACGTTACACTATACTCGCAACAATGCGATAACGACTGATGTGCATCGAGAAGGTACAGGTATTCAGCAGAAATCCAGGATCTTAAGACACAACGAGACAGACCACACTTCACTTGACGAGCGGAATGCAGAGAATTCTTGGTGTGCTACCTGTGCTGACTTACGTTTTCAGGTGGGGCTACATCCAATTTTCCAGAAAGCGCGTTTTGGTAGGCGGATAGGCGAGATGGATCGAAAAGCTTATAGCTATCCACTCATTAATGCATCGTGCGTTTGGAACACCCACCGAAGCACAATGACTTCCTAGTGCATGTTCGGAGTCAAGTGAGGAGGTCTTGCATGCAGCCTCGCCATCTACGGCTTTTTGCGATATGGTCAATCTGGGTCTGTTGCTCACTGACGCCACGTAGCTAACCGCGGGTTAGAATGTCTGAGGTTCGTACCAGCAAGGGACAGGCGACAGTTAGAGCCCAGGGTCAAAAACTAATCCATGTTTTTCGAGCCACAAGAATCTAGCCCAAAAAGGCTTTCTAAATGCGCCTCGTCCGGCGACAGCCAACCGACTCTAATCAAAACCACGATGTCAGCTCAGCTCTCTTTAAGTGAAAGGTCTTTATCCTTTTCGTAAAACCCATCTTTGGTTGTATGTGGGCGGTGATCAGAGGGCACGCACGCTGAAGCGACGAACCAGTTGCATCTACCGGGATGGCGGCTGCTCGGTTCCCACGATCCGATGAGTATCGCTAAGTACTACCGACTGTCTGTTAGGATCCAACCAAGCAGTGCCACTTTAGTTCTTTCTTTGATGCCAATGTCAACTCCAGAAAGAGCAGAAGCTGAAGCCTCAGAGTCCCCAGGAAGGCTCAAGCAACACTTCAGCGAAGAGTTAGACGCGAGCGTCAATCGGACGATGGAACTGGAGTCTTGGATGCAACAAAACTCGTCGGCAAGGTACTCGAGCCCATGAGCCAAACCCGCCTGTTGTAATATATGCATCAAGAATGGCACGTATAGCATGGCTAGTCTGAATGGACATCGTCGATGAAGGATGATATGGACCAGTATTGGCAGGTTCGGCGAGACTTGGAAACCAGTAATAGATGGCCGAGAGAGTAGATGACCAGTATTTCCATCAGCTCGTAAGAACAACCGAAGGTACCTTTGGGTATGAATGAAAGATAATGTATGAAGAAATAGTAGATGACTGAGAGGATGGAAAAATAAGTTTTTATACATGTTTTGAGACGGCAATCATGTTTGTGCATGAGATACCACTCGGTCATTACGTGAGATATATCTACGACAGTTGTACTCGCATGTATATGTTTGTTGACTTGAAAATTTCACGGTGGCAACACTGAACTTTATCCTTTGATTCTTAAAATTTCAAGGTATTTTCGTCCTCCACGGATCGCGCATCGCTCTGAAACAAACATGCTGAAATGCAACCGAGTCGTTCTACAGATATATAAGTTACTGCTGCGAAATAACCAACCATAGTGAATCAATGAATGAAACCCTAAGATTTCCCGTTACCCCGAATATGCGCGACAGAACATCCAAGGGCACATCAACCACTAATTAGCTTATTGTCTCAGAAGGTGTTTGGCAATGAAATCCATTCGTGATCCGCAGTTTTGTTCACCGCAGAAATTCGACCACATGTTCTTTCATTAATGTTGGGCAAACAATTTCCATTGCAGAAAACTTCCGAGGCACTTGACTTAAAAAACGAATCTCTCCTTAGGCCTAGATGACGACGACCGTGTGCAACTTTGAACCTACCGCGTAACACGATGCCAGACGTGCTTGTCACACCAGATGAGACGTGAAATCAAATTAGTAAACTTCACTTTCGCAGTAACCACAAAGCGTCTTCAAGAGAAATGTTTTTGAAATAAAAATACTAGTCAAAAGCCTGGCATGATATTGGTTTTAACTGGGTTGTTTTTTTGTTTTTCTATTTACCTCTTTTTATTACATACAAATAGCACGATATTTTTAGGAGGGGGTCCCGGCCAGTTGGGGAAGTGGCCGGCGGCAGTTGTAGGAACTGAACCCGAGACGGAAGCGTCGGGAGCGCATCACGATGATCTTTTGAGCACCCCCGGCCCAAACTAGTGTAATCACCTTTGAATAGATATTTCCTCCGGTTTTAAGAAAACCTGAAGTTTTCTTACGGCATACTGTTTGCTATCGATCTGTCATAAAAGTATACCCTTCTCCGTATTACTTCCAAATCGTGTCAAACGGATGCGGAAGAATCACCTGATTCGTTCCTTGAGATGGCATTCTGGTTGGCCGGAAGTCATGCTCGTCTATCAACTTCACCCATTAGGTGTCGGCGACCATATCACGTGTTCTTTCCCTGCGCATCGCACCATAATGAGCGGCCCCACTGATGTACGTGGACCCGATATTTTTACGATCGTAGCTAAGATCCTCATTAACTAGCACGCGTTTGCACTGGAGACTCACGCGGCGATCGATAACATGACCGGTAAACAGTGACCGAACACGCAATCGACCCTCACATTCAAAGTGGGCGAAATGGACGAGATGGAAAATCAAATTGAAGTTACAGACTTACTTGTAATTAAACAGTGAGAAATGAGAGCTGCATTGCGGTCACAATAATGCGGAATTACCCCAGTTTCAATCAATCTTCGTAGTTGCTGTGAGGCCATCAAGGGTATTCGGGCCTTGCAAATAGCAAACTGAAATTGGGCTAGGACTTCCGGTGACAGCCAGGCTGTTATTCAAATATGGAAATTTACAGACTAGTAGATGCATAAATTAAGAGCGTGATTTTCTGGATGTTGTGTTACTAACACCACATCTGAAAAATCCTTAACTACTGTTAATATGTAAGTTTTTGTCTGGTCCACATTATTAGGTGGACAGTTCGAATGGTCGAAACTTGAGTAAGACTTGAAAAATCAAGATAGGTTATAGTAGGAAAATTGACAGCGGGTCAGTCAAGCGCTGTAGTCGTAGGTGATCTCATTGTGAAAAAATGCCTGAAACTGTTGTGCAGTATCATTGAGAGTCAAGTCAACAATGGAGAATAAAAATCGTGACTGAAAATTAAAATGTGATTAGAAATTGCCTCATGAACCAGTTCTGTAAGCAGAAAACGCGGTCGGAATTTGAAGATTATCATGACCTCGCAGTTTTCTCAATAATTTTCTTTTTCGGAGTGGTATAAGGCCAGAAAATGCTGCTGCTGTTGACGAACAGATGACGTAATAAGACTCACAATTAGATCAGCACAGCAGAGCAATGGGCTCTTTGCTAGGTGTTCGTTCATTCGGGCAAACAACTGCCATTCTGTAAAGTGGTCTGAAATATACTGAACTGTCGAATTCACTAGCCAACTTGATGCATGCAAGGTACGACATGTCTTTCCGGGTTCTCATTGAGAACTGTAAATACTATGGTGATTTCTGAAAACAGTCACTTTGACGAATATATATATTTAGATACGCAGTGCTGTCGGCTATGTGTACCGCACTGACACGTGTTTGTAAGGGACGAATATGAATACAAAGTCCAGAAATGATAAAAGTCTGTTCCTCAAGGAAATGAAACGTCACGGCATTGCAGTGCCTAATAAGAAAATCTTGTTCACTGTCACGTACTTGCCTGCAGTGGTTCGTTGCGTTCAGTATGTAAGAAAAGGAAGAACATTCTTTTTCCAATCGTGCTCAAAATAACGTTGACGCAATAATGACAGCAATAATAATAGATACAAACAAACCATTGTTTCAGCTTTGAAGTTCTTTAGGTAAATCTCTGTAGTAAGTGAAGCGCCGCTTGTTTAAGACGCTGAACGAACTACGCGGGCCTACCTCTTTATCGACGGATTCGGTCCCCTCTTTCGTAAGCGGCTTTTCATTTCCAATCACGCATGAAAGCTAATCGTGAAGTGTGTTCTTCTTTCTTCAACGGTATCCTCACTTGGGCTCATCAAAGGAAATTTGCCCCTTTTTAAGCGATCTTTAGAGCGCAGAGCACGCAGTCTTTATTGTTGCTCTCTAAGCTTTTTTTCACCCAAATAAGTTATTTTGGTTCATTTGGCTAAATACATATTCTTCCACGGTTTGGATGGTAACGCTGATCTAGCTGGCTGATTGAAATATTTCTTGGGTATCAGACTAGATCTTATCGCTGACGATGGTGCAATTTCTGAGCCCATCAACTTAGCCACGAAAGACCGACCGCATAGAGGCGCTTTTTAAGCGGATCGTCCACTCCTTATTGATAATCATGTGTTTTGAACTCAAGAAGGATGAAAAATTGATCTTCTTAGTCATCAAAGGATATTCTGATTACCATCCTTGTTTCAAAGGCTGGCAATATATTGCCCGAGCTTTCAGCCCCACAGATGTCCTGGAATTTTCTGCTGAACAAGTTTAGATCACAGTCTGATTTCACAAGAATCAAACTCCATTTCGTGTGGGGTACCAATGCGATCTCCACTAAACTTCCTTGGTTATTCCATCTCAAATACACTGAGGCAATCGACGGTCAGTAAACAACTGCCGTTCCCGTGATGAACAGTAAATTGCTTCACGGTTGGCCAAAACCTTTTAATTAATGCGACCATACTCATCGGCTTTTCTTTTCAGTCATGGTTAGAATTCTGTATATATATGTACAATTAAAAATATTTTTATTTACTATAAAAATTCAAGATAGGAATACGTTACCTGGTATGAGTGTGAGACCCATTGACAGATGAGTGCATGCAAAGTAATCAATGCATTAAGTCATGTGGAATAACGTTGAATAGTACCAAATGGTCATTTCGATGAGTCAGTGCATCATTTGCCATCAGTTTGTCTCCATAATTGAATTAGGACACCGCTTCCATAAATCGTGTTCATTCTATATCCAGCCAGCACCGAATAACCACCTTTTTGAAAGATAACAGACACTAACTTTAGGCCACTCAGTATTTAAAATGCTGATTTGTTGCGGTTGATCTGTTTTTACTCTTGGTAATATAGTTCTTAACCGTTCTCTTACAATGTGCAGGCTTTGATTCACCAGAAGGAAATCACGGAATAAAACTCATCACATTTATCTGGCCTATACACTGTTGTCAGCAATTCCTTCCGGATCTAAACAAGCATCTGTTTACAACTCCTCATGCTTGTGTCCTGGTAGTCAAGCGGGTAGCTATTGTACTCCATAAGGGTACCTTCATTTGTTTAACTATCTTTATATTACGTATACGGGTAGAGTAAGGTTACAGCCGGTCGACACACGAGTTTTCGCAACAAGTAATTATATACGATTCGAAGAGGCTGTGGTTATCCACACATTCACGGTTCTTGTATTATGTGCCAACCACCAAATCGGTGACACTAAGTCGGCCAATTCCGATTAGTATCTATCGCTATTGGCAAACACTTCCTCACAGAATGTGGTATCTTTTTCAGTCTCACGTAGAAAGTCTTCTTCTTTTCATTAGCCGGCGGGGCATTCAGATTCTGCAGAGTTGGTGTTACACCTCCGGAAGTTTCTCCACGTAATCAACCGATCTGGGAGAAATTTCATTTAACTCATTGACGGTTGTCTCTAAAACGTTGTGCAACTTCAATCGCGCCTATTTGTACGGCTTATTCAAATGAACTTATGACTTGAATTTGACTTGACTTGAATCACTTTTATCAATTTACGACCGCTTCAATTGATTAGCTGGTAAGAAACAGGTTGGAAGATTGAATTTCTATTTGATACATTTTCAGAGCAGGACAGCAAAACTGAAAGTCATAAGTTATGATATTTTTACGGAAAATTAAAATACTATTTATGGTAACGTACTCCCGGCTTTGTGTGGATCACTAACTTTCGTTTGTAAAAGATTCCATTAAAACAGTAGGCGGTGTTTTCTAATGTCATGAGTCATGCGAATGCGAAGGCCGAAAAAGTAGTCTGAAACTACATTTAATAAATGCATCTGAAACCCACAAGTCAAGCGAATATCTAGAGCTAGGGAAATTCTTCGGAATACCATTATTAACGAGTAGGTCCAAAATTATCCGTTTGAGAGCCCTTTGAACCGACTTGGTATGAATGCAAACGTACAAAAACGAAACTTTTCTGCACACATCAAAAAGTACGTTATGTGAAGATTATTTAAATGAGGTTTTTCGAGAAGTTCAATTGTTTTTCTAATTTGTGAAGTGTTGTAGCTTAGTAAAAACGAATTATGTTGCTATTTCACAGAGGCATCTCAGCCAGTGTTCTAACGTGAACAAAAAAGGCCATCAGTCAAACATTCGATACATCTTCCATCGTATGATCACTTCGTAGACAAACTCAGGCCAGTAAACAAAGAACAACACATCAGAAATGATAATACAGCTTATTTTCTGAATATGTTTCCGTCATTTTGGCATGAATATCTTGTAAAATAGACTCATTTTTACTTCGGGAATGAGACCGAAGTGTGCTAAAATCTGGCTAACTTGCCTCACTTTGCATATTTCGGGCCGATTATGGTTTCTAAAGAAAAAATCTAACGTTAACTTCATCCTGCCACTTAAAATCTAGTTATTCACATCCACGCCGAAATCACATCCTTTATCTTGTTTATTATTTTGAGCTAAATAAGAAAACAATATTCCTCATGGTGAATAGAAGTTTCTCCGCAAAGCAAGCTGATAAATGCATACGCATACACTGAGCCGAGTGCGCATTACGATAATTATCTAATTTGCCACTCTCATCTTGTTACTGAGTCCCAGGTCAGCGACGCACCTCAAACCCCAGCAGTCGAGGTGACTAGACAACGAGCTGGAACCATCTATCGCAGGAAAAACAGACACACACAAACTGTTGGAACGTGAGTTCTCTGGTAGATCTAGGCAGCCTAAGCATTACAATACTAACACTGCATGATTAACAAGTATACATCGTCTGCCTTTCGGAAGTTCGACTACCTTGCTCAAGCACTCGGTGCGTTAATTCTCAGGGGGTGGGTATATTTTAGTGACTCTATCACAATGCCCCCGAGGACAACTTTCGACTCCACTGACGCATCCGCCATGGGCGTGTGATATTGATGCGCTACTTCACATCAGAATCCAAGAAGACACGATATATCATCAAATGGTTGCACCTCGCACTACGAGCACTCTCCTCACAAAAGCTGATGATTAGCAGCGATAAGGCGGAATAATATAGTAATAGTTTAGCACTGGCTCAGTGATAATCGAATCGTATTTGAATCCGTCTGAAGAAGCCCATGATAAGTTAACTTCACCATCAAAGCGAAAGTGTTATTTTAAGAAATTCATCAAGTTTTTTAGTTAAGGGTCCCGTTACCACAAGGCTTAGTAATATGTGGCCTTTTCATGGGTTAGCACAGGGCATGGAGTATGGGCACGCGTACTGGACACTGCTCACAGCACAGCGATTATTTCCGAGAATAAAGGTGTCGTCAGTACAACAAAGCGCTGCTGGTACGGGTTGAAAAATCAGTAACAAATGTTGCGCTTCGTCTGCACCGACAGCTCCGGCACACTCAGACTTTCCTGCGAATAGCTGTGCATAAGTCTGGTTGGTTCCAAATGAATCGGCTTACAGTGACCAAAAAGAACGGTGGTAGAAACAACAACAACAACGACAACAATAACATTGCCAGTCAAAACGACGACAAAAAAATAAAACCACTTCTTCGTTTACCACGTTTACGAGGTATGGCTACTTTTCATTCACCGTGCTCTTCAACACTCAAATACCCTCTAGGCCTTGTTTAGCTAAGCCACTCAAGTTCTTATATGAAATTAGGTGGTTCTTTCAAAAGCTAAACGGCCCTCCTAAAAGACGTTTTACATTTCTCCCGTCATCAAACATGAATAAACGGTACCGAAAGCTCGTTGCCTGGTTTATAAAATGCACACCTTTCTCATTTTTTAAATGCAGTAATTCATTTGCCAATATCCTTTTTCCTGTCACGGAACTAATACTCGACTTTATTGTGAAGTAAGTAGACAAATGAGCAACATTTTAATCCCTTTCATAACTGTATGATGAGGGGAACCGCAGCCAGTGAAAGGTTACCGTACTCGGGCTGCCAATGTTGAAGCTCTCCGATGATGACAGCTAGACGACCGCTGGCATGCACGAATGTAAACACCTAAAAGTATGTGATTTAGAAACTCTGGCAAATGCTAAGTAAATCTGTGCCACACTAGCCCATATTCACCGTTCAGTTTGTCGCCAATTTTAACTAATCAATAGGTCTAGGCTATTCAGCGTACTGACGATGGATGAAAGTTCCCCGGTGTATTTCCCACACTCTACCCAATGGGTGAATGAGTTTCATTTGGGAATTTGCACTGTGGGTCACTTTTCACTGATCATCTAGCTCTAAGCCCTTCCTCTACTATAAGATCAGACCGGATCCTTTTCGAAAATCACTATCCACTTTTGGGCTCAAGGGCAGTTGGGGAAATTAAACGAGTCACTAGTAGTAGCCTATGCCTCACAACCATAGGAACTATCCATATCTTGAAAAAGCAATCAAGCATGTGGATTTTTCTGCTGATTCAGCCGCAGTCACACGTGATACGGCCAGGTACAGTTTCATTGCTACGCACACGGATAAGCCTCGACCAATCAGGATCGTCGACAATAGGTACGGCAAAGGCTCCCTGGGATTGGCTAACTTCTAGTCTACTAATTATTTTCTGTGACTCAAAGTATTTATACAAACCAGTTCGGCAATACCATCAACGTGCTATTTCGTAATCTTGACCTTCTTGCTACATTGGTTCGCGCAGTTCTGAGTGGGTGCAATTTCAATACTTCCTAACAGTTCGGGTATTGCAAATATTAGAATTTTATGTCACCACATGTCCGGAAAGAGGCATGCCTAGCACTGATTGAGGTAAAGTAGTAGTGAACAAAAAATATCCTCCGAATATTTATCACCATTGTTAACGGTGAGAGCAGTCTGTGATAATTAATTTTATACTAGATAGGTTTAGATTGACTGTGATTATAGTTCACAGCATTTATGCACTCTTAAGATTTATACACTTGCAATGCTCACACACCGCATACAGTCAAAGACATTTTTCCGGTTGGTTTTTCCTTCTATTTGAACCATGTAAACAACAGTGAAATGTACAGACCAGCTTAGAAAAACAGAACCTATCTTACGTCACTCACTCGGTGACGTTGTCATTTCAGCCGATAGGAGCCACTGAATACTCCTGGTTGGGGTGGCCCGTGATTTCATTTATTGCGGCTAGAATGGATTTTTGAGGGGGCTGATAGCTTTCTGTGCTTTCAGTCACAGAACTGGGACCATCTTATCATTCATTCATCAGAAAAACACAGACATGTCATGATGTGAGAATTTTTCATTTACTTTTTACCAACCGCGAAATAAAACATGCCACTTTAAGTACGGTACAGTAGGCGAAATATTACAGTGGAGTAAGATAAATTCAAGTCACATGCATTGTATTCGGTTGTGAAATCTCTATGTTCAGATACAGAGTAAATAAATACTAAGAGTCAAATGCTCCCGCACAAGCCTCAGCGTAAATATCTCTTCACTAAAAGCCATAGTGTGAATATCGGATTGCGCAACACCAACATAAAATATTGAGTCAGACAAAGCATATGACTTGATCTAGTTCCTTAATTCGCGATCGAAGATGCAAGAAACTTCAGTCCTACCTATCTACAAAAATTGATGTTTTGCTTTCGTGATCCACAAGAGGAAACAAAAAGTTTGCATCAGGCGACAAACATCTGCCTTTTAACTGAAGAATTCTGTTTAGTCCAATTCCCCTACTTTATCAAGAATCCGTCGATGAACGGTGAGTTTTACCACCTTTGAGTCTATTCCTCTCTCAATTTTATATTGAGGTTATCTTTAGCTGACAGCTGGAGGATATACGAAACTTGCTGACAGTCAAAACTCAGGACAATACAGAAATCGACAGATTTGGTCGGCTTTATAACTAAGTGCTGAGAGACTGAAATTACCGGCGGTGAGGAAATTGGGATCGGAATTTCAAGGTCAAAATTCCACGATGATGGCCATTTGACCAACTCAGGGATTAACAGAAAACCATAGCTAAGTGATAGGGACTTGAAGACAATTTTCCTAGAATCGGTTAGAAGGTAACTCTGGTGAAAGCATGATTCGCAGCTTTAGGTGGAGTTACTTTATGTTTAGAGGTTAGTAAAGGATGCGGTCTTATTCAACATTTAGCTACCAATTTATCTAACTCATAAAGAAAGATTTTGATTGGATGTGTGAGTACAGGACTGACAGACAATCAGTTGTACAAAGAAAAAATGCTTGATTCACTGTGATCACTGTTCCAAACAGATAAATTTCCGACGCTCATTATTCTGACCAGCTGTCTCGTAGTCTTTTACAGCGCAATCCGTGGGGCAGATGACGCCCCATAGATTACTTGAAGTAAAGATTGCCATTCCCATCAGCTAGATACGAGCATCGCAAGCCGGTAAATACAATAATTATAGCCTCTTTGGTTAAATCTGAACAGTGTGGAAGTTTTTCAAGCATATATACTACAAAATAGGGGAAAATACGCAGACACATCAAACGACAACAAGCATCCGCAATCACTGATTAGATCTCGCGTCCAGAGAGAAGAAGCGCGACGAAACAACCTACCCAATAAATGTAACAAATTGATGATATCATATTTTTCTCGCAAAAAGAGAGGAAGACAACAAGGTAGGTTACTTGCCATATAACACATCAGAAATACAGGTCATAAAGAATACCCTTCAGTTTCTCGTAATCACAAGTCCACGCCAACATCAGAAATCGAACCGCCACCTACTATCTGAGCTATCCTGATACGACCAAGTGGGCACGAATAATGCAAGTGAATGTCCAGTGGTCTACTATTGTAAAATTGTTATATAATGAAAAGAAGTAAGTAAAAATATCCACCATTCCAATGAAACACTGCACATTTTCTGACTTCAATTACCATATCATGCTCGGCGGTCACTTGCCAATGCGACAAATAGACGGCTCAAATCCGGCACTCGGCGAGGACTTGTGGACAAAAAATTCCAAGTGCATTTTCCATTACATACGGCAATTCCGGATACTCATGCCATTGATGGATTCCACATGTGTAGCATAAATGATTTACAACGGACATAGTAAGACACTGCATCATCCTCCCATCCGTTTGGAACGGCGCCATGGCAAAGACCCATTCGTGTATGATCACTCCAATGAACCTACTTTCCACTGCATCATCACATCCTCTTGCAGCTCCAATCATGCGTACATTGGTAGAAGCAACCGATCCTTATTGAACAGAATGACCAGACATGTACCAATATAAATTCGTGTCGTCATGACTCAGTTTACCTGTGCTCATTCAGCAGGTATCACTGAGTTGTCCAGTATTGGACAGCCGAAAGTACATGCCGGTGCATCCGAACTTGGTTATTTGGTCGAAAGACTTGGGCTTTGGTGCAGCATATGCAAGGAATATCAAACGAGGAATGAATGCCTAATATTATACAAATCATGACTTTAATGAGGAAATTCTGGAAGCCTAATCATTCACACTTTCAAGGATTTGCTCCTTTACCGTTTCATGACAATTAGGTACGTTTGTCAACGTCTACAAGATGTACAGCCTCGTGTGAGTCATGACCTAGCGCATCAATCCACAATAAGACAGTTTTCCTGGAATAACTTCTGGTCTGACAGATAGGGAAATTCTATATTTTGAGCACGGCGAATTTTGTGCATTTCATTGGATCTTCAATAACGCACCATCAATAAGGTTGGTCGGTATTTTCGCAACTCATTTCAAAACCCGTGGTGAGTGGAACGACCTCAAACTCATCTACATGAGTATTTTCAAACTGCTTCTCACGACGGACGTATTGATGAACCCTCATATTCCCACCACAGTTCACTCAAAGTATATCAACGGTATAGGTGAGTCACGGTGCAATCCCGGTAATTTTTTATTTTCAACAATAAACCAACTTAGTTGTTTGCAAAATACTGTTGGTTAGTTGAAGACTAACGGGACTCACTATTCCCAAACTTGTTTTAAAAAGCACATCTAAAATCACATCAAATCTTCTCCCACACCGAATACTTAATGATCTTTGAAATTTTTATCCCAATAAAGCTACTGCAACTACTCAAGTTGGATATATTCGTTTTTTGCACATTACCTCTTGTAATGATATCACGTTTTACGTGAATAATGAGGAGATATATTTTGTCATTCACAAGAAGAATATGAGACAATTTATCATAAGAAAAAGTGCTCCATCGGCTCACACACATCATCCCTTTCCTCTTGAAAAAATTAGAGTAATCTTTCAGTTTCCAGTATATAGCTCTACAACATCGAGAAAACGAAACTGACACATTAAGGACCGAAGTCATACGAACTTGAAATTCGGGTCAGGCATTCGAAACAAACTAAACATTCTTCTCAGATGAGGCTAACATTCACCGTTAGTCGGCTGATGAATTGTTAGACAATATAAATTTCTCCATACATGTTCCCCTTCAGTTTTACTTCATTCCGACAAATAGAAAGATGGCAGACAACTCAGAAAAAAGAAACGCTTCTAGAAGGATCAGCATTTCTTTCTCAAAGACAAAATCCAAACATTGCGAATTTTACCTTCCTTGGTTTGACTGTGAATCATATTCAACGTTCAACCAATTTCGGACTTGTAAACTTCAAGCTAGCTTACCATGGTGAACAAGGTCACGCAATTTCAACCGTCAACGGGTGGAAGCGAAACTGATGTGACTGATACCAAATTCTGTTGAACATCTTAGTTTTTTAGTCTTGTCTTGTGACATACTGCGAAATGTTCAAGGAAGAGAAATTAATTACAAAAGAGAAACTTCGTCTACCAAACTTTGCAATACCTGTACTGATCATCGCCTTATACTGCTGGACGAAACTACACTAATAGTTCGGTTGTGATGCTAGTATGTTCTGGTACGATCCATTATTTTATTGGACAGCCCATCCATGCTGGGTTTGAAGGCCATGCGTGAATCGGACCATTCAGCAAACATCCAGACAATATCTGAGACTCCGATAGATAAAAATATTCACCAGAAGTTGTTATCGCAATATTCTATCAACAAAGTCAGCATGGCAGACTAACTCTCGAAGTTGCAAAATGACGGTGATCCAGTGTTCCTGAAGCTAA
Organism: Fasciola hepatica; assembly: GCA_948099385.1. Classification (NCBI taxonomy): domain Eukaryota; kingdom Metazoa; phylum Platyhelminthes; class Trematoda; order Plagiorchiida; family Fasciolidae; genus Fasciola; species Fasciola hepatica. The sequence goes on from CANUEZ040000108.1 coordinate 2,746,966, forward strand.
CCGTACTGCGGTAGGGTCACTGAGAGGGTGTTCTGAAGGGGCTTAGCAAGATGGAACAAGATAAATTCACTACACGTTTGACTTCATCCACTTGGGAAAATCTAACTGTGGTGGCGATGAAGTGCAACGGACAGATACCCCAAATTTGCGGTAATTATTGGTCGAATCTAAGTCCGCATTTACAAAGGTGCGCAGCAACTAATATAAAGAACTTCATCAAATGAACACTTAACATTTAGTGTACTTCAAAAATTGACTTGGCAGATGAATATTTTCAAATTCCACTGCACACGGAGTTCAAAAGACCAACAAACATGAACACTCAGTGTGCCATTTCCTGACGGGATTTCTTAACATCCGGACCGTATGAACCGTCTGCAAACTTTCACGTTTCAACTGACGAAGTTATTTAAGATATCGATGGAGTGATGGCATATCAGGATGATGTGACACGACCCAGGAAACAAACACAAACACAAACACGACTTGATGTCCCACAAAAATCACTTCGTCTAATTAATCTGTTTCATCGCGAACAAAGTGTTTTCTAATCTAATACGATAATGAAGATGATGAACAAAGCGAATATATGACAGGAAATTTACTCCCAGTAACGGATAATCTTCTACGTTGTCTGTTCAAATGAGGTATTTATAAAGACATGAGACCACCAACTATTCATTCGACATTTACGTGCAAATAGTAGTCTTCACATTGTGAATCCTAATCTGAAATGCCGAAAATATTTCTTGCACGGTCACGGCTAATGTGTCATTACTGATCGTTTACCTGTAAAGCAGACGATGCACTTCTGTAATCCTGATCAACAGACGTGTTGAGAGCTACCACTCCATAGTTGATATAAAAGACTTATTGTGTAATGTCCCAAAATAGATGAACATACTATGAGACTTGCGAAGATAACGGAACAATATGAACTGATCTACGAAGTAAATCGGTATCTAGAGGGATTATTGTTGCTACACGAGAAAATGTGACACCCACCATTTGTTGCTAGACAAATAAGGCTGCCTTTATACCAAACGAACACCGACCCAGATTACATCCTACCGCATCCTACATCATGGCCGTGTAAGCACCCGGAAAATCTTGACGTCCAGATGTGAGCCACAGTTTGTCAATCGTTTTGTCATCATTTAAATAAATTAATCATTCAGGTTCAACGAGATTGCAATTAGCCTGTTGCAGTTTGATCTGTGGTTGTGTTCTTCAAAAATTATCTGCTCCAGTGACATTGCTCTGAACAATATCGCACACAGAGAAACGCCAGTGGGAAGATTTATAGCAGTTCGTTTATCTCATTTTAACTACGTTTCTCTAGTTTATGGATTCTGAGAGAAACTAGTCTCATAATTGCGAAAGTCATATAAATAATAAGCGGACCGAGCTTATGTCCAAATTATTTTCTCCAGTGAGAATATAGTAGACCGTTTTGGGACCGCTCACGATGTGATTTTCAACAAAAGCTTGTGTAAAATTCTCCAGATACGTTGAAATTGCCTGTTCTGTTTCATCTATTAAATAACATGCAAATTTGACGCATCAATATGAATACCGGACCATAACGAGATCCGCCGTTGTTCATCGACCACAGAGCTCAGCTGATATGAATTCTAAGTTCGCCGTTTTATTATTCATTCCTAGTTGATATTTTCCTCATTCTGAAATTCCAAAATTCAGATACATTCACCATGGTAACCGAAGTCACTCCAATTCGACAGCCTATAGACCAACCTAGAGCAAAAGTAAACATGAACGAGTAGCACAGAACGTTATTTCTATGCTGTGGTTCGATCTGAAAGAAATGGGAACAATTGCAGAATATATTATTTGTTTCCCGAGCTTAGGAAAAAACTGTGTGTGCAAAATAAGAAATGTGTTACCGTTACTCAGAATATATGTTAGACCAAATACACACACACACACACACACACATCCCACTTCCATCAAATTTAAGCAACAACAAAGAAGCAATTTTAAAATTTTATCTCTTACTCCTACCATCTGTTAGACTACAACTGTGACATACACAAGTGAGCTAGTATGAACTCGTCGTGTCAGAACCAGTTGTTTTCATCTAAGTATTGGTCATAGTTACTAACTCAGTAAATAAAAAAACAGAATACTTTGGCAGACATGAACAATTGCATCTGATGCCTCGCATGGGCTTATATTCTGATGATACTGTGAGTGAATAGACCGTCTTAATTAGAACCTTATAGTGAGGCCAGCTCTCGTTGAACCACAAAATTGGTCTTTTGCTGATTCTGTGTGAGTCAACCGTCAAACGTAACTCATGTGTACGTGTCTGATTCTATGACATCACGTGAGAATTACACCTACTTCATTTGTTCCACGTCTGGTTGCCAATATAGGTGAACAGAGAAAGAGAAATAACTTTGGTTTAATTTTCCTTGAGCTCCTTCGATCTTTATTTCTACTTCCTGTTAGTATGTGTGGGAAAGAGAATACGTGTCGTGAGAAGGAAATAAACAAGTGTAGTTACAATGAGCTGAAATGTGCAATCAAAATTTCCAAGTCAAACCGTAACTCCACTTGCTTTTTAGTGCTATAAACTCTATTATACCCACTCCTATATTTCCCTAACCAAATCATAAACGGTTGCCACATTTTACACGTTCGTTTCGTAGCCCACCACTTTTTCGATATATAAAATTATTTTAGGCGCGAAAGAAGCAAAACCATATTTCCTGCGTAATGTTCTCTGAAGGTGCGGTGGGCGACTGCTGACCAAATTCTAAAAGTTATCGGCTGTTTTTGAAGCACACTGAAATTCCCTTTGAAGGACTGAGGCACAATATTCAGGCATGCTTTCAGTTATATTCCGGATGGTTTAAAGTCCTCTTTTCTTCCGTTCATAAAGGATGGCGAACGTCAACTCGTGCGAAAAGTTGAAGACTCTTTTGTTCGCAAAGAATGGCCAATAGACTCAAGACATTTTGAGTCCTGTTCAAATATGAACTGGGAATATTGGCCGTTTCAAGATCATGATGTTCCGGTACAGTAACTATGTGCCGGTTTTGTTGACTGTATTAACAGTAATGGTTTCATGGTGAAAGAGATTGGACTTCAGTCAGTTTTCGGGAACTAATGGGAACAATATTTAGTTTTGTGTTCCGACGTTTGAGTCAATGGTCTGCTTCTCTTCAAGAACTACTAGCGGAGATTTTCCGCAATTGCACACGGCACTCCAAATCACCAAATAAATGCAGACGACGAGGGTCCATCCCGCTCTACCCCAATTCATGTCCTGACTAGACGATTTTATCAAGATCGCCTGAAATGGACTTTTCTCATTACCAAATATTCAGTCATTCTATTGAACATTCCAAGTGATGTAATTTCTGCCTGTTTGCCCTTTATCTTGAATTCGGCAATCAGTCACCCCAGGCATTGGTTTCTTTTTTCTGTACTGCAGATAAGATGCAGGCTACGGGAGTTGCTGTACAAACCGAACGCTTACATTCAGTTACAAGGACCTTGGCAGCTTCGATGCCCCCCTGAATTTGTTCAAATCATCATGAAAGAGTCTTCTGATGGTCTGTTCACTGATTCCTCTTTGTATTCCACGTTATTTTTTATTGACACAGTGATTGGGATCCTTCAGAATGTTATCAGCAACAATTCCCGATCTGGAAACTTCCTTGGAAATTTTGAGTGTTCCATTATTATTAGCAATAACAGTAGGACTATTTTTATTACTAGTAGTAATACCTGTGACGGTAGTATTTGTAGTAGTAGTAAAACTTTTAGTAGCAGTAATCACCTCTAATATATCAGCCAGCGACGGCGATGTAGTCGTTCTCCAGGTGAGGCGCGTCTAACCCGCATAGAATTATCGGTGAATCACAGTTGTGATTCTGCAGTGGACTGTACTAAAAAGACCATATAATCATATTCAGGATACACAAACGAGACTAATGTGAATAAAACGGATGCTAATCATACAGTTATGTGAACCAGTAGACGAAGGAGTATCGCATACATAAAACTGCTGGACTACAATAACAGCTAAACCTTTCCCGCTCACGTTTAAGTCACTCTTACTTCAAAATCCAACTGTGACTGGTGGAAACGAGCTGAATATCCCTACCGTCAAATGAACGACAATTTCATCCAGGAAGATTGTTGAGGAAATTTCCAAGAACGATTGCAAAGAAGAATGAAGAAAAGTTATCGTATTTATCTTTCAGCTGATCTAAAACGAGTTTAATGTGACCAGCCGAGTGGTACGCCTGTCCATGTATCACATTAGGTCTCGCCACTTATAGTCACGAACGCAACCATTTATTTACCAGGAGATATTGACTAGAAAAACATGCCCACTTTATTGATTAAGGTTCTGAAGTTATGGCCTATTAGAGCTGATTCGACTGTGATGGAGAATTTATTTTTAAAGTTGGAGATAGAATTAGAAGTCCTTCTTCCATAACCAACATTGGAGTCAAAAGCTTTGTAATTATTTGAGTAAGGGATGACTGGTTATCTCAGGACTGAGTCAATGAACAGTACTACTAAAGTGCTGACCTGGTTCACCAAATGGGGCCCAGATCAATATATTACTAGCTAGAATGCAGTATATGATTCGAACAATACGATATAAGTTTACATGCAAACTGACACATCCTAATCTCCCACTAATGACTCACATCCTACCGTATTTTCTGGTCGATGGCGTGCATAAAGTGACAGATCTGATAAACTTGTCGTGTTATATTCGCTACTGACTGACAGAAGAACCCGGAATTCCTTGGTGCTTACTGGTCTAGAAGAGACGAATGTGGTGGGCATACCAAGACTTGCAGCTGTAGAACGTTATACTTACGGTATAGGTTGACTGCAAAAACCAAGAAGTCTGAATTACTACCATAATATTTGTACAGCTACAAAGTACTGTGTCACAACTTGAAGAAATACACTCGTACAAACCCACGGCTCCAACATTTCTTATCGTCATAATGTTCTGATACTTTTGATCTGGCACTCCTACAGCGGCTGGGCTCAAGATTGTGCTTCAAGCCTAAAGGACTGTCGGTCGTGGGTGAAGGATTGTGAGTTGCAGCTGGATAATTGTGAACTACGGATAAACAATTGACTAACGGTTGCTCGAGGAAGGTGCAGAACGAGGAGGTGCTCCAGGGGGACACTGGCTGGCAGTAAAAACCGACTGACTTTTTTGTTCTCCGAAGCTGTTCTCCAAAAACTTTTATTTTTTTCCGACAACAAGTTGCTCATCTTTCCTCCATTGTTCGCTAAAAACTGTCATTCGGTTCATATCCGGAGCATCCAAAAACAGTTTCCAGTGCAGAAGAACGAGATGATTTCCTGGACACTGACTGCAGCTTGTGGCAACTGATCCGTCCTCACATGGGCTGACACTAGATCACTAACTTTTCAAAGCCACCCAGTTGTACTGATTCCACTTGTGACCCAACCACTTTTCTCGCATGGAAACTGAAGTTGCCACGGGTAGAATGTCTTAAGCACTTTCACATCATGACAAAGCAAGGATAAACTATCATTCTAAATGTGAAAAGTGAATTCTATTTATGACACATCAGTGGGGATGATGCATCCGAGAATGTATTCCGTTGGATTCATTCAGTTCATGATATTGACGTGGGTTGTGGTTTGGAAAAGACCTGGGGTGTGGATGACCTTCGACTGAAAAAGTTGTTTTGAAGTAAATGACGTAGTGAGCAGGGGGTCGGTAGCCATGTTGGTGTTTTAATAACGCAAGTGTAAGGTCCTACTGATGCACTTTCTGGGCCTGCAGCTCATGTGGTTTTTATCCTTTGTGTTTAGCAGATCGAACACAAGTTACCCTCAGCGGAAGTACACTGACCCTTGCATATATCAATGGATGTTGTGTGAACAAACGCTACCGTGTCACAAAGGATACATTTTCCTCTATTCATCAGCCGGCTTACCTTCTTGGGATGCGAGGTACGAGTTTGGTTGGTACGACCCATTCCACTCAAGGAGGGTTACCGGAGAAGGTCGAATCTCTACAACTAAGTCAGTAAAAGAGTGAGTTTTTCTGAAGTACTGATCAACAGTGGCTAGTGAGATATCAGTCAAATAAAGAGTAAAAACACTGCTGCGCTCTACTCAGGAGTGCCAAGATACGATCTTCCCTAGAACACGTAAGTGCTCATTTGTTTTTACAACTGTCACTTGGATATCGCAGACAACACGCTACGCATGTGTTCTTGTTGCTGGGCCAATGCCTATGTGGGAAAGAATTAGACGTGGCTGTGAGGAAAGCGTGAATCTGTGGGGGTCAGTCGGAAATACTTTACTGTGTTTCACCAGTGAGTTGAACGACTGTCTTGCCATTCCGCGAAGGTTCATGCCGAAAGAAATCATACTGAATATGCAAGTGCTAGGGAGGAGAGGTAAGAAATCTATTACAACGGAATGCCCCAAAACATTCGGTGTAATGTGCTACTCGTGCGCTGATGATGCTTTCCACAGCTCACTCATTATTCCGACTTAAGTAAAATACAGATTTTGAGTAAATTCACTGTCGGTGGGTCGGTGGATAACAGACGTTTACAAAAGGTTCAGAAAGTACCACGTTTAGAGCGGTAGTGCGATGGATTCAGCTTACAGTTCAGTGCATTTTATTCAGGAGTTAAAAAGGAAGGTGCCCTTAACTACAACTCATCGATTTCCCAAGTGTTTTTTCACATCCTCTTTGTGCTAAATTGGGCCGGAAATCTGTGATGCAAACGAGTAGTCTTCACATGGTTAAATAAGTTTGGTTCCACCAAATGCTAGTTTCCTTGCACTACTGTTGATCAGTACATTAGCAGTGAAAGAAGCCATAGCATTAGTACGACAGTCCAGAAGGATTCTCGAAAATATAATTCTTTCTTTCCTTCTCACGAAACGTATTCTCTTTCCCACACATACTAACAGGAAGTAGAAATAAAGATCGAAGGAGCTCAAGGAAAATTAAACCAAAGTTATTTCTCTTTCTCTGTTCACCTATATTGGCAACCAGACGTGGAACAAATGAAGTAGGTGTAATTCTCACGTGATGTCATAGAATCAGACACGTACACATGAGTTACGTTTGACGGTTGACTCACACAGAATCAGCAAAAGACCAATTTTGTGGTTCAACGAGAGCTGGCCTCACTATAAGGTTCTAATTAAGACGGTCTATTCACTCACAGTATCATCAGAATATAAGCCCATGCGAGGCATCAGATGCAATTGTTCATGTCTGCCAAAGTATTCTGTTTTTTTATTTACTGAGTTAGTAACTATGACCAATACTTAGATGAAAACAACTGGTTCTGACACGACGAGTTCATACTAGCTCACTTGTGTATGTCACAGTTGTAGTCTAACAGATGGTAGGAGTAAGAGATAAAATTTTAAAATTGCTTCTTTGTTGTTGCTTAAATTTGATGGAAGTGGGATGTGTGTGTGTGTGTGTGTGTGTATTTGGTCTAACATATATTCTGAGTAACGGTAACACATTTCTTATTTTGCACACACAGTTTTTTCCTAAGCTCGGGAAACAAATAATATATTCTGCAATTGTTCCCATTTCTTTCAGATCGAACCACAGCATAGAAATAACGTTCTGTGCTACTCGTTCATGTTCACTTTTGCTCTAGGTTGGTCTATAGGCAGTCAAATTGGAGTGACCTTGGTTACCATGGTGAATGTATCTGAATTTTGGAATTTCAGAATGAGGAAAATATCAACTAGGAATGAATAATAAAACGGCGAACTTAGAATTCATATCAGCTGAACTCTGTGATCGATGAACAACGGCCGATCTCGTTATGGTCCGGTATTCATATTGATGCGTCAAATTTGCATGTTATTTAATAGATGAAACAGAACAGGCAATTTCAACGTATCTGGAGAATTTTACACAAGCTTTTGTTGAAAATCACATCGTGAGCGGTCCCAAAACGGTCTACTATATTCTCACTGGAGAAAATAATTTGGACATAAGCTCGGTCCGCTTATTATTTATATGACTTTCGCAATTATGAGACTAGTTGCTCTCAGAATCCATAAACTAGAGAAACGTAGTTAAAATGAGATAAACGAACTGCTATAAATCTTCCCACTGGCGTTTCTCTGTGTGCGATATTGTTCAGAGCAATGTCACTAGAGCAGATAATTTTTGAAGAACACAACCACAGATCAAACTGCAACAGGCTAATTGCAATCTCGTTGAACCTGAATGATTAATTTATTTAAATGATGACAAAACGATTGACAAACTGTGGCTCACATCTGGACGTCAAGATTTTCCGGGTGCTTACACGGCCATGATGTAGGATGCGGTAGGATGTAATCTGGGTCGGTGTTCGTTTGGTATAAAGGCAGCCTTATTTGTCTAGCAACAAATGGTGGGTGTCACATTTTCTCGTGTAGCAACAATAATCCCTCTAGATACCGATTTACTTCGTAGATCAGTTCATATTGTTCCGTTATCTTCGCAAGTCTCATAGTATGTTCATCTATTTTGGGACATTACACAATAAGTCTTTTATATCAACTATGGAGTGGTAGCTCTCAACACGTCTGTTGATCAGGATTACAGAAGTGCATCGTCTGCTTTACAGGTAAACGATCAGTAATGACACATTAGCCGTGACCGTGCAAGAAATATTTTCGGCATTTCAGATTAGGATTCACAATGTGAAGACTACTATTTGCACGTAAATGTCGAATGAATAGTTGGTGGTCTCATGTCTTTATAAATACCTCATTTGAACAGACAACGTAGAAGATTATCCGTTACTGGGAGTAAATTTCCTGTCATATATTCGCTTTGTTCATCATCTTCATTATCGTATTAGATTAGAAAACACTTTGTTCGCGATGAAACAGATTAATTAGACGAAGTGATTTTTGTGGGACATCAAGTCGTGTTTGTGTTTGTGTTTGTTTCCTGGGTCGTGTCACATCATCCTGATATGCCATCACTCCATCGATATCTTAAATAACTTCGTCAGTTGAAACGTGAAAGTTTGCAGACGGTTCATACGGTCCGGATGTTAAGAAATCCCGTCAGGAAATGGCACACTGAGTGTTCATGTTTGTTGGTCTTTTGAACTCCGTGTGCAGTGGAATTTGAAAATATTCATCTGCCAAGTCAATTTTTGAAGTACACTAAATGTTAAGTGTTCATTTGATGAAGTTCTTTATATTAGTTGCTGCGCACCTTTGTAAATGCGGACTTAGATTCGACCAATAATTACCGCAAATTTGGGGTATCTGTCCGTTGCACTTCATCGCCACCACAGTTAGATTTTCCCAAGTGGATGAAGTCAAACGTGTAGTGAATTTATCTTGTTCCATCTTGCTAAGCCCCTTCAGAACACCCTCTCAGTGACCCTACCGCAGTACGGTTAGCTTCAGGAACACTGGATCACCGTCATTTTGCAACTTCGAGAGTTAGTCTGCCATGCTGACTTTGTTGATAGAATATTGCGATAACAACTTCTGGTGAATATTTTTATCTATCGGAGTCTCAGATATTGTCTGGATGTTTGCTGAATGGTCCGATTCACGCATGGCCTTCAAACCCAGCATGGATGGGCTGTCCAATAAAATAATGGATCGTACCAGAACATACTAGCATCACAACCGAACTATTAGTGTAGTTTCGTCCAGCAGTATAAGGCGATGATCAGTACAGGTATTGCAAAGTTTGGTAGACGAAGTTTCTCTTTTGTAATTAATTTCTCTTCCTTGAACATTTCGCAGTATGTCACAAGACAAGACTAAAAAACTAAGATGTTCAACAGAATTTGGTATCAGTCACATCAGTTTCGCTTCCACCCGTTGACGGTTGAAATTGCGTGACCTTGTTCACCATGGTAAGCTAGCTTGAAGTTTACAAGTCCGAAATTGGTTGAACGTTGAATATGATTCACAGTCAAACCAAGGAAGGTAAAATTCGCAATGTTTGGATTTTGTCTTTGAGAAAGAAATGCTGATCCTTCTAGAAGCGTTTCTTTTTTCTGAGTTGTCTGCCATCTTTCTATTTGTCGGAATGAAGTAAAACTGAAGGGGAACATGTATGGAGAAATTTATATTGTCTAACAATTCATCAGCCGACTAACGGTGAATGTTAGCCTCATCTGAGAAGAATGTTTAGTTTGTTTCGAATGCCTGACCCGAATTTCAAGTTCGTATGACTTCGGTCCTTAATGTGTCAGTTTCGTTTTCTCGATGTTGTAGAGCTATATACTGGAAACTGAAAGATTACTCTAATTTTTTCAAGAGGAAAGGGATGATGTGTGTGAGCCGATGGAGCACTTTTTCTTATGATAAATTGTCTCATATTCTTCTTGTGAATGACAAAATATATCTCCTCATTATTCACGTAAAACGTGATATCATTACAAGAGGTAATGTGCAAAAAACGAATATATCCAACTTGAGTAGTTGCAGTAGCTTTATTGGGATAAAAATTTCAAAGATCATTAAGTATTCGGTGTGGGAGAAGATTTGATGTGATTTTAGATGTGCTTTTTAAAACAAGTTTGGGAATAGTGAGTCCCGTTAGTCTTCAACTAACCAACAGTATTTTGCAAACAACTAAGTTGGTTTATTGTTGAAAATAAAAAATTACCGGGATTGCACCGTGACTCACCTATACCGTTGATATACTTTGAGTGAACTGTGGTGGGAATATGAGGGTTCATCAATACGTCCGTCGTGAGAAGCAGTTTGAAAATACTCATGTAGATGAGTTTGAGGTCGTTCCACTCACCACGGGTTTTGAAATGAGTTGCGAAAATACCGACCAACCTTATTGATGGTGCGTTATTGAAGGTCCAATGAAATGCACAAAATTCGCCGTGCTCAAAATATAGAATTTCCCTATCTGTCAGACCAGAAGTTATTCCAGGAAAACTGTCTTATTGTGGATTGATGCGCTAGGTCATGACTCACACGAGGCTGTACATCTTGTAGACGTTGACAAACGTACCTAATTGTCATGAAACGGTAAAGGAGCAAATCCTTGAAAGTGTGAATGATTAGGCTTCCAGAATTTCCTCATTAAAGTCATGATTTGTATAATATTAGGCATTCATTCCTCGTTTGATATTCCTTGCATATGCTGCACCAAAGCCCAAGTCTTTCGACCAAATAACCAAGTTCGGATGCACCGGCATGTACTTTCGGCTGTCCAATACTGGACAACTCAGTGATACCTGCTGAATGAACACAGTTAAACTGAGTCATGACGACACGAATTTATATTGGTACATGTCTGGTCATTCTGTTCAATAGGGATCGGTTGCTTCTACCCATGTACGCATGATTGGAGCTGCAAGAGGATGTGATGATGCAGTGGAAAGTAGGTTCATTGGAGTGATCATACACGAATGGGTCTTTGCCATGGCGCCGTTCCAAACGGATGGGAGGATGATGCAGTGTCTTACCATGTCCGTTGTAAATCATTTATGCTACACATGTGGAATCCATCAATGGCATGAGTATCCGGAATTGCCGTATGTAATGGAAAATGCACTTGGAATTTTTTGTCCACAAGTCCTCGCCGAGTGCCGGATTTGAGCCGTCTATTTGTCCCATTGGCAAGTGACTGCCGAGCATGATATGGTAATTGAAGTCAGAAAATGTGCAGTGTTTCATTGGAATGGTGGATATTTTTACTTACTTCTTTTCATTATATAACAATTTTACAATAGTAGACCACTGGACATTCACTTGCAATATTCGTGCCCACTTGGTCGTATCAGGATAGCTCAGATAGTAGGTGGCGGTTCGATTTCTGATGTTGGCGTGGACTTGTGATTACGAGAAACTGAAGGGTATTCTTTATGACCTGTATTTCTGATGTGTTATATGGCAAGTAACCTACCTTGTTGTCTTCCTCTCTTTTTGCGAGAAAAATATGATATCATCAATTTGTTACATTTATTGGGTAGGTTGTTTCGTCGCGCTTCTTCTCTCTGGACGCGAGATCTAATCAGTGATTGCGGATGCTTGTTGTCGTTTGATGTGTCTGCGTATTTTCCCCTATTTTGTAGTATATATGCTTGAAAAACTTCCACACTGTTCAGATTTAACCAAAGAGGCTATAATTATTGTATTTACCGGCTTGCGATGCTCGTATCTAGCTGATGGGAATGGCAATCTTTACTTCAAGTAATCTATGGGGCGTCATCTGCCCCACGGATTGCGCTGTAAAAGACTACGAGACAGCTGGTCAGAATAATGAGCTTCGGAAATTTACCTGTTTGGAACAGTGATCACAGTGAATCATGCATTTTTTCTTTGTACAACTGATTGTCTGTCAGTCCTGTATTCATACATCCAATCAAAATCTTTCTTTATGAGTTAGATAAATTGGTAGCTAAATGTTGAATAAGACCGCATCCTTTACTAACCTCTAAACATAAAGTAACTCCACCTAAAGCTGCGAATCATGCTTTCACCAGAGTTACCTTCTAACCGATTCTAGGAAAATTGTCTTCAAGTCCCTATCACTTAGCTATGGTTTTCTGTTAATCCCTGAGTTGGTCAAATGGCCATCATCGTGGAATTTTGACCTTGAAATTCCGATCCCGATTTCCTCACCGCCGGTAATTTCAGTCTCTCAGCACTTGATCAGCCTTAACCGCCATCTAGAAACGTAGCAGACTGTTGCTCACAAAAGAAATGAATATGAGGATTCACCCCATAGATGCCATCATCTTCATCTTGATTTATTGGGGCCATATCACGCGCCCTGAATCCACGAGGTGGTACTCATCTAGCTGAATCCAGATCACGTTTGTAATCTACAGTTCAGTTAGTTATAAAGCCGACCAAATCTGTCGATTTCTGTACTGTCCTGAGTTTTGACTGTCAGCAAGTTTCGTATATCCTCCAGCTGTCAGCTAAAGATAACCTCAATATAAAATTGAGGGATGAATAGACTCAAAGGTCGTAAAACTCACCGTTCATCGACGGATTCTTGATAAAGTAGGGGAATTGGACTAAACAGAATTCTTCAGTTAAAAGGCAGATGTTTGTCGCCTGATGCAAACTTTTTGTTTCCTCTTGTGGATCACGAAAGCAAAACATCAATTTTTGTAGATAGGTAGGACTGAAGTTTCTTGCATCTTCGATCGCGAATTAAGGAACTAGATCAAGTCATATGCTTTGTCTGACTCAATATTTTATGTTGGTGTTGCGCAATCCGATATTCACACTATGGCTTTTAGTGAAGAGATATTTACGCTGAGGCTTGTGCGGGAGCATTTGACTCTTAGTATTTATTTACTCTGTATCTGAACATAGAGATTTCACAACCGAATACAATGCATGTGACTTGAATTTATCTTACTCCACTGTAATATTTCGCCTACTGTACCGTACTTAAAGTGGCATGTTTTATTTCGCGGTTGGTAAAAAGTAAATGAAAAATTCTCACATCATGACATGTCTGTGTTTTTCTGATGAATGAATGATAAGATGGTCCCAGTTCTGTGACTGAAAGCACAGAAAGCTATCAGCCCCCTCAAAAATCCATTCTAGCCGCAATAAATGAAATCACGGGCCACCCCAACCAGGAGTATTCAGTGGCTCCTATCGGCTGAAATGACAACGTCACCGAGTGAGTGACGTAAGATAGGTTCTGTTTTTCTAAGCTGGTCTGTACATTTCACTGTTGTTTACATGGTTCAAATAGAAGGAAAAACCAACCGGAAAAATGTCTTTGACTGTATGCGGTGTGTGAGCATTGCAAGTGTATAAATCTTAAGTGTGCATAAATGCTGTGAACTATAATCACAGTCAATCTAAACCTATCTAGTATAAAATTAATTATCACAGACTGCTCTCACCGTTAACAATGGTGATAAATATTCGGAGGATATTTTTTGTTCACTACTACTTTACCTCAATCAGTGCTAGGCATGCCTCTTTCCGGACATGTGGTGACATAAAATTCTAATATTTGCAATACCCGAACTGTTAGGAAGTATTGAAATTGCACCCACTCAGAACTGCGCGAACCAATGTAGCAAGAAGGTCAAGATTACGAAATAGCACGTTGATGGTATTGCCGAACTGGTTTGTATAAATACTTTGAGTCACAGAAAATAATTAGTAGACTAGAAGTTAGCCAATCCCAGGGAGCCTTTGCCGTACCTATTGTCGACGATCCTGATTGGTCGAGGCTTATCCGTGTGCGTAGCAATGAAACTGTACCTGGCCGTATCACGTGTGACTGCGGCTGAATCAGCAGAAAAATCCACATGCTTGATTGCTTTTTCAAGATATGGATAGTTCCTATGGTTGTGAGGCATAGGCTACTACTAGTGACTCGTTTAATTTCCCCAACTGCCCTTGAGCCCAAAAGTGGATAGTGATTTTCGAAAAGGATCCGGTCTGATCTTATAGTAGAGGAAGGGCTTAGAGCTAGATGATCAGTGAAAAGTGACCCACAGTGCAAATTCCCAAATGAAACTCATTCACCCATTGGGTAGAGTGTGGGAAATATACCGGGGAACTTTCATCCATCGTCAGTACGCTGAATAGCCTAGACCTATTGATTAGTTAAAATTGGCGACAAACTGAACGGTGAATATGGGCTAGTGTGGCACAGATTTACTTAGCATTTGCCAGAGTTTCTAAATCACATACTTTTAGGTGTTTACATTCGTGCATGCCAGCGGTCGTCTAGCTGTCATCATCGGAGAGCTTCAACATTGGCAGCCCGAGTACGGTAACCTTTCACTGGCTGCGGTTCCCCTCATCATACAGTTATGAAAGGGATTAAAATGTTGCTCATTTGTCTACTTACTTCACAATAAAGTCGAGTATTAGTTCCGTGACAGGAAAAAGGATATTGGCAAATGAATTACTGCATTTAAAAAATGAGAAAGGTGTGCATTTTATAAACCAGGCAACGAGCTTTCGGTAGCGTTTATTCATGTTTGATGACGGGAGAAATGTAAAACGTCTTTTAGGGGGGCCGTTTAGCTTTTGAAAGAACCACCTAATTTCATATAAGAACTTGAGTGGCTTAGCTAAACAAGGCCTAGAGGGTATTTGAGTGTTGAAGAGCACGGTGAATGAAAAGTAGCCATACCTCGTAAACGTGGTAAACGAAGAAGTGGTTTTATTTTTTTGTCGTCGTTTTGACTGGCAATGTTATTGTTGTCGTTGTTGTTGTTGTTTCTACCACCGTTCTTTTTGGTCACTGTAAGCCGATTCATTTGGAACCAACCAGACTTATGCACAGCTATTCGCAGGAAAGTCTGAGTGTGCCGGAGCTGTCGGTGCAGACGAAGCGCAACATTTGTTACTGATTTTTCAACCCGTACCAGCAGCGCTTTGTTGTACTGACGACACCTTTATTCTCGGAAATAATCGCTGTGCTGTGAGCAGTGTCCAGTACGCGTGCCCATACTCCATGCCCTGTGCTAACCCATGAAAAGGCCACATATTACTAAGCCTTGTGGTAACGGGACCCTTAACTAAAAAACTTGATGAATTTCTTAAAATAACACTTTCGCTTTGATGGTGAAGTTAACTTATCATGGGCTTTTTCAGACGGATTCAAATACGATTCGATTATCACTGAGCCAGTGCTAAACTATTACTATATTATTCCGTCTTATCGCTGCTAATCATCAGCTTTTGTGAGGAGAGTGCTCGTAGTGCGAGGTGCAACCATTTGATGATATATCGTGCCCCCTTGGATTCTGATGTGAAGTAGCGCATCAATATCACACGCCCATGGCGGATGCGTCAGTGGAGTCGAAAGTTGTCCTCGGGGGCATTGTGATAGAGTCACTAAAATATACCCACCCCCTGAGAATTAACGCACCGAGTGCTTGAGCAAGGTAGTCGAACTTCCGAAAGGCAGACGATGTCTACTTGTTAATCATGCAGTGTTAGTATTGTAATGCTTAGGCTGCCTAGATCTACTAGAGTCCTCACATTCCAACAGTTTGTGTGCGTGTGTTTTTACTGCGATAGATGGTTCCAGCTCGTTGTCTAGTCACCTCGACTGCTGGGGTTTGAGGTGCGTCGCTAACCTGGGACTCAGTAACAAGATGTGAGTGGCAAATTAGATAATTATCGTAATGCGCACTCGGCTCAGTGTATGCGTATGCATTTATCAGCTTGCTTTGCGGAGAAACTTCTATTCACCATGAGGAATATTGTTTTCTTATTTAGCTCAAAATAATAAACAAGATAAAGGATGTGAATTTGGCGTGGATGTGAATAACTAGATTTTAAGTGGCAGAATGAAGTTAAAGTTAGATTTTTTCTTTAGAAACCATAATCGGCCCGAAATATGCAAAGTGAGGCAAGTTAGCCAGATTTTAGCACACTTCGGTCTCATTCACGAAGTAAAAATGAGTCTATTTTACAAGATATTCATGCCAAAATGACGGAAACATATTCAGAAAATAAGCTGTATTATCATTTCTGATGTGTTGTTCTTTGTTTACTGGCCTGAGTTTGTCTACGAAGTGATCATACGATGGAAGATGTATCGAATGTTTGACTGATGGCCTTTTTTGTTCACGTTAGAACACTGGCTGAGATGCCTCTGTGAAATAGCAACATAATTCGTTTTTACTAAGCTACAACACTTCACAAATTAGAAAAACAATTGAACTTCTCGAAAAACCTCATTTAAATAATCTTCACATAACGTACTTTTTGATGCGTGCAGAGAAGTTTCGTTTTTGTACGTTTGCATTCGTACCAAGTCGTTTCAAAGGGCGCTCAAACGGATAATTTTGGACCTACTCGTTAATAATGGTATTCCGAAGAATTTCCCTAGCACTAGATATTCGCTTGACTTGTGGGTTTTAGATGCATTTATTAAATGTAGTTTCAAACTACTTTTTCGGCCTTCGCATTCGCATCACTCATGACATTAGAAAACACCGTCGACTGTATTAATGGAATCTTTTACAAATGAAAGTTAGTGATCCACACAAAGCCGGGAGTACGTTACCATAAATGGTATTTTAATTTTCCGTAAAGATATCATAACTTATGACTTGCAGTTTTGCTGTCCTGCTCTGAAAAGGTATCAAATAGAAATTCAATCCTCCAACCGGTTTCTTACCAGCTAATCAATTGAAGCTGTCGTAAATTGATAAAAGTGATTCAAGTCAAGTCAAATTCAAGTCATAAGTTCATTTGAATAAGCCGTACAAATAGGTGCGACTGAAGTTGCACAACGTTTTAGAGACAACCGTTAATGAGTCAAATGAAATTTCTCCCAGATCAGTTGATTACGTGGAGAAACTTCCGGAGGTGTAACGCCAACTCTGCAGAATCTGAATGCCCCGCCGGCTAATGAAAAGAAGTAGACTTTTTACGTGAGACTGAAAAAGATACCACATTCTATGAGGAAATGTTTGCCAATAGCGATAGATACTAATCGGAATTGGCCGACTTAGTGTCACCGATTTGGTGGTTGGCACATAATACAAGAACCGTGAATGTGTGGATAACCACAGCCTCTTCGAATCGTATATAATTACTTGTTGCGAAAACTCGTGTGTCGACCGGCTGTAACCTTACTCTACCCGTATACGTAATATAAGGGTAGTCAAACAGATGAAGGTACCCTTATGGAGTACAATAGATACCCGCTTGACTACCAGGACACAAGCATGAGGAGTTGTAAACAGATGCTTGTTTAGATCCGGAAGGAATTGCTGACAACAGTGTATAGGCCAGATAAATGTGATGAGTTTTATTCCGTGATTTCCTTCTGGTTAATCAAAGCCTGTGCATCGTAAAAGAACGGTTAAGAACTATATTACCAAGAGTAAAAACAGATCAACCGCAACAAATCCGCATTTTAAATACTGAGTGGTCTAAAGTTAGTGTCTGTTATCTCTCAAAAAGGTGGTTATTCGGTGCTGGCTGGATATAGAATGAACACGATTTATGGAAGCGCTGTCTTAATTCAATTATGGAGACAAGCTGATGGCAAATGATGCACTGACTCATCGAAATGACCATTTGGTACTATTCAACGTTATTCCACATGACTTAATGCATTAATTACTTTGCATGCACTCATCTGTCAATGGGTCTCACACTCATGCCAAGTAACGTAATCCTAACTGGAATTTTTATAGTAAATAAAAATATTTTTAATTGTACATATATATACAGAATTCTAACCATGACTGAAAAGAAAAGCCGATGAGTATGGTCGCATTAATTAAAAGGTTTTGGCCAACCGTGAAGCAATTTACTGTTCATCACGGGAACGGCAGTTGTTTACTGACCGTCGATTGCCTCAGTGTATTTGAGATGGAATAACCAAGGAAGTGTAGGGGAGATCGCATTGGTACCCCACACGAAATGGAGTTTGATTCTTGTGAAATCAGACTGTGATCTAAACTTGTTCAGCAGAAAATTCCAGGACATCCGTGGGGCTGAAAGCTCGGGCAATATATTGCCAGCCTTTGAAACAAGGATGGTAATCAGAATATCCTTTGATGACTACGATGATCAATTTTTCATCCTTCTTGAGCTCAAAACACTTGATTATCAATAAGGAGTGGACGATCCACTTAAAAAGCGCCTCTATGCGGTCGGTCTTTCGTGGCTAAGTTGATGGGCTCAGAAATTGCACCATCGTCAGCGATAAGATCTAGTCTGATACCCAAGAAATATTTCAATCAGCCAGCTAGATCAGCGTTACCATCCAAACCGTGGAAGAATATGTATTTAGCCAAATGAACCAAATTAACTTATTTGGTTGAAAAATAAGCTTAAACAGCAACAATAAAGACTGCGTGCTCTGCGCTCTAAAGATCGCTTAAAAAGGGGCAAATTTCCTTTGATGAGCCCAAGTGAGGATACCGTTGAAGAAAGAAGAACACACTTCACGATTAGCTTTCATGCGTGATTGGAAATGAAAAGCCGCTTACGAAAGAGGGGACCGAATCCGTCGATAAAGAGGTAGGCCCGTGTAGTTTGTTCAGTGTCTTAAACACGCGGCGCTTCACTTACTACAGAGATTTACCTAAAGAACTTCAAAGCTGAAACAATGGTTTGTTTGTATCTATTATTATTGCTGTCATTATTGCGTCAACGTTATTTTGAGCACGATTGAAAAAAAAATGTTCTTCCTTTTCTTACATACTGAACGCAAGGAACCACTGCAGGCAAGTACGTGACAGTGAACAAGATTTTCTTATTAGGCACTGCAATGCCATGACGTTTCATTTCCTTGAGGAACAGACTTTTATCATTTCTGGACTTTGTATTCATATTCGTCCCTTACAAACACGTGCCAGTGCGGTACACGTAGCCGACAGCACTGCGTATCTAAATATATATATTCGTCAAAGTGACTGTTTTCAGAAATCACCATAGTATTTACAGTTCTCAATGAGAACCCGGAAAGACATGTCGTACCTTGCATGCATCAAGTTGGCTAGTAAATTCGACAGTTCAGTATATTTCAGACCACCTTACAGAATGGCAGTTGTTTGCCCGAATGAACGAACACCTAGAAAAGAGCCTATTGCTCTGCTGTGCTGATCTAATTGTGAGTCTTATTACGTCATCTGTTCGTCAACAGCAGCAGCATTTTCTGGCCTTATACCACTCCGAAAAAGAAAATTATTGAGAAAACTGCGAGGTCATGATAATCTTCAAACTCCGACCGCGTTTTCTGCTTACAGAACTGGTTCATGAGGCAATTTCTAATCACATTTTAATTTTCAGTCACGATTTTTTATTCTCCATTGTTGACTTGACTCACAATGATACTGCATAACAGTTTCAGGCATTTTTTCACAATCAGAAGATAACCTACGACTACAGCGCTTGACTGACCCGCTGTCAATTTTCCTACTATAACCTATCTTGAGTTTGCAAGTCTTACTCAAATTTCGACCATTCGAACTGTCCACCTAATAATGTGGACCAGACAAAAACTTACATATTAACAACTGACTTGGGGCACATCAAAAAAAAAGGCCATAATTATTTGTATTTATATTATTACTCCTAATTTTTTGAAAAGGTTCACAGAAACTGGACTTTTCTTTTATTACAAACGAACATATGAATAGAACATAAACGCCGGTTATATGTCAGCAAATTTATCTAAGCTACATTGAAGGGGCCTCGGGCAATTTCTCTGTTTGCTAAATCACTTCATATAAATCAGTCTAGCTCTTTGCGTGCTATGAATCATTGAGTGAAACAACGCTATACTGCTTCCTGCCTGAGCAAATCAAGTTTGATTACAATGAAATAAATAAATAAATATATGAACTTAAGGGATGATCTCCGCTAGCCATCTTCCCATTAGAAGCCCGCAGTTTTGCCTCCCAGATTTACGATAGCAGTTCCCTTGTTTTATAGCTACAACCCTTCAGTTTCGCACTTTTACGCACAAGCAGGAAGGTCGCCAATAGTTTAATGCTTGGATCTGTGATCTGAAGTTAACTTGCATCCGACTGCCATTTGTCATCTTTGAAGAAGAACATCTGCTTTTATGTTTCCATGTAAAACGGGAGTCTAAGTTTAATTGAAGTGACAAAATATTCCGTGCATATCACAAAAGTCAGTGGTTGTGCTATGAACATTGACTCTCGTGAGTACGAAAAATTAATCTCTAATGTGGGCAGTAATTCGTGCAGCTAACAGTCGAATAAAATAACTTTATGGCTATGCTTGTGTCAAGAAACAGGTATTTGCAGAATGTTATTCTGGCAACTGAAGCCTTCCTCCAGAAGCTTTTTTGAATATTTGCTTGAGTATACAAGTGTAAGGCTTGAGCACACATCGCCACACCCATCTTCACTGATGTAAGTGTGGACACTTGTTGATCGACTCACAATTCCAGCTCGCCGACTTTTTTCAAATTTCTTCGTCCCTGCTGAGCGAACAGTTGCTACCCTCACGGAAAAGCTTTGCATCCGGAATACTACACAGAAAACTGCTTAAACTCCCGGTCATCGTGATATCCACAGGTTTTTCGAAGACATACTTATTTGCAATTGAGTAGTAGGAGATTAGATTTGTGTGATAATTTATGTAGTCTTCCCACAAGCCTCTAACAAAAGGACGTCTCACTTGGGGTCATAGGGTACGCAGACTAGGGTGTGTTCAGCAGACGTCTATATTCTGTATCTGGCTAGTTATGTATTGCTCAAGGACAAAGAGAATTCGCAAAAGGCGGGTGGAAATTACATATGATATTATTAGGTAAGCATAAGAGAGAAAATGAAAGCACTCATCTCAATGTCTATTTATTTTACCGTAGAACAAAGGAACCAGGGCAAGTCGACCGACTGTTTGCAGTAAAGCAGCCTCCCCAGACTGCAACCTCCCTGATGGGGATATGCTGTAAGAAAATGCTCTTCCTTTGACTATCTCCCTCAAGGAATGCAATATCTCTCCGCGCGAACCATTCAAAGTGATCCCCTTAGTTTTTCTTGATGGGGACTGCAGTGTACCAGATGAAACGTGGGAGTTGCACTTGTGTGATCTGCATAGAACGTAGAAAGAAAACTCGGTGAGCCGGAGGTCAGTCAGTGTATAATCAAACGACAACAGTCACTTCTATAAGACGGGAGTGGCAATCTCTGTGTGCTCCCGTTACGCAGTTACCCATATTGAAATTTCTCCTCTGTCCACTACTCTGAGACGATTCGTTAGTCAAAGGTCTCGGTGAAATGATAAAATGATAAGTCGTTTATTTGTGTTGTATAATAGATACGATAAAAATAAACTTAGTTTATGATCCTGATAATTTCAGTGGTGAGATAAACGGAGAGAATATATCAACTGAAACAAAAGGATGACTGTCCAATCACCTCCAACGAGTACCACAAGCTAGATGGAAGAGTCAGAGGGTACGACCAATAGTCGATGGGACTTTTGTGTGCGTACTTTCCCACCCACCTTTTACAATTGCATCGCTGATCGTTTCCTCTTGTCTTTCGATCACTGCTATTTCCCACTTTGCTGCGGACGTCGTGTACCGAACAGACCTCCCTCTCCCTTCGATCGAACACACAGTGTCTTTCAGTCAAGCCTACTGGACCTTATCCGAGTTCACGTTCCTGGGAGGACAATGGAGAAGATTGCACAATGGCACCAACTTATTATCTAACTATAAACACACCTTCCGTGACCGCTACTCGTTTGCCAGTTCCTTCTCGGGGAAAATGTATCACAATCTTCAGCGTAGGGAGCTTCAAGTGTACAAATATTAGTTTGCACTCTACATCCAAGCACGTGTACTTCCAAACACGTGACGCTCTAGCAGACTGCATGATATCATTATATAGCACTTTTTTAGATTGATTCGTCGAGAGGCAGAGGAAGCGAAAACCCGAGAAACTTACAGCTGAGTCAGTATCCAGATTGAAATTCACGATTTGCCTCCTACTCAATGCTGATGGCCCAAGCAATTTGTTAGAAAGACTATTTAGATAGGATGCTTTCCTTTCCTACCAAGCAAAGTTGTCTTAATGTGTTTATCAGACGACAAGGGTTTCATTTCGCAAGTCGGATATCACTTAACCTTGTATGCGAATCCCAGAGTGGTGTATCATTGTCAGTGAGTATGCGAAACCATGTATCTTGACAAGACAGGTGTCGTAACACATCCTGAATTGAATGCAATGTACAGTTGGCAAGTCAAGGTTCACACTATGACAGCTCTCAACCGCTCAAGGCACGTTTATCAACTATGTCCAAACATTTGATCATCACACAACGTTAGTCGGGATTGAGCCTTTCGTATGCTCTGCAGCGTAGAAAACGAGTGACGGCTTAGGCATCCGGAATTGGTTATAATCCGCCGATGGAATGCGCTGCTTTGCCAACAGGAAGATATACGTGTCACAGTGCTATTACTGTGGTGATACCCATCGTCGTGCTGCTCTATTCCAAGCATTGTATTTCCTTATGTTTCTTCACAACCATGCGCATAAACAGTGCACCTTTTCTGCAGTTGGCACCTGTCAAGATGCCGCAAAGTTTGTACTGGAGGTAAATAGCCCAGCTTTATTGTGTTTCACTAGTAAACAGGTTAAACTAACCAAACAATGATTGTAAATTATTTGTTCTTCTCCTAATGTTATTTTAACTCGAGACAATACTTAAATCACTTACAAACAACTTGCGCAATGTTAACTCTATTAGTTTTACTTGAGTTGGACAATATTTCTGCAAATAACCTACGTCCCTGAGTGCAAAATAATTTGTCCTCACTTAGCCACACTCATGAAATCCCTGGTCAAGCATGAACAACGAATGCAAAAAAAACATGTAACCGAAAGATCGGATTGTTCGGCACAAAATGCAATGACTGAGGTTTGATTACAACCAGTCAGTGTGCACGTAATCCACGGTTCATTTTTCGATTATTCTACTAGTCTTAGTTTATGCTGCTTGTCGGATAGGCTCGAAAACCAGAAAGAATTTTCTGTTCAGATACCGTACAATATTTTCCGAAGAGATGGATATGAACATAGCTCCCAGTCCCCAAATGAGCGGATGGTGCATGAGTTTTCTTGACTTCCAGAGGGCAACCACACTAACATTTCTGTATTATTATTTTCATAGTTGCTATTTTTCTTCCGGTTTCATCCCAATCAAGTTTAGTATGGTAAGAAAAAAATCAAACATTTCCTAGTTTTCAGTTCCATAACAACCATGTGAACTTTCATCGCTTTAGGGTAAATTTCTGCCTCACTTCAGTGGCAAATTTGTTAGGTCTTATACTAAACACTTCCTCCACTTGTCTGAGAGATTGAAATTCTTGTTTTCAGGTAAAACTTTAATCAATGTCGCTCGGGCTTCTTCACTCTAGCCGTTACCGTGACAACCAGTCCACACACAATTTTGGCGCACACTATGGAGACTAACATTGGGGTACGGAGACTGATGCGTTGGCGAAAAGGATGGTGTCGGTCCGCTAACGATTAGCGCGAACGTAGATAACTGGTTCAATCCTGTTTTTCGCCTGTTTACGGTACATGGGAACACAAAAGGAGGCCCCAAATAAAGTGGTCCTGAATGTCCTGTTGAAAGATGATGCGTAGCAATCTGGTCCAGTGGTTCAGTGACTCAGAGGACGAACAGTGAATTCTTAGTCACGCGACGTGTGGTCGGTAAATCATGTGCACTATGAAAGAATAACAGTCATGCTCCAGTGAACACATACTCCGTGTAATGGACATTCAGACCACAAGGTAAAAAACTGTAAATTAAGAACATATCCCCAGTCAGAAAGGGGTGCAAGTGCACACAGACGTGGTCGAGAGTAAAGTCCAACAGCAAAATGAGCAGAAGATTATATGAGGCTTGTGGAAACGGATCACAAATCACAATCAGCGGTCAAGAGCAGCGTAAAACTTTAGCTCAAGTTACTGGACACAGGGAGGGGGGAGGGCGGGGGGGGGAGGGAATGCCCACACGAACGAACAACACGAAAGGTCAGCTAAACAGACGGGAAGACGGGAATGACGCATGATTACGTGTGTACCATCCACGATACCATTTCGTGGCAAAACAGTGCCTCGGTGAACGGGGAAATACAGCAAGAATAAGGTAATATGGAAAACAAGGCTTAGTGGTAAGCAACATAACAAGGTAGGTAGATAACTGCCGTGTTTCACCGAATATGGGATAGTGTCCTACATTTATTTTTGTCCTAAAAATTGCATTAGGGCCTATTTTGAGGGAGGATATCTTATTCTTAGATATACCTATCTACATTTATTCACGTACAAAATCCTTTTATCCAAATAGTCATATCGTCTTCTGGATTTCTGCCATAAATCGCCGAATCACGAATTTGGGCCTGGAGTTTTGCCACTCTATCTCCTTTAGAATCACCGGCCCCTATCTCTCATGTACAGCAATAAAGCTTTGCTTGAATAAGCATTCGCTGGTCACGTAGTCTGTCTTTAGTGTATTTGTAACACAGCTGTCAGTGTATTATCTCATGAATTCTTCACTCAATTCACAACCTCGTCCTAACTAAGCATCACAAAGATTCCACGCTGATTTCCCTCCTCTCCTGTCTCAAAGTATTTATTTAATTAGCTTAAATGTTCTATAAAAGTTTTGTTCATTTAAATGTCAGGCGTCTGGAGGTATGAATTCACTGACGTGGAAATCATCATTCGATCTATTCTTTTCTCCGCAAGGATGTTCGTCTTGTCTTGGGAGTGACGGGTGCTGGCTGAACCCCAAACCAGCCAACCTCGTATAACGAGATGCAGTAGTAAACTGGCTCACGTTTTTATTACTGCTTGTGTGCATCAGGTTATTCGGCTGCAAGAAAATAAAAAATCCAGAAACTCTTTCAGTCTTATCTTTCTTTCTCTTTCTAATGAGTAGGAAGGCTGTCTCCCTCCGTTCAGGTAAACTGTCAAAATGCACGTAAAACGTGTTCTTTCGTAACCAGGAGACGAAATATACATTGATGAGGCCCTCGTGTGATCAACGGGCTTTTGAGTACCTAGGCTCATAAGCACTGCAATTTCGGCCTTTGTGTTCATGCTGAATAGTTAGTATTCGGAAAATCGGAAGTCTTTAGCAAAGTGCTTGAAGGCAAGCACACGTTTATTAAATTCAGTATCTGCCAGTTTGAACAGTGTTGTCGATGGTCTTAGAGACCGTGTATATCGCTGAAGAAAGCCATTCAGACAGCTCTGCGACGTTCTGAATTTTCTCGGTGATGTTTCATCATGTGATGAAATTGGTAAAGCACATGCCCGAATATCAGCCCTGAGCATGAACAGTCTATTGCTTTCTTGTAAGCAATCCAATCAAGGAGGACATCTTCCATTTTAGGAAACGACTTCCTCCAACCTGATCCACACTGGCACTCCATAGCATTTCCTTCTTCCGGCTGCTGACTGCGGTTATCGTACGCTGCTCTCCATTTTTGGACTATTTGGAGATCATGCTTTTTCTTTTGAAAAATTCCCCGTAGAATTCTTGTCCGGGGATCATTTTACAACTCCCTTCCTTTAATCGATGAAATAGCTGTTCATTTTTGCACTCATCTTGTTTCGACAAATCGAACTGCAACTGACCCGCAATCCAATTATTTTGACTGTCGTAATTCCATAATACTCGTTGGTCTGCTTCCGCCTTATCGAATCATCCGATAGCCGATGATCTCAACTGGCACTTATTTTTGGGGTAGGGTCTGCCATCTGAGTAGGTCTTATTATTGGGGGACACGGCATATTAGACGATAGATTAGACGAACTTGGAATCATTACAATAAGAGAGCGACTTTGTGTGAGTGGAGAAGACGAAACGCGTGAACGGGGACGTGGATGCGTGCACTGTTGCAACATTGGAGTGGACGTGACTACCGGGGTTCATGTCCGAGTGACACAATCAGATGAGGCCCATAAACTGACCGATCACAGATACCGGGTAAATGGCGTAGATAACATCGATCAACGCTGTCATGGCAACAAGGCTAGATAATGTGTGACACTGTGGTAGTGGGCAACCCAGTTTTTACACGGGTGTGGTGGCAGGTCGGATACAAGCGCAGTCCACTCGATCCAGGTAACTGGGTCAAATCCAAACATTTGGCCGGTGTTGGTTACATTGAGGATGACCTCCAGGACTAGGCAGAAAGTACATGTAAGAGCATGAGACTTGGTTCAGAGGGTGAATTTCAGCAATTAAATTGAAATCGGATGCAGGTGATGTATCCCTAGAACTACAGGAACAAAATGTATCTAGGGCAATCGAAAAGTCGTTGCCCGATCCACCTACACCAACCTTGCCATACACCAAGCTATTCATTGTTCAGCAGTCCAGTCTCGATCACTGTTCTGTTTCGGTTAACGTACTGTTGTAGTGCACGACACATTGGACGTAAAACGAGACATGTGACCAAAATAGTAATAACACTAACCAGTCTCTTTTCACGAAGAAACAGTCCAGACGATCTGCGGTGTAGCCTTGCAACACCAGCTTTACAATGTATACCACACTGATCTGTTGACAATTCTCCAATCACAGCTGGCTACTAGCAGTCATTATGCCCATAATTGCTTGTAGTGGCCGGAGTCACCGTGTTTTAACTGCTGAAACAGAAAGTAATGTAGTACCCTCTTTGTTATTATACAAGCCATTAGGCCCCACCATGTTTTCAAGAAACCGGATTTGCTGCCCACTTACCATCATTATCAACAGCTACGTATCTACTTTCAGTCACCTAGAGTAACGACGGGACATACTGATTTTCGTTGAGGTCAACTGCTATTGAGGGCATTGGAAGCACGTTGATAAGTGAACACCAACTTTTTTGACTTAGTCCTCATGAGCTAGGTTGAAAGACTTACTCGTCGACACTGAATTTATGATAAAATCACTCCATACAGGAAATAATTCGTTTAACAGGACTTACGCTTATCTTGTAACGATTATTTTGATATGTCTTTCACATCCTTCCTCAGCGTGCAATATCCACCTGATCGGGCAGAGTTTGGACGATGATAAAAATCGATCAGTCTATGACGAAGAAGAGAGTGTAGACTGTATGAGTCTTTCCATTTGAGGTCCATGCATCAGGACGTATGGCGGAACATCATGTCAAGTGATATTAGCTTAACCGAAGCATGTTATCGTATATGTGATGCCTTAATTCGTAATTTGTTTCTCTTTTTTAGCATGTAATCTCAGTTTTCGATGGACATTTTACTGTGCGTGGTGGCCGAATTTAACCAGAACCGGAGTATACAGTTCATGGTCAGTATTTGTCCACACCACGGCAAACTAAGCACATATTAAAGAAGTTAGCTGCACGTACTATACAAAGCCGTTCGGATGAATGGAAATGGGATTTCGAAACATTCCCAACAAATATTTCACTTTAGGTCCACGAAAATACAATTCGTTTCGTACTGTGAGTCTGTAAACGTTTCTACAACTCATGGTGATTAAAAAAGGTTTTCTACTGTTCAGCTAGAAACACTCTCTCGAATTTGTAAGCGCACAACATTGTTTGATAATTAAAATTACCAACACATTGTTCGCTGTCACAGAGAATAGATGTACGTGATCATAAATCTCTAAATGGTCCCACTGGTAAAAGTGGCAAAAACTGGAAGATTACAGACTGAAGCTCTTTCGGTCGAGCTTTTGCTTAAGTGCATGTATTTCATCTGAGGTGGCGGAAAGACTCTGTAACAATGAAAAGGAACATGAAATAAGACTTCGGTTGACGTTTCCAATTGTGGGTATTTTTCGTGCCCTGTTCATCAGCATTTTATTGCGTAGGATGTCAAGTTTTTTATTTTCTCGGAATGATACCACTTTGATAAATGACCCCAGCCGCATGGACAACATTTCATGATTGTGAGGGAATGGGCCAAGAACATTGCCAACGGACGACCTACTTCACTGGTCAGACAGCAAGCCATGGCCCATCCGGAATCAAGCACTAAGTCGGAGGCAGTGAAGCAGAAAGCGCGATCACCAGACCAGAATCGCCGACCAAGGCGGAGCCAGTCAAGCAATCAATGGACCAATCACCGGTTAACATATGTCTGAACCCATCAAAGGCAAATCAACCAATACGGGCTCAGACCTAAAGCCAGCCAAAGGGGCCATTTAGGTCCATCAGAGGACCCATAGGTTGTTGTGCGAGGGTTTGGTTATGATCAACACATACCTTATATAAACGATATATTTTGCACCAATAAATTGAAATGGTTCCAAGGCAGAAGAATCTTCTTACTAGGGCTACCGGGACTGACCAGAATTATCCAACTTGCGGACTATATTGTTAATGTCTGCTAATCGACTATTTTTATTGTTACTAGACGAGTAAAACTCTAGTGGTCAAATTCAGTTGGTACCGGTTCAAGTATTAGGGATGAGAGGGTAAACCAAACGTTTTATTTTCTATTGTGCTTAGTAAATAAATCGTCATTTGGTCTCATGGAAGCACAGACTAATTTGCCTGCAGAAAGTTTTTCCAGGCAAATTACATTGATAGTGAAAAACATAAAGCAATATAAAATACACAAATGATCTGTGAGTTTTTGTTAGGATTGGTTCTAAGTATGTTTGTATTCATTCGCATCTTGACTATTTATTACCCTCTATCACTGCCGTTTTGGATCATCAGATTGCACACAAGTCAAGGTAAGATTTCCGCTAGATAACCGGGCCGATTGGAGTAGCTTACTGCTCATAACCAATTCCAGATTGGTCTGAAAACTAGCCTCTCTCGAGCTTCGAAGTTTATAAATTTATGGAACCCGCCTTTAACAGGAAAGAATGTCCGTTTCCTTCAAATCATATGTAAGATATGGCACTCTGTATGATGGTGTAAAAACATGTCACAGTCTAACTAGAAGTATGCCAACGAGTTTGGAAGAAAACCAAGTCAATAAGATCCACAGACTAAAATGATGTGCGTCAATAAAAACATAGACAGGAAATCAAAAACTTCGAAATCCGAAGCAAGTGCCAGTTCCTATCAGGTGCCAACTGAGTCCGTTACTTTGGACATGCAACGAAAGAAAGCACGAAATAGAGAATCTTATGCAAACCCATCGCAAGCCAGTAGAGAGTATCTTTCACATACATCCATACTCTAGACAAATCTCGATCTCCAGACAAGATGACCTTGGTCACGTGTTTGCATCAACCGACAGAAGGACGAAAAGAGGGAGGGGCAGCCAGGCAGAGGTTAGGGCACAACACAAAAACAATAGAAAAATTAACCAGCTAACGCCCTTGTTGCTGTTCCTGTGCGAACGGAAAATTTGCTCCAGAGCAGAGGACGATTTGCGACCCAACAATAATGCGATGAATGCGGACGGGACATACTATTTTCTGACCACATACACAGAGCGTTCTGCTTACCTTACTGACAGGACATTTCCAACACATTTGCTCGACTCAAAGATAACTGAAATACCCAGTGAGAAAGGTAAGCAAGCAGCATAATCTCACACAACTGATTTTTATTGCCTGACCAACAGAAAAAGATAATTCACGTAGTTATACAGAAATTCTAGCGTGTTTGTATAACAACAGAATGTGATCCTCAAATACGTACACGTCTAATGTTTATCATATTTCGAACAATATAACAAAGAAGGCAAGACGAGTGAGGATACCTGTATTTGGGCGGTCAGACAAGTCAAGCCGGTGAAGTATGTACAATTGTTTATATAGTACTTTTTTCAAGCAGTGATCCAGCAACATTAATCCTCTGTTTGCCCGAGTATTTTGGCTGCTTCCTGGCCAGTTGCCTGTGGCCATTAGCCTGATTCTTTTGCGCATTATTTTCGATTGCTCCGGTTGACAGCTTCATCAGCAGCCCCTCACCTAAGTTAACTTCCTGGTTGTCGAAGATCCTGCTACGTCCTCCCTGCTGGACCCAAAGCCTCTTTTTATCTGTTGTGGGATTCTTCCGACGCAGTCACGGTCTGTTGTTTGACTTGTGGCTCTTGGCTGGTTGGCCCGATCGGTTTG
Source organism: Fasciola hepatica (assembly GCA_948099385.1). Lineage (NCBI taxonomy): Eukaryota > Metazoa > Platyhelminthes > Trematoda > Plagiorchiida > Fasciolidae > Fasciola > Fasciola hepatica. The sequence goes on from CANUEZ040000108.1 coordinate 2,777,500, forward strand.
ATATTCGCACCATTCGGTTGCTCCAGCGTTCCCCGCTACAGTAACAGTATTAATCGCAACACATGTGAAGGCAACACATACGACGTTCGAGTAATAGAAAATTTTTCATATCATACTTGTACTTTTCTCCCTTAGGGGTACGCAGATTCTTAAGGCTGTCCGAACTCACCTTCGACTTCCTCCTATCGACTCAGTTATATATACAGCTCTTGTTCTCTATCGACCTCATGCCTTTTACTCGTCACCACTCTGGAAGGAGATGCGGAAAACGTGGCTACTTTTTAAATATCGTGGGTCTTGAGAGCATCGATCTTGCTGTTGTTCAAACTGAATATTTTCTTGAATTCATTGAATTGCCTGATCTTGTGAACAATGCAACTGGCTGGCATATACAGTTCCGGAGTAAGCTATACTTTTGGCAGCTCAACTCTATCGTAGGCTATGGGGAACTGTGGTTATTCAGCAGCTGTCACACACGACACGTCCAGGTACAGCTTCGCAACCACGTACACGGATGAGCCTCAGCCAATGAGGATCGCCACGGACAATTCCGACAAAAGCTCCCTGTGATTGGTCATCTTCGAGTCTACCCATTATATTCTCTAATTAAACATATTTATACAAAACCCACTCTGCAATACAACTAACGTGCTATTGCGCGGCCTTCTTCCTTTAGCTACTTCCGTTCGCGTAGTTCTGGGTGGAGGCAATTTCAATACGGGCTATGAATTCAGTTCGTTACGATTACTACAGGAATCCGATGAAAGAATGTTAAGCAGTGTGAGATAGATTTATTCTCAAGGGTCTAGAACATGATGTTTCACTGGTCTTCATGAACATGATCGACAAGTGCTTGCACGATGTTTTTCACCATGTGACTGGTTCTCGCCATCAGCCCATTACCTTATTGGGTGATGGCAGCCTTCTGAATTTCACAATAGGATGTAAAGCACAGATATTCTTCAGTATTTGGTTTTTGAATGCCCATCAACTATACGAATTTAAGAAAGGTGAGACAAGTTGGCTGCATATCCATCCACAAAAAATAACATCAGCTACTAATAGTGTTCCTTTGATTCAACTGAATGGCTTTATGTCATTTTGTGTAGTATTGAACCACGGCTGAAATTTATCCATTCCACACTATCAAAGCATGCAAAGACCACGTCAAACTAGCACCTGTTCGGAGAGTAGGATCTTCAAAAGCCAAAGGCTGTGGCAGGGCTTTTGATTGTGGGTTGAATGTCTTGATACGTTCGTATAAATCACATTGTTGGTAATAATCCATCGCATTCCCGTCGATAAGAGTTTGCCATAATCGCTATCGTACGTCCGCTCAGTTCTTCGTACGCCTGCAAGAACTAATATGAGTGAATTCGTGAAAAGGTGCATTGCACAGTTCACTGCAACACCACTGCTATTCGGGCAGATGGACCGTCGGTTTTGCGCCAGTACAAGATAAATTTTCCGATCACGCGTTCTATGGACATCGGGTGGTTGTATGTTGCTCACGCATCTTGGCCCAAGTCAGCTTTTGCTTACATTTTGCAAACAGGGATTATTATCCTTGGTGTTGAGTCCACTTGTTTTTGTCAGCTGTCAACCAATTTACAGAAATCGCACTTTTTCTTGGGATTGGTATCGCATCCTTCATTTGGTTTTGTCGTTCTGTATTTCACGACGAAGCTGACTCACGAAGAAGTCTTTTTTGCATCTATTCATGCCACTGAGCAATCACTCTTATTGTTAAAGCCAATGGAGGGCATGGGCATATACTAGAAATGGCTCGAAGTGGTTTAGAAAATACACTTACGTCCATGTTTCTTTATGCATCGTACAAAGCCTGCGTTCATACTTGTCTAGCACTGGGATTGCACATGTAATCACACGTTCAACTCAACCTTATAATTCAGAGGGCAAGGCCCTAATGTCCAACTCATAGGCATCTATGTCAAGACTTCCGGGGTGGCCACATTGGGAGGTGAAGTTAGATCACTCATCTTAAAGAATGCATTCATTCATTCTTATACATGTTCGAACTTTCTCAGTCACTCGTTGTAATGATGCTACAAATCTTACAAGTCTATGCACATACTCGAGAGTAGCTGGAGGCCAGGTTGAGGGTCGAGAAGCTTTCAGATTCACTAAAAACTTCAATTGTGAAAAAAGAAAAGAGTCAAGTTTAATGACAGAGTTCAAATTCCTACGGTCGATGGAAAGCCTCAACGAGTGGGCTGATTTTTACGGGTACAATGATTGATGCCCACTATATGGTTAAGAAACAGATCATCTTTTTTTCCAACATCTTTCTCAACACCTACAGCAGTTCAGCTTGATGATGAACGTAATCTTACGACAGGCCCATCGGAATTTCGATGATCACCGGTTTCAATAGCACACCTTGGAAAATTCAGTGTTCCTGGTGCGCACCGAGTAATATTGAACAAGTCGCTGAAAATATGCAAAATAGAAACCATAGACGACTTATCGGAGAATCACATAGCAACACGTACAGCTACCGTTGATTGCGTACCACCTGTGACTGAGTATTCATTAGAAGTAACGACTCAGAGTCTATGAAAGTGGCTATTTTTTTCCGGAGGTCCATGGTAGCACGTAGCTTCGGAAATTATCTCCGTGCAGAACTATCCAAAACCAATGAAGCTACGAGAATTTGATGCTGCATAGTAGGCCTTAGCAAAATCCAACTTGTGAAAACCATTCATTTAGCCGAAGTTCGTTTGCTACTGACAGTGACAACAGTAAACCAGCCTGTTGGTTTGCACAAATTGCCCTCGACAACGTTCGGGTTAACAAGTTTCTCCGATACTGACCAGTAATCGAAGAGAATGACGACGCATGAAACCTACCTAGAAGAATGGACGCAGAAGACCCAAAAAATGCGTATGAAAAAGCAACAAAAGTAGGACCTCGGAGCTTGTGACTGCATCGTTTTGTACGACGACCAAAAAGGGCACAATGTCTGCAATTCTTCCGACCGAAAGAGAGCGGCTGCCTCGAATAGGAAGCAGATGTGGGTATGATATTATGGCAGCGTTTGCGATGAATATCTTACCTCATTTGTATGAACCTCCAAGGTAATTATGATCTCTAAATCTGTTCATGACTTAGATCGTGATGTCCGAATGAACTTGGAACGAACATGGGCTAATCGTACTCGCAGCTGGGTCTAGTTTCCTGTTACGGATTTGATGACACTTTTATCGGAACCTTTGTTTGCGAGTAGTGCCACATTTTGAAATTGTTATTCATGCTGGTGATATAAGCGTTTATCACCCTATAGCTAAGAGGCTGGAATATCGCCACCACCGGTTCCACTGGTGGTGGAGAACTTTCACAGTTGTATTCGCACACTTTCTTTATCAACTTGTCACGATTAGTTGTGGCCTGTTTTTTACTTCTTCATTCACTTAATTGGTATGATTTCCGACCGGGGTCCCTATTGTGAGATGACAACCAGAGCAGCTGCTCACAATCTGTGGTCAGTGATTGTTGAAATGAACTGAACTGAGATAGCCGACAGTTGTCGCCCAGCTAATTGCAGTATCTGACCGATTCGAACCTTAATTGGTTCTATGACACTGTACCGGTTCGTACTACCAGTTATCCTGAACAAAGCAGAGGTTCTTTGAGCCCATGGAGTATGCTACTTCCAATGCACTCACTCGCAAAAGTATGATGAAAATCTACCAATACTGCACTTTACATACGGCTATTCCCAACTCGGATTGGAGCAACAGGTGCTGGAGCAAATTAGGTCAAAAAGGACCAAATGGACTCGTTTGGGATGTCAGTGAGCCAATGCACATTACGTTTTGAGTGCATAACTGAAGATCGTGAAGAAGAAAGTCTGGGATTTGCATGCCAGTCAGTCTTGACTGCTTAATTTGAAGCTTGTATAATGGACAAATTGGTCCGGTCACATTCACTCAGCAATCATATTCAACAAAGTATGAAAGCAGTTCTCGTAGCAGCTTTTAATACCCTAATGTTCACTTTCTGCTGTAAGAAGTAATCAGGGTTTCTCCGAGTAGTTTCGGATTCTGCCAGCGAAGCACAAATGTTGCTTTTGTAAGTAAGCGGAAAAGCGGTAGAGTGGCATACGCCTTCTACTCAGTATGCACTGACCATTCCGCCAAGTCGGCAGTAAGGTGTGCAATCAACAAAATCAATAAAAGTTTGGACGATGAGGTGATTCGTAATGCGTGACATGACCTTTGACTGCACACAAGGTGCAAGCTATGAAATGATCTTGTGCTTAGGCTGGTTGCTAATGAGCAGAGGGTAGGATTGTATAATACAAAAAGTGGGCGTGTTTTCAAAACACTCTGACTAGGATCTTTCAAGATAGGTAATCTAAACAAAGATGAAACAGCAATAATCAACAACTGACAGAAAACCTCTGATGATCCTCGGAGAAATGTCTTGGACAGTGGTTTAGGAATAAAGCGGTTTCACTGGTAAGCTTTTCCACAATTATTGTTATACCGTGAATCGAACTGCCCGTTATGGTATCAAAGATAAACGACAACATTGATCACACAGTATGAAATAGCTTTATTGAAAGTAATATGTATACAGAGAACAAGGAAATAGCTGAGCACCCATTTACCAAAGTTGAAGGCCTACAGTCAAAAGCAGGCTGGGTTTCACGCCAGTCGATGGAGTATCGATCTAATCGTCATCCTTCGATAGGTGCTAGGACATCGCTACAAATTCCAAAGACAAACGATCAACGTATTCACAGGCATCCTCGCCCGCTTCCACTCTCTCAAGAGGACTACACTGCTTGCTAATAAATGGACTACCTGAGAAGTATGTGTCCTTCCGCAAAGAGTTATATCATCACACGTCAGGTTGGTTAGGGCTTACGGCCAGCTTATGCCCCCTCTCGTCGTCTCCAGTGCAGTACGACAAGGTTGCCCTATATCCCCATTTCTCTTCAACTTTGCATAGAGGATGTACTACGGAATGCTTCGTGTGATCTTTCAAACAACGGAGTTCAACTGCTCCCAGAGAACAGAATTTCCACTTGGATTATGCTGATGATATCGCCTTTCTGAGTGACAATGGACAGGCAGTGCAACATGTTTTCGACGGTTTTGAAATTGAGGTATCGGAATGCAGTATGTGTCTTTCGGCCTCCAAGTGCAAAGTGCATTTGTAGGGTTGCTGGGAGCTTGTGCCTGCACTCATCCTTCGTAGTGATCAGCTAAAATTATTCGATAGCTTTAAGTACCTGACAAGTTTGAATACAGATGGAAGTTCCGTTTCGGAGGAGAGTACGTGACAAACAACGAGATCTAGAACAGCTTCCTTCAACCTGCGACACTTATGGCGATGCCGTGACATTTAGTTCTCTTTCCGTGACGGGTGAATAATTCTGCGGTTTGTAGTGTTTTACTCAACGGTGATGAGATCTGACTACTTTGCTTTGAGGATATTCGGCTTCGTTCCGCGTTCGAGAACTGATGTCTCCGAAGAACAGCTTGCGTCTGGTGGGAACATCAAGTGAGTAATGACAAGGTGGGCCGTCGTGTGTTGGGCGCGAATGGCCGCCCTTTTACCGAAGTGGTTGTTCTACCCTACTTCCGGTGGCTCGGTCATGTTTTTAAATATCTGACAATCGTCTACCTTCATTTGCTATGTTGCCACGAGTTCGGCAAGGATGGACGAAACAACGAGGCAGTAAGGTCATAACATGGGGCATGGGTTGGTGTATCAAGCCTTCCTGGTTGGGGTTCAATGACTGAGGATTATCCTTGGTGTGAGACGTCGACAGCCATATTTCAGAATAGACGTCAGTGGTGTGAATGCTATTTGGTCTGTGTGTCGAACCCTCGTGTCCCATAAACACTTCAATGTCGGTAAGACAGACTAGATGATAGTGAACACCCAAAAATACAGGATGAAAAAGCAAAAAATCTCATCTAACTGCATTTTATACACTATTTTACTTGTTCCCCCACTTGTGTACCTGCTTTTGCTGCGTTGGTACCATGCTTGCTTTGAAACCGATATATATATATATATATATATATATATATATATATATATATATATATATATATATATATATATATATATATATATATATCTTTCTGCTGACAAAGTGAAGGTTTTAATCGCACCGTGGAATTTTCTTGGTAAATCACAGCAGTTTGTCATGAACGGAACAGCCAGTCGAAATCAGGCTTTTGGTTCTAATTTATAGAGATTTGAAATTCCCGGCAATCTGCTTTTTACTTTGATCATGCTTACAGCTGACTCCAAGGTATCATGCATACTTCGAGCCACTGATTTTGACATTTGAACCACTTCTTCCCGAAGTACTTTTCTATATTGATTTACGACATCAGTTTACTGTATTCTAGTACTTTGATCTTGTGGAAATTGAATCGACCCGTTGATGGAATCATTTGTTTATGTGGATATAAACAATAGATTAGATTTTGTAATGAATCTGTATGAAGTATGAGCGTTTGGCTCATCATAGAAAACCATGAAAGTCATTTACAGTTGGTTCATCCTGGTTACTAATCATCAGCAGTGCGCATTTGCTAAGTCTCGAACACGAGGTGTTCGACTCACTCGTTCATTCTGGGTTCCAGTCCCATCGGATGTGCAATGCCGATGATTTCTATCATTGGTATATCTGCATTTTATTTGTTTGACTTTAGGCTTGAATAATGGACTCTTCAAGGTCGAAGGATATTGATTTTTTTGATTAAACTCTCAGGGTGCACATCTCTGTTGGAGAGTTCAACTGAAAGCTTGCCTCTGGTGGGCGCATTGAGGTGGGCCGTCGTGTGTTAGGCTCAGATAGCCGCACTCCTAACGAAGTGATCTCTCTACATCACCTCTGTTGGCTAAGACATGTTTTGCGAATGCTTGCCCATCTTCCACCTTTCCGCGCTCTGTTCATACTTGCTGGGCCTGGCTGGAAGAAGCTACTCAGCGATTAGACCAAGACTTGGCTGAGGTATGAAGAAGCTGGTACCAGCAGAGGCTTCGGTTGATCCATCAAGGCTCCCTGGTTGAATCCCAAGGGATGAGGATTGTCATTGGTTAGCGAGGTTGAAGGACAAATCTCAGAGGAGAAGTCATTGGCGCAAATGTTGTAAGGTCTGTCTGTTGAACTCTCATTCCCTATAATCACAAAAATATCACTCAGACTAAACGATAAGAAAGCCTCAAAACGTGTGCGGTGAAAAAAGGTCACGACATAACTTTTACTTTTACCAACTAATGATTATTCTCTGAAGTACATTCCTCCAGAAAGTATCTACATTTTTTCTTGATGCTTTGGCACCCTGCTTGAGTAAGACATTATATATATATATATATATATATATATATATATGTATCTGTGGTACAGTGGTTCGTGCTCCGCATCCTTGGTGAGGTAACTTTTACTGCTGAATAGCCACAGGGTGCTTCCATGAGCAGTTTCACTTTGAATGCGTGACCAGAAGGTTCTTAGTGTCATTTGAAAGACGTCGATGCTCAGAAATTGTATTACACCGTCTTTTCCAACACAGTCAGATATGATAAACATAGCAAAACCTGACAAAGTACATCACGGGGTAAGTCAAGCAATTTGAATGACAGAGTTTTGTTAAAATCAGTGAAATATTGACTGATAAATGGCACATGAATTTTTCAGCTGCAACATTCACTTTTGTGAATCTTTCTCAAGGAAAAAGAAATTACATTGATCAGAAGTTTTTCGTTGTCTTGGTGATAACATAAATAGGAACCAGACATTTTTTTCTGTCAGACTAGTGCATATTGATTTGTTCTGTTTTGCAAAATGGACCAAGAAGCATCTTTGTAGTTTTGCCGTTGCGACTCCATTATTGAGGGGCAGAAAGAAGTCTGAAAACCAGTAGTAATGGTAATAATAGTGGTAACAATATTCGTTGTAATAATCACGCTCACACTATGAAATGCTTCGCCTACAACCAAGCATAATCGATTCTGGTTTCCTACCCCCACCTTTAAGCTATAAAACCAGCGTCAACAAGAGAAATCATTTGGTTTCCACATCTAGTCGCCCTACAACTGACGTAAGAGTCGTATGTGAGCACAAAAGGGTCTTCACTGATAGCACAATGTTAGGCAGCCATAACCCTACACTCCGCATGATTATTATTATTTCTTGGCTCAAAATGTGTCGGAGCACATACCCCAATGGTTGGCAAAATCAGTGACGCAACGCAATGCGGCCGCAAAAATTGACGTCAAATCTCTGATCTCTTCAGTTTCAAAGCACTTAATTGCATCAGGTCAGAAGGATGACCTGACGAAATCCTTCATAGTGTTATTACACAATCCCAAATCGAACTTGCTAGTATTCTGTGAAGCGATGTTTATCATGATGCATCAGCCAGTGCTTTGCGCACAAAATAGGTTGAAACAAAATGTTTGTTTGCCTTGGCTCTAATCGAACAGACTTCTCCCTCCCCCTACCGAAAGCACTGTCATAGTTTTCAATCCAGCCCTTTCTAGTTTATTGTTTTTCTAGCTGTATGATATATAAATTTAAATGTTTTACGTAGACTGTAGACAACAGTAAGCGAAATGCTTGCATCTCGCGACTTGAGTCTTCTTCAGTTCTCAGGAATCTCTTCTTTTTGTGCGCTACTATCCGCTAAATAGATGATTTAAAGAGGCTATGTTGATATATGTGCTAACTCATAGAATCGATTCATTAGCCCTTTATAGACATAGGTGAAACGCAGTTCATAAAGACCAATTTACCGACTCACTTTTGCGGCTGTACTTTTTCGTGACCTTAAAAATAATCTCAATTACCTTCATATTAATCTTAGTTATTTAGATTATGGTACAACAAAGACATAACACATATAGAATGAGCAGGCGGCAAATCAAGGGCTGCCTACGGGAGAATTATTTTAACAGTGTCGTGTCAGCGCACAATCCCCAGAATTATCCCCGGTCAGTGGTTCCTCGATCGTTCGGTCCCACGAACGAAGTGTGGAAACACTTTATATAGCATGGGGCAAGGAATACACGGTCACATATGATGGTGTTATTGATTGCCCATTTTGGTGCACAAAAGTGATTGGCTAAGTCGGATCACAGTATGTCATAAATCTGATTGGTTGGTGGGTTGATGTGAAGGGTAGGTGGCTGGTTGTCTGTCAGTGGTCGATGCGAAAGGTGAGGTGTGATGGGCTGACTGGTTTTTGAGCACACGCGTCACGACTTCACTGCTATGTGGGATTTGCGAGCCTTGTCACTGGTTGGTATTCACAAAGCACTCTGTCCGTGGATTGGAAGGATACGGCAGCCGCTTTGCTGACAACGTTTTCAGGGGGATTCCCGACTCCCTGACAGACTAGGTTCGGGACTCTGGCCACAATTTTTGAGGTTCAGTTTGACAACCTTCTGGTATCCACAGCTCACATGAATTCTTTGCGCACATTAGCGCACACCAGTGACAAAACTAATCATACCATCCAAAAATACAAGAAGGACGATGGCACAATTTCATCCAGCCGTATATCGACAAACCTGATTTCGGCCGCATTGCAGCAAGTAGCCTCTATTACTCTCCGTAGATATACCCCAGAGAGCGATGAAGAACAAGCCGACCTTCTTCCCGGCAGAGGGTGTTTTGGTCAAATTTTCGGCTTCCATGAGAGATCTGAGCTCCACTACAAATCACTGACCTGCGGTAGTCATATTCTTGGGAATCTTCCGTTGATGAAAGGGCCTTCTGGGATTGTCTAATCACATAGTGGATGGCTGATGAGACATCCAGATTAGTGAAGGGCATTATCGTTATATTTCGGGCACAGTCCAGAAAAAAGGCTCGTTGTCATCTTTGTTTTCACTTGGAAATAGCTTGTGTCAGGGTGGCCAGTTCTACACTTAGCGTAAAGATTTATTGAAACTCGACATGAAAATTCAGCTTACCTTATCAGGAAGCTTTATAAAACAGGTCTAGTCCAGATCCCATGCTATCTATCACAATTCTTTATCTCGTATGTAAAAAACAGTCCATTTGTTTTGCATGCACTCTGACCATTTTTTCCGCACAGGCCATTACCCTTGGTCTCCACACACGTGTGATTATCGTTCATTCAAACCCATTGCGTTACACAGTCATTCACCTTGTTTCTTTGTCAAGCATGGATTGACCTTAACTAACATCTGTCTGGGGCCAGTTCGCCGATCCTATTTGTTCGTGTCGAACCCTGATTCCTAACAGATCTTACCTCTTACGTAACCTTCCTCCCTCCATTTGGTGTCCATATATATATATATATATATATATATATATATATATATATATATATATATATATATATATGCACACAGATTATTCCACCTATAGGATGAGTCACAAAAACGACACTCACTTTATTATAGTGTCGCTCAGGTCGATTCTACTCTGGGGTGGAGCATGGACGTTCAACACAAAGTTACTTTTCAATCGATTTATTTGCATAAGGTGTCGGTGGTATTGATGAGATCTGATAACGTATGCAAACGAAGCTAACGTCAAACGTGATTAACCCTCGAGCTTCGTTATGACTTTGTCCGATCTTTACCCCAATTGTGATGGGTGAATCCGATCGGGCTACCTTTAGTCTACCATTTCGAGCCTACTAAATTCAACTTGGTGCCTCATAACGAAGCTCGAGGGTTAATCACGTTTGACGTTAGCTTCGTTTGCACACGTTATCAGATCTCATCAATACTACCGGCATCTTTTGCAAACTAATTAATTTGTACCTTATGTGGTTCTTCACTCCAAGTCTCAGGGTCCGTTTGCCGGTTATCCCTGATAGCTAAGAGAGCCTCCGTGGCTATGGGGTACATACCCCTTCCAATGCACTCATGCGAAAGCGTGTATTAAAAATATTTAGAGAGTAGCTGAGTTGGTTCCCCGTGCTTCACCCCAGAGTAGAATCGACCTGAGCGACACTATAATAAAGTGAGTGTCATTTTCGTGACTCATCCTATAGGTGGAATAATCTGTGAGTGAGTTCGTGTAAACGAGATTCTTCTCGACCAACCATTGGATGAGTGGGCCGAGATTGTTGGTGCTCATGGATTGGTTTGTGGGTAGAATGCACATAAGTTTTGGGGCAGTGGTACCATGGTGTGTTTCCATCCTGTACATATTCAGGGAGCTCGATGATAAGGGAAATGGTAAGCGAGCGAGGAACAACGAACATCTTAAGTCCCTCACTCTCAAAAGAAAAAAAGCATAGATGCTGACCTTGCTTGCTTGTCGCACACACAGACTCCGTAACGAAACCCAAGTCTCAATCAGCTTTACATCAACATTGCAAACTAATGAAGATCCAGTTTAATCTAAAATTTGGAGTGGTTTAAGGTCTCGTTGGGTCCCTCATACGATCATCCCAAGTTCCACTTGGTCAGACCAACAATCTAGTCTGAATTGTGTTTTCCACCATCATTCATGGCTTTATGTCAATAATTCATCACACTGTGATTGATTATAGCATCCTGGTGAATTTCGCCAGGATAAGATGGGCTTTCGTGGAGCCCCACTGTTTGCTGTCCAGATTCGTGCACCATTTCTATTACCCGTATACTGGATGTCTGACAGACATCCGAGTCAGACGAATCGGATCACATTACAGAAATGATCTGGCAGGTCAATCATCTGGAGTAATAGCTCAATATCAGAACCGGTAGCAAATCTAATCTCCCGCAGCAGACTTCTTGCTTCTCAGTGACGAGAGATTCACAGACTTTCAGGAACTGTCTTATTTAACGTTTTCACTTTTAATCAGTCCTATTGTGGGCAGGCGGACCCATCCCAGTAATATATCTAAGCACGTTTAGAGAAAGTAAATATGACCATGTGAACTGGAATTATGAACCCCAGTAGTAAGGTTTAGTATCGAAGTATAAACTTCAATCGGTGCCCAAACGAATTCGATTTTGACACAATCTGTGCAGTCACGAGCGACGGACCATTAAATGACTATCTAATTGAATCTGGCCCAAAAATACATACATCCACAAACTCCGTTGATTTTGGGGAAACTCAAGTTCCCTTTGGGTCAGTGTTTTAGTATGCTTCTTTGTTTCTATTCGTTCTCGTCATACTCTCTTCATTCTCGTCCTATTGCCTTCTTATTTATTATACAACAGTGTACAACAATTCATGGAGGGTTCCGAGGCCAGTAAAATGCAGCCAAACGGGGAATGTAACCTGCCGTGTCGGGAGTCGATTCCGGGTCGTTAATGCCCAAATACCATGGTGACAATCTTCTGACCACTATCAGCAACAAAGTGAACACCTCCGTTTGTAAAATATTATGAATTATTTAAAATTCAAATCTGACTTCAGTGAACTGTTCCGCTTGGCAGACACATTTTTAGCATCAATGCTGAACTTGTTCAACTGTTGTCTCACAACCGGAGGAATGACAACACAAACTCTATTGCAATATAGAAAACTGGAAAGAACTTCACGACTTCATCTTCATTTGAGTTGTTAAAACACATGACAAGCTGCCTCAGTTCATTTACCGAGACTGTCCTCAATATCACAAATCAACCTGCTGATGGGTCGTCATGCTTTATCCAAAGTGTACCCGACCCGCTCCGTACTACTGGCTGAACACATAAATACACACACATGTAATAAATGTAAGACCGTCAAAATTGCATTTGTAGTGATTCACCGTGCTTTATCAGGGCTTTGTGTACCACTAAGAATGGACTGAGATATTGCACGTGTTCTGAGTGTCTGTTCTATCAGGGTATCAGATCCGCGTTAAAAAAAGGTTGACCCATGCTCAGACCGATTCAGGACGAGTACTTGGTAAACTCCACTCACGACGTGGTATTTGCAGCTCATGCGTAAACACGTAGGAAGACACAGTATGCAGGAATAACAACGGATCTATTACGGAAATTCTGCTAACAAGCTTAGGAGGATTATTTTTATCTAGCTTATTTGAATATCCATTCTTCAAACTGCGGTGCACAGGTTGATCTTGCTTGTCCGAATGCATTGAATCACGCAAAGAAGACCAGGAATAGGCCACGGGAATGGTCAGTAGCGAGCAGCAGCCCAGGTTGAGTGACATATACGCCAACCACACTAGCACCAATGGAAAGTATGCTATCCATCCAATTGCAAGAGGATGAAAAAGCAAAACAATAATAAGGAACTTGTTTGGACGGTTTAATAATATTCGCAGAGTGAAAGTTGAGAACTACAAGCTGAAATAATTGGTAACTTATCTGAGAGACCTGGGTATAGTATTCTCCCTATTTCAAGAAAACGAAGAATAACAGAAATTTTAGGCGGCGTATTTGAATTTACGATTTACGGTGGAGCTAGTAGTGGACTAGGAACTTCCTTTCCTCATAATTTTCTGGTGAAGAACATCACGCTACAACAGCGGGAAGGTAGCACATTCACGATTTATGAGGATTCATGTCAATGCAACAGGACTGGAATTTAGTTTGCTAATCAAAAAGCACTCTAGAATGGAACGGAAAACTACAACTCGGAGAGTACTGCGAGTTACTCGCAATAGCCCGAAAGAAAATAAACCTTAGATAGCTTCTTCAAACAGCACAGGAACTGAGACCTTTTGTTCTAACTTTTCAGAGTTCTCCGAGGTCGGTCACTGTCTTTTTCTAAACTCAAAATTTAAAACCTGGGAAAGAATGTCCAACTGGCTTAGAAACATTAAATTTTGGAATCTGCGTAGTAAAATATTCAATTCTTTAACTGTAGAAAACAGTTTTTTGAATAGAGAGTCAAAGACAAATGGCCATGTACAGGACTGTCGTCCGTCCTTGAGTGACTCGTAGATAAAGAATCCTGAATTCCAAGTCAGAAGACATACTCGCTTTACTACGTGTACTAAAAGACAAAGTCATTACCCAAATTGTGGGAAAATGGACCAGAGTGTCAAAACAGCCAAAAAGGAAGTCAAAACGTCTAAGCGACAATGGATGGCGAGGGATAGCAAGTGATACTGGACCAAACGAAATGGTTCCCAGCCAGAATCTTTAGGTATGGGGGCGCTAGATTAATCGACCTTCAGAAAAGTAACATGAGGGAGCATTTGCACAAAAAGGGAAAGGCGATTGCGGTGGCTCAATCACAAGGACATCGTGTGAACTGTCGGAGAGGCCGAGGCCAAAGGTTAGTTCTTCGCACAGACAAAATAATGAGATAAAGGACGTGCGCCCATGCGACAGGGCCTAGCCAAGTGTTGTAAACAGTCACGAGAGAGAGAGCGAGTGAGCGGCAGAGAAGGGGTCGGGTAGGCCAAGGCTGTAGGTCAACCATCAAGCTAAAGTAGGTAAAGTACACTAACTTGGCAGTCTGAGCCACAGTGTACGTTCAAAGTGGTGCTTTACCAATAGGACGATGATAAAAGTCTTGACAGAACAATAAGAAGTCCGTACGGGCAGCTACGCTCATAACTCCAGGAAGAAACATCCTAGACAAATGACCCAGCTAGCACAAAAAGGGGAATTCACACCGCTAAAATTCGACTACATATTGGAACTTCGTCAGAAATGACCAACTAGCAACCGGGTTGACTGCCTAGATGTGAGAAGAAACACTTTACGTTGATAACTACTGCAACCAATCAGAGGTGTTGCTCAATTAAACTTATGATTAAGGCACTTTTGTAACACACTGCTGGCAAACGAACTCTACATGCGTAGACAGTGGGGTCGTCAACGTACTGCTGTGCTTCACCGCGCAGTAGATGCAAGCTTAACCGTCCTTATAATTTTAAGAATATGCATATTGCCGGAAATTCCCCAAAGAACACGTCTGAAGAACAGTGATTAATGAACGAGCTTGTTTTCAGTCACAGCTAAAGTTGTAGGAATCCTTCTCCACACACCCCTCCCTCATGAGTCCAAATAGTTGTGTGTGCTCCTCATCTTACCTGGCCCAGCCTCTTCCTTATAACAGGTTCCAGACGAGATGGAAACTAGAAAAATCTAGTAAATCTATCCATATCCGTTCTCAAGTTAGGTCTGACCCACACTTCGGTTTGATGTGAGCATTATTCCCTATCACTTCCACTCATTTGCCCGTTGATCCAAATCCCTAACTTGACGTAATATATGGCGACGTAATTGCATGAGTATGGATCATTGAAAATGAGCTTGTTCGTCGTTCTATGTTCTCCAAATATGCATTTTCTTTTATTCATGGACGTGCTACTATAGTAGTATCAGAATAGGCGGCAAAACGAGCGAGTACGCGAAAGGCATGTTAAATGGGAAAACCCGCTGGTTAGCAGGGTGAATTGAAGAACTGCTCCAAGTAACGAAGCAATGAATCAAAATATTACCAACCGATGAAGATTTGAATCTAATGGGATTCGAAAGCCAAGGAAGAGATCTTTTCAATGAGACCAAATTTATTGTGGGAAAATGAATGGCAACGAGGACAAGCCATTCGGAATCCATCACACTTTTCTTGAAACGAGATACTTTGGCACTTCTCATGATTACTTGTTTTCCAAAAGGATCCATTCGAAGGAATTTTATTTTATGTAACTCAGAATAATGAATTAGCTGCACGAAATATCACAACAAAGTGTACATAAGGTGTCAAGCGCTTCTGTCGAGCAGCTACGAAGTAGTAAAGAAGTTATCTGTTGTTCCGCAAACCGTACCTCAACCTGAGAAACGACATTTTCAATCCCATATCGACCATATTTTGAAGAAAACCGGTGTGATTACTAGTTCAATTCTAGGTGATTTTGTGGACGGTAGTCACACGATCGACCCTGAAAAAGCGTTCAAAGTCATATACCGAGTTCCAACCAATCGATGAAATCCAGTCCGACTTCGATCCCTGGTCACGGCAGAGGAAATCGCCATTAGCCTACTAAGCTCTGATCTATGTGCACAAAAGCGATTAGTCCAGGTTCTCCAGCTGCCCTGGCCAAAACCGGAAATCACGGATCGCCGATTGAACCCTAAAAATTCACTATCGACTACCACTCGTGCCGGTGGAAGTGAAACTCTCACCACTACACGCACATAATAGAGACACCCCTCCCCACCAACCCTCTATTTCCTAACGCCACGACAATGACCTATACTCCGGCCAATAACGAACGCATTCTAATGTTACCTCACCTATATGAATTGTAAGAGCGCGTATAGGATTTATTGAGAAAAATTGTTCTCTCTGCAGGTTCCTTTTTAAGTGCTCGTAGATGTGGATGCATGGTGTAAACACTCGGATTCTGTGAGCACATGCATCCTCAGTTCAATGACAAATCAACCTGGCTTGTGTTGTCACGTGTGCAGTTTGTTTGTTCCTGGTTTTCCATCTAATATGACCCTTCCGTTGGCAAAACCCGTAACAGGTCAATACTCTCGGAATAATCTGCAATGCAGTTCTTCGCTCGGTAAGGAAGAAACTGAATGATGTTACCGTAGACAGCACTCGCATATCCTAGTACGATAGAAGCATTCTCTTAGTTCATGAGAAACGACAGCCCTGGACTCATGTACTGCACCGCAGAGTGTAACGGTGGGTCATCAACAAACAGAATGAAAGCTTCTAGTACAGTGTGTATACTTTTGGCGTACATCTTTCCTACTAGGGTCCTGTGGTGGTAAGAGGTCACCTAAGTGAGTGACCTCCTATTGGGATAAAATAATTCATCATGTAGTGTGAACGTTCAACTCCCAATTAAAAACCACGGAAGCACTGCACGGCTGTTTCATCCTCGTCAGGAATAACCAGTAGTGCAAACCCACCGAGCTCCCATGGGGATTTAGACTCCTACAGAGAAGCCGTCCGTCATAAGAGTCGCTCGTTGAGCGGGACACATTCTCCTAACACACAAGACCAGTGTCGGAAGAGTGCTATATCATCTGGTGTATAAGTACAATAAACTGTCGGGAATTAGCCTGGATAACCTAGTGGTCACGCGTTCAAGCCACAGTCTTTCACTGCTAGTCCCAGTCCCCGTGTTGAATCGTATTACGGAAAAAGACCTCTCTCGTGTTTGAGCTTTGGATTCAGTCTGACCAGGATGACAAAAACCAAGACAAAATGAGTCACAGGTTTGAGAACCTTACTCCCACGGCCTTCGTTTGTTGCTTTCTAAGATAGGTGAATTATCGATTGCAATGAAATGCAATTTTTCCATCACTTTAATCTTCTTGTCAGAAGGCAGAGGGAAACATCCCGTGTGAGCCTCTTCATTTCGACTCTGTAGGTTCATTCTCAGAAAGGGTACTTCCACAATGCCTCCAAATGTACACCGAAAAGTTTGAACCAAGTGTCTTCCTTCTCTTCCACCAGTGATGCCGGAAAAGCTTTCCAGAGATCAGTTGCCTTCCAAGAATTACAATAAACCAGTGGCAAACCAGCCGACGGAAGCTTCTACAGCTTAAGAGCATGGTTCCTCATAGGATAGCTAATCCAAAAAGGAAAGTCCGCTTGCGATTCCCGACCCAGTTCATCACGAAAGGCCTTCCTCAAACTGACTGTCACCACGAATTTGCAGATAGTACTGGGGGAAAAGACCAGGAAACCTCAGACGATCAACATAGCTTGTCCCACGTAAGCCACTGACTGGTCTCGTCGCGAAGAGTTGCAACTTCTCCAGTTTCACAATCTAGCCGAAAATGCCAAGGTAGGTTGTAGCACATCCGTATTTAAGTTTCGGAGGAACACAGAGTAACTGGAAAGCCTCGGGGCCCAGCAGACCAAATAAGCCATGTTTGGCAACGTGAATAGCTATGGAAGACCCACAGACCTTATCCGCGTGAGCCAGAGTCTTGAGAGATGAAGAACGCATAATCCCAAGGTATCGCCTGCACGAAGATCTCAGTAGCTCTCTGTTCCCGATGCGATTCACTGCATCTGATATCCTACTCGTGACAGACATATAAGCTCATTTGGATACACTGATTGGTAGGGCCCGTGTTTTAGCCACCCTCGATATCTTCTGCCCACCTTTCCCTCGCCGACATCAGGTTTGAGATATACGACCTTTTGGACGGAAGCCGTGCTGGACGGAGCACAGATATATGTGTAACTCCAGGTGCTCCTGGATTCGCACCGACATTAGTTATTCTATCTCCTTTCTCAAAATGCAGATTAGTCTCCCTGGGTGATAGTTGGCAGGTTCCTTGCGCGAACCCGTTTGCGCAATGGACAAACAATCGCGATCTTCCATTCTCTAGGCAAACGTCCCGTGCGTGGCAATAGGTTAGAAAGATCGGCCAAAGATGGAGCGAGTTTGCTGGCCAGTGCACGCAAAGCTGCCGGATGAGTACCATCTGGTCCGGGCCACGGATGAACTTTTAGCTGCCTCAGTTCCTTATTTACCTCATCCGGATGGAAGGGCCACAGCCTGAGGGCAAATATCCATATGAGGCAATGACAGTGATGAGGTTGACTCCGTCACATACACTGATGAGTAGTGGTGAGCAACGAACTTTTCTTTCTGAAAGCCTGTCTCACTAAGTTCTTTTTGTTCAACTAAAGACGGTATAATCATGTTCACTCGGGTTCTACGCCTCGAATAGGCATAAAGCTGCTTGGATGCAGTCACTGATCCTTTAGCAAGCTTATTTCGAAATTCACTCTCTTCTCTATTTTTATGGAGGAAGACACCTTTCGGATGGCTTTGTATGGCGCGTACCCTTCTCCAATATCCAGAGAACGTTGCCATGCATGGTTTCTGCTGTGAAGGGCATTTCGTGGCTCGTGATCAAGCCACTGTGGAACCTTTCTATGCCTTCGAGACCGAACGAGAGGGGCAAATGTTTGTATTAATTCAATGATTCCTCCTCTTATAATGGACTAGGAAGATAGTACACTAACCGTAGTTGCGGCAGTCCACTGCACTGGTGAAGCTGCCGCTTGCATTTCATGAAAGTTTATAAGCCATATGTTGCTGTCCGTATGCGGTTCACCAAAATGAGGTACTCAGCGCCTCCATCCGTTTGAAAGTACTGAAGGGTCACTGGAACCGATATACGGAAAGCGTCTAGTTTCCTTGACATCAGATTGCCTTGGAGGTATCACAAGATCCAGGATGGATGACTGAGGACCCTAAACCGTGTCGACTCGTGTACGTGCTGGTACAGAGTCAAGTCCTCAAGGACCGAGTAGAAGGCGCGTGTAAATGAATATGCGGACGGACAGTAACATCCCTCATCCCAATCGATATTCGGCACATTGAGACCAACAAGGATAATGCAAGCCTTATCTTGACCACACGGTCGGAGGTCACCGAAAATAACGGTGGAGTCTATGCCCGGCCACCATGTTACATATCCACTAGATATTAATCAAACCCTACACCACAAGATTTCGCAAAACGTCTGTGTAGCTTGTAAGCAGGTATATCAGATTGAATATAAATGGCAGCAGCGCCATTTTACATCACGAAGCTCCTATCCCCCCGGAAGACTGTATACACATGTAGTGATACCTGAGAATCAGAAGTCACCGAACAGCCAAGTTGCTGTTAGGGCAACGACCTTGGGGGGTTTTGTATCACCAGTGACTCAAGCTAACCTCGTTTGTTCAAGAGGTTACATAAGTTGGACAGCTCTGTGGTCACCCTTTCGGAGCTGTGTCGTGTCGTATCATTGTACTAACACCTGACATACCCCGTGAACTCCCAACTAGACCAATGGACACACAGATGTTATTGATAAAACCAGGGGCGTCCAAAGCAGTCGCGGCCTCAACTTCCGGACCCGAAAATCCCGAATAACGAGGTCGATTTCATCTTTGGACCAACGTTTTTGTAGCTCCATGGTGGCCATTTTTTGATGCTGTTGCAGCTGTGAACAGAGGTCACGTAGAATAATCACCAATTCACGTTTTGGATTTTGGACGCAAGAACCGCCAGGGTTGCGCCAGCTAAACTCAGAACAACCTCGAGGGGTCTGGGTTTGTCACCAGGCTTCTGCGGCTTTCCAAAACGAAAGTCCGCAGGTATAGAACGCTGTTGGCCACCACTTCCTCCTCGCCTGTGAAAATCCATGACATATATGACCACAGCAGTGAAAAATCATAGTCTATTCTGCTTTGAGACTCAGCCAGGGGAGCTTCTGGCAGGTTCACCAGCGCAAAATACTGAGCCCAATCTGCGAATGCCTTGCGAAGATGGAGTAGGTGAGAATGATGACGCTGACGATGATGATAATCTTGCTCCATCTGCTGCTGGTGATGACGATGACAATGTTGACAATGATGAGGATGACGATAATGACGTTGATAATAATGAAGACTCCGTATCATCTGTGGTAGGAGGCACCGTCTTCACCAACTTCATTTTGCCGGCCAAGCAGTTATCGATAGCTCAGTGGATTTGATGCACAACTCTTAGAGCAACTTCACCCGGCATTTATCGAGAGCTTCGTAAAGATCATTGTTTATTTCGGCACATTCAAGGTGGATCCAGCCATCACACCAATCACACTGTAAGGGTTGGTCACAAGGCTGAAAAACCTTTGAAAAAACTAGGCACAAGTATACAACATTCTCGACTATTTTGGAGGCACTCTGTTTAAACAATAGTCCACAGATTGACACCACCACAGAAAAATATAATTCCAAGTAGCATGCCGAACGATTTGCCGGTGTACTGCGGAATGATACAGAACTTGATTTGCATAGTAAAAAATAAGAGGAATGAATCATAGACATGAGGATGAGAATTTATTTAACGTCACAAACAACCATGACGAATTATCCCAACCAAACCAAAAACGTTCAATAAATAAATAAAATGCAGGTAAAAGTATAAAGTATTTCTTAATTTCTCGAATTCTCTAGTGGGAGCATTAGGATTTCATTGCTTATCACTCAAATTTTATAGTTCTTTAAAAAATAGCACTTTTCCCCTTACCCGAGTGGTGTAACATTCCACAGACTTCAGTGTATAGTCACCAAAATACCAACAAACTTATCTAAATCCATGGTTGTATGAGGAGATTTTTCGGAAAATAATCTTCAGTAATAAGTGGATTATGTTAACAAATAATACTCACCTCAAAATTACATTCTATTCCACAGAATATGCACATTTAAGATTCTACATCCTACAGTTTTTCGTACTTCTTCAAGCGTACTGCTTTTTCGATGTAAGCAGTGTGGTATAGTGTTTGGATGATGGGACGAAATTCCCCCGGAAGCACACGACCGATTTCGCGGTTGTTGACGCTCATCAGGTGTGCGTACCAGGTTCTATTCTGCCCAGTCATCCCCATACTTGAGCATTTCACAGTTGATTTGCCTCTGCAATCTCATTTGAATCGTAAGGAGCTTGCATGGATTGAGTCCATTTTTAGTATCACACCGTGGTTCTTCCAAAGTTATTTCGTCGGTGAACACGGCTAATCTTCAGAATGAGGATGCATGGTCCCACGAGTGGATTGTCGGTATAAGCAGTATGGTACGGTATCTGGATGAAAGAACAAAACTTGGTAGAATCGTCTAGTGATCTCAAAAATGGACTCAGTCTATGCATGCTTCTCATTCTGCGTGTACTCATTCACTTGTTCCTGTGGGACAATGTACATCGGCCGCACGACCAGACGTTTGTCTGAACGTATCCACGAACACCACCCTGCATGGTTGAACACTGGGGCAATTAAATCGCTCACTAGCGCAGTCGTTTCACACCTAGCTGAATCCAATCATACGGTTAACGTGTCCGAGGCTTTCCGTGCTCTGTATAAGATCCGGGGTCGACAATCAAGACAAGCGAAATGTCGCATCCTGGCCACTGCGGAGGCTGTCGGCATCCGCCTATACAACCCCCCTCTGTGTGCTCAAAAACAATTTGTGTGTGCTCTTAAGCTGCCCTGGCCCTCCCTCCACTCTGCAACAGGCCACAGATCAGATGAGAACTGACATAATATGCGAGGAACAATCCACATCCGGTCTTGATTAAGCCTGGATTATAATTATTTCCCTTCCTTTATTATGTCACCAATAATCTCTATGACTTCCTGTTTCTCTAATTGGTCCAATTCCTCAACTTGTCGTAATATATTGTGATGTAATGGCATGAGTATGAATCACTGAAAACGAGCTTGTTCGCCAATCTGTCTTCTCTTAAAGATATATTTTCGTAGATCTTATTGTCATGCTAAAATCTCCCTTCAGTAAGCCGGAGATATAACCGGAGAGCAGTAATACCAGTGTGGGAGAAGACATGCGGTCACAAATTTAAAAATCAACTGATTCGGGACACCAAGTAATCTTAGACGAGCAGAGAAAAATGACAGTTTTCTAACCTTACGAAATGTGCTTTGGACGGGCATGGACCTTGAAAGATTGTGGGATAGAGTAACACCTAGATATTTAAACTTTAGTGGTACTGGTTTGGGTTCATTGTTCGCAGATGGGAGGGGAAAAGTGTCAATGAGGGCTCTGTGTGGTTCATCAGAAAGTAAGGAAAATAATACCTCCTGGCGTTTAGATGCATTCAGTACAAGGGAGCGGAATGAGGACTAGTTAATTACTTCGTTAAGTTGGATCTGAATTTGTGAAGTTCCTTCGGTTGCCGGTAATTCACATCCTAAATCTGTGGCGTCGGCATATTTGCAGCCAATGAACGTCGACGGGATTGGATGTTGTCTAGCGTCCAAAGAATAGAAAACATGGGGAAATTGCACCTTGTAATACCCCAGAGTCAACTGAAAGAGAGGAGAACATTTGGCCTCTGGAACAGGTGAAATATCTTCGATCAGTGAAATATTCTGAAATCAGCCTGCAGACGTTGGATTCAACACCACCTACTGACAGCATATTGAACAATAATGATCAGTCAGGGCAACCAAATGCATTTTTTAAAACTAAAAGCACTATTCTGATGGTCTTACATTTCCTGTCTAAAGCCGAAGCTACTGAGTGGACTACGTAAACTACGGCGTCAATTGTGGAGCGCGAAGATCGATAAGCAAACTGGTGTGTGTCTTTTCCAGCAGACCCTAGGGTAACTCACGGTAATAAAATCCTCTAAAACAATTTGAGAATTACGGTGTCGCAGGCGATGGGGTGGTATTTCCCGGGTTCTTTCTTGGAGACAGGGGTTATCTTGGCTAATCTCCAAATGCCACGGATTTTCCTGGTTTCCAGACAGTTATTGAGCATATTAGCTAATGGAACCGAAAGGGCTTCAGCACACTTGCTGAGTACAACAGGTGGTAGCTCATTCGGACCAGGAGCTTTGCTTATCTTCTTTTTGCCCACTGTCAAGGGACCACCGCTAATTCGATATTTGGTGGCTGAGATGAGTTGTTGAAGAATGGCACGGAAGAAGATTGCAGCGTTGCGCTGAAGTCGGAGCTGAGTTTTTCAGCACCATTGTTTTCTTTCTCGTTTCTTGAGTTACGGCCACACAGGAGTTTTATGGTTTTTCCACATGTCACAATCACTGATATTTCCTGAGATGGTATATATGTACAGCTTTTTCACTCGTTTAACTTTAGATGTGATCTAGTTCGTTAATTTTTGACTAAAGTTCTCTGTCCATGTTTGTGAGCTTGTTCTTTCTTTCTTCGCAGCTGTTTAACCACTGCAGAGGAAGATCGATTAGTTTGGATGTAGACAGTTTCGAATCGGCTACAATGATTAAAGCTGATTTCAAGGTAATAGATGACGTGTTCACAGAAGATAGAATGATTAGGGTTTGGAAACACGGAAATATGGGTTGAGGTAATCAGGACCCTTAACCTGACCATGTTGTCCAACGAACAATGCCTCTGATCCATTTTTCTGAGTGATCCTTTTGACATATAGTGTGCCGGATGATCTAACTATACACTGTAGGACATATTTTCAAGATACAGTGATCAGAGTTGCTCAGGGGTGCAACTTATTGAACACTGGACAATTGCGGTCTCTTTTTAAAAACCAAGTCTAGTTGTGCTTCAAGTGTGATGGAGAAAAGTACCAAATTTACCAAGCCAAGCTGTGGTGATTCTGTGTTTAATTCAGCATTCGAATTTTAGTCCAAGACAAAGTTCATTTAGCCCGACACGTGCCCAATAACACAAAGTTGATTTTCACACAACCAACATTATGCGAACACAGTTCATTCCACTTCAGACTGCCCATTGATTGTGAAATTCCACACTTTCAATCGAAATCTGTCGCCTCACAACATTCGAGTAACTTATGATGACTACTCATGCGCTTGCTATCCGAAAGCTGCGTACCCATGCATTTCGCTGTATTTGTATTGCCTATAAAATCGCCCTGATTTGCACGCTTATTGGAGAATACATTTCTGTGCCAGTTGGTGTTATTTCTAATTTCATTTCGGGCAATTCGATCAACACACAAAGTGGTGAGAAAAGTAACATCATGCATGTTAAAGTCACAATCAATATGCAAAGGGATTCACTCAGTTGCGCAATTACTGAGGTAGACAGAAGAACAGAAAATATGTTTAATCCAGAAAGTGGTGTAGTAGATGCCAAGTAAATGTTTCCGATGAGTATCAAGCGGAATCCATTTGGAAAATTTGGCTCACAATCTATAATGTGAAAACGTATATTTTCGGTTCACTACATACTGACCAGATTTGTTAATTTGCTCCAACTATTTCCTAATATAATTGATGACGCCTACTCCGCGATTGGGAGCATCAGTGAGATGATCAGCCCCTTTAGAAATGAAATCATCTAGTTGTATAGTTCTATCCAAGATTCTTGTGGCATATTGATTTCTGCACTTTTATACTGCTTCTTCGGTGTGATTGCTCATACCTCTTCGATTTTCTCCAATAAAGAACAGATATTGCTCCCTAAGATCACGGGAATCCGATTATCCTTCTGCATTGTTGGAGACCAATTTGTCAGTCTGCTAGGTGTTTCTTTACTGTCCTATCTCATATTTTGGTAATCTGTTTGAATCTATTCCGAACTTTACTACCATAATTCACAAAATAGTCCGTATGCGCGAAAACTGGGAAAGATTTCATAAACGTGCACTTGTACGACAGCATTGATTCATTCAGTCTTCATTCTTCATAATAGAGGCAGAGGGTATCTCTCTCGTGTAAGCCTCCTCACCACAGCTCAGTGATGTAGACTCATGTGTGTCTCCCACCACCTCTTTAGAAATACGTCTAAAAGTCGCTTGAACAATGTGTCGTTGGGCTCTTCCACCACTTCGGCTGGCAGCGAGTTCCATAGATTGGTCATCCTCCGAGATAGACGGTACACCAGAGGGAGGCCCACCGAGTGCAGTTTCTTTAGAGTTAGCGGGTGTCCCCTCGTACGGCCATGTACGCGGAGAGGGAGCTCTGCACGTAGTTCTGGACCGAAGTCGCCTCTGATGACACGCCTGGTGAAGATCAGGTCTCCCCAGACTCTCCGATAGGCCACTGGAAACAACCCTGTGATCTTCAGCCGCTCTTCCTAGCTGACCCCACGTAGCCCTCCGATAAGGCGGGTTGCGCCTCTCTGTACTCTTTCCAACTTTGCCACCTCTGCCAACGTACAAGGGAAAACTGCTGGCCCCCCGTATTCCAGCCTGGGACGCACATGGGTTGCATACAGCACCTTGAAGGCGTTGAGTGAGAGATGGCTGAATGAACGAGTTATCGGCCCCAGGATACTCCACGCTGAAGAACAGACTCTATCAGTATTGTGCTTCGTTTTTAGTGACGAGGCCACCATCACTCCCAGATCTTTTTCGCAGACAGAGCGCCGGAGGGGTGCCCCGTGTATATTGTACATCCCACTGCTGGACGGTGCTCCTACTCGCATATGCGCACACTTGTCCGTGTTGACTGGTAGTGACCACAGATCTGATCATCTCTCAAGGGCTCTGATGTCCTCCTGAAGAACGAACTCGTCAGCGTATGACGTAATCGTGCGCCAGATCTTTAGGTCGTCTGCGTAAATGAGGCACGGCGATTGAAAAACTGGTGGTAGGTCATTGATATAGGCCAGGAAGAGGAGCGGACCCAGAACCGATCCTTGTGTAACACCACTAGCTGCCACTTGCCAAGTTGACAGTGACTGTGCTACTCGTACTGCAAAGGTTCGGCCTTTTAGAAAGTCCTCTATCCACAGAATCAAGGGATCTACTACACCAAGAGCCTTAAGCTTACCTAACAGACGGTCATGCGGAACTTTGTCAAAAGCTTTGCTAAAATCCACGAAGATTACGTCCGTAGGGTGTCCTTCGGCCTTGGCTATCGTCCAGCGTTCTCGTGCGATTACCAAGTTTGTTAGGCACGACCTGCTTTTCCAAAAACCATGTTGTTGTCGGCTAAGTAGGTCGTATACCCCAATATGGTCCCGGATTCGCGTTGCCAGCAGGCTCTCCACAACCTTTCCTATCACCGGTGTTAGACTGACAGGTCGGTAGTTGACAGCCTCAGCTTTTGCCCCACCTTTGTACAGTGGCACGACGACCGCTTTCTTCCATTCTTGGGGGAGCTTTCCCGCTGCTAAAGACGCGTTGAACAGTCGTGTGACTGGTTGAGTTAACACATCGGCCAGTTCCTTTACCACCGACGGATGAACACCATCAGGTCCGGGGGATTGGTTGACTCTAATGGTGCGCATGGTTGCCGCCACTTCTTCCTCGGTGAGTTCTTGACAAGACATTTGGGGGGCTCCCCCGGCAATGTGTGAGGGGCGATTGTGCCTCTGTTCAGGAGCATAGACTGACAAGTAGTGTCTCGCCAGTATCTATGCCTTGTGTTCATCTGTAACTCCCAGCGAATGTCCGTCCTGTAGGGCTGGGATTGCAGTCGTGGTTCGCGTTCTCCGTCGCAGATATGCGAACAGTCGTTTGGGTGCCTGTACCGAGTCGATTGCTAACGTCTCCTCGAAGATACGTCGCTTTTCTCGTTTCATTTGGGTACACTGGTTCCGGATGTTGCGGTATCGATCATATCCTTCTCCAGTCGCTTGACATTGTTTCCATGCTCGGTTCCGACGCTTCAAAAGACGCCTAAGTTGCGAGTCAAACCAAGGTGGGCCTTTCGCATGCGGCCGCTGTCTGGATGGTGGAGCAAAAGTCTGGCATAACTGAAGGATTTCATCTCGGATTACCTCCCAAGCCTGGTCTATGTCATAAGGTTCTGGCGGATACCACATCACTGAGGATGCAGCCTCCCTGACTTGTTGGAACGACATTCGCCAGACGTTGAGTCCGCCCTGTGGTCTGGGGATAAAGGTCGCACCTCTCTTCCAGCTGATGGTCAATACTGCATAGTCACTGCACCCTAGTGGCGGTAGGTACTCGATCTGATCAACATCGGACCGCCTTGGAGATATCACCAGATCTAGGATAGACGTGTGGTGATCCTGGGTTCGGGTCGGCCTTCTGACGTGTTGGTACAAGGAAAGTTCCAGCACCGTTGAAAGAAGCTCGCGGGAAAATGAATCCGCTCCTGCAGTGCACCGCAAGTTCTCCCAGTCCACATTCGGCGAGTTGAAGTCACCCAAAATTAGACAGTGACCATCGCCCGCCCAACGTCTTACTCCAGTCAGTACTTCCCGTGGGTCTGCTTCTGGTGACCGATAAATGACTCCGACAGACTCAAATCCACTGGGTGTCAACTTCACGCGACACCAAAGCGATTCTTCAAAGCCCTCCGGGTCTATCAGGCGATTCAACTGTAGCGAAGGGACGTCAGCTCGAATGTACATCGCCACGCCACCTCCTTGCCTAGCTTGGCTCCTATCAGCACGGTAAAGTGTGTATCCTGGGATAGCTACTTCCGAGTCCTGCACCCCACTGGTAAGCCACGTCTCCGTCAAGGCGACCAATGTTGGCGAGTGCTGAACCACCCATGCCTCGAGCTCATCTCGCTTGTTCAACAGACTCCTGACATTAGACGACATGATAAGTGCATGCCCTCTTCTGTCTTCCCTCTTCTTACCGACCCTCATTGCACCTCCACCGCAGGGGCCGCCTGGTTGACGATGCCGGTGAGATTGAACGGATCCCATCTCAGTTGAAGACGCCTCCGCTGAACACGAAAATCCCGGATAAAAAGATCTGATTCACCATTGGCCTGGTGTTCGCGGAGCTCTCTCAAGGCTAACCGGTGCCTCTCCCTTTCCTCAGGGTCAAAATCTCGAAGGAGTCGTTGTTTTTCTCCTTTTATTCTGTAGGACCGCTGTAGCACCCAGCGGCATTCCTCATCGGAACCCAAGACCACCTTGAGCGGACGAGGGTTACCATTGTCATTTATTTTCCCTAATCGAAAAACGGCTTTGACCTTTACGTTATTTGCCAGGTTTTCCTCATTCGTGGAGAATATTTTGGCAAATATGTCCCGTAGTAGAGAAACGTCGTGCTCTAATCTACTTTGAGGCTCCGACTCGGTTGATTCCGAAAGATTCACGACTAGGAAGCATTGGGTCCTAGGTGGCGGCGCCATCCGCTGACGTGGCTTTACTGTTTTCCATTGACTCATGGTTTCCGTCTGCCTTGGATCGGGGCCTGTGTCTCCGCCGGCTGCATTCGATACTTCCGGAACATTAGTTTTGTCTTCTGAGTGTACAGCCACTTCGGCTTTGTCTGTGACCACGGATTTCTTTCGGCGTTGCTTCTTCACTGCTCTTAATGGGTTGTTCGTAGCGCCTGAAGCTACTTCTGCGTGGGACCTGGGGCTCGTTGCACACGGTACCGCGGGTGCCTGGTTCGCCGCTGAATCAGCTTCATCTATTTTTCTTTTATTTGCGGTGGTACAATCTGTGCATAGAATTTGCAGGAATGGGGAGCTGCAGGAACTCAGCCACTCATACTTATCCTTGTCGATTTTAGTACACTTCAGGTGAATCCGCCCCTCGCAAAAATCACACATCAGGGCTTTGACCCGAGGGCCAATATTTTTCTTGCACACCAAACACGCACATTGATCCTCAGAGGTAACTGAACTCATATTGTTTATAAATCAGCTGAGAAGCCACAAATATCACAGGACAATATATATCCACGAGGCACAACGGTAGACACCCGGTGTAACGCAGTTCAGATATGGACCTTCAAATTAATACAATAACCAGTATAGATATAAAAATCCACAGAAAATGGTGTAATTTGATTTCCCAAAGACCGAGAACAGCAGATTTCAAAGGTCTCCCTGAAAGTTGACCCACTATGGTGTAGAAGGCAACCACCGACTTGCACTGAAAACATCATCTTGATCATGGAGTTGAACTGTACTTCAGCCAAATTTAAGTCATTTTAGATGTCCATTCTCCTCTTGCACATATTCAGTCGTGCCAAAACCCCTTTAAACGTCCCAGCTTCAACTAGAGGGAAAGAGAGAGGGAGAGAGAGATGCGCATCAGCTGATTGACGTCTATAACCCTGCCGCTATTTTTGGAATACCAAGTGATTAATTTGGTTTCTTTATATTGGATTAGTCTACTGCAAGTGAAACAAAGAATGATTAGTCCTGAGTCCAAGTTTCTGCCCTAATGCAACCAGGGGAAAATGTTTGTCTTTTTATTCGACCGAATTTCGCAGGAGATAGTGATATTTATACATCTCCCTGCAAGCAGCAAAGCAGGCAAACAAAAGTCGAGTGTGATCAGTGAGTTACACTGTAAAGGAGAACACCAGTAGAAACTTGTTGACAACACCCGTCATATGTTCAAAATTTTGTGTATTTTTCTTGGTAATACCACTAAAAGTTCAACAAACAACATGACTCATTTCTCGTTTCAGAACAGTGATTCAGCTTACAGTTTGGAAATATTGTCTTTTATGGAAGGTATCGTAAGGGTGGTTTGGACTGTAATGTTGTTCAGCCATATTTTGGCATTCTTAGACTGTTATTCACCAGTGAATTCAAGAGCTCCGGAACAGGTCCATTGTATGCAAATGTACTGGTCTGTTCTTCACTCGGTCGTCATTTGACAGGGTGGGTGTATGCAATTCATGAGTTCATTTTGTACAACCTACGCAATGCGTATGAGTTTTGTGGTTGACAGTCGTGCGCGCTCCGCTATTGACTGATTACAGATACACGTGCACTTACACGCACTACCGAGTGCACTTGCGGAGGTACACATTTAGTACTCCGGATTACCGGGTACTAACTAGATACCGAGAATGGCCTAAGAAACAGGCAGCAAGACAAAAGTTCCAACGGTTGCCAAAATACCGTAAAAGTCAGTGGAATAAGTGAAGAATGGTTTGTAGTGAAACCATGTCGATCACGTTTACGTGTTACAGTAACACAGGACGCTACGTTATCTGGGGAAGATGAGGTTCAACCATCCGCGAGCAGAGTAGTCAAAGGTGTATTTTGCAACTGTCGTTACAGTAAGCAGACAAACAACGAACAGCCCTGCGGCAACGAACAACGTACAAACTGTCATGATCTAAATACTAATAAGCTATGTTTGTCTACAATAATTTTCGTTCGAGAATTTACAAGTTCAGATTGAATCCTTTCCAGGTCGCTATGCACACACCAAAACACACTAACCCATAGGATGCAGCACATATGTGGGTTACTGAGTCAACGTTTTGGTAAGTCACTGTTCCGCGATTATTGATTACGGTTAGAATAATACTAGATCAGTCCACATTTTAACGGTGAATCTTATCTACTTTCGTTAGTGCCAAAATCGTGAATGGAACTCACCGAACCCAGTGGCCTAGTGATTCAAACTTATTATATTATACCTATACAAAATTACATGACTAACTTTGTTAGACAAACAAAATTCTGAACTACGTGTGGTCCGAAAATATTTTGTTTTAAAGGCGGGAGTGGAGGGGAGGTGGCAAACTCAATGAAAGTGTTTATTTTTCAGTTCCGAGGGTTTGTTGCACGGTGCAAAGATACATTGAAATAGCACAGGGAAATTTAGCTGGCCATATCGAGAAACTCTATTAGCCTGGTTCAGTTCATATACTACGCTTTCTGTCACAATTCAGTGTTTTCACTGCCATCGATGAATACACACCAGGAATGTGTGAAGTTATTTCCCGCGTTGATTTACCGTCACTCTTTAGGTGTACCTCTGAACGGCTGTAATTCATGGGCGACAAAAACAATGACGACAGAAACAACATCAGCAGCCTCAACGACAAGTCAACAAAAACGAGCAGGCTCAAAGACTACACGGGATCTTCATAAATGAGCTATGGTTCACACTGTTATCACAGGTACAGCCTAACAGGTCAAATGATACAAAACGATCCAGTGAACTGCCGAAAAGTTCAAATAATAACTTACTAACAACAAGCAACACATAACGAAGTTACTCAGCCACGAGGTCTCATTGGTATTTACAACTAACACAGGGTTCACAATGAAAACTCACCAGTTTCACATTGGCCCATCATTTTGTAGGGTTTTTATCATTGTGAGCATTGCCTTAGAGAAATATGGGTCGCTAGTGCTAAATAATATTTCCGCGTAGAATTTATCCTGCGCAGACTTTATTGAGCTCGTCCCAGGACTTGTTACCTCTACGATGGAAATCCGAGAAAATCCGGGCCGCATCTGAGCTGTTGATTTGTCACATGTCCTACGTACAACAATGGATGAGAAAATTGGATTGGACTGAGAGGCAAGGGCGCATTCGAGCAAAGTTTAGATGTAAACGTCGACTTGCCACTGAAAAACTAGCAGTATCCCAGCAACAGTGCTCAAAACTCACAGTCAGTTTGCAATTGTAAATAAGACGAGGATCTATAAAAAGGACTCGAACAAATAAATCAATTCTGGTCTGCAGCAGGAAGAATACGAAAAACGGATTAAAGGGAATAAAACAGAACTTGTAAATTTGTGTCTGTTTCGGCACATCTATGGACCTAATGCACTTTGGCCTCGCATGAATTTAATCATTTTCTGTTTTTCTGAACATGATAAGTAGGAAAGAAATGCGGAAATATCTCAAATTTTTAATGACATTCTGCTTGGTCATGAATACATTTTGTCTTGTGAATAAAAAATGGTCACTCTGACCTCTTTACATTTCTATAATTGGCGCCGATTAACTTCAATCATTGTTGGGAAGTTTACAGGTGAAAAAGTGACATCGAAATTCCCTCTTGTTTCAACACCTTCAGTGTGCCATTTATCGTCTCTCGATTGCTACTTGCGGTAAATCCGTGACCAGCGAGTTGTCAGCTCTCCTTGTTTTTCAATAGGTTATTTAACTGATCGAGTGAACTTAGCTGATTTAACTGTGACGTATTTAATTTCAATCATTTTCGATTTTATGACTCCCCCCGGCATCAGTCGGTTTTCTGCAACCCATTTGAGTATGACAATCAAATTTCCAGTGAACTGAACACTAGACAAATTGCACTTCAAAACTATCGGCATTCTGAAGCTTAGATGCTACGTGTCGGTGAGGTTATTTTCCTTTGAGAGGCCATTAGTCGATCGAAAAATGTCACTCTCAACTACTAAAGAATATCTAATTTCACATACCCACAGAGAAAACCGTCGTCGGGTTACCAAGTAATAGTTAGCCTCTGCTCAAGTTGTTACCGTTATCGAGTTCAGCCCACCGCAGAACTACCTTTAAATTTGATGATGAGATCTATTGATCTCCATATGAATAATTGGTTTTAGCTGCGTTTATAAATAGTTCACAAATCTATTCGTTTCAACCGCATTCTGTGTGGCTCTACCACGGTTCGGTTCTGTCAGTTCAGTATGATGAACTGCTATATTCCATTCTTTGCCGATCATTCTGGACCGAAAACCGACAGGTGATCAATTCGTGGCTCAGTAATAACCCTGACTGACGAGTTGAAGCGAACACACGGACGAAGAAAATGATTTTAATAACCATTTCTGATCACTTAACTGATTTACTCCGCACACTCGCGGCGTTTGAATTTACTTTTAACATACCGATTAGGCACATTCTTTAATAGGACCTAACGTATCCGAGCAGGTGATTTCCAATCCGTTCGACGAATTTCTTCACATCTGTCTGGGACATTCTACTAGAACTATATCCACTACTTATCTAAAATAAAAATTTGGATGGGGTCATTTACAGAACTTCAAAATTGCATATTGCTTTGGAAATGGAAGCAGCTTGATGGAAAAGTACATGTGAATTACCAACGATAGGTGCGACAACTGCCAGTTCATTGCAAAAGAATCTTATCCGCAGTTTCTAGAGACAAACGCTGAGGTAAGCTCTGTAGAAAACACTGAGTGAAATAAAAATAGTAAAGTTAAATCTTCCTGAGATCAAATGACCTAAATATTTCATTCAAAACAAATCGATGAGAAACAGTCGTCAATTTAGCCATCAGATATTCAGGACGAAGCTTATTCATCTCTTGATCCCGTTAACAGGAGAGAATATAGCAGATACGGCAAACAAGCAATTTTCAATTAGTAATCAGAACCACAATTCACTTTCCGTTGTTAGGCGAGTAAAATGGGCTAAACCACAAGAGGGAACATTATTGAAGTTGGTTAAAGCACGGACCTTGAAAGAGAGGATGAATGACGACCACCGTCCATCTTGCAGCGAGAGGTCATTCGAATAAATCAGATAAGCCCTTTCATCCCAAGTATAACGTCATAGAAAGGCTGACGAGAAACGCTGAGGATCTGTTCTTCATTTTTGTCGTTGTGATCAAGATTCTCTCGAGTAATTCCCTCTCTTTACGCCCAAAAAGGTAAGATCATTGGGTTTAGTGCAGGCCATCTATGCAAGATACGGAGCTTTCACCCCCGTGACACCGATGAAACGATGATTATGTGGACGTGTAATTTCCAGTCATCCTTACCCTCATCGCCATCGTAATCATCGGTCAGTACCCATGAAAAGTGGCGCATTCAGCCATTAAGAGAGCACTTCGAACAATCTTGTTCATCGAAATGCCCTTTATTGGCTCTACCGGAAAAGTATCCAAAAGTAAAATATGAATTTACCTAAATCAAAATAAATACGCTTTCAATCTACCTTCACGTGCTCTTATTATTATTTCATGGTAACGTTATCCACATTTCGAGGAATAAAAATAATTTAGCATTGGTTTAAGAAACTAGTCCAGCGGCAGTAAGAAAACAGAAAAGATAGAAATGTGCCCCGTCGTGTAGTAACAGTTTTGGATTATTTTGGAAAGTTCATGAACGGTAACGTAATCCATAATTTAAAATGCGGCTCGTGTTTATTGATCAGAAAACCAAACCACACGATTCAAGAAGAATTCAGGAAGTGTCCGCTTGTAAGTAATTTACATCTTATCACAAAGGAAAACGATTTTCTGCGAAAACTGCTTACAGAACGCTCTAAACCAATCAGCGCAAATGGAACGCGGCTATTCAAATGACCGTCTTATCACGTATCCATTATTTAGAAACGTATTTCCCTAATGCTGGAATATATGGGGAGTTCTTGCGCGTTCAAAAGTATACCACATGGCGATTTGTATGGCAATAAAACTCTAATAGACTTTACAAAATATTCAGTGCACAGAAACAATTATGGCTTCCGAGAAGCTACAGAAACGGAATTGCTACATCGGTGATAACACTCGAAATGGTTCTGATCAGGGATCTTTGGAAACATGACTTTACATGCCAAAGAGGTATTTTATATGTACTACAAGCATCGTGTCTTTCATTCCGTCACTACGGCCGCAGATCTAACTTTTTAGTTGTCCGATAAATTCAGACGGAATTTGTATTGATACGGCCAACTCGTTACCGTATGTGAAAAGGCTGTCGGAAAGCACGCTGGATCACTTGCTTCATGACCTTTAAACTAGAATAATTCCGTGCAGATTTCCGAAAGATCAACTACGTGCTGGCATTTGCCCGTCGACAGTTTTGGCTTAACGACAACTTTCATTAGCGAGAATTGCGTTAGTGTGCACATAATAAGGTTTAGGCAATCTGGCCGAATGCTCACTGCCTAGATAGTTTTCTAGGTAATGTGCCTACTGAGAAGCACAAAAGTAGTCCGGTGCGGAATGCACCCTAAAAGGTCCTAGACAGGTTTCCGAATTTTCTTTCACGACTTAAAGCACACTGTGCAATAGCTTTGAGAAGATCATGAAATCTTTGATACCTCTTAACCAACGGTTTTGTTCGACGCGATTGGCTATAATAAAGCTTCCTATATAAACTGAGAATCCAATCGAAATTTTTAGGGTATTTCACATATGATGCTTACCTTTTGTGCAGTTCACACCCGGGAATCATCACTGCTACTAGAGTGAAACAAATGAGATAAATTCTGTTTAAAATTGTCATGGATTTTCTCATTTTCCTTATCGCATCTAAACAAAAAGACAGAATTGGCAGAATTCCTCCGTTTTCAAATGATTTTGGATTTAAGTCTGGAGGCCTGAGTAGTGGGACATTTTAACCAATGTCTGAGGTCCCAAAGGAAGTCGTTTTTCTTTAGACAATCGATGATGGAAAGAAGACAAACAAATTGAAACTTGAAAGTCAAAATAAGGAGATTTTTGAAAGTCATGATTCAATTAGACTAAGATATTTAATTTTGCCCTCTAGGTAGTGAGAAATTTCATGTTTTACGCTTCATTTAGGCCAAATTCGCTCACTCCTTTAACCAGTCTCTTGGGGGTTTTTCAATTGCTTGTCATTCTGGATAAAATGAATACCCATACGGATAACAGTATTATCGTGATAAGTTTAAACCCTGTATTAAATTGAGAAATTCTGAAAAAGATGAGAAATTGTTTGAAGGATTGTTGATTTAAATCTCAAATCATAACAGTGACTGATCTGAGTATAAAATCATACTGCACGTCTCGTGTGTTTAGGCTGACTATTTGAAGTGTTTTGGCTTTCTGTGGTTCATCTTTTGAAGCTTCTGCCAAATTCCTAACTAGTTGCTGTTGTTTAGTGACAGGGGGCTGCTTCATCTTTGACCCTTTCTAACCATATACAGAGGAACCAACTCTTCCACAAAAGGAGCAAAGTGCAAGCACAATAATCCAATGAGAAGTGAGCCGTTCAGAAATCGACTTGGGAAAGGTAAGGATAAGGCTACAATAATTCACGTAGCGTTTGCATTTCTAAAAGTGTTTGCTGGTCTGTGTCCATCATTCAGATATAAAGGCTACTTAAATCCGTCCGGATACATGTGCTTGCTTTTGTCCTTGAACGTAACCATGCTGTCTCCTTGGGTAATGGAGGCTATCTTGACAAACGAATAGATTGTTCTACTGGTTGCCGATAACGGATGTTTTTGTCTGAACAAACCTCGACATTATGCTTCATTATAAAGCAGGTAGTTTTCCTTTGTTTTTACACGTATGCAAGTTTTTATGGCGTTGCAGGAATGTCAAAAGCAAAACATTTCACACCCATTCATCTGTGTTCCACCGAATTTGTTTTGTTACTCTAGGGAAGTGAGATCCACGTTCAACTTAACCATTGGGTTAATCAGGCTGACACTCGACGGTTTGTTTAACATAAAATCTAAGTGATATAACATCTTCCCATCACGGTAAAAACTCAGGATAACACAGTGATCAGCTCCTAAGAAAGACTACTTCTCCATGGGGTCTTACGTGAAGCAAACCGTTAAGAGTCAATCCGGTTAGCCAAGTACTAGAGCATTCGACTGAATCGTTCGCTCCAGGTTCGAGTTCCACTGAGTTTCGGCGGATGTGCACTGTCGATGGTTCTTAACAAGAAACAAGGAAATATAGAGTGGACAGAATTACTGTAGACACTCAGAGGAGGTCGAAGTTTGCAACTTATTACTGAAATGTTCCTTGATAGGAAAAATAGTGCGAGGAGTATGAAGTAAATTGAACCACATGGTGGCCCGCTATTTGTCAGTAAAATTGGACTTGAAAGTTGGTGAGTAGTGAAAAGAACTAATGAAGTCGACCAATATATAGCAGAAGTTGAAGCACATAGGTTCCATATGATATTTAGACAGACCAATAAGTGATCTATTCATTTGAACTCTAGTGGAAGCTAACCTGTATTCGACAGTGCCCGTGGTCCATTTGGGCTGTCGTCAACGATCCTAACTGAATTTGTTCTCATTTCATCCTCAGTGTCAACAAGCTCATTCAATCCACCTTTGATCCATGAACTAGCACAGACTGAAGTGAAGTGACATCTATCACGCTCGTGCCGGGGAAATTAATATCGGAATCACAAAGCACGCGGTGCATACTCCGGCCTTAAAATTATCTGGACAGATCTTATTTTACTGAATATCCTATGGGCAAAGAATATGTGGAACGTCACCACTGGATCAACTAACGGGGTGTCATGTTATCTGTGACGTAATCCATTTCAGTTTTCCATCCCTATACTTTGTGAACCTGTTGGTATTTACCTTTGGTACTATATTGATGCCCTCAATTTTGTAATGTAGGAAACTTAGCTACATGTTTTAGCTTCATGTGCAACCCCGCCATCGAACGAAGCTCTGTTATATGACCACTTTACCAACTCCCGATAGCTAACATGTTGCTGTGGTCGAAAGTGTTCGCAATTGATGTAAACAACGAATGTTCACTAAGGTACCATTCCTTCACCCTTTTCATCTTTCACGCATGCATCCTCTTTGTCCGGTCTTTGTGAAGATATTGCGTTTCGTATGGCAGATACTAACGACTTTAT
The DNA here is from genome assembly GCA_948099385.1 of Fasciola hepatica. Classification (NCBI taxonomy): domain Eukaryota; kingdom Metazoa; phylum Platyhelminthes; class Trematoda; order Plagiorchiida; family Fasciolidae; genus Fasciola; species Fasciola hepatica. The sequence goes on from CANUEZ040000108.1 coordinate 2,815,113, forward strand.
CTGGGCTAATTTCCCGAAAGATCTTATGAAATACCCAAATTCCCCACTAATCATAAAGTGGAGGTTTACTCAGCTTAAAGTATGGACATTTTATTTTATTATTTTTACCATCTGCATACTCCACTCCACTCTGTGAAAATATATCAGTTTTACACTTCAGTGGACAACCTGTTAACCGATCTATCTTCCTTCACGACTTGGTTGTAACTATCAATCCATACTTAACACACACTCTTTTGACCTATCACGTCGGCCGCCGTTGGATATTTCTCATCACGTCTAAAACAAACGTGAAACAATATACGAGGTAGTCTACGTCATCTCTTAGTTGTTCACGAAAAAGCATATCCGATTTGCAGAGCTATCTTGTTTGTTTGTGATTTACAACGCAATCACTGAACTGCATACGCGGAGGTTATCCCTCCAAAAGGCTGCAGAATGATGAGGAGCATAATTACCATGACATCTCATTTAATGGAACAGATAGTCAGATTGTCGGGTAATCGTTCTCCAATGCACATTTGTGTCACAGTTTCCGTTACAGTAGATCCCCAAAAACGGTACCGTCCTGCGTCATACAAATTCATAACCACAGTGACCGCTTCCAGCACGGAGGTTTGGAATCTCTCTCCAAGTAGATTGAAGTCGCGCCCCCAGTCCGTTCAGATTTTCCGGCTTTGGGACGTACACTCATTTCTTGACAAAATCCTACAAGAAAAAATCCAATGGAATTAACTTCAAATACCTTGGGAGATACGGTACCGGTCCTTCTCGTTTTATCCACTACGAGCGGAATTTTTAATCGGGTAAGCCAGTAACAGAGATTACGAAATGTGCTTGAGCTCCGACCCGCTAGAAGAATGTCCTTGAAGAGAGGTGGATAGAAGCGAAATCTCTACACCTTTTCGCATTAAGCGTTAGCCAAAACCCACAATCCTGTAGCCACAACCCATCATTCTTTAACCTGGAAGCACAACCTTTAGCCATGCCGCTGCAAGCCAGTCAGGTCTAACGTATCGGAATATAATGACATCAAGAGATATTGGAACAATTTATTATTATTATTATTTACAAAAATTGGTGTTGCAATGCTAACGGAACAAATGTGAAAATGTGACGATAATACGCTGCTCAGTTGATCGTGGTAATGGTATAAAATGGTGCACCTCAAACTGATTGGAGAAGGTTAAAACGATGTGCCCGTATCGTCGAATCATGTGACACGGGCATTATTACTGTTGTATTTTCGGTGATAGTATGGTGCCAAACGTTGCGGCATAAATAGATTGATGACAATAAAGGGGGCTGTACTTGCGATAACTGTGTATTGCTCTCGGAATTTTAATGTATCCACTTATCTAAAGGCTTAATGAACCAAAAGTTTATGTTGTTTTATCATACCCAGTTCTGATATTTTTCTATGACTTGAGACGAAAAACAGAGCATCTTTTGTTACATTACAGATTTTACTTACAGGACTGCTCGTTTGTGACATTTTACCCTTGCATGGGAAGACTCGTTCTCGATTTGTTGATATCCCGGTCGAAGGCAGTCAGGCGACAGAATCACACCACAGCCGTTTGTTATAGTATTCGTCATACTTTACCCGGCACCGTACGCATCACCTCTTGACAATATGGACAGCAACAATATGGGTGAGAAGAAAAGGTCTTACAGTTTCACCAGCGCTGAAGATCGACGCAGGATAATCGAATGCTCACGAAGGGGAGATATTGATGAGACCAGCTACAAAATATGGTGTTGTCGTAGCTATGGACGCTCAAAAGTAGGCTGTAAAGCAATCCGAATTCTACCATCAAGTAAAGGACCTAACTTGGACATATTATCTTGTTCATCTATCGTCGGTATCTTGAAGTATGAATATCATACCAAGATTAATGGCATATTTTTAATGAATTGCTCGTATGCTGCTCAGCGTCCATTGCTACTGAGCAACCTGATGTTCTAATAGTATTTATGTTTGACAATGGGCCCGTTCATCGAAGGGCTGTGGACGCACAATTACACACCAATCGTCAAATACATTTTCTCCCACCGTATAGTCCATTTTTCATTCCGCTTGAGGAGGCCTTCAGTGAATTCAAACAGGCAAAATGTTTGCCACTTTAATTAGTTTATATTATTTAGTACGTTAAGAACTGGTTCACTGAAAATGCAACAGTAATAATGCCCGTGTCACATGATTCGACGATACGGGCACATCGTTTTAACCTTCTCCAATCAGTTTGCGGTGCACCATTTTATATCATTACCACGGTCAACTGCGCAGCATATTATCGTCACATTTTCACATTTGTTCCGTTAGCATTGCAACACCAATTTTTGTAAATAATAATAATAATAAATTGTTCCAATATCTCTTGATGTCATTATATTCCGATACGTTAGACCTGACTGGCTTGCAGCGGCATGGCTAAAGGTTGTGCTTCCAGGTTAAAGGATGATGGGTTGTGGCTAAATAATGGTGGGTCGTGGCTGAAGGATTATGGGTCGTGACTAAAGGATTGTGGATCGTGCCTAAAGCTTGACAGGAAAGAGTGTAGTGCAGTACGTAATATGCTGGATGCAGCATTCTTCTGTGGGGGTGGCAAGTGCACGTCCTGCAGTTACATAGATAGAATTGTCGTTGAACCGGAACTCAGTAAGTGCATAAATAAGCAACAACACTTACGCCGATCAACATGCACGTATCGAACTATCTGCTCAAGTTACATCTGAGCATTCAGACCGGCTTATTCATCGCACGCCGATAGATGTTTGCGTTTACCTTGTCGGAGGGAGACAGAACCAACGAGTAGTGAACAGTGGATGCAGCACCGTACGTTCACATTCACCTCGCCTTGTCTATTACCTCTGTAATAGTCAACGGGATTCAGCTTGCAACAGTGCTACAAGGCCGATGGCTTTATTGTTATGTGAGTCGGATGTGGTATCATGGTTGAAAATAATGTCACCGCACAACGTTCGTTGAACTGACGGTATACGCAGGGACTGTTGTGTTCGGCTTGAACAATCATGTGTTTAGACAGACAATCTAGCACGTACACACACTGCATACACTTGATCCAAATATGTTGCATTCACGTAGACACACCTGGAGCCGTACACATTCGTACACAGTTGATGTGAATCGTGCTTCATCCCGGACAGCACTGACCAATAAGATCCCGTCACGTGTTGAGCGACCTTGCGTGGTCCACTTCGATTGTATACTTGGCCTACTCCTTCTCTTGCATGCAGAGTTGACTCTTGCACTTGCCTTCGTGTTCGCGTTTTTACTTGCTTGCCAGCACTTGCGTTTGCCATACGTTATCATTGTGCTCACGTTCGTTCGCCTGACAGTGCCTTCCTTCTACTTACCGAATACAGAGCACAAAAGGGAGGAATCACAGAACTTCAGCCGTTGGACGTATTCTCTTTGACAAAGGGTTTGGATCGGATTTTGTAGTCAATATATCTAAATTGTCTATCTGAGTTTCTAGGATGGCCGTCCGTGGGGGTCCGGAGGACATACGAAGATGAAGGCTGCTGTTGTCAATATCCGTGTCACACGAGCGCAAACCTGCACAGACTATTTTGGCGAGTCAGTATGTCTGAGATGAAGTTCTTCGCAAGTTTTCAGTAGGATAAGGCCTGTTGTCCGGAAAGTAGTTGGCTCGACTACATTAGAAACACGAAACCATGTGAACACACGGGAGCACAGATGAAACTAATCATTGCACCGCGCGTAGAGTGATCTGGATATCCAGAAGCAGCAGAAAACCTCACAGGTTCACGCACACACCTACGTAGATCCTAGTGTCCAAATGCAGGGGAACATATTTTTCTCCTGTTTCTCTGTACCTACGGAGTACTTTACGATGGTTCAAGGATTTCATCACTGCACTGGGTCAGGCAAAAACTTTCCATGTAGCCTAGAGTTACTTGATTCGTCAAATGCACTTGACTAGATATTTTGAATTATCGTCCTATGCAGTATGCACGCAAACACTCGTGTATACACAAATTTTGGCATGGTGAGTCACATCACCGGGTAATATAAGTGAATGTTTCGTACAAAAAGGTGACCTCAGACACCGGGATGCACCGGAAAACGATATACTGGCTCATTTCGAGACCTGGGGACGATTACTCGGACATTTTTGTAAGGTCAGAAGGACTTGCGTGCCCAAAGTTGTGTGATTTAAGAGATCTAATCAATGATTTCCATCAAGAATGAAGCAGATGTACAGGCTGTCCAACCATTCAGTATCCAATTATAATCGGTTGAATTCCAGTTTTTACTACTGAAACAACTTTTAGTAGTCAAAATTCATAGAATCACGGGGGACAAGAGGAAAAATCCGATAGTGAGTCCTCGTGATCGGAGATTCAAAGACACGAACTTTTAATAACTTTGACCGATACCAATGACTTCCAGATGAACAAACAAGTGTGCCGAGATGTCCATGCTATTGTGGCGGTTCATAGTGCTTGTACATTTGTGTTACTTTACCTCAATTGGTTCTGAACCACATTTTACATTAAAGTCAACTGTTGCGTCACATGAAAATGTCATACCTCATACGAAATTGGTTTGGTTACATTTTCCCCGAAAGCTGTGCTATACACTGTCATTTTCGTCCACCTACAAGGACCTCTAATTTTAGTTAATGTGTTCCCTTCGATCTCATGGCTAAACTCTAAGCAAATTCTGACTTTCCAGTCATTTACCTAACAAAGTTAGAATGAAAGATGTGAAATGCGAGGAAAGGTTTACGTTATTTCCTTTTGCGTTGGGACAGAAAAGGTAATCAGAAGTGTAGCATTTTCCTAGAGATAATCAATTACTTTCCACTGTGGGCGATCTTTTTCAAAGAAACCTTCCGCGATTTCTGACTTTAAATCACTGCTCCCAAGGTATCCTTCGTAAGTACGCAATTTTTACTCAACGGGTAACCGAGATATTTCAATACGGACGTGCTGAAGCACCAAACTTTGGCTCTAAGTGAATAAATTTCACAAAAGCACGCAATCGGAACATCAGAAAAGTGGGAGAATATTATGTATCCTATCTAGATCACGGCGACCATAAATTGCTAAAGAAACTGTTAAGTCTGTTAGATACAAATTTTAGGGCTATTCTCCAATTTTTGACTTCACTTCAATGCCACTGTTGTTCCTGAAGCTTCATTCCTTTGGTTTTCCATCGACATGAAAAGCTGAGTATTCTTCGGGACTCATCCCTTTCTTTCCGCTAGTCACACCAGGGAACTCCTGAGTAGCCCCCCCCCCCCCGCTTGTACTGTAATTGTGTATGCTGATTGGGTAATTATTTTTTCTGATTTACCAATCGAAGGGGAGTTTGATAATTTACCTGCTTAACTTTACAATAGTTAGGATTTTTTGAACACGGTAGTCTTTCACTTAATTATTGCAAGTATTTGGAACGTATCTCCACCCAATTTCTCCAGTTTTTTGAATGATCCTTTTAATCTGTGCACCATTCAGTTACCGATAACTGAATCATGCAATCACTCCGGAGTAAAAATTATAGAATGATTAGTACTAGTATCCTGACATTTTTGATTGTCTGCAAGAATCACAGGGTCTCATCTTTCAAATTCAGAATCTCGGTCAATTATGCGCTTGATCAGCATTCACGTCTTCCGTTGTTTCGCAGTACTTTTTGCCAAACTGACTATTTTCCTTCCCCTAATTTTTTTCGTATAATCAAAGCACGATTTTAAATTTATTGTCAGGTGTCCACGTAACCAGTCGCGCATCTTCCACCCTATTTTTTAACTTACAAACCATACATATAGTAACAAGGAAGGCAAGACGGGGTAGGATACTTGTATTCCAACGGCCACACAAATAGAGTTCATGAAAAACATACAATCTTTTATATTGGCCCTTTTCCAGGCCGCGCGGCACCAACATTACTCTTGCGCCTGCTTGAGTGCTTCAGCTACGTTTTGGCCAGTTGCCAGCGGCCGATAGCTTGGTTTTCTAAGACATCAGCTCTATCCGGTTGGTCCGATTGTCTCACTTGACGGCTCGATCGGCAGCCCCACATTTGGACTATCTTACTGGTTGCCGAAGATCCCGCTGCTTTCCCTCTGATATTCCGTATGCCTCCTTTGGTCTGCTTCTGGAAGCCTCCGATATATTCGCCGTCTCTTCTTTTGTCTGTGACATTCAGTTGGTTCGTCTGTTTGCCTTGATATTCAAGCCTTTCTCTTGCTAAAGGTCTTCCCTTTACAATATGATTTACACGTTAGACCCTGCGAAAAACCTGACGGCCACAACCGAAGTTAACTAAAATTCACTTGAAATTATAACGGCTAAAATTCACGTAAAACTGTTTAGTAGGGCTTATCCTGGCATTAGGTTACGTTTTTATTCTTCTGGCTGAAGAAGAATTGTAAGTCTTTATGTAACCGCTACCGCCATGCGACAAAGTTACATGCCTCGTGACTGTCCCAATATTTGTGAGTCACGCACCAGTTTATACACTTTTCCCGTTTTCACTTTGCACCTTTCATCCGACAAACCCATTCGCACTAGCAATGCAGACGAGTTAATCATTATTGAACTACTGCACAAATTCACGTATACCCATAACTGAACTCCGAATGACATTCATTCGCGCTGTGTTTCTTTGAACTCAACCACGGACATTGACACTTTAGCTGGGTTCAACTGGTTATCCCCAGGACATCTCACCTGCCTGTGACGTAGTCAGCACACATATGCTTACTCGCTGAACCCAGCTAAAATCTCACCGCCCGTAGAAGACCTTAGTGCACGACTGCACGGGTGAGTCCCTCTAGAAATCCGGTTGCGGGTCAGTAGGAAGCAGATAAGAAATTATTGTACCGACTGAGCAGTGACTTAATTTTTTTCAGTCGTGATTTAAAAGTTGACTAAGCTTGAGGAATTGTTATTTATTTACGCGCTCTTACTTCCATAGTTTCTCTGTTGCCTCACACTGCTCCAGTAGTGGTTGTTATGAAGTTAGGCAGTTTCATTTCCCCTGCTTGTGTACAATATTTGTAGCCTACCTTATAGAAAACTGATTTATTTCGTGAGTTTGAATAATTATTTATTCTGAATTCACGGTCAGCCACCACGACCGGTAGTTTTAAAGACTCCGGCAATTTTAGGACTAGCTCTGTTTTCATCAGCACACTGTTCAGACAAATTGAATTACTTTTCATGAAGAAGCCCTTCACCAATCAAGGACCCATCTAACTTTTACATCCTACCGTTCTTTCCTTTCATTGTTTCGGTAGATACGAAGGATTTAAGTGGCTTTTTCCTTCCAGAATTCCCTTTTAGATCTTGAAGGCCTTTGTACAATACGACTTCAAACCCGGAAGAAAATTTCTGTGAGGAAGTCTCACGGCAGTCAAACTCCTCGATCAAATAACATCCCAGGTATGCAGTCAAAATGCGCTGTACGTGTGATTGGTTTAGCTAGCTGACGCGATCTAGGTAACTGGTCGGTAGATTCATGCGACCTTGGTCAATCTTGGGCCATGGGAGATGGAGCTTCCGGATTCACCTGATGTTCAGTGTCAACCAAATGTACTAAGATTGCATTTTTTATCGATTCAGTTTGTCCTTTACTCAACTACCGCGGATGATGCTCTTTAATCTGACCTACATATGATGCGTCACAAACACATCTAGAAGGCGTCAGCTAGATAAACCAATCATATGATAAGGATAATTTGACTGACAGACCCCTGCCCATGATTGGTGTTTATTTCATGTCTATATTCATGATCTTTTGTCTAATGTCTACTATGTAATCTGTAAATGGCTTGAGAATGAATTACTGAAAAACAATTGATTTGCCGATTTGGACAGAGATTTGAATTATATACCTTCAAAAGTGCTCTATTCAACGGGTGAGTGACCACATAAAGATGCCAATGTAAATCAAAGTGACCATTAGATGTATATCAAGGGAAGTAGATTTGCTTATTGGGAATGAGCTGGCCGTTTCTCCTTATTAAATGACACCTTGCACGGAAAGCCTGAGTCGAATCGCCTTCATGTAATATATGCTCCACGATATCCAGTCAGTTAGCACAGCCTTTATCGCTAGCTGTTTCATTTTTTTTTCCTCGTACACTGACTTCAGTGTCCTCACTGTGAGAAATTTCAATGAGTCAAGGTCAGCTGGAACAACCATTATTGGTCAGATGATTGCGGCTTTTTTTGATTGCTAACTCTCAGTAGGAACCCATCCTGAAAAAGTAAAGCAATCAGCGTTATGTCAAAGTAAGGAGATATTTATACACAAAGGCGTCAATTTAGTTTTCCTGAAAGCGAGAGCTTAATTTGGCAAGATGTGTAGTCCTATCTACCTGTAGATAATCATCGATTCTCACGGAACTTGAGGGCCAAATCGTGGAAGCCCGACAAACCACAAATGGCCTTGTGTACTGGCGCGGCTCCTGTTAGCTTTCTTCTCTTTTATGCACTGACTAGTTGACAGGGCTTAACCTGTCGAGGGTGAATTAGTATTCGATAACTAGTACGTAATTAATCAGGATAGCCAGCAGCACTATTCCAACAACAGGTGAAACGTTTTATTGTATTTTGTCTAATAATCGTCAGGCTGTGATGAAACTAACATCCACACTATGAATAATGGACAGCTTACTTGCATTAATTATATTCCAGCCATCAAATAGAGATGCTAATCTAGTTTACCAATTACCGGATAACAAGCAATAAGGTTCATCTAAGTAAATCAGATAAAGGCGGTGATGAAGGAGATAGAAACATTAGAGGAGACAGCGAAAGTGTAGAGGACGAAACTAAGAAGAATGGGGAAAGCACTGAAGCAGATAGCAATATACAATAGTCGGTCGAAGAGGAACATTCACCATCTAGAACTTGGGTTGGCTAAACTGACCGTCGACATTCAAGTAGAAGCTTTTCAAAACAAGAAGGAAGTTTTGTTGTTACCACACCAGAAGCACATCTCGAGGGGTCAGCAGGAAGCTTTTGTTTGGCACATCATAAATTAGGCGATTTTTATCAGCAACAATTGAAGTTTCCTGGTTGTACGCACGAAAAATATTCTGACTGCATTTTCTGAAGAAATGACATTTTGACAAAGATGAATTTTGTCAACTTCGCTGAAGTCAAACGTTTCTAGTAAACTGCTTGGTCGTCGAGATTTCTGATGGACAACATCAGCCTATTTAAAAAAAATGTAGACATGGTCAGTACAATTATGAGATACAGAAATATGCGGAAAAGTTTGGTAATCGAGTCACAGATCATGAGTGAAAGAAAGTCGCCAAGCAAGCTGCTGTCAGCACTCCTTCATCTCAATACAAATCTAGCCGAGATTAATATTCACATCTCTACACCACACAGTAGCACGATAAATCCGTCAAAAGCAGAGCTGCTTTAGTGGTGGAATATTTGTAAGGTGTGGCCGATAGATCAGGTGTGAGGCAATTTGTTCCCAGTTCGTTATCAGTTTTGATCATCTAATGCATTATAATCCTTTCTGAAATATCTAGCTAGGTCGTCGATGCCCATTCAAAGCTTGTAACTACACTAGTGCTGTTCACAAAAGCCCCAGCTGTGATAATTACAACCCCCTCACTCAAAATCATTCAAAAAGGAAGAAAGCCGAATCCAATGAATTATGTTGGGATTGTCATAAAATATACCCGATTATCGTCTCTTTATCGTATTCATTCTCGTTACTTTATGATATTGGAGGATACCGTCATCTTGAACTAGATTCGATCCTACTTTCAGTACGAACGGACCTCATTTCTATTCCAATCTCATCCACGGCATATATATCACTTTCTCATATAAACCCAAATCGGCACCTCTCCGAAATCATGAATCCTCCCGAGCTACCATTATTTTTGCGTCTTGATCTGTAGTCACGATTTTATTGGGCACAAGGTATAACGCATGGTGGTCATCTTCGAGCTTACACACAACATATGCTGTAAGCAGATTCTAGGTACAATTATCTTTGCATTATGCATTGTTTAGTTCTTGTACGTCTTTCAGTAACCGTCACCTAACCTAAATCAGTTTGATGCCACATACTGTGTGTCGGCGAAACTTTCTCAAGGGGTTAGACAAAGGGCTCTTCACAGCCGAGAGAATCACAGCGAGGTTCTACAGACGAACCGTGCGCTCGCAAAACAGTTCGTCAAGACGTTACAGCTGCTGTGGCCAAAGGTCAAAGTGGTGGTGGGAAAAACACAGAACTGGTATAACAGAGCCATTCGCATAACCAGTTATCAAAAGCTGCTTTGGTATTACCCTATTTGCCATGATTCTTTCGTTCAGTTGACATTTATTCGATAGGGCAATATCGCCCAGCTTGTATTCTGATTGATTTATCTTTGGCCAATCACGGTCGTTCACGTATCTTATTAAGGTCATGTGTTAGACTACCCGTTCGTTTTGAATTTCCGATATATCATTGCTCAGCACCATTGTTGTTCTGGTTGTGAGTTATTGGCTTTAACAACTGATGAACTTGGTGTTTAATGTGCCTACAGAAAAGCAGCCGAAGCAGGTATGACTTTCCGTTTCTTGTTTTTAATTTATTGCAGTCGATCATAAGTATGATCAACATTACGACTTTTCAAGTATTATGATTCGGTCTGAGAATAAATACCGAAAAGACAGATCAGTATTGACTACGTCACATATTTTCAGGCCTGTAGTATTTGATGCTCCTTGGCTCCTCCAACACTGGTCATTGGCACACCCCCAGAACAGTCTTTTGTATCCACAGTACACCGTTTACTCGGCGACCTCATCCACTTTAGCGATGCAGTTGCGTCAGCCAGTGGTAGGCCACTGCAATCATTCACCTTTGAGAGCCGAAGGGGCTTTCTGTTAGTACACACTCGCGTTGTCCGGAGCGTGTTTCACACTGAGTTTCTCCCCCTGAGTGCTAGTCACAACTAAAGGTGGCCAACATAACAGAGTTTTACGATTTGAAATTCTTCAACTGATTGGAGGTATCCAAATCGTTCCAACACGGATATCAAGTTCCCGTGTGGCCCCAAGAGAGGGGAAGAAAAATGACCGCCTACTTGTCAGAAAAGTGTATGTTCGAGTGGCTAGACAGCGTGCGTCACATATTGGTCCTCATTATTTGTGGAATGAGACTAGCAATATGGGTAGATTAAGATCGATCAAATGGTCTGTTCACTGTTTGCTTGTGCCCGGCCCCAACACCGGAACTACGGACACCAAAACGGCCACATGAACAATTCAGCATAAATGTACATTATTTTTATTGCAAAACTCATTTTTACAAATGGGTTAGATCAAAGGTAGAAAACTGTAAGTGGTAAACTGACTAATCAAAGCTGGATTTTGTAGTTCCTGGTCGCGGTGGTCTTGGTAGCAGGAGGTTTTTCACTGTATGTGCTCACAAAGCTGTATTTCCTGGGGTCCTGTGAACTACAGACTAAGTCGACATAAAGACCCTATGCAAATCGTCCACCTTCTTCAGCGGCTCCAGAAGAATGCCATTTTTACCAAGACAGATCGTCTGAGATTCACGTTAGCAGCCGATTTCTTGGGGTCCCGTTCAAGATCACTTGATGGAGGATATCCGTCATGGGGTTGGGAACACACACTGTTCGGCTCTAATGAGTTTCAGCGTGACAAGCTATGCATCCTTCAAAGTTACACATCAAGCGTAAACAAACAAGCCACATAGTAAAGACGATGAAAGCAGCTGGATAACTGCGACCAAGTTAATAATTCAGTGACGAAGACGGTAGCTACCGATTCATTGGGGATATTGAAAAAGAGGTCATTGTGAACTCAGCGACTCAAGACACTGCTCACAGAGAGCAACACAACAGTCACTAATACCAGTCGACCTTTTGCGAAGTTTGACTTAAACCTTATTTAACGATTCTACTGGTGATTTAATTTTTCAGACCTTCGAACTCTTATCACCGGTGCCTAATATTTTCCCAGTTACGTGCATAATTTGAATTATTCGGTGGTAAGCTGTTTGGAACCACTACTGAGCTTCTAACAATCGATACGGGGCCCTCAGACACTTACTATGGTGTGTATCTTAATACTCTGCCATGGGTTTTTGCTGAAATCCTGAGGGGTTCGTCAATCGCGGGCTCGTCCGGGACTCGGTTCGCCACCATTTCATAATAAGACGCCAACCGACGTAATACTGCCATGGTCGAATGCATCCCACAGGCACGGCACAACTTTGATTCAAGTACACTGCTTGTCTGGGTAATTTTAAGATTCTGTTTCTTCCTTCGATGAAACAGTTGATAAGAGAACCTGCGGTTTCTACATCGCTCACTACAGATTCACATTATTTTGCACCAAAAGTCGGGGGCAAGGTAAAACTTTCCTGGAATGGAATTTGACGACTGACAATTACCCAGAAAGCTTCATCCCTATATATATATATATATATATATATATATATATATATATATATATATATATATATATATGCATAGGTCAATATTACCACTGTCGAAAACCAGCCATGGATACATCACACGGGATTTATTTTTTCTCATATTCATGGCTACTATCTGCTGTATTTAGAAAGTGACTACTAGGCATTATATAAGTAAGCAAAATAAAACGGGAAATTCTGAGTTAAGAAGGATATCACTGATCTGCTGCACTCTGGTTACGAATTGTCAGTAGGTCACAATCAACCTGCTCGAATGAGATTTGTGGGTTTTCGGTACATGATTTTGAATTGATTACTGTAAGTAACTCGATTCCTGGGTTTGTTATAGACGGTCTGCTCTACACCTACTCGGCGTGAGACAGCGCCCATGTACAGCTATAAGGGGACAAAGGAATGACAGCTAAAGCAAGCAATACTGATATGAAAACGATTTGCTGGAACTAAGAAGAAAAAGCAAAAAAAATCAAAACAATCCGCATGTAAAGTGTTGAAATTTTACTTGTTGAGCGCCATGAGCAGTGGCGGGTAGCCAAAATCCAGGGAACTAGAGAAGCCTGCGCCGTTACCGTTTGATTAGAAACACCGGTTCACGGAAACCCGTGGTAAGTGAGTTAATCAAGGAATCCGACGGCTCGCTGATTAGGTTTCAGGAACATCGTCTGAACGGTATGGCGGAACACTTAAAGGAGCTGTCCATTTGGTCCATTTCTACAATGGACCTACCGAATAAACTTGAAAGAGAATCAATCCAGTTAGATATAACTCCCCCATCAGAAATGGAGGTAATACGGAAGATAGGTTACATGAAACCGTAAAAACTGCTAAACCGGATAGGTTGGCTCCTTTCTTTTGAAAGGAAAGAGGGGAGGCTTTGGTTGTGAAGCAAAACAAAACTTCTCTGGGTAATCTGGGATAGCAGATACCCAGGGAACTGTGTGAATCCATGGTTGTTCCGATTCACATGGAAGGTGAAAAGTCCTCTCACTAAAACCATAGAGGAATTACCTTCGTAAGTACTGAATTTGAACTGTTCACCGGGCTAACTATCCACCTGTTATTTGACGCCGCTCATAATTGCACACTTGAGAACCGGGCTAGTTTGAGACCAGGTCAGGTAAGTACCGACTACATCTTTACTCTGCTTCAAATGTAAAGCACAGCCACACCCTCCGTAGGCCTCCATTCTCTGTCTTTCCGGATCTGAAGGAGGCATTCGATCCAGTGGACCAAAAAGTCCTCTAGAGCTGCTAATTGTAATGAAAATATAAGCTCCAGCCTAATTCGATAATTTTTTTCTACCTGGGCAGTTACATTTCATCCGGTGAGCAGATATCGGATGAAGTGTCATCGCGTATACAGAAGGGCCGATTGACTTTCGCTGACCTCAGCCATCTGTGGTGCCAGCATGACATCTGGTTGTCTTCCAAGGGTCAAGTATACACTGCCTCAGTTGGCACTACCCGAATATTGTGGGAACACCACATCAGCAATTACGAGGTTAGACATAGGTTGTTTCAAACCAGTGACATTTCTTTGGGACAAGCATTGAATCTAAACAGGTTAACGTGGCTGGGACATGTATTAAACGTGCCTACTGACAGACTTCCTCGGCGTATGTTGTCCTCCGAGGCAGGTAGTGGTTGCAAGGTAGGTCGAGGTGGTCAGTCCATGGCATGGAAGAAAGGAAAATAAACCTTAACCGGGGAACTTGGCCAGGTAGGAGGTGTTAGAACTCCAAATTGGGGTTCCCCTTGACCAGCGTACCGATTGGTTGGAAATCTTGAGTGCTACGTATGGGTATGGTGGTCAAGGAAGTGATTTCTGTTTATTATTATGTTTTTGGCTGTTTTTTACGCTACTGTTCTATTCATCCTGCCCTCAACTGGACGATGCTGCGAGGTAGTATTCAAAACTGGAGGACAGGAGAGCAAATTTAGTGGTTGAATGAACCGAACTGAATCGAAATTGATGAGGCATATTTAGATAAATATATTAGGCTGATCAAATGAAGAATTTGGTTTTCGACACTATATTGATAAATACATGAAATAACGTGTAGAAAAGAAAATTTCTTAGCCTTATTAGAGTTTTCACAGGCATTATCAAAATGTGTTTGACATTGGGGTTTTAATAGCTCATCTATTCGCTGCATATAATAATGCAACCAGGAGCCAGCGTTTTATGTCAGCTGAACCAAACCCCACTTTGCGAACTCCAAAGCCAGACCGGAGCCTATTCCATTTGAATGAAGAAAGTATTTCAAAATTTCAATGCACTCGTCACTTTCTGCATATCATCTACCCAGAAACTGAAGGCAGATGAGAAAACGAAACAAGACATATTTGTTACGAAATAAGATTCTATTTTAATGTTCGAGGTATATATTATTCTCTAGGGAAATATATATTTGCTTAACCCTAGTCTCAGTGGGTCATTTCTATTGTCCGGGGAAGGAGTTCATCGGAATATTTATGAGACCTTTAGTCACCCAGTAATTCCCAGTTAAGTGCAGCTTTTTTGCCCCAAAATTAATAAGTGTGTATGAGTTTCGCCAGCTCTGAGCACAGATTATATAGGGACCAAAGGGAGAAGGCCAGGGGGCAGAAGTAAAAACGGAACCATTAAAGTTCTCTTAGTTTCCGCTATTTAAAGCTTTCTAACAAACGAATAAATTATCCCACGGCCATGGATCATTTAATAGCAGCCGTGCAGCCTTCGTAGAAGATTTTCCGGTCGGAAAAATGGCAAAAACTTGGTTCATGGTTTTGATGAGTTCTCCTATTTTCAGATTGTCGTTGATACCACCACCGCTGCAAGATTGGCTATTATTTGTTACAACTAACCGTCGAAGTTACCAAACAAAAATGATCAGCTTTTCCTAGACATTTGTGTAGTCTTCGACTCTGTCGATAGGACCAGACTTTGGGACTGGCTATGGAGATACAGAGTATCTGAAAAGTATGGGTCAATGCTCAAACGATTGTATCGTCACACCTCAGGTAGTATGAGGAACTTCGCTCAACTTACTCCTCGCATCAACTTCGCAATCTCCAGCGGAATACAACAAGGTGGCCCGATATCCTTCCTTCTTCTCATCTTTGCCGTATATATATATATATATATATATATATATATATATATATATATATATATATATATATATATATATATATATATATATATATATATATATATATGCAATGCAATGCAATGCTACTCATATGAAAAATCCATACTTGGTACCATTTTCCTTCGTTCTGAAGGTCAGCCGTGTCAACCGATAAATTCACTTTGGAACAATCAGCGTATGATTCTAAGAATGAACTCTCTGTCCATGCAAGCTTTATACGATTCAAATGAGATTGCAGCTGTCAAGTACGAACTAAATTCTATCCTATCAGAGTCAGCTGTCAATGCTTTTTTGGTTTGTTCTCCTGGAGAAAAAATGAGACAATATATCGCGACATTTAGGTGCGTTCAAATTCTGCGAATGGAAGGTAGACCAGTATACGATATCGTCCTGTCTGCTTCAGATTGTGGGAAAAACCTCTGGTCTAGAGTGCTCAAATCCAAAAATAGCTTCGTCCGCACATTTACATGAAAAAGAACGAAGATAGAGAAGGTATTTGTTCTACTAAAAATGAAAGAAGTTGGGTTAAAAGCTAGTTTTCAGTGAGAAACCATCATTGATAAGAAGTGAAGAGGATGTCACTTCAAGAACGGATTTAAACTGAGTTCCGTTCGTGAAATTGTTAGGAATCAATGTGCACAAATTCTGATCAGCTCCTGATTCAGATAACTAATTGAGCAGCGTTGATCTGTCGAGACTGCTTAAAAGCATTTTAGTAGTCCAGGAATAGCAACAGCATGTGTAAGATAGTTTACTAAGTAAGCTATGACATTAAGTGTGTATCGGGATGATGTATTACTGAAATGATAGATATCTTCCGTGGGATTCTCAGTTATAATACGTGACGGAGAAATTTTCCCCAGCGTGTTGAACATCACTAGTGTAAATGCAGTGGGACGGCATACAATAGGCTCCTTTCTGGGACAGGTGTTATCTTTGCAGGTCTCCATATGTTGAGAATCTTATCACTTTTCAGACAGCAACTGGAAATATCTGCTACGGGGCCCGATAAGGCATCGGGGCACACCATCACAACAACTGAGGATAAAGCTTTGGGGGGCCTGAGGCTTTACTGGGCTTCAGTGTATTGAGCGAGCTACTTCTAAACATCCTCGAGGTCGATTTGGAGAGGCTCGTGAGTGCTGCTGCAAATAGGTAAATAGATACGTTAAAGCAATCAACCAAGACCCCCGCTTAGTTCTTCGACGTCAACGAATGGTTACCGATCCTTGAGTTATTGCCACAAAGTTTTTTTATAGCACGACAAGTGTCCCGACAACTGAGGATTCATAGGACGATATCTAAATATAGCCTATTTAGGCGTTTGATTTCCTTCTTATCGGCTTAGTATTTCACCTTACTTCAAATATTCGCCTGCTTCTGTGGGCCTTTTCTTTCCTCCTACTTGTTAGTCTAAGTAAGGAAGAGTGAAATCTATCGGTCTGCACACAAATGGTTTTAAACGGACGGCAGCTTTGAAAACACAAATTAAGATAGTCAGCAAGATTCACACAAAATATTGAAGGACTGTGATTGTAAAACACATTAAAATCGTGGAATTCACAACAGATTTTCGGAAGAGCTTTTTCTCTGTGTGACAGTTCTGCATGTGCCTCTCCATGATACTTATCGATTTTTATTGCTGTAGGTAGTTAGACCAACTTTCAGAATGTAGTGATTCGAAATGCTCAGTGGCACACGTTATTGGACCGCAACTAACTCTACTTTAGCCACGAAAACAAAATCTAGCCGAGAATAATTTCTGGTAGAGAAATGAACTAAATTCATCGAATCGAGTGTCATAAGGGAACTTGTGTGTAACTTGTTGAAATGGCCGCCAAATATACAAGCGTAGTCATCTAAATCTGACATAACTGAATTCGATAGACCAGAAAGTGCTCTGAGCTCGTTTTGCCGTTGTATCTGGGGTTACAGAATGGTACCAAAGAATACTGGTCGAAACCCGCTCAGAAAATATGGCTTGCATTTGATAACTTACCAACTTATCTTTTCCGTCAAGTATTCGTAAATAAACTCGTTTGTCTTGCTCGATCTAGTTTCTCCTTAAGTGATAACTCCATCACCGCGATTTTCAAGCCTCGTGGGCCGATCGGAGCGTACCGCGTGAAAGCTGTCTAAGTATACGACTTCATCCGCTATATCTCTGCGCGGCCAAGACTCTTGCTGTGTGAAAAATTAGTTGTTTTTACTTTTTTCATTGTAATTTCTACGAAGTCTTCTACTTTCCTCAAAGACGAAAGTACTTTGATTCGTAACACCGAAGGAATCTAAGATTTTCCAGCGCAGCATCCTTTAGGACTATCTTGTCATCCTACACTGTTCTTTTTCACTGTCCCATTCCACTTTTCCATGAACGGACTGGAATTATTTCGTACTTGACAGCTGTAATCTCATTTGAATCGTATAAAGCTTGCATGGACAGAAAGTTCATTCTTAGAATCATACGGTGATTGTTCCAAAGTGAATTTATCGGTTGACACGGCTGACCTTCAGAACGAAGGAAAATGGTACCAAGTATGGATTTTTCATATGAGTAGCATTGCATTGCATTGCATATATATATATATATATATATATATATATATATAACATATATATATATATCATTTATTCCTCTTCAGTTATCCATTTACTATTTTATTTCTTTTTAACTCTCATTAGTACTATTATTATATATCATTATTTTATCGTGTAGGAGATCAAATGGAAATAGTATCGACAGACTCAGTTTGTTTTCTGTACACAGTTATCCTATTCCCACATCGTCCACAGTCAAATAGCCCGGCGTTTTACCTATCCCTAATCTGTTGTGGTCTATGCACGTTAATGAAGTGTATTAAAACGTTAGGAAGCTGTCCTTTTTCTCTCTCAGACCACGTATGCTCTCCGTACTCCGTTGATGCATTTCACAACTTGTAACCCCTTTGCAATATTCTCTAATGGTTTAACTGTTACCCAGTAATCTTTTGCTGTTTGCTGCAAGAGAACTTTCTTTGGTTCACATGATCTCCAAAGCATATCCCTAGATCTCATGGCTTATCTGGAGTTTCACCCGTTCACACAACCAAATACGAACACCTGGGTGAAATTTTCACTTTCACAATTTCCTCTGATTCCCATCATCCCCTGTACGGTAAACTGACAAAAGATGTATCTACGTCTAGCACACGCTCATAGTTCAAACTGCGGTCTATTCGAACTTCTGCTCTTCTACCTGGTAATCTCACGAAGGTCCTCCGAGAACTACGATTCAGCACGAATATCGAGCCATAATGCGTTGTCACTTATCCTCCTTCATTGAAATTTGGCATACAATGCGTTATTTATCCACAAAAATGATGCTAAAGTCTGTAAATCTGCCCTTTTTGGTGCATAAAGCAACTAGTTACCTAACTTGTAGCGTGAGCCGTAGTTCGGTGGATCCTGTTTTGAAGGAACGCGGTATCAGTCAGTTTTCCGAGGTTCAAACTACGGGCTGAAATGCCCGGATTTCATCATCAGAGAATCATTTTATACCTGGTTTCTAGCTGGAAGGGACATGTTTTAGACTGCATTCAGTGATGAGGTTATTTGTTGTTTGCATGGATTGAGGGATATTTGGTGGCCGGAAATCAGACATTTGTTGCTTAGACCTGCAGAAATATTCAGTAATAGTTTGTTGAAAGTATTTGACATTGCTTGTGAAGCAAATATATTATACATTTTTGGGAGGCGGACAGATCAGTTTCCTATGCTAAAAGTACGATTTTGTGGTTACAATACAACGCCGATTCACGATACTGGCTATCCTCGACAGCTTAAGAGAAAAGACTTGGAGGAGATGTTTGGACAGGAAGGCCGCGTACCAGGGCGCTCCGGCTACTGGAGGCCCGTAAATACTCAAAGTCAGACCAGTCGTTATCAAACATTCTCCATCCACCATACATAGGCACACTTGCGCAAGCGTATTGCATCGTAGCACATCAAGACTAGCATGAAAACCAATACCCAGAAAGGTTGCCCGGGATAAGCCAAAAGTTGAGTAAATACGAAATTTTCGGACAACTATGTGTTATGAAATACTTATTCAAGCGCGTTCTCTGTAATGTAAGAACAGTAAACTAAGTAATTACTGTTCAAAGTAAGGATTTATAAAAGTCTGTTGGTGTGCACATACAGCACATTATTTTATTTTGTATTCACCTTTAGAATGTATCAAAAAATTATTTTAATTATTAATACTATAAGCAAATATAACAATTATATGGCACCCTGAAGTGTACGTATGAATTTCCATGAAAACCGCGCTGTTCAACAAATGGTGAGCAAATGTTTATGCTTCACATAGACTTAGGCAGTTCATTTCAAAGGCAAGACGATTTTCAAAATGTTATCACAGTCCATTACTCGGTTAAAGGCACACTACATTTAACTAAATTCCAATTCGCTGATTCGCTCTTGTGCATAAATCCACACTCGTGCCCTACTTCGCTTGTGTTATGATGACCAAATACGTGGTCACGACTGAACTGGATACAAAATCACTCTACATGAAATTGTATTTTCCACAGAAGTAAAATCGTTTTGTTCAATAATACAACGAAGTTGCGATCGTTGGTAGGCTGTCGACGTTTCGGTCATCAATGATGAACTTTTTCAAGACTGATTTTGCGAGCGAGTTTTGAAAAGGTTACTCTTGGTGACCGAAGCGTCGACAACCTACGAAATATTTTGACTACTCTGTTACTGAACAGTAATTTTTTACAGTGACATTTCACGTGGCGAGCATGTTTGTCGATACACTCCGAACCATTCTCCTTTCTGACGTCTTGGTATTTTCCAAGCGTGATGTTCATTTTGTACCCTTGTATCACAGCCAGTTTGGCAGCTTATTATTTTGGTTGCTGCAATGTAAACCTAAAGCTTGCATAGGATGCACAACGAAATAAAGCACGGGAACTGGCCGCGAGCCGATTCGAATACTCTTCAAAACTCGATGTGACACCGTTTTGTTGGTAACTGGTTTTGGTAGATCGAACAGTCCAATGCCATTATAGCTGCTAATTTTCTGTCCTAAGAAAATGACTGCCGAAAGAATATATATATATATATATATATATATATATATATATATATGCATAAAAGGGTAGTGTCGATTTTGTTGCATTCAATAATTTACTCGGTATATATTTCTAGCTTACTAAATTAATTAAGGTATATAAAACCCTCGAGTAGTGATCTAACTTCATTTAAAGTTCCCTATTTTTTACAATGATTCTTTACTGAGCTATGAGCATTTGAATGCACGTAACTTTTGAATGTCAGGATCAAAGGCTCTGAGCAAAGTAATATGAAAATTGACAAGATATGGGACTGTATTTAAAATGATCAAAAGGACCACATAAATTAACCTAGGTTATATTTCAATAGCCTTGCTATTTTCCTAGAAGACATTTTTTCGGCCAATATGCTTCCCATGGGTTTGTCTTTATCATAACGTTAGGAGAAATTCTCTCATTATTTGGAGATTTTGCGATATAGTTGGTTCGAAATTTCTTTTTAACTATGACAGTCAACCTTTCAGAAAAAAACAAATTCCAGTTCGTATCAATGCAAGCGTTGGATTCACCTGAGCATGCCTTGTTAATCGCTTATACAGTTATTGCAATAGCTCTGAAAAGATCCACTAAGACTGAATTTTCTCGGCAACCCCATAAAGGGGATTATAGCAGAACCACCGAGGCTTACAAATTGAATTCACTTTTGCCGTATCTTGCTCAGTGTGTCAACGCAAATAGGAGTACCAGTTATCGGATTTATCACGGAAAAACTACCTTAGCACACTTTTAAGACGTAGTGGAATTAATAAATCGAAAGAATAGGACAATTTTTCATCCATTACGATCAAGAAACAGTGCCTGATATCCCTGTCCTTATTCCAGCTTGGCAGTGTTCTCAGGCTTTCTCATAAGTTAGCTGCCATTTTCAGTGGGGCTAATATCAAGTAGAATGAAGGCAGCACTGTAAGCTCAACAAATAAGGAGGCGTACTGGTTTCACCAGGGTGTTCAAATCAGGAGGCCCGTCATTCTGGCTACGGGCGTGTTTATCGTTTGGGTGTCTGGTATACAATGAGCTGTGGAAGGCTCAGGAAAATTTCATTTGGTTTAAGAATATCCCCCGAAAAATAATTCCCCCCAAATAGTCCATACACCATCAATCGCCTTCATTCATCTAATCGGACTAAAACACGTTTAGTTCTGTTTGAGGGACCTCAATTAGAGGCGCCTCGAACGAAATCTTCACCGTTAAGACTGAAATCGTCTCCGAATTCGACGCAAATGAGTCACTTGGGCAGCGAACCGTTGTTCAGAGTAAAGCTTCATACTTTGCTTCACGAGAGGTTTGTATGCCAAGTCATGCAGTACGATTAGTCTGCTACTTATTCACAGTAAGACTTGTAAATGCACGCGAAACTCTGAGGTCCATTTCATACAATTACCGTCTAATAGCACAGATTTAAAAGTGATAGTAAAAATTTATGTGTTCTAAAGAGAATAACCAAAGGGCTGCCTACACCCTGGTCATTGGAGTCGAAAGTGCAAAATGTGATGGTACCTAAGATGAGAATGATTTCGTCACCTACGTGGTGGACTCTATGACGAAGAGACTGTGAAAAATCCCGAAGACGAAAGGCAAACCGGAATGTTTGGTACGGTGTGAGAAAATTGTGTTCTGAATAATGTTTAAGTTAATCTAATGTTGAACAATGTTGTTCCATTTTCCCTCAGGGGCTCTCATTCTGTCATAGTTATGGCCCATTTCCAGTGACAAAAATACCGTTTAGTCTGCATTTTGAACACAGATATTCACCGCACACAAACAGACCAGAAGTGTTCTTGTCTTCAAGCTTTGTCATTACTTGGAAATTATGGTACGTATAAAATTATTTTATTCTGTGGTAATGCTGCCATGTACGAGTACAAAAGGTGTTTATCGGACATCTGTGTGCATATCGAAAACCCTTGTGCATCAGTTTCGAAGATATTGCATATACACAGGTATTAATTAATTCAGAACTGGAAATAAACTGCGTTGTCTAATGTGCTTCAGTGATCACGAATTGAGCAAATGCGACGGTTCCTCTCTTCTGAGTGTTACCGAAAGTCAGGGGTTATTAGAGCACACAAAAGATGCTCACTTTCCACGAGGGCTAGTGTTTAAGCTGTGGCTTGTTGGTTAAGTATTCGCTGAGAGAATCTCAGATATATGAGCCATCATAGCCTCTCATGTGCAGATCTGATTAAGCTGAAATAATCAGTTATGGTTCCACATCATCCAATATCAAAGGGGTTAGCCTAGGCTACGTCCCTGTGAAATCTTATGATCCATTAGGATCGGTAGACTCCTATGCCTTCTTAGATAATGGGTCTGATACAACTCTCATCAGTCAGCATGTCAAAAGTTTTATTGGGTTGAATGGCTATAATAGTGAAATCTCCAACCAAACTCCACATGGAGTATAGGCAACATCATGCAAAAAGGTTTTCATCTGGGCTGAGTTTCTAAAGGTTGACTTCACTGCAAACATTGGAAAAATCTGTGCTATCACCTATCTTCCAAGAAAGTTGGTTGGGAATTATACAGAGGGCGAATTCGCCTGTTTGCCACATTTGACAGACCTGACTTTCAAATCCGCTCACGATAAGGGAGTTAGGTTTCTAGTCGGTTGTGATGTTCTCGATGATCTACTGATGGCAAATCAGAGAAAAAGCACCAGAAGGCAACCCTTTGCTGTGGATGGCACCTTTCGGATGGATTATAATGGGATCTTTATCAAGGACAGGGTTGAGTAAAGCTGAGGTTAACAGTACGAGATTAGTTGATTTCACGCAGCAGAGTGAAGGCTTAGATAAATTGCAGTGTGATAAGTTTGAGCTCCCTACAGATTTCTGTGATATTTTGCGAGTCAGGCAGGTCGCAAAGGAGCCTATATGGCTGGCATATAACCACACCGGACTAGGATTCCATTGGAGAAACTGTGATTCTAGTCTGAAGCCTAACCCTGTTATGGGTGAGCAGCGCACGGCATTATTACCCGAACTTCTCTGTTCCAAACCAGGCATTTACGAAATTAGTGCACACCCCCTCGGTGATAGATCACCTGGAATGATCTAAGATCTTTAAGCATAAATCTTTTGCATCTGTCGAAGGCTTTAAAGACCTTATGGCCCGCTGAGCACAGGATTCATTTTGATTCACTTAAAAGATGGCATGCGCACAACAATTGGTCTAGCAGACCCTTTGCTGTTAATTTAAGGTTTAAATTCCGAGATCAAATAACTGACCGTGAAGCACTATCTCGAAATAAAGCGTCACAAGGGCGCATCCCAAGTTTTTACATTGATAAGACAAAGGCTTTTAAGTGTACAGGATTTAACAGCTAAGCAACTAATGCTAGTAAAAAGCATTCAATGTCCAGAGTTAACTCCGCGACCGTGTGAGCAGTCAATGGCACCATTACCCATGAATATAACTTAGGAAATACATTTGCTTAGTTTTTGTATGGTTGTTCACTCCAGTCCACTTGAGGTTAAAATTAGGTGAGGTATGTGTAAGCATTATAGCCGTTTGCGCGCATGTCCGCAACTGTGGGCTGCGTGTACAGGAATATTCAATAGCTCGAATACTAACGACATTCTGATGTCGTTTTGGAGTTTTGTGGCTGGAAAGGCACTGCCAGAAGCAATGGGTTTTGATCCAGGATCATGTTTTTAGGGGAAAGAAGAAAAAGGACAAATTAGGGTTAGTGTGTGAACTTTCGAAGCCTAATGCTAAATGGCAGTTGCAAACAGTTGATGGGAACCACCAAATTGACACCTACGAGCAAATGCTTCATTCAGCTGGAAGAAACACGGCAGCGGCGGTAGGTGAGCAAGTTCTCATAGACGAGAGAGAGAGAATCAATAATGATAGACCGCGGATTCTGGTTTATGATGATCCGTCTGCGCCGAGAGTTCTTCGGTCCAGCGACTAAGTTCTACTGAACTCCAACCCATCTAGTATTCACAGAGAAATAAAGTTTATTGAAAACCACTATAAGGATTCTCTTCAGTTGCAATACCTGGCTTCGGTATTCTGGAAACGACGGCGGGATGGCTATTTGCAAACATTACAGCCAAGCCTCACATGGTTGTCATCAAAACGGAATCAACTCATAGTTGATCTGGCTTAATGGCTAAGCAGAAACGCTCAGAAGGGACGCCGGCCTAAGCGACTTATTGTCGACGTACTTCCGGGTGTCGGTGGTCACACTTCGTGTCAGTTCGTGCTAGTCAGGGTAATGTTCGTCGGGATATAAATCACTCTCTGTACTAGGAAGAGCCTAGTCAAGTGAACAGATCGACAAACATGAATATTTTTTCTTGCGTGCAAACTGAACTCTATCGCTCGGAAGTAAATGGTCTCCTTAGTTAGTTGTAAATAAAAATGTTTCTCGATCAGGAAAACCGTGCTTGGTTTCGGGGACGTTCTTAAATCTGTTTGTGGATGTTGGCCAAGTAATGAACGAACACAGTGTCAGACCACTTTCCTAATCACTATGTCCCTCATTCTTGCTGGACATTTTGAAAATTGTTTTTCCGTAACACCTTTGTCACCAATCTGACTGTGGTGGGTGGAACTTAACTGCCTGCTGCCTCATCATTCATTTTGGATCTTGGCTTGTTTCGGCCTAAGAGAATCAATACGGATGTTTTTTTGCATTTATTTATTTATTGTAAATTGTACAGTACCGTGCCATGAACTATTTTTACTCCCAATCAGAGGACGGTCTGGTATTTTAGCTAAACACTCGGGTCGGACGAAACTGACCACGAACCACGTATTGTCGTGTCCATTAGGGGAGCCTAACGAGAGTATATGACCCCCAGGACATGACCACGGGTATCCCAACTCCCACTGATTCTACCGAAGATATATGTACATGCATGAAAACGCATAAAAATGATGCCAGTGAATTGTGCGACATCAAATCCGTTGGAATGGGTCCTTTTTGTTTTCACCAATTCCCGCACGGAACATACGAATTAGATCGAGAGCCAACTAACAGACACAAGTTTCTGCCCAGACAGTTTTGAGACGATCAGCAACTGATGCAGCACTGCATGAATTATACGCAAGACAATTTCGCTGCTTCAAAACACGGTACATATTGCAGAAAAACAGTGTCAAGGTGAATTTGCTCGAAAGGAAACATAGCGATGTTATTTGAATTTTTCCGAGATTGCGACATGTGACTACTTTTGCTGGATGCATATTCCTGGCTTTAGTTCAGCTTTCTGCATTTCACATTTCGTAACAAAGAGGAACACAGATTGACTCGAACATCTCACTGGATAAAATCGGTGCTGTGTGGACATTGATTTCGATCAATGCAGGCAGCATGATCGTCCAAATGCCACGGGTTGATTTTTCCCGGAACCTTTTGTTCTGATACCACGAATTACGTCAGTATCGCGAATAAGAGTTCTCGTTGACGGAATGATTCCTAACAAAGTAGATTACAAAAAACCGTGCCCGATGAGCTCAAAAAATGTTGCACCACCCCAATTTATTAAAGGAGAGAAATTCTCTGGTTTTCACCAAACCTTTGTCCAACGTTGGGAGACGAGGCCTGAGGAAGTTGAAACAAGCTATACTCAAGGTAATTATGAAAATAGTCAACTAGGATTCCCACTTTATCGCTAAAACGTTGTCTACTTCCTAACCACAAATCTAATCTGATTTATAAAATTCCAGTGTAGGACCGGACCAACCTACATGGGTTGAACGGAGAAACCGTTACGCGGCCAAGTCGTTGAGTATGTTCCACATTGGTCCCAAGGTCTCGTAACACAAACCGGGTTAGGTTGAAAGTACAATAACAGGGTTCAAAACCTTAAGATCCCGTAGTAGGTCTTCCATCGTCATTCCCTGATCCATCAGTCATCTCCTCAGAATCTCTAGCTAAAATGGGTCCTGTCAAATAATGAGTGGCCATAGATGCGAATTTGAAATGATCACCTCACTTTTCAAACTGTGTGAAAAATCTATGCCTACTACCCCACAAAATCTGAAAGCTCAAGCATTTCGATGGTAAACAGAGCACCATTTTCCTCTTCGAATACCGATATTCTTCCGGTTCTCCTCTACAATTTTTCTGTGATCTTTGCTGGTTTGCTGGAGAGAGACTTTAAAATTCTTTGTAGAGCTCTACCTATTATCATTCGGGTATCTTTCATAACCTTAAGCGAACAATCAGCTAAGTTGTACGAAATAAACACTTGGCCGTCTGTGGAAAATCCGCTTACAAAATCCTCGCAGACAGCACTCACTCTTTATACTATGATCCATCTAAGTGTAACTCTCTCGCTTCTACGCATTACTTTCCCCGATCTATAACCTCTCGCATCAGTATCTACAAAAAATTCCACTGTTCCTCATCCGGCCCGAATCCCCACAAACCGGGGGCGAGTATCAGCCGAATAACGGCAGTTTTAATCTGTGATCGTTCCTTTTCCATCCCCTAGATTAGACGAGTTGCTAAATGTAAATCTTTTTTGTCCGAAATGGGAAAGTCTCTCTACGCAAAAGCCTGATCAAATACAAATAAAAATAATGTTGCTATGTGACGGTTATATTTGATTGACTATCAATACATTTTTCTATTTTCCATGATTTTCCCTGCTGAATGAAATCTTGCACCCCATTTATTTCTCTTCATAGATAGCCCGTAAACTGTCTGGCACCCATGAAAACTTGGTTTGCTGGAATATGCTGATTCATATTTGATCATTTATCATCAGGCACAAAGCCGAAAGTCTCCATTCATTTTCGACACAGACTGCTTTTCTCACAAGCCTTCCGGATTTTGGTATCTATGAGCACTCGACGGTACGAACAAGATACGCCCCAATAAATCGGTAGACGATCATCTTTATCATGGATAATCTTACTTTTGCAAACAGATTGAATACAACAGTTCTTAGAAAAACTGATCAGGTTTCAGTTTAGTAGCACTTTGTCTGGCTTGCGCGTACAAAATATCCACACGGGGGTTCAAATCGGTTCTCCAACATTCCAATTATCAAGCGAAACGTTTTGCTTGACGCTGCACTGAAAATGCATAGCACGCACTTGCCACGGAGTAAAATTCTACAATTTTTAAAGCAGAAAATGCAAGTAGTCATACCATGAAAGAGAAAACAATTGGTGCAGAGTTGCAGTGTTCTCCTATTGATTTGTTATCATCCGCATGGAGCATATTTGACGAAGTAAAACGTCTATTATCTAGCGTTTATTGATCGCTAACTGTGAGCCAATAATTGGTGCTGCTGGAATGCTCACTGATTAAATCACCCTGGATTTTCACCACTCTTTTGAAGATATTTTTAGATCTCATTGTAGTATAACGTACGATCACTACAAGCGCAACCAAACAAGCAGCAACCATGTTCGTCTAACTCGTTTATTATGAATTACTCGTAATATAGTTCATGAAAATTCAATCCACTGTAAGATGTAGATTCGGCTAGACCGGCTACATAATTAGTAGGAAATAATTCTGCACTTCCGATTCGTGCGACGTTCTATTTGATATCCATGCCATGAACACGTAACTAAGCCCCCATTCTGGAGTGCGGATTTCTCGCTCAGAACAATATTGCGAAAAGCAATAACCTTCACGCTTGTTTGGGGCTCTATTGTGGTCATCGCGAAGCTGAGCAGTTCTATCGAAGCGGGTATGAAAAGGAGTACAAATACCTGTTCGAAACTCAAACAGCCTGAGAAAAGCCAAAAAGGTCATACCTAATTGTGCTGCGAAAACAAGTTATTAAATTTTCACCTTGTCTAAAGTGCTTGTAGCACAAACGTGTGCTCATTACTGTAACTGTTGATAGCAGTCTTTCTGTCCATTTCTCTATAACCTTATTTACGAATGCCAACAAGCGAACTTTCCATAAGACAAAACAAAGCTGGTCAGATTACCTGAAAAATATATATTTTGAATCCTTTCTTTGTGAAACTTTACTCTGACTAACTATGGATATAACTATTACGAAAATAGAAAGCCATATTAAAGTCCCACCGAAAAAGAATTTACTATGCACGTCAATTTATCCTGATGCGACAGTTCTATAGTACTTTAAACTATTTTCTTAATTTCTGAACCGTTTAGGTGTTTGATATTTCCCGCTATTTTACCCACACAGAAGTCCGGTACTGACTAATTTGTACATAGCTCCATCCAAAGCAAAAAGTAAATGGTATGTGGCTGTGTGGACACAGCTTCTCGGCAGAACACGACTGGTTTCGCAGTCATACACATCCATCAGGTATGGACACCCGGCACCTTGCTGTCCGCTCATGCATATATATATATATATATATATATATATATATATATGCACACTTTGTAGGTGTTCAATATAAATAATCTCATTTTTGAATCAGGAGGGTAAGTGGATACATCTCCAGTGGCCTTTGCACGTTCGACTGTGTGTCGGGAAAATATAGCGTTTTTATTTCCACGTTTGTAATCTCAATCCTGTCTGTTTATGTCTATCAGTATGTTCTGCCGTAATATCTCCTGGTCTTCTGAATAAGGAATTCACAGAATTGCACTGTCTAATGATAATCAGCCAAGTTGCTTTAATAAAAACCGAAGAAGTGATTGATGAGCTTATCAATAGGTACATTGAATCATGCACGAACTTTGCCCATAGGCTACTTTTGGACACTACGGACCGATTGCAGACTGACTTGTCCTGAATATATACCCACCCAAAAACCTGATCGTATTTTCGATGTACACCGTCTCACTTTACAATCTGTGTAAATTATCCCGTCCCAAACCTGACTGGCACCTTGACGAACGGGGAACAGTAACTAAATTGTGCACAAATCATGGTGCATCAAATTCTGTCGGAACATGGGTTTTCTAAAATTATTTTGAAAATAAAGACGAAGTTGGAACATAGCACCACTTATCTCATGGATGATTTTGCCACTTCTCAACCTGGTGTATACCACGGAAAAATAGCGTTTATGTACGGTCATGTTAAATAATGATGTCAGAAAGTTATAAGAAACGGAATGGAGGGTTTGGATTACACAATCACTGTAAAGACCAGTTAGTAAAAAGCTCTTCCCGATGACACAATACAAGTCTTCATTGGTGGACGACAATAGCCTCGGTAAACACAGGATCCTGGAACTCTTTTGCCATGTATATGACCAAAAAGAAAAGTTTCGTCAACTGGATGTGGCATCATCCAAAAATGACTAGAGGTGACCGACGAGGGATAGTGTGGTTTTGAACTTTTTCATCCTACGTCTGAACCAACTCCGATTGCATCACAAGACCTTGGACCCATTTAGAACATATTCAATCATTTGGTTACGTAGCAGTCTATTTGTTAGACCCACATAGATTAGTCCGCACCCACAGCGAAAATGACAGGTAAGATTAGATTCGTTGTTAAAAGATGTTTCACCAAGGGTGTGGATTTCATTGGTACCGTGAACAGTTCTGAGATCCGCTGTTTAGTACCTCTGAGTAGTCATTGACCAAAATTGTCTTATGGGTAACCAATAGGCGTCATCATATTTGAATGAAAGATAATGCACGAGGACTTTGGGTTCTCTGGGCTCTTCAATAAATATCAAAACACACGTTTTCCGTCAAAGCCCTTCCAATTGTTGTAATCCGTTTTCATTCCACTCCTCCATACAAATCTGTCGCAATCTTCGAGTGTTCGGACCAGGACACGTTTACATCCCAGAGGCATGAAGCTGTCGAAGTGCAAATGCCGACCTGTCCAAGTGCCTCCCCGGTAAACAGATATGGAAATCGTTTTATCATCCTTCGATGTTACTTTGACGCCAAGAAAGCGCAGAGTATTCCCAGCTTCTGCTTCCTTTGTGTGTTTGTGTTTGGATTCAGAAGACTGAGTTCACCCACGAATCACGTCATTTCTTCCAGGCGTATTCTGATATTTAGATTATCGTCAAAGTAACCTTCGTAAAGTTCTGAACATTCCAGGATGTTGCTTAACTTTTCCTTAAGATGATCCGTAAATAAACCTGGTAAAACTGAAACCATTGGATTTCCCAAAACAACATCGTCTATTCTTTTGTAAGCCAGATCTATGACGGAAATTGGTATGTTTGAGTGCTTAGTCACAGCTGTCTTTCGAGACCTAATGCAGGTATGCTGATTTTCATTTCTTTTATTTGATCTGGTCACAGGTAATACGTACAACCTACTATAAATAGTGACTGAAAGTCAAACCGGGCTGTATGTTTCCCTTTCAACATGACTTGCTACAAAATTTTAATCTCCTCTAAATTGTCCTTGATAATATATCTGGCTATTGATTCATGGATGGGTTAAAACAATTCCACTGGCTTTTTGGTTGTGATGAATTTGTCATGGATACTACTAATGGTCAAACTGGTACTCCTAGTTTGTGCAATTTTAGTAAAACACAATGATGGATCTCGGGGAGAAGGAAGACTGAAGCGTATAAGTACGATATCTGGTGACATAAAACAGATGAGGGTGACTAGCTGCCCGGATACGTGATGATCGAGAAAAGGTTTCGGGAGTAGTAACCACCTAAGTAAGCTCAAAAGAGTAAAATCGAAAATAATACCGGTAGAAGAGAAATAACGAAACTACAGTTCGACGATGGGTTGGTGACTGAAAACTCGAGGTTAAAAAAGGGTCGTCGGTTACCATGATGCTCTGAACGCTGAGCTTGGCGTTTGAATCGCAAACCATGTCACCTGGACTGGTGATGGAACGTTTGCTATCTAAACGCCAAGCTCAACGATCAGAACGTCATGGCAACCAACAACCTGAGCTACAACCAACACAAATATTTAAAACCACTGAGGTCGTCGGTCAGCCGGAGGGCCTTTCGTTGAACCCGGTCAAGAAGAGAAAGAGAGGTAGATGAAGCTCCTCTTCACACGTGACTGCAGTATTCAAGTAAGGGAAAAATTTGAGCTTCGTACAGCAGGAGAAGCATCTGGCGGGAAGTAAAAAACCAACTTTTGAGAGCAGCAAGACAGGTGGGCAGAAATATAGAAGGGGACCAACACAGACATAAAATTATAGATAGGCGAAGAAGAGAGATAGGATCTGGAGAATGCAGCACAGAGAATAGAAGGATAAATGAAGGGAGAATGAATGGTGTTTCCAAGAAATCGAGAGAACAGCGGTTTTGGAGACAATAAATGCTGCTTAATTATACTATTCTCGGGAGGAGATATGTTCGAGGTCGGAGTCTAAAGATACACAAGTTGCACTGCATTCATGATCGACTTTATGTTGAAAAGTCTGAGAGTCCAGTAAGAAAAGGAAGAATGAAGGGTAGCGGCATCGGTGAAGGGATGGACCGGGTCAGAAGTAGTGTACAGAAAATCAATAATGGATGAAAGAAAGAGGGTGGGCGCAAATACTGAACCCTGGGGAACACCAGCATTCAAACGAAATAGCTGATACAGAATCCCATGAACTCGGACTCCGATGGTTCGCTTACTGAGAAAACTTCGTGTTCACGATGAGAGAGCTGAGGAGAACCTGAACTTGGGCTGTTTCGTCAGAAGACCTTCGTGCCAAACTTGGTCAAAGGCCTTAGAGATGTCGAGATAGACTGCGTGTTTCTTCATGGTTGTCGAGTACAGCCGACCAGAACGGTGTGACGAGAGCCAGCTGATCATTGGTGAGACGGCGAGGTCGGAATCCGTATTGCCGACCACTCAGTCGTCCTTTGCATTCGAGAAACGTACGCAGTTGGTCGAATATGACAGTTTAGATTACTTTCAAAAAAAAAGGTGTGAGGGAAATTGAGGAAAAGTTACTTGGGTCATCTAGATAGCTTACAGAGGTACGAAAAATCACGGCGAGTTTCCAGAGGATCGGAGAAGTGAAAATTTGGGGAAAGAGGGGCTTAAGAGAGGGTCTAATTCAGGAACACATCCTAACGACGATGGGTAGCATACCATCCGGACCGGGTGGTTTGCAAGCGTTCAGCGAATGCAGCGCTCGGCAGATCGTCCTAGTGTTAATGAGGTGAAAAATGGTAAACAGAGGAAAGAGAAGGTACTGGATGAGTAGGATAAGAGAGTAAAATGATGTTCAAGGCAAACCGGGTGGCCAAAACCTCAGGTTTCCGCATGGTCTACAAAAAGGATCACCAGGAAGATATTATAGGTGGGACGGAAATTGGAAGAGAAAAACTTGCGGGAGACTGCTTTGGCAAGAGATGAAAACGTTCGGCTACCGGTGGAAGATGACCACTTGGGGGATTCGGGTTTGCCGGGTTTGCTAAAGTGGGAATAAAAATTTGTATACCTTGAAGAACAATATCAGTGAAGTTAGAAATGGAAGTGGAAAAGTTCGAAGTAAAGCGGCAATCGTTCCAACGGTAGGAAGCTAGGAAATTGCGGAAACGGTCCTAGTTCGTTGAACTGTAGCTCCATATTATGTGTCTCGACATGAGATGAGGATAGAGGTGAGTAAATGAGCCGAGTGGTGGAAGAGCGATGAAGTCTGAGAAGAGAGAGGGAACAGAAGTGAGAATAAGGTCAAGAGTATGAGCACCATTGCCAGATCAGTCGGGGATACGTGTAGGGATGGGGGTAAACTCATTGGCCCAGGTTGTTGACCGCTGCGATATGTTTGGATTCAAGCCCCAGAGCCGAAGTGTTAGATGGATGAGTCTGTAGTGACTTCGATCGTTTTGAGAAAATGACTATTTTCTGGACACCATTTTGGATCTGTTTTCTCCACGATCTTTTCTGACGTTTGACATTGACCTCAGTGTTCTCCGGTTGCCTACGTTTTACTGGACTGACTTCTCCGAGGTTTCCGTCGACCTCGTTTCAAATCACTTTCACTTTCGTTAGTTCGCTCGCGGTTCGCTCTCAGCACAGCCGTCGCGTTTCGTTCCGTTTTCCGTTCGGTGTATTTCTCGTATCGGTACTGTTTCGGTGCCACGATATATAGAATACACCTCGCATATGTAAACCGACTTACGTCTTCTCTACTCGTCCGATAGAGGGGATATCGTTGGTATTCGCTGCTAGACTCGATAGGAGACACGTTCGCCAGCCGCCCTCGAACGTCTTCTATATTGGTGAGCCCAAAAACTTCCAGAACCTCCTGGATTATCCGCCCGCCCGGTGAGTCTGTGATTTATAGCTGTTTCACGTCCTCTCGTTGCACGATATATATTTTTTACGATATATTATCGCAACGCAGCCATGTCAGAGGATAAGGCGCAGCTCGACACAGATCTCACTCTGTCTGCGGTTGCCTTTAAACCAGTGGCGTTTATCCCTCATGATCCAGAGGTTTGGTTTGCAGCCTTAGAGCTGCAGTTTGAGGCACGTAGGATTGTTGGCCAACGCCAACGATTTTCCTATGCCTTAGAGGCAATTCCAGGTGATGTTATCACCTCGGTGAGGGATTTGGTATTAAATCCTCCTCAAGTGCAGCCGTACGATCGGCTTCAGGAGGCTATACTGCAACATTTCCTTCCTTCTCGGGAGGAACGGTCAAGTCAGCTACTAGCACGGCACCCCATAGGGGATACTAAACCCAGCCGCCACCTAGCTCATCTCCGGTCTTTGGCAGGGCCCGCCGATAAGGATTCGGAGATAGTTAAGGAACTGTGGTTGGACTCTCTACCCTTCCACGTTCAGACCACCGTTACTGCTCTCCTCGAGGACTCGTCCTTGGAACGAGCAGCCGCCGTGGCTGACAAAATTGTCGCACGTGTCGGCAGTGGGGCTAATCCCCTAATTGTCACGACATCGCGCAATCCTAGGGGTGTCGATCTGGATGAATCGCCGGAGAGGCCTCGGCACTCTCGATCCATCCAGCGCCGCCTGTCCTTCAAGGACAGAGTTAAAATACCTACTCCTCGCAGTAGCCCACGTAAACAACGGCACGGACGGGCGCCCTCCACTGCCCACGTCCGCCGTGAATCCGCCTCACCTGCCTCATCCAAACCTGATCATCCTACCAGCGGCTTTTGTTGGTTCCATCGCGTTTTCGGACCAGCCGCCCGTAGGTGCAGACAGCCGTGTTCATACGCGGCGGGAAACGCAACTGCCGGCGAGTAGAAGCGGCCGTACTCGCCGGCAATCAGTCTCAGGTTGGCCGTTTATTTTACGTGCATGATTCGTGCACTAACGCTAGTTTCCTAGTCGATACTGGGGCCCAAGTTTCTGTCTTGCCGGTTGGTAAAGACAAGCCACGAGCTTCTTTGCTTCGGCTGTCAGCGGCGAATGGTTCCTCCATTCCTACCTACGGCACGAGACAGCTTGCGGTCAACCTGGGACCACGACGACGGTATCTGTGGACGTTCATTCTTGCGGATGTTCCCACAGGCATACTGGGAATCGATTTTCTGCAGCACTATGAATTACTTGTTGATTCACGTAGGCTGCAGCTTATCGATCCTTCGTCGGACATTAAATTTACGGGTATTGCAGCTCGAACAGATGCACACCGAATCACAGGATTGTTTTCTAACATTCCGCACGATTTTCAGTCTTTGTTTATTAAATTCCCCATATTGACTAAACCATTTGAAGAGATAGACGCAGTGACCGATCGTGTGGCACACCACATTGTCACTAACGGACCACCAGTCACGGCACGACCTCACCGACTGGCACCGGACAAATTGGTTTTCGCCAAACGTGAGTTTGACACTCTACTTTCTAAAGGTATTGTTCGTCCTTCTCACAGTCCATGGGCCTCACCTCTGCACATGGTTCTTAAGAAAGATGGCGTTAGCTGGCGACCATGTGGCGACTATCGCGCACTAAATTCGGTTACCCGTTACGATAGTTATCCGATACCCCACATACACGACATCACGGCATCATTTCACGGCACGACTGTATTTTCCAAGATCGATTTGGTGCGAGCCTATCACCAGATCCCAGTCGCCGCTGAAGATGTCGAGAAAACCGCTGTCACGACTCCTTTTGGTTTGTTTGAGTTCCTACGTATGCCTTTTGGTTTGCGAAATGCTGCTCAGACATTCCAGAGGTTTATCGGTAGCATTACACGAGACTTGGAATTTGTTCACGTCTATATCGATGACTTGCTAATCGCATCGTCGAGCGTAGATGAACATTTCCAACATTTGACGCTACTATTTCAACGTTTGTCCGAACATCGAATAGTAGTCAATCCTGATAAATGTGAACTTGGCAAGCCGGAACTTGTGTTCCTCGGCCACAAGATCACTCGAGAGGGTATTAAGCCTTGCGAGGATAAAGTGCGCGCTATTTTAGATTACGCCGTACCGTCCTCAATCAAGGAGCTCAAGGCATTTTTGGGGTTAGTTAACTTTTATCGTCGTTTCATACCCCATGCTGCTGAACGTTTGCTTCCATTAACTGACCTACTTCGTGGCAATCCACGTAAGTTGTCGCTTACGGATGCCGCACGAGTAGCGTTTTAGGAGATTAAAGCGACATTAGCTCAGACCACGCTCCTCATGCACCCAGTTCCATCCGCCACGCTAAGCATAGCGGTGGATGCATCCGACTTTGCCATCGGAGCGGTCCTGCATTAGTCTGTTTCTGGAATATGGCAGCCATTAGAGTTCTACTCTCGACGCCTTAATCCCACGGAAACCAAATATAGTGCTTTTGGTCGCGAACTGCTGGCTGCATATAATGCCGTTAAGCACTTCCGTCATGCAGTCGAGGGCCGATATTTCATCCTCTTTACAGACCATAAGCCTCTGACGTATGCATTGCATACTAAGTCTGATCGTTACTCTCCACGAGAAGTCAGACATTTAGACTATATTTCACAGTTCACGACTGACCTACGACACGTTAAAGGTGAGTCGAACTGCGTTGCAGATGCTTTGTCGCGTATTTCGCTTAATGCCATTAAATCTCCGGTTTTAGACATCCCTGCCATGGCTGCAGCACAGGCACAGGATTCTTCATGTATGGAAGCAGCTCAGTCATCGTCGCTACAGTGTTAGTCCGTACCTCTGGCCACCAGTGCTGGGACTATACTCTGCGACATGTCTACTGGTATACCTCGACCAGTTGTACCCTCTGCATATCGACGTCTCCTGTTCGATACCCTTCATGGACTCTCACATCCAGGCATCGCAGCCAGTCTCCGATTAGTAGCTGCACGATACGTCTGGCCGTCCATGAATAAAGATGTTCGTATGTGGGCAAAACAGTGTCTACAATGTCAACGATCTAAAGTGCATAGGCACGTAGCTTCGCCTATCGGTACTTTCGCTACGCCTGATGCTCGCTTCGATCATATCCACGTAGACATTGTGGGTCCATTGACCCCATCACACGGGTATACCTATTTACTAACGTGCATCGATGGATTTACGAGGTGGCCCGAGGCTATTCCCATCTCTGTCGTCACGGCCGAATCAGTGGCTCGACATCTGATAGAACGATGGATAGCTTCATATGGTTGTCCTTCCACAATCACTACCGATCGAGGGCAACAATTTGAGTCCGATCTATTCTCTTCATTAACTCACATGCTGGGAACGGAACGCATTCGCACTACCGCGTACCATCCGGCATCGAATGGTTTAATCGAACGTTTTCATCGCCAACTCAAAGCGGCTCTTAGAGCACACGAGAGCCCTGACTGGTACGAAACGTTACCGCTAGTTCTGCTTGGTATCAGGACTTGCATAAAGGAAGATATCCAATGTTCCGACGCAGAACTTGTCTACGGCACGACATTACGACTGCCTGGGGAATTCTTTACGCCACGGAGTACAGATTCACTTGCCGTACAGACTTACGTTCACCGTTTGTCTACGTACATGCAAAATCTCGCTCCGGCGCAGACTCGAATGCAGCGACGACAGGTTTTTGTTCCGACCGAACTCGAAACTTGTTCGCATGTATTCATTCGTGTTGATTCGGTACGGAAACCATTACAACAGCCTTACGAAGGTCCATTTCGCGTGATTTCTCGTCACGATAAGACCTTTAAGGTTGATCGACACGGTCGCGTCGATACCGTTAGCATCGATCGTCTCAAAGCCGCGTACGTTGATGATAGCGTGTCGCCCGCTGACATGAGATTCGATGTTAACCCTGCACTGCCTGTTGACGACACTTCCGTGTCACGTCAAGGTCTGCAGTTAGCGTTGCCTGCTACGACTTCGAATGAGGCTATCTTCTCACGTTCAGGACAGCACCCAGTTGGTACTGCTACGACTTCGAATGAGGCTATCGTCTCACGTTCAAGTCAGCAGCCAGTTGGCCCTGCTACGTCCTCGAATGAGAATACTGTCTCACGTTCAAGTCAGCAGAGCACGCCTACGCACCCGTCCGTGAATGAGGCTCCCGTCTCACGTTCCGGTCGGAAGATCGTTTGCCCAGCACGTTTTCGCGACTAGGTCAAACACGATCTTAACCATTGCACTTCGCAGTAATAACTTTCGTGTTTATCGTTTCGACACGATTTAACATACCTCATTAGTTATTACTGTATTCTAGTCAAGTCCATTGCGGTTGCTACACCAGTTTTTCGTTTCTTTTTGTTTCATGGAACCTCGCCATATGGTACGCTTCGCTGGTCCCACGAAATCTGGAGAATTTTGGCACCAACGTTTGCATTCTGGATCGGCCTTGTCGTTCTCGTTCCTGGCCATTTACGAACCTATCGATTTGGCTTCCGGATATCATATTGGTTAATGGTTACCCGACGCTGGACGTTATTGGTGTGGCACACCTTGATGACGATTCACGCAACCGACGTCATTGGCAACGAATCTGGTTTACGCTCGACCATCATCCTACGGTTCCTGCATACCACGGATTTTGCCCCGTCAGCATCCTACAGCACAGCTACATTCACGTATTTTGCACGCATTCGCGCACACGAGTACCGTTTGTATGCCTTTTCCTCCTTGACATTTTTTCGAAAGCTTTCCGTGCTTTCTAGCGGGGGGCTGCTGTAGTGACCTCGATCGTTTTGAGAAAATGACTATTTTCTGGACACCATTTTGGATCTGTTTTCTCCACGATCTTTTCTGACGTTTGACATTGACCTCAGTGTTCTCCGGTTGCCTACGTTTTACTGGACTGACTTCTCCGAGGTTTCCGTCGACCTCGTTTCAAATCACTTTCACTTTCGTTAGTTCGCTCGCGGTTCGCTCTCAGCACAGCCGTCGCGTTTCGTTCCGTTTTCCGTTCGGTGTATTTCTCGTATCGGTACTGTTTCGGTGCCACGATATATAGAATACACCTCGCATATGTAAACCGACTTACGTCTTCTCTACTCGTCCGATAGAGGGGATATCGTTGGTATTCGCTGCTAGACTCGATAGGAGACACGTTCGCCAGCCGCCCTCGAACGTCTTCTATATTGGTGAGCCCAAAAACTTCCAGAACCTCCTGGATTATCCGCCCGCCCGGTGAGTCTGTGATTTATAGCTGTTTCACGTCCTCTCGTTGCACGATATATATTTTTTACGATATATTATCGCAACGCAGCCATGTCAGAGGATAAGGCGCAGCTCGACACAGATCTCACTCTGTCTGCGGTTGCCTTTAAACCAGTGGCGTTTATCCCTCATGATCCAGAGGTTTGGTTTGCAGCCTTAGAGCTGCAGTTTGAGGCACGTAGGATTGTTGGCCAACGCCAACGATTTTCCTATGCCTTAGAGGCAATTCCAGGTGATGTTATCACCTCGGTGAGGGATTTGGTATTAAATCCTCCTCAAGTGCAGCCGTACGATCGGCTTCAGGAGGCTATACTGCAACATTTCCTTCCTTCTCGGGAGGAACGGTCAAGTCAGCTACTAGCACGGCACCCCATAGGGGATACTAAACCCAGCCGCCACCTAGCTCATCTCCGGTCTTTGGCAGGGCCCGCCGATAAGGATTCGGAGATAGTTAAGGAACTGTGGTTGGACTCTCTACCCTTCCACGTTCAGACCACCGTTACTGCTCTCCTCGAGGACTCGTCCTTGGAACGAGCAGCCGCCGTGGCTGACAAAATTGTCGCACGTGTCGGCAGTGGGGCTAATCCCCTAATTGTCACGACATCGCGCAATCCTAGGGGTGTCGATCTGGATGAATCGCCGGAGAGGCCTCGGCACTCTCGATCCATCCAGCGCCGCCTGTCCTTCAAGGACAGAGTTAAAATACCTACTCCTCGCAGTAGCCCACGTAAACAACGGCACGGACGGGCGCCCTCCACTGCCCACGTCCGCCGTGAATCCGCCTCACCTGCCTCATCCAAACCTGATCATCCTACCAGCGGCTTTTGTTGGTTCCATCGCGTTTTCGGACCAGCCGCCCGTAGGTGCAGACAGCCGTGTTCATACGCGGCGGGAAACGCAACTGCCGGCGAGTAGAAGCGGCCGTACTCGCCGGCAATCAGTCTCAGGTTGGCCGTTTATTTTACGTGCATGATTCGTGCACTAACGCTAGTTTCCTAGTCGATACTGGGGCCCAAGTTTCTGTCTTGCCGGTTGGTAAAGACAAGCCACGAGCTTCTTTGCTTCGGCTGTCAGCGGCGAATGGTTCCTCCATTCCTACCTACGGCACGAGACAGCTTGCGGTCAACCTGGGACCACGACGACGGTATCTGTGGACGTTCATTCTTGCGGATGTTCCCACAGGCATACTGGGAATCGATTTTCTGCAGCACTATGAATTACTTGTTGATTCACGTAGGCTGCAGCTTATCGATCCTTCGTCGGACATTAAATTTACGGGTATTGCAGCTCGAACAGATGCACACCGAATCACAGGATTGTTTTCTAACATTCCGCACGATTTTCAGTCTTTGTTTATTAAATTCCCCATATTGACTAAACCATTTGAAGAGATAGACGCAGTGACCGATCGTGTGGCACACCACATTGTCACTAACGGACCACCAGTCACGGCACGACCTCACCGACTGGCACCGGACAAATTGGTTTTCGCCAAACGTGAGTTTGACACTCTACTTTCTAAAGGTATTGTTCGTCCTTCTCACAGTCCATGGGCCTCACCTCTGCACATGGTTCTTAAGAAAGATGGCGTTAGCTGGCGACCATGTGGCGACTATCGCGCACTAAATTCGGTTACCCGTTACGATAGTTATCCGATACCCCACATACACGACATCACGGCATCATTTCACGGCACGACTGTATTTTCCAAGATCGATTTGGTGCGAGCCTATCACCAGATCCCAGTCGCCGCTGAAGATGTCGAGAAAACCGCTGTCACGACTCCTTTTGGTTTGTTTGAGTTCCTACGTATGCCTTTTGGTTTGCGAAATGCTGCTCAGACATTCCAGAGGTTTATCGGTAGCATTACACGAGACTTGGAATTTGTTCACGTCTATATCGATGACTTGCTAATCGCATCGTCGAGCGTAGATGAACATTTCCAACATTTGACGCTACTATTTCAACGTTTGTCCGAACATCGAATAGTAGTCAATCCTGATAAATGTGAACTTGGCAAGCCGGAACTTGTGTTCCTCGGCCACAAGATCACTCGAGAGGGTATTAAGCCTTGCGAGGATAAAGTGCGCGCTATTTTAGATTACGCCGTACCGTCCTCAATCAAGGAGCTCAAGGCATTTTT
This sequence comes from Fasciola hepatica, assembly GCA_948099385.1. Taxonomy (NCBI): domain Eukaryota; kingdom Metazoa; phylum Platyhelminthes; class Trematoda; order Plagiorchiida; family Fasciolidae; genus Fasciola; species Fasciola hepatica. The sequence goes on from CANUEZ040000108.1 coordinate 2,856,400, forward strand.
GGGGTTAGTTAACTTTTATCGTCGTTTCATACCCCATGCTGCTGAACGTTTGCTTCCATTAACTGACCTACTTCGTGGCAATCCACGTAAGTTGTCGCTTACGGATGCCGCACGAGTAGCGTTTTAGGAGATTAAAGCGACATTAGCTCAGACCACGCTCCTCATGCACCCAGTTCCATCCGCCACGCTAAGCATAGCGGTGGATGCATCCGACTTTGCCATCGGAGCGGTCCTGCATTAGTCTGTTTCTGGAATATGGCAGCCATTAGAGTTCTACTCTCGACGCCTTAATCCCACGGAAACCAAATATAGTGCTTTTGGTCGCGAACTGCTGGCTGCATATAATGCCGTTAAGCACTTCCGTCATGCAGTCGAGGGCCGATATTTCATCCTCTTTACAGACCATAAGCCTCTGACGTATGCATTGCATACTAAGTCTGATCGTTACTCTCCACGAGAAGTCAGACATTTAGACTATATTTCACAGTTCACGACTGACCTACGACACGTTAAAGGTGAGTCGAACTGCGTTGCAGATGCTTTGTCGCGTATTTCGCTTAATGCCATTAAATCTCCGGTTTTAGACATCCCTGCCATGGCTGCAGCACAGGCACAGGATTCTTCATGTATGGAAGCAGCTCAGTCATCGTCGCTACAGTGTTAGTCCGTACCTCTGGCCACCAGTGCTGGGACTATACTCTGCGACATGTCTACTGGTATACCTCGACCAGTTGTACCCTCTGCATATCGACGTCTCCTGTTCGATACCCTTCATGGACTCTCACATCCAGGCATCGCAGCCAGTCTCCGATTAGTAGCTGCACGATACGTCTGGCCGTCCATGAATAAAGATGTTCGTATGTGGGCAAAACAGTGTCTACAATGTCAACGATCTAAAGTGCATAGGCACGTAGCTTCGCCTATCGGTACTTTCGCTACGCCTGATGCTCGCTTCGATCATATCCACGTAGACATTGTGGGTCCATTGACCCCATCACACGGGTATACCTATTTACTAACGTGCATCGATGGATTTACGAGGTGGCCCGAGGCTATTCCCATCTCTGTCGTCACGGCCGAATCAGTGGCTCGACATCTGATAGAACGATGGATAGCTTCATATGGTTGTCCTTCCACAATCACTACCGATCGAGGGCAACAATTTGAGTCCGATCTATTCTCTTCATTAACTCACATGCTGGGAACGGAACGCATTCGCACTACCGCGTACCATCCGGCATCGAATGGTTTAATCGAACGTTTTCATCGCCAACTCAAAGCGGCTCTTAGAGCACACGAGAGCCCTGACTGGTACGAAACGTTACCGCTAGTTCTGCTTGGTATCAGGACTTGCATAAAGGAAGATATCCAATGTTCCGACGCAGAACTTGTCTACGGCACGACATTACGACTGCCTGGGGAATTCTTTACGCCACGGAGTACAGATTCACTTGCCGTACAGACTTACGTTCACCGTTTGTCTACGTACATGCAAAATCTCGCTCCGGCGCAGACTCGAATGCAGCGACGACAGGTTTTTGTTCCGACCGAACTCGAAACTTGTTCGCATGTATTCATTCGTGTTGATTCGGTACGGAAACCATTACAACAGCCTTACGAAGGTCCATTTCGCGTGATTTCTCGTCACGATAAGACCTTTAAGGTTGATCGACACGGTCGCGTCGATACCGTTAGCATCGATCGTCTCAAAGCCGCGTACGTTGATGATAGCGTGTCGCCCGCTGACATGAGATTCGATGTTAACCCTGCACTGCCTGTTGACGACACTTCCGTGTCACGTCAAGGTCTGCAGTTAGCGTTGCCTGCTACGACTTCGAATGAGGCTATCTTCTCACGTTCAGGACAGCACCCAGTTGGTACTGCTACGACTTCGAATGAGGCTATCGTCTCACGTTCAAGTCAGCAGCCAGTTGGCCCTGCTACGTCCTCGAATGAGAATACTGTCTCACGTTCAAGTCAGCAGAGCACGCCTACGCACCCGTCCGTGAATGAGGCTCCCGTCTCACGTTCCGGTCGGAAGATCGTTTGCCCAGCACGTTTTCGCGACTAGGTCAAACACGATCTTAACCATTGCACTTCGCAGTAATAACTTTCGTGTTTATCGTTTCGACACGATTTAACATACCTCATTAGTTATTACTGTATTCTAGTCAAGTCCATTGCGGTTGCTACACCAGTTTTTCGTTTCTTTTTGTTTCATGGAACCTCGCCATATGGTACGCTTCGCTGGTCCCACGAAATCTGGAGAATTTTGGCACCAACGTTTGCATTCTGGATCGGCCTTGTCGTTCTCGTTCCTGGCCATTTACGAACCTATCGATTTGGCTTCCGGATATCATATTGGTTAATGGTTACCCGACGCTGGACGTTATTGGTGTGGCACACCTTGATGACGATTCACGCAACCGACGTCATTGGCAACGAATCTGGTTTACGCTCGACCATCATCCTACGGTTCCTGCATACCACGGATTTTGCCCCGTCAGCATCCTACAGCACAGCTACATTCACGTATTTTGCACGCATTCGCGCACACGAGTACCGTTTGTATGCCTTTTCCTCCTTGACATTTTTTCGAAAGCTTTCCGTGCTTTCTAGCGGGGGGCTGCTGTAGTGACCTCGATCGTTTTGAGAAAATGACTATTTTCTGGACACCATTTTGGATCTGTTTTCTCCACGATCTTTTCTGACGTTTGACATTGACCTCAGTGTTCTCCGGTTGCCTACGTTTTACTGGACTGACTTCTCCGAGGTTTCCGTCGACCTCGTTTCAAATCACTTTCACTTTCGTTAGTTCGCTCGCGGTTCGCTCTCAGCACAGCCGTCGCGTTTCGTTCCGTTTTCCGTTCGGTGTATTTTTCGTATCGGTACTGTTTCGGTGCCACGATATATAGAATACACCTCGCATATGTAAACCGACTTACGTCTTCTCTACTCGTCCGATAGAGGGGATATCGTTGGTATTCGCTGCTAGACTCGATAGGAGACACGTTCGCCAGCCGCCCTCGAACGTCTTCTATAAGTCTGTCAGCTTGATTATGAACAATAAAATCTCCTAAATTGGTGGTATGCCAGTTGAGATCTGACTCAGACAAGTGCTCAATGTTCGAAAATGAGAAATTTAAGATCAACGAATCGCTACTGTTGGGTGAACAGTAAACACCACTGACGTAGCGATTTAAATAAAGAAGTCGGAGCTTCGGCCACACCAACTAGATTTCACGACCGGATAAGTTAGGATTTTGGATTCTGGATGTTGCGAGTGACGGATGGACAAAGAAACAGATACCAGTTCTGAGTGGAAAAGAAGAGTGAAAGTTGCGGTTGGAGAAATGAAGGCCGGGTATGTTTGATATGGGGGGTGATTTGAGTTTCGGTCAACATTTCGGCAAAAGGAGAGGAAGATTGAAGAAAGCGGTGCACAGAATCGATATCATGGTTCACTCCTCAAATGTTGGTGAGTGTGATTAGTTAGTGCTTGTTCTGCGAGTGAGTAAAGCGAGCAGGGGAGAGAGTGCTAGTGTGGTTGCGTATGGTCGTTGTTCATAATGTGAAGGGAAACGGTAGTGATGATCCTGAAATTTAAAGTGGTGGACCCTGTAAGGTCTCAGTGGACCAGGCGTGGTAATGAGCCGGAAGACGGCAAAGCCTTCCATCACCTACAGCTATCATGTTTAATGGTAGGCGTGCACGTAAGTTTCTCGTTGTTCTAATCGTCACATGTGGCGATTCTAGGAGGAGAATGTGGTCCAGGTTTGAGGAAACAAAATACTGTATTCGAAGTAAAATTGTTTAAATAGACGAAAAAAATTATCGCGCTGCCTTAATTTTAGATTTCTGCACACAAATTAGAAGGACACTGTTCCCTGCGTAACACCAGTTATGGAGTTCCCTGCGAAGTCCATTTCATTAAGTAATTATGCAGTTCATTGGAGCTGCAGAAACATGCAGCATGAACATTGAAAAAGACTGCGACAAGTAGAACGGCAGTGTCCGTGTTGTGCTGAAACCACACCGTCTACAGGCGCACACAATGCCCCTTGTGTCGCCTCAACTGTCGTGAAAATAAACAAACCTTTCACACATAGAATTCTATCAGCAAGTATAAGTTGTCTTGTTTTAGGTTCTTGGATGAGTAATCAATGTTCGTGAATAACTAATCGATTATTATGTGCTCCACGGCAAGCCCACATTCCTCAAAATCCTTGAATTTTCTCCCACTAACCTTTTCAGATGAAGAGAATCTCCTTGATAAAGGTGTATGGATAACACGTATTTGTGTAATTTTCTTAACACAAAGGGAATGTCAAAGAACAGAGGAAAACCCCGAGAGACATTATGAATCCATTCTGAAGTCTAACTGAGCAAACATCCAAAGAGAATCTTCAGCTAAGAGTTCCAAGTTTTCTAATTGTCCATCTTACTCTTTTGTGAAACATCCCAAGAAGCAAACTGGTGAAATTTAGATTGGCGGCAAAAAGGAACAAGCAAGGATTTTACTGAAAGACAGAGTTGAAGAAGATCACATGAATTCGAAAAGCATTCTTTGATTTTCCGTGTTTTAACAATCTGTTTACTCTTTCATGAGTTTTTCCATGAGCTGTGGGTGAATAAGGCATAGGCTGTCGATCAGCATGACTTCCCCAACCAATAAATGATACTGGCCAATGCTGTAAAACTGCCTCAGATTTGTTAAATGAAAGACAGTTACGGCATCGTACGAAGAATCAGTAAAATTATCTTGACACAAATCTTCCTTCCTAAACAATGGTGCGAATTCAACACATTCGGATACCCCGGAAGGTCACTTGATGATACATTTGTTTACTGAAATAGCAGATGATCGAAGAACACTATTTTATTATCGAGGGAATATCAGTCTGTCAAAAATCAGAAGCTCATTCATTCAGTGAAGACATTCCCTTAGAAGGATTCGTACTGAGAGGCGGACTGTCGTAAAATAATCATTACTGACGGAATTTGCATAAAAGTATTAAATAGTTAACTTTTCTTAATAAAAAAGTTCTATCTCACTGGCTTCAGAGTGAGAGTTAGCAAGGTCGTTCACGAATTTCTGCAAGTTCGTTATTTGAAAGATAAAGAGGTACACAGTTTCATCCCCAGCTTCATACTTTTGACCAACAAGATAAATAAGTAATTGAAAGCTAGGAGTTTCGAAACATATTTGTCCCTTGACTGCTTTGAAAAAGGGCAAATACACTAGACATTAGGTTTACCCAAAAAGATCAATACTAATCCGATGGGATTTACTATTTCACGCCTACTGATATTAAGTGCCTGGAATTTCTAGTGAGGTTTACCGGGTTAATTACGTGTTATGGTAGAGCATGTAGTTCTGGATAGAATTGTGGGAACTTTATGCTGATCAGCATAATTGCACTGACCGACCAGTAAGGAGCATAAATTTCACATTAAAAAACCATAGATATTTTTCATTTTACGCTTTCCACGATTTTTTGAAAAACCTTCAAATAATACCCAATAGAATTGGCCCTATCTCTGGTATTACTCAACAAGGCCGAATGGTTTTTTCATCTTACAAAATAAATCGGTAGGATGAGGGTGCAGAAAAAGTTCTTCAAATTTTCACATAGTAGCCAGATATTTTATGCTACAAATAACCCCGAACTATTTCATAATATTTTTGAGTTTGTCATGACCTCTAAAACTATGATATTGTTTCTTCTCTGTTTTCTTTACTTAGTTTTTGATAAACAGTTTACAAAGTGGTTTACATGTTTTGCCAAGAACTGGATTTTAAGTAAAACGCGAGTAATATTTGTGCTACCCCTGAAGGTCCGTGTATTCCTCGGACGCGAGTTCTTTTTAGGGAGACAGACCAACAAACAAACATGCAATATTGTATTCATGTTATGGTGATTGATGCGGATAAGCTAAATATTATTGTTCATTAATAAAGTGAGTGTTCGAAGACTTATTAAACTATGAAATCATCAGAATGGTAAAAGTCATTGACCCCGGCGGAATTCAAAATCTGTTCACTCTGATAAATCCCAATTTCTAACCAAGCAAGCCCGCATGTTCAACTAGTGGGCACTTGTTGAAGGGAAATCCCAGAGTAGACCGTCAAAACACTTACTAGTTCACCGGAGCGGATGCAATGGGCTACATTAATTTGGGTAGGTAAACTGTATGCTCCACACACGAAAATTCCACATTCATTAGACGTGGCCTGGTGCATATCTGGTAGGGCTCGGTGTGTTATGCAGCGAGACTGGCAACCATGCCTGGCTTCGAGTCTCACCGGAGTCAATGACTTTTAACTTTTGAATCCTCTTAATAAATGGTGTGTTGTTGAATTCATGTTGTTTTTCATATAATTTTTATAATCGAGATAGGTTCGCATGCGAAAGTAGAAATCAAAAGAAGTAAATGTCCCTCATTTTTTCTCATAATATCATAGTTCCATTGTAATTGAAGCATCTTGTTTTTGTACTGTACAAGACTAGCCAAAATCTGGGGGGCTGTATGTAAAATCTTATTACTGGGTGAGGTTGGTTACTTTTTGAAAGTGACTTCACCCGAATATCTGGTTTTCGGTTTTGACAAAACTGGATCGGATTTTTCCCAACAGATATTTGTTAGGCTAGACCCGAAAATGGGTGACGAATGCAGCTCAATGGCAAAACAACTCCCCAAGCTGTAAACCACGGGGTATTACGTAGCTCCGTCTGGTCCTATTTATTGAAAATTCTCCTTGAGTAGTATGACAGTACTTTTCAACTAAATCAGGGACAATTTAACTAACGATAAAGCAGATAAGCCTACAGATAAACAAGTTTCTACAAAATATGACTTAATCAAATTGGAAATACTTTATGCGAATTAGGCTATGATTTTCAGCTAGCTCTTTTGAGCTGGTTAATTGGCTACTTTTTTTTGTCTTAAGCTTCCTCTGGGAGCCCGTAATATTTGCCATTCTGGGATTGTTGCAGGACCTACTTCGCGTCAAAAGATCTGGAAATCAACCCGTCTTCATTCAAATGAATAACGCGAATCACTTTGTGCACATAGGACTTAGAAATTTGAAGGTGAGGGATAAAATCTCTGTGGAAAAACAAGATTGTACAAATCACAAAAAAACAGTGGTCTCATGTATTCTAATTTCATTGTCTCATTGGTGGCAGAATTATTGGGCCTGGAAATACAACGGTTTAAGACGATTATTGCAAGTGGGTGTAGCGACGAATGCCTCTGGGTCGGCATAATTGTGAAAAAATTGTTCTTCATCACTTAAGGGAATTACAGTTTTTGGAGTAGAGACTAAGAGTCTGTACGCGGATTGTGCCAGAGCGGATAAAGTTGGTGAACGGTGGGTGGTTTTGACTGCAGGATCATGGAACGGGGTTTGGGTATGCTGTGAGAAAGTGGATCTTCTATCTGGTAGCAGTAAACGGGTACTGAGATGAGGTTCGATGCAAAGGCACATTGTAGTTGTACATGTGTATAAATGGTACTCTGAAGGGATTGACCGTATTACTACATGTGTTATAAAGTTCATTCTGTCTGTCACTTGCCCGTATGCTCTCTCTTATCCAACGCGTATTCAGAACTAGAATGAGCCAAATCACCCGCTGGATTGAAGCGATCATGTCCAAAACGCTTGTGCAGCTCACTGCTCAAACTCTTGGCTGCTTTCATTTCACGCATCTTCTGCTGTTTTAACTTTTGTTCTGTCATTCGATGCTCGAATTCACTTGCGGCAACACGGATACGAGCCATTTCCAGATTGATTCTTGTTCCACGTCGACCCTGCTCTTTGTACAGGGAGGAGATTGTGTCCTGCGGATTGTATTCTGGATCGGGACGATCGAACATGTCCATTGAGTTCTGATTACTCTGCTCACCCAAACTCGATACTTCCCGATCTATTGTACTCATACATTTCAATACGGGGTGAGAAGAAGCACGCGGTCTGGTTCCTGGTCCCTGACTATCAGCTTTAGAGATTTGGGACGGCATTTCAAGTTCTGTGTCCCAACGCGGCTCAAGAGCAAGCTTTTGTGAGTGCAAGAATTCTTTCGTTGTATCCTGCTTAATCCAGCGTAGCATACTTTCGTAACGGGTCACCTCATCTTCGTAGACACGTTCGAAGGAAACGGCTAAGCAAACGCTACTGTGATAACGAAACAGCATGACCATGGGCAACATCACAACGATAAACATGTGCAAACCTTGCTGTTCCGCTTTTTGGTAAAGCTTTGCACTGAGAGTCAGCAAAACGTCGTTATGTTTAGTCTGAACGGCGGAGGGGGGGGGGCGATTGAAAAAGAGTAAGTGCAAAATGCGGTGACTGGTAAATTGTCAGTTCGAGAAAAAACTATTAGAAATAAAACACTTAGCCACATCTGCTGAAAATACCACAAATCACAGAAATGGTACACTTGGATGTGAAAACTGGGTGTTAGTTTTCAATTTTTAGTCATAAGGTTAGCAGATTTATTCAGAGAGATTCAGATTGTTTCCCAGATATTCTCTTTCAGTCAAGTTGGAAACAACGGATAATTACACGTGGGTGGCGTGCGATAATAGTAGTAGCTTTCATGATAACTAATATGCAGTTCTCGCCCATATAAAATACTTAGTACGCCCTTTCTGAAACAGGGAATATTCGATATGATCTTCTGGTAATAATGTCACTTTATCTAAAACTGGACATAGACGGAATGTCTATCTGCGAAGGAAGGGCAATACCGATACATTTTCGGCATTGATTTATCAATCCCTCGTACCTTCTAGACTGCTTACGTGTATTATCAGATCATGGGACACTCGCTGCTAACTTGGGCATTTTCAATAATCTTGTCTCTTGGTAAATATGGCTCTTACTCAAGGTGGTTTCTACGCACCTCAGAATTTGTAAATCAGCTTGACTTCCTATTATCTTTCTGCAATAGAATCCAGAGTAAACCAAACGATTTTTCACTTTATTTAACATTTATATCATCCGGAAACATGATGACAGCTACAGCACCCACCTGGAAACTATAGATCATCCACAAGCAAAAGTTGATGGCTGACAAAATAGCAATAATCCCTCGACCTGGACGCGTTTTCCAGTACGATTCGTGATGACAGCATCGATAAAACATGTCGTGAATCAGATACGTTTGAACCATGATCTGTATGAGTTCCATGATCAGATTGACCAACTGTGCAGCCATTTTGTACGTCTCCTTTTCTGTTAGTAGACCACTGGTCAGGTAGGCCACGCAAAGAACACAACAGGCTACAAAAAAATTCACTGTGAGAAAAAAAGTGACCAAAAGCAGCTTTTCATCCAAACTGTTTTTTGCAAAATTCACGGAGAATTTCAATTTTCGTACGGTGACAATCCCGGCCACGCTGAGTATTAGGGCACAGATGAACAAAAGAATGGTCTCCGTCAAATGCCATATCGGTCGATGGTAATCGATCCCGTGGCCGGCAGTTTCCAAGTAGAGAACGATGACCAACACAAGGACACTGAGAATGGAGCCTAACATCAGTCCCACGTAGGTTTGCAATTGAGGACGTTTCTCGTGTTTTTCCGTTTTCTGTCAGAGGGTCAGTAGTGTATAGTTTGAAAACAACAGTAGTGAAGCAATAATGACTGCAGAGATGGAAATATAGGAATGTCTAGATATACGTGACTTGTGTTCACTGATGACGTTTAATGAAGGAGAGTTATCATACCCATGACCCATAAACAGAATAAAGATACCCGAAATTGAGCTTCTGATTAGTTGAGTTGTTTACAGTACGAGTGCCACGTAGATATGAAGTTGGCCTACAGCTGTTCTACCCAACGACCAACTAGTCTGAACAGAAATTTACGAAAACCTTCATTAGTGCAGGTGAATAAATTTCTGATGGAAGATGTTTCACGTAGCCGAAAATAACAGTTTTCATCAAGAGTAAAATGTGAGGAGAAGTTTTGATGGATTTTTATGAGAGTTTGCCAAACAACGTGTCCAAGTCCTCACAGAACCCGCGGGACAGAATGAAAAACACCAGTAATATTTAGGAAACATATATCATTCGAAAATGCATTCCTGTACTGTTTGCAAACACATTTTGGTGGTCTCGCGTTCATACGTTTTAGGATTGATGACGCATTTAGATGCCTTCTACCTACGTGCCAATTCAAGGTGTGCTCACTCAATCGTCAGTCTGTGCAACATGTTTCGCTACTCGATCTAGGTTGGTTACTAGGCTTTTTATAAAAGTTGCTCATTGATTTAGAGAATAAGGAAACCACGGCGTGGTTCATTACATCTACTATAAAAAGACAGGAGTAGTGTATATGCTGTTCAATGTTGACCGAAGATACAAAGCAAAATGTATGACCTAAAGATGAACATTCATTCTCGGGATACTCTGCAACTGTGTTTGCTTAATAACTTAGAAGTTACACTGAACACGATAAGTGAAACATTATAGATAGCTTTCGTTAGAATACCCTAACAAAGCCGAAATCGGGTTAGTTACAAGCTTCAAACGAACTGCTAGCCTGTGACGTTTTATTTCCTCATGAAACATTTCCATTCTGACGAAACTCCTCCCAAAGCGTCCACCCTCTCCTTCTGACACTATCTTGATGTGAAACACGTGCAATGGATTAAAATATCCCATATGTGTTTCACCAATCACTTGCTTTTTCTCTTCCCCCGAAATGGATAAAGGAGACTTAGTACCTCAACCTGTTAGCCGGCCATTATGTTAATGTGATACATCTTATGTTAATTATTCCGTTTTTTCATATGGATGAAGTAATAATGAGTTATCGGACAATGGTATTTTGATAATCCTATTTTACAGAGGTTACGAAAATATGAACAACGATTAGAGAGCACACGAAGAAAATTTTTATTTTCTTAAAAACAAGCATATTAGAATTTGCTTACACTTTCATGATTCTTTTGATCTAAATAACTGGATTTCCATAGTGACATTTATATCTTACAAGGTTAAATACTTTCCCTTACATTCTAACTTATATCAAACTTACAGTAGGCAACGCAGCATATTCCAATCCGAAAGGAAATCATATGCAAAACTGTATTGTTAATACATAAAAAAGAACTATGATTGTGTCCACGGGACGCAGATCAGTGTCCGGTCAGTCTCGGACAGAATTTAATATGACCTGATGTTTGGACCAGTCTCACTAATTCTAGTGAGAAGGCTTTTATTCCTGAGAATCATCTCAGCTTACTAGCATGGAAAACGTTGTTTATATAGGAAGAAACAGTAACTGTCACCAACTATTGCAACACAAACTAACTAGCTCATACGTGGATCGTTTCCATCATAAAGTCCCTCTACAAAAACAGCCGAGGCGGAAATCGGGATTAGTGTCATCCCTCAGTCGTGTTCACCACAAAAAGTGGTGTACTGTGTGACTGCGTTCTCTCGCCATTTCTCCCTAAATTTGTTTTTAATATGGTCCTAGAGACCGCCGTTTTGTCAGGTGACGATAAAGATACTGAAAGATTTCCAAGTGGAATGGTGTCAAAACTTGAATATGCGGACGATATAGTCCTTCTAAGCGAAGATCCAGGTAATTTGCATGTGTAACTGGACAGGTAGGAGTTTTGCTACAAGGCGAACGGATCCAGGATGTGATAGGTATTTGGACAGCGTGATAGGCTGCGCAAAAATGTTCGGGGTGTGTTTTACATCTTGAAAGTGCAAGATGCTGTTGCAGGAATCGGTTTGTCCAACGCCAAACATTTCACTGCTTAGGGAGAGCATACACAAGATAGAAAAGTTGTGCTATATGCACACATGCATTTCACCTGGACGTCTGAGATCGGATGAGGCATCTCTGGGAAAACAGAAGGCTCGTTTGGCATTTGCCAAACTGAGACATCTGTGACATCTAAAGGACATCTGTTTATCTATCAAAGGCCGAGTACACACTGCAGCATTCAGGTAAGTGTTCTGTATGGTTCGGAGATATGGTGACTGTTGGTGGGGTTATACAGAGATTGTCAGCATATGAAAACTGATATCTTCGCTTAGTTGTTGGAATCTGAGTTTCGGTAGAGAGTCACAATTTCACAAATCAAATCATTCAGTGAAATACTTGAACTCACCAGGCTAAGATGTTTTGAGTATGTGTTTCTCATGTCCTTGGTTAGGATTTCTCGGTAAGCTGTGTTCACTGAGTCGGGTAACGTTTGGAGGATGAGTATGGGTGGTCAGTGCATGACATGGAAGAAAGGTATGAGAGGTCCTTACCAGTGAACATAGCAATGTGGAGTGTGTTAGGCTTCGTGTATGGAGTCCTTGAGACCAGCCTACTCTATTGTCATTTACTTAGGAGAAAGAAGCCCGATGTCACGATCAGTAATGCTATTTTACCTAGATACTTTACTTATCGACTTGATACCAATGTTTTCATTTCTCTCATTAATTTCTTCACATTCTCGTTCTTTTTCATTATTTCTTATTGAGTTTGCCTCGTTGGGGATAACAATATAGGCCACTGTGCCCAATGCAGTAAGTAAGTAAGTTGTCTTCTGCTTGGTGATACTTCTAGCTACCATTTGACGGAAATTTGTGCACGTGATACTTGAGGCTGGCAATGGTTGGAAGATGAGCAAGAGTAATCAGTCCGTGATATGGGAAAGGGGTATGAAATCCCTAACCGCTTTTGTGTTAGACTTCCTGGTTAAGGTTCGTGAGATCGCCCCACTCAAAGGTTAGGTACTTTGGGGGATAGTGTTCGGTGTCACGATCAGTGACACTGTTGTATTAAAAAAATTCTAGGTCGATTTTATGCTAGCTGCGGTAGTTTCACTCTTTCAAATGTTTTTCTGTTATTCCCGATTGAGGCTGCTACGGAGACAGCAACCAAAACCACCGCACTCATAGAACGGTTAGTGGTTTTATGAACTGAACTGATCTGTACTGAACTTATTTACGCACTGCTGTGCAGTTCCTGATGAGTTTCATGACACTGAAGGTGGTGGCACATCCTGAGGACTTTTACCAAGCTATCCCACATATACGTACCATGAACATCTAAGGCTTTATTTGAATACTTTGAATTAAATCAAATGAAAAAATACTGTCAAAGGAAATGCAAACTGTTACTTTGAAAACAAATGCACCACGCATTTGAAACCTCAGTACTGGTCGGTACCTCGTGAAACTTTTGTGGATTTTGTTTTTTGACTACCCGAAGCTTTAGTTAGTTCACATCACTAAGCACGAAAATAGCACATGGTTTGTTTCTGTCTCGGCGCAGTAAAGATTAGAGAAAAAGCAGTCAAACAAATGATTTACTTCTGAGAAGTATCACTGAAACAATGTCCAACATCGATAAAAAAAAAGATAATTTATAGGACGATACTATGGAATACAAACATCTTTGAGGTGACGTCGATCACCAGGGGAGATATGAATGAATCACTATTTTGCTGAGTTCCTTCTTTTCATGGTCGTAATTTGTCCTTTTTCAGTTTGCACGATCGATAACGAATTTCATGTAGCTTTATTATATAAATAAGTTCAAACTGTAATGCATTCCGCGGAAAACTATGTAAGGCATCAAGAACCGACTCAAGTTAGCTGTAGACTTCAGCAATTCACATTTCATTTAAACCCAAGCGAAGGCAACGTTTTCCTTGCAGATTTAATTATCAGTGTGCGCATGGTTTTTGTCATCATAAGCTGCATTTGATTGCTCGTGTACAATATTTGAGTGAAGATAGAAATATAGAAAAATTCAGCATACTCCCTTCAAAAGGGTAAGACCTGCAGTGGGAAATTCTTTTTCACGTTCTCCTCAGATTGAGGTAAATTTTTCTTTTCTGCGGATCATACTCCTAGCAAGTGGCGATATACACGGGAGTGTTAGACCATTTAGTTGCACGAGCAGCACAGATCTTACGTAACCGAAAGTCCGTTTGCTACGTTCGCCTTCAAAAGTCTAACACGGCGAGCCGGAATCGAACTAACAAACTTCTGTTTACGGTGTAGCTAATCTGCCGATTGGACTATCGAGGTAAGAACCATCGGCTGCGAATAGTTTAAGTCAATAATCAATAAAGCGCAAACTTATATTCCAATGGTACACTGGAGCTGTTCTAGCTTTATTCACTAGACTAGCCTCGTTGGTCATTAAAACACCAGAACAATCGCTGTGGATCATTGGAGTAGTGGTTTGCGAGTCACTGAACATTCGTTTTCTTTATTCACACCCCATTATCCTTACGGCGTCAGCTCATCTGATAGAGCACCTGCTCGGTAGGCGGAAGGATGCCGATTTGTTTTCGGCTAGCGGTGGTGGACTTTTGAGGGCGGAAAGTGCAAGTGAACATATAACTGTTTTTTCGAATGTCAGCCCATTACTAATCAGATCGAAAAAGAGTGACGAGTTTGTGGTAGACCAAAGTGCAGTCACCACTGACTGAAGAGCGCAAAGAAACAAATGAGAATTATTTTGTCTGTATCATCTTAGGGGCCGTTCCAGATCGCGCCTCCAAGTAGCTTGGCCATTTGTTTTATTTGTCTATGAATAACGCATTTCGGTGCTCATTCAATAGCCATTAGTTCTGTAAGACACTGATTCCCGAATTTAATACATTTCCGTAATTAAAATACACGAAAGCCTAAGTGATAGGGAACGCAAAGAAAAACTTGCTCCCAGGACATCAGTGTGTCCAGATGTACAAAAGTTCTCCGTATACCGCCGAAGTTGAAAAGTCTCACGGTAGTGAACAGGCTGTTGGCAGTCATGTAGGTGTTCGATTAGAGTATAGGATCCTGTTGATACTCTTACTGAGCCTTTGACCCACGGAGATTACCTTCCTTTGTGTTTTGCAGATAAAATGCAAGAAACCCTCGGAGAGAAACACTGATCCTTGCATGCTACAGTGCCATCAAAAGGCTAGGTAAACAGTATGATAAAAAAAACTTCGTGCGGAGATAATAAGAATGTGCTGGCAGGAGACTGCAGCACGAATTCAGGTTAGGGACCCGTTTTGTTTGCTATACATCCCTCGTTCAACCCCACCACTGATTTCCATTTTATACAGTTATTCAGCCACAAAATTGTCTTCTCATTCAGAAACACTAGGGAACATCAAGAATCTTGCACAAGTATTTATGAATGTCTCGTGATCCACGCTTAAGATGTATACGGTATTCATAGGTAAATACAGTCAGTACAGATGACATTGCACTTGTTTTCGGACCGGAATCTGTTTGCCTTCTTGAAATCAGCTGCAGCATCAAATTTCCATTGAGCATGCAAAACAGCTAGATATCTTGCACCTCAAGGTCTAGTTGTTACTGCTTCGGAAAGTGCACAGAAATGAGATGCACAGTTCGCACGTGATGTATACTGTGATATTCTGGTCAGTCAGGCTCACACTGGATCGTGAATCTCGTCTACGCGTGAAGTTTTCTTTCTGGACAGTTTCTCGTTATCTGCAAAGTCACATCCTGCCTAATGCCGTCACAACGCTGAAATGCCATAAGATATATTCCCAAAAGCCTTCATCAGAACATGCCCATAACTAAATATCTGAAAACCAGTTTAGTTGTAATAGAAACATCTTCATAAATTTTGCTATTTTCATTCTGTAACTAGTGGCGTCCAGGAGATGCCCCACTCAATGGTGGGATACGGTGAAGAATACGGCTCGATGTCACTACCAGTGGAGCTCTTGCATTCACAAGTTTTCTTTGTCGACTTTATATTACTCTTAGGTCACTTATTACTATTTCCATACTTTTCATTATTTGCGATTAGGGTTACTGCTGATATTCACTACACCTAGTGCATGGCTAATGGTTGTTTCATATAAATTGAGCTGATTCTCCACCATCAAAGCAAAGATGGCTTTTAAGTTCGTAAACGAATTGCACATCTTTGAACTAATCTTTATTGCACCAATGAACAGCCACTCACTTGTGACCGAAAGTACCGAAGTCAGCGAAAACGGGAAGAAGGACTAGTGGTTTGACTGAGGCTTCCGTAGGGAAAAAAACTTTGTGACATTTTGCATATGGTCAGCTGCTTTACTATCAGATGCCAGATGACAAAATCCGCGTTCACCAAATCCGAAACACATGGATTTCTCAGATACGGAGATCATGGCTAGTGAATCAGTTTTTCAAAAATCTTAAATTTGTTTCACCTGAAATAAACGAATTCACTAACGGCTTTTCTTAATTGTTGTCCGTTTTTCAGCCACGAGCGATTTTGTGCTTAGCACACGTACTTTGCAGGAATATTTTTAACATAACAGTTAGTGCATTTGTTTCTAAAGGTGAATACAACCAGGCCTACACCAAAAAGGCTGTTATAAAATGCGACAGTCACAGTTTTTCATGATCTAAGATGGTATTCAGCAAAAATACTCACTAGGGTTACTCGAAATTTCACATCCACCTTACAGAATAACGACAAAAAGCTCCACTCACCCGGAGAGATCAGAAGCAAAGAACAACTACTGCAAGTCTTATGGTTCCCAGTACTTTTAAAAATTGGTTTTAGTTGTAGTTCGGGTTGGAGGTTTTCAACAGCTTTCGATCGCTGAGCTAGGAGATTAGGTCGCAGACGTATCATCACCAGTTGAGGTGACATCATCGGTGTGCAGGTGGCGATCCCCTTACTTATATATATATATATATATATATATATATATATATATATATATGCAGCTTGCTCCTTGATTTACCTTTGACATCTCCTATGAACCTGACCGCTCCAAGTTACTAATTGAGGAAACTTGACCTTTTGATCTTTCGGCACAAGCTTTTGAAACTAGTAACTTGATCCTTGACATCTTTCAACGTCTTCTGTTTCCAAAATCTTGACCACCTGAGATTTTTGCCGATATTTATGTATATTCATGTAAATGTATTTATGATTTTATGGTCTTTTGCTTCGTGTTTTTTTTTTGTCTTTCGTGTTTACATAGCTGTTTTTCATTATCTTTTGGGGCCAACGTACATCCAAAATCATTCGTATCCAAGCACTCACAGCCACCTCCGTACAAAACGAAAGTTACCACAGTCACAAAACTGACAATCTTCCTACAGTTACCTTACAAAGGTGATGAAATTGATACCCTAATCAGCAGACGCCTCAGTTGTGCTGTTAATCGTACGTGTTATGCCGCAAAGATCATCATTCTGTACACAACCTCCCCGATGAAACTACCGTCGATAAAAGAACCCTCGCCTCTCCACCCCGAGTCAAATTGCATCTACTAGTCTAAGTGTGGGTGCTCAGCCACCTACATCGGCAGAAAGGAGAGACAACTGCGTGATAGAATGATTGAACACATTTTGGTTTGATTACAAAGAACAATGAGCGGACAGATGCAATCACTGACGTCATCCAGCACAGGCAGAACACTCAAATCATCCATTACGCAACACCTGTGGGAGACAAATGATTGTGGTAATCTGGGCACGGCGTTCACCGTCACTTGTGTCACAAACAATCAACGACAATTGAGATACGTGGAGGCACTAGCAATTAACCATCGTTACCCTCAACTGTGCAAACAGCAAGAATGGATAGTTACGTTAGCTTTGCCTTGGTAACGTGTTTTTATGTGCTATCATTAGTTGTGTGTTTGCACTTTTGCCTTTGGTCGCATGAGAACGTCCAACTTACCATTTATAAATGATCACCTTGACTGCAGCATGCACTAGTGAAGATGCTGCGAAATGGCCCGGAATACATCGTGCAATCTGGTGCTTTTGACTTCTATGTTCAAATTAGTGTCGGGAAAGCTATGTTTTCAGTTGTTATCTTAGATTGTCGGCTCACTGGGACACACGGAAGTTAGTTGGATTGATGTATTCACTCGAAGAATTGGGTTCCATAGCTACGGGTAGGTAAGATTAAGGTCCGTTTTATTCGTTATCCATTTCATGAGTTAGTTGAGTTTTCGCGTATCACAAAGTTGTAAATGTGGTCCTATTCAGTGCGTTTGTTGGTTAAATTTGTTGAAGAACCCTTGGCTTTCAAGGACTACCTTGCTTATCTCGTGGTCGTCATGTACGTAATATTACCTTCATCCAGAGTAAACTTTTATTCTTCTTAATCCTCGTGGACGTATATTAGGTAGAGTGGATCGTGTCATCTCGCAGCTAATTTGTGTTCATACATTCTCGCGGCAACATTTCTTCCAGTTTGACCAAAGCAGTTTTCGTCACAGTCCTTGCATTTCACTTTGTTTACCACGTTTCGGCTTTCTTCGGTTTCCAGTTACTCTTCCAGTCTTGGTATGATTCTTCTCAGGGTCTTGGTAAGTTTATCATCCATGTTGATACCTCGTGGTTGGAGGCTCCTTGCGGTCATTTCTAATAAGCTTTTGAAGTATGTTAGCGCTATCCTTCGGTTGGATTGGGTTCCCTGATTTGATTTATTTCCGATTTCGTGTTTGGTTTTTTGAATGACGTTTCCAGTGTACCCATTCCGTTGAAATATGTCTTGTATTTTGAGTTTTGGCCCTTTTGAACAGAGTTCGGACACACTACTTCTTGGGGTTGTTTGGATAGATACTTCTGGAGCTCAGCACTTGACTCTTGGGTGTTGGCTTCCGATACACAGAAGTCTGCAAAGTCCCATCATCATTTCTTCTCACAGCTACGTCCAGGAATGGTATCACTGAAAATTTCGTTGTTTGTTGAGTGTGCTTTTTGATATCTGAGTGTTTGGTACTTACCAAAGTATCGTCCATATATGTGACTCAAAGTTTTGTTTGAATACTCGGTGATGCGAATTTTCAAATATATGCGTTACAGATTCTTTAAAAAATCCGGATATCGGTGATCCTATCGGTTTGCCCTTTATTTATTCTTAAACAACGCTATCAATCTTGAAGCTCTATGAAAGGTTTTATGGTTTTTCCAGATCATTTTAATTTCGCCTGAACATTAGCACAAATCAAATTGCTTCATCCAAATTTGTAATTCCCGTCCACATAGTTCCGTGAGCTCTCACCCTAGACTATCTGTACACGTCACAAGGAGGAGATTCTCATTCTACATCTGACACATTCTTTGCTATATAACACCGGTCAAACTTACGTACGGCTAGATGGCAGTTGGTGGATAGTATTCCGCAATATAAATGACGTGTGTGAATGAGACTTCCGGCGAATACGTTTATGTCATCCGACACCCCCTCTGCCCAAAGATAAATGGACTTATTAGCGAATATGTAGCTGGTGTCATATTAACAAAAATCTCAAAAGCAATCAAAGGAGATAGCTTAGCTGACCTTCGTGTACAGGATATTTTGAGACAGAGTAAAAATCCTCTCTTTGTATGTCTACCGCATATCAAGAAGAAGCCAACGATAACCTATTTTTTCAATGCAATTTCCTGATTCAACCCATTAGGAACAAGCTCCATCAGATCATCTTAAAGTGAAATTATGATAGCTCGATGAAAAAAGTTAGGTGGGGAAATTAGGTTATCATTTGTAGAGATCGTGTAAGACTGAGATTTCTCCTCTCTTCTTAATATTAGAAATTCCTTGATCGCAACCACCCAGGATGCAACTTCTCCATTTTACACGAAAATCACTTGAAAACCAGGGTCAGAATTTTTTATTTATGGGGATCAGAACTTAGATTGAGATTACCGCACTTGGAAGAAAACCAAAAATGGGTAACGGATAACAGGAAAAACGAATAAGTTAACTGAATTATTGAACTTTAAATAACAATCTCTTTCATTATTATTGCGATAATGATAGTGGATTCTATGTTTTACATGCATACTGATTGAAGCCAATTTTCAATGGTTTTGAATGCATGTTGTAGAATGTATCAGGAGATGAATAAAAAATTACAGGTTACTCTTCGGAAGAGTAGAGCTGTACGCTATCGGGCGCTGTCCCGGGCAACTGACAGAAGAACAGCCGCATTCGCGATTAACAGTAGTTAGGGTGAACTCGTCGAATAAGCTCGAGGGTGTGGTGGGACTTCCGCCTTCCCTCTAAAAAGCCACGTAAATTTGTTGACAGCACTGTGACGTGGCAAGTATGGCCCGTCACTGAAAGAGACCATAGCTCCTTGACGTGTTCCGCTTACCTGACAAGTTTTTACGGAAGAGGCGAATGAGCCATGTCGTTGACTACCGGCTCAACTGGACCAACTCTACTGCCTTGCAGAACAGTAAAATGAGTTTGACAGCATTATTACAAAAAAACGATGGACCGGTCCTTCTCCCTGTCTTAATGTCCCTCTCATCGTCCATCGTATGTGAGAGACAAGCTTATCAACAACATTATCCTCGAATGTGTTACTATCAAAGCTCTTTTACTCCACAAACACCTTGAGAGCGTCAGTTATATAAGAAACGGAAATCAAATAGCTTTTTGAAGTCCTTCTCTTCAACAATTATTACTATCACACTTTGGTTACCGACATTTGACTTGCTCTTGAACCAATGTTAAACGCTAAACATTAAAATAATGTACACCAACTGACCAGTTTTCGAGTTCTTATTTTGGATTCCAGAAATCGCCAAAGATTTTCAAACGAAAACTCCGTGTGCATTTATGACGTTACGCGCCATCCAACAGAATATAGTTGTACCCAACTCTACACCAGCGAAAACGGAATCAACTCACTATCAAAACCAACCGGAAAACATCGAAGTTTTCTGCTCAGAGTGGTATTACCTAGCTGAATGGTCCATGTTGACCGACGAAAACAAGATACTGAACAGAATTAGTATTATTTCACTGTTCTCTTTCATTTGGTAATGCCTCATGTCTGTTATATTTAACATTTCAAAAAACGATGTAACTTGAATTTGTTCGTAAGTAGTGGCAGCAGAACACGTGATTTTGCACTCACTCATTCGTAAGAATGCAGATGTAACCAAACCACAGCCGGCGAGTAGGCCGAGAGCAACAAATAAGTGAACAAGCAAGTAAAAGAGCTGAGCTACATGTGCTTTCACGAGCAAAACAAGGTCGATCGATATATAGCAAGATCGATCAGTCAATACTGCCCGCCCTGAAGCACGACTAAAGATTGACACCAAGCAGGCGTGTGTCCATGCGTGATAGCAATAGTGATTGATTGTCCGCGTATTATGAGTGACTTTAACCAGACTCATCAGACGTGATGGATGGCTAACTTATAGTTAACGTCAATTATTTCGTGACTGTACATGAAAGCTGTCAAAAATAATTAGTCTAATCTTTTCAAACCTCCATAATGCATGCCTATCGATCGCAATAACGGAATATGTTTACATCACACCTATAGTAAACTGTAAGGTAGCTCGATGTTTGGATGTCTTCTACTGATGTAGAATAATGCAAATACTTTCTTGAGTAGTACTGTGGCTGAGTTTTGATGCGTTCGTAAAATGTTTCAGGCTTGAGGCAACATAAAAACAGTCTTTCAAAAAGAGAGTGTGATTGTGTGAAACAATGAGAAAGAGGGTGAAGAAGAAGGTTGTTCCTTTACAGTCATAAAACTTCAAAAACCTAGCAAAACGAATTGGAAGAAATCCCAAATTCTCCTCACGTTATGCTGCGGGCCTTTTTGGCTATGGAGTATACCACTTTTATTGGACTCATGCCCAAGCATGTAATAAAAAATAAGAAAATCGTTCTCCACATGGTTTATCCATTAACTGAACTGCTAACGTTTCTGAGTGACATAATATTTAGCAAAGATTTTGTTTGTGTTCACCTTTCATTCATATCCAGCAAAAGACTGTTACCAAGTACACATGACCGTTCGGGTTCGATGATGTTTGGAGGTAATTTCTCTCCATTTAAGTAGCAGGTTGGTTGTAGTTTTTTCCTAGGAAGCTGACTTGTGCTACTTGTGCAAAGGAAGAATTGTAAGCCAGCACGAAGAAGGTTTATACATGGTTACCGAAACGTCGACTGACCACAAAAGTTTCCGACAACCCCACACTACCGAAAGCCAAACGTCTACAGATAAAATCATCATATGGCACGTAGCTTTTCGATACAATCCGCATCGTACTCGATTCTGATGTACTAAACATATGGTGCGTTCATCTATAGAATGATTTGTTGACAGTGTGCAATGAATTATTTGAAAAATTCAGTACCCCTACTATTAATCCTTATCAAGCATCTGAAATTATTTGCACTGTTTTAATCACGGTTGTGTACTTACTGAAATGATGTTCTTCATGTGAGTAGGTCAGTGTGTGTGTGTGTGTGTGTGTGTGCGTATGACAACCTGGAATCGTGGAAGAAGTCGTTGATAGATTAAAGCCACACGGATGATATGAAATAGGTCCTGCAAAGTTAAACCTGATAAATTAAAGGTGGCGTGTAGAACCTGCAAACATTCACTCAGAATTGTAGTTCTAGTTTAGAATGGGGGGACATGTGTTTTTGACAAATCCCAACCATAGAGATGAAAAAGCTGCACCGAATGCCTCCACAGATTTGAACGACGAACCGAGCATTGGTATTGCACGAGAAATACTTCCACTATTACCAGGTGGAATATAATTATTCAAACTCACTCACCTCGTGATGTGCTTCGATCTGCTTCAGTTGTCCAATACGCTGAGCCATTTCGTACGTGACCGCGACTCCAATAGCACAATATTCCGGAATGGCCGGTAAAAAGTAATGCGTCGCCGCCAGTGTGTATCCTCTAGAGTCATCCGCGATATTCTCAGACGAATGTTCCACAATCATGGCCAAAGAAACTTTCTCGATAGCAGACTCAACCCAGACGCATAAATTGACTGTCAGGGTGTGTAGCAAAATCACACTGAACATACGGACGTTCGCCAAAACCACAAGCTTTAATGGGGAGAAAACATCCAGGTGTTAATTGGATGATTTACAGAAACAAATGGTTTGTATATATTTTTTTTGAAATCGGCTTTTCTTGGTGTGAACACAGTGAAAATCCAGCGAAAGATGACATGGTAATGAGTACTTTTCTATCTAATTGTATTTAGGGTTTATCTGGAATCTTAGCGAAATTCCCAGCCAATAAAAAACAAGTGTTTATCTTTGCGTTCAATGGAATGAGCATGTGGCTTAGCCACGGGGACCGAGTATATCACCAGGCGAACCGAAAATCGTGACCCTTTGCTCCTAAAACGGGGAAAGGCAGAAGTCTTCCCCAGCTAATCTCGTAGCGGTCCGGGAATATCTCAATGTATAAGTAACACAAGGGTGTTTCAAAGCCCCAAACTGATGAAAAAATTAACAATCTGTTTAGAAGGTACAAAACCTATTGAAAAAAATCTTTCTTGTCAAGGTCCCATGAGCCAGTGACAAAATAGCGTAAAACGGTATTGAATGAATGAATAGCGTGAGATTAAGTTCTCACTCAATACGATTCGTCATGCAGTGTGAACTTTCAGCTCACGAATGGAACTGCGCCTACCTCATCCTTGCTAGGAAATGTCGGCAATGCTGACTTTGGGAAATAACAAAGTACATTCAGAGCACTTACCCGATGAAGTACAAGGAAGAAAACTGTTTGCACAATGAAAAACGAGATTTTGCTGGCTGTGTAGATTGATACGAGCAGATAGTTGGATTTTCTCATGCTCACTTCGTACGCACGGCAAGAGGCAAATGCAATGGCCATGATGGCAAAGACTGTTCGGAAAGGGTGACAGTGAAAAAACGGCAGATGGTTGAAATGGAGTAAGATACACTCCTAGGAAAGGCTAAATTATCCTGCCCACCGAAAAAGGCTTACGAGGTGGCATGGGCCAGATACGGAACAATATTTAATTGATTCTAATTTCTTAAAACTTTCAATGCAACCTTAAATCTTATGGATAAAATATGAGGCAGAATACAATCGGTTTTTATAACAGAACTGCCAAAAATGAACTGCCCGCGAACAAGATGAGTGACCAATTCACCATATAAATTCATCAATAGTATGAACATTTTAGTCTGTTTCGCACTATTCTCAGATCAAAACTTTCTCCCCCTTTGAGACCGTGAATCCCAAGATTTTATGGAGAGCTCTCTCTCAGTGATTCGACTAATCAAAATTCGAAGGTGTTGGTAACTCTTTTCAAAAGAAAGCACCAAAATAATTGGGCACTTTTCTGGGAGATACTTAGGGTGTCCTTGTACACCAAGTTTTGTTCGAATGGTAGTATTCTAGCCACAAACCCGATAGGTAATAACTATTCGAGGGTGTTGTTGACTCTTTTCAGAAGAAAGCACCTAATGCAATACAAGAATGGACACAAGGTTTGTTGTCGTATAGTGCATTTGATTATGGTCTCCATGGTGCTAATGAAGCTACGTATGTCTGTCATAAATCGTGATATTAGCTGCTAGTAACTTAAACAAGATCAGAAAAATGTTTCACATAGTGATTGGAAAACAAATGGAAGTAGCTGATTAGCTGATTGAAATGCACAAACCCCTCCAGTCTGATATTTAGGCTGTTCCCCAAAAGCCGCAGCAACAAAGATTTGTTACAGGAATTAATGATGCAGTGAGTTAAGCAAAATGCCGTTTGTTCCAAGTGATGACAATGGAATTGAGCAGGATCGGAACAAATGGAATGGTTAGGTGGACAAAAATTCTGCTGGCAATGGTCAGTTGAAGGCTGGTCAGATCCACATAATCATCATGAATTACGCATTCGGTGTGAGGGACGGATTATTACCGTTGAAAGTCGGCGCTAGGTGTGCTGTGAATCATGAAGTGTTGACGTTCGCAGTCAACCGGATTAGCCGAATGGTAGGGCTTTTGACCCAAAAGCTTTGGCTCTGGGTGATGAAGTCTCTTTGGAGGCTAAATGGATTTTCACGGCTTATACCTATTCTTAATAAGGACAAAACAGGTATACAGTGCTTCCATGATTCTCAATGGTGGGCTGAGTGCTGAAACTGTCTGATGAATCAGTTCAGAGAAATTACTGTGTCAATCATAGGAAAACTTTTATTAAACAGAGATGTTTCCAGTTCGATTCAGCTCACTTCAGTTCAGACTACCGTTAACCATGCACTGGGTACAGTAGTTTCATTTGTTACTACAAAATCACCCGGAAGAATGCCAGAATAATTGGGTACTTTTCTGGGAGATACTTAGAGTGTCCTTGTTCACCAAGTTTTGTTCGAATAGTAGTATTCTAGACACAAACCCGATGGGTAACAACTATTCCCCAAGAGGACGAATGCCATGTGGACGGAAAGTTAGCTTTCCATTGGATAACGAGCAAACCATGAAGACTTCTACCGGAAAAGAATGTTTCAGCTCCAGATTAGCTGGACGGGTCATAGGATGTTGCGTAGTCTATAGATGGATAATTAAGCAAATTCGACCGTGTCATTAGATTTGTTTTTGCCCCTGATCACGGGAAACACCACAAGAGAAGTGTACACATTTCCCTCAGGATGAAGAATATTCTCAAATGATAGATTTATGCAAATTACCTTTATCTACCTTTTTTATTGTGGACAGAAAATATGGAACCATTATTCACGAAAAAATGTCCACTGATAGTGACTAGAGCCTTTATTAGTAGGATAAGATGATCGGAATGACCGGGGATAATAGTCCAGATCGAAATGTCACTTTCATCGGTTAGAACGATACAAAGGCCACACCAGACAATTCCAAGTAAATGATCTGCGACCACGTGATCCATTTCCATTCAGTCGAAGCGGATCAAAACCACTGTGACAAAATACAAAAATCAGTTTTTCCGCTTAGGACAAAACAGTGATAAGGAGACTTCTAATCACCGCCTTTTAAAACCAGCGAAACAGTATTTCAATGGGTATTTTTGTTACACGGAAAGGTAGTCGCAAACTGCACTTATTTTTCCGCTTTTTATTGTATACAAATTGGTCATTTTGGGGACCTATAGGTTCAGGGCTCACCATATCAAATCCGATCGGTGATGCAACATAATAATAATAACAATACTGCCGATCAGTATCGGCATATTAACCTGTCCTAGTGCCTGTTGTGGATCATTTATGTTGTCGAGAAACTAGTAATTCATAATATCTTCAGTAAAAGCTGAGATAATGTGACCACTGATAAGGCAATATACTGCATTATTCACTAAAGGAAGGTCAATGATTTTTCCGTCTATAATTTAGTGAAGATCCCTTAGGTTATATTTAGGAAAGTCGCGGCCGTGAACAAACCGTAGCAGTTGGCGACAGTAACCCACTGACTACAGGGTAATGGAGTAAATTATAACCTCGTTTAAGACAGTTAGAATCAAGCAGTAAACTGCGTGGTTATAAAATGACCCTAAGATTAGCAATGGTAATACTGGTAGTATAAATGACACAAAAGTTACACTTCACAAGGTTAAGGATTTCCAAAATAAACAGTTTTTGGGGAAAAGTTCTTGACCAGTAAGGTGAACATCATTGCTAAAATTCACCATGGAGTGATTACTCAACAAAAGCTACGAAATGAAGAAGGATGATTCTTTGATTAGGCAGCAAAAACACGTATGACTTATCAGTTTACATTTTGGAAGTGATATGGCGAGACATATTTCACATGTGAGTCGAAGACAGCACAGTAATGGATATTCACTTTTACCGGGATGTCTTAGCATTCACATGTAAAACTGGCAGGCCGTGTTAATTGGTGCATTCTACATCAGGTGCACTTTTGTACACTATTTAGATTTGGACAGAAAACATTTAGGTCGAATCAATAGCGATCATTCCAATCGGCTAAGACAAGAACAGATTGGATTATTAATCAACACTGCTCTGATGCACTTGATTCAAGCGAGACACGAAGTGAGTTCGGACACTGAGAGTTGAATTACCTGGCAAAAACAATAGAAAGGTTGATTACACCTTTAACAGAACGTTTGTGGTTCCCATTCGAGAATGACTGTACACAATCATCAGTGTATCAGTTTGAGAAAAAGTATTGGAAATAAAAATTTCATAACGATAACAATCTCAGTAATTAAGAACACTTCCCTAAGTGTGACTTTTTGCTCATCAGTTGACACGAAGGTCCTGCAGTCGTGCGTAATCTGTTACCGTCTTTTGTGCATGAAAAGTGAGGCTTCATGAATGCTTTCTCATATCCGAAAAAATGTCAGGGCGATCTTTGTTTAGCGATGCTTTTGGCCAGGCCCTCAACCATACGAATTCCCTGGGTAATTCAGAACTTGCTCCTTTCTAACAACGGCATGCGTGAATTTGGAGTCCTGAAATTAGCACGATTCAAAAACCCTAGGATCATAAATCCCTCTCGGGCCAAATGCGCATTAGAATGTTATTTCAGGCATACAAGTAGCCTTATTTTTTCACGTGGACAATTTGCAACCTCGTTTAGATCAGAGGTAACTCATGTGACCAATTTGTTGATTGAGCTGCCTGTGCAAAATATCATTAGGAAACAAATCAAATAGTGATCCTCTCTTACATTTTGTCTATCACACTTCTCACTGGATTGATAAACTGTGATAGATATTATTCGGGAATGTCAAAATGGAAACCTTGATACGACACCATCTACAGATGACGGAAATCGTGATGGATTTGCACGTGAAAACCACGGAGAACGGACAAGTGACCGAATATTTAAAATCCTGAATTATTGATGCGCTTAAGAAATACTCAACAAGCGGCGGTAGCAGTCACCTCCAGTGTAGACAAAGTTACTTAATTCCTCGTTATCATTGTGCAGTGCGAGAGTTTAACATTGAGGATGACAGTATGACAGCTTGTCATTATAACGCGTACCACGGGTTTGCAATAATTGTTAAAAACTGAGTAGCCTTTTTTAATGAAACTTGTAAAATTTTTGGGATTCACGCTCACACCTGCTCGCCGTTTTGCTTCCTACCGAGTAACAGAATGTTAATTCCAGTTGATCCCTTCTATCTGCGATAGTCACAATCTTTTAACCCGGGATAAAGACGCAGCTTAGTCGGTAGTAAAATTAATTGCGTGGGCAAATTTTCTGAAGGCTTTCTCGTTAGCTGCACTATAATCAAGTCACAGCAAACAGGATTTTTACTCAAGCTTACCATAAACAACTCAAACTTCATACTTTTGGTCGCTTCTTTTATGAAGATTGATTCGGGATGATTACCTACGCCTATGTAAGAAAAACCACTCCTTGATAAAAGCAAAATAAATACAGTTCTTCTGGTTGTCTTTCTGATCCTTCATTTTTGTCGATCTTGATACGGTGAGGTCCCATTTTGTCCATTCTTAATTCATCGACTAAAGCTACTTTCTGTCTGACATTCTAACTTGGTTTCCATTTGTTTCAAGATTCACTACGCTCATCTATGATATTGAGGAGACTTGCATGAATGTCAATTACTGTAATTCAGGTCTAAACTGTCATATGATTAGTAACACCCGACTGGCCGCACAGCGACAGCTCAGTATGTACAGCATCCTCTCGGTGGACGAAAAATCACCGAATTTGTTCTGGCTTGCTGCATTGAATCCGTGGATGAGAAAAATGAGAGTGGATTTTCCCCTTTCTAAGATTCAGGCTTCTCGTGACGATAAAAATATTTTTTGAGAGATGTGGTTCACAGAAAATAGAATTTTGTCAGAATTCATAGAGTTATTGCACACCGTGACAGGCATTGCGAGTTACTTAGCTTCTTCATGCGCTCTCACCCCGATGGACTCAGATAGACCACATTGCTTTCGAGTACTGCAGGTGCGGATCAGACGACGACTGTCGATCATTTTAGTCCACGTCCGTAGACACTGGTCACGATCTTGTCCGCACATGTTTTAATCTACTCCTCGTCGATGACAGAATGAAAGCCAAAGCCAACCGTCTCCTGCAGCTGCTACTAGACGATAATCACTGATATGCTTTCCAAGCAGAATTGTCCTCCAGGTTATTGATGCACTCAAATGTCCAGGATACAGAAGGGTGATAGAAAGAGATCGAGAAGACCCTTCTTGAGGCTGCTGACGCTGTCCAAGGTCCAACAACCAGACACATACAGAGTTACATTGTCAGACGAGCGCAGACTGATTCCTCTGATTTCTTATTATAATGTGGCACGGAGCTGCCTTAAACGATATTTACTTACAGTCTCAGAAAAGATCGTGAGCAGTGGCGGATTGCGAAAAGTAGAGAGATAGAAAAAGGTGCGGCAGCTGGCAACAGCCATAGTCTTTCCCGTTAACTGGAAATACTGCTTTAGAAAAGTCAGGCGTTAGCGAACTGGTCGAAAAAGCAACTGGCCCACCGAATCGGATTCAGCAAGGTCCTATTCATCGTTTTCCTAGTAGCATGATGACTACAACTCTATTTATGAATTCCAACTCTCCGTCAGAATAGGAGTTTCTCCATGAGGTAGGCCATCTTAAACGAGGTAAGACTGCTGGACAGAATGGGCTGCCTACGTATGTTTGCGAAGACGGCGGCTTGACACTCTTAATGGAGTGGATAAAACTCCGCGGTTTGGCATGAGAGGGAGCATTTTCCATATAATTGTTGTTAACTGGTGATCATTCCGTTTCACTTGTAAGGCAACAGATCCTTTTGTGAAACCACAGGGAAACATAAATGGTCAGGGTCGCCTTTAAGCTGCTGGTTAGGATTTCTCGGTATGCTGTGTTCACTGAGTCGGGTAACGTTTGGAAGATGAGTATGGGTGGTCAGTGCATGACACGAAAGAAAGGTATGAAAAATCCTAACCAGTCACCATGGCCATTTAGGGAGTGCTAGACTTCCTGGGTAGTGCCCAGGGTACCATTCCACTCTATTATTAGATACTTCGGACGATATAACTTAGTTTCGCGATGAGTGGTGCTGTTGTATTCAGTAACTTTCTTTATCTTTTTGATACCAATGTTTGTATTTCCCCTATTTCTCTCTTCATATTCTTGCTTTTTTATTATTTTCGACTGAGGTTGCTACTGGTGAATAGCAACCTAAGCCTCGCTTCATAGCTCATAGTTATTGACAGTCCGAATAGAACTGAACTGACTTGATGTTGATTCAGTCACTCATGGAGATGCACATACACACATATGGAAACACACACGTACGTGAAAGGAGGCATGGCACAAGAGTAACAGAACTTCAAACCATAATACCCTTTTAAGAAAACCTCGTGACTTTTAATAATTTTTTTGCAAATACCAGTCCATCTATTCGCTTTAGCGATTGTCACTGACTCCTTGTCAACCTTTGAATCGTGTTTTTCCACATCTTCACGTATCTATCACAAGAAAATGGTAACCGCAAAATTTCGGGAAAAAGCAAACAGTTACCGAAAGGTTAGTTAACCTTTAGTTGGGTAATATGGTAACGCCACAAAAAAATATCTTGGCATTCATTAGCAGAAACGAACCGAAACACTTCCAAGTTTAATTTGAATAGAGCGTAAAATGTGATAGTCACGTCACGTTTCGGGAGAGTGTAAAGGCTGAAAACAATTTAGTAAGTACCCATGGATATGCATAGTGGAATTAATGTCGGTAGAGAACCACCCGGAAAGTGCAGATACACGACGGCTCTGAGTTATCTGAATATTCGTCATGTAATGCTGAGGACGGAATCCTTTATGCAGACACTGACTAGAAAGTAATCGGTAATGGAGGAATACACTGAAAACTGTTTGAGAAACATTGCATAAATGAGCCAAATTATGAAACACAGTGTAACCGAACGGCGGTGATAAATCAGCTTAGCGCGTTTGCCGCCCGATTCGGAGGTTAGCTGTTCGAATCCCGCCACTGCCGCTCTCCTTGGTACTAGACAGTAATCCACAACATTCCGGCTCCAGCAGTTAACAACTTATGTGGTTCTCTCCCACTCCAAATTTCAGGGCCTGGTTGCCGGTTATCCCTAACAGTGCAGAGAAGGTTCGAGGCTACGTGGTATACCGCCTCCACTGCACTCATGCGCAAGCATCTGGTGATCACTTTGCTGCGCCCTCTCTTCGTTCAATTTAAAGCAAACGTGCAAAGTGCAGAATGAACCTATTATCATTGGTCCTTCAACGGCAAAGGTATTTCAAAACCACCACTTTGCAGATACTCAGCGCATAAAAGAAAAATCTCCAAGTCAGTTAGTTTGTTATCATTAGTTTAAGAGCACATGAACAAGTCGGTGTATTATAAACTGCAATAGTTTACAAAATAATTCGCTTCCTTTAAGTCAAACAGAGTTTATAAATTGGCGGAATTCACCATTCAGAGTACGACTTTACTGAGTTACACACATCGTAAAGCAGGTTACAACTTGACTAACTCTCGATGGCAGATTGCGCCTTCTGTCGTGCAAAGAAAGATGTGTGGGTATTTTTAAAGCTTCTTATGGCTAGGTTTAGTCACTAGATAGCAAAAAAGATAACTTCACTCTCAGGTGGAGATTGTTTCAAGCGCATTTATTCATGAAACTTTTGATGCGGCCTCTGATTGGTGTCCCAGATCATGATGAAAAATAACTGTAAACTGTTGATTTGGTGGATTAACTGTGGCGTTAGAACAAATGAATACTACCCCGTAGATCTATAACGCGGTCTTCTGTGGTGGATAAATGTTTATCCTTTAAACATCAAATAATTTGGGTAGGAGCTTATCAGAACTCCAAACTGAGCTAGAAACTCTGTTATTATTTTCAATTTGGGACAGTACTTAGTAATACCGGATGGAGATTTATTAGGAGTTTCCAATAAAATACGTGTAAAAAAACAGCGAATTAAGTCTAAAAACTCCAATGCTGATGAGCATAGTTGCAGCTTCTGTCATGAGTCAATGCTTTGAAGAATTTCCTTGTCAAAACGAGTGACTCAATCTAATCTTCGGCAAAATACCTCGGTTTTATCGGTCCGCTAGCCAACAGTGAACATAACCCACGAATAATATGAGAAGTAACCAGTAGATAAAAATATGTCTTTAATGAACAGGTTTCTAACCAAAGGCTATATCCTTTTTTTGCTGAAAATAATTATCTTAACTTGAATGGTTAGCCTGTATCTCAAATATACCGGAATCATACTCATTTACGTTATCCGTCAGCGTGGTTGAGTTCGTTTCGAATATTCCGTTAGATTTTTATTGAAAAAAGCGTTTTGTGCTATTGAAATCAAAGTTCCACCCTAAAAACAAGCAACTTTCCCGGTAAAAGAACGAATTTATTTTTTTGGATAAGAATTATGCAGTGTAAAATGGGGATGGCTGAGAAGTAAGACTTAGAATCCAAAAAAAGCTGGGGTTTGAAATGTGCTACAAGTCACGCGCTAATTATTCGAGTCAGATACAAGCTAATTTCCGTGTTTTTGATTATAGGGCGAGAAATAACAAATGATGTCCGTCTACCAGGTATTCTAATTCTGATCCTGCTCATTCTCCGGTCTTAATAATTTAGCAAAGTTTTCACTGATATGCTCAAAAAAGCGTATACCAGGATAACGAGCCGTATCTCTGTACATGGCTTGCTTTGATAGCTAATATTATGGAGCCTTTTTCCATACCACTGAATGAAGCCGGGATAAACGATTATTTGTATCAAAAAACTCCAGTTTCTTACTGAATGGTGAATTGAGCTTCAGATGATTTAGTACGGAGTAAAAGGATAATCATTTTCAGAGCTGGTCATTACTCCCCACTCATAGTGAAGTCAAATTGTTTGCTTTCAAAATTGATGCCGCAGAGTGTTCCCAAATGTCACTAAATTCCGCTTTAGAGAAGAAGATAGAGTGGAAAACAAGCTCATTTTATGTGATTCCTTATCATGACGTAATGGAAAACTGATGAGTACGAGGTTTTCGGCAAGTTATTTTTTATTCGTGTATTTGGATGGTCAAATTTAGACCTTATAAGGAATTGGTAATTTTCCCACTTTTAAGGAAGTTCTCACGGATCGCTTACAACCTCCTTTCATTCTTCTAGAAGCGAGAGTTTGAAATATCAGAGTGTTTTGAGTTCTGCTACAGAATACTTAGAGTCACGCTAGAAAAGCAATTTCGGGGGAACCATTGTTTTCCAAAGTTCCTAGTCACATCGGTACGGAGTACACAAATTATGGTAGATCAATTGTGACAATGAATATGAATTTCCGGAAATGATTGTTGGGCTCAATGGTTTTTGAAGTTTTGTTATAATTCACTTGACATTACAAAAATCTCGTGTGCCAAGATTTACGGATACCACGGTCACTTCTGAGTCATTATTATCGACTGCAGGGGTGCTTTGAAAAAAGCATCCTCGTCCTATTTAACTGGACACTTTCTATATGAATTTTTAGTATTTTAAGATCTCTTCTCACAAAGGATTGCCACCATTGTTTACCGAATGACCTTGACGAAGAAAACAAGTCTGTCAGGTTTTCGTTTGCCATAGATACAAAATAGTTCACACAAAAAAAGAAAATAATTAACTGCATGATGAAAGAAGCAAAACAATCAAAGCACCTTAATGACTGCTTCTTATACACTACTTTACTTCCCTTACTTTTGAATTCTTTCTAGTTGTGTTGGCATCCTGGTGGGTTTCAAGCAGATATATATACATATATATATATATATATATATATATATATATATATATATATATATATATATATCACTTGCAGAAGTTCAAGTTTATTCCGGTAATCCTGCACTACAATGTTCTACTGAGAACGTTTTAGTCATATTCAACTAAAATTGCCGGCATCCGTGGAGAAATCAGGGGTGTTGATCTCGTGAAACTGAGGAAAGTCATCTATGTGATAATTTGATGAGCAGTGCGCTGAAAATTTCCTAGATTCGTATTGTCAACTGTAGCTGGGTCATATTTATCCGATTACTATCATAAGTATTCATTCAAACAGTAACCTTAAGAAATACAATAGTTGTTTCCACGAGAGCATTAAAAATTTCATTGGTGATATTTTCATTCAGATTACATTAGGTCTCTTTGCGAGCCACGCTGAGTATTTTCAGGTCAATATCAGTAGCAGCTGGAGAGGAAAACAAGATTTACAAATTTCTAAACGATTCACGTTGTGTTGCACTGATAATTTTGCCCCTGAAGTGCCCCATCAGCTTTGGAAGGCTAAAAATTAGCATCACATGGCAGTGATTTCCCCTTTGCTACACCGCAATATCATTTCTATTCCTTTACAGAAGCATCTAAAAAACAACTTATTTCTTGACCATTTTTGATTTGTTTGCTTTGTATAGCTATCTTAAAGTCCCCGAAAGGTGAAGGAGGAGATGAGTATCTGTGCCGTTTTTTGTGACTTGCGAACAATATCTCTAAATCAAAGCTCATATGGATTCAATGAGCAGAGTAGCACCAACACGCTAATTTTCCGCTGAAAAAGTTACAGAATTTTGAAATTCTAAACCTTTTTAAATAGAATTTTCTCCGATTATCTGTTTATATATATTACTAGAACAATAAACGGCAATGCTCTTCATCAAAACAGACCTAACTAGCAAAGGAGTATGAGAAATTCCGAATATACATTTGTTCACGAACAAATCGGTAATCAATCCTACAAATAACCGCTCTATAAAAACTATTTTCACCGACATACCTTCAACTATCATTTCAGTTCATCATAATGAAACGTATTTTTGACTGCAAATGAAATGGTTGGTCCAGGATAATACCCTTCGAAGTTTGAATTCATTGGCAAGATGGTGCGCGTAAACAAATGGGCGACTAGCAGAGTGGAAGATTTGAACCGCTTCTGAAGTAGAATTGATGTGAACAGTATTCTCAATCCGACGAAAGTTTCTAAACTTTCTGTTATGTTCGGTTTTTGTCCCGCTTACCTCAAATACCATAAATGTCATATGAGTTTTGCTGGGCTAATAAAAAGGTTTCATATAGCCGCGAACGCCTAATCAGTATCCACATTCCTAATGTATTTGATGGCAGAATAACCTTTCATTTGCTCCCGACTGTGAGCCTGTAGTGCGAACACAACGGGTTGGGCAAGTACAGAACGCAAAGACTTGTTTAAACCGTTCAACCGAGACCCGGAAACAAAATACAAGTAGTTGTCTTTACGTTTCTGCTTTTATTTTGGCAACATGCTGCCCCGCATCGGGTATTGCTAGACCAACGGCCTAATACGTTAACACATCAATGAATAGCCGAGCACCAACAGTGGAAAATAGGGCACCACCTCACTGATACCCTTCATAACCACTCGTCAAAGCAGCCATAGTGGTTAGATATACAGCAGTACTTGGATAACAGAAAAGTGGGACTGTTGTAAGCACATCAGTACGAAGGAGTAAATACCATTTATTACGAGATAGCCTACTATTTCATGAAGATCACTCGACAAACTTAACTAAGAGATTCGCAAGAGAAACCCACTGAATTTCCATTAAGTCCCACAATACACTGATCCGGGGAACAGAAAAGCTCTCCAATACCAGAAGTTTCAGCCAAATACACGGATTCGGTGGACCGTCAAAGTGTTTAAGATTCTTTGAATTCCCAAGCTGGATTATAAAGCACTAGAAGATGGGATGTCAAAACGTGTCATTAAAAATGATATTCAAAATCTAGAGGTCCGAGAAAAAATGTGGTGCAGTATAGGTCTTGAAGAGAAGAATTTTCCAGTGAATACATTTCGCGTAGGGATATTGACTTATTGAAGTCTAACTTTATTATTCTGAAACTTGAAGTAAGTCTGCAGAATGAATTGATTAACATAAAGAGCCTGGATCTCATATAATAGAAAATTCACTCGCATTTCTGCACTCAGAAGTCTATCACTGCAAGCCTAAATCAAACCTGACTTTCTACTCAGCGGGCACATGCTCCATCAATTGAGCTATAGGAGTACGGCCAGTCGGATGTGAATAAAATGAATATCCATCGAAGCCCAAGCTCCAGTTCCAAAGATAGGCAGTAACCTTTCTGCTTTTATTCTCGGAATCAGTCTCATAGCTCAAGTGGTGAATCAGTAGAAGTGAACTTGCACCCCTGTGCCTCGATGACACAATAAGCTATCACGTCATCTCAGGAACTACTCCTCCGAAGCGGAGTGGTATGCAGCCCAAAGAGATGGAATATGATAACAAATCGTACTCAGGCGAAATAATTCACTTATTTGTGTTTCAAAACTTTTATACTCAGAAGTTAATCACTTATATTACACGAAAAAACAGACGTGCATTAACTAAAAAATCAATACGCATTGTTGCATCCTGCTAAAAAATCATTTTTTTCTCAGCACTCCTTGCTAAATTCTGTCTCTTGCCTTCCGAAATACATTTCCAGGTGAAAACGTGAGACTTTCCAGGACAACACTGTGTCCACTGACTATATGAGACTTCCCGGCGTGAACAAATCTCCCTTTCATTTATCACCTCAGATGGTTGTATTGATATTACTGGGTAAATAAGAGCTCATGTGCAGGCAGCAGTGGATGAACAACTATGCCCCAAATCCCGTAATTCAATAAAATGTCCAAACATAACGACCCTTGTGACCCCGGTGGGAACTGCTGTATGTGCGATATGCATGACTACTGAACAAGGATGGACAGGTGCGAAAAATGATATGAAATCATCGAGCACGAGGAGAGTTCGTACAAGCAAATCACTGGGGGACCACCTGTTGCGGATACAGAAACAAAAACTTTGCTAGAGACTAATTTCTGGCATTATTTTACTGAGTGCTTGAGCACGTGTGCAATGCAGGGGTATACCACATAGCCTCAAAGACCCACTGTCCTATTAGAAATAAGAGATGGAGTGAGCAAGACTTTGAAAGCCATACTGATGTTCGATTACTGTAAGTGTGGGACCCTTTTGATGCACCCTTTGAACTTTTGCGCTCATGTAGTTTTCTGTCTTCATTGTTTCAGATCGAACACGAACCACTCGCCGGCTGAGGAGCGCTGATGGTCGCGTATTACACGGGCAACCAGAACCTAAGACTTGGAGTGAAGAAACACGTAGGATCCCGATAAGTCGGGTATAGTAGCGAGCTGGACGACAATGAGTTACTGCCTACAACTTAAGTAGCCGGAGAAGGCGCGTCTTCAAACCCATGGCTTCCGAGCTGGTAAGCGAATACTTAGAACAACTCGTCCACCACCGATCAATTCAGTACCTCTGGGTCCTGACGTTGTGACCAACCTTTTGCGCAACTGACGACACGTCTATATAAAACTGTAGCAGAACGTCCCGGTTTCTGACTATAATGGATCAGTGCAAACGTTTAATAGCTTAATCCTACAAAATGTGTTTGACAGCAGTTATCAAACCGATCAAGTTTCAACTTTCAGACCTGTGCCGGTAACTCGCAAAGTTCACATCAAAGAATTCTGGATGAGTAATTTTGAGAATTAATAAAACTCCCAATCCAGTAGTTCTTCATGAAGCTGATACAATTGCTACTACTATTACTCTTATTATGGTATATAGTAGGGTATATATATATATATATGCTTATTAGTGCTAAGGATAACCAGGCGTAACTCGTCATTATCATACAGTGCCTTTGAGCTCATACTCCTGAAAGCAGTTTTTTACAACGTGGTTGAAGTTGTGGAGTCATAGTTCTTGAATTGATGCACCGGACGTTTGAAAAATTTGATTTTGTGCTCCTTGTCAAGAAGAATTCATCTTGCATACTTCGTTTAGACAGCTTTTACGGCACCCAAACACTATCAGTTCTGGATTCAGGATGGACGGAGCTACGCAAGTTTTAACCGATGGGAACAATTTACAGCGCCCAATTTATGCATACAAACAGGACTGTGATCTGAATAGATTTCTGATAATTCTTTCACCGATTGGTTGATGACGATCAGACCACCAAGATGGAGCAAAGCTTGAAACATTCCTCCTATAAGCATTGCATTGTAGGCATCTGATAAGCGACAGTAACCGATAATACGATCGTGCGCTATCTGTATACAAAACAATACAAACGTATCTAAAATCCAAACTTGGTACCATGTGTGCTTTTTCTGGAGATTGTCCTTGACTAAACGTCGGAATAATCTTCGCAGAACCAGCTTGTGGTTCAAATGAGAATGCACAATTACAAGGGTTGTTAGGTAGGAGAGTACAGGATACGCATATCTGATTGGCGGTAATAACCGAGAAACTGGTCATTTGCTTCCGGGCGAAATTTGCCCGTTCACGCATGTACAACACAATACTACTTAAATCAAAAATCAAAAAGCAGGTTTAAATCTAAAGCAAAACATTTGATTATATGGAAAACAATAAATTGTTCATCTTAGTGTGTCACGGAACCAAGCAACGAAAACATTCTGCAGTCTAACTTTGGGATACCGACAAATGAAACTGTTCAGACATGACGGTCGTGTGCATTCAGTAGATCGCCCATCGGTGAATATTTAAGCTTAGAAAAATGAGCCCAAATTAGGGATTTATCGGAAAAATCAAATTTGCACAGACTTACTACAAATGGCAAATCGTAGATACAGACTGACCGGTTCACCACGCATGGAGAACAGAATCCGAGTGGCTGAGAGATCACCTCGTTCAATAGCTTCAATGGTGGCATGACGATTGTGCACCACGTACCACAACATGTACGCCAGTCCAATTACTGATGTGACGTACATGATAGTGAAGAAAGACTGAAAAGGAAGAAAGCGTGTAGACGTATATCAAGGGATGATGACACCGATGTTCACGACCAAATGTATCACACATACAGCGAAGGCACCGTTCAGAACTTACACTCGAATGTTGGTAGATTCACCTCATTTAAACGAAGAGTATGGTAGTTCTTGGGTTAGCTCCTAAGATAAACAGAGCAGGGTGTGTATAAGAAAATTCTTTCAGAGAAGTTACTGCCATCAATTTTGGAGGCCTTTTCCTAAATGATTTATTATCTTATTGACAGGGCTTATGAGTTTTAAGGAACTCTACAATTTTTGCATTTCACAGTCAGCAACCGTTCGATACGAATCTTGTAGGCAGAAACACACCTGAAATTGGGTGAAGAGATACATATTATGCAATTTCCATTTTGAAAGCTTTCGCGACAATGATTCTAGTTCCAACATTTTCTTATTTGTTCATCCAAAAGATCAGTAAAACCTTTTTAAATAAACATATTCGTCTATTTCTTTTTAACGAGCCTTACTTGCTACAAACAACAGCAACACCTTGAAATATAATAAGACTAGGAGAGAATACCCGAGTAGATTGTCTCATTTTATTAGTTACGCTAAATTACTACCAGCTGGCAATAAGAGGTCGAGCGATAAATACACCTGATTTTCAGCTTCGCCACAGACAGTTAACATTGATGGTAGATATCATTTTGTCGTCAGCCGTAAAGTGGCCACGTATAACTTCGTGAGAATATTCTGTAGCTCTTAGCTCCAAGTCTCAGTCTTAAGGTCATCGATCCTCTTCAATGATGTGATGGAGCCATAAAGCTAACCTGTTTGCTCCCGCTCTTAGTTAGACACAGGTAAGGTTTTCGACTCCTAATCGTTCATCCCGGGTTCCAGTCCCATTTGGGAGTCGGTGGATATGCACTGTTGATGATTCATAACCAGGATGAAGCAGCTACACAGTTCTTCCATGGTTTTCAGTGGCGTGAACGTTTACACTGCATGATGAATCATATAATTTAAACCTCATATCTCCTACTACCCATACCTATATATATATATATATATATATATATATATATATATGTATAGAGAGAGAGAGGGACAGCGAATGCATTAGCTGTAAGTCCAGTATGATTCCATTGCAAAGTCGTAGAAAAATGATTATGAGAATAAAGCAGAACGGTGGTGGCCAGCGGCTAGTAAAAACTACATTGGTTTTTTGACTTTTCGAATGTTTCATGTAAGCAACGGGACAAAAAGCTATTTCAAAGCATTCGCGCTACTCAATTCTCATATGAGCCGTGTTCTCCAACGTCTCTATCCAAAAACTTCGTTATCTTTTGGGCCCCAACCGAGTCATTTTCTAATCGCCGCTTCGTCCCAAACGGCCTTACTCAGAAAGTCCAAGTAGGGCTTGGAAACGTTGACAATTGACAAGTATTCGCAAAACATGTCCGAAGCTTTGAAAATGGTGTAGGACAAGTAACTCTGTTACGTGGAAGCTATCCGTACCCAACCCATGATGGCAAACCTCATGAAAACTCGACCAGTGTTTTACAGGTTGCGAGTAGTGTTCATAGTCATTGGTTGTAAACCGCTTTTCGACCGGCTATGATGAAACGCTCATCATAGTTAACTGTAAGTCATGTTGCCCAGTTTCAGCTCCTTCCACAGCCAGTGATTTCTTTATTAGACGGCCGTTCACTGACCTCCCTCTCCCGTCGGAAATGTGGTGCTTAGTGGTATAAAAAAGGAACTCCATGAATTATGAGTATAAATAAATACGATAGACGCATTCAAAACATGAAATGGCCAGTTCGAGCAACCATAAAGCAAGACGCTACCAATCACGGTGTTGAACATTTCTACCTTAAGACAAAGTGGGATGTCATTATGGTGTCACCGGCTTCCGAGATATGATGTCTCCAAAACCTCCCTCAGTTGTAATGATGCTCCCGAAGTTCTTAGACCTATCGATCAGTACTTGGATTTGGTAGCCGCATAGGCTGCTACTGGTTCATGAGAAAATACTTTGAGCTTCGAAGACATGAAGCCAAATCTCTCTCTGGATATCTCGTTCGCCTGGCGGTTGAATTACTCGTGCAGTATCAATCAGTGAAGGGTTGTGATTTTGCTAAAAAACAGTACTTATTTACAACAATACACATTCTTACAAGATTGTTCCAACCCGCATCAGGAATAATGGAAAAAGCGGAGAACGAGTCGTAGCACGAAGTCAAACTGTATTCATCGGGAATCACACATCCAGTGAGTAATTTCTGCGATGAAACAAGAACTCACCGTCTACTTGCTAATAATGCGTGATGTCATCGGCACGTACAAAGTCAAAAACTGTTTCCCGGGAGGAGTTTAATATCACCGTTTAAAAGACCAGAAAAAACATTCTACAGTGTCTCCTCCACGGGAAATTTGAAAATATATGCGTTGACATAGGACTACCTTGTCGTATTCCGCTGGAGACACTAAGATTTAGCGTGGGTGCTAAGTGATATTACTTTCAGCTATTCCAATTGAAAACATGTATGCATAAATAAACATAAACTTCGATAGTGCAACACACGGATGTAAGTGCAGCATGTTTAGCCAGAGACACGCACCACGAAAACAGGTTCCAGTTCGGCAATTCGTGCTCCAGTACAGTACAGGACGATCGACATCCCAATGGCTAAGATCACTATGCAGTAGAGCATGGCAATGACTCGTTGTGCATGTGTCCTAAGCAAAAGAAAGAAAGAGAAAGCCATGATAATTATGAATAGCATGATTGACGTTGAACCACAGTTCCTTACAAAAAGGTAAAACACATCATTTTCTTCAATAAGCATAATATCATATATATATATATATATATATATATATATATATATATATCATAGCTTGTCAGTTGTGTTATATCATCAGTTTGACGAAAATCAGCCAGAGCCAGCTCAGAACTCTGATTGGCAGTTTTTGAACACGGTGAGGGCGTTATTCTTGCGAAAAGCTGTTTTGTCCGGCGATGGATGATAGGCAATATTTCACTTCTTTCAATAATGGCTTTTATCTAACGATTTCTTTTAGATGCGCTGATTTTTTTGATATTAGGAACGATGTCAAATTCACTTCGACGTTCCTAGATTTCTTGTAGCTTGTAGAATGGGATCATGCGTACAAAATTATAGTTACTTAAATCAGAGTAGTTACGGTGGTGTGTGAGTGCATAAATCGTGGCTTCGTGTAAAACGCTTTGATTTCTCGAGTCGGTAAATGTAAGCTAGTGGTTAAATCAGTTCGTTTTCACGAAAATGTTATCATTTTGTTTCTAACCATTTTAAAATAAAAGAAGTGGAAATCGTTATTCGATTGAATTGCTTGAAACCAGAGTATTCTCTGTCGAACACATTCACTAATGCTGATTGTGGAAAGTGGGAGAAAGTGCGATATTGCATCACAGAACAGACTGAGGCTGCATTCATAGTGAAAATCTCCTAAATCGATCGGTGACAAGCGGAAGTGATTTCTCAAATATCGACAATGGGGAGTAGGAGAACAAGATCGTTTCATCTTTGAGCAGGTGTCTCTAGTGCATTTTATTTCGCGCACAAGACGCTTGTGTAACTTGATCAGTGGATTTCAGCCTCGCACTGAAGAATAAATTGGTCAGTCCAAAGCAGGACTGATAACAGTTAAGACACAAGAAGCGTGCTGATGTCCAAGCGACCGAATGTTAAGTAAACAGTATCATTTACAGCGGGTTTTTGATCTGCGCAGCGCAAACCCACGTCAATCAATACCTTAGGACCTTCACTTAGCGGGTCAAAGACGATTGTTTAGCTGTTTCGTTAATTGCTCGTTTATTGATCGGTTAGTTGGAACAGTGTTGTTTGTTGGGCGCTTATTGTGAATGACTGAGTGCATCTGAGAGGACCAATAATTGACTAACGTAATTTCTCAAATTTACGCTCCGGTAGATCTCGCGAATCTAGGTCAACCTCAGATGAATTACGGCAAGATTTGACAACACTGGCGACCAGTTTATTACTGTCCGGACTGAAGCATCATAAGCGTTTATACTTTGCGGTATGGTTCGCGACAGAAAATGTCTTCCAGAATAACCGTGTATTATGATGGTTAGCGCGTTCGACATCTACCAAAACGACATCGACGTCATTTAGAATGGTATTTAAAACACGAGGGATACGGTCTCACTTTGAAGTAGGGCGGAAGTTTTATTGGAAAACTTTATCACGCCAACCAAAAGTCAATAAAAAAATTGGCTTCTATAGGAAAGATGATTTAAACATGCGTTAATACTCCTTCGAACGTAATTTTTCGGTGATTCAAAAAAACCCCTCTTTACACAGTTCTACTGCTGTTATAAAGCTCAACTATTCTAAATAGTAAAGGGAAGATTTTTTAAGTATTTATGATAGCTTATTCAGTGCAAAGTTTGATGTAAGTGTTATAGCACTGTGTCTGGATGACAGGACAAAATTCCCCGGAAGCACACAACCGGTTTCGCCGTGATGGCTGCTCATCAGGTATGCGGACCCGGCCCTCCGGTGCCAAATTAGCCCTACTCTTGAGCGTAGCACAGTAGGTTTATCACCTTATTCTCATTTGAATCGTAGGGAGCGTGAACGGACAGAGAGATCATTTTTGGAATTATGCCATGATTCTTTCAAAGTACGTTTGTGTATTATTTGACCCTTCCAAAATGCACAGTATCTTGCACTTTATGAATATGGTTGCAGGGAAAGCACACATTTCTTTGACTGGAACTATTATTTCTTGCAGCGAATGAGGAAATAGTCCAGAACACGGACCCTAAGAATTAGTTCAGTATACATGTCTGATACTGACTCATTAGTTGTGTTGAACTATCAACATATCTCTGGAGGACTACGATTATATAAAATCATTTTTAAAAAAATAATTCTGATAACGGTACCCGTGATCCAGAGGATTTCCGTTGTCGTTCGATCTCTGGTCTGTACCAGCTGCTTTGTCGAACCAATACTTTTTTGTTTGAAGACTAAAGTTTTCACCATATTCAAGCCGAAGACAAAATGAAATAAAAAAGTGAAGCTTTATGTATATACATTCACCAATAGCGTAGTCCTTATGGGACTACGGTTCCATATGAGGTTCAAATGAGTTGCCTGAATCAATACGCTTTCTTGGGACACGTCTGAAATAGGATGTAGTTGGGATGCAGATGGGCAAACAAAGTTTCCCTGAAGAATAAGACTGGACTTGAGGTTACTGTCATTTATCGTCTATGTACTATTCACGCTCAATATTTCAACCAGTGACCGCAATGTCATCGTTCTCGTGGTTAGCCAACCCAGAAAGTGCTATCAGTTAACGAGGGCTGTGACTCCCCATTT
Organism: Fasciola hepatica; assembly: GCA_948099385.1. Taxonomy (NCBI): domain Eukaryota; kingdom Metazoa; phylum Platyhelminthes; class Trematoda; order Plagiorchiida; family Fasciolidae; genus Fasciola; species Fasciola hepatica. The sequence goes on from CANUEZ040000108.1 coordinate 2,900,359, forward strand.
GAATTTTATACGGGGAGGTACCCCTTGCATTCCTGGTGAATACATTCAATAAGTGTGAATAGAAAGTGATTATAGTGTTGACGATTAGGGAGCAGTGTCGGTCTGACCATATAAATATTCGCTTTTTCTCACGGGAATATTATTACATTATCATTGTATACTGGCAACGATGGGCTGTTCATTTTTGCGAATCACAGGCAATAGTTAAACGTTTTGTGAGGAACGCAGAAGACCGTGAGGCGATCAAGAGAGTTTCTTTCTAGATTAGGTTTTCAGCCAAGTAGTCACGTATCATTGTGAATCTCATGACAAAAATGCAAGTGAGACCAGCACAAAAGCACAGTAAAGCAGTCAGTCAGACCAGCACTGTTCAGAGTTGAGGAACACAAATAATTACTTCACTTCAACAGCTGAATAACTGCAGTCTGACGTAAGTTTTGGAAAGTTTTAAGGAGTGTGTAAGATGCAGAGCCCCGTTTGAAAGCAGTGCTTTGAGTTTATCTGTCTCTTTCGCCCAGTGCTAACTGGAGTTTTTGAAAAAAATCAACATGCTTCAAATGGCCACTCGAAAATATTCCTAAAAGCTCCCCTATGACACTTTGTTCCAGTCCCAATTGAGTGACAGACTTTTCAGATATAACAGCTGACTAACCAGATCCGTGTATCCTATAAAATCAGTGTAGTTATACGAGCTTCTTTTGGTTTATGCAATTTCAAATCAACGTTCAGCTGAATCAATTTATGGACATTATTAAATTAAGATCAAACCGTATCAATCAATGCCGGATCTAACGGGGGGACAATTCATGTGGAGCTAGCGATGTTGATCTCTTTTTAAAGATCCTCCGTAACTGTCTTCCTAAGAGTGCGTAGTTTATTCTCTCAAATTCCTTCCCCAAGGAACCAGAATATACTGCTGTTTTTGCTTTTATTTATACTGTCGTAGTCGACTTTCGTGAGTGTAAAACCAAGGACAGTAAGTTGCTTATTGTTCAATCCACTTTCATCGGACTGATTAGCAAAACTGTCTTACTGAGACCTTATGTGGTTCTCCACTCAGAATCCTGGGGGTCTGGTTGCCACTACCCTTAGCGATGGTATTCATTTGCTGTTATGGGGTACACCCATTCCAAAAAACTCATGCTCAAGCAAGTTATAGAAATACGTAGCCGTGTGTTAAATAACACAGTGCTTCCCCTTGTCATCTCTTGCGAAAAAAACATCACAAAACTGTGACATATTTCATCTGTTTCATTCTGAAGTTGGGGCCATAAAAAAGTATCTTTAATTGTATATAGTTTTATCGTGTTTCTGTGACGGCCAGGAAAATAAAGACTTCGGAAAAATTTAGCTGATACTTTTTCCCATACTTTATTGCACAATCCTTAGTTCGCCTACACCATGTTTCTTTTTGAAAACTGAAATTCTCTTAAAAAGTTCCATGGAATATGGCATTTGGACAGGAATGCAAAACTGGATCAGTACGAAACATGGATCATTTGGTGTCGCATTTGGAACAATGCTGATTCTCATTATGGTCGAGATTACAGGAAAAAGTGCACTGTGATTCTGGCGGACATGTTCTTGATCGCTAAACAATGACAGAGTCACTGACGGTCACGTCACATCTGTACTTATGCCTGAAATATATGACTATAATCAAGTATTTGGTATGACACACAAGAACAATAAAAAACAATTAATCTACATGTCAGAGTAAAATATAAGCATGTTAATTTATGAAGGCAAAACCGAAGCGGAGTGAGCCACATAAATTCTCACACTGTAAAGGTTTTGGCCGAAACAGGGCGCTTGAATCTACTTTAGCATTCAACAAATGAAATTTCATTTCACTTTTACTCACAGAGAAAAAACGGCTGAAAGTTTGAAGTAAATACCATCATGAGGCTCAGTAAAACCGATTTAATAGTTCCTTTTGCAAAACATGAATAAACTTCAGAATGTCAGCACTGGTGTTTCTGTTAATCTGACTGCAATACCTACTTGTCCGTGAAACTCAGGAAATCGCATACCACCTGTGGATTTCAGTGATTGTGCAAAGGTTCCTGGGTTTTAGTAGTTACTTGAGGGACAGATTTGAAAACCAATTTACATTTCCTCCACCTGTGAATGTGAATAAGCAGTAGGACCTTTCATCGAGGCCAAACCGCTTGTTAATAAATAAACTAAATTGATTTTTTATCCGCACATTCATTTTTTCATCTGTTTTGTTTGCCTTTCATTGAGAGACCAAAGGTGTAACATAAAATAGCAGCTAAATGATGATAAACTGATATTGCTGTTTATCATGGTCCACTGGCAGTTTCGAATTGGGGTTCAATCTAAATGGAAAGGTATTTTTTAGATTCAAGTAGTATACATCGCTCAACGAAAAAAAGTCCGCTGAACTCTGATTGTGAGCCAAGGCATCTGGTGTGGAATTATACTGACGTCAAAACCACAGAAGATTTCTCTTATCGATCACGGCCAAAAGTTACGTTTGCATAAAACTGGCTTGATTTCGGATTATTAGAAAAAGTAATCCATGAAACCACTTGGCTGGACCCAAAGGAATACCATACAACTCAAACCACGATGAGGAGTGAGACAGGAAGGATCCACTATTGTCTAAGTGCACGTTAAAATATAAATAACTTAGGATTTCTGTTGAAATTCTCAGGTGACGCTGAGTAAAGGTGCATCTTATTGGCATGTCTAGGCAGCTCGCTTTTGTACCCGTAAGCAACTCAAATGTTTTCATTTGATCAAAAGCCGAAAGCCCCCGTTTCCCGTTTTCCCTTTTCTTTTTATCCATTCAGGTCGTTTGAAGTATTGTTTTAACTCACACAGACAGTTTGTAATACTACACCAGAAACACGAAGCACTGAATTGCATGGCGACTAAATGGAGGTTCGTATAGATTACTTTAATTGCAGTGCTGCTTTTAGGTCCATCATTTAATGATAACCGACTTGTGGGAAGCCGTACCAGTTTCGCTGGCACAGACATTTTATATAGCGATATGGTTTTATCGCGGATACCTCTCGGGTAAAACTGTTCTTTATTTATCACTACAGAAATCTAGACGTGGAGCTTTCTGAACCGAGTAAACGAGAGTCGATAGTTCAATGAAATGCCAACAAGAGGGACTATGACCGGGCCAGGGTGCCTTTCATCTGCAAAAGTGAGAACACATGAAGCTCATCATCGATCACCGAGATTAAATGTCTTAGAACTCAGGATGGCTGTAGTTTTCATCCCGTAATATGTAATAATCTGAACTATTTATCTGAGACTGACAAAAGAATTTCCATTTTTTGCCTCTACTCCTTTCTGATTTTATACAATAACTCTTTAGCGACAACCAGATTGGCTTACGCACATGATCTCTTACCCAAGGTAATCCAAAACAAATCACTATCCGCATATAACGAAGACAGAGTAGTTATGCTTTACGGGAGCCTTGCGTGCTCCATCATATGCCCAAGCAGCCTTGACTTTGTGTTTATCCTGAATGGAGGCGAAACGAGAAAATGAATGTCAAATGTCAAACAGACGTCTTGTAAGAGGACTACAAGGACATTCTTGGTGAATAAAATACTGAATCGAGAGAATCACGTGTAGCGCAATTATTAGTTGAACTGTTATTCTATGGGGCATCAAACCTTCCCCGTTCATCAGGTCATTCGTTGATGATGCATATCCAAGTGATCATGTTTTCCGTTCCTTCCTCTCTTATTCCAGTTGCCATCACTGGAGGCCAAGAAGATCAATCGGCCAAAGAAGCAACCCCCTACATCGACTGGCACCGAACAGAAAAATTTGACCCTGGCCTCAAGGAGGTGCAAAAAACCCCATAGAGTCTCCCAAATGACCTCAATTCCGGGTTTCTTTTGGTACTGTGAATGCGAACGTTGCTCTTCAACCTACTGTTCCATACTGTTGGGCTGATTTGTCTGGTAGTCATCGCATTGCGCGTGCTCAATCTCTAATCGAATCCATTTTCGAAACTCGAGGTTCTACGGTGCATTACATAGAGGAATAATTCCTTTCAGAAACAAGTTTGATGGATAATACATTCATATAATCTAACGTTATCCTCGACTACCCGATGTGAGCGGTTGACAATAATATACACCAAAACCACTTGTTCAAAAACCCTATTCCGTCATATTATTTAAACGAGCTGAACACACGCACAAACCGGTATAATCCACAGAGGCCAAATGTCCCTAATCATCTGACTTATTTCAGTCCCGTATAAAGTTTCATTTCCAATGAACAGTTCATTTTTCATCGATCACGTGATACTTTAAGTCACGTTACCTTAGTTTTGATGCGTGCTGAATAAGTCTCAAGTGAATACTTTTCATGGAACGAAAAAGTTACAATTCCCAAAATAATAATGCTAATGAGGCCTCTGAGTATGTTACATTTCTCCCCCAGTAAACACCTGTTGCTTTATGGGTCAAATAAAACAGATGACAGTAACCAGAAACACATACCTAACGTTCAGTGGAGTCCTTATAGATTGAAAAGGTTGAGTAGTTCACCAAAGAGATAGAAGTTCATTTGAATTACCATCAAAATAGCATGTGGATACGTCAGATGTGACTTTAAAAATACTTAGAACAGACGATACTTTCACAGAAACAATCGAAGACATCATCGGAAGGATAATATTTCATGTTTTCATCATGTTAGAGAAATGAACTCAACAACAAAGCTCCGCGTATCTTAACTGATCAGGTAAAGGTTCGGCTGACAAGAGGAATCGGCAAATTTATTCTTCCTGAGTGACCTAACCAGTGTTTATCGAAGCCCGTCAACTGAGGTCTATATAAATTCACCACTTGATTCCCCTTGTATTTTGTTACCAGTGCCTTTATATTCATCCATAATGTTGTTCTGCTATACTTGCCAGTGTTTCTATCTATCCATCGATCACGAACTATAAGACTGGCATCGTTCTTAAAAGTTCTGTGCGCATTTTTAAATACTAACATGGGTTAATGTGTTAACAGAGAGTCAACTATTTTTCGCAAATTTGTTTCATCTGGAATGGTTAGATATTTTAACAGCAGAGTTCTATAGTGCGCTTGAAGTGTTCGGTGCTTTTTCTCATGGACTCCGATTTTCCCTAGACTATTTCATTTTTCTTTGTTTATGGTGTCTATTGTTCATTCTCAGGTCAATGACTGATTCCGGAAATGCCGTTGCACACAAAAGGCTCCGTTTTTAAATCGTTCTTTAGATGGAGTACACCTACGGGGTTTGTTTTGTCATTACATTCTCAAATCAATGAACATGACCAGCATTATAAAATACAATCAAAGAATGGGCTCATATCAGAAAAACGCACGGCTGTATGGGTCAGCACAAGAATAATCTGGTCACGTGAATAGTCCATGACGTAATCCTCGCTTCACATAAACTAATCTGTGAACCACGAGCTTCGTCACTTACGTATTAACCGAATCCCATGATAAATAATGCAGAAGGAAATATGTAAACAAAGACAGTAAATCTCTCCGCCAGATTCAAGAAAGTTAAATTGCTTCGTTGTCCGAAACTCAGAATGTATCACAGTGTGCGTTTTACCAAACTAGTCATATATTTACTCTCAGAAAATCATCGCTATTCACTATGAAGTAGGTCAGCATACATCGAAATCAATCTCGGTTCACTGATACACACAAGAATTGGTTACAAAAATGAAAAAGACAGGTAAAGCATTCAATCCGGCTTAAAGACCCATGGATGTCAAAAGTAGTCTTCATTAAAATTCGAGAAATATGATAAACGGAGATATAAGTCTGTCCACGCTTTTGTCCCTACCTATCCAGAGCCTCATTGCTTTTCAATATTATTACACATTTTGATTCTTCATAGATTGTAAACGCTTAACCTACCATTAAAACTATAAAAGGACTGTACAGCTGTTTTATCCTTGTTACGAATCCGCAGCAATCCACTTCCATCGGGCCCCACGGGTGAACGGCAGTGCGTCGAACGCCTAACCAGCAGTCTATCCATAATGGTTCTCAACGGTTTATTGAACTTACACAGGGCTTAAAGTAGCTCATCATGCACATTGTTCCTTTGAGAAAAGTAATATTTATTACTAAGCCTAAGCTTCATTGCTCCTTTTTTATTACATGTTTGTGCATGACTTCAGGGGAAGGCATATATCCCATAAACACGAAGACCAACTGCACTAATAGGGATAACCGGCAACCCAACCCCGATACTCGGAGTGGAGAACCATATAACGTCCCAATAGATCAGGCGTGGTAACGGGCCGGACCATAATGGATTACTGTCTACCAACGAAGTAACCGGATTCGAACCTCGGACCACGGATGTGTTATTCTAAAACTCTAAACCACTCGACCACCTGCGGTGCAATAGGTTATTAAGCAGAAAGGCACAAGTGCAATGTTTAGGAAGAAGCCCGGTGTCATCAGACAAGCAGGGTAATAATATTCTGTCACTTGTTAGTTACTATGAGGTAAGACTAGTTGAAATCATCAGGAGGGGATATTTTTAAAATCTGTGCCCTTTGAAGGGAGTGTAACCAACAACCCATATAAAGCAGCATATAGTCGTCAATTGGGTAGTTTAACCAAAGCTTATGGAAAAGGAACACAAATCTATGAAAACCTTTGCCGTAGCACGAAGTATTCATTTCTGTAAAAAAAGAAAAATAATATTAGCTTGTTGACGCAATTATTGGAATTGGTACAGATTCATTCAGCCAGGTTGTCTAAATAGAAAACAAGTAGCAAATCCCGAAGAGAGCCCACATACGTACACACACTTACTTAGCTTTGCGCGCCGAGTTGGCCGATAATTTTATGTCCTCATGCCTGTCATCTGGCTCTGTCTTAGGGGCGTGAATTGAAACGTGTTGTTTCCACGTCACTTTCATAATGTTGACTGACGGTCTAGTCACAATGGGAAATGAAAAATCCACAGCAACAGATGCAGTTGGGACGCCGAAGAGTGAATAACAACTCGATGTCTCTTGGTTTGTGAATTTTTACTTACACATATATGTATAGTCACAGCTGAGTCTGAAGTAAAACGCGGAGGTGGATATGAAACTATCACGCGCAACCGTGCGGTGGCCTCACTTTGATTAATTTGAGGCCAACCTCGCCCGGCCCAAAACCTCCGTGCCATTTGGCTAGAGGACGGACTGCGGATTGCATGAGCTGAAAAGAGCCATTCACATCTTAGATTGCTAGTGGCACACTCGGTGCAACACGCATAAGGTGGCCAATCAGCAAGCAGCTGTGCAAGTTTGACAGATGATACCCCGTGCATAACGGTGCAATAGTATACGGTCCGATTCAACGTTGAGATTACTCCGTGTGAGATGCCAAATTTACTCATTATAAAATTTCATATGAAAGGTAGGAGGCAAAAAGTCTGTTTTAGAATTGAAGCCCCCACTATCCCGCGCAGTGGAACCCGGTTTATGTGTATTTTGTTTTCTAGATAAGCGGACGGCTTTCGAAATCTGCAGTTTTGGAATGCGAAGGCAATTTTCTGTGGCATCTACACTGAAGCCTCAAAGTGCTTCCATATTTAACCTCGGGGGTAGAAACACACTAAATCGTTATATAAGTTGAAAAGAATTGGTTTCATCCGCAGCTTAAAGAACCTAGCCTCGGCGGACATTGGACGTCATCAGCTCTACATATAAATTTGAACATAGAAGTCAATAGCATTAAATTGCACGATGTATTCCGGACCATTTCGCTGCATCTTCACTAGTGCATACTGCAGTCAAGGTGATCATTTATAAATGGTAAATTGAACGTTCTCATGAGATCAAAGGCAAAAGTGCACACACACACACACACACAACTAATGATAGCAAATGAAAACGCGTTACCAAGGCTAGGCTAACGTAATTATCCATTCTCGCTGTTTGCACAGTTGAGGATGACGTTGGTTAATTGCTAATGCCTCCGCGTATCTCAATTATCGTTGATTGTTTGTGACATAAGTGACCGTGAACGCCGTGCTCAGATTAACACAGTGATTTGTCTCCCACAGGTGTTTCGTAATGGATGACCTGAGTGTTCTGCGTGCGTTCGATGACGTCACTGATTGTATCTGTCCGCTCATTGTTCTTTGTAACCAAACCGGAATATGTTCAACCATTCTGTTACGCAATTGTCTCTCCGTTCTGCCGATGTAGGTGGCTGAGCACCCACACTTAAACTGGTAAATGCAATTTGACTTGGCGTGGAGAGGCAGTTTCATTGTCAATGAAATTGGAAAATAAGAAGAGGATTTTCAGGGAATGGCTCAACTTTCCTTTCATGCGAGTAAAGACAAAGTTTATCGTAACACTTGGAAGTTTGTGCTCGAGCGAAGTTTTTTGTCTTTGTTCATTGAATAAATAGCGAAAAATTACTTGCCAGCAAACTCCAATAACGCAAGCTAATATTCCGATGGTGACCTCTCGTCCGTAATTCGCTTAGATGTTCAGATGGATAACCGCTTCTATCAATAAACTAAAATCGATTCTTGTCATCATTGCTCAATATCCCTTCAGATTAGTTTATCATAAATGACGGAATAAAACGAAACGATATGATTGTCATAAAATGATCAAGGCACGCCCTTGTTATAGAGAAAGTCATGGACATTTTACTGTAAGGTATTAATACACACCAGTCGGTCCTTCTTATGTGGTTGCTTCTGGGAAATGTGTCAGATGTTCTCTGGTTTACTTTGTTTCTAGTTTATTTCTTGTTTGTATTCTGCATCAAATACTGTCCTTGTTAGTCTCGAGTTATTTTGGATCAGACGTGATACACGGCTCCAGGCAAGATCCTGACTTAAAACGAGCACCGATTCCACTGGTCCACTGGTTCACTGAACCAGTCGCTTAAGAGCACTATAATCATGTGTACGATACCCATCGCTGAGAAGAAGGAGATGTCTCGGATAAAGTGACTGTTCCATTTTAAACAATTACCGAATATATATCTCGTTGTGCACGGAAAAACTGTTGCTTTTGATAGAGGATTTATTCATGTCACACCAAACTCTTTCTTGAAATACGTTAGTTCGCACGCTTTCGATGAACCAGAAAATACTGAACGAGTGACTTATAATCTAGAAAACATGTTGTCCAAGTTCATTTCTATCAGTAATTGTTGAATTTAAGCAAAACTCTCCAGGAACCACAACTAAATGAGTCAGTCCTGTTCTGTTTCATGCATGAAAGGATTGGCAAAATCATGTCAGAAACGAAAAATAAGAGACACGCATCGGTACTGATATCGATCCAACAAACGCCGAGTTTTCCTAATAAGTGCTTCAATAACACGTGATAAAAGTATGACATGGCCGCCTAAAACAAGTCACGTTTATGTAATACGATGTACGGAATTTTCCGAAAGTCCAAGAAAAATATATTCTAACTTATAAATGCACTATTTAATAGTAGGGCATGGTTTCCTTAAGGAAACAGCCGATCTTATAATAAGAGCGACCGCGTTACGATATTCAGGATTTAGAAATCTGTTTTTCATTTTTGGGCTTTACAAAGAGAAGCATGTCACGGTGTTTTCATGACATCACTAGACAAAGTGGTCAACCGTCTGGTCCTATCAGTTTCATTGTAATCATCATCCCAATGATACAATTAGACTAAATAAAAAAGAATTAGTTTTTAAGGATTTTATCACTACTCAAAAATATGTTTCCAGGTTGGGTAAGTATAGTGCACATGTGAGACCGAAATTCACCCACTGATACAAACTCTGGTTAGGTATTTCGATTTTTCCTCATGGTTATTTCCCCAAATTTTGTTCTTTATTCATGCAAAAGTACAGTGCAGATATGACAGACCTCAAATTCACCAAGCCCAATCGTGCTATCAGGGTTAAATACGAACGTGTGACATGAAATGAAGATTCACATAAGGCTTTATGGATGTTATTTAGACTTGCGAAGACGGAGCTCTCTATAACGAAGATTGACCGCCAAAGTAGGTTTTTAATACTATACCGTGAAAACATTTGTAATGCTTTCATTCCATGCAAATTTCACCACTGTTCTTGAAATTTCTGTCCTATAGCATTGTCAAATTATGACATCAAGAGTCTTTGTGGAGTAGACAGTTCGACAAGGATTATATGATCCAAATGTAGTATTCTGTGCGTGGACTGTGAAATGCATCAAACCGAACTGACAGTTAACACTGATGGCCATTGTTTTTTTTTCTAATCTCTAAAGAACGAGCCTATGCCCTACAGCTGAAGGTTGTTCAGGATACTCATTATTCTCTTTTGCAGGATATTTTTCTAAATTCCCATTGTATGGGATTTTTGCAGAAAAATGATCTCTAACCGGATACTGCCTGTAGAATTGTGTTTTAAAAATTTTGCTCCGAACCACGTACATATTGCTTTTTTGTGACGGTAGGAACACATAAGAGGAGTACATCGCATGATGTGAGGAACACCGTGAAGGAGGAAAAAGCTTTCAGGGTTACTTTCAAGGTCCCACTAAATGTGTGAAAATCGGTTGGACACAGACACTGAGGATGTCAAGGCTGTTGAAAGATAGTCTGACCTGTGGTCTTTACCAATCAACATTGACAAAGGTACACATACTCGGGCAGGGACATCATCTGTCATTTTTGTGACACACTATGAGATGCATAGCCTCACCAGTCTGTCTGCCGTAAGACCTGGGGGGGGGGGCTGTATTTGGTTTCGTCACAAAGCCGAAACCAACACCAACAAACTTAGTGCTTCCAAGTGGAGTATCCTTGGCCCTATTAGCCGGTCCTCTGGTCAACTCTCACTGGACGCTTCTAAAGTGCTGTATGCCTCCCACGAACGAGCTAGAGAGAATTGCGGAGAGCACGTTATATTCCCGTGTATGGATGCGTAAGTAGTAAAGCTGGAAAGAGTGCAAGAGCCTTTAACCCGTCCTGCTAAGGTAATACGCTGGATCAGCTATGAAGGTCACCTGCAAATAACCGGATTATTTCCACGGAGAAATATCGAAAAGTCCAGTCTTTACCCCGCTTATCATTCTAGGCAACTTTCACTTAGAACTAAAGGCAGAACTCCCCTCTGCGATCACGACCACACGAAAGGTCATTCGCTCACTGTACAGAAACGACAGTCAGTGGGTCTACCTTTGGTGTACCGTCTATCTCGGAGAATGACTAATCCATGGAACAAGCTGGAGTGCTGGAAATGCCTAACGACCCAGTGTTCAAGCGACCACCTGACGTCTTTCTGAAGAGGTTGTGGCTAGTGACTCATTCGTGAGACTACTTCGCTGAGCAATGGTGATACGGCTTACACGGGAGAGATGTCCTCTGTTTCTAAGAAGAAAGAATGGAAGAACCATTATTATTAGTAGTAGTATAAATTTAATCATCAGTGCAACGCGCATTTAGTAAGATCAGAGTCAAACTCAGAAAGCTAGAAGATGAGTACCTCATGTCATCTGTTTGATTTTTAAGGGCCAATGCCCCAGCTAGCTTCTGATAAGCCTTCCATCAATGGTGCAGAAGACTAGGTTGGCGACTAGCTTTCAGCGTTCAGACTTAGAACCGGTCACAACGCAGTGATTATGGCCGTCACGAAGTCAATTCGAGAGCAGTAAAAAGAACATGCGTGAAGAGGTTCACTGATCAGATAAGTTCACGTATATTACTCCAAAGCATTCTTATTTGGTTATTTTCCTGTTAATCTACAGATACACCACCAACCAACCAACCAACCAACCAACTAACCAACCAACCAACCAACCAACCAACCAACCAACCAACCAATCAGCCGTATTCCTTTAATAACTGTAAGATTGCAAATTCAGATGACGTTGGCTTATCCAACTCATGTGTTCCGTCTTGATTCTGTTTGCCTACGTAGTGTTCTGAGACATGGGAATCGGTCAGTTATTCACCAGAGCGAAAGAGATAACAATGCGGATCAAATGTCTCATCAAGTCTTGTTGGAGAACCTGTTGTTCTTTCCGCGTGGATTAGATTAACGGGTATTCAGTTAGTGTTATAGAACCCTATAAATATGCATTGAATCGCACAAAAAATCATACTTTCGGACCGTTCATTTGCTTACTGAAAAGCAAATGCAGCTAGATATTTCTATTCAGTTCTCATACGCAATCGATAAATTTGTGAGAAATATTTGCAAGATAAAATCCTAAACCTGGGTCATTCTGCAGGTCTTTATCAGTCTATATTGCCAAACCCCATTTACCTAAAACCGGTGAGTAACGATTTGTCATATTTTTGTGTGATTATCCGATAGACATGTGCATGTGTCACGTGATTTTCCCAGTAGTTCTAAACATCCCGTGCTTCTAATTGCCAGTAAAAATAATCACTTCGACTGCAGTATGTTCTTTGTAAAGAAGAAGCAAAAAGTCCTGGATATATCTTGGAATGTGTTCATAACTTCTGTTTTGTAGTGAATGAAATAATACCCTGATTGCTAACAATATACCAGGTTGAGCACGAGGATAAAATTTTTACCAATCTTCAAACTGGTGGTCAAGAACAATGAAAGGGCACTTAAGAAACGGAAATCGACCAATATACAATCAACACAGAATCACGGTAACATATAATAATAAATTTGTGAAGGTTATGGAAAATCTACTTGCAGTTTCAGCCTGTAAACTTTCCAGTCGCTAGCAGGAATAGAACAGACTGTATTTTGCTTACTGGGCAGTTGCTCTATCAGCTGGCCTTACCACGACAGCTCACCTTGCAGACCCACTGACAGACGAGTGGAAGGTCGCCTTTTGGGCTCTGATTGGTAAAGTGAAATTCTAGATGCGGAAAACATCAATTCAGTTTCCATCGTTTATGTCGTTTTGTCTGCTCATGTCATCAGCACATTTCAATATAATTATTTCCTTTTTTTGCAACACTAGTCAGGAAAGGAACCTTCATATGGTAGTGCACGACTGGGCTATAAATTGCTGCTAAAACCGGTTACAGCTAAATACAAATCTAAATTGATGATCTTCAGAGCACTTTGGGGCGCTAGGCATTATTTTTTTCATAATCCTGGGGAATAAATATTTACCGTACTGAGTGCCCAAAGAAGCCACGAATGACTGTGCTGCAATAAAATGTCTCATTTTTCGGATATAAAAATGAAATGGTAGTTGGATAATTGCAGTAAATTTGGTAGAAATCCATCAAATTTACTTCTGAGACAGAAGTTCTGATTCTTCTTTGCACTTCCAGCTAAAAATTCATTTTTTGTAATCAAACAGACGATCTTTGGCACGGAATATTTCCTCTGTAAAGTTAAAAAAAAATGTGTACGAGAAAGGAGCCCGAGTTTTCGTCGTAGCTGAGGTGTTTGTTCCATCCACGTACGACCTTCAAAAGGACACTGTTTATCGTTTGATGGTCCCCTCAGAAGATTTAACCGAATAAATATCTTTTAAAACATCTAATGTCAAAGTTCTTTTGTATCAACTAACTGGTCCAATGATTAATATTTTCCTATTATCAGCTCACTTGTTTCATTGAAAGTTTTCTCACTCAACGTCAATGTCTAATTCAGCATTGTCAATCCACCGGAGGAATGGGCCACTTTCCTCTATCTCGCTTGGTAAAAATTATCAGAAGGGCATATACGAGAATTTTCAACTCAGACTTGAACGCACTGTGAGTCTCCCTCCATCATGAAGTGACTTTGCCCCGGACGGAAATGCTCACATTGCCAATGTATTGGAGAAAAGTTGCAAAATCTGGCCATCCCACATTACTTTTCTCACATTTCGTGGTAAATTCACATCATGGTGTGATGGAGTTATGCAAAATGCGCTTTTTCAAGAGAAAATCAATGTTACTCGTAGACGGGTCCCACAAGGGATCCCATCCCAAAACGAAACTTTATCAGCAAGAACACCCTTTATTATTAGGACATAATCTAAGTGGAAAATGAATCCCAGTACCACTAGTCGTACCAGGTAACCATAGAGTGCTTATTGAGATCAGTTTACGTAATCGGCACTGTTTTTATTGAAGCCTACGATAAGCCGTGAAATAGGGATACTCGTGGGGGACTCGCCATAATTTTTGTTTCTTTCGGCTTTTTTACGTGTACTTACCTATGTAAAGAAGCTTTTTGCAAGAACCCCAGGATAATCAGTCTAATGATATCTCTTAACACGCAAAAACTGTGTGTATTATCCACATTGTGTGGCTACTTACAATTAAAAAACTCAGAGCGATTCAAAGATTCTCTCGTCGGCGAATTTCGTCGTCGGATTTGCATCACTTAAAGCTTGTGAGCTGAGCACGTACAACAGCAAAACATCAACGCTTCCCATGCAACTCGTCATTCTGAACCATTTGAAAATGACTTCTATAACACAGAAAAATACAGTTTTTTACCGTGGCCTTCCCTAAAGTAAATCGGTTGAGTAGACATTTTTTTCCTGAAAACATGATTGTACATTTTCACACCCATTGAAAACATTTTCTACTCTGATTCCCGATACCTTCATCTGATTCATCTAGCTAAACACCGTCGTGACAGGACGCAATTAGGATATGCTCGTGAACGGCCAGTGATTTCCTAGCTCACCCGATAAAGAATAAAAACGGTACTAGAACTTGGTTAGCACTTCCTTACGGCTTTGAATTCCAACGAGAACCGCGTTGTAAAAACTGGAAGTACTCCGCAACGTGCCAAAATTTGTCTAACGGGAATTTAAAAATATCCGCTGTGTGACTAGGAATTATTCAGTAGCATAGCGCAGAGAACAATAACTTTGTGCCTAAGTATCTCAAGTTGGTCCAACTACGAAACTAAATAGGGAGGTTTTAATTTCTTCTTTTCACTGGGGCTTTCACCAAGAATGCATCCATCACATGAGTCATTTTCCGTGGTTTTACCAGTAGCTATCTTTAATGGTCAGTAACGAAGGGGAACTGTGCCACTCAGTGTTGAAAAAAATCAAGCCATTGAGAGCCAGCACGGTCAGCAGCAGGTGGTACCCTTTGTAACTCAATATCATGCACCCCAGGTTGGACTCGGTGGATTTCCATTGTTGGTGATTCCTGAGAAGGTTGATAGAGCTTCACGGTGTTCCCATGGTCACCGCAGTAATCCCATTGTTGTTGGTTTTCGATAAATCATTTGCTGAAAACTTTAAACTCATCACCGGCAATGAGTCTTCGCATTTTATAAAATGAAACTAAATAAATAATCTTTTTAGTTTTTTTATTTATTGTACTACTATGTGCAACATTTCTGGAAGGGGGTGGTGACCAGTAACAAGCTTCTGACTGAGGTAATGGTCGGCAATGATGCGAATCAAACCCGGGACCTCACGGTCCCAATTCTCCGATGATTTCTAGAAAGCTTCACCCTTCAAGTAATGTGCTGACTAGGATAAATGAATATTATATTAAAAATTAGAAGCAAACAAGGTTTTGTAACCTATACTAAATCCTAAACATGTCACCTAACCCCTCGTTTTGCATCACAGTAGAATGACTATCAGGGTGAGAGACCCAAGTACTGATCAGAAGAAATAGTCTCAACTTAGATATCAATAAAACTACCCCTCTAGGTAAAAGTTCATCTTTCTGCGGTCAGATGTTGATGAACCGTAAGTTTCTGTAATTTCCCGCAAAGCTTTTGTTTTCTTTGAGAAACAACGATAATGTTGTAAGAGACCTTGGATAACTAGCAAATGCCATCCATTTTTCGATGCCGGTGGAGAAAGGAAGTAGGTATATGTGAGCTGGTAAAGAATAACTTGTACCGAATTAAGTGTAGTTCTCACAAGCTTGATAGCACTGGACTGGTGATATTCTACAGCATAAACAGAAAATATGGATAGAACTATCTAAAGCAGAGGAATCAGGCCATTGATACACAGTGTTTGCTTCTAATCTTGTGAAGTACGCTTTTTTTCACCTCAGACGTACGTACTTCGAAACCTGGCACCAGTGGTCACACCGGTGGTTGACCCGCATCAATGCCAAGCATAAATTATGAAGACCTTGAGTCGTTTTGAACTAGAGGTCTCATGGTTAGTCTGTTATCTGTTTTTAATAGTGTCGTGAGTCTTTGAAGCCATGGCTTATGATCTTCCCACTGCCTTCTGAGACAATTATATGTTTGCATAATGGCTGTTAATGCCTAAGTGTAATTAACAGTTAGGAGAGCCCGTACCCTATTTGAAAACCGTCAGATCCAGCTTATTGATCCAAAAGTCAGTTTTCGTCTATTATACTTGACTTAGACATTTTTTTCTAGGAGTAAACTAGATGGGGTGTACTAGAACATTAATCTATCATTTTCACTCAGTTAGGCTAGAGGCACGAAAGCCCGAAACAGTTTCGACCTTGATGTAAGTTTTCCAAAGCAGGTTTTGTTATTCACTTTGCTGACTAGAATGACGTATATCTCTAGGGCTTTTTACAATTCCGAACTAAACATCACGTCTATTTTTTTCCAATTACCCATCATTATTTGCCTCATAACTGCGCATAAAAAACTACAGAGGGGATCCTATCTCGCAACAGCTTCCAAGGAACCGAACGGAATTCCCTTATTTTACATACCCAGCTTTTCAACAAGCCATTGATCACAATCATCATTTAAAAGAAAAGCCAGAGTTGCAATATAGCACGATTTATGTCCAGCAAGCCTAAAGTCATCAGGCAAATGAATTGTTCAGTAGAAAAATTACTAGTCACACTTAGTCCTCCATTCAAAGGTGATGACGTCAATTGCTTGCTCAAACGACGACTTGGAGCAGCGCTTTCCCGAACATATTATGCAGCTGACCTCAGAATTGTTCATCGAACGACTGAGATCCCCACACCCTCGGTGAAACAACGTCTATCTCTGTACACCAAATCGAATCTGATTTACCAATTTCAGTGTAGTTGCGGAGCAACCTACGTGAGTCGAACAGAGCGGCAGTTACGTAACCGAGTGATTGAACAGATTCCAAATTGGGTACAACGTTTTGTGATGCAATCAGGGTCAGATCAAAGGCATAATGACAACGTTCGAAACCATAAGATCCCGTCGTCGGCCGTCGCTCGTCATCTTCTGATGACGCAACATCCAGCTGACCGAAGCACTGCGCTTCGGGTCATTTACGTGGCAAGGAATACCAGGCTTTTGAGGTTTGCTGAAGCTATTGCCATACATCGATGGAAACCTATATTGTGTCAGCAGAAACAGCTCTTTGGTAATGTGTCTTTACCACGGTGACGTAACTTGACTATTGTAATTTTCCCTATATTTGTCGAACATAATGGTTTTATATGAACTTATATAAACAGTATCGTTCTGCAGTATGCACCATGTTGAGATGCAGCGAAATCGTCCCGGACATAAATCGTGCTATATTGCAACTCTGGCTTTTTCTTTTCAAGATTATTTCAGAGAAAGCCTGTTTCGATACTCATCTTTGTTGGTTTTCCAACGAGCACTGCATGGGATGTGAACCTAATATCCGTTGATGGTGAGTCCTACAATCTGATTGGAAGACCATAGGAACCGGTTCACACTGGCTTACTTCGAGTCGACTAAATGTGGCGCGGTATTCATCTGTCATTAGTCTAGACGGTGGGCGCCAACGTCATTTGCATAGCGTCCGGCTTCCTAGAAGACAAAGACCGACGTTGTTAACCTGATAGGCATGGTTATTTGACTGTCGGGGAAAAGAACCAACTGTGTTTTATCAAGTTCGTCATACTCACTGAAAATGACAATATCCTTACTCTTACATTCCAAAAACTTTATTTTCTTTCGAACCATTTTTTATTCCTTTTTTCCTTCGGAACCGTTTCATGTTAATTTTTTTATTGTTCGGTAGCACACAGTAGTCGAAATCGTTGTTAAGTTGTCGAAGTCTCGGTCACCACGGGCAACCCTTTTAAAGAATGGCTTGCAAAATTAAACTTTAAAAGAGTCCCCCTTGGTGACCGAAATGGCGTCAACCTACCAACAATTTCGACTACGGTGTATTACTGAGCAATAAAAAATTAACCACTACTTTTCACATGGCTCTTTGTTTTTTTCAATTCACTCCTAACCGATTTCTGTTCTAACACTGAACTATTTCATAACCGGAACCAATTTTCCACAAAAATCGTTCTAGCAACTGAAACAAGTTCAATTCAATTAGCAAAATCTTTCCAAGGTGAATTCGAATTAGTACAGACTAAAACAATCGCGAAAAATGCGCAGATTCCGCTGGGGCTGCGTGCCCATTCTCAAGAAAGAACTGACCGTGAATGATGATAAATTTATCTCACAACTGAAGACTGATCGTAGACCATTAATAAGGTCAAATGTTTACCCAGCATGTTTAGGCAATTTTGAAGTAAATGCAAGAAAACCAAAGCTTTTGGAGAGATTGGCGAACGTTCTTTGCTGGACTATTAGAATCATGGTTGCAGGTCTCCAAAAGTCTGGAATGAAGCACGAATAAAGAAAGTTTTTAGCAAGAAATTTGTGACCGAGTTTAGAGCAAAAACACCGTAATTGAGGGCAGATGCAGATAGATCACTTGGACTCGCCGTACCTGTGAACGTGGTGGTACGTAGGACATCACAAATCTTTTCCTCTTCTAAGATTCCTGCATTAGTACATTACAAGAATTAATATAGCCATTGAGAAACCCTGACTGACTGGATTACTTCTCTGTTGTGCTCCTCTATATTAACAACACACGAAGTGGTCTTTTTTCCAGTCACACTGTATTCAAAAATTCTCCTCCATAAGTATTTTTTGTCTTCACTACTTGGAAGTTATTGGACAATTATGAAGCACTCAAAACTAATCTCGTTTCTGATGAGATGGTATAGATAATTTACAGCAAATATGTTCTCCAGTCTGAGCTCGTGTACTGTGTTTCTTCGCAAACCCTTCATATACTGGAAAGGATGGATCACGTTGATTGTGTAGGTGTAACATTTTACGGAACTGGAAAAGGAAGAAAGAGATGAAAACTTCGAGGAAATAATAATTAGAGATTGCCCGAATAGTGAAAATTTATGGTGAGGCAGGAAATTGCAAACACGGGCATTTATCAGCTTAGCGTGAACAAAAGCACTATGAGCTAAAAAGAGTACATTTTTGGTATGAAGAGAATGATGTAGCGATCAATAATGAACACAGAAACTCGCAGTTGAGCGGAAAACATTGATCTGGTTAATGTGAATTCGTTCAAGATTTGCACTCGCTCAAGTGAGAGAACAGCGAAAACTAGTCAAGTAAAACGCGATTCCCCGGGGTCAAATATATGGTTAAAGCCTCCTAATATTATTGGCAAACTACTTTGTAAAATGAAAACACTGTATGAGTGAATCAAAAGACAGTAAAATCACACTGACAAGTTGACGCAGGGATTTCGGTGTTACGAGCAACAACGCGCATATCTTGGAACACCGCTACAGAAAACTTGAAGTTCAGAGAAGAGACTAGTGTTGTACATCATACTCCAGTGACTCGAATGATCATGATCTATTCCACCTCATATGAACCAGTATAGTGAGCTTCATGACCTATAATAATTGGCTTGAGTACCTTTTTGAATTTATTGTCATGGATACATTCTTATGAGCCCCAAATTCTCACCGCAGACCACGGAAAGAAATCGAAAGGTAAAACAAATCATGACGAAATAATAATTTCTCGACTGCAAAAAGTGACTACCCTTATTGGGCTTATGGTGCTGACTTTTAATCGACCAAAAGATAAAGCAGCTCATTTGTCAGGATTCTTCTGCATAAAGGGTTGAAAAAATTACAGGGAAGTACTTTCTCCGGATGTATTTATTGCTCTTTGGCCGTTCATTTTTATCAGCATTTATAACACCATAATTTAAGTCCAATGTTTTGGTCTTTTTCCCGCCGCATATTATTGTAACATCACTTGTTACAAAAACGATGCCAAAAAATGCTCTTTTTTTAACGGGAAGGTTCTCGACAAACGTATTTGCTGAGTAACCTGTGAAATGCGTTAGCATGATGTTATTACTCTCTTATTTACCAGCGTGGTGAAACTCTGTGGTAGTAAGTGAACAATACTCCGTGATCGTAAAAAATTGAGACTTGTATTCAGAGTCTGACTACTTGTTTCTTTACTGCGATCGGTCAGTTTTATCATTGATTATTTTCTGGGATGTCTTTTGGTCCTTTATTTCCAATCATTAGTCTCTACTAATCGGTTTATTTGCCTAAACCTCTTTTTTAGTATATATGTTTTCCACATGTGCATATTTACCGCATTAGTCGAGTACACTCACCGTTAGCTTTGCTAAACTCCATACCATTGGGATGTTTCTTCTGCAAATAGCTGATCGGTTTGTGAAATGCGAACAAGAACAAAAGACCATGGTATCATCCATTTTTTTGTGCAGAAAATACAGAAACATGTTAAAATTGCCTCACTACTTTATTCACCAAGTTTCTATGCATATCTGAACAAAGCTTATCACATATGATTCCAAACAGAGTCCCCAAAAAAATAGTACAAGGTCTGTTGTGTGCAGCGAACCACTTTTTGTCTCGACTTCCATTGTAAAGGACATATCTAATCAAAGGATGTAAACGGGTTCCTCCAAAAGATCGCCGTCTCATTGCACTTGAACCGTGGTCAGACTACACCATTTTGACGAAACCATCATGATTTTTATCGTACTTTGTTCACCCTTTACTTCGATTTTGTTTTAACGGCAATATGTGTTCTAATCTTGCCCCAGTCATCAACATGTAGCTTTCAATAAGTAGAATGCAGGTGCAGAGCAATCAGAACAGGGATAGGTTGTTCGGATAAAGCCTGATCACAGATGGCTGTTTGGAACAAAAGTGATCTAGATCCCGTTGTCCAGATGTTACTTTGACTACGAAGACACGAAAAAAACCCGGTGTGATTGTATAGTGTAACCAGAGTCCTCCAGATTGTAATCCTAGTTGTCTTCTTGATGTGCTTGCCTCAAGTAAAAAGCTATTCTGGAGTCTCCATTTTCAAAATGTGGCTGATTCCCGTCATTTTAAGGTACTTTTGTCTAAAAGCTAGAAACAACGGAGACCATGGATAAAAACAGCAAGCGGATTTACAATAGTGAATGAGGTGGAACGATTTCAAATCTGTTCTAATTATTGTATAATATCTTGTCCGTCTGGACTAAGGAGTTTATCCGAAAAACAATGCAACACGAAACGTGTTTGAAGCACGTGTTTAGCCGCGAGTGACAAAAAGCCTTCACTACGGATCATAATTTCCTTTCGCAGTTAGATTTCTAGGTTAACAAATAATCGCAGAAATTGTATACCCATTCTTCCAGTCACGGGCTACAACCCAGATCCTAACTAAATGTATTAATGTTCTACTGAGTTCTCATAAAAATTGGTACATACTGAAACAGAAGATGCCTTTGATTTTTTCCGTATTTCACTAGCCACTGAAATTCAAAGCAACAAAACAGCAGTAAGCTATGCTGTTACACCTCTGTTTCCGTACTGCTCCATGGAAGACATTTTAGACTTTTCTTGTATTCTGTATTGGAAACCGTCGTATTTTAGGAAAACCATATCCACTGATTCCATCCGTAATTACCACTGGTCCCAAAACATGTATCAATTCCGACTATTTTATCTTCAAACAATGCACAGCAGTATGATGATATAGCCACGGGAATTCGTGTATCATCAGCCATTTCCAGGGTCTACCCACATTCAAATAAATACAAGGCTTTGTTCATCTTCCCAACCCTTCAGATAACTATGTTCGATACCTTGCTAATACTTCTGTGACCATAAAATCCACGCACACTCAAGGTTCCCTCAGCTGCCTCAAAAACCAGTGTAACCTGTTTAAGTCAATGACGAGAAGTTATGCTGTCTTCTCGGGGCTACCTATTCCTAGATGTCCTAGAGCAATATTCTGAGAAATCCCACGCAATATGATACTTATCTGAATTTCCATCCGGTCCATCTGCATTATGCAAGATATAACATCTTTTCATGGATAGCCTACAGAGGCAAAATACTCTATCACGAGGAAGCTGCGCATGAGCGATTCCCAATTAGGACAACCAATGACCAAGACTTTCGATGGGAAATGAACTAGTTAGAAATAGGGCGAAGTTAAAAGAAGTGGTTACATCCCACTGGTATTACTGGTGACTAAACGTCTCAGCAGCCACATAGCCTTGCTGATTTGAAAATACATTACGATTACAAAGAGCTTCTTGTAATTTTTTTTAGTTTTTACTGATATCGAGAGTGAGGGATCCCTCCTCCTCAATCCTTCTCTGACGTAAAAGATCACGTGACAACTAAAGAACAAATAGTCAATTATAGTACCCAAGCTGGTAACCGTTAAACATTTATGTGCTGGCCAATTCAAGTTTGAAAGAGGAGGGAAATTTGACAATAAGTTTTCCATCTCAAGAACCAACAGAATCCCAAGTAGCTCTCTCGAACACAGCTCACTGGCAGTGTGTTTAAGCTGCATCTTTTTCAGACAGGCTGACCGTCAGTGTACTGAAACTATTACTATAAGTATTCCGGAGTTGCTGACAACTAATATTTACCAAGTTTCGTTTATGATTTTATCTCGTCAAGACACGGTTCTAAACCATAAATTTACTTCAAATTTTCACAGTGGGGTGTTTCAGAGTGAGAGTTTTTCTTTTGGCTATACTTCCGCGAAATCCTCCGGACTAATTATATATATATATATATATATATATATATATATATATATATATATATATATATATATATATATATATATATATATATAAAACTAAGTCAGTTCGACAGCAATATCACTCGAGTGTACAGATAACCAAAAGGTTCAATAACCCTGTTTATGTGCCTCGCCATCTTTTTGTTGTCTTAGAAAGGGAGATAGGTTACGCTGGAGAACTCTTTTGCCAGTATAGGATAGATCCGTGTAGTTTGATCGTAATCGAAAGAAAAGAGGATTCAGAGTCTGATCTCTGACAGCGCTTTGCTGACACACGAAATATAACGCCAGAGGAACCATCGAGTGCCAGTATGTGAGCCGTATCGATCGCACGGTCTAGTACTGCACTTGTTACCGTCTCCTTGATCCTTTTGGTCATCCATGTGTGGCAGTGTCATTTGACTTTACCAAGGAGTTGTCTGGCTTTTTCATCGTATTAGTCTGATACAGCTTAAAGGCATGTTTCCTTTCTCTTCAGTGTTCTCGAGAGGCATCCTTTTGCATCACCACTCAAATTACAGTAGTACAATGAGTGAAGTTCCAACAAACACGTTTAACTCGTCTTCCGTTTTTCCAAACCAAACCACTTAGAGCAAAACACATTTGGTGTGCTGGTGCGTTAACTAAATAATATAATGAATATGAGCAAGGATTTTAAATATAACCTAAATAAATCATTAATCGCCTCAGTGGGTGCAAAAAGCTAATAAACCCACGCCTAGACGACTGTAAAATACAGTAAGCCGGGTTGTAAACGCAACAGTCGCTTTCAATATTATGATAAAGTTATTCATATCTGACTAGACTGTGTTCACTTCACAAATCGGGTGAAATACTTATGTTTTCAGCACTGCGTATGGTCTATTTCACATCGTGCACAGTCACCAATACAGACACAGATGTAAATGTCACTGTGATTTAAATCTCACACAAAAAATGGGTGGCGATTACATCGTCATGGGAAAATCAGGATCGCTTGCGTAAGATTTGGAGGATTTTAGTTTTCTGTTCGAATTGGTGGCATGGGAGCATCTGATTTCCACTACCTTGTTATTAACCAGTGTTCATCAGGTAGAAATGAGAAATACCTATCAGGTAATTCTACGTATGATTCATCTTAGTGCCATCGATTTAAGGATCTCAGTTAGTCAGCCCATAAGTCAGAACACTTAGGTGCTAGTTATTAATTGTTGAACTTTTTGACCAGCCTCGGATAAGTACAGCAAAGCGGAAGAGACTAGCACTAGAACACGCGAATACCACAAACGAGATGAAATTAAGTTGCTTGTTCGTCACTGCTTTTCAGTACAGACTGTCAGTTTATTCAAAAAATGTCCTATAATAATCACATTGATTTGAATCCGCGGTTCTGTAATGACAATTGGGTAACGATTGACATCTGACAGCGGGAATAAAACGGAATTTGACGGTGAAACATGCGAACCGTAGTGAAACATTCATTTTGTCTGACCATTCACTTATTTTGCCTCTCACCATGAGAAATATCGGTTTTGATCGGCTAAATTTTTCAATGCCGTGGCACACAGCTACTTCTATACATGGAGGGATTGGCCGATGCTTGGTGAAATGAGTCACCTGCTCATGGACTCGGTAGGGTCGAGGGTCAAGCAAATGACCTGGACAGTATTGTGTGAGGGATCGACTCGAACAACGAACTATCGGAGTATTTGTGTATATGTATGCATCTGACACGCGGGATGGTTGATTATACATTTAAGGTAGAGGTTAGGCAAGCAGTTTATCCAACTCAGTCTGCTAGCACACACATGTATAAACATTGAGGTGCATTTGCAATAAATAAATTTCACGCCTCGCCAATCACAACTTGTATATGTTGCACAAGAGCTTTCGATCGATGAGCTTGCAGCTCTCTCAAGCACTATTTTCCACAGTTTAAAAAAGGGACGTAGTTAAATAGCTCCGCCCTGCATCTGAAGAACCTTGCTCCACAGCTCAAGGGTCATCTACCAATGGTGAGTGAATTCTACGTGGGAATATAATTTGTACATGCTACAAAAAAGCTACAAGTCCGAGGAAACTTTTGCCGGTCGCAATGCTGTTTAACTGCACCCATCGTGAGAAGTTTATGCAGTGATTGTAATCTCATGAGTAGATTATTCAATAGAAGATATCTATGCATCCTCGTAGACCGTTATTCTGGCATTCACATGAGATTGGCTGTTCTCTTCCAGTAAGAACAATACTCAACTTTTAAAGCTGATACCTGCATCCGTGATAGGCTTAAAAAGCGTATTATGAGGAAGAGTAAAATGGACTATCCTTGGGACAAATGGACTTCGGTTGCTGGCTCTCGGGGTTCCAATCGACTACCTTTATCTCTTCAGTCGCTTCTTTGGCAAACTATTTGGTTCTTCTTTATTCGTTTTTTGGACGACACGGTCACCTACCCTCGAACCGTTAGGTTGGGCTGAAGCTGAGCAGACAACTATGAGCTGCTCAGAAACAAAGATCAGTTGTCCTGCTCTCGAGCACTGTCTGATGTGACGCCAGAATCGTATCACCTGTGCCTCACGCTCATTCGACCCCTCCACACCCCCCGGTTCAGTTCAGTTCTTTCAACTATCATCCTCGCATTTCTGCTAATACTGCTAATTCTACTTCATTACATCGTCGAGTTGAAGGCAAAATGAATAGCATCTTAAGTTGGAAATAGTCGAAAAAAAGTAATAAGCGGAAATCACGGAGTAAAACCCTGATATCACCTATGCTACGGTGTGCACAGATTTCATTTTCGAATTCACCTTCTTGTTGGAAAGTAAGTTTCCGTTGTGATAGTGTTGACCTCATAAGCCTGGAATACAGATCCGCTTTAAGAACGTTTGATTAGATGCGTGGATCAAACTATCTGATCCTTCACCATTTTACGCATGGCGGAAACACTCAGTCTGATTGATATTGACGAATGGTTCCTAAAATGGGGCACAAGGTTAAAAACACAGCACAAACATCTCGAAGTAGGACGTTTGATTCTGGAACTGAAAAGCATCACACAGCCAGTTACTATGTTTACACAGACTTTGTGTTTTATTGGCTGTTTGGCAGCCGGATCTCCTCAATGAGTAATACACGTCAGTGTTTAGAGCTTTAAACTACGTATAGCATGGAGATTTCCGCTTGCTGATAGGTCTTTTTTCCTGTTGCTATTAGATGTGTCTGAATATAGATACATCCAAAAACGATGGATTTGGCGGGCTTTTTTACTTAAGGAAACTAGCTCACTGAAGAAAGTGAGTAATAAGAAAACGGCGAGTTTAGTGTGCATAGTTCACCCGCTCTCATTACGTTTGTGAATGGTAGAATACACTCTTTGGATAACTCGACTGGAAATTTGTGCAAAATGACAACTTTAATATAAGGTTAGCCCTACAATGAGAGACTGTATCCATGTGTAATCCCTCAGCCGTAACGTTATTGGTAGGTAACCGATTTGGTTTGCAGCTTGTTATGATTGTGAAGAAGAGCTTCTTGCGGTTATTCAGGGAAAATGGACTTGTATCACAAGCTTCCAATCTATGAGCAGGTATGGTGGGAGGTTGCTACTGATCACTGTCTCAACAAATCCTAATAATCGTGAACTCTGATGTTACATAACGATACGTCGACAGTCTGTACGTTGGTCCAGACAAATGACGTTAAACACAAACAAAGATTTGTCATTTCTTAGATGCAAAATGTTTCATTGGTTCTCAGATACCATAATTCCACCCGCTTTGCCACATGCATGAAGCACACGCAAAGTGCATGCGCTAAGGGGTTCACGTCTACTGTCAAGTTATTGCTCAAAAACAATGGACAAAAACTATCAAGCCTTACCATGATTCATATTGGACACAAAGTGACACCCGACTAGGAGGCTTCAACTTAGAAAGCGAACGTATTTCACAAATCTCCATTGCTTAGAGCGCGCCACAATGGGTGTGCACCAGGAAAGGAACTATATGCATGCTTGAGGATATTATATAATTGTGATGGCTGCAGTGCTCCTTGAACATTAGTCCAGCACAATTAATTCGAAACCGAATACACATTTGTCAGCCAATCCAAATCTGTCGGTTATCGTTTCGCGTACGATTCCTGTACACGAGGAAGGCCTTAGTTCAAATCATATCCGGTCAATAATTTGTCAACGAGCTGAATTATATCGAAAAGCTTCAATGTCTTCACAGATAAGGTCATTCGTTGAAAAGCTATTTTGTCCTATCGGTAACTTTTTACTTGTGTAACTAAAAAATAGGTTTATCCGGTAAACGGTTGAATAACCCCGTGCACTACGGTAGCTTATGTTCATTGTGACCACCTGCTTCAATGAGAGTCAATCATTGGAATCCTTTACAAACAGATTCGGTTAACCTTTCGTGGACAAAATTAACAATCTAGTCACTTTGCACCACCTAAGATCATTTCTAAACAACAGGAATTATTTTTGTTCATCTGTTTGAAAACTACGTTAGGACAATATTTCTTTTGTTCGGATACACTAAGCTAAAATCTACGGTCAGCCTACGAAGGCATTACAGCAGTTGAACCAGAACGTACATTTAGTTCCCGGGATTACAAAGTTTTGGGTGTTTTATCAGATCGACGTTGTCAGTGGACGGCTTCTTAGGCATGAAAGTTGAACATTTAGGTGGATTTGGAGTGCTTTTTATCGAACTGAAACTTAAAAATACATATTCAGTAAAATCATCCCAAAAACCTGTTTCTCACATGGTAATGTGTGAACAGCTCCTGAATTAAAAAAAGGAAATCAGGCTTGAATAGCATTTCCGAACTCTGATCAGCGAGGACGCCTGTCCTTGTCAACAACAAAATTATTTCCAATATTCACAATTTTCACAAGAATTAGGTTACCACGGAAACAGCTTTCACTGATTGAGTAATTACCGTAGAAAGATAGCTACTATTTTGAGACTTTCAATAGAATAACGTTGATCTCGTTTGTATGCACCCGTTGCTTTTTCAGTGAGGAAAAGTACTTAAAAGCGTCTTCTTTCTATTTATTTTCAGGAGTACGTCACAGTGACAATAATAAGTTGCCCATATAGAGGAAACTAGATTGCGAGGCATTAATAAATAGTTTATCCTTGACATTAAGTAAATTGCTAGTCGACTAGGGAAGTGTGCCCGAAAAGAGTTCACAGAAATCGTGTTGTCACTTCACCCTACCACGGGAAGTAACCCTTAGCAGCTACGTGCTTATCGTCCTAGCGACGGCCATCCATGTATTCATCTGTGTAGCCAGGGTGCGATCAAAGCTGCAACCTGCATACTTTGGCTTGCTCCGTGTTGTCCAGAGAACAAAGAAATATATCGCAGATGTCGAAGGTAGAGAAGAGACCATGAGAATACATCTCCTAAAAACTGCCTTCTTAGAGATAAGACCTTCCCTGAACAACTTATTCTATGGTTCCACCTGTCTATGACCTTCGGCTAGTAGTCCTTAGTCGACATGTATTACTAACGAGTCTTTATTACTGGTTGCGACACCAGACTTCACGAAAGATGCAGCCTTACGGTCAACTGGACAAATCGAACACGCCGTGAGTTTTGACAGCTACCTAGGTTCTCAGAATTTGTAACCGCTGATTCACTTACATCTACTTCTCATATTCTACTAAAAGTCCTTGTTGTACGTAGTTTATTAATGTGTGACTGAGGAAGCACTTGCAGTTTATCACGACAAGAGCAGTGGCAGCTTTCACTGGGCAGGCACATCCCCTCACTCAGTTCTCCTCCAAGCCCAAGGAGCACCTTTCTTGCTTTTCTTTCCTTACAACTCCTCCCGTTGAACAAAACCGCACTGACTGCCAAGATCTAGTAGGGCTCAAACATAGCGCCTATCCGATCATGACTTAATTTAGTCGACGCCGAAGGCTGGCTTATTTTTCAAAATAATTATCAACACCATGAGTCATCGGAGCTGTAGGGATAGTACCAAAAACTACGAATCAAGCAGCTCAGTCACCACTGTCTTTATAAAACCCCAAATTGGGTCTATCAAGGTTGAATCCAATGCTGGATAGGACTCAGGCTTTGCGATAGTCGCACAGCGATCATCATGGAAAAAGTATTGTGCTCTTTTCTCTGTCGGTCTCGATCGCAGCGGGAGGCATGAAAAAAGTATCTCGCCACCAAAGCCGAGCTGGTAATTGCTGATCGATGCCCTACTGTGTTGACCTTCTAAGAGGAGACCCCTGCTGTGCTACTGAAGTGGCGGACACACACATACACACAAACAAAATGCCGAGCCGCCACTTGCTTCGCCTATGTGTAGTGTCCACGTGCTAATATGTTCCAGCCGTACACTCGTAATCTTGCTCCAGCTTTTCGAGTTCATTTTCTCTGAGCGCTACCGAGGACTGTAGTTATCGTGTGTCCAGTCAAGTAGTAGGTCCTGACTAAACTTAGGAGATTCCTAAATTGGTCAGCCGACGTCACCAGCTTGAGCACAATGGATATCCGTGGATAAACTACCTTCTCGCGGATCATTTACCAGTCTATCTATTTTCAGGTGAAAATTTCAGCACAAAACAAAGTGGTAAAAACCCGTCTAGATAGGTCCCAATGGCAATGCGCGTAATTTTACCTTTCTTTCATCTTCTTTTTATTTATTTCTTATTATTGAATGATAATACCATGGTTTGGTTAGGGGTAACCGTTGGAGGAAGCAGTTGGTGGCTGTGTGGGGATTAGAACCCCGGATTGAAGATTCTAAAGTCCACTAAGATGACCGTATGACCACTGTCGGTCGATGATGCGCACTGAAGACAAGTCGGCGGAAATCAATTGCAACAGGTGGTAATTCCCAAAAAATCTCGTGGAACTAGTTCATGATGCTCCGATGGTTTACAATGGTCAGCAGAGCTTCCGTGTGCCTGGCGACTGATTTGATGTACAAAGTATCTGTATTACTGCACTGCCAAGGTTAATAGGTCGTCATGTCCGGCCCCAAATCTGGACATCTTGTGCTTGAATCCTGCAGCCGCCGTACATTGGTGACGGTCTCAGTTGATTCCGACCTCATTCCTGAAAGGCTGCCCCCGTTACGTGTAATAAATAAAACGGGAGTAAACACTGTTATAAGTAGTAGTATACAGTAAAGTACGATATTTACGTGGAAGCAACTTGTTTATTGAATATCTTTAATATGCGAGATGACCTTTTGGAACCCAAATTTAACTCCTCGTTTTCGCTTCACATTATGTTAATTTTTGTGGCAGCGCTTGGCCCTGTCTAAGCAAAACGTTTCCTTGTGTCTCACAAATCGATGAGTGAGGAGTATTATTCCATTTTTTGACAGGTGGTGGGGCTAACTGAATATTAGACAGCTGAAAGTATTCGCTGAATCCAATTTCAAAGAACGGTTTGTTTGTTATTAATTACCATTTAAAGCGAATATCTTAAGGTAACGAGTTAACCAATGATTCCATGGAAACTGTGGTAATCTGATGTGTCAAGGAATGTTTATACCAAACAGTACAGGTGTCTCCTCTTATTGACGGACCATCAGTGATGCCTTTAAATCGGTGTTTTTTCTTCGATAGGACAGAAAATTAATTTATCAAACTGGTATCCACTGGCAATTGTCCATCAAGAACCTTTACGCCTGTCCGATAAAAAGTCATTATCAACTGAAAGGTTACAATATCGAATGATTAACAATGAGCGTCACATGTGATAGAAATAAACTTTTGTACTCACTGGTTTTGAATATTTGTGTTTGTTGCTCAACATGACTTGCCTAATCGAACCATCCTGCTGAAATGTCATTATCAACAAGAAGGAACGGGTTGATTTTTAGAGTGCGTTATTGTGTACCAAACTTGTATATTTTATTTCTAATGCATACTGCTTATCACCGGCATGTTTCTTGAATCGTGTATTCTAAATGGCAATGAAATGGGAGTGAAATGCGAAACTGTAATCGCACAAACTGTACGAAAAGGTTCCTTCCTTTTGGTGAACTTTCAGGGTCAGCTTAAATTGAATAAAGCAGTGGTACATTTGTCATTAAAACACGCAGTGTAAACTGAGAAAATCAACTGTGTATGATGTGTGATTTTTTATTTAAAATTAGCGTTAGATATGTCTTTGAAATTGTTTAGAAGAACCTCATATAGTTGCGCTAACCTTGATCGTTAACTCCAAGCTAATGGGAGCTGGAACTCGTCATGAATGATTGTGAGCAAAACCTGTTTACAATTAGACGATTCTGAAAGGGTTTGCGAGAACACTACTCAACATCGTTTCCACTACCCGTGGATTTTGATCGTTTACATTGCCATTACCCTCAGAGCAGCCAACTCTCAATACAGTGTGATGAGTACTGACAATACATCCTGCGTCACTGAAAAGCGTTTGCATGTACCATATGAAATATGCTTATAAAATTATGTGTGCACTTATAGCGGCGGTTTATGGAGGCTCGAAGTCGATGCAGGAGATAAAACCGTAATTCACACTCGCGGTCAAGAGAAAGATTCCTCGTCGCGTGGAGAGCAAATAGTAAGAAGCCAGAGGTGTGATGTTACATAGTTATTTCTGTTCGTCAGTAAATAACGAAGTACCCGTGGTGAAATAGTTCGTCTTCTTTTTCCAAGTTGATTGCTGAAGAGTTTTCTTGCCCCGGTAATATTGGTATTCAGAACTGCAACACCACACCATAGTGAACAAAACCAAAGCTGATATCAATGACTGTCGGACAATCAACCACTATGGATACAATGAAATGAAGCGAGCCATTATTCCGGTTATGTGAGTCATAATATCCGTTGCGTCCTTGACATCAAGCCAGTGTCATGTATACATTTTAGAAAACTGGTAACTCAGTTTAATTACGTTATATTTTGGAAAACAACAAAAAGAGCCTACGTATTTTGACCGGTAGTTATAGTTGACACACAACATGCTAAGATCATCAGACGCGAACCGTTTTTCGGATTACCGAGAATTGGTATCAAACAAAAACGTTTATTGATAGGTCTTAGATTTGAAATTTACAAATCCAAAAAAATGTTTTATCGCAGAATGAAATCAGATTTGTGTTCAAAACAGGAGTTGCCAACCTACATGTGTGAAATCAGACGGAATGCGTGGGTGCAAATGTGATCATCAGAACCGGTCTATGGGAATCCGAACCACTATTAATTCTGAAAAGTTACACCAATTTCAGTCTAAAATTAATAATTATTTTGGACTTCGACATGTTCACCTCAGTTTCAGCAACTCGATAAACATCTCCCTTGGCTATTTTTTAATGCACGCTTGGACAAGAGTGCATCCTAAAGCCACAAAAGCTCACTGCACCGTATGAAGAACCACATAGGGTCCCATTAGTTCAGGTGTAGAAACGAGCCGGATGACAATGGATTACTCTGTACCACCAAAGCAAAGGATGATGGCGGGGTAAGTCCGATCTGCGAGTTGGTAATTAAACGCTTTAAACTACTCGGCTACCGCTGGTCACACCTCTTTATAGAAGATTGATAACATCTGCTGACCTTGATCTAAGTTTTATTGCATTTCCCAAGTTGCGAACTGGAGTGAACTTCATCGTAATCTTATCTGAATGACTCCTTCGGCGCACCAATTCCATCAGATTCCATAAAATTGTCAAACGAAATATTTTTTGGAGATTTATTATAGTCAGTTCAACGAATACACTGATTTAGTTGCTGGTTTTGAGGTCATGATCAGAGAATTACGTGACAGGAATACGTAAGTAGTCTACTTTGTACCCAGAAGACGTTCGTCTATTTCCTGACATTAAAATATGGTTAAAACCGATACGCATAAAAGCTTGCAAGTGGATTTCTGAGGTAGAAGCCCCAATGTGATGCATTCAGTCTCGACAAAGTTAGAACCATGAATTAGTATGAGAATTGATCAGGAGATAATTTGACTCAGTCAGATCGATAAATGGATACCGTGCAACGAAACCGATAGAAAGCTATTCAGCCATCTACGAAGGACAAAGGATATTAAACAAAGTTTTTTGCTTCCGGTTGCAATGAATAACGTGTCACCGAAATTTTGCCAAGCGTTGTTTACTTTGAACTACAAACTATTTTTCAAACATGTATCTAGTAGACGTGTCTACTTGCGAATGCAAGCAGCATACAAGGCAGGACCTGCAATTCGCAATACGTAAAGCCGGAGCCTGACAGAACAGCGTAAATTCAGGTGACCAGTTTCGAGCGTCCTAGTCTGGCACAAACACATTTGCGTAAGAACAGAACAAAGATATAAATCGGGAGACGCAAGCCTTCCATTTACTCTTATTTACCCAAAAGACGCCCCCCCTCCACCTTCTCTCTGCCGAATCCACTGTAATAGCTTTCATTTCAGCCCATTCCAGAGTATTATTTTCCTCGCTGTATGATTTATAAACTGAAATGTTTTACGCACGCAGTAGACGAAGATTAAACGAAAAGCTTGCATCTCGCTACTCAAATCTTCTTGCTGATCTCATGAAATATATAAAATGCACCCGTTGCCTTGCGCACGCAAAAATAATCCAACTACGGTAGTTCACAATTTATAAGAACACCCAGCAATTTGAGTCTAGTTACCGTAGACAGAGGAGCATTGAAAGCATGATGAAAACGCCTGGATCCATTTCACGTATTCGAAAACTTTGTAAGTATTCCACAGTTCACCTCCTTAATCTGCGGTGGGTATTTAAATATCATGCAAAAGGAACGTGCTAAATTTAACAGTTACTTTAATTCTTGTGACAATTTTAAATGTTAAAAGACAACATTTAAGCCTGTTGAAAATTAATTTTTCCTACGTTACACATCAATCAAACCGACTTTAAATTCAATGAAAATACTTCAGACTTCTGCCTTCTCAATGAGCCCGCAAACTGACGCATTCATTTGAAATTTTGTGTTTTAAATTTACTCGGAGTAATTGGAAACCAAAGAATTGCGCTATCATCTCGTACTCTATTTAAAATAGAATGGTTGTCAACACAGTGTGAGAAGCAACGATTGGGTAACCGACATTTTTCCCGAACTGATTTTCTCTTCTGTCCGTAGTCAGACCACTTACGTGTGTTTTCCTATCAGCAGTTGCACAGAATTGTCGTCCTGTTATTGAATGACTCGCAGATAAACGAACCCCAAGTCCCAAGGCAGAGAACAAAAGCTCACTTTACCACTGTAGGACACATTATCAAACATTTACCTTAACATACCTCAAAATGTGGACAAACTGATCACAGAACCAAGGCAGTCAGAAAAAAACTTCAAAACGCCCGGGTAACAAAGGATAGGAAAAGCCTAAAATGATTGAACACGAGTAAGTCAAGTGGCATACAAAGAAAGTCGTTTTCATAGGGAAGCATTTTGACCACTCAGCGATGAGAAAGAGAAATAATAGCTTGAGAGAGCACACACACAAGCGGAATGAATCAGGTTGACTGGACGGTGTCATTTTGTGCAAACTGATTCTTTATTGCCGGTCACAAGTTGGATTAAATACGTTTTGACTTTCGTTGAATTCCTCACGATTAATATTTATGCATCTAGTCAAACCGCTGAAATAAGTTTAGTTCTTCTAACTAAAGTGAAAATAATTTGTTTCCCATAATTTTTCAAACAGTTACCGTCGATTTCTTTCTTCAGTTAAATATGACTTAGATTAACGGAAGTGAATTTGAATTCAATTCTTAACGGCAATGAGATGATTCACTTGCGAGAAAGCCACATTCGTTGTATGAAACTGGTTGTTAAAAAACCCGAACAATCTAACCGAATATCCTGGTGAAATGGGCGTTGTTCACCACGGTGCGTCCTGGGTTCCACTATTATCAGGAACCGCCCGAAGGCTGCGTACTCGTGACAGGAGTGAGACATCTGAACAACGGATCTTCAATGATGAGTTGATCATACAAGCCGAATGTAGAGGATTCCATCTCAGAATGTAGTGAAATTAAAACTGGAGGAAATAAACAGGCCGGCCATTCCTGACGTAACGGCAAAACGTATCTACCGTGTGACGCTCAAAACAAACTGTAAACGGCTTGAAAAACTTGAATAACTTGGTCGTTTTTTATAAAACCCTTTTATTCTAGTATATTTATAAACCGAACAACTTCCTCTCTTAATCTCAACTTACTTCCCTCACCCGCAGGTTTTCACATTCTACTGTTTTTATTCAACGAAAATTTGCTTCACTTCAAGTAGCCCCTGACTGGCCTCGATGCCTTGCCTGGTATGTTTTCAGTAATAGGGGACCACTACCATCCGTGGTTATTGTTTGCGCTTGGTGATAATTATAAACGGGGCTGTTGATTATGCCACGTTGAAAAGACACCTATCATAGTCGCAAATAGTCAGACAGCTATTCCAGCCCCCTGTAGTGCATCAGTGCGCTAAAACTCTCCTCGAAAACTGCATTTGTTCCTCAGATCGTGCTGTTTTTGTACCTACGCATGTAAACTTCGAATTTCCATGAATACTTTTTTCATTAGCATAAAAAGTATTTGGCAAAACTTTTATTTTGGGCTAAAATACGCAAGAGTAAGCGACTCTATTATTTTAACAAATATGTCCACTGGAACCTTTCTTTCGGGTAAATGACAATGGCAGCTTTCCCTTCTATGAAAAGTGATATCACTGAAGAATCCTAGATCTGACTGGATGCTTTTGACGTCCCATTGTTATAGTTCTTTACACTGGCAGCACTTTTCAGCTTGAGAGCTCACGCTGCCCTTAAAAAGATGATGTTATTTCTGATCAGTTCAAAGTTATTTAAGTTGCTGAGAGGTGACACCGATTTTTGTGGAGAGGTTGTCGTCTCCGGTGTCAGGTATGAACTATGTATTGTAGTTTATCAATATGCAATAAACTGCACCACACAACTAGGGAACTGTTGCACCCCTTCGCTCTGACAAGTCCTTTTTCCAGTCATGTAATATATCAACGAATACATCAAATCACTCAAAATTCCTTAATGATTGTGAAACCTTGTTTTGAACCGGGACCCCATTTGAGAAGTATTTGCAACGATATTCCTCGTACCAGGTCGATTTCGTGTCGGACAGTCTCGTTAGACTTTGGCGAATAGATGGACACATTGGGTGCCGTTCAATTCGAGCCCAATTGTGGATACCACTAAAACATGCGCTGTTTCAGCTGAGGCTTCACCAGCGGAACCGAACACTAAGCACATGGACCTTTTCATTGTTCTCACATATATCGATCTTTCCCATGCACGCAAACAAACTGTCTGCGTGACTTGTTTCACTGTAGCTCAAGCAAACGCAAAACTTGTTTACTATTTCAACAAGTCGAATTGATGTTCACCGTACTCTGGTCCAGCGGTCGAGTGACTCGCAGAAGACGGAAGGCGAATCTTTATTTAGGGAACGCGAAGTCGGTAAACTACGTGTACCGCGAAAGAATAACTGTCAAGCGTTTTTGAATACACGCTCCAGTTTGGGGGCAATCTGGCCGCGTTGTTCAGACCAGTCAAAGGGGTTCAACTAAACCGTCAAAAGAAGTGGCAAGCTCACGCAGACAGGGTTCAGAGCAAAACCGAACGGTAAACAAAAGGGATGGCTGATTGTATGAAACAGGTGGAGCAAGATGACCAATCACGATCAGGGGTTGGGTGAAAGTTCAAGCCCAGGGACAAAAAGGGGCCCGGTTTGGGTGGAGAACAGGGATGACAGCACAGATAAATGAACAAGACAAAGGGTTTGTTGACCAGACGGACGCGGTACGATTACGAATGCATGAACAATAAACTACAGTGCGGACGACATAGGTGGTGGGCAACACGATAGATGAGTTTGATTAAACAGACAGGAACTCAGGAAACCTGCTTGTCAAAGAAAGGATGGGCACAGTGGGACAAGAAGATACGCAAACCGTCACCGGTTAGAAACCGTAGGTTATTAAGAAGCAACGTGAGAAGATAAGACCAACAAAGGGGCCAACTGCATGCACGGGTTAAAGATAGATATCATCTATCTGCTTTGTCATAGAAGGGACAGTTAGAAAATACGCGACACAGCGGGAGAGAATAAATAACTAAGCACACGGAATTGGAGGCCAGTAGGATACAGGTGCACTCCACTTGATCCAAATGACGCAGTCAAAAACAAACACAGTCGATGATAACAACATTGGAGTTGTCCTCCAAGAACTGGTGGAAAGGTACATGAGGAGAGCAACAGCATTTGGCCGAGACTTGGTTTAGTGTGGAAAATTCAACAAGTAAACTGGGAATTGCATACATGCTGTGTCGCACACACCTAAAATTCATTAGGTAAGAATTCTCCGTGTTGTACGTATACATACACACAACCGAATTACATTTATCATGACCAACTACACCTTTCACAAATTGTATTTCATAATTCTCTTTTCCTCACAGCTGCATACTAGTGCACTCACACTAAGGAAGATAGAGTAAATGCGTATTAGTATGAGTCATGATTGAAATGACTCCGAGCCCCCGAAGAGTTCTGTGTAAGATGCTAAGGAGAATTACGACCTTCTTCAAAATTCACTAGCTTGCTAGCTTGTCAACATTAAGAGTTCCTGCTTCCAGCAGACGAAAATTCCATCTAAATAGTTAATTAAAACATTTTGAGACAATCCTGTGAGGTTTTTCAATGATGTTATGAGAGGTGCCATAAGAAATTTATTCAGCTCTATTGCGCTTAGGTTACTTTTTTTTAAGGGGATGTTTCTACCTTTAAAACAGTTGACTAATAATTCTACCAATGGCAATAAAATTTCCGTCCGTTTACTTTGCTAATGGTGGCCTCGTACTGACCGAAATAAAGGTTTTTCAACGTTCCCTAGTGAGGGATTTTCTAATCTGCAGAAATTTTCATGGCTTTAGGGAATGCTGACCATCCCTTTCTAGAAAAGTATCTGGGTTATCGCGTTGGTTAGGATCTGGGAATGTTGGGTCAGCTCGGTTAGATTGGAAATTTATGCCCAATTAGGTCGTGTTATTAATGCTCATTTGACACAGTAGTAGGTAGGGTGACAGCCCGATGCCGGATTTCGGGTCTGCTTAATCAACTATGCCAACTTTTAACTGTCTACCGTGGCCATCTCTCAAGGCTTATAAGTGAAACATTTGCATCCATCCTCAAAGTGTTCTATGATATTAAAAGCAATCGACTCATATCACCATATAAAACTCAAATCCAAGGTCAGATGACATATTTGAGATAGTAATAATAACGGTATTCCGCACGTCACCTAAACGACCACCCGGCGTCATTTGGAAGTACATTCCAGAGAACGTCAAACCCACTCTGTTTGGATATACAGAGGCAAATTTGTTTTCTAATTGCCCATCCTTTGGCGATTTCTTGTCTTTGATTCTCGAAAAAGTCATCTCAAGTATTCAGTGCAAGCTGTTCAACTCTGATTGATAGGTGCTCATCAACTTGTGCTTCACATGCCACCCATGCCGATGATTCCGCACAAAGAATGACAAGAACTGTTTTGTCCAGTCACGGAAATGCTACGGACATGGTCTAGTCAAAGGATTGGTCTAGTATACGCAAATAGTGCTGTCGACGGGTCTTTAGTTCCCGGACAGGAGAGCAAATACCCCGATCGTTAGAAGTAAGCAAGATAGCACTAACTCTTCGGACAAGCCGTTGCAGACAATCAGTGGAGTATTTTCCGAGGAGGTGGTGTGTTTTCATTCTCAATGATACCTTGCAGCACCAAACAACTACAAACGTGTGTAGGTGGCATTTTGGTCTTACTACGTTTTCACATGGTCCTAAGAGTGTATGAACCATAGATGATCACTAAGTTTCAACTAGAAAAGGTGACTCCTCTATAAATGAATAGCCCCAGTGGTATCAAGAATGTCATTTCCCACCCTGTCCTCGTGTCTCCCCATGAACAGTATCCTTAAAATGCCCACTGATTGTGCCTAGGCTTCCCAGACAGACGATACTCCGAGTAAACTCCCAGTCGTCGAGTTAATGAAGACACTGCATGAGACTATTACAAACTGTTTACACGTGAACATAGCTTGCTGGAGCTTGAGAACCCTTTTAGGCAGAGTTGGTCATAGCATCATCGTGTACACTCTCCAAAACTACAAAGTTGACATGGACTGTCTGTCCGAGTTGAGCCTTGCGAACTCCGGAACTCGACAAATACATGTTCCCCATTTGGAGGCGTCCTGCTGGATGTGTCATAGTGGGTCGACGGACAATCCCGGACTTCACGAGATTATGATCATAATAGGCAGTCAGAAACAAAGTCTTGATCTCTTTGGAGTAAATCTTACTATAGACGAACAAGGTACGGTCTGGAGGTTCCTCCACTTGTGATTATAGTTTACGTCCTGATGCCAAAAGCGATTTTTTCTGTGATCCTTAGAACCCAACCGACCACAAGTTTAGGCATGAGGTCTTAATGGTTTTAAGAGAATGGAACGCACCCACCGTCCCCGCCGACTAGTATACTCAAGGTTCATGGGAAAAATGTGGCCTCAATAAGCGAAGTGAAAAAGGCGATCGTTTAGATTAGATTTGAACGTTGCGATCGACTGATCGTCACCAATACTAGATTCAACATCCAAAGTACCACCGAAGGATGTGGTACTCTAACCACGTTTGGACACCGCATCAGATCTACTACATTTTCTTCAGATCTCGCTGAGCCTGCAGAGCAAATGGCCGCGGCGAAAGTGGCAATACCAATACCACCACACAATTAAGAAAAAGCTGAAATTGAAGTCAGTGTGGATTTCCTAAGGACAGTATTCCTGCAAATTCGAAGAACACTGCGGTCCACAGTGAAGTGAGCCTCAGCACAAAACTGTGCAATTATCAGGCTTTCATCCAACTGGTCCTCGATTAAGCTTGCGAGAACCGGCCGTTGATGATAGAAGATAAGAAAAATCTAAGGAACTTCAAGCGGTGGAGTCTCCTGTGCGTAGCCAAAATTGAACGGTGTGGTCGTGCCTAAACTCCACCGTGTGAATAAGCTGCTCGAATGCAGAGGTGATATTCTCGTTTTTCCAAAGGTACTTTCTTCAGTGGTTTGCCCATGTTGTCTACCTACACGAATTGGAACTCACAAAGAAAATCTTTCTACCGTCATCTTGTTCAGGATAGAAACGTCTTAATGACAGTCAGCTAATGGAGTGAGTCAACACAGGCAAAATGGTCATAGAACATCTAGACCTTCAGCCGGTCTTCGGACTGCTTGTCTGGCGCAAGAACGGTATTTTACTGTCAACCGAAATTACCACCGATCGCAGTGCAAGAAAAACCACTATCATAGATTCCTGAGAAAGCCGAATAGTCCTCATACATGTGAGTCGAGTAAAAGCTGAAAGATGAGGGTTAGTGGAGATTTTATTAGTAAAGCAGTTGGAAAGCAGACATACGTACTTTACACTTAGAGTATATTCTCATTCAGTGGAAAGTTGATTCCTTACTGACATTTAGACGATTAGTTATACTTCAAAATGTATTACAAATTTGTGAAATACTGTATGAAAACCCAACAAACTTCCATGTGACGTACAATAAGTCCAAGTTGAAGTGTTATAGCCGCGAAGCGGATTCCTTTTCACTTTCATCCGAGTACCTCATAAACGATCAACTTTGGTCAAAGTCCAACAACGCCCGAGATTGTCACCCTTGCAGAGAATCTCTGTGAGACTGATAGGTCTCACAGAAAATCCACCTGCCTCGCGATCGGTAACTAAGCCAAATAGATTCTAACTTGTGGATTATTTCTGAGAATAAATATATGCTCATTTCTATCAACCTTCTCAGGGTCACTGGCAAAAGTTGCACCAGTTGACGGAGTTAATCACTCGGAAAATTGTAATTTCGTTGTCTAACGCAAATGTTTCTAGTAGATTTCCGAGTGAGCATAATATTCATGTTCAGAATCTCTCCTGTCATGCACCCAGAAGGATTTAACGATGACGAAGGTGATGAAGATAATCATGATGGTGATGATGTTGATTCTCATGATTCTGATGACTGTGATGACGGACATGAAGATGAATATTCGGATGATTTGGATGACGATGGTGATGTTGACTGGTATTATCATTCTTATATATATGATGACCACGTTCAAGTGAATCGGTTGGTGGTTTCCCGATTGATGACGGTGGCTACGTTTTTCGACTCCACAAACCATGATTCGACGTAGACCGAAGAATTATGGAAAATCCATATTTGCTGTATATTTTTGCTAAGACTGAATTCTCTGAAGTAGAATAACGATGAACCGTAGACACAAATCAAGGCTGACAGCTCATTTCAATTGCTACGTAAAATAATAGTCCACTTCCAGTGGAACTGTCACATGCGGCTTTCCAGGTATTATTGTATCATGTATTAGGGATGACTTCACGTAACCAGGTGAGGCCAGCACGAAAAACCTAAAAAATAAATTGCTCGGGCATAAATTAATGCAAACAAAGACTGCATTTCAGCGGTACGTGAAAAGCGAATTACGTATATTGATTATTTATCCGTCGGTATCTCCAAGACCACTATGTGAATTTACTTATTTCTGTTTTCAAATGTGGGCGATACTTCTGAGTATGCTTATTTCACCAGCAAAACCCGGTTTTCCCCTAAAAACCATCATCATAATTTGCCTGTTAAGGTGAAACTGAGTCGTTGTCTGACTTTTGAGCCTATTTGCAGGGGCATTTCGAGTTTGCCTTTAAAATAAGAGAATTCTCTGCACTAAAAGCCCCGAGATTGTGTTCAGCTATGTTGATATGAGAGTCTCTTGTTCATTAGATCATTATCTACCATTTCGCACAATTCCTTCCAAATTAACTGTCCGTAAGCCTATGCATAAGTTCACATGATCCACACAAAGACGTAAAGGACCAAGCGGAAAGTTTCATAGAAATGGACTTCTCGGTCACAGGATATGTCCTGCCAAAAGTTCCCTAATGTAATTTGTCACTTTACTATTTTGCATTTGCTGAACTGAAACTAAATACACCACTAAAACCGAGTTCGAAAGTCGGGAACCAGCTTGGTGAGGAGAACAAAGTCTCATTAATGTATAGGTTGAGAATTAGACACCGACTGGTTGTATTCCTCGTTATGGACCAAGCGATCTCCCCAGCTTCCAGAATCTCCTAGTTGATGAACCCACAACTTTTCCCAGTCTTATGTCTATTTATTTTAGCTTAATTGTGACAAGAAGCTTCAGAATACAAACTGTAGTGCGCTGGGTTTCCCGTTAAACTTCGTAAAAGGGTTTCACTACTTTAAAGCTTGGATCATCACCTGATTTCCGGTGCACTACCGTTGCATTCGATAGCAATTTTCACCCCTACGCATATCCAAAGACGATTTGCACAGATACAGTACAATAATCCTTCCGAGGTTAAGGTCTGTAGCTATGTGATTCAGTTCAATAATCGTCAGATCTATCACATCGAATTTCACAAACAAACCTATCCATGTTTAAGTTGAAAAACACCGGTAATACATGGCGAAATCATGCTGTATGCGGTCAGATAGCAAGTCCAGAGTGGTGGATACTGCACGTTTATGTAATTTTAACGTGTAAACAGCAAGATCCGTGTGCAAAACGTTTGAAGTTTTTAGAGTGACTTGGTAGTTTGGCTGGTAGAGCCCTGGCAGTACTAAGGCGTGGGTGGCGACCACGCTTGAGCTTGAAAATCAACGAGATCAATGACTATTGTATTTGTATTGTTGCATTGTTTTATTTACTTTCTTTTCTTGTATATTAGTAGTAAAATATTTCACGAAGGGGTTTGCGGCCAACTGAGGATGTGGCCGGCGCGGGCGCGGGGTTTGGAATCCCCGGGTCAGAAGCATCAGAAGTCCACTATCATTAGTCCAACGTCCGCAGAATTTATTTTGGATTTATTTGTAAGCATCTAACTGCCACCAAATAAAACTGGTTCTAGGAGAGAACAAAACAGACTCCTGCCGAAAAAGCACATCCCAAGGTAACTTCAATAATGTCACTCTGATAGGGTGCTTTGGTAGTAAGTGTGCATAACCTTCACATACTGCTAGGGCAGTCATTACTACATTTGATGCGATCACAACGTTTAGAAGTAGGGTCAAAAAAGAAGATATTTCTTGCTGATTAAGCTGAATCTTTGCTTAGATCGGCTTGGAATTTAGCGAACTATCGGTTTCATTATTCAGAAACTGTTCGCGTGTAGAAGCTTCTTCTTAGTTCTTGAAGAAACATGGAGAATAACTGGCTTACAAATATACACGGTCGGCTCGAGTGAGCAAACCAACGTGATCGAGGATATTCTCAACCCTCGGAATTGTGAGATTAGTTCAGAGCAACAAACAAATATACTAAGCGATAAGAATTACGCTTGCGTTTTTATGTTCTGTAAAAAACACGGAATGTTCGAACGCAACTGCTTTGCATTCTATATCGTCTCTTAGGTGGTTTCACAAAGATTGAGACGTCCAGCAAGATTAAATTAGGCCATAAAATCTGTAGTTTCTGGCGAACAGCTTACCACAGGTGTTGTCTTCCGTGTTCATAAGTGCATAAGTGATGCTCGAAGATGTACGTTTCATGTAACGACGAAGAGGTTTTTCAGTAATATCACCAAATAAAAGTTGGAAATGGAACCCTCAAAAGATATATACTCGAGGACGGATTTTCCTCACTGTGGTTTGTTTGGGAAGTCATCATAACCTAGGTCTTCTGCACAGGACTGTCGCCTCGTTATTGAGTGAATGGCAGAATAAAGAACTCCAAGTCCCAAGGCAAAAAAAACTCGTTTCACTACGTGCACTGTGGGATAAATCATCAAACAATAACCATAACGGTCCTCAAGTTGCGGGCAAATCGACCACAGAATCCAAACAGTCAACAAAGGCTACAAAAAGTCCTGGAAACAATGGATAGGAAACACCCGAAAAGCAGATAAAAAGATGTGAGTCAAGTTGTTCACAACAAAAGCCTTTGATTACGGGAAGCATTTTGGCCATTCAGCGGTGAGAAGAGAAGTAGTTGTTTGAAGGAACACACTCGAGCGTGGTAAAGAACAAACGGAACAGCTTGGACTATGAGAAAATGGCATGATCATAACGGAAAGCCTTAGTTCTGCCATTCACACGTACAAAGTAGGGAGAAAAAGAGTGAGAGAGATAGTAATACCCAAGCGATTGGGCCTAGTCATAACCTGATGGCAAACGAGGGTCAAACAAGAACCGACAGTAGCGACGGAGTCACTCAATGGAGGGACGACAATCCTCTATATCTTTTCTTTAGAA
Source organism: Fasciola hepatica (assembly GCA_948099385.1). Classification (NCBI taxonomy): domain Eukaryota; kingdom Metazoa; phylum Platyhelminthes; class Trematoda; order Plagiorchiida; family Fasciolidae; genus Fasciola; species Fasciola hepatica. The sequence continues at coordinate 2,944,432 of CANUEZ040000108.1, forward strand.
CCTAGCATGAAATGGTTAGCTCTAAACTGGACCTCGTATTGCTGACGCAACCGATGCTAATACCGGTCAACTTATCTTCCCCAGAAGACCAACCCTGGTAAATGCTTCAAGCCAATTGGCTACAGGACTCTCGTTACCGCTGTTTCTGATACTCAAGTGATACCAGATTAAACTTACTTCGGCACATTTGAATTGTACGCCAATTATATATTTAGAGAATAGATATCGCAATTTTTGCCTTCTGTTAGATAGAAGCCGATAGAGTAAATAACTTTCTATCAGGCGCTTATCTTTTACGGGCTACCACAGTAGGCATACTGTGAAGTTCCAAGAACATTATATGTTATTGGATGAAATAGCCACAGCGATGATAAAACTCCGTAGGTTCAACGGAGTAAGCACGAACTATCGGCTGGGAAACCATTAACTTGATAGCTATACATTCTAAAAATTCTTCGCACCGGAAACGCTCCGAGAATAAGGATTAGAACTCAAATGGATATTTTGGGTGCCAGTGTGTTTGTAAGTAGACCGATGTCTGTTTCTGAAGCGGAGACTTATGCGTCAATCGGACGCATTCATCACGACAACGTTGCCAACAAATCAAAGGTCAAAGAAGGAGAAACAGTGACTGTTTCGTAGGCTTCACTTGACAGACAAAAATAGCCCTACTGAACAGCAAGAAGAGCTCAGCAAAATCCAAGGCAGACAATAAGATAGTCCCAGTTGAGGATTGCATACCAAGATGGTTGTCGGAACAGGTGGACCAAAATAGCGAGAACGGCGTGCATAAGAACACACCCAATGGTAACAGAGTCATGATCAAGAGGGGAGACTAAATGTACAAGTAGCAGTGTGATCATTCTTGCAGGTAGGAAGGTGATCAGCTCGAACGATTGTGAGTGCATTGATATGGAATTTATAGTGCCAATAACAGCGTGTTGTTTTATATGTAACCCGCCAACGTTTCGGTTGCCTTGGACACCTTTATCAAGGCAATGTTTTCACTTGATTATTCCGTACACACTGGTGTGTCTTCTCTAATTTGTCTTCTTACCACACCGGGCACAAAAACATTTATTTGTCATGGTGACATAGAACGATAAATTCCTTTTTAGATTCAGCCGCTTAGCCTTTACCTGACATAAGTCGGGTAAAATAGTTCACTAGTGTCGTCATCAATCTGTTTCACGAGTGTTGTCAAAATTTCTTTCCATACAATTATTTTGTCCCTGATTTTATTTTATATTTGGTTATAGATTGTCAAAATAATACTTGCTTTACGTAAAACTATCATTGACGTGGCCCTGTGGTAGGTTACATTGAGTAGCCTTGATTGTATTTCAGGCTAAACAGAATAAACGGGGATAACGCACGTTTTACCGGCAAGTAAAAACTCTGCTTTGGAAATCTTGTCTAACCCACTTTGAGTAACGAGCCCCACATTTATTCCTAACTTTTACATATTCCCACAACACTGAATGTTAGAGTTTAGTTGACTATGGACAATGAAGGTACCGTTTATACTGTATGGTAAGTCGTACCCGTTGAGAATTTTGATGAATTGCACACACGCGATCAGGATGCGACAATTCTGCAAATCCCAAGTCCTATTTTAAATGTAGGCGTGTTCTATGGAAGACGAGAAAATATAACGTCAACATCTCTGCGTTTTCCGTGGAAAAATTATGAGCCAACGTTTCGGTTGCCGTGGGCAACCTCCCTCAAAGCATTACATTTTCTCGTTTAACACACCACGTGGCGCATCCTTTCTTTGGGCACATTCCGAAACTCGTTCCGGCCTGACGTACTGAGTATTCAATACAACTTTACGGTGAACAAAACATGAAAGCCAATGCAGTGTCAGAGTCACGCACATCAAACGCAAAAGCCCACAGATTTAGCAACATCTGTTGCAACCATCACAATTTTCAACCTTCATTCAGCCTGAAATTCGAATAGTACTCCATATACTGTTACTTTCAAATGCCGTGTCAGTTTTTCTTGACTCGAAGCACAAGCTATATTTCAGTTAGAGCTTATTGTTCTCTTTCATTGAACATCTGTTTCAGTGCTTGTGCACAACTACTTTTGAGCCAAGAATTAACTCAAACTGCATAAAATACCTCAAAATTTCAAGGTAGATCGGAAACCACAACGTGGAAGTGTAAAGACAGAACCCACCAACAGCCCGAATGAGTTTAGTCTGATAATGAGCCGACATGTAAAAAAAGAGATTAGTACTTTGTAAAATGCCTTGATGCGGTGAGGTTAAAGTCTAATTTATCAAGCACAGCAATTAACAATCTCTATCACTGAAAGAAAGTTGAGGCAAATAACAGATAAAAGTAGCCAACAAACCACCTCTAACCGCAATTATTTAGTTTTACGGCATTCTGAAGGAGAATTCGTGTATTTAATATGTCAGGGCCGAACGTGGTTCGGAGTATATCGAGGCAGTTTTACAAACTGCCTTGAGAAAGGTCACCCACGGTAACCGAAAAGTCGGCTTATGATTTTCCACCGAGAACGCCGTGTTACCAACATTATACCTCCTCGTTTAATTCGTGTCTTTATCTCTAGAAGTTAATATCTGCTTAGCTTAAAACAGTTATGAGCGGAAAAGTTGAAATTCTAAAGCTGTCCGATTCATTTCCGGAATGATTCCTCTGCATCCGAACTTGGTGCGTAGAGTAGGACGGAACATTTACTCTCAATTTGGCTCTCCTGCTAGCACACAAAATCTGTGGTCCTCCCTAGGTTCTATTTGAGCACTTTATTCCACAAAGTGAACCAAGCTGAGTTGCAGCGCAATACCGCTGGGTACAAATCGTCCAGGGTAGCAGTTTTATCCTTCGTTTACAAAGTTGTCTCCAAAAAGGCACGTTTCAATTTTGTAAAATAATCGTATTTTATTTGTTCACACTGACTAATAATCTGATGTTTTGTCATAGACCGAGTGAGAGAATTTCGGTATTCCTATAGTCACTCAGGAGTTAAGTTTGAGTTATCTAGTTCGTTTTGACTGAGCGCAATAGAAACCACCGGAGAATTACATTTTGAGAAACATATTGGTACATGATGGTTCAGAATGTGCCAGTTTTTCAATAGCTGTATTAATCACATCTGCGTGAATAAAAAGAAACCGAAATAGGCTTCTCCTTCCACTTCTCTCTCTCTCTCTATTACACACACACATACACACACACACACACACGTACTGCTTCCGATCAATTCATCCAGGACAGAGCAGCCCATGTGTTAGGGATGACCACGGCAGCAGTGGTGGCTGTTCTTACACCGATTTGCGAATGATAAACATGAAGCTGCGTAGCACGAAGCTGTTCCTAGTCACGTTATTATCAGACGTGAGAGGATCAGTGTTCTCTTGTGCATATTCAACCCCATTTAGTTCTGTGTTTCATGGAGGGCAGTTAGTGTGAAAAAAACATCTCAGGTTACAAAATGTGAGATCGTCTTACAGTGGAGAATCTTGTTATCAGAGTTCAAATCGGTGGAGCACATGGTTTACCACTTTTCAAGGCTTGGATCTGCTACAAAGACACGTGCGAAGTTCATGGTGGTCTTCAGGTCAGCTAAATTACGGATCAGCGGTATGAATGTTTGCAAATGACTGAAAAGCCTTTAACTACCGTAGAAATCTTGTCCAATCTTTCGAGAGATCTTTCATGTTGGAGTTTGCAAATAGGATCTACATAGTAAGCAATTTTGGTGTCAATAGTTTTTAATTTACCTGACAATAATCTCCACAGTCTTGATCAGATGAACCACAAGACCATACGGAGGATTTCCGGCATTTGTCTAACTGGCTTGTTTCAACTAAAAAGCTTACATTCCCAAGAGGATCATTTTCTCACTTCTGCTTCTCTTATTTGTCGAATATGCCAACTATGAACTATTTTGTTTTCCACCAACAGACTTACATAAGTTTCTCAGATCCGGATTGTATTGACGGTGACCGAATCATAATAACTGTTGGTCTTCAAGTGAACTGATAATGATGAAAACCTTTTGCATTTCAAGGTGTCAATCCAACTCGAGTAACAGAAAGTATGTGTTTGGATTGCTGAACTTTTCGCGTATTCCAGCCTAATGGGCTCTTAAAAGTGGAACCATTAACGTATCTGTGGCTTTGTTGAACGGAATTTTCCATTCTGTTGTTTAAAACTCTGTTTACTTACGTTTAGGCAGCTTCCGACCCCGAAAGATTTGTGTACCCTGTGAAACTTGATTCTAATCTTCTAGATCTATGATTTGAGTTAACTATTGGAGAGAAACGCGAATGCGATGCCGTTAAACTAACTGCGTAAAACATTTATAATTAGCCAGATAAGTCATTAAGGATGATAAGAATTTGCACAGAATTCTTCAAGCGCTGCCAGCTTAACGGACCATTTTCACATAGCTTGAAATGTATCCGGACGGGCCATGATTTGACAAACAGAACTAAACAGTTAAAACCATGGCGGGTGTGGGCAGCATCAACAAAAACAACAGCACCATCGAGTTTAGTGCCCCCGTTTGTCACTCTGAGAAAGTGATGGAGAAACACACCTGCATACCAACTGCATAATACGCGGTGACTTCGAAAATCGATAGGGGAGACAGACAGGGTAAGTCCGTTTTATCAGGAAGCCGTATGTAATAATCTACGTTGGTTTATCCCGTCACGGCCCCCGGCCATATGTTGTGCTGTTGAAAAGCCGATCTTTCACCCATCATAGAACCATCAAAAAGCGGCACATAGAAGAATCTGGATTGACTAGATTCGATAAACGAAAAGAAGAAATGGATACAACAGTTTACTGATGCACTGATAGATATTAGATTAGCTAATTTTAACCAAAAATAAATGAACTTCACACATTAATGCCAGCAAGCATACACTGGTTCCGGACGGTTTGTCAATTGTTGGACCATATTAATCTTACTTTAAACGTTTTCTGTAAGTTTTTTAGTATATTATTAAACATCGTCAAAACCAAACAGTGACTAAGATCAAAAAAGCAGTCTAAATAGGAACTTCAGCTTAGAACTTCAGCAGTAAAATTGGTGCCAAATTTCTTGGATTGACATGAAAGTATTATTATTATTTAACATGATTGCCACCTCAGTCTGATAATATTGCCGGCCTGAGTGACAAAATTACCATTGATCATTCTAAATAAATAAATACCGGTATGATCTCTTTAAATATTAACGGGTATATAAGTTTGGCATATCAGCATTCTGTCACACAGTGTACTACGTAAACAGAACCGACTGTTTTGAAGCAAACAGACCAGCATGCAAATGCAAATTCGTACAAAAAAGTGGACATTTTACCTGGAATAAAAATCACATTTTCTCACATATTCATTGGACGCTATTTTCCGAGACAAAATGAAGATACGATTAGAAGCTATCATCAATATTTCGATAAATATGTTAGTTATTTGGGATCTATTTTAATTCGTAATTTCGGGTAGTCCCATTAGATTTTTCATGGGCATGAATGCAATCCGTGCTGTCCGTATGAATGGATACAAAGTAGAAGATAGAGGAGGCGAAAAACAGTAAACTGCCTTTGACGAGAGAGCAATTATGTATTTTCGTTTTAAGGTTTAAAATACGAACGGATGACTGGTGCCTTTATCAGACGTTTTGTGTTAGATGCCACCAATTGTACTGCGAATATCAGGGATGAGAGTTTGACCTCTCGTCTACTGATTTTCCCCACCATCAAATAAAATTTTGAACACCTTCGGAAGTTTGAAGAAGGGCGATCAGTATCATTCATGGAAGCACGGATGCAGCGTATATTTGTTTCTTCCTTGTCAGACATCATCGTTAGTGCACATCCAACGAGACCCCACTGGGACTCAAACCCGAGACGAAGTATCGTGAGTCGAAAGGCACACCACCAGGTTGCCCCGAGTGGCTAACAACGGTTTGTTTGTACTTCATGACGTGACACCGTTTCGTCACCGACTCTTACGGCCTAATCCTCGCACTGCGATCAGCCCATGTGATAGGTAGATGAAATCTCTGTGTGGGTTCGAGTACAATGAAAGTTTTCCGTTATAAACAGTCTATGGAAGTTTAAGCTTTTTACTGACCAAACTATGGCATAAAACCATTTGAAGTTATTATCATTATACCTGTCATTATTCACCATCAGCCAGTAGCATTGCAAATCGGATTCTGGTCCAAATTTAGTCCCTGATTGCATTTGGCTGTAAAATCAGTGGTTCCCATTAGACAACGTGTAGATTCTCATATATATATATATATATATATATATATATATATATATAATCTGCTTTTAGTTGAAGAGTCTTATTGTAATGATTTCATGTAAATCCAAAAATAAATAGCACTCATTCATCGAAAATTAACAGTTGGGCTAAAGTGCTTTGACGATTTCATCCTGGAGCTATTACAAACACATTTACATGCGAAGAAAATAAGGGAACAAAAGGACACGTGTAGTCACATAATCATTCGATCGATCGATCGATCAATCTGACGATCGGTCAGTAAACCGGTGATAGGGCAACAAAACGTGTCACAGTCGGAGACCTGGATCAGCATTACTTTCACGGGTGAAGTCACCCGAATACTTAGTCACTTTTTCAACATGTAAAATTTCAAACACAAACCAAACATTCATTCTCATTTTGCAAATCACCCGTTGTCCTCATACTTGAGACTACCGAAATGAAATTAAAAATCAGGGGAAATTCATGCAATTCAAGCTGAGTTCGGTAACTGTTTTATTTACTTGGAATTGAGAACCCGACAGTTATGCATTGGTCTGTTCCAACAGTTAGTTTTTGGAAAACAGTAAGAAAGGACAGTGCAAAGCTGCAGATTAGTAATGGCTTATACCATTCAATACAACTTAAAGTTGACCCAATTATTTCTCTTTCTCTTTCACTAGAATAGTAAAGTGAACCAAAAACACAAAACGATCATTTTCTAGTGCCACACATAACTTCTTTGTTTCGTTCAAAGTGATTGGAATACTAAAAAGAATAAAGTAACGAGCAACGGTCGTCTAACTTGTTCCGCATGAACAAACCAGCAATGAAATCATTCAGGTATAACATACCCATTGCACCACTGCATCCACATCACAATTATCGATCTATGCCAACGACTCGACCCAGTCATAGTAGACTATGACCGTCGCCGAAACCTGTTTTGAAAAGGGTTTCTCTGAAATCTCCTTGGTTAGTACTACGCAGAAAAATGTGGCAATCAAGTACGAAGTAAATCTCTGGAAAGCTCCATGGAGTTATAATTTCCTACGACTATCGGGTCTGCAACAAGTATTGTTTGTGAGGCACTGACAGCGAAACATTTCCGGTAACGGTCGTATATTCGAACATTTCCAATAACGACCAGGTTGATGACGGCAAGCAATCTACGGTTGCCCCCAAATCATTACTAATTCTGACTTGTTGTTTCTAATGTGGTAATTTCCTCCAAGATAGAGCATTAGGGTTGGCGGTTGTCAACGAAAGAACAGCTGGTCCGTGAAATGTTTATCATGGTTGTCTTCTCTCTCTATCTGTATCTTTGATTAAGAAACCTTCCACTGGCGGTCCCAATATTCGTTGTTGAATAATTGTATGAAATATATCAATGTTCCCTTCCGAGCGTGACTGTTTTCTGTCGCAATGCAACTGGATAATTTGATTTTAAACTGCAGAATATTTAAATGTGCCATGGTTTGCAGATGCAATCAGATACATAAACCAAACCAGATATGAAGTTAGTGACCTTCGGTAATATAAAGTTGACTAGGAAAAGATTATTGAAAGCACTTGACCGGTTTTGCAGATATGGTCGATCACAGCTATGCGTACCCAGTGCCCATCTGTCCATGAATCCTCATACTTACACTCTCGGTCTGTGTTTATTCACGGTAATATCATTTACCCATCTGAAGTTTCAGTGGGAGATCTGCTTGGAAAAAATCACTGAAAAATCACAGCTGTTCTTCTCTGACAATTGTGGCCGCAACTAACTTTAAGGAAGACAACCCTTTGGTCAAAAGTTTGGATTTTGGCATAAATGAAGTAGCCAGTTTAGGTCCGTTCTCTATAGGCCAGTTTAATTCAAGCTTTAGGTTAACTTGGTCATCTTTGATTCACCTTGAAAATAAGACTGACTGAGGTGGACAGTGGGACAATGAGTCCTCAGATACTCAACTAATTATTGACATTACGGGCTCACCATCCGCAGAAAATTATCACCAAATACGCGATCAGTGTATGCACATTTATAGCCCTAATCACCACCCCAACCAGCCATTTTTAAGTATGTCTTCGTAGCATAAGCAATTATCATTCCAATCTTCCTGCATTGTCTACTGTTAACTTTGTTACATTCAGCCACTGAGTATATGAACTGTTGTCTTTTTACCCGGTTTCAAACAGAAGACCAGCACTGTATTGCCAGATGTTATAAGAATTAAAAATAAGGATATTATTATATGTTGTGACGATCCCTTGATCGGCTTTGTTAAATCGGTCCGCACTGCAGAATTTGGAACATGAGCTCCGGGGTTTGTTTTCTGCTACCACCTGTCACCTGTCCATTCAGCCGTCTTGGATCGACCGCGACACTTTTCCATGGTACATTGTAGCAAAACAATAAGGGAAGTGTAATATTATTTTTTTATGCAATAAACTATTATTCAGGCATGTTTTACGAGCAATGTGAGCCACTGACTTAGATTTGGACTTGTTTAATTGCAGAGGATCAAAAGTGCTAGCGTGCTAATGAATCATCGTGTTGACTCTATCATCACGGTATTCCAAACGATCGAACCGGGTGGGTCAACATCCAGCACCATCTCCATCCCTCAGTTCATTTAAAGCAGGATATGAATAATTGAGTGCATTTTTCAAGAGAGTAGAGGGACAACCACGTGCTGGGATTTGCAACAGATATTCTTTTTACACACTCAGTAATATTTTGTGAACACAATCAATGGGAACATTAGGAAAGCAAAGCTGTTGCTCGTTATCGTAATTTATTGGCAATCATTGTATCACTGTGTATTTGAGTAACATAAGTGATTGAGTTAACGCGTCCTGCTAAATCAGGTTTGTAAATATTGTGTTCCGGCCTAAGGCTTAATAATGTGTTTTTCCTCCGTCATAACTTCTGTCAGACTTGTAGGCACGTGCAAAAACAGTATTTTCAGAGGAAATATTCTTAGCCCGGCTGGGGAGTTTTTGATACATTTCTTATATATTAGCATGAAAAACCAGTAGCATGTGTTACTACCCGGCTTTTAGTGTGACAATCGAAAGTTAACAGAGACATTTAGCCCTGGACGGATTTTCCATTGGTGACACCGTCAATCAAGTGAAATATGAATCGTGTTTGGTTCGGCTTCAACACGATATCGCCTCTGGCGACCTGAAATGATCAAACTTTTGGCCTGCATTGTTTGGTTGGCCGTACATCCGGTGTCACAATCATCCGGTAGTGTGAAGTTTTTTAGTGAAACCACTGTCATAGTTTACCTTATCTTTACCAATTAACTTTGATCAAATTAGGTCAGTCTCTTTGGACAGGTACACGAGTGTGCACATAATATAAAAGGACAAAGCAAATCACGTGGCCGACGTGGATGTCAAACTGGTGACGAATACGCACACTCAAAGTTATTCCTTCAACTTTCAATTGGATCTCACTCTCCAAAACGCTTTTATTCAAAGGATTGTTCAGTGTATTACTATCGGTTTGTCGCCTAGCTCCCGATGAATTCTACCGCTCATCTTTTTCTGTATTTCACAGCTTCACTGAATGACACTGTTATGTGACAGATAAAATCTCCGAGAAAAGGAACACAAATCTGTTGACATATTTGATTTTCAGCCAGTAAATAAACTACCGGGAACTGGATGGTACAAAGTTGACCATATATTGAACCTTTCTCCAGAAAGGACTTGACTAATAACGTTTCATGGCAATAATGCTCATAGTGACAGAAAACTTGTACTTGCGTATTTTCGTTCCCGCCGATCCCTTACAGCCAATGAGTAGAGTAAAACCCCTCACGAAGAAGACCAGAATGTTTCCAAGGGTGAGCAGTTCTTTTCATAGCTGTTTCGCAAACTCACCTAACTTGGTCTGGAGGTGGTCAAACGTTCATCATCACGGGGGGCTCTTAACTCCTATCCCGAATTCGAATTTTTTTTTCCGTAGCCAGTCACTTTCCCCAATTGACGGCCTCGAATCGGCCGATATCCTCATCCTAAAATTGTGTACCATTGTTGCATAATTAAAGCAGGTAAATAGAAAAAGATGAAGATAGGAGGATAGAAGTGAACAAGTCAGGTAACTTCCACGAGTCAATCTCAAGGGATACAATAAGAAAAAGCGCCAAATAATTTCGTGGTTTGATATGGTGCAGGAGTAAATTTTGCTTTTTGTAAACTTTGGAACCACTGGTGTTCATAGTGTGCCGTATTTGCGCAGTATTCGGCCACAAACGTATATCGGTGTAAACTGAGTACAAACGTATACGTCCCGGAAACCTTACTGCCTGAGTAAGTATTGGAGAAACTGCCTCAACGTTTTCAAGTAATTGGGGTATTTATCACCACTATTTTTCTCCTGCTTTTGCTCTATTGCCGACTATTCACAGCAGGGGATTGCAACATCTTAAAATACCCCCAGGTAGTATAAAGAAAATTCATCTCATCCAAGGCTTCTTTGTTCTGTAGGCTCGTGATTTTATTCTGCTCAATCGAAATATTATGGATTTCGGACTAGCAGACACATAACTGCTTTTGTAATATGTTATGTTGATGAATTGCTTTATTCCGTTAGAACGGCTCTAACTTCCCAGCTTAAAGTGAGAACAGTCTCCTTCTGTGTCCCATCCCCATCTGAGCAAGCTCTGCATGGTGAAAAGATCGCCTTTCGGTTGACGACTGGTCTCCTCCAAGTCGAGAAGTTTGTAATTCTAGGCCACTTATGACAGTTGACTGCGTCCAGCTGATATGTTAAACCTAATGATGTATAAAAACCGTTCATCTGAACAGTGTTCAGATACCTGCAGAGTGTCTTAGAATATGAGCAATGTGAGTTTGCTAGGTGACCAACGTCAGTCGATCGACCATCTCCCCCATTAAAACATGATTGAGCAGGTTACATGGCGATCCACACATGCCCACTTTAAACAAACAGCTAATGTATTTACTTGTGTTCAAGTTCATTCCATTTTCCCAGAAAAGAAGTGAGTATTGTTTGTTCCTATGCTAGACAATGTTGCCACAATTTGACACTGTGTCCTTTATAGGGAGGTCCTTTGTCTCAGTGGACATCAAGAACTCGCCCTTGATCGGATAAGCGGAGTGCTTCCTTAACTCATGGAGATACTCATGGGGAATCTAAAAGCGTCCTTATGTGTGAGGTGTTCCTTATTAAATGGTTCTCTATTAAGGGGTTTTACTGTTTGTCTGATAAGCACGAGGGGAAGTTAATGATTTATTCATGACTGATTTGTGCCTTTTGTTTGGATCGAAACGACAAAATCCAGCCGGCTGCATCATTTAGTTTCCGCTGGATTTTGCTCACTGTTTGCATAAACGGGAAGTGCACCAGAGACTGAGTGTAAAACAAACTTCAAGATCAGTAACAAACACGCACTCGTGCCTTGAACCCGTTCGTTCATTTTTTTCACTGTGAATGAAATTCCGTTGTGGACATTTAAACTGGAACAGGTGGTACTATAACCTTGGTTTTTCTAGTTACGAAGTGGAGCTTTTTCCTGTTTTTCACTGAAGAATGGTGGTTCTCTTTTTCACTGTAGGTCAAGAATTCATTCATATGTGGCCACCAGAGAAAATTATTTGGTAAAAGCTATTGTTACAGACACTGATGGCAAAAATATCACTGGGCGATAATCGAACTTCGTGTGGTAATAATTTGAGCCTAACAATACGCGCGCCCTAAGTTTAACGTTATTCACCGGAGAAACCATAGCTTCTCCAAAACAAATTCTCCTGTGAGTAAAAAGTAAACATTTCACACCAACCCTCCAATCTTTATTATGAACAACTCGCTTAAGGAGTAGACACTAAGGACTACGTAAAGTATTCACGTGCTAACTGATACTTATAAAACTAAAAAAATAAATAAAAATGGTCTGGTTAGACACTAAAAACGTCACAGATAATAATAATCATAAAAGGATTACTACAATGAAGGTCCTGATAATAAATTACACTTTCCAACTTAGCTCTGATGGTTCGTTTTGTGTTAGTTACGTAGTCTGGCCAATATTTAATTGTCTTTTATATGTACCTCAGTTATCGGAAACAGATCACAGCCATTCACTTGTTATTCCTGAAGTATTGGTGCCTATCACCGGTGGCGGACAAACGGTCTTATTGTTGGCTTTAGATCCTTTTATCCGGGGTCGGAATCTTGCCACCCCCGGTCAGTTTTCCCTACTGGCATCCTCCAGTTAGCCGGGAACCCTTTCTGGAATTCCGTACTACGACTGTGTAGGTAAGTGAATAAAATAACCAGAGTAATATGGACAAAACACTTTGGACACTAATAAGACTAGATGTGCGAGTTAATTTTGCACTGGTCTTCTTTTAGACTGGCGAGATGCCATTCAGGTCAAATTTAAACTGGTTGGGCCAATAAAAATCCAACCAATCTCATTTATCCGATTTTTAGACGAGTGGTGAACGGAAAAAAGCATGTCATGTATTCGGTCGCATATATTTTCTTGACATTTCTCCAATAATTCAGTTCAGAAGTCGTTTAGTTGAAACTGTAATACTGGAAAATAACCAAAAATAAGATGGAGGGTGAAAATAAGCATCAAAGAGAACGATTGCTTCATTGACCTCCCGTTAGTTAGAGAATGAAACCAACGAAAGAAATGGCATACAATGCACGTCTGGTTTGGTTCTCTTCTACCACGCCAAAGTTTGAATAATTAAACTTTTACATTCACTTCAACGTGCCCTACTGCAAATGCCTCCATGTACCTTGACGAAGTGTGATTTTTTCATTATTTTAAAGACGGTCAAAGACGTGATAAAACTAACACAGGAATTCCTCTATTTCCGGTTAAAATTGCTTGGCGGTAGTTAATTCACCTTCGACAATTTCATGAGCTCCACTTACAAAAGAGGAGGTACCGATATTTTATCTCCATCATTTTTATACCAGTAAAGGCACAATTTTTCCTCAAGGCCGATACGGCCAGTTAGAGAGTCACAAATAGAAAAGTGAGCCGGAGTTGATGAACGCTGAAGTTCATCGCCAAGCGTTATAGTCCTGCGCAATGAAGGTTACAGAATCGGTGATCATGAAAACAACTACAAAAAACAGGCATTGCACTGACGTCTTGGTTGATGATACTCGAGTTAGTATTGCTTTTTGTAGTGTTACAATCAAGATTACTGGTCACGGTAACCAGTGAATAACTAATGATGATACTACTACGAATAATAATAATGAAAATAATAACACAAATAGTTACAAACGCGATAATAATAATAAAAACAAAACACAATTTATAATACCACGTCTAACACGGCATTGTTCGGCACAGCTAAGAATGCTGCTAGTGCCATTAGCTTTACAACCATTACCGATGCTGATACTACTAGCACCACCACTAATATTACCAATAGTACGATTACTACAGCTATTATCACAAAAACAACTAACACCAGTGATACTGTTTGTCCGTATACCACGGTCAACTGTACAACTGGTAGTGTATCCTATCAGTCACAACAAAGTCTCCAGTACAAGTAGTATTATTGCTACAAATACTACCATAACCAAAATTCATCCTATTGCTAACGATACTAATAAAAACTTCAACTGTTACGACTATCGCAACTCAAATTGCCATTGGTGACACAAAAAGAGACACTTACACTACAGCTACTGCCCCTGAAAATATGCTAGACGTATAACACTTAATAATAATACGACTTTTACCACTTCTGCTGTTATTACTACTACTGCTATGCAAACTACCGACATTAGTGCTTATTACACCGCTACTAATACCACTAAAACCATTATTGCTACTTCCGCTGTACAAATTCACAAAACGCGCCGGGTACACATTTCGTCCAACTGAAGCAATACATTTGAACAACGAAGAAATCGTTCAGTCTTATAAGAAGCTGTTCAATTTATTCGACATTATCCAGTCCGATTTCAGCCAGTTCCTACTCCTTTGACAGACGAGGTTCGTATGTCTAATTTTATCTCACTGTGTCGGTTCTCCGTGAAGCAATCACGTTTACTATCACCCTGAGTCCCGTAGTTGCTTTTGATCAATGAATTACTTATTATCAGTCAGTCAAGTAACTGCTTCATACACCCCGAGGGGTGACTGTTTAGCTCTCTCAAATCCATGCACCCGTCCTCAAAAAAAATTCGTACAATACAAATAAAAATCCAACATAGGAGTAACGGGTATTAAGCGCCTGAGTTATTCAAAATGTTTTGCTAGTTCTGATATTGCAGAGGCTGGACTGTGCAAACACCATGCTAGGTGAGGAATAGTACTCTCAAATTAGTGGCTGTATTGAGAACGCGTGGCAAACTTTACTGTGTTGAGATACGTCAAAGTGAGTGGACTACCTTTGACGTATTCCAGTGGCATACGATAAAATCTCAAGGGATCTGGCAATGCACTTGAAATCTGTCATAAACAGACCAGGAAGTATGACAGGTAAATCATATAGTAAGGGGGTACGACACACAAAAAGACAAAACGTTTTTGATAAGATAAGTAGGTACGGAGTGGAATTTGGGGTGCGAAATGTAGGAAGACAGGCGTCTAGTTTTTACATTATTGAAACCACCATGTTTGTTACGGCTGAACAGCACTCCAACTTACTTCACTGAATCAAGATGATTCAGCTCTCCCCCGTTTATGGTAATGGAAATGCCGTGGTTTTGACATTTGGATTTCTAGCTACGGTTCATAATGGAAAACACAAAGTCACTCCACTTGACTGGACTGATGTCTAAGTTTTGGGCATAAGATCAATCCGAAATTCAAGTAAAGCAGTTTTTGGGGATAAGAAGAGCAGAGTTGCAAGCCTATCAGATATGACGCCATCCGCGTACATGATAAGAAGATTTTTTTTAGGTACAGGAACAGTAGAAAATACAAATGGGGACAGTATGGCCCCCTGAGGAAAGTCAGTGACACAGACAGCAAAGGAAGAGATTTTGTTGTTATAACGAGTGAACTCCTGGCCATCATGAAAGTAATCTGCCAACAAAGAAATAAGTGTGGGCTTAATATTAGAGATGGAGGGGAAAGAAAGCAGCTTGTTTCTGTCGACGCAGTTGAATGTATCACTGTAGACCAGAAAGCATGTTCGGGCAGAATACAATGTGTCAAGAGGGTGGGATCATCGAGGGTGGAACGTGATTGTTTGTAAGCAAACTGATCAGGATCGGAAACAGCGAAACCTCTGTTCAATCTTTGGAGAACCAACCTCACGAAAACTTTTAGGAGAACAGAGGTACACAAAATAGGACGAAATTTCGAGGAACACTTTTTCGGCTGTCCTCCAACAGTCAGGAATCCTTCTCTCCTTCTGACATCAAAGGAAATACGACTGATGGTAACTGCATGCTCCTTGGGCACTACAGGGCTGAGTCCGTCCGGTCCGGATGATTTTCTGAGGTCAAGGAGGAGCAGTTTCAGGTAGGCATCCACGGTGGGGATATAAAGTGGAGGTTTCTGAGATTGCCTCTTTTCAGGAATGGAAGGTCCAGCTGCTCTGCTCAATAACTTACTAAACTCTTCTACGCCAACAATAGCTGATATGCGTGCTAGTGAGCCACCAGTCAAATCTTTCAAGAGCTTCCGCGTCTCGCAATGACCTTTGCTGGCTAAAAGGATGCGCGTGTAGATGGAATTGAGGCGGTGTAACTCAGTCTTCATTGATTTCGTTAGAATCTTGACGGCTCGGAGATTACGACCTTTGAAGGCGTGTTCCTTTTGTGACGAAGCTGCTTAGGGTGGGGAGATGATAGGCAATCAGGGAGTGAATACAAAGTTTCGACTGTGCAGCAAGGATTATAGCAAAAATTTACACAGCCGGTGAGACGGTCCCTGGAGATCGAAAGGTTTGCGTCTGAGAATGTAGATAATTTTGTCTGAGCAGCCATTTTCCGTAGCTTAAAACTGTTCTCGGGACAAAGCTGCTTCTTCCGAAATAGGTGATCACGACCTCGTGTAAATGTAGTGTGGTTGGTATGACCACAGAGCTTGGGTGAGGTTTTGATTATTGTGTGATCAGAGGAGCCTACCAAAGAGAAACTGGACGTGGAAAAAGACTTCGGACGTTAACCAAAATATAGTACAGAAAAGCGTCCAGTCTAACTGGAAACGTAACAGAAGTTGTCATACCAAATGGTCAGAGAAAGATCACATCAAAAAAACTAAAATTGCAGGTACCTGTACACAATAAAATATCAGCATCATTTACCGAAATTTGTGAAACTGAGTCAACGAATCCTAGATAGTTTGTCTTGCAGCATTCAGGGGAAATGCATACGTTCACCAGAGGAAGTGAGTGAAAATTGTTACAAACTTGGGTTTGCTTTCGTATGTGGAACAGTCAACGATGGCTGTAGGATAGGCAAAAACGGTTCTGACTTGGTTACACCAACGATTGCTGATATAGGTGATAACTCCAAGGACCTCCTTGAGATATGTTGTAGGGAGATCCACGCGATATCCAGTGAAGCCATCAAGTGCAACTATTTCATTGTCAATATCACTGTGAAACCATGTTCCTTGCAGAAGAATTGCTCCAAGCTGAGAGTATTCCTTTGTTCCAACCTGATCCGACAGCACCGGGAAATCACTCTTGAGAGATCGAACGTTATTACTAATTACAACGGGTAGGCACATGACACGAATAAGTTCTTTGAGAAGAGCTACTTTCCAGTTCGTAAGGTGATTTCTTGGATGAGCTCTAGATTTCTAAAAGATTCTTTTCTATTTCTTGCGCACCACTTATCCAAAAACGTAATTTCCGATAAGGGGCTCTTTTGCTTGGAGTATTTTAGTAAATCACAGGAACAGTATGCCAAATTTGGCATTAATTTATTGTCAAAATACACCACGTTAAGCAAGGTGGAAAAACCAGTAAACCAGAGGATGCGTATATGGTTATGTGATATACTTTCTGACTGAGATGGAGCGGCGCTGCCAAAATCAAACATCGAATTATGTATACTCAACTGCACTCCTCTCCTCCTGACGAAAAAATGCATGTTCTGTGATTTATCTAAAATTCTTCCTCCACTCGGGGGTTCGTCCTTCTAATACTGATTCGTTCTTGGGTGATCATCAATCCGACAACTTCTCCGGTGACATGGTTCGCTCCACCAGCAATAAGCATCGAATCAAACCGTGTATTATCGATCACCATACTCAGTACACCATAGGCTGTTTGAACTGTGTAGAAGGTTACCACGAAGTAATTCAGGAATACTTCGCATTCATTTCAAATGACTAATGGTGCAGTTTCTCCATTATCCCAAGCAGAATGATCGACAGTCTTCTTCACAGACCATAGTTTTCGTTGGTACGGCAACTTTCGCCAATTCTCGAGCAGAGCCCGCGAGCTGGAACACATCCATGAGACGACCGATACGGGCTAGTAACACGACTATTGGCAAAACTAATGCAAATTTTACCAGCGTAAGCTGGTATTAGTAATACCTCTGTTATTATGAGTAGAGTTTACAGTAGCAGAGTTATTAGTGGTTGTTGTCGCTTCTGTTGATATTCTACAGCTGTAGCTGTAGTTTAAATAGTAGTGTTCAAAGGAGCACAATACTGAGAGTAGAAATGGCAGTGGCAATAATAGCAGAAGTCGAAGCAGACTAAGCAGCAGCAGTAGTAAACTATTTAGAAAATGTTGTTCCAGGAGTTGTCTCAGTGGTACTATTGTTGATGAAACTATTATTTGTAGTAGTAGTAGTAGTAGTAGTGGTAGTAGAGGTATTAGTACCACTAGTTATGTTAACCGCGTCAGCATTTATAGCAGTAACAACCGCATTATTAGTAGCAGTAGTAATGGTATGGTTAGCAGTAACATTAATAGTAGTAGTGACGGTCGTATATGTAGTAATAAATCAGTAATAATCGAAGCACTAGTCACAGTACTACTTCGGTTATTAGTGGCATCAGAACTGGCAAAATTGATAGCAGCACTCTTTTGGCGGCACCAATGTTTACAATAGTATTCACGACTAATATTACTACGATTGCAACTACTACTACATTCTCTACTACTACTTTCAGGACCATATTAGGATAGGCTGCAATCGGATCTTGTGCTGATAGCGTTTTACATATTTAGACTGCTGTCATGTGCAAGAATGAATGAAGACTCTTTTATGATAGGTTATCGTAAGCTATCTTTTGGTAGCTAAATACTTCGCCTGGGAATATCGAACACCACGTGACATGACAATTTCGGTGGTGGCCGAAATAATCCGATTGGGAAATATCACCCACTCCCACAAGTGATCCGTAGATCATTTATTACGTTGGGAGCTTGGAAACTCTGCTTATCAGTTCAGCAACAAAACAGATTTCGTTTGGTTTCGTGAGCTATTTGCATTTTTGGATCCATACATACCACGTGAACACTGAACTGAACTACAGAACCCATCAAACAGAGCTAATTAACCTATAATCCTGTGTGCTTCACCGTCGGACGAACAAGTTTCCGAATCTATCCTGGTTGAGTGAACGACCAACTACTGGTTTTTTTCACTTCGGACTGTTAATTAAACCACAGGTAAACAAAGGCCAGTCACATTCGTTTACTTCACTGATCTATCACAGTTCTTTTGCATTCCCACATTTTCCTATTTTCCGTGGTAATGTGGAGAACAGTTACCCGCGGTAACCAAATTGTCTACAGACTACCATCCTTTCGGACATGGTTGCTTCACCGAACACCATAAACTTACGTATAAAATATCACATGGCTTGTCTTTATTTCGAAACATTACAGACTAATATCGACTCTGATAACCTTTATCTTGCTAGGCTTTTTATCGAAGTGAACTAGCCTTTTAACTCTACAGAATGACCCTGGAGTGTTACCACGTTCTGTTGGCTTACGCAACAAATGCTTTACCCAGAATGATGATCTTTTATCTTTTCGCCTGGCGGCAGTCAAACGAATTTCATCTTGGACTTCGGACAACAAGGACCCGAGTTCAATTCCCGCCACCGACGGTCACTTTCCCAAATGGCATCTTTTCATTGGCCGTGGTTCTCCTTCTGAACTGTTGTAAACTGTTGCACGTTAAATAAAAAATAAAGCAAAAATAAAATGAACACAAATCTTGTGGAATATGCGCATATTCCCGTTACTC
The DNA here is from genome assembly GCA_948099385.1 of Fasciola hepatica. Lineage (NCBI taxonomy): Eukaryota > Metazoa > Platyhelminthes > Trematoda > Plagiorchiida > Fasciolidae > Fasciola > Fasciola hepatica. The sequence continues at coordinate 2,963,875 of CANUEZ040000108.1, forward strand.
TGTTTTACCTTACGATCACCGCTGCCAACGGTGGGTTTTTCAAACCGCGCTGAACTTATGTGACTAACCCGTCAGACTCTGTGGTTTCACACTAACCTATTGTGAGGTATGTATCTTGAACCACTTAAAAACTCATTGCACACTCTAATAAGGTCCTAATTAACTTCGCAGCCCGTGCATTTTGTAGGTCCTCCTGCATTACCTGGATATGAATACACGTACTTCATTTTCGAGGGACAATTTAAGAACTTCATTTATTGAGTTTTTCAGAACCTCAGGCCGACGCACTTCCTACATTAACATAAATCCACATCTATGATTGGGTTCTATTGACAATACAAGAACAAAGTGAAGCATAGCAACAGAAGTTGAAATGCTTGTCAGAACGACACAGACGACAATCAATTATTCGGGTTAGTTGTCTTCTTTGTGAACGAATCAGCCCAACAAGAATGTCAACTGACAGAACACATGCGTTCTGGATTCTTTCGTTTTCCAGTAAAATGTAGGGCTGCCTACTCACGTAAGACATTGCAACTAGACTCTCTGTGCTGACTACTTTTGACTCGCCCTGTCCTATTGGTGCAAAAAGAATTTTAAGTGCAGATCGTGTAACCAAGCAGCTCGTAGAAAATGGCGAAATAAAACTCGAGAGTGGTAATCAGATAAATGACAAACATGCTGAAGTAAAAGGTCGCGTATAAATCTAGTTGTTATGACCCACTAGTGGAAGTGTAAACCTCCCGCAGACACTTTCAAATACTCAGATTCAGTCATATGTATTTCTGGTTTGTCTATTGGTTTTCGGCCTAGGTCTGAGTCTAATCTGAGGTAATCGATTCATTTAGTTCACTCGATATGAAAAATTCATTATAATCTGAATTTAAAAATGACTTTTGTATGGGCTGTGATGTGGTGAAAACACCAAATCAATAAAGCAAGGATAAATTACCACCCAAGTTTAGTCACTAGATAAAATCTCCGCGTTCGTGCCGCGATTGTCTGTAGTGTATTTTGTTGTGAACTTGGTCAGTGTCACTTCGGAATTTTTGTTGTTATCAACACTTCACCCAGAATCCACTACTCGAAAAGAATCATTCACTCAGATTAGAGGAACAATCTGTTCCGTCTCCCCATTCGTAAACCGGTTTTGTAAAAACTATCCGAGGTCAAACAGGAATAGAAAACCCAGGCGCACCAATTGCTAGACTGGCCTTAGTCTCTCAACCCCAAGAAAGATGACAGTTCCCGCAAAGGTTTGTTTTTGAAAAGATGCCTTTTCTAACAAATTTTTCGATCTTTCGGATTAGCACAAACACCTGTATGACCCGTATCCAAGAGTCTTCAATAAATGAAAGTATTCAAAACGAACATGTTCTTCTTGCGAACTTTGAGTGCTTTCGTCGTGACAGATTTGTGTTGTCTTGCAGGGACTATTTTTAACAGTGGCCGAATAACTTCTCCGGCGGTAAAACCTCTGAGAAGGCAAAAAGAACATGCCTATAAACTACACTATTAGATTTCCTTGAAACGACACTCCATCCTGAGCAAAGAAGAGATACAAATGAGACATTTTGAACACCAGTTCTTCTGTACCACTAATTGCAAACTCCTGTTGCACGGAATCCAGCTTCCGTGTAGACAATGGGCGACTTGACCGCTGCACCATCTGTATAAGTTTTAAGTACGCCGACGAAGTCTTGCTCTGTCAATCCATCTCCATCCAACCAGACTTTAACTCTTTCTCCGAGAATTTTTGGTCCCATTCTGTCCTTCACCTCAACACTTCCAAATATGTTGAGTGTACTTTCTCCCGTTCTCGTTCCTTTTACCCTAGTGAGCAATCAAGCATCAATAATGTCCCGTTCCCTAAACTGACTTGGTCAACAACTTAGAGGTTACAACCAGCACCTATTTACAGTGGTTTTCGCATATTCATGATAGCTTTAAAAAAACTGCCCAGGCAGTCTTTCCAAGTTTGTGATCTCAGGCAGTTTAGTGCCAAACAAGCTGTTACTTTCTTGTCCAACCATGGATTCCTCCAATTCTACTCTACTGCTCTCCCGTAATCTTTCCAGGTCTACTTAAGAAAGATTTTATCATATTATATCGCGCCTCTAGCCATTATCAGTCGTGTATCTTTTAGTCCCGTAAACTCTCTTATCTCCAGAGTTTGCGATTTGGACCTTATGGCCTGTAAAGTATTCGCCGAGAAGATTCTCTCAAGCCCCACACATCCCATGTACCACGACTTATCCGCATGCTGTTCGAATCCATTTACACGTTATGCATTTAGACTTATCGCCTCCCGCATAAATATTAATCGCATCCACACAGTGCCCTGCTTAGCATGTGTTCTGTTTGACAGGAACTTTGCAGGAACTTTGCACGAACATCGGTGGTTGAACTAGTTGTATTCTGCAGTATCTACCTTTTTTTGTTTATTTCAAAGTGACGGTGATCATTTCCCCTACTTTTGGCTCGAATAAGGGCTTTGTAACTTGCTGAAGTCCTCAATACACTACAGTACAATACAAAATGCTATATGGAAAGGGAATAAATACTCCATTTTTCGTGTACTGTATTGGCCTAGGTGGGCAGTTTACTGTGAGGCAGGCAGCTCAAGCATAATGCCAGATAGACCTGTCTATTGCCCGAGAGAAGGGCATCAAAAACAGATCATAAAACTCGGTCGTTTAAGAAGTGTTAAGACCTTATGTATACCGGAGAGTTTGTCTTCAAGGTTCAAAATTCACTTATAGTCAGTGAGTAAATCTGAACCACAAATTGTGTGATGACCAATGAAGGTCAATTCTCCTCTATTACTAAATCCCCAATTTACCTGGTCACAGATGCCTATCACGTTGTACCGGTACATCTGAGAGACAGGGAAATCAGTCTTGCTCATCAGAATGTGTTTTGCGAATGTTCCCTATGGGGTCTTTAAAACACATCATTAAGCTGAGCACGTGTGATCCACAACACGTCCTAATAAAAGTCCAATTAACATGTTCATTTACTTGGCGAGTTTTTCCTAACTGATATCGTGATGTGCAAAGGTGACGGGAAAAAAACTATTCACGCTCGAAGGATCTGCCCAGCAAATCAGGTATGACCGCTCAGGCTGGTTGTGTGACTCCAAGCCTCGTCCCCTAACGGTGTATTTTGAATATCCCTCGAAGATGAGATCCAGATGGCTCAAAATAGTGATAGTTACTGGTTTTCCCGCTATTCACGGACATTGTTTCCTCAGTTCAATTGAGGCTCCAATTAGAGGGCGTCTAGTGGTTTAGTGGTTACTGCATTCTCCAAAGATGCAAGCTCATCAGTACGTACCGCGTATGATAGTAAATGTTGGCAACACTTAAACAGATTTTTGATGTTAGAAATATGTTTATTGATTACATTGTTTGTTTTACAAACCTGATTCTAATACATGGAAAAAATCTTGTTTAGTCTGTTACAAAGCACATGAAAAACTCTCGCCTACAGTTTCGGTTTTGTTACATGTTTGTTCTTGTGGCTTGAAAAAAGTTAGATTGTATGTCATAGTTTTTCTAACAAAGCCAAAAATATTATCTATAAATTGAACAGTCAGAATACTCCGTATGTAGTTACCATATTGTAACGAACACGGAATGACGGATGAGGGGACGTGTATTTCGACGACCAAACAAGTTACGTTCATGAAACACGTACCATCACTTATCTAGCCCCTTTTTCAGACTACGAAGCACAAACTCCTGTAGCGGCTGCCGCAGTATTTCGGCTGCATTCTGGTCAGTCACCTTTGACCATCAGCTTGATTCTCTTGGACAACACGTCTATTCAGCTGGTTCGATTGCCCCGGTTCATGGCGTCATCGGTAGCCTCTAAACGGGGCTTTCTGATTAGTTGTCCGAATTCTCGCTGCTTGCAACCTCCTAGTATTTCCGCCTCCTTATGTCTGCTTCGGTAGGTTCCGAAATATTCTCCGTCTGTTCTTTCGTCTGTGACTTTCTATCTCTTAGCCCGATCGGTAACAAATTCGTGTCCTAAAGTTGCTCCATCGACCCTGCTACAATATATCAGATATTGGTTCCCAAAACAAACCAGTAAAAACTATCTATGAAGAAAAATTCAGCAAAAATCCCAATCACCACCATCAAACTACCCAGAAGTGATATCGATTCGCGTGATCTTGGACGTGGCCTGATGTGGAAACAAACCGGATGACAGTGGATTACTGTCTACCATTTGAGTAACTGACGATGTTAACATTCTCACCTGTGATCGAGTTAGTAAACAAACACTCTAAGCCACTCGACCAGCATCGGTCTGCATGCGGTTTGCTTGTTGATCCGAATAAAATCACAACACATCTAAGGGAACACATTGTTTTGACGAAAATATTAGTGTCTGAATATTTTGCTTAAATATCCGCACTCCACATTTCTATCAGGTATAGGTTTTGAAAATCTACCTATTCCGGTGCACATATCTACCAGTAACTTGATTTGACTAACTGTGGAATCTGTATCAATGTGATAGTCAAATCTACCGAAACTTGCCGCAGTCCTAAAAAGAGGAACAGAAATTAGTATGAAGCCGAATCTAGAAATGACGAGAGATAGTCTAATCGTTCTAGGATTATTGTGGTGGCTTTTGAATTCCTTCTAACTTATGGTATCCTTTTTTTCATTTTTATTGAAATTTATTTATTTCAAGTTTTGATTATTTAGTTGGAATTTCAGCATGTGTCTTATGCTGTCTGGGAGTTCGGTTTACTTTCAATGAATTATCCGTGACTTTTATTCACATTTACGATCTATGTATTACTCTTGTACCCCATAGATTGAGCCACGTTGTTTTCAGTGATGATTTGGCGAAATAACATTCATGGTACTGTGAAAGTTATAGTGTTATTAACACAGCGTTGTTGGTAGATGTAATTCGCCAACGTTTCTTTTACCGTGAGTAACCTTTCTCAAGGCAATTTTACGATCAAATAACTCTGTGGGAACGTTCACATGTTAACGGATATTCGGTTGTGTGGTTTCGTGTGTGCGTGTATGGGTGAGAGTGTGCACGCTCATTTGTGTGATGGGTGAATGATTTGTTGTCTTTCACAGCGTACGCAGCGATGGTGCCGAGGTCAACTAGCGTTGTGACCTTTGGGATACTTATTCGTCAGTGAGGTTAGGGCTTTCCGAATCTCGGAAATCTGTGCCCCGTCATTGCGGTTGGCCCATGCCGAGTTGGTGCTTATTGACAGAGCTTCAGCATACTTCTGCTCAGTACATGTTCTGAATCCGAGATTGTCTGAATACTTAAGTCTCCTAGGTTCATTCTGATTGCCTTAGAAGTGCCTGATTTATATGGAATCCCAGTTGAAGCCTCTCTTCCTTTCTTGGTCTTGGTTGTGGGCCTGCGTACGTCCAATTGTTTCCTTATAAGGTGTGGCGGATAGTGAGTGTCTTGTAGGAGGTTGGTTGGATGCATCAGTTCTGTTTTACGATCGGTGTCATCATTTTTCAACTCCGTTAGCTAGCGAGGAAAAGAGTATTCGTTCCACACATTGTGGATGAGCTGAAATAAAGTGTAAGTATTTGTCTATATATGTGGATTTTCTATAAACACGGGTGTAGAACTTTCGCGACTCCCTCAATTCCGGACAAGAGTCTAAGAAACTGATAAATCTATTGGTATTTTCTGTCTCCATTGTAAAACTAATAGAACTGCATTGTTGGTTGGGACGGCGGAGGAAGCACTCCTTTTGTTCTGATTTGATAACGGCTAAGGTATTATCAACATATCGTATGTAGAAACGTCGGTGCTTTAAGCTCAGTAGAATGCAGAAAATGGTCCGCTACAATAGAGGACATGGGAGATCCCATAGCAACACCATCAGTTTGTCTGTACAAATCGAGCTACAAAGTGAAGAATGTTGACGTGAGAAAATTTACATGACGGTGATAATTCCTGATGGGGTTAACGTAGTTCTTTCTTCCAAAATACTCCAACTCGGATTCAGAATATGTACTGAGCAGAAGTATGCTGAAGCTCTGTCAATAAGCACCAACTCGGCATGGGCCAACCGCAATGACGGGGCACAGATTTCCGAGATTCGGAAAGCCCTAACCTCACTGACGAATAAGCATCCCAAAGGTCACAACGCTAGTTGACCTCGGCACCATCGCTGCGTACGCTGTGAAAGACAACAAATCATTCACCCATCACACAAATGAGCGTGCACACTCTCACCCATACACGCACACACGAAACCACACAACCGAATATCCGTTAACATGTGAACGTTCCCACAGAGTTATTTGATCGTAAAATTGCCTTGAGAAAGGTTACTCACGGTAAAAGAAACGTTGGCGAATTACATCTACCAACAACGCTGTGTTAATAACACTATAACTTTCACAGTACCATGAATGTTATTTCGCCAAATCATCACTGAAAACAACGTGGCTCAATCTATGGGGTACAAGAGTAATACATAGATCGTAAATGTGAATAAAAGTCACGGATAATTCATTGAAAGTAAACCGAACTCCCAGACAGCATAAGACACATGCTGAAATTCCAACTAAATAATCAAAACTTGAAATAAATAAATTTCAATAAAAATGAAAAAAAGGATACCATAAGTTAGAAGGAATTCAAAAGCCACCACAATAATCCTAGAACGATTAGACTATCTCTCGTCATTTCTAGATTCGGCTTCATACTAATTTCTGTTCCTCTTTTTAGGACTGCGGCAAGTTTCGGTAGATTTGACTATCACATTGATACAGATTCCACAGTTAGTCAAATCAAGTTACTGGTAGATATGTGCACCGGAATAGGTAGATTTTCAAAACCTATACCTGATAGAAATGTGGAGTGCGGATATTTAAGCAAAATATTCAGACACTAATATTTTCGTCAAAACAATGTGTTCCCTTAGATGTGTTGTGATTTTATTCGGATCAACAAGCAAACCGCATGCAGACCGATGCTGGTCGAGTGGCTTAGAGTGTTTGTTTACTAACTCGATCACAGGTGAGAATGTTAACATCGTCAGTTACTCAAATGGTAGACAGTAATCCACTGTCATCTGGCTCGTCTACAGAGCCGACCTATTGGGACCTGCTGTGCATTTGGCTTTCAAGCCTGAGGCTCCGGTTGTTGGCTGCCCGTTGTAGTGCGGTGAGCTTTTGATCCTATGAGGTAGGTCTCTGCCGCTGAACTCAAGCAGAAGCATATAATAACGCAAATGGATGAGGAGCCCGACCTAAATAAACATAATTATTTTATAAACGATTGTGGAAATAAAGGTTAAAATTTGCAGCCTGTATCTATATATATATATATATATATATATATATATATATATATATATATATATATATATATATATATATATATATATATATATATATATATATATATATATATATATATATGCAACTTTCGAAAGTTGATTGTTTATTCTATAAATAAACTACAGCATCTTTCTACATGTCACTGCGTTCAGATGATTGTTGCTATACTCTTGGTAATAAGGTCGAATATTTTTAAATTTACAGAAAATAATGGAGAGGCAGTAAAACCCGCGATGAATGGCGCATTTAGTTTATTTGTAATTTAACGTGCTTGGCCGAAAGTTCTCCTAATCACAGTGTTAAAATATATACCTCCAAGGCTACATAAAATCTTTCTTGAACTCGCGATGACCACCATAATTGTGGGTGAGCATAATGTCAAATTGGTCAACCGCTGATGATGTTTGATGTAGGTATACCTTGAGCAAAGAGAGGAGAAACTTCGATTTTAAAGCTTGATAAGGTTCACTAGCAGGTAAAGAGAACAATAAGTTTCGGCATTTAGGGTCGTTGGATACAAGGGAGCAATATGAGGAACAGCTTACTACTTCATCCAGTTTGTTTTGAATATTTAAGTCCTTCTCCGCTGGCGCAATACACACCCGAATGTTACGTTATGAGCCCTTTTGCAGCCACTGAATATCGAAGAGATGGCAAGTTATTTTACTGTTTAAACAGAACACCAGTGAGGCCATAACTTCACCTTGTAAAATACCAGCAGACTCTATGACAAAATCCCCTCCGACATTGTGGGCATCACAAACGTCCTGGTTGCAGGATGGCGTTTCCTAGGTTCCTTCTTTGAGGCGGGTGTTATCGTATCCAATCTCCAAATGTCACGGAGTTTTCCACTTATCAGACATTTAATGAAGATATTGGTTAATGAAACCGGAAGGATGTCTACAGAATTCCTGATACTATGAGAAACGTTTTATCTGAACCAGAAGCGTTTTTCTTTATTTTATGGAACTTTTGGAAGACTTCAAAGGGTTTGGCGATTAATGGTGTGCTAGTGTCGGAGGGTGACAGAGAAGTATGCGCAGACATTAAGGCAAAGCAAGTTGAGTTTTCCAGTACGAAGGATTTCATTTTGTGACTGGAAATACTGTCACAGGCTTTTCATTGGATCCATGATTGTGACAGTAATTGATGGCATACGAAGATGGTATCTAGATAAAAAAATATTTAGGCTTTCAGTTACCCATTAGATCAACTTGGTAGGTCTTTCGGTAGATGTCCATTCCGTAAGCTTGCTGCTTATTCTTACATGGCTGTTTAAGTAAGTCTGAAGGCTATTCGTATGCTTGAATATTGACCGTTTCAAACCAATAGCAACGAATAAAGCAAAAATTAGGGTAGTCGGTGGTATATGCATAGAAGATTCAAAGCTTGAAAACAATGAAACATTGGTTGAGGCAACCAGGGGCCTTAACTTGTTTTGGGATTTTCAAGTGAATAATATCTCTGATTGAGTGTTCTGGATGGCCTTCTGAACACCGAATACCGGTTGTCTTGTCACTGTGGACAGCGAATTTCCGAGGAGGATCAACTAAGCCCAATCAGGAAGGACACAAAGCCAAAAAAGAGCCTAAGTTCAGATACAAAACCAATTTACCAGAAAAAACGCCAGAGGATTAGAGATGAAATATTTCGAGTATGACCCGACTGAGTGAGTGGCAGCAACGAGTATTCGCTACGGGTTCAAAACCCAATTTACCAACACAAAAGGTAGTAAGATTTTTGGACGGATAGTAGGTGAACAGAAAACACCAACTCTAAACGGAAATTCACAAACTCATCCCTGTCTCCCTGAATGAGTTGACGGTTATGGGCCTTTTCACCTAGCACAAAACAGTGTGTGACGTCTAGCGTTATATTTTCGGATCAGCATTGTGAATAACGTGATAGTTACTACGCACTTACACTAGTCAATCGCCCGCTTTTCATTCAGCGATGAGTATCCATTGATTATGTTGGATTGTGTGGATAGTACATTTTGTAGCGTAATCGGAGTGACTGGTTTTTGCCCCAAAATCCGGTTACCACTCCAAACAAGCAACACATCTGTAAATGTTGTTGCGTATCTGTCCGTTACGAAAACACTCGATGGAAAGAAACGTGTGGTGCTCGGCTAGATGGTTACTTTCTTTAAGTGAATGGTACTGAAAAAAGATGTTCATACTATGAATAGGTGTCCATGTTAAATTCCTCACGAACAAAAAACAGAATACTTGGAATCCTACAGATGATAACCACAAGGCACGTAGTAGTACAGGAAGAACCATAATCGAGTATACGAAACTTTCATTACCTATCGAGCTGTTGACTTGCCTGGGATGGATAATTCCTGCCCTGATTTTCCAACATTAAGTTCTTATTATTTACGCATAATCACCCAATATGAACTTTTACCTTGTCTCCCACCAGTTGCATAGTAACCAGTTAGGTTATGTCTGTGGACTTGAGAGTGAAAAGACTCAATGTCACCAGAATGGAACCGCAGAAATTGGCAAACTCCCTGGACATCTATAACAGAAATTTAAAGCAGGAGACGTTTTATTTTGTCGGTTAGTCATTTAGTTAGCTAACCCGTTAGCTATACCCGGTAAGTTAGTAAGCTGGTAAGTGGACGGATCGTAAAGTTGATAGAAAATAAGGAAAACAATAAACGAAAAGAAAATTGTACTAAAATGGGTCACTCAATTTTTTCGAGAGTAATAGTCGAAACTACCAGGGATAATGGAAAATTCATTTTTCAGCTGATTTCTTTCAATTACCTAGATTTAGAATGACCAGACAATCTGTTCGATAAGTCGATTTTAAGCTAGACTACTTCGAATAGTCTCAGTGACATCCAACCAACCGCTGATTCCGTGTTACAATTAATTCCTTGATACGGTTCTGCAAATCACCTCAAAATCTACAATTTTAAATCTATACATTTACTTCCGTGAAAGCTTGTAAGGATCCTTAACAAGGACTACACCCTATTCGATGCGAGTATTAATACTATTTGCTTTCCAGTTAAATATATTTGGATCAAAAGTTTAACTATTTATTCTGTGTTAAGCTTGTTCTCTGTGGACTAGAAAACCATTCGATGCTTTATCTTAATTAAGCATACTGACGTGACTGCAGCTGACAGGTGGACATTATCTCACCGAACTGACCGTGATTCCCGCAAAAACCTGCCGTGCAAACACAGAGGCATCCACGGCGCATCACGTGACATTAGGGATCCCAGTAAATTTACCGATGCAATGTAACCGGGGGACGGAAAATTATGTGTACTTCATGATGCCTAGATTGCTTTTGACCAGGAGGTTCGTGTCTTTCTATGACTACTCTTTGGAATGGAATAGGAAAACCATTTGACACGTTCCAACATTGTCAGATCACATGCTGCTCACATTAGATTTCAGCGGTCAGAAAAAAGCTCTACTGTACAAAACTGTGGCACTTTTAATAATGTGACGACAAATATACCTTTGATTTGCCGCTGAAAATGTGACTTAGACTTCAGGGCAACTCTTGTATCCGAACCGATAAACACCTGCATACTGGGATCTAGATTGTTCGGAAAAACGTCTACCCAAATAAGCTTCCGTAACAGTGCGCACTTGCTTCATTGACAAGCTTAGTTTAAAATAGTAAACTGTTGCTGAAACATTCGTTTCGATTCGAGGTCAATGGAATTTTTCCGGAAGCAGATTATTTCCATTCAGGTGTAGAAAACTGTACAGATCACTGAAGCTGAACAAACCAACCGCTACTATCGACTTTCATACCTGCATGCGCTACTAACTTTGTTCAGTCGCGATAAAACTCTCGGTGATGATTGCTCGAGCATCAATAGCCAAATTGTGGTCTATTACCTAAGGTGGATTTCAAAAACACCGGCTGACCACTACTTAGGATTTCAACAGCGATGTAACATTTTTCATAGTGCTTCGATAGAACCAAATATCGTCCGAAATTTCGTGACCTCGAACTCACGCATTCAGTTTCTAGGACTATGGAAGGCAGATTGAAATTGTTATTATATGCAAATCCAAAGCCGTGTCGAGACTACACTGTTTGCAAAAATCCACTGCTTCACATGTCTATGATAAAAATGAGCTTGGAAATATAGTCTGCGACAGAAAATCATTCAGAAACATGGCAGTTGCAGAGTTTATTATGCTGATTGATTTTGACTGCATACGTTCATGGAAAAACTTAAAGAACGAGTACTGCTATCGCCAAAGTGGTTTCGTCAGGACTAATCGCATTGACCCAATAAACCCTTCTGTCTGTCAGACCAGAATGCCTCCCAGCAATATTATTTTCCTGTGGTACAATCCATCAGGTCATATCATACTGCCGCAGACACATTTATTCAGGTGTTATATATTTGTAGGTATTTTAAATCCGGGAATCCACGGGTTCACGTTTTTGACCTGCATCCAACTGCCACTAAAGTGAAACTCGAAGACGGAATTACTCCATCTAATTGAGTACGGGATAATAAGTACTATCGTGATTAGGATAAATGCAGAACTAAACCATTAAAAAACACGGTCAAACAAACATAACCCTCACCGAAAAATAATACATTCTCCATGCGTTTTATTATGTAAACATACACATCTTACTTGTTGACTTCCGGCTCACATTCTCTCACGGTTGTAAGTCAATAACTTGTACGGAATGACGACCCTTTCAAATTTTCATGGTATTTTCTTCAACGAGGTATGAGATAGCATAAGATGTCTTAGTTTGTACTGATCACAAATGGGAAGATGTAAGTGATATCAAACGTTTGTACCCGGGTGCAATATCTTATGCATGGGATAATCCCAATCAAGAACGATCCAGTATTAGAGTTGTAGCATCATTATAAGAACTTGAGCAAGGAACAACAAATTAGATGAGTTCGGAAAGTTACTCCAATTTCCTCGTCTCTAGTTGGTTTGGGTTCCAGTCAAATCAGTGACATTCCCTTTTACCGAGCAGTAATTCCACCAACTGAATTGTTGGGCTTCATCACTCCAAATTTCAGTCTTCAACCAAAATATGAATGAACCACGGCAGATTTTCAGCACCTGATAGCCAACTCACACACTCTCTCTCTCTAACACAACATCCTGCAGACATATTCGAAACCAGTAGTTGTACTGGTAAAACAATCTCTGTGGAATTCAGAAAACAAAGTCACACAAAATCACCATCTCAAGTGATACAAGATTAACACTTGTAATACACCGTCAGTGCCACTGACGAGAAACAGTTGATTGTTTGGAACAATTCGTATGAGTAGCTCGTCAATGAAGTCGTTCCTCAAATTCTACCTGAATGATAATGTTATTGAGAGATAGATACGATGTATTGGTTTCTCATTCGAACCACCGAACATGTCTCCATCTTATCCCAGTAAATGGTATTCGATGTGAGGCGAGGCAACTGATTTTGGCCACAAGAAGACGAACTACCAAAGTCGTTGTCACCGAATGTATGAGTGGGGATGGAATAAGTGATTTTGATTGCTTTTCCGTTGAACAGGAATAGATAAATTAAATTCTGTCTAAATCAACAAGGAGTTCATATGCACGTATTTTTCAAAGTCTTTCAGATGAATGTGATGCCTCAAACCACATTATTGATAATCGTTATGTGTCCACAGAAAACTTGATGGGTGTTATGAATTTGCAGTTCAAGAACCATATAACTCACTCATGTAACTGAATGACGGAGAATAGGTCTGCCGATTGAACTGTTCGTCCTCAAGTTTAGAGAATTGGCAATGTATATGATGTTTGTGAACCGCAATTCAGCTAACACTAGATACCCAATATTCATTCCAATTCTGATGAATACTACTAATCAACAAAATACAAATTATGATGTGAATTTGGCAGATTTGACGAACTGTAAATCATCCAAATGGTGGAAGTAGTTGTACCCGCGGATTCGAACCCAGGCATGAATGGCACTCAAGATTTGGAAGCATCTGTGTCCTACCAGCTGAGATACGAGGTCACGTCGAAGGGCTTCGGACTTTTTGTATATGGATTCATGTGCGTGTATGCTGACGACTTTCACCATCTGGATCTTTTCCAAACATTAGATTGTCCATCACTTAAATGAGTTCATTTCGGAAATATTTCACATTGTTTACAAATTGGTTATAGGGAGGTAGACTGGGTGCGAATGTATATTTGCTCATCCACACGCATTCCGACTGATACAAGTGAAGAGTGGAGTAGTGTATCCAACTTCATCAAATCAAGTATTCATCCGATTATTATATTAGCAATCAGCATATTCAGTGGACTACCTATCGACCACCAATAAGTGATCACAATGGGCCGCGTTGTATAACTGCCGAAACATAAAGGGAGTTTTTGGATTCATAACCTACTTAGCCAGCTGACATCGGCTAGCCCAATAACGTGGAAAGTTCGTCTCAAGTGGTGTACTAGGAGTTCCGTTTGCACGTGGCCACCTTGATAATAATTCACAATCACTATCCTGGCAGCCACCTCCATCCCACTAAGGCAAATGATCGAAAGCAATCTCATCTGCTGGCGTTTATATTTATATTTCAATAGAGATTCACCCGTATAATTGCAGCCCGAATAATCGACGGCTGATTGCTCAGTCGACAGAATTTCTCTTCAGCAAGCAAAGAATTTGATGTCCTGATCCATCTTTCGAAGTAAAGTGAACGTTTTGAGCACAAATCCACGTGGTTTTCAAACTATAAGACCGGATAAAATATCTGTGTATCCGGAAAGGGAAAGCCCAAAAATCACCACGATTTGATCAAACAGTGTTTCTGAGATACCCCTGATACAGGATAGATAATCACACTTTTCTACCACCTCCAGCCTACCTTACAATACGAAGATGGTTGATGTGGGCAGTTGGATTACATCTGATGGAACACAGCCCACCCGTTTTGTGTCCTAATCCGTCACAATCAGATACTGTGATGACTATAGCTTCTAATTAGAGTAGAAAAATGAGATCTGGTGTGGGAGGTCGGGACTATCCGACAAACCGAAGTTTGCCAAAATTCACACGGATCAATACTGTGGGCTTCAGTTGTCATCCCGGTACCCAAAACTACAACTTGACGAGCAGAATACATGTGCAAGGGTTTCGTTTAACTTTGGCCATCGAGAACGCAAAAGGTGCCACCCCATGTGTGGTACATTGCTTAAGATATAACACTGGAGTAGGTCGGAATAAAAGCACATACAGCGATTTGAGTGGGCATGAGAGAAAGATCTGTTGGGTTAAGGCTAAAGTAAGCAGACATTTTTGTGCGCAAGGCGCTGGTTATTGCTTTGTAATGAATGATGTCTTGTTGAACACCAACAAGTCCAATACTTCTACGACCAAAATTGCGCCGAGAATATCCCTTGCATGTAATGTGCACATGTGTGTTTGAACCCACGCACCTCTTCAGAGACCAGAGCAGATCTACCGGAGGAAGAAACGGCAGAAAATATGGTCCACTTATGCCCAACCTAAATAGTTAGACGAAATTATGAACCCATAAAAACTACTTCAAACAGAAAAGCCACGAAATAGAAACTGCAAAGAATGATTTTGAATCTGTATCCACTAACTCTTACGACCGTTCTTTACTCACTATTCGTTTTGCAGATTTCTCAAATGACAAATGGAGTCCAATCAAAAGCATCCCTTCACAGCACTGTCAAGTAACTCATATTTCAGCCTACAGATAGCGACAGGCATTACCTGTGCCCGTAGGCACCATTACCAACCATTAAGAACCATGCTTCACTCACCACTTGGGCTGCTTATAACGTGGCTCTCAAAAGGTTTTCACGTTTTTGAATCTTCGGAGTTTTTGTTAGGGTTTTTGTGCTCCCATTGGCCTGCGTTGGATCTACTTATACTCATATCCTGGAGAATCAGGTGAATTACCGTACCGTAGGACCGGCAAAATAATGAAAGCCTCCTAAACAGAGATAAAAACCAACGGGAAAAAAGACTACACTCAGTTTACATGTAGACTAAATACCATGTAATGGCCCCAGGACTGTCCTTTGTTTGGTAGCTTTCCATCTCTGTATTTCGAGATACTGCAACAAAACACACGGAAAACATGACAAAAGAATTGAGAGTTGCGCTTGTGCAAACGTTATCTAACATCAAGACAGAAACCAAATTAAGGACCTTCAAAGTGCCCCCTGATTACTCGGATTAGTTTCTGCATTGAACCTCGCCAATAAAAACATGAAACGCGCGATGTGCTACCATTAGGTGCTGGTATCGCCCTCCGAAGTGTCTACCGTACTCGACGCTCTCACATACATAGGTT
This sequence comes from Fasciola hepatica, assembly GCA_948099385.1. Taxonomy (NCBI): domain Eukaryota; kingdom Metazoa; phylum Platyhelminthes; class Trematoda; order Plagiorchiida; family Fasciolidae; genus Fasciola; species Fasciola hepatica. Next base: position 2,979,565 of record CANUEZ040000108.1, read on the forward strand.
CAATGGAGAGCAAAGGACCAAGGTGTGTCGTATCTGGATCTTCAGTAATGGTCGATGTGGACATCAAATGCGTCTTGGAAAACAGACTGCGTGTAAAGTTGGCTGCTGCGGGCAGCTTCGAAATTTGAGAAAAGTGCAAACGTGACCACACACGTCGTCGAATGCGAATCGCCTCGGAGACTTCGGGACTGAAGGAAAGTAGATTCGTTAAGCAAATATGATGAATTATCGAGATTCGCAGACACATTCGTGTTATCAGTCAATAATATACACCAATTGCAGATCGACAAACAAGACGTCCTAGCCGAAAACTGGTTAACATTCGGAATAAAGCAGAACTACAATATGATCTTGCTATCAAAAGCTAACAAAACATGGAAAGTAAGAAGTGTTGGAAGAAAACACTTCAAAAACAACAGAAATTACAGTTTCCGTAAATTACTGCAAAAGAAATAAACACCGAGTTTGCGTAACTAAGACAGAACCTGCAGATTTATTTCATCTCTCGGTTTTCAAATGCTTATCGGCTCAAAATGCCTGTAATCAGTGAAGTTGATCTGGTAACAGATAGAACGTCAGACCAACTTCTTATCCAAAGAACAGTCTAGTGTAAAAGTATCAGGCAAGCCAGTACACTTTCTCCCAGCTTCCTTCTGCCGCCATTTCCAAACAATACTGATTGTGATAAACAGTGTGCATCGTCCACAGGGCAGAAAACTGTTGTTAGTAACCTCGGAAGTTATTTATCAAACAGTGCCAACGCTCATTCTACCAGTGAGAACCTCGGAAACAATGCACAGCAATTCTATTCATGTTAGAAATCAGAAGTTCTCATCCAAAGCACACTCCACGCCTCAATCCTACAAACAATACATTGTTTGAGCTGCATTACCAGTCCCGAAATTCAGTTGTTCACATAAAAAACGCATAGACAAAAACTCATACGAACATTCCTACAAAGTATTAGACAGAAACTTGGATTTGAAACTCGTGGAAAACAGCACGCGAATAAACAATTTGAACGACAGAACAGTACCTGTATTTTCCCACAGCAAGTACTGCACGTTTCAATAATTTCCATGGTTCAGTATACAATGCCCAAGAAGGATGATCTAGTACCAAGAATGCAAGTTCTAGGGCATCTAGTGGACGACCTGACACAAGTGAAACGAGAATAAAAAGAAAAATTAGTATAATGTCTATGATTTACATGAAGTAATCTCGACGATATTCAGTATCGCTAGAACTTGAGAACAGAACTAATGCGCCAGAACCGAGGTCGGTTCGGAGTATATCGAGAAATCGATGCGCCAAATGAAATGTGATGGTAACGTTTTTATTGTTCAGTAACACAGCTGGGTCGAAATCGTTGGTAGCTTGTCGACGTTTCGGTCACCACAGGTCACCTTTTTCAAGACTGATTTCAGTTTCATTCGCCTGTAAAACCAGTCTTGAAAAAGGTGACGTGTAGTGACCGAAACGTCGACAACCTACCAACGATTTCGACCCAGCTGTGTTATTTAACAATAAACAATTCATCAGAAATGGGGCTATTGTTTACAAAATAAACAACTCTACTCACGGCAATGCAAAAGTCTCCACAAATCTGTACTGGTATATAGTGATTGCCGGTAAACTAGCACAGCACATTCCATCTGATACAATAAAGGAAAATTAGTTTATTCTCCTCCAACCACGCAGTGTAATGATTGTTTATCGTGCCCAAGCAGGGACACAATAAATATTGCTTCGAACAACATCAATTCATTTATTTCAATGTGAGCACAAATCGCAAGTTGTGCATTATCAAACACGAATAATGGCATCATACGTGTCTGACTATTATTACCATTATCAGTCATCCATGTCTCATCACACACGCACGCGAATACCATCCATCTCTACAACACGCCTTATCACTTGGCATATTTCTTTCAACCAATTACACAGCTGGTGATCCAAATGATACTGGCCTTTTATCCGGGACACATTTTCTGCTAAAAAGCCATGTCTTATATAGCAACAATCAGCCGAATAACCAATTCCAAAAACCCATATATTCAGGTGCAATATCACACTGGCCAACGATGTAGTCTAACGCTCAATTTTAACCGGCGTCAATGAGGATTGAACCTGCTAGGTCAAGCACATTAGTTAACCACACACTAAAGCTCTGAAAAAATCTAAAATTCCTCACCGTGTTTCAAACAGATCACTATTGTAGACATGTGTGGATGCACGGCACGTAGATGTTTCTTTTCTTCCACGAACGACAAACCAGCGCTCGACGATGGCAGTGCCGGTGCAGGTTCCGGAAGTACATGTTTGGAGAACTGAATTCGAAGAGTCAATATCCGTCGGAATGCTTTTGCCGAACCCAGTCGTCTTCGTCCCGGTGAGTTGGATTGCACTGTCTTAGCGTCCACAACAGGTTCGTTGTCAGACAAATTCATGGGTTCCGATTGGTCTGTCACATGCTGCCGTTTGTACCACTCGCACAGGTAGCGTAGAGTGTTTGGATTTTCCGGAACATGTCGTTTGTAGCGGACAAGCAACCTACGAGCTCGTGCTGACTCGCCAAAATATTCCAAGGTCTACACTCCGAAAACGACGGAATCGATGATCAAGTCAGAATGGACAAACATTACATATGGAATACCAGGAAGGTAACTTGGTAGATCGCGTTTCCGAAATCCACCTTCCATTGATGGGATAATTTATCAATCGCAGAAATAATGGTTGAATGCACCTATATCGAAAAGTCACAGTACAGTTCCTCACAGAAAGTCTCCATGCCTTAAGAATCACTCACTGTGAAAATCAATACAAAATATGAGTCAAAACTCATGCCCAAAATACAGGTAATTTTATAAACGCCAAAAATAGGTAGAAAGTACGATCCCTAATTGATATCATCATACACGCCTTGTCCGAAAACACCATACATATGCTGATGAATTACCGGGTTAGACGTTAGCAATACCCAGTACAAAAAACCTAGAATCTTATTCCATACATAATCATCCCCAGTGTGCTCATGTCTGAACCAAACAAAACCTCGGCGAAAGTTATACCAGAAATTCTGCATTTCTTCTCCAAATTCACCGAATGCTTCCATCAGTTCTAGGAAATTTTCTGACCTGGGACAACACAATCAAAGTGTACAAAAATCATACGTGGGCACGAACTCGTGTGTGGAGGACTACAAACAGTTCAACCATCTCGCTTGCCGAGAAATCAACGGTTACGGAATGTATGCAACATGAAAACAACAATTTTCGCCAACCTGAATAATACCGCCAATGGGATGAACTTGGCACTGATCTTGAATCAAAGAAACCAACCAACCACAGTCACCAGTTGCGTGAATCGGAATGTGTTCAAACGCACCGGCGGCATCAAATTCAACGGATTCACATTGCATCTTAAATTGAAAAATCTCCACCTTAAGACAACACAGTGAAACACTCAGTTTTCATTGCAACCAAATACAATTGTTCTATCGAATTTCACGCCCTGCACTTAAATCTCATCGACAGAGAAAACTAAAGGCACTTTACTGACTAATCCAATTATGAATCATGCTAGAGACGTTTCTCGACGAGAATAGAATCAAACATTCACGGCAGGTCATCAAATAATCAATCCAAATATTATCATAGATACTGTTTCCCTGTTACATCTGGTTGTGCTAAAATCTCGATATCGTGGTACGTGAGACTTTCATGAGATCTCGAAAACTCATTCAACCATGCCGGATTCATGGGTAAGGGAAATTCGAAACAAATATCGGATCACGAATAAGTGAATCAGGGGAAAAGCCGACCGATACATTATACAAATCCAAAGTGAACTGATGGAAACAAAAATAAACAGGGAGGAAATTTTCTCCCGCACAGTTGCACAACAGAAAAATGAATATGAAGGGGAATCGCCTAAGGAGTGTCCGAATTATTGCACAGATCTCAGAAACAGAAAAATCATTCGCACGCAAAAACTTGCTGCTTACTTCCACTAGGGGACGAATGAATACATCACATAAATATCCACCGGAAATCAGGGCCTCCACCTCTTGTAAACGATGAAACGCCTTCTCGGCCAATTCGTCTGCAGCCGCCTGGTCATGATCATGATCATGATCATTGGAAACTGAAATAATAGGAATGAGGAAGAACAATGAGTGCCGATTCGATAGTAGCAAACTGTACGGTATTGGACGAATGATCAAAAGTGACGCTTATTGGGTCGGGATGGTCAATAGCATGCGAGATCTGAAACAGTAATGGAAAATATGCGCATTCGGAAGATCTAATCGATATCCTCGAGGGATGATGTTCTCCTGAAAGGTGAGCTCAGAAGCTCGTATAAATCATCCTCGAGGAAAATATCTATGTAATTATCCACGTCATCGATATGGAGGTTGAATTGCACACTTTTCAAATGCTTATCTATGAGGAGGGAAGGTTAGGAGCACGCGTAAACAAAAGACAAACGAAGTATCATCAAAAACTTATTTCACTCGCCTCAAAATCAAACTAGTCGGATTGAGTGATAAACAGTTCACAAAATGGCGGCACCTACACAACTCCAAATTGTGATTCCTTTGTCATACACGATCAACAATATTTATACATGACGAGCCCATATCATCAAATATTAGTAAGCTCGTTTACGACCTAGGAGATCAGAGTTTGAAATCCCTGCACCATCGGTCACTTTGGTAGTAGTCTACAATCCACTGCCATCCTACTCGACCGACTTAGGTCCTACGTGGTACAAAACTCTAAGTTTCGGATTCTGCCTGCCTGCTTTCAATAATAGTGCCATGGGCTTCTCAGACAATGGAGTTTACCTTTCCCTCAACACTCATGTTAAGGTTGGCAATAAAGAACGAACCATATGCAGTCCAAATAGGTCTCGCTGTTACTTCCGTTTATCTTCCTTAGACGTTATTTTCGAAAATCGTAGACTGATTCTGATAGAATAACAATTAATACTACCCCCAACCACTTTTAGCGAGAGGTAGACAAAATCGTGCATGCGTATGTGTTTGGCCAAAACCGACAGGGTGATCAGAATTCGGGTACGGAAGGGAGCTTTGTGACTATAATCACCTTGATTTCGAAAACAGCTGCCAGATAAACCTTGGCGAATTATACAACAGTTGAGAAAAACCTCAGATACTCTGTTCCGTAAACGTCTATTGAAGGTATTCGGGCAGTAAACTGACTCCTGCTGTGGTTATTCGCTGAGGTTTGCATTGTCGTGGCAAGCTAACTGATTGTCATAAACTAGTTATTACCAAAGAGCGCGTTCTTCGGAACTGGACTAAGCTCGGTCTCTAACCACTGACACCTCTGAAAAGATTACATCCTCAGCTCAAGGAAGCCATGCTGTAAAGCAACTCGAGTCACGAAAGCATACAAGCCATCAAGTCACATCGATATCCAGCTATGTCGCCTGGTCATAATGAACCAAATCAGATATGATACTAGGCTAAACTAACACAGTGCTCTCTCCAAACAAATCGATTTTTACTGTCTCACACAAATCACAATGCATCGAAGTTCAGCCCACCTAATCTGATTCCTTGGTTGCAAGATCTATTTATACAATCAGCGAACTGAATACATGCGTAGACCAAATCATCCGGCGGGCCTGCCAATCCTCAAAAAAAATCTACCCGGTCAGCTGAATCCATAGGCCTTCGTATCGCACTCCCCCGTCATAGATGGGCATCCGCTCTACTCACGGAATGCATAAAGTGTAAATGTCATACAGCCCGTCGTCTGTCCTTTCAAATTGCAGCAGTATTTACTTGTTGCCTTGGAAAACAGAAGAGCAATGTATGAAGAAATTCCTCTCAGGGTACAGTTCCACGAGTAATCATAGGAAAACGAGGGACCGAAAAACAACCCTGATCGCGGGAAATTAAGTTCACCTTGGTTAAGTAAAGAGAAAATGGGTGCTATCAGGAATTGACGTGCGGACGGTCCTTATTCCTGCCCTCATTCTAGGCTATCCAGGAACTTTACACATAAGCACAATTTCAGTAGAGTTGAAAACCTCATAGCAATAGTTCCCACCAGGATTATGACTCAACGAAAGCGATGCCTGCCTTGTTATGCTCAACCTTCGATCGTATATCATACACTCACTCACACTTCTTGCCAATTGCAATGTAGGTCCTCCTTGGATAAGACCGAGACATCCAACTAAAATAAACAAAAACTGTTTTGAGAGACTTCGTATCAATCAATTTCAGCACCTCATTCCAGACGCGCATTCTAAATCAGAACAAAAAAAACAATGGTCTCCATAATTTGAACACTTGAAGCAGGGATCTCAGTTTTCACGATTAGTAGAAGTAGTCACTCGCAACATGATCCCGACCCACCTGCAAGTGAAATGAGAGTTCATTTGACCGATTACGAACAGATTTTCTTCACTAGATACAAAACTGGGTCCGTTGGATGTCAATGGCGTGACCGCGAACAGTTATCCGACATGGCTGCCATCATTTGAAACCGGAATTGGAGCAACCGTTCAGTGAAAACAGTACCGTTTTCATTGCAATAAATGATTGAAAGTTGGTATGATAAACTCTTAGATGCACTTGTCACTCGGAGATCAACATGCCGCTGTACGATCCATGCATCATCGTTCACAATTGTAGCACGGGTTTGAGCACAAGCAACGCAAACAGAACGGATTATGCGACGAACAGCTGAGTCGCCATCGAGATCATTTCGATTGACATTCTCATGAATAAAACAAAATAACAGATTGGCTGACCAACCGCCATGAAATTTGTCATAATCAGGCTCACGTCTATCCGACGAAATCATTTGAGTAAGTGATAGTATGCATGGACAAAGGGTTGAAATAGGTGGTGACTAAGAGTACGGGATAATTAGTGGTATCGTTATTAAGTTGGTGGATTTCAGGATAAACGCAGTACTAAACCATTAAAAAACACGGTCAAACAAACATAACCCTCACCAGAAAATAATTCATTCTCCATGCGTTTTATTATGTAAACATACACATCTTACTTGTTGACTTCCGGCTCACATTCTCTCACGGTTGTATGTCAATAACTTGTACGGAATGATGACCCCTTCCATTTTTCATGGTATTTTCTTCAACGAGGGATGAGATAGCATAAAATGTCTCAGTTTGTACTGATCACAAATGGGAAGACGTAAGTTATATCAAACGTTTGTACCCGGGTGCAATATCTTATGCGTGGGATAATCCCAATCAAGAACGGTCCAGTATTAGAGTTGTAGCATCATTATAAGAACTTGAGCAAGGAACAACAAATTAGATGAGTTCGGAAAGTTACTCCAATTTCCTCGTCTCTAGTTGGTTTGGGTTCCAGTCAAATCAGTGACATTCCCTTTTACCGAGCAGTAATTCCACCAACTGAATTGTTGGGCTTCATCACTCCAAATTTCAGTCTTCAACCAAAATATGAATGAACCACGGCAGATTTTCAGCACCTGATAGCCAACTCACACACTCTCTCTCTCTAACACAACATCCTGCAGACATATTCGAAACCGGTAGTTATACTGGTAAAACAATCTCTGTGGAATTCAGAAAACAAAGTCACACAAAATCACCATCTCAAGTGATACAAGATTAACACTTGTAATACACCGTCAGTGCCACTGACGAGAAACAGTTGATTGTTTGGAACAATTCGTGTGAGTAGCTCGTCAATGAAGTCGTTCCTCAAATTCTACCTGAATGATAATGTTATTGAGAGATAGATACGATGTATTGGTTTCTCATTCGAACCACCGAACATGTCTCCATCTTATCCCAGTAAATGGTATTCGATGTGAGGCGAGGCAACTGGTTTTGGCCACAAGAAGACGAACTACCAAAGTCGTTGTCACCGAATGTATGGGTGGGGGATGGAATAAGTGATTTTGATTGCTTTTCCGTTGAACAGGAATAGATAAATTAAATTCTGTCTAAATCAACAAGGAGTTCATATGCACGTATTTTTCAAAGTCTTTCAGATGAATGTGATGCCTCAAACCACATTATTGATAATCGTTATGTGTCCACAGAAAACTTGATGGGTGTTATGAATTTGCAGTTTAAGAACCATATAACTCACTCATGTAACTGAATGACGGAGAATAGGTCTGCCGATTGAACTGTTCGTCCTCAAGTTTAGAGAATTGGCAATGTATATGATGTTTGTGGACCGCAATTCAGCTAACACTAGATACCCAATATTCATTCCAATTCTGATGAATACTACTGATCAACAAAATACAAATTATGATGTGAATTTGGCAGATTTGACGAATTGTAAATCATCCAAATGGTGGAAGTAGTTGTACCCGCGGATTCGAACCCAGGCATGAATGGCACTCAAGATTTGGAAGCATCTGTGTCCTACCAGCTGAGATACGAGGTCACGTCGAAGGGCTTCGGACTTTTTGTATATGGATCCATGTGCGTGTATGGTGATCATGCTTGGGTTTAAGTCCACTGAGGTCAACGACTTTCACCATCTGGATCTTTTCCAAACATTAGATTGTCCATCATTTAAATGAGTTCATTTCGAAAATATTTCACATTGTTTACAAATTGGTTATAGGGAGGTAGACTGGGTGCGAATGTATATTTGCTCATCCACACGCATTCCGACTGATACAAGTGAAGAGTGGAGTAGTGTATCCAACTTCATCAAATCAAGTATTCATCCGATTATTATATTAGCAATCAGCATATTCAGTGGACTACCTATCGACCACCAATAAGTGATCACAATGGGCCGCGTTGCATAATTGCCGAAACATAAAGGGAGTTTTTGGATTCATAACCTACTTAGCCAGCTGACATCGGCTAGCCCAATAACGTGGAAAGTTCGTCTCAAGTGGTGTACTAGGAGTTCCGTTTGCACGTGGCCACCTTGATAATAATTCACAATCACTATCCTGGCAGCCACCTCCATCCCACTAAGACAAATGATCGAAAGCAATCTCATCTTCTGGCGTTTATATTTATATTTCAATAGAGATTCACCCGTATAATTGCAGCCCGAATAATCGACGGCTGATTGCTCAGTCGACAGAATTTCTCTTCAGCAAGCAAAGAATTTGAAATTATAATCCTACCCCTCAAGTGAAGAATCGTATTGTATTGTACTATACCGTATCGTATTGGATTGTATCGTGGACTTCCTCAATTTGACAACTCTCATTTCAGCCTTTGAAGTGGAGCAAAGACGAGAACTGTCAATTTGGAAGCGTTTCCGAAATGGGCAGAAAAACGGAATAACTAAAATCAGGTTCAACCACCGAAAGGGGTGTGAAGTTCCTTAGCGACATTCACTTTTCTAAATAAGGCACCTGCAAACTAAGACACAGTAGAGCACCGATTAAATAAATGGAAAGTGTGGGATGATTTGAAACTTATGACCTATAGATGGATGTGAATGACAAAGAGACAAATCATCGAAAAGATGATGAGTAGGGTCCGCGAGAAACTTTATAGATAATTTTTTACCGGTTAAGATGTGAATATCACTTTTCGTTGATGAGGGAGACTATGGGAGTCAAAGAAAAATGATTTATAATAACTAACCCGCAGTAAAGTGAATAAAAATCCTTTTCAAGTAGACGAAGAAAGATTGTAGCAGAGAGGTAAAGTAAGACTGGTAGAAAACTTTGGTGGAAATGATGACAGCTTTGTTAGCGACAAACTGCCTTAGTATTCGGATTCGAGAAGAGAGTCCATGTAATTTCCTTTTACTATCCGGAATATATAAGATCACTTTGGAGCTTATAGTAACACCTGAGTACTTGGCTGAATTAACTCTGGAACCGGGGACAGAGTTGATGACTGGTTGTTTTTCTTGGGATAAGGCGATCGAGACATTGTGAATATACATTGGAAACATTTGAAGTGGTTTTACGTAGGTCAGAAAGTGTCTAGAAGTTTTGTATATGAAAAACGTATTCAGGAAAAGAGGCAAAATCGGGTTGACTGGGGATGGACTGACAAAGCACCTTATCATTGGCTTAATTAAAAAGTGGTGCAGGACGAGCCGCGGATAAGTCACTAATATACGCAATGAAAAGGTAGGGGAAAGAAAAGCACCCTGAAGAACACCAGAGTCGTTCATTAAGGGACCCGACAAAATGTTACCAACCTTGGTACTCTGGGTTCTGTTGCAAATCTAGTCTTTTAACCACGAAAGCAGAGAAGTCGGATAGCCAAAATACTCCAGCTCTTGGAGAAGGACGAAACAAAAAACCGAGTCTAAAGCTGAGGAATATTAGAAAAACAACTTTGAACAGCGAAGGGTTTTTTTTTCACTTTTTCCTAATTGTTACTTAATTTTACTTTATTTTTATGCGGCTAGCTTGTGCGAGAGGATTAGCCGGCTTCATGCATGCCCCAAATGGCAACAGCCCATAAGCGGCGATCGGATGCGAGACCTGAACAAAGAGAGATCCAGTTCTGCTTCCATTTGCGAACGCCGTGAACAGCCCAGGGTCCTAATGCCTCAACTTCCGATGTGACAATACTGACCCATGTTTTCAGCTGTCCCCCGAGGCGATAGCGACATCCTGAAAGTGAAACAGGAGTGAGGCACTGTTTTGAGATCTCTGTGTCTGGACGTAGTGGGACATGTCCAAACCACTACAATCGTCGGGTTTGAAGGAATGCTGACAGCTTTTCGATGTCAAAGCACCTTTGTCTTATTGTCTCGTTTGAAACCTTTTCGTGCCAAGCCACTTTCAGTATCCGTCGCAGACACCAGTGGTCAAACATTCGAGCTTTCTGATATCCTCGATGCGTAGTGGCCACATCTCACAGTCTTTGGTCAGTATTGGACGGATAGTTACCATGAAGACGTGGACTTTAGTCCAGAGGCTGATTTCGTTTCGCGCCTAGAGTACATTGCGAAGTTGAAGAAACGCTGTCCTGGCCTTGTCAATGCGTAATCTGACTTCATCTTTGGCTTGACCTTTCGGAAGAATCTTGGAGCCTAGATATTTGAACGCCGGGATGTCCTCAGTTTGTTCGCCGTTCAAGTATATCGGGAGAATGGACTATGTGGTGCATGTCGAAAGTATCTTGGTCTTCGACGTATTGGTCTCTAGTCCCATGGATTCTGCAAACGTTCTACACGACTGAGAACCAGCTGCAATGCAGTTGGGCTCTTTCCTAGGATTACGATGTCGTCTGCAATTTCTAGATCAGCGAGGAAAACATCGGTGCCCAGCTGAATACCAGGGTAATCGGTGAGCGCCTGACGCATTATCCAATCGATGGTGTACCTGAAAAGCACTGGCGACAGAGGACAGCCTTGCCTAACACCGAAGTTGAAGGAAAAGTCGCTGGACTCCTCTCCGTAGATGCGTATTCTCGTGCGGGTATTGGCGTAGCACGACCTCATGAGACTGAGAAGCTTCTGGGGCATTGCATCCACTTATAGTGTAGTCCGTAACGATTCTCTGTCAACTGAGTCAAAGGCAGCCCGAAAATCAATAAAACAAGCTACAGTTGGTTGCTGAAACTTGTACCGATGTTCTAATATTCGGTGGAGGGGGAATATTCGGTCCACATATTCTCTGCCACGGCGGAAATCTCCTTGATTGGAGAGTGTGCTCGCGTCCCGCACCCCTGAGAAGCGGCTCAACAAAAGCACAGCAAATATTTTGGCAATCATGTCAATTAAACTGATGCTACGATAGTTTGCGCGCACGGTCCTGCCACCTTTCTTTGGAAGAGGAAGTTGAACTGAGGTCCTCCAGTCCACTGGGAATTGTTTTTTTTTAATTTTAGCAAAACAGAGTGTGCAGTGGCTCGAGTAGCGTCGATAGACATGGTTTATATATATATATCTGGTGCGAAGCCATCTTCTCCAGGAGATTGCCGGTTCTTCAGCTTGTTTATTACGTCGCTGATTTCATCTCGGCTTGGTGGGTTGTCATTACCGTCATAGCCCTTGCTCTGGATTGCTGGGATTCGGTTCACGGAGAGTGTCGCGGGACGGTTCAGTAGATAATCGAAGTGTTCGACCCATCACTGCATCAGTTTAGCCTGTTTAGGAATAAGCAGCTCACCAGCCTCGCGAAGGAGGAGTTCTGTTGACTGTCGCTTACCGGATGCAGTGCGGATTAGACGGAAGAGCTTAGAAAAGTCTCTGTAGTTAGCCGCAGTCTCCATGGTTTCTGTAATTTCGATCCAGTAGTTGTTTCGGCCGCTTTTGGCTGAACGGGTGGCTTTTTGTCGGATATCACGGAAGTCTGGGTGACCATTTAGGCGGGCATCTCTAGTCTCTTCGGTTAATTGGAGAGTCGCCCCCAAGATACAGTCTCTCTATCGTCGTCGTGTGAAGCCCAGTTCATCTAAAGCGGATTGTTGGATCGATGCTTCAAGTGAAGTCCACTGATTCTCCACGTGTATTTCCTCTCCACCTGTGAACGCGTTAGCTCCATGGGATGCAATAGCATCTCAGACCGCTTGGCGCTTTCTCGGTGATCCCAACTCCGCTCTGTTAATCCTTTTCGGGGCACTGATTTGCGGTGATTGGCTAGGTGAGTCTTGAGGCGTGCATGGATGAGGGTGTGGTCGGTGCCATTTTTGGTACCAGTCTCCTCGCCTCAGTAGAATAGAAAATCTCCAACCGAAGATGACCAGCGTGATCGTATGAGAATGTAGCCGACCTGATCCGCTGTGTGGCCTTCATTGGGGTATCACGTTAGCAAGTGCTTCTTGGGATGCTGGAAGTGGGTGTTGGCCACGGTGAGGCTGTTGAAGTCTACAAAGTTGAGGAGACGCTCGCCATTGCTGCACTGCTGTCCGATACCATATTTCTCCTAAATGTGTCTAGTTGCTTAGGTGGAGAGATCAGTGCGGGCTTTCCGGCCCGCCACAACCAGGAGAACGTCACTTTCCGGGACAATATTTACCACCCCTTGTATCCAATCGTAAAACTTGTCCTTTGCCGCTTCTTCAGCTGCAACTGTCGGGGCATAGACCGCAACAATCGATACTCTCAAGGGTGAGGTGCGAAAGCGAGCTAAGGCGATCCGAGGTGTATCGGGTTCCATGGAAGCAGTGTTTTGTTAGCCTTGTTGCTGATAGCTATCGCGATACCTTGGAGACCACAGCTGTCCATGGGTCCACTGTGATATAGGTGGTAACTGTCGTCTACTCCGAGTGCGGGTGCGCCGGGCGCCAAAATTCGGCAGCCGAACTTCGGAGAGACATGGGATTTTGATGCGGTAGTCATGTAGCGTTCGCGCAGTGATGGCTTAGCTTCCGATGTCCAGCAGTGTTCTCACATTACAGCAAGGGATTTGGATATGATTTCTCGTCTTGAGATCCCCAACTAGCATATTTGTCACCCGGGCAGCAGGGAGAACACGAGGTGCGTCGCTTATCGGGGACGCCATAGCACGAGCGATGTGTGTGAGGGAACTTGTCTTGAGGAGTATTGGGAATTTGGTACGAAGTGGCTTCCCCAGCTTCACTCGGCTTTTTGTTCGAGGTAGCAACTCTAGCCCGTGAACAGCCAAGTGCTACCTGTAGGACAACCGGAAGTTTTGTGTTGGGTGCGATTCGTACACCTTCTGGATGGTGGTCTACCAATCCGGGATCCCCAACGCGTCAAAGTGATTTTAGTGCATGGTTGCCGCTGTCTGTCTAGGAGCTCGTTCACCATTCGGTAGAGATCAACCCCGTTTGTTGGACGGACTTCCTTGGTAGTCGTTGGATTCAACAGTTCTCATCCTCCTATGCAGGAATATCCATCTTTTCATGCTGGGCGCCGTCTCACCAAGGTTTTTAGAACTCGATTACCCTCAGCCTGGTTTGGTCCGCCTGTCGAGCGGTTTGCTGGGGTGTGGCGGTTGACGCATGCCTCAGCTTTGTGGAGCCACAGGTGATAGCTGGACAGGTGATGGAGGCTAAACAGATGGAAGATGTTCAAGGGGCATGACAGTTTACCAACTCAGAGGCGCTACTCCTCTCAAATGCCCCGTACAGGATTGCAGTCTCGTCATTGAGAAATTCGCAAGTAAACAAACTCCAGGGCCTAAGACGGAACACAAACTCACTTTGCTACCTGTAATATAGGCAAATTATCACACAATAACAATAACGCGCCGCAAATTGTGGGCAAACCGACTGTAGAATCAGGACAATCAAAAAGGTTTCAAAACGCCCAGGCTGCAATAGACTGGAAACGCTCGAGGCGGTGATGAAGAAGCGATTCGAGTGGTGTATAAAGAAATCCCTATTTATAGGAAGCATTTTGACCAATCAGCCTTCAAAAGAGAAGCAATTGTCCGAGGGAACAAACACACACGGGCGCGGTGAGGAACAAACGAAAAAGCTATGGCTATGAGAAAATATCATTGACCGTAACAGCATGACCAAAGTTCAATTATTCACACAGATAAGGTAGAGAGTGAGAGTGAAAAAACAGAAGGATAATTACGTCCAAATGTCTGGGGCCTTGTCAAGTAACCCATGCAACTATGACGTAATAACAGAACGGGTCGAGGTACCAGTGGGTCAGTGGACATAGATACCAAACCGGGAGAGAAACGTTATGCAAGCGACAAAATGGATTTAGAATCAGAGTTCAATACGAACAGATAAGGCCAGAAATTAGACTCATGAAAATTAAGGTCAATCAACACTTGTCATGGGAACAAGGGTAAAAATTGACGTAATGCAATTAAACAAACAAATTACCACGAGGGCGTGGAAATAAGGGGGTGGTGATCGACTTTGAAATTAGCGGCATGTTTGGTAAATACAAGTGAGAAATTGCGGTGGATAGCATGGGATCTGGACCAATCCAGTTTGATGGAGTTTCATGATATGGCGAGCTGAATTTCCATGTCCATTTGGAATTATTCTTTTCATGTATCTTGCTCTTACATAGTGAACATATCTTACGTATATATTACGAAAAGCAAGGTTGGAAGTCACAGAGCATTTATTCGCTCTCGAATGTTTTTCTGATGAGATCATGGGCTTTTCAAACTGTTCAGATTTACCAATTCACCCTGTGTGGCAAAGGAACTGGGTGCGTTCACAAAGCTGTGCTCACGACATGCAACTGCTGTGAAACACGTACGATTCCTGGAAAATATATTAGAAAAAATTAATAACCTAAACGCTTCTGTAAAAAGGTACGCTGTAATAGGATTTACCCCAACAGTAAATGTGAGGGCATGTGTTAACCTAGCGTTGGCGGACAGCCCAGTCACGTCGGCAGTCAGCACTGGTGCGGTACTAAGCCCAAGGCTTGAGATAACGGAATCTCGAGTGGCAAGACAGCCGATCGCTGGAGCAGATCGATAGATTAGAGGTGAGTCTTGTCGGCGTTGTTTAGGCCTCAAGGCGAAGCCGGCCACACCAGTCGAACCAATGAGCTGTGTGCAACGTGTGGGTAGATGTGATAACAACCCAAGTATTGAGAATAAACAACGTGGCGAACAAGCTCGTTTTCAGTTATTCGTACTCATACCAATACATAACAATATATATGACTCAAAATAAGAACGGACAATGGCAATCCAAATCTGTCTCTGCACGTGCGTGTGTGCATGTGAAATTGATCACAGTGTGGAATGTTCAAGTGGTTGCACATGTGTTCGGGACCATGACGTGGGCCACGGAAGCTTAAGTGCTTGCACAAATTGTTTCTGAGCGCACAGGGGAGGATTGTAGAGACGAATGCTCACGGCTTCGGCTGTGGCTAATTCTCAATAGGTCGGATTATATAGAGAAGATGAAGGTGATAGTGAGTGATGGCTCCAAGTTCACGAAGACCCCATCTGAGAAGGATAAGACGTCTCAGATAGAAAAATCGATTTCAACGAGAATAAGATCCTTGAAGCAGAAAGGAATAATCGACGCGATGACCTTCGAAAGGATACGACCGACAGGAACGGTAATTCCCAGATTGTACGGTCTACCTAAGGTACACAAAGAAGGCGTCCCATTGAGACCGATTCTGGATATGTGTAACTCTCCATATCACGCAGCAGCAAAGTGGTTGACGGGCTTATTGGAACCAGTAAGAGCCGCAATTTCTAGGCACAGTCTACAAGACACCTTCCATTTTGTAGAAACTGTGAAGAACCTGGATCTAGAAGGAAAGCGGATGATATCACTGGATGTTACTTCACTGTTCACAAATGTCCCGATCAGTGAAACAATCAATTATCTGTGCGATTACATCCAGAGCAACGGAATCGATTTGGGTATCCCGTTGGATGAACTGAAACAGTTACTCTATGTCTGCACACATAATATCCAGTTTCAGTTCAATGGTGAAATCTATCGTCAGAAGGACGGAGTTGCAATGGGATCACCTTTGGGGCCCTTATTTGCCGATATTTTCATGGCAAAACTTGAAAATAATCAACTTGAACCCATAATCCAAGATTTTACCTTGTACAAACGATACGTAGACGACGTCATATGTGTGCTAGATACCAATCTGGACACAAATATGCTTCTTAACAATTTTAATGCTGCCCATCCCAATGTTCAATTTACTTTGGAAGAAGAAAAGGACAATAGTCTATCGTATTTAGACGTTTGCATAAGCCGTCGGAATGATTTTTCCGTCCAGTTATCAGTGCACAGAAAAGCTACATGGAACGGACAATACATCCATTTTCACAGCTTTGTGCCCCTCAAAATGAAGAGGAATCTAATACGTTGCTTAGTTAACAGAGCAAGAAAAATCTGCTCCGAAGACACAATAATAAATGAACTCGTTTTTCTGCGGAGTGTTTTCTTAAATAACGGCTATCCTGAACGGTTTATTGACAAGACGATGCAAGAAAATGAAGGGAAATCAAAGGAGATAGGAGCCGCCAAGAAGATACTATATGCGCGTTTACCGTTCAAAGGCGACACGGAAGCCGAAATTATTCAACGAAGATTATCGGGAGTTATCAACAAAACATTCTACGCTGCACAGTTGCAAATCCTGTTCATTTCCAAACCGATAGTGTGTTTTCGATTGAAGGACATAGTGCCGAATTCTGCAACCTCGTTTTGTGTGTATTCCTTCACCTGTTCCTGTGGAACTAGGTACATTGGTCGCACGACTCGGCGCTTATCCGAACGCGTTCGCGAACACCACCCGGCCTGGCTGAACACTGGAGCAATTAAGACAATTACGAGTGCTGTGTGTTCACACCTTGTTGAGTCAAACCATTCCGTAGAGGTGATAAACACTTTTCGCACAATTTACAAAGTCCGGGGCAAGCAATCAAGACTTGTCAAGTGTCGCATCTTAGCTACAGCCGAAGCCGTGAGCATTCGTCTCTACAATCCTCCCCTGTGCGCTCAGAAACAATTTGTGCAAGCACTTAAGCTTCCGTGGCCCACGTCATGGTCCCGAACACATGTGCAACCACTTGAACATTCCACACTGTGATCAATTTCACATGCACACACGCACGTGCAGAGACAGATTTGGATTGCCATTGTCCGTTCTTATTTTGAGTCATATATATTGTTATGTATTGGTATGAGTACGAATAACTGAAAACGAGCTTGTTCGCCACGTTGTTTATTCTCAATGTGTTCTGTGGGATTTTTCAGACAACCCAAGTATTCTTTGTTTTTCGCTAATAAAACAAGATGATTCTGAGGCATAGCTGAGTTCTCGCTAGTTAGTGGGATGGTTCGAAATGGTAAGACCTTCCGACAACGTGTATTAAATGATTGCGAATCAGTGAAGTCCAGATTAGCAGATTTTGAACTCAGCGTATCATAATGGCATGATCATGTGTACAATGGACCAGAGATGAGAAATTCCGAGTTTGATGAATTATTAAACCGATTCTGTGCGTGACGCGTCCAAATTACTCGTAATTGATTAGTGGTATTATTCCTCTAAAACCACAAGTCACCTTCACGAGCAACCCAGATGAGCTTGTACGCAATTACTCCAGTATGACTATTAGTTCCATACTGATGGGGTTCCTTTCTTTGAGATGGAAGTTCTGCTGCCCGGTCAGATTATATATATATATATATATATATATATATATATATATATATATATATATATATATATATATATATAATGTTCCCTACCGGCTTGATTTCAAACTGTGCCAAACAGAACATAGTACAATCGAGGAGGAAGTGGTAAATAGTTCGAGTCCATGATTTGTTTGTGGGCGCAATACTGCCAGGTTGCCCAAGCCAAAGCAGGTGATTTTCTTAGGGATCCACAACCGGAGCCTTTCGCTATCCAAAGCTTAACTCACAAGGCAGCGGAACGAAACGTGGGGTCCGTAACCCACTGGGGCCAGTAACTGATTGCTCGGTTCATACTCCCTTCGGATGAGGCCAAACATCCTGGGTGCCCAGTGCATCTCTCCGCTACAGATGCCGGTGAGCATGGTGCATACCGTTGTACGCCTCACACGCCATCCATGGTTGGTTTGGATTCAGGGTTTAACCGTTTCCCCTAGACCGACTATTATTCAGCCGGGCATTCGCTTTCGTCCTCTCACTTCATTGGGAACATCGCCAAGAGAAGGCAGTGAGTAAAACTTCCTCAGCAGAGGCTGTGTTAGATACACGGTCACTTGGGAGCACTTCCCGAGGATGAGTAGCCATCTCGGAGTCTGAGACACTCACCCCCACCATAGTGAGACATTTGGAGACTGCCCGGTCAGAAGAGACGATAGACTCCGTTTAGAGGTACAATTTGCTAATTTATTGAATCAAGTAAGGACGTAACACCTAGAAGGGACATCGACTTAGAGTGATTCAAAAGTGTGCTTGTGGCGATCTGCTGAATCTATTGTAGCGTCGGATACAAAGTCGTGTACTGATCACCAATCAACATCTGGATGCGTTGAAGGAGCTGCGTGAGAACAATTACGTAGTATTGCTAAGATCAGATAAAGTTTTCGCTGTTGTCCCTGCGAACAAACAAGAATACATGGAAATACTCACCAGATTGATGAAAGATCAAACCAAATTTTCTTTTTTGACACAAAGGAAATGGTGAGAACAAAAATGCAGACAGTTAAATAGCTGGATTCCGAAGAAGAGTGAGAGACCAGGGCGGTATAAGCAATGCTAAATACAAAAGACTAAAACCGGATGGACCGACCGTTCCACATCTTCACAGCCTTTCGAAGATCCACGAAGATGATATTCTAATCCGACCACTTTCAAGGATGACGAATTCCCCGTACCAAGCCCGAGGGCTGGTAGAAATCTCGGAACCCCTTTCACATAAAACTCACCCAGTATTGTGTTGCGGGGATGGTCTTCAACTTGTGTAGATCATACAGAGAGTAATCCTACACAAGAAAAATATGATGTAACTTGATGTAGTGTTGTTATTTACAAATGTGCCCTTGCTAGAAAACGTGGACTTTCGATGTGAATAGATTAGAACATCCAGCACACAAATGGGCATCCTGGTAAAATGTTTGAAGAAACGGCTAGTACGTTACACTCTTCATTTTCAGTTTCTCTTTAATGACGGTATCGCCTTGGGTTTCCTGCTAGGTCCCATGCTAGCAGCATTTTTATAGCGAAGTTGAAAAATTGAAAAAGTAACACGAAGTTTGGTTTATTACACTCAGTATAAAGGTGGTACTTATTGTGTATTGGAAGAAGACCGTAGTGTCGGATATTCTAGAAGAATTCAAGCGTGCTCATAGCTGTCACGATTTTATGATGGAAACGGAAGCCGAAAACAGACTAGCTTTTCTCGATATGGTGGTCACCAGACAGGAAAATGGATCCATAGAACAACAAGTCTACATGAAGAAGACGCGGGAATGCCAGCACAGAAACTTTCATAGCTTTGTTCCATTGCGCTTTAAGAGAAACCTAGTCCAATGTCTATCTTTCAGGGCCCATAGCATACGCCCACACGATAATAATCGAAACTCATAAAACAAGTATTGCAAGAGAATGAATATCCAGAGACGCTTATCACGAGGAATATGAAACCAGGTACATCCACAGAGCAATCTGCTTGCGTCCAAAAGAATGACCGGTAGTAGTCGAGCGGTTTAGAGCTTTTCCTCACCACTCCGGAGGTTCGAATCCCCGCCATTCTCAGCTACTCTGGTGGTGGGCCATATTCCAATGTTTCTATCCCGTTACCACACCTGACCAATTGGGACCTTATGTGGTTCTCCACTCTAAAACCCAGGGCCTGGTTACCGGTCTTCCCTAACAGTGTACTGGAATTTTGTAGGTTGCACGGCCAGGTGCTTGTATCAACGCATCAAACAACATCATCCGAAGGGGCTGGGTCACGGGAAAACAGGCTCAACCAGTAGTTATATTCCTAATCACCTAGCCCATAGTGGTAATAAGATCAACCGGACTGACTCATTCCGTGTTGTGTATCGTGATCCTCCAAACCGATCGAAAACAGTTCGAATCCGGTCCCTGGCCACGGCTGAAATGATCGCCATGCCCCCAGTAAGCACGGATCTGTGAGCGGAGCATCCGAAGCGAGAAATGGATACTGGAAACTCAATATCAATGGTCGACTCAGTGTCACCACACATGAGCTGACAAACACCACACCATCTCCCTCACTTCACACACCTATCGTAAAAAAAATTCTCTAACTCAACTAACAGCCAATCAAATGCAGAATAATCACTTATATATTCAAGTACAAGATTAGGAACCACTGAAAACAACTGTTTGCTCAATAACGTTGTTTTTCTTTTGTGACTGAGCAGAGGAGTGGTCGAAAAGGACAACAAAATGATTTCGCAGAACTATTGGGGCTTTTCGAAATGAAATGGCAAACTGAATCAACTGCGTCCAGAGTGCACCTGTTGGGTCTGTTCACGCACTGATAAAGGTCACTGGGAGTAACAGAAGACGGACGCAATTGGCTAAGGATAGCGTGCTCTGTTAACTTAAGTACAGAGGAAGTGATGACTAGAGGACGAAAATGATTCCACAAAATCTTAGAAGTGGAGTGTTTAGTAATCGGCACTACTGTTTCGGAATTCCAGGAGGCAGGAACAGCACCAGTACCAACGGGTTTCTTGAAGAGAGAAGTCATCGTTGCCGTTTGAGGACTTGCTCCAAATATGAGAAGGCTGGGAGATAAACCATCTGAGCCTACAGCGGAAGCCGCGTTTGACGTTCGTAGAAACTGAAAGACTTCTTCCGAAGAAAAGAGTTCAACTTCGGAAGGAACAAAGAGCGTATAGGATGGTATGGTGTCCGTGGATGAATGAATAAATACAGTACTCGGCCTCCGTATCTACGTAAGAGTTGCATGACGGGACCTGCTAAATGCATAGAAGTTTGATTCCGTGTCAAAGAATTTTACTGTTTTCGGCACTCAGAAACTTACTCAACTGTTGTATCTCCTGGCTGATCAAGATGGAGTGATGCCTAACGTGAGCCCGGTGATGTGGCTTGTAGGTTTGTTATTTTTTCCTCCTCAGGAATGTTAGCAACGGATAAGCTATCCAGTCGCAATTAAGATATCCTTTTCCATAGGACAACGCGAGTCGAATGTTGCATTGCGTTGCCATTGTAAACAATCAGGGGTTGAGAGTTTCATTTAAATGAGAACCACGAAGGCACAGAGAAAAGGGATCTTTTAGGAATAGCGATGTTGTTTGGTGATAGCTATCTGGTAGTGACCTTCGTTTGTTTCTACTTGACGAATGAGGCGAGAGAAGAATGTGAGTAAATTCTGGGTCTTACTGTTTCATTCGGTTGTAAAACCAGTCTTCAAAAAGGTGAGGCGTGGTGACTATAATGTCGACAACCTACCAACGATTTCGACCCATCTGTTATTGAACAATAACAATTTCACCATAACTTTCATATGGTGCATCGAATTCTCGATCGACTCCGAACCAATCTCGGTTCTGACACATTAAAGCATGACCACTCGTTGAAACCGGGGCTTTCAGTTGTAGATGGAAGCTTCTAGGACGGTTTTTGATTATTCTATCCAAAACAGCGTTTCTCCTGTTTGGTATAAGACATAGGTCGCTCAAACCAAAAGCCAGTAGATGTAGAAGCATGATTACATTACCCGTCAGCAATAAGTAAGTAGTCAAAAGGTAATAAAATAAAAAACTATAAAAGCGTCAAAAACTGTTTTGTGTATCTCTGGGAACAAAAGGAAGCTATATACAGGTTGCTGATCACGGAGCCTCGAAAGATAGAATTTCAGATGACACTTTATAACGACGCACTCGGAATCATCACAGAGGAAATAGAAGATAACCTTAGATTTGCTAGACCACTTTCAATTGATGCGAGTAACCACATCGCCACCCGCTCTCTTCCTGCAGTCTCCTACCTTGATGAATCGATTAAAATTTCTCAAGGAGAAAAAGCTCGTCTTCAATACATTTATTTAACCAAGATTCGTGGATACCAACTACACGAGTATTCCCATATATTCGAAAGACCAGAATATTAGTTACGAATGACATTTTTTCAAGCAGGGACCGAATATTAGTACTGGCAAATAGTGGGCTTGTTATCTACTAAGATGTTGTGCGACTAAGGGCAGTCTGCTGACCGTTACATTTGCGTTTCTTTGTCCGGCAAAATTATGACTAACCTGTGTGAATTCGACTTGAAGGTGAAGAAAAGGAAAATGATGTGTCTTTAATTATAATATAGGTTTCCTTATAGTAGCAAATTCTAGGTGATATCGACTGATAATGAGAACAGTTCCAAGTTGACAGTGGCTCAGGACACAACAAATTGTAGAGCGGCCAATAGTGGGGAGCGCAGCGTCTTGAACCTTGTACGCAAAACTCCTTAGGTACTTGGACTTAATAGGTCATCTGTGTACCCATGGTAGTTTGTTATAGAGAGCAGCCCATAAAATACCAGAAAAATCATCACAGTTGAATCAAGCAGTGTTATTGTCTGACCGGTATGACATGACACAAAATCACAGTTTACCATCTTCTTCACCCATCATCCCCATACTGAACCGTTTCAACTGAGTTTACCGATTTCAATCCCAGAATGGGTTAAACAACCACAGCGAAAAGTCAGAAAGAAAAAAGTACAGGTGTTTTCGAAATTCCCCGGAAGAAATATTCTCTTCGTAATTGATACTTCTTTCCTGAAGTTGTCGTAGTATATCACAACACAGGTGGAATATGAAATTCCATAGAACTGGATGTCAGTCATGTTAGTTCCACTGTGTTCTAAATGCGACTGAAAATATGGGACCTTGTTCACCATGACAGATTAGTCTGAAGTACATAAGTCCTAAATCAGTTAAATATTCAATATGGCTTATTAGTAAACCGACGAATGTAAGGTTTACCACAGGTGGGTTAGTCACTGAGAAATAAATACAGATCCTACTGAAGGCGTTTCTTTTTTATAAGCTGTTTTCCATGTTTCTGCCTATCAAAAAGAATCAAAAACAAAGTGAACATATATGGAGAAAGCTATGTTGTCTAACAATCCAACAGGTAACTCTCGGTGAATGGTGGCCTCACTGGAGAAAAACTTTTGGTTCATTTAGACGGCCTGATGTGAGTTTCATGGTTGTACGCGAGTGGCCCGTTAACTATCCACTTTATTTTCGCTACGTTGAAAAATTCTGACTGAAAACCGGAAGATTCCGCTAATTTGTTGAAGAGGAAAGAGATGATATATGCGACCTTATGGAACACTTTTTCCTGCGATAAATTTATCTCATATTCTTCTCGTGAATGATAGCATGTTTTTTCTTATTATTTACGTGAAATTTGGTATCATAATAAGAGGTGGTGTGCAAAAGACGAACATGCACGACTTGGATAATGATGTTAGCTGCACTGGAGCAATGATAACAGCCAGTGATCACTTAGTACTTATTCTAAGAGATCTGATAAAATACTCCAATGCACTTTTGCAAAGAAAAATAGAAAATAGTTAGTTGCTTTAGCCTTCAACTGATCAAAACGCATTGTTACACGAACACTGAAGTTGACCAAATGTTGCAATCGCGAAAATATCCGACTTGCACCACGAGTCGTTTTTACTATAGATGTGCTTTGAGTGGACTGTAGTGAAAATTAGGCAGCTCGTGAATATGTCCTCCGTAAAAAGTAATTTCTGAAGAAACTTACTTTATCGGATTTGAGATTGTAAAACTTACCATACCAATTGACATGGATTGAAAAAAACACGAATAATCTCGTCAATGAGACGTCATTAAAGATACCCTGAACAGTGGTAAATGCACCGTGCTAAAAAGACAAAAGTTCCCTTTATATCAGACCGGAAGATATTCTGGGAAATTGCCCTAAAGTAGAATTATGCACCAAGCCATGACTCACACGAGGGTGTACTCCCCATAGACGTTGACAAATCAAAACAATTGCGATCAAATTTCACAGTAGCAAAACCACTGTAAATTCCAGTGATTTAGTTTTCACTGTTTCCTGCTAAAAGTAGCGGTTTGATAAAGGTCAACCATTTATTGCTTGAGTGTAAGGAAGATGGTACTGCAAGTTGCCCCATTAACTGGAGAAAATTTACGAGGGTTCAACCGTGCACTATGGAAATTGATAACTTTGAAAAACCCTGATGTCTAAGGAATTTCGACAATACCTAGAGATGATTAAGGTGTTATCAGACTGCAGTGTTGGAAATAACCCACCCGATCGGCACCAGATACCCTTATGACTAGGACCTTCAGCTAGGGTAGCAATCGAGAATAGGCGTTGGAGTACGGGATCATTCGACGAACCGAAGTTTGCCAAAATTCACACGGATCAATACTGTGGGCTTCAGTTGTCATCCCGGTACCCAAAACTACAACTTGACGAGCAGAATACATGTGCAAGGGTTTCGTTTAACTTTGGCCATCGAGAACGCAAAAGGTGCCACCCCATGTGTGGTACATTGCTTAAGATATAACACTGGAGTAGGTCGGAATAAAAGCACATACAGCGATTTGAGTGGGCATGAGGGAAAGATCTGTTGGGTTAGGGCTAAAGTAAGCAGACATTTTTGTGCGCAAGGCGCTGGTTATTGCAGTGTGAGAATTATCGTGTCCTTGAACACCAGGTGATGCGGTAAGGCATTGCGCAACGTCACTCTGAAAGATTCAAGTGAAGCCAAGTATCTCCTTTGCGTACGCCACCGGGTGAATATTCGGTAAAAGATGGTCATACTCTCGACATTTATAACGCAGAGTTTACGAATTAATACACTGAAACAACGTGACATAGGAATCGTCCTGGGGATCTAAGAAAATAAACAGTTTACGTTCAGCGTGGAAGTGTGCTGTTTCACAACAAACGAATGAGGTAAGGGACAACAGATAACCGGATATTCAGAACGATTATTCGAGCGGATGATGCTAATTACCAGAGAAAATACAAGAAAGATGGTAGCTGAGATGAAACCAGTATACATCTCTCTGCCACTTAAATGCGACACATTGGCACAGATCGTGCACAAGAGATGGACAAATGTCGTCAACAGGACACTCCTTGCTGTCTGACTGTGTTTTGTTCACCCCTAGGCCAGGTGTGTTTGCGGTTAAAGCACAATGCGCCTGATTCTGCAACCTCATTCTTGTGCATTCTTTCACTACCTCCTGCGGAAGAACGTGCGTCGGACACTCGACCGAGTGCCTGTCTGAGCACACACGTGCACACTGCCCAGTTGGATTGACGAGTGGAGCTTTTAAGCCAATCATAAGCGCAATCGTTCCGCATCCAGCTGAAACTAAGCACAGTTAATTTAACCGAAGCTTTTTTCTCTCTGCAAAATGTCTGATGTCGGCTGTTCTGATTGGTGAGTAGTCGAATCTAGGCCCCAGTGAAAGCGGTCGGGATTCGCCTCCACAACACCTCCTTGTGCGCTCAGAAGCAGTTTTTGCATGCACTCACTTCACCCTGGCCAAATCATCACCTAACGGCAGGTCCTAGACCGTTCGAAAGCTTACACGCTGAGCATGAGATAATCCGGGCCACAATAGATGTGAATGCTGATCCTTAAAACTTCTTTCGTCGACTGTATCCCTTATATATCTTCTCTTTTTCTTGATGTATATATATATATATATATATATATATATATATATATATATATAGTGTTATGCAATATAATTCATTATGTAGTATCAACGTTGAACTGACCACTGAAGGTCATGGAATCTATTTCATCCTTGTAAGGAATCATTTTCATTATTGGCACAATTGAGACTCACGTAAAACGAACTTGTTGCCAATCAGTGTTTTCAGATAACTCACTCAATACATGTTATGAATGGTTTATGAGGAGGCATACATTCTAAGGTTTTCTTGGAGTGGATGATAAAAGGTATTCGAAATGACCTCACGGTATCGCTCGAATACTTCGTAATAACGTGATAAAATAATGTCCATCAGATTGCTACGTGGTTCACGACTGACATCAGGTAAGTGCTTAACAGACACTTTTATCATCTTCAAGTCTTTAATTTGTAACCAAGCGATAACTGGAGAGGAATACAACCATTGTTGTAGTATACAAGCATGGGCAAAACAGTCGAATAAAATGGTACAGACAATGCCCTCAGGCAAACACCTCAGTGAGTCAGTCTGACAACATGCCCACACCAAAAAAGGATGATTGTAATCCTAAGGTATTTGACGAACATCTGTAGTGCTCCCGATGTCTAGGGATTGGCGGGATTCCAAAAAGTTCACGTACTTTGTGCTTTAATCGAAATTCAGTTGTTTATGGGAGTTTAGAGTTAGGATATGAGCATTGAAAGAATGATCCAAATCTGAGACAAGATCAGGAATCAAGGGTGACTGGAGCATCAGGAAGGAGTAACCCAACCGCGACATCATGCGCACACTTTACAATAAAAGGGCTACTATTTACTGGTATGGATAAAGAGCAGATAGATACTGAGAGGCGAGAGACGCTGGCCCTGTGGGACACCTTGCTCTGGGACAGAAACAGAAGAATGTTTCTTCAGTATTGCGTAAACTGCTTCTGATTGCAAAAAACAGTCGCATAAAAGACTAAGAGTTCCATGTGTGAAGGGATATCAAGAGATTCTTTTTTACCTACACTTTCAAATGCACGTTTGTGATCTAGAAAGCAGATACGGGTTAGTCTGCTCTGAACCCCCTAGATATAGGTTTATGATAAACTAGGAGACCAATTTCAAATTCTTCCACTTGATATCATAAGATAAAGTCACTCATTTTGAAATCCATGTGACTGTTTGCTCCGAGATATGTTAAGTAAGACAGCCACCCATCATGCCAACGCTACTACAACTGTGAACGAACTACATCATAGCGCCGAAAACAGTAGGAGGAGCCAGAATAGTAGGGTGGTTTTGTATTGTCTGAGACGGACAAAATCGGGCCTTTGTGAGCATGTTTCTATGGGTCATTTCACGGCTGGGCAAAGCTATAACTTGTGTCCTTTTACTGTAACTTCATGTTGTTGTTTGATGAGGTTTCCCGGGTATCTGGTAGCCAGCAAAGTTCGTGTGAACTTTGCTTTATTTTTCAATTCATCGTTGTTTTAGACTTTCGATGTTCAATGGAGTTCAACAGAGTTCGAATCAGCCCATGTTTGTTAGCCACTGGTGTGAAGCTAGGAAATCGTACGTGTATCGTATATATTGAATGCTACGCCCGGGTATCGTAATATCTGAAAAATCCAGGCTGCGGTTGTTGTATTCGTGATTAAAAAAGAACACAGTACGCGTGAAATCCGCTTACAAGCGCATGAGTAAGCACATAACGAAGTAATCGAATCATCTATAGGCAAGCTCAAGCAGTACGTGCGATCGAGTGCAACGAACTAGGGACGCTCAGCGGAAACGAAACAACAAGCACGTGTAACTCACTGTCAATTTCTGTTGGGTTAGGGACAACCGTCCATGTGATGTGCGCTCGTGCGTGCATGACACCAGTCGGTATCGATTGACTGATCAATAAGTTTATCGGCATGGTCATGAGGCAGTCAGTAGGTCGATCAATGGTAGAAACACAACAATGGCATTAACTGCTACTTTCGGATGAAGGTATGAGCATTCATAGGCCATTCAGCTATTTTGTGATACGCAAATTTCTGTGTGTACAGCTGATAGAGCGCATACATGTTCTCGGTGATTTCAAACCGTGCTCTTACAGGCCATATAGGCACACGGTTAACCCTTGGTCAGATTGAAGGCCTCGTGTATAGTGTTACGCAAAAGAGCGGGGTGAGGTGACGTCTTATGGCTCATAAGTGGCTATGAGAGTTCAGCTCGCTTCCTATTCGGCAGCTGATAGCCGGTTATTAGTGATAAAGTGATCATCACAGGGGCTTTCAACGCTTCTGTCCCGGACTGGAATCTTGCTTGCACCACCGGCCACTCCACAGTTGGCAACCTCTAACTGACCGCGACCCCGTCCTGAAATATTGTACCATTATTGCACAATACGATGAAATAAGTAAAGACGGGCCCGTTTTGCGGATTTTCACATGAAATACGGAATCAAATCCTAAATACCTTCAATCCAGCTTACGCCTAATCAATTGCACAAATGACAAGCGTAGAAACACCATTTGCACCCATTGGAAACAATTCTTCGCTCACCGCTTGGGCTGCTTACGATATGGCTCTCAAATGGTGTTCACATTTTTGAATCTTCAGAGTCCCTGTTAGGATTTTCGTGTCCCCACTGGCCTGCGCTGAATCTATTAATATCCATATCCTGAAGAATCAGATAAGTTTTGTCCCGTTGAGCCGACACAATTATGAAAGCCTCCTATGCAGAGACGAGAACCACCAAACCGGAAAACCGACCATACTCAATTTATTTGTAAACCGAAGATCATACAATCGCCTCAATGCTGCCCTTTGTCTGATAGCTTGCATCTTTATCTTGTTGAAATCGAGTGTTTGTTAAAGAATAATTTAAAGTGTATGAGAAATGACTGAAACTAAGAGTTGCGCTTTTGAAGATTTTACCGTTCAACGGAAGGTAAACTGCAATGAGTGTCTACGAACACGTGCCCCACGAACTCCATCTGCGATATATTATTAGAGTACACAGTCGGAGCAGATCAATTTCTCCTACGTACCACCCAAACTGTGAATCGACGTCTCCTAAGGCCCCGATTGCTCGAATTCCATGCAGAACACGAATAACGATAAACTTGCTGAAAGCTGGCTACGGTCAACTCCGTTGTTTTGGGGTCTGATACCACACCTAGGTCATTCAATATGACTCTTCAGTGTCAAGATCGCCAGGCCTCATTAACAGTAAAGTGAGTACTGTTTATACGGCTTCGAAACTTTTCATGGATTTTATGGCCGCTCAGTAAATTAGCAAGACACTTTTCAATAGATCCGATCCTATTACTAGATAACGGAACTTTAGACATCAGCGCCCATATAACCGGCGTAGTCGAACTCGTACTGTTCTGCAACACGATTTGTCCGTGTCTTTCTCTTCTGCTCCCATTTTCCAATCCATATTACACAAGGTGAAAAATCGAACTGTAATGAGCAGGTAAAATAAATCACACCAGGCAGATGGTAGTGGAGTAGAATCAGCGTTTACCATTTCAGAAGTTAGGGGTTTTAAAACCCGCGTTCGCCGGTTACTTCGGTAGCAGAAAGCACACTACTGTCGGTCGGTTTGTTACCATGTCTGTTCTATTGAAACCTTATATGGTTCTTCAATTCTACACCCAGGTTCTGGAATCCCGATCTTGCTCAACAGTGCAGTGGCCCTCTGAATTTATGGGGCATATTCCTTGCACTGCACAGGCACCAATAAGAAGACGACAAAATTATTGACCAATAAATCATCTGCTCGTTTCGCTATTAATAAAGATGGTAAACCACATAAGGAATAGTCACTGGTGGTTCCATATCACCAAACGATTTCTCGATAACGGTGGACAAAAAACAAACCAGTCAGATGCAGTACACACGCCATTAAAGAGTCCTGTGCATAACGGATCTTGAACAATGGCTCAAGCCTCTTAAGCTACAAAAAATACTGCAGGAGCATGTGTTTGTTGCAAAACTGACCATCCTGGACTAGGATAACAACCCAGTGCATCCACTCCTAACACACTGCGTATTGTTGACGTGAGGCGAAACTGGAATACCAGTGATAATGTGTTAAACCCCCACAGTGTTTTAATAGTATCTAACACATACATTATGGAATCTGTAACTGCCAAAGAGGATAAAACGACTGTGAAATAGTATCTCAAGTCTATATGAACATCACCAATGTTCTTCCGTCATAAACTGTATCCATTGGCATAATAACTGCGGTCCCTGTGTAAATTAACTTGGATCCATAGACCGAATCCGATCACTCTCAGGCCACTCTGACTTTCCTAGTCGACACAATGAACACAGAATCGACTGATCCGAAAACCTTCCACGAAACTGTCACACAAAAGGAGATATACAATCCGTCAAGTCTAGTAGAAATGAGAGGTTTTGTCCAACATTTCCCTACAAACAAAACAAAACAATCGGTCTGAGATATATTTGCATGATTTCTTTTTAAGCCTGATCTGTACATGACATTTCTAGGTTGTACAAAACCTGTCGGTGTATGATTAATAGTAGTGAACGACCTCACATGGTTTATTAGTTTCTGCAATGAACCTCGCCAACAAAAACATGAAACGCGCGATGTGCTACCATTAGGTGCTGGTATCGCCCTCCGAAGTGTCTACCGTACTCGACGCTCTCACATACATAGGTTCAATGGAGAGCAAAGGACCAAGGTGTGTCGTATCTGGATCTTCAGTAATGGTCGATGTGGACATCAAATGCGTCTTGGAAAACAGACTGCGCGTAAAGTTGGCTGCTGCGGGCAGCTTCGAAATTTGAGAAAAGTGCAAACGTGACCACACGCGTCGTCGAATGCGAATCGCCTCGGAGACCTCGGGACTGAAGGAAAGTAGATTCGTTAAGCAAATATGATGAATTATCGAGATTCACAGAAATATTCATGTTATCAGTCAAAAATATACACCAATTGCAGATCGACAAACAAGACGTCCTAGCCGAAAACTGGTAGACATTCGGAATAAAGCAGAACTACAATATGATCTTGCTATCAAAAGCTAACAAAACATGGAAAGTAAGAAGTGTTGGAAGAAAACACTTCAAAAACAACAGAAATTACAGTTTCCGTAAATTACTGCAAAAGAAATAAACACCGAGTTTGTGTGACTAAGACAGAACCTGCAGATTTATTTCATCTCTCGGTTTTCAAATGCTTATCGGCTCAAAATGCCTGTAATCAGTGAAGTTGATCTGGTAACAGATAGAACGTCAGACCAACTTCTTATCCAAAGAACAGTCCAGCGTAAAAGTATCAGGCAAGCCAGCACACTTTCTCCCAGCTTCCTTCTGCCGCCATTTCCAAACAATACTGATTGTGATAAACAGTGTGCATCGTCCACAGGGCAGAAAACTGTTGTTAGTAACCTCGGAAGTTATTTATCAAACAGTGCCAACGCTCATTCTACCAGTGAGAACCTCGGAAACAATGCACAGCAATTCTATTCATGTTAGAAATCAGAAGTTCTCATCCAAAGCACACTCCACGCCTCAATCCTACAAACAATACATTGTTTGAGCTGCATTACCAGTCCCGAAATTCAGTTGTTCACATAAAAAACGCATAGACAAAAACTCATACGAACATTCCTACAAAGTATTAGACAGAAACTTGGATTTGAAACTCGTGGAAAACAGCACGCGAATAAACAATTTGAACGACAGAACAGTACCTGTATTTTCCCACAGCAAGTACTGCACGTTTCAATAATTTCCATGGTTCAGTATACAATGCCCAAGAAGGATGATCTAGTACCAAGAATGCAAGTTCTAGGGCATCTAGTGGACGACCTGACACAAGTGAAACGAGAATAAAAAGAAAAATTAGTATAATGTCTATGATTTACATGAAGTAATCTCGACGATATTCAGTATCGCTAGAACTTGAGAACAGAACTAATGCGCCAGAACCGAGGTCGGTTCGGAGTATATCGAGAAATCGATGCGCCAAATGAAATGTGATGGTAACGTTTTTATTGTTCAATAACACAGCTGGGTCGAAATCGTTGGTAGCTTGTCGACGTTTCGGTCACCACAGGTCACCTTTTTCAAGACTGATTTCTGTTTCATTCGCTTGTAAAACCAGTCTTGAAAAAGGTGACGTGTAGTGACCGAAACGTCGACAACCTACCAACGATTTCGACCCAGCTGTGTTATTTAACAATAAAAAATTCATCAGAAATGGGGCTATTGTTTACAAAATAAACAACTCTACTCACGGCAACGCAAAAGTCTCCACAAATCTGTACTGATATATAGTGATTGCCGGTAAACTAGCGCACCACATTCCATCTGATACAATAAAGGAAAATTAGTTTATTCTCCTCCAACCACGCAGTGTAATGATTGTTTATCGTGCCCAAGCAGGGACACAATAAATATTGCTTCGAACAACATCAATTCATTTATTTCAATGTGAGCACCAATCACAAGTTGTGCATTATCAAACACGATTAATGGCATCATATGTGTCTGACTATTATTATCATTATCAGTCATCCATGTCTCATCACACACGCACGCGAATACCATCCATCTCTACAACACGCCTTATCAATTGGCATATTTCTTTCAACCAATTATACAGCTGGTGATCCAAATGATACTGGCCTTTTATCCTGGACACATTTTCTGCTAAAAAGCCATGTCTTATATAGCAACGATCAGCCGAATAACCAATTCCAAAAACCCATATATTCAGGTGCAATATCACACTGGCCAACGATGTAGTCTAACGCTCAATTTTAACCGGCGTCAATGAGGATTGAACCTGCTAGGCCAAGCACATTAGTTAGCCACACATCAAAGCTCTGAAAAAAATCGAAAATTCCTCACCGTGTTTCAAACAGATCACTATTGTAGACATGTGTGGATGCACGGCACGTAGATGTTTCTTTTCTTCCACGAACGACAAACCAGCGCTCGACGATGGCAGTGCCGGTGCAGGTTCCGGAAGTACATGTTTAGAGAACTGAATTCGAAGAGTCAATATCCGTCGGAATGCTTTTGCCGAACCCAGTCGTCTTCGTCCCGGTGAGTTGGATTGCACTGTCTTAGCGTCCACAACAGGTTCGTTGTCAGACAAATTCATGGGTTCCGATTGGTCTGTCACATGCTGCCGTTTGTACCACTCGCACAGGTAGCGTAAAGTGTTTGGATTCTCCGGAACATGTCGTTTGTAGCGGACAAGCAACCTACGAGCTCGTGCTGACTCACCAAAATATTCCAAGATCTACACTTCCGAACGACGGAATCGATGAGCAAGTCAGAATGGACAAACATTTCATATGGAATACTAAGAAGGTAACTTGGTAGATCGCTTTTCCGAAATCCACCTTCCATTGATGGGATAATTTATCAATCGCAGAAATAATGGTTGAATGCACCTATATCGAAAAGTCACAGTACAGTTCCTCACAGAAAGTCTCCATGCCTTAAGAATCACTCACTGTGAAAATCAATACAAAATATATGAGTCAAAACTCATGCCCAAAATACAGGTAGTTTTATTAACGCCAAAAATAGGTAGAAAGTACGATCCCTAATTGATATCATCATACACGCCTTGTCCGAAAACGCCATAGATATGCTGATGAATTACCGGGTTAGACGTTAGCAATACCCAGTACAAGAAACCTAGAATCTTATTCCATACATAATCATCTCCAGTGTGCTCATGTCTGAACCAAACAAAACCTCGTCGAAAGTTATACCAGAAATTTTGCATTTCTTCTCCAAATTCACCGAATGCTTCCATCAGTTCTAGGAAATTTTCTGACCTGAGACAACACAATCAAAGTGTACAAAGATCGTACGTGGGCACGAACTCGTGTGTGGAGGACTACAAACAGTTCAACCATCTCGCTTGCCGAGAAATCAACGGTTACGGAATGTATGCAACATGAAAACAACAATTTTCGCCAACCTGAATAATACCGCCAATGGGATGAACTTAGCGCTGATCTTCAATCAAATAAACCAATCAACCACAGTCACCAGTTGCGTGAATCGGAATGTGTTCAAACACACCGGCGGCATCAAATTCAACGGATTCACATTGCATCTTTAATCGAAAAATCTCCACCTTAAGACAACACAGTGAAACACTCAGTTTCCATTGCAACCAAATACAATTGTTCTATCGAATTTCACGCCCTGCACTTAAATCTCATCGACAGAGAAAACTAAAGGCACTTTACTGACTAATCCAATTATGAATCATGCTAGAGACGTTTCTCGACGAGAATAGAATCAAACATTCACGGCAGGTCATCAAATAATCAATCCAAATATTATCATAGATACTGTTTCCCTGTTACATCTGGTTGTGCTAAAATCTCGATATCGTGGTACGTGAGACTTTCATGAGATCTCGAAAACTCATTCAACCATGCCGGATTCATGGGTAAGGGAAATTCGAAACAAATATCGGATCACGAATAAGTGAATCAGGGCAAAAACTGACCGATACATTATACAAATCCAAAGTGAACTGATGGAAACAAAAATAAACAGGAAGGAAATTTTCTCCCGCACAGCTGCACAACAGAAAAATGAATATGAAGGGGAATCGCCTAAGGAGTGTCTGAATTATTGCACAGATCTCAGAAACAGAAAAATCATTCGCACGCAAAAACTTGCTGCTTACTTCCACTAGGGGACGAATAAATACATCACATAAATATCCACCGGAAATCATGGCTTCCACCTCTTGTAAACGATGAAACGCCTTCTCGGCCAATTCGTCTGCAGCCGCCTGGTCACGATCATGATCATGATCATCGGAAACTGAAATAATAGGAACGAGGAAGAACAATGAGTGCCGATTCGATAGTAGTAAACTGTACGGTGGTGGACGAATGATCAAAAGTGACGCTTATTGGGTCGAGATGGTCAATAGCATGCGAGATCTGAAACAGTAATGGAAAATATGCGCATTCAGAAGATCTAATCGATATCCTCGAGGGATAATGTTCTCCTGAACGGTGAGCTCAGAAGCCCGTATAAATCATCTTCGAGGAAAACATCTATGTAATTATCCACGTCATCGATATGGAGGTTGACCTCCGAGGTGAAACGTTCAAATCCCGCGACCACCGGTCAGTGCCACCTAACTCGACCTACTGGGACTTTATGTGGTTCTCTGTTACTCCAATTTTCAGATTCTGGTAGGCGGCTATCCCTAACAGTGCATGGGACCTTTGAGGTTATGGAGTTTACCGCTGGCACGGCACTCATGCGCACGCATGTAAAAAAAGGCTAACTGCACCATCGTGCGTCGGCAGAGGTTTATCGTTCTTCATGTTGAGCCACACGTTCAGTTGTGTTCTGGGTTCCTTCCCGAAGACCATTTCAAATGGTGTCGTTGAATGGTTCGTTGCGTGATAACTGAGCAATATCTCCGATAGTTCTTGCCGAACACTCCCGTGGTTCTTTACATACTCTTTCATTGTTGTGTTAAATCTTCCTGTTATTTCGTTTGCCTGAGGATGGTAAGGCAGTGTCTAGCATTCACCGCTCCAATATGGGTAATCATGGGAAAACGAGGGATCGCGAAAAAACACCAATCTTGAGAAATTAGGTTCAACGACGTTAAGTAAAGAGAAAACGGGCGCTATCAGGAATTGACAACGCATGCTGTTACGGACCGACACAAATACCGTGTGAACGGACATGTGGATGGGGTCTCATCTACTCATCTAGTTGGTCATCTTTCACACGTCATGTGGTCGAGGGTGTGACGAACGCGGCCCAGTCATTCGAACATACATGGGTCTGATGTGCGGACGATCTTTGTTCTTGCTCTCGCTCTGGGTGATCCGGGAACTTAACAATTGACAACGGCAGCGGATCCACGCAATCAAAATTTGCAAACCATCATGACAGACCAAACGGAGATTTTTATGCAAATGCCAAAGACAAAAATAAACCGATCGATTCACTGACAAAAAAATGAAACAATGTTCATCACTTCAATCAGAAAAAATCGGCTCAGCCAGTGACAACCCCGCCAATGGCATCACAGAATTCAGATATGACGCAGAATCAGGAATGACGTTCGAATCATGGCATACAACATTTAGATATATCACACCGTAGGTTGTGCCACACGGTAGCACACCGGAAACTCGGGGCTACTCATGTGCTAACCTAGCCCCGTTGAACACCGGAGATATGCAAATTATATTTCACCCAAAAAACCAATGGACACTAATTTTGTGTAAACAGTAGGCACCTAACGCAAATGTTCAGTGTCTGTTATTCACTCATTCATACACGTTATGGATGCCTTCTGATCAGCAAAACGCAGTCAGAAGATTTTGTGACATACGCAGGAGAAGTCAATCTAGAGGCTGACAATTTTAGAGTTAAGGAACTTTCAGTGGATTGATTTAAATGTGTACTCTTCGTGAGCGGATTACAGTCACCGTGGAGCACTGAAATTCGCAACCGAAAGTTCTTCAGACTTTTACTTTTAAAAGCAGACTCAGAAATGGCAGTAAAATGAGCTATATTCAGTGTGGTAAATGGACTATAGGTTACACCAAACAACGAAAAATTGGACTCCACAATCATGCCATCCCTACAACCACTAGTCCAAACCTTCTACTGCCTGTTGGCAATGCCGGGGTTAGCATTTTGTAGAAGACTATGGGTGAACTAAGCAATTTTTTCCCCTGTGTGATGAAAAAGGACAAAAACAAACCTGGTGCTATCATTACAAACAGACACATTCTCGATACAATGAAGCATATTCTCAGCCTTTGGTGAGTCGTTCAGTCATTTAGAAGCTCTGCTGTTGATCTTTCTGCATCTATTGAATTCCCCACTGACTTCCTTATTATGTTGCGTGTAGGAATAGAAACAATGAATATACAAGATGGACAGGGAGTGGACCTATAGGGACGGGAAACGAAGGAATGCCCAAGTAGCCAACAGACGGAATACACAAGCTAACTGTACGAACGCACATTGATCAATCACTCTGATTCTACACAAAGTGATCGTCACGGTTCGCTGCTATATCCTTCAGTGTCTCCAGCCAACTGGTTGACGGATCCTTTGGACCCCAACCACGAAAACGTGAGGCAACTACTTTCCCTAAGTTCAATGTACATTTTTTCATTCCTCGCTGCCACGTCATCTGCTGACCTCCATTTGGCTTCGTCTACTCCCCAGGTGGAACGAAAAACAGGGCCCGGCACAGCAGAGGTGTGTTTGCCATAGGCAACACGTGTCCCAACCAACGAAGCCTACTAAGCTGAATACGCTGTGATAGAACATTATCTGAACTAGCACTGACTACTCGACTACTGACCTGAGCATTGCTTACTCTGTCATTCCACCCAATCTCAGCAACATTAAGCAAACACCGATGGTCAAAAACCTGGAGACGACGAATATTCTCCGAACGCAGACACCAAGTCTCGCAACTATACAACCAAACTGAACGCACCGCTGCACACTACACACGACCCTTCAACTTTAATGAAATATCAGGTCGGCGCCACAAGTGCTTCAGTCCAGCGTACGCCGCTCGAGCCTTGGATATACACGTGCTCAACTCTACTACTGTGCTCCCATCCGTCGTCACGCTGCTGCCGGGGTAAGCGAAGCGGTCGACAATTGCCAGCACCTCCCCATTGAGCATCAAGCTAGGAACCGTTGACGTCCAGTCTTGCAACACCATTTTGCACTTTGAAAGTTCAAAGCACATGCCGAATAGAGCCATAGCTCTTACGAGTCTATCTAGTGCGCGCTGAGCATGTTCCGTGCATCTGAATAAGGACACAAGATCGTCCGCGTAATCTAAGCCACATAGCTCCTTACTATTTCCTGGTTCGACGTCCACATCCTGAAGGTTTTACAAGGCATTCTCCATTATCTTGTCCATGATGACATTAAACAGGGATGGAGACATGGGACATCCTTTTCGAACACTACCGGTCGTTTTGAATGAACTGGATAGTTCGCTGTAAACCCTAACGCGGACAGAAGTATGAGAGTACAATGATCTTAGTAGATTCACGAACTTCTGTGGTATACCTTTTCGGTGAAGATCACTGAACAGCGCTGTTCGGTCAACTGAATTGAAGCTGCCTTTCAAATTGAGGAAAACTATTACTGTCGGTCGACGGTGCATGTGACGCGTCTCAAGTAATTGATGAATAAAAAATCTGGTCGATACATTCTCGACATGGGCGGAATCCGGTCTGTTATCCGTGGGCGTTCCCCTCGCGAGCCGGTGTCAGACGGCACAGCAAAATCGAGGCTAAAACCTTGTTGACTATCGGAATTTGGAGAACACAGTACGGCGAACAAGCTCGTTTTCAGTGATTCATAATCATGCCATTACATCACAATATATTACGACAAGTCAAAGGGTTGAACCAATTATATAAGCGGGGGTGGGAGAGGGGGAAGTAAACAACTGTAATCCGGGTTTAAATCAAAACCGGATGTGTATTGTTTTTCTGATGTTTTCAGTTTTCATCTGGTCTATGCCCTGTTGTAGGGTGGAGGGAGGGCCAAAGCAGCTAAAGGGCACATACAAATTGTTTTTGAGCACATGGAGGGGGGTTGTGGAGACGAACGCTGACGGCCTCAAATGTGGCTGGTATGCGACACTTTGCCGGTCTTGATTGCCGACCCCGAACCTTATACAGCGAACGGAAGGCCTCAGTCACGTTTACTGCGTGATCGGTCTGGGCAAGGTGTGAAACGACAGCGCTAGTGAGTGACTTAACTGCTCCAGTGTTCAACTATACAGGGTGATGCTCGCGTACGCTTTTAGACAAACGCCTGGTCCTGCAGCCGATATACGTTGTCCCACATAAACAAGTGAATGAATAAACACAAAATGAGGCTGCAGAATCAGGCACTTTTTCTTTCAATCGCAAAAGCACTACCGGCCGGGTTTCGAACAAAACCCGGAGCTCAGCTGCGTAGAACGTTTTGCTGATTAAACCTGACAACCTCCTCTGCACAATCTCTGCCAACGTATCACTCTTGAATGGCAGAGATGTATATCGGCTTTCTTTCCACCCCAAACTTCCTTGGGGTTTCCACTTCAACTCGCATTATCTTCTTAACTAGCCGGTCCGGGTAGCCGTTTTGGATGAAGGTTCTTCGCACCGTTTGCAATTCTTCTTCAACGGTGTCCTCCGAACATATTCTTCTTGCCCTGTTTGTGAGGCATCGAATTAGGTTCTTTTTAATCTTCAGAGGCACAAAGCTGTGGAAGTGAATGTATTGCCCATTCTACGTTGCCTTCCTCGGTACCGACCGGCTGAGTGAGCCGTCTTCACGGCGACTCATCCCAACGTCAAGGAAGGCGATTGTTTTGTCTGACTTTGTTTCTATTGTGAAATGTAAGTTTGTATGAGCTGAGTTAAAGCTGTCTAACAGTTGGCTTATGTGGTCTGATGAATTGATAACACAGAAAATGTCATCTACGTAGCGTCTGTATACAACACAGTTTCGGATTGTAGATTCAAGTGGGCCATTTTCTAACTTTGCCATTAAGACATCTGCAAGTAGTGGTCCGAGTGAAGAGCCTATTGCTACCCCATCCTTTTGCCGATAGATCTGGTTGTTAAATTTAAACTGAATGTTGTATGTGCAGAAAAACAGTAAGTGTTTCAGATCTTCTAGGGGTATGCCTGTCTCAATTGTCTTTCCTTCAATATAGTCACAGGTAATCGATGGTTTCACCTATTGGGACGCTGGTAAAAAGCGAACTGACGTCTAATGAAAGCATTCGACATTCTTTCACGTTTGGGTCTTTCACGCAGTTTACGCATTCAAATGCGTCTTTGAGGCTGTACTTTGACATTGCCTGTCTTACCGGTTCCAGCAATCTTGCCAACCATTTAGCCACCGCACGGTATGGTGAATCACATTTGTCGAGGATAGGTCTTAAGGGGACTCCGCTCCTGTGTGTTTTTAGTAACCCGTACAATCTGGGAATAGTTGTTCCCGTAGGGCGTATCCGTTCAAAAGTGGCTGAGTCTATCATATCTTTTTGTTTCAAACGTCGAAGCAAGTTGGATAGTAACTTCTCTACTTGTTGTGTCTGATCTTTTTCTGTGACCATTTTCGAGAATTTAGATGTATCACTCAAAACGGTATCCATTTTCTCAACATAGTCTGACCTGTTGAGAAGCACTATACCTGCTCCCCTGTCCGGCTTCGATATGATGACGGCGCTATTCTTTTTCAGTTCCCTTAATCGTTGCATATGAACTGTCCTCAGTAATCCTCTCGGTGACGGCTTAGCTGTATGATATTGATAACATGTATTCACTAATGTGGATCAAGGTGGTGAGTGATTTTATCAAAGCATCACTACCCATTCTGAAAGAACTGGAGGAAGTTCGTCAGGGCCGGATGCTTTCCCTCGCTTTAGTAATCGAACGCATGACTCCAATTCCACTTCCGATGGGGACTCAAATGATACTCCTCAAGAAATCGCAGTTGTTGACACAAGAGTAACTACACTGGCGCGCGGCCAGCTAAGCTGATCCTTGAAGCATTCGGCCCAACGGTCCCCCCTTTGCTCTTTGCCATGAACAGGCTCTCCATTTCTATCGTATATCGTCTTATTGACCGGAGTTCGCCATCCACCGATATCGCGAATAAGTCTCAACAGTCTCTGACTGTTACCTGAGGCAGCTGCTACTTCCATTTCTGCTACCTTCATCCACCAATTTTCGCGATCCTTCTTGAGGCTTTTCATAACTTGCTTCTGAAGGTTTCTCCGTATCTTATTCGTCTCCCTACAGTTTGAGAGCTGACGCTTTTGCTCAGCTAGACTGATCGACTCTTGAAAAATCCAGTGTCTTTGATGGACATCGTATCTAGGACCACAGGCGAAACCTGCTACAACGTGCATCGCTTGCTGGATTTAGACCCAATGCTCATAACTGTTCGCCTTAGATCCTAGATCATGTACTAACTTCTGTTTATAACGGGTGCGAACTTCTGGATCACAC
Source organism: Fasciola hepatica (assembly GCA_948099385.1). Classification (NCBI taxonomy): domain Eukaryota; kingdom Metazoa; phylum Platyhelminthes; class Trematoda; order Plagiorchiida; family Fasciolidae; genus Fasciola; species Fasciola hepatica. The sequence continues at coordinate 3,020,671 of CANUEZ040000108.1, forward strand.
GAACGTTGCACGGCTAACCAGGTTTGCGATTTGCATCCATGACCATTGAGTTGACGTGATAATAGCATTAAAACTAATACATGGTCCAACTCTACGTACGTGGGCCGGTAGGATCTACAGCTCTGGACAGAACTGCGTCCTCGGTAGCTTACAGCGATATGATCGATCTGGCTTAGAATGCGTGTAGTGTTAGAGCACCATGTCGCTGTGCGATGTGAGCTATGTCAGAAATTTGTACTAGACAGGAATAACCGATTATCTGCACAAAACTGGAGAAGCCTATCCCCGTTATCTGTACGCTCAGCAGGTAAAGCACAACGCCCGCCTAAACAGGCTTCTGACACACTGAATTTGCCAACTTGTGCATTGAAGTCACCAGCTAGCACTGCAATGTCGGAACCTTTACTGCTGCGAACGAGGGTGGCGAGGGCATCATAGAACTCATCTTTCCGCATGTCAGAACTGCGGTTTCTTGAGGCGTGTGCCGAGAACACAAACAGAATGCGCTTACCACAGCTATCCTTTTGAACACCAACCGACCCCTGGAGTCTCACAGCACATAAACGACTGTTAACAGGGATCCAGTCTAAAAGGGCAGCCTCAGCCTTGTTAGTCAGGACTATCCCCACACCACGTTGACCCACAGCTCTAGCTACTTCGTCTCCTGAAGTGTGCAGGAAATACCTCGATGAGATACCAGGAGCAATTAGTTGAATCAGACTGCTCGAATCCTGGTAACGCGTTTAATTAACGCAGCAGACATCAACGGCCAGACACGCCTGCTGACCAGCCTGCATAAGAGTACGCACGGTAAAGGGACCGAGATTCACAGGCCGATGAAACTTAAGACAATGTGAGTTACAAGACAGGAGATTACTCACGACACTGCTCGACAATGAACCGATGCGAGTACCGGGCGTGTCATTAGTGGGAGCATTATGGGTGGATAGAGGAAGCAAAGAGACGGAAGAAAAAGGTTGAATAAAAGAGAGGGAACTCTGAGCAGTAGCTCACTTATCACTACCCACCCAGCTCGAAACAATGGGCAGCGCGGTCCTGCGCCACGACCGATACAGTATGGAATTCTTCGTAGTCGTGCAGTTCATGGAAGATGTTGGACGGGTACTGCTAGGGTGTCCAGCCGCAAAGCAGGAGATCGATTAGGGTCCTCGTCCAAAGCCTTTAGTTCTAACAAGAACCTATCCGCAAGGCAGAGGGATGGCTCAGTGGAAGCCCAATTGCTTGGGTCAGTTATTCTTCCACTGATTTGACCGACTGAGTCATCAGTTCAAATCGACCCCCAAAATGGAGGATCAGGAGACTGGACTTTGTCTGGCCTCTACCCATTGATCTGTCAGGCATCTCTGGCTTAAGGGAGCCATCCTGCTTAGCTCCTTGGGTCATGGAGGCACGCAAGCCATAACACCAGGCCAATGTGCAGTCTCGTCGTGATGGCCATTGTCACCACTGTGACACGTTGCTCGTGGAGGGCATTGGAGAGACCGATTCTCCAATAATTGACAACGCATGCTGTTACGGACCGACACAAATAACGCACGAACGGACATGTTAATTGGGCTTCATCTAATCATCTGGTTAGTCATCTTTCACACGTCATATGGTCGAGTGTGTAACGCACGCGGCCTGGTCATTCAGTCATACAGAGATCTAACCTGCGGACGGTCTTTATTCCTGCCCTCATTCTAGGCTATTCAGGAACTTTACACATAAGCACAATTTCAGTAGAGTTGAAAACCTCATAGCAATAGTTCCCACCAGGATTATGATACAACGAAAGCGTTGCCTGCCTTGTTATGCTCAACCTTCGATCGTATATCATACACTCACTCACACTTCTTGCCAATTGCAATGTAGGTCCTCCTCGGATAAGACCGAGATATCCAACTAAAATAAACAAAAACTGTTTTGAGAGACTTCGTATCAATCAATTTCAGCACCTCATTCCAGACGCGCATTCTAAATCAGAACAAAAAAACAATGGTCTCCATAATTTGAACACTTGAAGCAGGGATCTCAGTTTTCACGATTAGTAGAAGTAGTCACTCGCAACATGATCCCGACCCACCTGCAAGTGAAATGAGAGTTCATTTGACCGATTACGAACAGATTTTCTTCACTAGATACAAAACTGGGTCCGTTGGATGTCAATGGCGTGACCGCGAACAGTTATCCGACATGGCTGCCATCATTTGAAACCGGAATTGGAGCAACCGTTCAGTGAAAACAGTACCGTTTTCATTGCAATAAATGATTGAAAGTTGGTATGATAAACTCTTAGATGCACTTGTCACTCGGAGATCAACATGCCGCTGTACGATCCATGCATCATCGTTCACAATCGGAGCACAGGTTTGAGCACAAGCAACGCAAACAGAACGGATTATGCGACGAATAGCTGAGTCGCCATCGAGATCATTTCGATTGACATTCTCATGAATAAAACAAAATAACAAATTGGCTGACCAACTGCGATCAGATATGTCAGAATTAGGCTAATGTCAATTCAACGAAATCGTTTGTGCGTGTGTTAGTATGCATAAGTCTGTGGACGAATGCTTGAATGACGTAGTCTTGACAATATGAAACCTGTCAAATCACTCACACAGTTTGCATAGGGTTCGAACACGGGACAAAAAGACAAGTCTTCTGAGAGGAACGTCCGAATTTCAGTGAACAGGAAACTGGTAAAATCTGGAACAAAAATGGTCTCTACGTTGATTGTTTTGTAATTCCTATGAGCAAAGTGGACAGGATATGCCCAACAATAACAGCGACCGATTGCACTATTACAGAACCAGAAACTGTGAACCTGAGGACTCGAACGGAAACACATAAAACACCAACCAACCAGCCTTGGTAATACGCCCACAGACAGTTAAGTACTGTCTATGATGAAATTCAACCGGCAATGGTGGGGTTCGAATTACCGAGCACGGAGTTGGCTAAACATCTACAGCAATGGACCGGCGCCGTGAAATACGACGGTGATCCAATATGGGCCTCCCAATGATCACATTTGCATTTGGATGCTTGCTAACTTATTTCCACCCCCCTTCAACCTCAGATAATTATTCGACATGTGATAGTTGAACATGTTCCGCCACGTTGAAAGGATCACGGTAAGCATCAAGAGGGCAAGAAAATGAGTCAATCATATGATCACATTACATGATCTGATTATAATAGCAGAAATAAAACTATCCCATAGATTTGACGATCCGATAGTTTCTCTCCCTATATTGGTGTGTATACACAAAATAGTTACACATACTACGTATGCGCATGACTCATACTCCAACTTGCATCGCAAGGATTCGTTCAGAACAAATATTACAATAGTGAGAGAAAAAATGGGCTCTGGAGTAAACTGATAAGAAGAAGGCAAGAAAACTCGAGTTGCACTTCTTCCGTTTGAAGTCTTCACGTGTTCCTGCAAGCATAAATTCTAAATTTACTCATTCTGACGTGTTATGCTACTGGTTATACTGCTCTACAGTCATTTTCCCTGGTTTGATTGTCAAATGATGTGTTGATCAAATGCGCGATGGAATGCATTTCTGAGTGCAGTAAAATATCCTATTCTGAATCATTAGATTTCACCGTAAAAATTCGTCTCAGTGCACGGACGGTTGTGCATCACTATTCTTTCTGATAAAACAACCGCAGCACACATCATTTCTCCCGCAGTATCTCCCGCTCCGCAACAAGTGGTAAATTTAACTTAATGTATTCCCGGGCCACAATGTGATACAACTCAGATGCTCCATATATAACTGGACTGCTGTTTTCTAAAGAACACTTTTTGAGCCAATAAGGAACAAGGCTCACCTGATCACAAAGGCATCATGCTTCTCCAACTTGTCCTTTATTAATGAACACAGCGTACTGATTTCATCATTCCCCGTCATTTTCTGTTCTATGAAACTTTCCTCAACACTGTCAAAACATCTTATGATCAATTTTCACTAAAAATTACCTGTGTTAAGCCAAATGAACTGCATCCCTGACTTGTAAGTGCCGTGTTCCTCGATAATAACACCTACCCAAATAGCCAAATTTTAGGACGTTTTTACTGTAAGCCCTACTACGAAAAGAAGGCAGTTAAGAGCGTCAGCTACCTGATGATTCGATAAGGCAGAAACATAATGACGAGTGTTATTATTTTCTGAACTGGAAGATATCATCCATGAGTGAATTCCCGGTAAGAGAGAGATGACTGATTAAGTGCAGAACTGATATTTAAGCATTTGTTCTTGCAATGGCACCACATTTCGAAACATCCCAAGAGAATTCAAAGCATCACAATACTGGCTGGATGGCTTCCTCAGCGATATGAACTGTCTCTAAGAAGATCGACAACACTGTTCCAGCTGGGAGATACAAAAGTTAAGAAATGTGCGCTCTCATTTTAATAATTTGTCGATGGCATACATTTTTCAAAACACCAACTCTCTCGCACTCTCTTGTTATGGATGAAACGGGTGCCTCGGCAATACAGATTTCACCCCCTGGTTACGTTGTGATTGCATTGAAAATAAATTGGAGAAATTAGCGTCGTGACTTAGTGAAGCCTAGACTGGAATAGGTCAAGACTTGGGTGAAGAATTCATGGAATAACATCACTGACGGCTGTGCTACCAATACACCACACGCAAGCTATATGAACAACGAATGCTCATTTAAGGAAACCTTCGTTACTGGGCAAGAGAAATTGGGGCCAATGGTTTTACAGGAAGTGGAATCTCAAGAACCTTATACCCAAATACGGGATTTGGAGATCTATAACGACATTCCGGAAGATGACATGATTTTATCTGAATTTCTGACATGATTATATGTCGATTTTTACATCTGAGAAAGACGTTCAAAAAAATAACAAGCCACAGTGCAGTTTTCATACCAAGGAAAAATTCAAGACCGGGTCTAATTCTGGGGGGAAAACGGTAGTTAATCTATCAATCAATCACTCACTAAAAAAATATTATTACTTTCTACCCCAACCACAAAACCGGAATACTACATTTTATTCAACGAATTCCCATGCATGCCAGATCGAGTTGAGTTCGAGCGTACGCGGTCTCTTAGTCGAGTTCAACATGAGGAGTGACGTACACTGCGCCTGGCCCCTCTCTTCTTTTCCGTTTGACGTCCTTATCTAAATGATCCCATAAACCAAATTATTATCACGAAAGTCAGGTTGCTATCACGAGGTAGGAATCAGTGGACCGGTGTTGTAAAAATCTAGTTTTTTTGGTTAATAAAGTTCCCACAAAGAACCTGATATGGCGCCTTACCCGGTTTCCCTGCTTGATGATCCATTTATTGTTCCTTTGTTTTGACGCTCCTTCCGTGATCACTTGACTATACCATTTAAACCCCACATACTAATGACGTTCGCTTTCGTCCCGTGACTCACTTTCGCTTTCGTTACCTCGCATATGCTCACGAACCTCGCTTGCGTAACCCAAACAATGACGTCTGCACTATTTCTCTGATTGCTTTGTCTACTCGAACACCGACCGCTGGCTTTGGCCTCTCACCCCAGATCTCATCCTTCTTATCTGACTGCTCCACACCTCCGCCTCATCTTTGTGCACATATCCCCATTCTGATGGGTGACTGGTCCTCCACTTTCAATAAACACTGATCTCCATTGTAAACCCTGCTTCACCATGAATGAGCTTTCCTATCCGTTTTTGATCAACACTGGTTTGTGTATTCTATGACGGGATCGCCATAATTTGAGGTATGTTGTTTGCCTGTTTAATTCGTATTCAAGTACACGTAGTTTACCGATTCGCTTTATCTGATTTTGGGTTTCGGGTTCGTATTCTGCCAGTCACTCAAAGGCGCACCTTTACAGTGATATTGAACTTTACCCATGTGGAAAGGCCATATACCTCGAGCATGCGGAAGACATAATGCTTGTTCATCAGGTTCCCGGTTAATAGCAAGTCTTCTTGGAAAGCAAAGTTAACTTGATGTTCCAGATGCATATAGCACCTTCAAAGTGCAAGGTGTCACCGCATGACTGGGTCGGTCTAATACCGAGCTTTACCGTATCAGGAGACAATGAAACAGGCAGATAAGTTTTGCAATCTGCTGTTTACTCGCGTGTCGGATATCAGCTGAGGTGGGGCGCGGTGTACAGGAGGCGCGTTTGGCTTTCAACAATACCAGCCGGTTGTCACATCAAAGTGGCACTCGCTTGTTCACCAAGAATCGAGTCTACGCGATAGCAATTGCGCCGTTTTGTATGATTCACAAATGTGGTTGCCGCTGCGGGTGAAGGATATACGAGGATTCTCTATATTTGATCGCGATGTGACTGAATCTGATGGGAACACAAAATCACCAATGTCCAGGCCAGGCGCAGAGTATTGAGTATACGGGAAAAATCATGAGATGAAACTGTAAACCTCACTGGGTTAAAGTGATTGTGGCATGTGCCGCGCATGCCCTCCAATAGACTTCTTTAATGTACATTATTTTCTGAGGCTGTTAGTGACTGCAGGATAAATAAGGTTGCCCAACCGATAACATGGAAGAAAGGAATGAAAACACTGAAAAATGGACTTGGTCACGTACGGCGCGCTGAGCTCCGTTAGAGTCCAAGGAACTTACCTACTCAATGGGTAGGGACAGTTAGAGGTATGTCATTATTTCGTGACCAGTGTCGGTCTTGTATCCACACGAATTCATCTATTTGATGCTACCACTTGTAATTTCCCCCACCATCTTTGTACGTTCGCAATCTTTTTTTGTTCGTGAGTGATGTCCCTGCTGACTCAGCAGCCAGATCCGCCACACTCACTACATGTTTGGAGGTTGTTCATAGTGAAGATTAAAGGACCCGAGAATGTCGGAAAAAGCATTTCCTGGTAATTTAGGCCCTCACTTTAGCGATGAACAGTTTCCAAATAGAACGCAATCAGCATCGTTTTACTTCCACATTTGCGTTCATAACAAAAATTACGGTTGAGAGAAGTCATTCAAACAAAACACGGAAGCCCATACGTGGTCCGGTTTCACTTAACCAATCTGATCCTAACCGGTTCACCAGATTTGGGACACTTCAGATAGACAAACCAACCCCATTCCAATATGCCTTCACATGAAGGCAAATAAAAGTTGCCCCTCTTCCTTCGTGCACGTACGTGCACAAAGAAGCGCATAAGCGTACAACCACCTAGTTCCGGTGACAGCATTCCAGACCAATCTAATACAACAAACCTGTTCGCGGTTCCATCACAAACCTCATCATGCTATGCGGCACAAAACCCAGACGATACCGAGTCTGTCACTGCATACAAATCATAAAAGCACGTAGCCAGCAGACACCGCAGAACAAAAATGCACGCAAACATATCGGAAAATAACACCACATGTAGAACAATCCAGCAGCTATGACAGAAAAAGACATGACGGATGAAGAAGACAGTGTTCACACTGTATTGCAAATTCAGCTACTAGTGGCACATTGTGTTTATTTCTCTGTTGTGATTAGTATTCAAGTCAAAGGGTGGGAAAGATATGCAAACAAAGAGTGGACAAGTATCCATATATCTACAACTACATGTATGTCCGTGTGCGCAACCCGCACACAGAAAGGTCGGATGAGAAATAACTAAGAAATTAGCACAAGCTCCACAATGGATAAAGCCAACATACTGGTGATAACCGACTAGTAATGATAACAACGCAAAACATGTTCTACTGTGAGTAAAAAACGCAAGAAGCGCCAAAGAACATGCAACAAGATAATGAAACAATGAGTATATAAATAGGCAAGTGAGTGAGTGAGCGAGCGAGAATAATATACAAACAGGAATATCTCGTATTTCGAATTCCGACGGCCACAGAAGCAAACTCTCAGCTGGGGTTCTTCTATGTATTTATCCTACTGTTTCGGGAAATGAGCCTGAATAAAGTGCGATCAAGTCATTCAGTTTTCACCGGTCACGGCAATGGTCTGATCCCAGGTGACCGATGTGCTAATGACTTGGAGTTAAAGCAGTTTGCTAGAGAACGTGAAGTGCAGCGGTTAAAGTTGAGAGACCACCGTTTTCAAAGACTAATTATACACATATCCAAAAGGAGCTTATTTCAAAAGCATATCAAGATAGCAAATGAGAGTAAACAACTGCGATATGCTCGACCAGGTGACTGAAGCACGTGGGTGAAGTTGAAACTCACAACGATAATGATGTGGTCCATTTCGAAATGCAAAGGTCCCTTGCGTATTGGCTTGCCTGAATTTTCTTACATTATTCCTCCAGTTAACATTTTTGCACTTCTTGCGCCTCATAATTCTCACCAATATGCACGTTTATGAGATATTTTTTAAGATCTTGTGAGCACTTATGCATGTATTGTGAAATGTTAACGACCTTTGGTAATGTAAGCAGTCAAACTCACATAAGACTGTACCACTGAAGTCAAAGTAACCACTTTAGGATATGCCCTTCAAGGTTCATTGAAACTGTTGTTCAGTAAGAAGTCACGTGGAAAAGAAAACAGAGAACTTTACGCATGAAATCTACTCTCCTTCACGAGCCTAGATAAACTGTCAGTCTCATCGAAGCTAATTTACGGGTGCAGAATGACTCAAACGTCATAGCCAGAGTGCGAGAACCAAAACCAGTTCCAATCAGCTCAGCTCTCTCAACCACTAACGTCATAGTTCAGTGCTCTGATTCTAGTTGCTATCCCGCAGTATCAGCCAGTCGAAAGTGAGGCAAACAAGAAGCAAAAGTGAACCGTTGGGAGTGTCATAGTTAAAAACTTGCGGACTTAGGAAGAGCTTGCATTGTGGGCCCCAAGACCACTGCGAGGCACAGCAGTCAGTCGATGAACTCGCAAGATAAGTTGAAACAAACATCTACCATATTGAACCGGAATAGTCAAACGGTACTAACGAGTGCGTTGGAACGGAGCCAGGTCTACCGTTAAAAGGAAAGACAGCATGAGCAAGCATGTATTTCTAACTCCGCAGAACACCTTATGAATAGACAGCAAGTTAGTTAGACGATCAATCAACGTAGGCCCGGTAGTGTGGCCAATGTTTGAAGGCGCGACAAATGAAAACAAGATAATGAAGAACTTTTAAAAAGGTAATGATTTTGGAGATAATAATATTCCTATCATGGTCATTACCTCCATCACGACGAGACTGCACCTTGATGTGGTGTGATGGCTTCCGTGCCTCGATGACTCAACAAGCTATGCAGGATGGTCTACTTAAGCCGGAGATCCAATCATGACTGACAGGTCGGTGGGTAGAGGCCACACAAAGTCCAGTCTCTGAACCAGTTGATGGGCAATATCTGGTTCTAACCACTATGCCCCATGGAGAAGACGCTTCAGCGAATAAACACGGAGAGAAACGGTTTACCGGTCTAAAAACCTCAATTGGATGGACGTAGGAGTGGAGTACCTGAGGTTTCTGTCGACGGTGGGCAGCTATCACCTACCTAAGCTGGGCAGCCCCCGGCTCAACGGATGCTGCCCCGTCCACGTTTCTCCTTCTCCATTGGGTGCACGGAGCTAAGGACTAAATCTGAAGGGCGGACCGATAAGAAAGCACCAGCGAAGACCAGACAATATGCTTGCAATAACCAGGTCTCAAGTGACAGACCAGAAGAAGTTCCTTCACGGGTCATCGGTCAGGCTTTCGTGCTGGGTTAACGCCCCACTGCCTTGTGGGTGAGACTTTTGAGTCAAAAGCTCCGGTTAAGATTCGCAAAGAAAAACTTGTTCTGCGGTGTGGGCAACCGCGAAATATGATGTGCTCAGAAATCTCCAGCAGTCAATCGGAAAACGTTCCTTGTCCCTCTGCTCTTCATCCTTTAGGTTCCAGTTCTAAATGCGTAGAGTAGCCATAATGAGCCATGACTGTGAACTTATAGCTTTCGGAAAGGGTAGCAAATTAGAGACAGAGGAAAAAAGGGAATCCACTCTCCGACCTAAGCATCCTCTTCACTTAGCTGCTTTCAACGTCCGCACACTTTGCCAAAAGGGGCAACAGGCTTTCCTAGCTAGGACTCTTGAAACCGTTGACACAGACGTGTGTTGTGTTTCTGAAAAACGCATACAAGACTCAACTTCACCGTTAACACTTCGCACCACAGATACAAGCTCGGCTTCTCGTTTCACTCTTCGCGTGTCGGGTGATTCGGTGTCCAGTGCTCGTGGTCAGGCTGGCGTTGGAACCGCTCTGAGCGTGCACTGTTCGACTGGATCCCAGTCAGCAGCCGTCTGTTTGCAGTTCGGTTGAATGGTTCTGTGCATGTCAACAGTACTAGACTGAAGCGCCGATGCCTGTGTTGTCGTTTCTGTGTATGTCCTGACTGACTGTAGTTCTCCTGAGGCGAAAGACTAATTCTATCGGGATTTGTCTCAACTGCTCCGCAGCGTGCGCTCTGCGGACATCATGGTTGTTGCTGAAGATTTCAGTGCTCAAGTCGGAAGCCTAGACGAGACGGAGAAGAATATAGGAGGCCGATATTACGTCCCAACCGATCGAACTGATAACGGTGACCGACTTATTCAACCATGTTCCGACCATGGACTATTCCTAGCGAGTACAAATTTCTCACACAAAAAGCGACACCGGCTAACCTGGCGTCCTCCTGCGCCTTCACAGAGTTGGACTCAGATCGACCACATTGCTCTCGGTTACCGCTGGCGTGGATCAATTCAAAACTGTTGATCAGTTTGGTCCACGTCTATACACACTGATCACGCTCTTGTCTGCGCACGTTTTAGCTTACGTCTCGTCGGTGGCCGAAGCAACGCCAAAGCCAACCGTCCCCCGCAGCTGCTACTAGACGATAACCAACGACCTGCTTTCTGAACAGAATTATCCACCAGGTTATCGATGCAGTCAAATGCCCAGGATCCAGACGAGCGATGGACAGAGATCAAACAGGCTCTACGTGCGGCTGCTGATGTTACCCAAGGTCCAAAAACTAGACACACACAGAAACGATGGAAATCTGCATCCTCAGTTGCTCTGTTAGGTGTGCGCAGATTGATTCCTTCGGATTCCAGATACACTGAGGCACGGAGATGACTTAGACGCCAACTGATTCGGAGCCTGAGAAATGATCGTGAGCAGTGGTGGATTGCAAAGTGTAGGGAGATGGAAAAAGCTGCGGCGATTGGTAACAGCCGCAACCTTCTCCGTCTGATAAGAAAAATCGGTCCACGCAAACCAGGCGTTAGTGAATTGATCAAAGAGGCGAACGGCTAACTGGTTCAAACTCAGAAGCGTCGTCTACTTCGCTGGGTAGAGCATTTCGAGATGCAGTTTAATTGGCCTTTATCATTTTCAGGTTTGATCACTAGCGCAATGGGTACAATTCTTGTTGTATATACCAGTCATCCGTCAGAAACGGAGCTTCTTCGTGAGATAAGCTATCTTAAACGACATAAGGCTGCCGGACTGGATGGGTTGCCTCCGTCTATTTTCAAAGATGGTGATCCAACACTTTTACTGGAGTTGACGAAACTCTTCGGTTTGATATGGGAAAAGAAACAAGTTCCAAAGAGTTGGTGTGAATCGGTGGTCGTACCGATTTATAAGGCGACAGACCCTCCTGTGAAAACCACAGGGGAATAAGTCTAGTTAGCATCGCATCCGAAGTGCTCTCCGTTATTATTCTCCACCACTCATCTAACGCTCGCGAACAGTGCTTGCGCGAGAATCAAGCTGGGTTTAAACCTGGTCGAGGTTGTACTGATCACATCTTCACTCTTCGACAAATTTTAGAACATGGGCGCACCTTCCGCGGGCTCATTATCTCCGTTTTTCTTGATCTTAAAGCGGCCTTCGACTTAGTTGACCGCACTGTTCTCTGGCGCTGCCTCTTGCTGAAGGGTGTACCAGAGAAATTCATCTCCATGGTAAAATTCCTTTACATTAATATCCGAAGCCGAAATCGAACTTGCGGTGATCTTTCACCCGAGTTCACCACGCGAAATGGTGTACGTCAAGGCTGCCACCTTTCTCTTTTTCTCGTTAACTTTGTGATCGCACTTTTGTCAGGTGAGAACAACGACTTTGAACTTTTCCCGGATGGAAAGGTATCAGACCTTGAGTATGCTGACGACATAGTTCTTCTAAGTGAGGATCCAGGTATGTTGCAAGCTTTTCAAGACAGCTTGACGGATTGTGTAGGGATGTTCGGTATGCGTTTTGCACCTTCAAAGTGCAAGATGCTGTTGCAGGACTGAGTTGGTCCAACGCCAAACATTTCAGTGTCTGGAGAGACTATAATCGTGGTAGACAAGTTCTTTTATCTGGGGAGCAGCATTTCACCCGGAGGTCAGATATCGGATGAAGTGTCTCTGCGTATACAGGATGCTCGTTTGGCATTTGCCAACCTGAGTCATCTATGGCGTCGACATGACATCCGTTTACCTATCAAAGGCCGAGTTTACGCTGCAGCAGTGAGGCCAGTGCTTCTGTATGGTTCGGAGACATGGCCACTGCGGGTGGAGGACATACGAAGATTGTCGGTATTCGAACACCGATGTCTTCGTAGTAATGCTCGAGTCTGGTGGGAACACCGTGTGAGCAATGCTGAGGTTTAGCGGAAAGTCTTAGGTTCAAGGATCAAATCATAAGATGAAACACTCAAGCTCACCAGGCTAAGATGTTTGGGAAGTGTATTACGCATGTCCCCTGATAGGATCCCTCGGCGTGCTTTTTGTTGAGGCGGGTACCAGTTGGAAGATGATTATGGGTGATCAGTCCATGACATGGAAGGAAGGTATGAAAATCCTAACCAGTGAACTCGGTCATGTAGGACGTGTTAGACTTCCTGGGTGGAGTCCAAGAGACCCTCCCACTCAATGGTTAGATACGTTGGGGGACTTGGCTAGATTCCGGGATCAGTGGCGCTCTTGCAGCAACAAACTTTCTCCATCGACTTAATTTCATTAATGTAGTTCTATTACTCCTTTCATACTCTTTTCTGCTTCACTACTTCCGTTTGAGATTGCCGCTACGAGATTGCAACTAAAGCCGCCGCACCCAGTGCATGGTTAATGGTTGTTTGAACAGAACAGAACATTATCTCCATATTGGGGAAACTGAACCGGCTCGCCTATAGCTGGAATGCAAGGACGTTGCCGAACACGACACACGGTCATGTTACCATTGTCAGTACTAGATAGATGTACGCCATGAATTCAAACACGCCCAACCCGGCTGAGACCCAAGACTTTGACATATATTCGCCACATGAAACACTGACTACCTCGAACCATCTTCTGACCGTTGTCTGCCTCGGAGAACAATCTACATCAAAGGAATCTAGCTGTGGGCATGCGTCACACATGCACTAACCAGCCTAAGCTGATCAGATTAGGCGTTTCGTTTGTAGATTCATTTCTGGTTTCCAAAATCTCATGCCCAACTTCGCCACTGCAGATACGGTGAACACCGTGAAACCAAATACCTACTAAGGTGGTTTACCTCAAAGCTTTGACTCACGTCAACACGAATGTTGATGTCCAAAATAAAACCAATTTAACTGATCAAAAAATTGACGTGACCGACTACAGCGGAGACACGAACCGGAAGTTATGTTTAGTTCAGTCTAAACAACCACTAACCATACAACGGATTTGGTTTATAACTCCTATCAGAAGCCTCAATCAGAAATAATAATAAAAAATATTGTGAAAAGAGTAAGAAAAGAACTACAAGTGGTACCATCAAGTCGGTAACTATATTTTGTGAATACAAGAGCATTACTGATGTCGACACCAAGCCATAACTTCCAATGGATCCAACGACTGAGTGGAAGAGTCGCTTGAACCCCAGCCAGGAATCTAACACGCCCTACATGGCCAAATCCATCGGCTAGGCTCTTCACACCTTCCTCCCACGTGATGAATTGGCAACCCTTACTCATCTTCTAACCACTACCCGCCTCAGCAACTGATGAGCGCAACATTTGTCCCAGTAAGCTTAGCCTGGTGAGTTTGTGTTCAATCTAGTAATTTGGTTCGTATAACTAATACTCAGTCCCTAACCTGATATCGTATTCTTACCGGATTCAAACAAGGTCACGGAGATATCAGTGTTCGAAGAACGAATTTTTTTTTATATCCTCCACTTACGATTGCCATTTCTAAACCACAAAGGACTGGACTGACAGCTGCAGGATACACTAGACCCTTGACAGATAAACGGATGTCACACTGATACCACAGATGACTGAGGTTAGTAAAAATCAAACGCGAAGACATTTTTCACTCGATATCCGACCTCCGGTTGAAATACAGCTGCCCAGAAAACAGAACTCATCTACTAGGTTGATAGCCGCCCCAGATACCAACGGGTCTGATATCGGGAGATTCATCCAAAGGATTAACCGTGGAGAGAGCAAATCTAACTGAAGGACCGACAAGGAGTTAGTGGTCCACTTTATTTAATGCGCTTCTATTATATGAACAACATTAGATCTGTGTACTAGTGTGATTCTTTTGCAAAGAGAGCTACGAAGAAGACGATGAGACTAAACATCTGCATTATATCAGATACAGGCACTAGGAGGTTTGGGCCATCTTCCACCTACGGATTCAGAAACCAAATTAAATCAAACGAATATTTGGTAATTTTATGAAACTACTTAGGGAATCAAGTTACTTTCTAATGATCTTACGATATCTTGTATGGTGAAATCACGAACGACTGAGACCACGCGCGTTACACTTCGCTGTCGAAACTTTGCGCACCGCCACTCGGTAATAATTTGTCAACCTTGTTAAGTCCAGTTAACCTATTTATGACCATAAGGTTCGACTCGCTCAGTAGGAGATTGGTACATCCGGATCATTGAGTATCAATCAACACGACGGAAAGGCTTAGTTTCATGTAAACATTCATGAATGTTTACACTAGTTCATCCTAATTGAGGCAACACAAGTGGAATGGGCAGGGATATCAGCAGGAAAATCTTTTACGAGGATGTACCGAATGCATTCACGCGTAAAGCAGATCTTCGATTTGAAAGAAAACGGATAGAAAGAGAAATGGTGGACTGTTATAAAGTTTTAACCTACTAGGTTTCCCTAGTACACCAGGAGATAACGGAGCAAAATTGTCTCGACCAATTGGTGAATTTCTCGGGAGGTTTCACACTCACACGCATAATGAGATAGAAATGAACTTTGATTTGTGTCAGCAGAATTATTTCGGTAACTGGTAAGGAAAATAAATGTGCACAGTCCGGACAATCACAATGAGCCGACTATCGACTGACAGCCCATTCAGCGTGCCGGAGTGGAATCCTAGATTGAAAACGATTTTATCAACGCCAATCACGGTTTTGGATACTCACAAGTAGTCATAAGCGGTTCACGAATAAAAGCCGCGCACATTGTTAAGTCACTTCTAAACCTTTTGGTGTGATAACTCGAGTTGCAATAAATGCGGTAAAGCATATGCATGCATACGACAAACCTGAAATTCCGACGGACTGTTCGTTCCACAAGCAGTACAAACTCAGTCCTTCGTACAAGCGCTGAAGTCGCTGAACACGCTCGAACTCCGGCTCCCGAGTGATGATCGATTCGACACTCGTATACCGATCTCGATGAGTCTGTCAATGGAGCGAATGCGATCGGGATTCATTAATAATTAACCGGATATTTATTGCTCGTCACAACAGTTCCAAAACCGAACTCAAGCGGGAAAATTTAGCACAGTCATCTGCTAAGCAAGTGGAGCAACATCATAGAGGGAAAGAATTACAATGACCGAGAAATGTAATTTGTTCGTAGAACTCCAAATATTTGCTAGGTGTCGAGATGGCCGATATAAAATCAATAGCCAGATAACAACAATCTCATAGTTTGCCACCAAAGCTTTCCATCTAGCCCGTTTGGGCACGTTACGACGTTCGCGTACCGAGGCAATCGACGTACTCCCCACTTTGGCATGCCCCAAGTGCATCAGTTTGATTGGGGGGGGTGGTTGTCTCGGGCTCTGACATGGCTACTCACCCTGAACACTTCTCGAAACGCTCTCAAATGACCGCGCGTCTCAAACAGCCTTTGCTGAGGAAGTTTTTCATTATGTCTTCTCGTGAGGGAGGTTTACACCAAAGTGCGAGGACGAAGGCGAACGCCTGGCGCTCTCCACCGGGTTGACTGACTGACTGGTAGTCAGTTTAGGGAAATGGCTAAACCCTGATTCCAAACTGTTATGACCCACGCGTTCTTTTCAACGGCCTGTGTGGAAAACTTCTCACACGATCCCAACTTGATACTTCAACCGCTCTAGCCCGCTGTGGAAGACCAGAAAACAATTCAGCTCGCCAAAACGAGACGTGTCTGTACAGAAACTACTATGCAATATTTAAAGCGAAAATCGAACGTTCCCGAACTCGAGCGTCCAGTTAGGTTCAAGCCTTGTTAGGCCGACTATGCTGCTAAAAGCATTAGCCGGATTGATCATTGATCCGTTGACCCGATTTGCGTAGGACTTTAGATGACTGCTCGATCGGCAAAAGGGGTTCCGCTTTGAGTAATCCGATAAATTATTGATTATTGATCATTCACTCCGGCCTGGCACACTCGAGCTGGATTGATAGCTTGCTTAGAAAAAAGATTTTTTGTTTGTTTTTAACTTCCCAACACAAACCAACCACAGGTGTATGAGGCATACAACACTATGTTCACCGGCATCTGCAACTGAGGGGTGTACTGGGCACCCACGATGTCTAGCCCATCCGAAGGGCGTATGAACTGAGCAATCTGCCACCCGCTCCCAGATGGCTA
Source organism: Fasciola hepatica (assembly GCA_948099385.1). Lineage (NCBI taxonomy): Eukaryota > Metazoa > Platyhelminthes > Trematoda > Plagiorchiida > Fasciolidae > Fasciola > Fasciola hepatica. Next base: position 3,037,489 of record CANUEZ040000108.1, read on the forward strand.
CGGGATCCCCATGTCGTCCTACTGAATTGTAGGTCAGACGTTCTGTTCCAAGGCTCGGGGTAGGGCCCCTTAAGTCAACCCTCTACTTTGGTCTGGGCAACCGAATAGTGTTCAGCACACATGCTTCCATGAAATGGGAATGACATGGCACCATTTCTATCAAAGCGTTCGTTCCAAGTTGTGCTTTGTGGTGGTTATGTTGTGACAAATTGTTCGAACTCCCCTGTGAGTCCCCACGTTTATTTTTCTGTTTCATGTTTTTGCATGGTACCACGCCTCTACGCCTTACGCCGGGTTATCGGTGAATATATGTATGTATTATATATATATATATTCACTAGAATCTAATTTGAATCGTCTGGAGTGTGAATGGATACTCTTCATTGAAGAGCCCAACAATGAATCACAACTGTGATTTCTCATAGTTATTCGTGTCTGGGTCACTGCTAACCCAACGAACAACGAGTATCCATTCACACTCCAGACGATTCAAATTAGATTCTAGTGAACATATAACATCGGAGTGTACAAGTATGAAGACGAGTGGGCAGAGGAGTACCGGGTACGCATACCTGATGAGCGGCAACAACCGCGAAACCGGTCGTGTGCTTCCGGGGAAATTTTGTCCACACGTTAACATACTACTTACTATCAATATATATATATATATATATATATATATATATATATATATATATTCGCCGATAATCCGGCACAAAGTGCGGTATACCAGGGATAGTGAACCGACTGCCCGGCGATGGGCAAACGACTGCAGATTGGATGTTAAAACTGGTTCATATAACAGACGAATGGTTTCACATTGTACCCGGTCGAGAAGAGAAAGAGGAAGACGGAGCTCCAAACCACACGGGATAGAAGTATTCAAATGTGGGACGAAGTCGAAACTTGTACACTGAGTTGGGCTGGTTCGAAGAACGTCTGGGGTGGAATAGAAAACCAATCTTGCCTGCAGCACGAGAAACAAGCGAGCATACGCATGCGGGCCAAGATAAAAAGGAGACGATCGAAGGACCCAGGAAAAGCATCGAGCTAAAGGAACGAAGGGGGACCGAATCAAAATCCAAGTGGAGAGAAAGGGAATGGTGTTTGAGATGAATTAACACTCACCACTTTATGCGATCGGCACTTATGTGCTGCGTCCAGATCACCCTGAACCATGTGATGAAGGATACGCTCCAAAACCCGATTGTTTTCATCGGCCAGTCTGAACTGATCCAACACTCTACAATCAGTGTGATTTCACACAACATGAAAGTATTGAAACAGCGAGACGTGAAGAAGTAAATAATTCACAAATGAGTCGAGGCGATTTCGTACATATATAGGCAACGTAATACCTTCAGATTGGCAAAAATAAACAGACGGTCACCCAGAGGATTTCAACTGCTCGCGTTTCACGGTAGTTATCAAAAAGGCACACAATTGTATTCGCGAAAACAATACGAGCATTTTAAATTACACTCGATGAGAACTTACCATTTTCATATGCATATACAAGCAATTCGTAATATGTAAAAATTGTGTTGCTGTGAATATTGATGTTTCCCTGTGAGCCCGCCTCCAGAAAAAATTACCCGCGGTAGCCGAAATGTCAACTGACTACCATCATTTCCCACAGGCCTGTTACCGAGTATTAAACATTTACATACAATAGCAATTACGTCTGGAACTGAGGAGGTGAAATTAAAGAGGAAAGTATAGTCCTGAAGAAATGTGATGTTACTACCGCAATGATGTGCTCCGTCTCGTGAAAGAATTTAGACGCGTACGAATGCCTGCTGCGACTGTTTTATGATAATGGATAAAGGCAAATGAATTTGTCAAATTCAACTGGCACTGATTGTGCACTGGCTGCGCCATAATCTGATGCAAAGACACAGTCCATTGTTACAATCTGCACTGAGCTATCATTGACGCTAACCCCGTAATTTTAACTTATCAAAAGTCAACCGATGCGAAACGGAAGAATACAAAAAGTGGAACCTATATCCAAGGAGCGTAGGTCACATTTGTAAACTGTTCTCAATAGTTTTCTTACTGGACAACCACGAGGAGTCAAACTGATAAGTTATTGGCTATCTTTGTAAAACTGATCGAGGTAAGCCTAATCTTTGTGGTCCGTGGCTTGACTGATGGGCCATTTCAAGTGTATGGTTGACTCCGGGGTAATCCGCAATGGACATCCACTTCAGGCACTCCCAACAAAACTGTAAGGAGGGCGGAGAACATAGCTGAATTCTAACAGGAGCAGTTCTAGATAGCGGATCTGAGTGGTTAGGCGCGATTAGGCCAGCAGCGATTCATCGATTAAGCAGTCACAGACGATTACTGGTGTTTTTTGAGGGCGCGTATGTTTCTGTCTGTCAACGTGGTCTCTACCCAAAGTCACAGGAGTTTGCAGACAGCAACACATGTGCAAACGTGGCCCACCACTGGGTAAAGCTATTTTCTCTTGTCCCTCCATCCTAAGTGGGGTAGGGCTGATTGGGACGCGTCAGGCACCCTCGACTGACAGATAGGCATTTAAAAGGTGTATGAACAGCTCTATCGGCTATCGGCTGACAACACACGAAATTGTTGTTTCCCAACAGGTAACACCTGAATGTGCAGGGGTTCTACTTCAGACCTGATTACCAAGACTCTTTGTGGACAACTTTTCTACACGCACTGTTCATTGTACGGTATATGAGGTAAGCGACATGCCCGGTATTTACCCAGCGCCCAATGTAAACGATACGCTAAGTGAGAGCGTCAATATGAAAAAACATTCAAATCGCCTGCTGGAGTGTGAAAACAGTCCTGAACATCAGAAGTCAAGCTGCCGTTGAATGCAAGCTGCACAACTACAGTAGTTCGTTTGCCAAATTCAGGTACCCGGCGTATAAACGTTTCCAACGCAGATGATAACCAGCACGTCTACCACAGCGGATGCAGCGAGAAATCCGGTCATCACAGCATCACAGTAGCTGTCAGTAACAGAACTAACGCACCTTGCATGCTGTTTAGTTCCGTTAGTCCAACCATTTACTTCAAATTTCGGTGTTCTCGTTCCAGTTGCGACTTCAAACAACCATTTAGATGAGTTCAAACTGAGTGGAAGCACAAAGTGAAAAAGTGCCAAAAACAAAGTAATAAACGGAAATCCGTAAGAAAAAGAAAGAGCACAAATGCAACTACGCCACTGGTAGCAACACCCAGCCCAATCACCTAGTTCCTCCGACCATCTGAGAGGCGAGTCTAGTGGACCCAAACCTGGAAGCCTAACACGCACTATTTGGCCAATTACCACGGTCAAGAGTTCTATGTGGTTTTGTCGTGTAACGGACTGGGCACTTCGACCTACCTCCCAGCCACTAGCTGTCTCGAAGAACAGCGTAAATCGTATGAGTGAAACTTACCATAGCCACCTTCACCTGCCTAAATTTAGTACCTATTCCGCCGCGTGACCACTGGTTGCTAACACTATGCCTAACCTGAACATTGTTGATGTGTGTACACCATATTCTAACAATACTATGCAGACATCGATGCTCAAACACTGACAGTCTTCAACCACCTTCTAACTTTAAGGGTCATGTTTTGGAGCTGTATAAAGGAATGAGTCCAACCACTGCAGTGTACACTCGACCTCTAATAGATAACCGGATGTCACCCTGGTGCCAAAGATGACTGAGGTTGGCAAAAGTCAAATGCACCTTTGCATACGCAACGACATCTCATACGTAATCTGACCACTTGGTGAAGTGTAACTGCCCAGGTAACAAAATTTATCTACTCCTGCTAAGATGAGTTTTGGCATAGCGCTAACCCAGTCCTGCAGCAATATTTTACACTTTCAAGGTGCAAAACGCATTTTAAACACCATTATACTGTTGCTAAGTCTGTCTAGAAAAGCTTGCAACTTACCTGAATTTACATTCAGAAGAATATCGTCCGCGAATTTAAAGTCAGACAGTGCACTGCCTCAACACATATCGATGCCGTCATTCTCACACGAGGATAGGGCTATCTCAAGAACCATTTCAATTGTAAAATTGAAGAGGAAGGGCGACAGAAGGCAAATCTAATAAACACCGCTTTTAGTGGCGGACTTGGGTGAAAGATCGATGGAAGCCCGAACTGCCCTTCGGCCGATAGCAAACAAGCACTGAAAAAGAGAAATAAATTTACCTGGTACATCCTTTGATTAGAGGCAGCGCCAGAGAGCTCTGAGGTCGACCGAGTCGAACGCCACTTTCAGATCAAGGAATACACAAATCGTGAGATCAGAGGATATCCGCCTGTGTTTTAAAATTTGTCGAAGAGTAAATAAATGGTCGATACAAACCCGACCGAATTTGAAACCGCCTTGATTCTCATGTGTACACCTCCTGTGGGTGTTGGATAACTGATGGTGAATAACTCCGGTGAGTACTACGGATGCGATACTAACAGCCAATTCCTCTGTGGTTTTCAAAATAGGACCAGTCGTCTTTCTTGCAAACCATTACAATCGCCGATCCACACAATTCCCGGGGAATCTGCTTATTATTCCAAATAACATGTAGAAGTTTTGTCAACTCCGAAGCCAAAGCTTCGACTCCATCGTTGAAAAAAGATGGAGACAACTCATCAGGACCAGCGCTTTGTAGTTTTCCATTCAACCTACTTCCCGAATAGCCTCCATTTCTGATGAAGAAGTGATATCTGCCTGCATCGTTTCTTTGGCAGGTATATTCGGAAGGTCCACTGTAGAAATGGGCCAATTGAATTGTGCCTTTAAGTGCTCCGCCTAACGGTCCGGACGACGTCCCCGAGAGTGCATCAGTGAGCCGTCGGATCTCTTGATTAATTCGCTTACACCAGGCTTTTGTAATCAAACGGCAGACGTTGTAACCATTGCCAACAGAAGCAGCCTACTCCATTTTCCTACATTTCACAGTATGTCACTACTCACAGTCATTCGGTGCTCCCGACGCCAGCCCGATCACGAACACTAGAAACCGGATCAACGGACAGGCGAAGAGTAAAGCGAGAAACTGAGCTGTCACAGAGTGAGACCTTGTATGCACGTTTCGGAGACACATCATATGTCTATTACGGGAGTTTTGAAGGTTCCAGCGAGGGCAGCCTGTTGCTCCATCTGACAGCATGCGAACATTGAGGGCAGTCGAGGGAAGTGAATGTGCAGGCTTATGAAGTGTTTTTTTTATTTATACCCTACTCCTAAACTACCGCTTCCCTCACAGACGCAATAACCCGTGACATATCGCACCGATCTTGAGTTAGAGAAGAGGAACTTACTAAGGTCCTTGATAGAAATGACAGAAATTGCTGGCAGAATTTCATTTCACAGCTGACCACCACGTAGAAGGGGTTTTTCTTTGGGAACCCTAATTGAAGCCTTCGATTTAACAGTCTGACCAACAAGACAGTGGGACGTTAAACCTGCACGAGTACGTGACCGAAGAACCCGTGAAGAAACTTCTGTCTGTCACGCGAGACCTGATTGTTGTTTTTACCATGTTTTGTCTCCACATGTGTTTTATCATCAATCCATTTTTCGGATTCAGTCCTTAGCATCACGCACCCAATGCAGCAAGCGAAACGTGGACGGAGCGATAGCCGTTTAGTGGAGTGTAATAACTTTTCCAACCGTGAAGCGATACCCCGGGAATCCACTCGTACGTTCAACTAGTGGACGTTTCTTGGCCGGTAAACTGTATTTGTGTTTATTCGCTAGGAGCATGGTGGCCAGAACCAGAAGTTGCCCAAAATCTTACTCAAGGACTGAACTTTATCTGGCCTCGATTCCCTGACATGTAATGCATGATCTTATCTCTGGCTTAGGCAAGCCATCCTGCGTAGCTCTTTGGGCTACGGAGAACACAAACAGTCAAATGACGCCAAAGTGCAGTTACGTTATAGACCGTGCCTGCACGGAACCTGATACCTCCTCGGATCGCTGTAGCTTGTTTCGGCGCTTCGCCTTTGAATCTGTGAGGCATTGCAATTTGTGCTTCGAGGATGGCAGCTGACGTGGGATCAAAAATGATTTCTACGGTAGGCTGCAAGAAGAAGTAATCAGTGTCCCAAAACGTGGCACCATATTTTTTGCGGAGGAATGTAGCGCCCGCACTGGTTTCTCCCACCAGGGAACTACACATCATAAGAAAATGAGGTCTTAACCACTTATAGCGAACATCTCGTCAGCTCTGCAGACTACAACAGACTAATCGTCACCAACACTGGTGTTCAACATCCCAGGACACATGACAAATCGGTACTCAAATGACGACCACACACAGCACTAGATCGACTATATAAAGAGACGATCACGCTGGGCATTTCTGACTGAAGGTTGCCGGCCATACTAGGGGCAGATACATGGGGGAAAATATTACCAACCATGCCATTGTCCATGCAAGCCTCAGGATCTAATTAGTTAACCGCCCCAAAAACTGTGCCCCGAAACGAATTAACGCAGCTGCGTTGAGATCACTAACGAAGCGCCAAGCCGTCTCAGGCGTTATCGCCTCTTACCCACCCATCAACCGCTCAGGTGGAGAAGATTCATAAGTGGGACAACAATAAACTTCACTAAAATCATCTAAAAACCCGTTCTAGATGGATTGGAGATTATACGACGACGACAGAAGAACTGGATATCACGGACGACTCTCCAGTTATCCGTCAACGTTAGAAACGATCGCCTAAATGGATACTCAGACTTTCGGGAAACCCGACGAAAAGCCACCCGTTCGGCCCGAAACGAGAGCAACAACTACCAGTTCGAGATCACGAAAAATGTGGAAATTGCGTTTAACTGTGGTGAATTCTAAAAGATCCCCCAACTTATTCGGATGTCATTCGGTAAGCGACAATCAGCATAATCCCTCCTTCGCGACGCTTCCGCGTAAATCATTTCTGGGCAGAAGGAAAAGTTGCAACGGTGGATCAAGCACTTTGATCGCCTATTGAACCCTCTCGCGGCAATTTCCCTGAACCATGTCAGAGAAACCCAAAGCGAATATTACGACATTAGTAGAAATCAACCAAGTCGAGAAGACATTATTGATGTAATTCACAACCTGAAAAATCGCAAGGCTTTTGGAGATGACGACATCGCGCCTGTAATATATAAATTGTCTTTTTACACTGAGTTCCACCACACCCTGTTTTGCTCGATCTGAGAACACAAAAACAATTCCCAATGGACTGGAGAACTACAGTCTTACTTATTTTCCCAGAGAAGGATGGTAGAACTATGTGCGCTAACTATCCCGGAACTGGCCTAATCGAAGGTGGGAATTCGCGCACACGTCCCATTAAGGGGGGCTTTCCTCATTCTAGGGATGCGTAAAGCAAACATTCACCCTTCGCCGAGTACTATAGCATTGGCACAAGTTTAAACAACTGACCGCAACTTTTTTGGCTATTTCTGTGCCGTCTTTGACTCAATCGACTGAGGCTCGTTATGAAACAACACAAGTGGATGGAATACCCGAGAAGCTTGTTAGTCTCGTGAGATTATACTATTCAGATACACATGCGAAAATATGCATATCTGGAGAAGAACACGGTGAATTCTCCCGAGCCTAGAGCTAGACAGAGTCGTCCCCTGTCATCAGTTCTGTTCAAGTACACCTGTGACTGCATAACACGTCAGGCGCGCACCGATTACCCTGGTGTTTAGCTGGGTCCGGATGCTTTCCGCGGTGATTTGGGATTCGCAGACATAGTCATCTTAAGGAGTACCCCGACAGCCTTACAGTCAATTCTGAACTGCATAGAATTCATCGCAAAATCCACGGGCTGGAGATCAACATGTTGAAGAATAAGATTTTTTCATCCCGTGCTACACAGTTCATACAGCTAATATACGTCAACAGCAAGCAAATCTAGCACATTCCGGCGTTTAAATACTTGGGCTCCATGATCCTTCCGAACTGTTAAGCCAAAAACGAAGTTAAACTGTGCACTGATAACGCCAGAAGAGCGTTTCTTCAGCTTATTAAGGCACTCTGGGCGTTTAACGACAACTATCTCTAAATCAAAGTCCGAATTTTTCGGGCCGCATTCCATTCTATGCTGACACACAGCAGCGAAAAGTGGCCACTACGTGTCGAGGACTTCATGAAACTGGAATTGATGTTTGTGATCGATCCTCAAATTAGCCTGATGCAACATGGTTTCAAACAACGCGAAAAGACAACACTAATTCAATATCGAAAAGTTGTAAATATTCGTTCGAAGTCAACGAGGGCAGTGACCTGAACGTACCGCATGACGTAGAAACGGAGTTCTCAAAACATTTTCTCTCATCTGTTTCAGGATGGTGCTTCCACTTTGGAAGTCAGTTGACAACTTGGATCATCACCAACAAATCGGACGTTGAACAACTGGGACTCCAGTCTGTCTACTTTGTTCAGCACCGAAAGCAGAACTGGATTACTAAATGATCTGACCTCGCATTTCATCACCGTTCTTGGGTAGCTGCAATCAGCGACATCTATGAATCCAGTTCATCCCCCCACAGGAACCAACCAAATAAAAGTGAAAGTAAGTATAATCGTCTGCTTCGAATTGGGCAGCTTGACGATTGATATATATATATATATATATATATATATATATATATATATATATATAATGTATATATATATAATGTATATATATATATATATATATATATATATATATATATATATATATAAACGATTCTTGATCGGAAACGAGCTCATTTTCTGGGCTGTGTGAATTTCTAGCACCATAAAACTTGACAGTCCGACTCTGTTCGAATCTGATCGCACCTATTTAAGTCAACCATTGGCACGACACAAATATTGCAAACAATGGCACTTCAAACGCTCACTACGACTAAACTAGTCAGCGCCAACTTCGGTGAATTAAGTTGAATAAAATAAATTTACTCCTTTTGATACCAAATAGAACGAGACAATTGGAACATTAAAAGAAAAACTGGCAGTGGAATGTTTTTTCTATGCGTGCACCACTCCGGTGGAACGGGCACACCCGTAACCACAAGGGCACATTGTACCATCAGGAACCGCCAATCGTGGCCCAGACAATCAGAATGGAAAATTTCATGAGATCCACATAAGAACATATGTGGTAACAGTTGCGCGTGACAGTGGAGTGCTGCATTTCTAAACTGTTTGTGTGACAGAGAATTTTGTGAGATAATCAAATATGATGGTGGAAAAATTTCGATCAGCTTCCCTGTACGCAAGCACTATCGCAAAATTTGGAATTCCTTTAGTAGGATTATCAATTATACTTTGCGCATATCTACTATACAGCCAGTCTTCATCTTTGTCGTTTGAGAACTTCTCCGTGAAACAGAGAGAGTGAAAAAAATTTAAAAGCAAACTCACTTGTTGAACTTGCGGAAGCTTTCAGGTGCATTCAGACAGCGAAAAATATGAAAAGCGACCTGAAGTGAAAAAACGGGATAAACTTGATCATGACTTCATTAGTTACCCTCCAAATCCAGCTTGCGGCCATTGGAAAAGTATGTAACGAATGAATCAGCAAGCGCGCAGCCTCTTTGAATTCATATTTAGATAATAAGCTCCACATAAAGCACATGATACGCAATTTTTCTGACCGTAAACATAGACGAAAATCCTCTGTTGGGAAAATGAGACGTTGTAAAGAAAAAATGAATGCGAAAAATTGTCAGTAATATTTCAGTGAATGAGTTTGAACAAAGGCAAGTAGCTACAAATTGAACTAAAACATTTTAACACACTGAGAAATGCCATTATAATTCCCGCCGAAAGTCCACATTGGGTTGAATTTCCCAGTAAATGAACAACCACGAGCCCAATAGAATGGGGTTTGTATATAATCATGAGAGCCTATTGCACTATTGAAGAAAATCAACCAAAATGACCCTGAGACTTGAAGTGGTATGTTCTGTGAGATCACGAAAAGCCATGCAACAATAAGATCCCAACCCATTTGTCAACAACAATGTTGGATGGCGCACATACCACGCATGCATACACAGTAGGTGACGACTAAACTCGACAAACTATTCACTAAACTTGCTATCTGTTAAGTCTTACAATAGACGACACCGCGGGTGTAAGTTACTTCACAACCTCCTGTCATAATCAAACGCATGGGGAGGAATGCCGTTCAAACGGTCTGTCCGGAAGATTAGCTACGGATGACAGTTGTCACGGGGCGGATATATGAACGGTATCTGGAGGTTAGTGGTGAATAAGCGAGTAGTAATTCATCACATGAACGGTCTGGAGGTTTATATATATATATATATATATATATATATATATATATATATATATATATATATATATATATATATATATATATATATATATATATATATATATATATTCACATGATCCTGGTTTCAGGCTGCACCAAACAAAATATGGTACAACCAGGGAGGAATGAGTATATGGAGTCAGTGCGGAGAACAAAGTGGAAATAGCAAAGCTCTTTTTTTGTTTTGTTGTGTGCATATTTCCGGTTTCTTTCTTCATGTATGATAATTACAACAGAAACGAACACACTATCACCACTGACTTCGGTTTCGAGCCATGTCTATTAGTTTTTTACATGCTAACGCATGAATGCAGTAGAAGGGGCATTTACCCCATAGCCACGAAGGCCCACTGCACTATTGGGGATAACCGGTAGCCAGACCCTGAGACTTGGAGTGGCGAAGAACCACATAAGGTCCCAATAGGTCAGGTGTGGTAACGATCCGGACGACAGCGGATTACTGTCTACCACTCTAGTCAGATAAGCCAGTACTCCTCGCCATCTCTATCGTTCCAACCTGGCGACCGATACCTCCCTGGACGTGACAGACATTCCGTCAGTTTCTTCATTCCTCTGCGTCAAGTCATCGCTTGACCTTTATGCCCTTTCTTTCAGTCAGGCCCAGGGAGCACAATGTGCGAAGCGGCAGGCGCTGGGCAGGCATCCTTGATACATCCTAGGCAGCGGAGACCGTGCCGCAATAGGGACCTTCCTAAAGAGTCGGTTTTGCCAAACACTCGCCTGCGCACTCGATCACTGCTGACGCATTGCTCCTGCCAAACACGGGTGATGCTAGGTAAGCAGCGGGTATCAAGTACAACCAGGCGACGGGTATCGTGAACTTGGAGGGGTCATGTTTCACAATCATACAGCAGCACCGGGCGCACAGTGGTATCACGCACTCAGTCTTTCACGGAAAGACTGATGTCATATCAGCTGCAAAGATGCTTGAGGCTCGAAAAAGCTAGTCTGGCCTTTGAAATATGCATAGGTATTTCCCCTCCCATATAGCTATTTCCAGTTATACAGCTGTCCAGATAAACAAAACTTCCGGTAATCTCCAGTCTTTTGTTGTCCAAGTAGAGCGCGGGTATATGCTTTCACCAATCCCGGAGTAGGATTTGACACTTTGACAGAGCGAAGTACGTTCCGTATCGAGCGATTTCAGGTATCGTGCGATTCAGTGAAAGTTGAGTTGCTGGGGTGTTACAAAGGAGCGGAACGATGTCATCGGCACGTTCCAGACCAGTAAGTCTGTGCCCTGGGAAGATTTAGACACACCACCTAAGAGGCCCTCGACCGATTTCTTGAGGGCATCGTCAATTGTGAAGTTAAAGAGAAACGGTGAAATAGAACTCCTTTGTTGAACTCTAACGACGACTATGAAGAGGAGACGAAAACTTACCGTAAGCTCTTAGTCGTCCTAAAATATGGCAGTACTGGGACTTGATGATTGATACATGTTTTTCAAGTACAGCGTTTCTCAACAGGCATTTCCACTGAGCAATCCTGCCAACCGAATCAAAGGCTGCTCTGATATCCAAGAATACGGCGACGGTCGGGCTTCGGTAAGTGTGCTGATGCTCCAACAGCTGACGAAGAGTTAATATCCGATCAAGACAGCATCAGCCGGGGCGAAACTTCGCTTGCTCCTAACGGATTTGCTCCTCTCAGTATGATGACAGTTTACGAAGAACAACGAACGCTAAACTCTTCGACACAATCTGGACTGTTTATTCTTGTATGATTGTCACAAACAGTTCGTAATTCTTCCTTGAAGACGGACTACGATCGATTCCATCTCATCCAAAGGAACTTCCTCCTCTTTCCATATTTCAGGGAAAACATGCGTTAGCTCTTTCACCATATCGTAACTTGCCACCTTGAATACAGCTGGTAGTAGGCCATTTGGGCCTGGAGCCTTGTGACAATTGAGGAGTACAAGTACACTAGTTTCAGCTTCGCTAGGGGGATCCAGCGACAGGGTCCATTAGACACTAAGTTAGTCAAGAGATATGCCAGTATGTGCATGGGGCCAGTTGAACACTTCACGTTGAAGTGTTCAACCCATCTTTTTAGGTGTCGATGAAGGTTGCCAATGGGAGTTCCGTCGGCTTCGCAAATTGTCTCGCTGACACCGTGTCTTTTGTCACCGGTGTTACAGACGATGTGGAACAAATTTCGGAAGTTCCCGGATGCAACAGCTGATTCCATCTCAGCAACGCATTCCAACCGCCAATTCTTATGATCACTACTTAGGCTTGCACTGAGCTCATGTTTTAGGGCCAGACGAGCTTCGTTGGCGGTTAAGTCCGTGGAGATTGAACTGAGGACACCTAGAAGTCGAAGGGAGTTTGCTTATATCCAATAATTGACCGATCTGGAGGTAATGCCGCAACCAGCAAGACAGGCGGAATGCAGGGCTGATTCCACGAGGGCCTAACGTTGTTCTAGGGGGGGGGCGGTGGGATGGCGCTCAAACTATCTTTCACTTCACCCTAGGATTTGGCCAACACAGAAGGCTCCGATAGTCTGGAGACATCAACTTGAGATACCACTTTTCTAGTTGCTCCACCAAAGCACATAAATAGCGTGGCACACTAGCGTATGGCCAGAACCAAGACCTGTTCCCAAATATGAACGGCAGTTTAGAATACATCCTCGACATCCATAGCTAATTGCAATGTGATCTACCAGTTCAGTTTTAGTTTACACAACCACTAACCTCGCACTTCTGTGCTCTGGTTTCGATTGCTACCTTTCAGCGTGGTCCAGTAAGTGGCAGAAAGAATAGAAGCATGAAGTGAAAAAGACCCAAGTGACAGTAATAGTGGAAATCATCAGGACACAGAAAGAGTCCGAATGCAACTACGCCACTGGCCGCGACACCTAGCCATATCACTCAATGTCTCCAACCATTAGGCAGGCGGATCATGTGGACCCCAACCTGAAATTCTAACATGTCCTATTTGGCCAAGTCCATTGATCAAGGCTTTCACACCTTTTTCCCCTGTCATGGACTGACCACCTTGACCTACATTCCAAACACTGCCTGCCTCGGAGAACAGTGTACGCCGAGGAAGTCTATCCGTTGGCATGTGTAACACATGTCCCAAACACATTAATCTGTTTAGATTCAGTACTTGATCAGGAGATTGACCTCTGGTTCCCAACACCTTACACCCAACCTCTGCATTGCTGATACGGTGTTTATACCATAATCAAGCAACACTACGCAGACATCGATGCTCGAATACCGATAGTATTCGCCTACCTTCTACCCTTTACTGCCATGTTTCTGAGCTGTATAGAAGAACGGACCTAACCGCCGCATTGTACACTCAACCCGTAGACGGACAACCGGATGTCACACTGACGCCACAAAAAACGGAGGTTGGAAATAGCCAAACGCGCCTTCTGCATACGCGATGACACTTCATCCGATTTCTGTCCACCTGATGAAATGTAACTGCTCAGGTAAGGAAACTTATCTACTTCAGCTAGAGTTTCCCCTGCAAACACAAGGTTTGGTATTGAGTCAACCCAGCCCTGAAACAGCATTTTACATTTTGAAGGTGTAAAACGCATCCCAAACACTGCTACGCTCAAGAATCAATTCAATCACAAAATTAAAAAGGAAGGGCGAAAGAGGGAAACCCTGACGAACACTACTTTCTGTGATGAACTCGGGTGAAAGATTGCCGTAAGCACGAAGTCGCCTTCGACTGTTCGCATACAAACGTTGGAAAAGAGAAACCAACTTCCCCGGCACATCCTTCAATGAGATGCAGCGCCAGAGAACTGTGCGGTCGACTGAATCGAATGTCACTTTCAGATCAACAAAGACATAAATTGTGGGCCTACGTAAGATGCGTCTGTGCTCTAAGGTTTGCCGAAGGGTGAAGATGTGGTCGATACAACCCCGACCGGGTCTGAAACCGGCTTGATTCTCACGCGTACACACTTCGCGGGCACTGGATAATCGGTGGAGAATAAGACCCGTGAGCAGTTTAGACGCAATACTTACCAAGCTAATTCCTCTGTGGTTTTCACGAGAGGATTTTCCACCTTTCTTCTAAATCGGCATAATCACCAACTTATACCATTCCTTTGGAATCCACTCACTATCTCAAATAACCCGGAGTTTCGTTAATTTCGAAACCAAAGCTTCGCCTCCATCCTTTAAAAAGATGGAGATAACTCACCTGGTCAAGCGAATTTGTACCTCTGATGGAGGAGTGATATCCACCTGCATCGTTTTCTCTGGCAGGTATATTCAGAAGGTCCACAGATGAAGTGGGCCAGATGAATTGTTCCTGAAATTGCTCCGCCGGACGGTCCAGACGACGTCCCTGAAAGTGAATCAGTGAGCCGTCGGATTCCTTGATTAACTCACTTACACCGAGCTTCCCTGGATCGGTACCTTTAATCAAACGGTAAAGGCTGCAAGTGCTACCAAAAGACGCAGCCTTTTCGATTTCCCTACATTTCGCAATACAGCACTGTTCACGGTCATTTCTCAGGCTCCCAGTCAGTTGATGTCTCAGGGAACTACGCACTTCATTGAATGTGGCATCCGGAGGGACGGATCTGCGAACATCCAACAGAGTAACTGATGTCGAAGATATCCATCTTCAGTGAAGCCTACTTAAACCAGAGTCCTGTGTAGCATCAGAAGTGGCATACAAGGCATCCTTGATCTGTTGCCAGCGTTCATCTGGGTCGTGCACATCCGGCTCCATCGACGACCACGTAGACAGCTCCGCCTGAAAAGCAGATCGTCGGGTATAGTCCAGAAGCAACGGCTCGGAAAGGATGGCATTTACGTTGGCGCGTGGACGGAGAAGTAAACAGAAGCAAGCACGTACCGAGGCGTGATCTGAGTTCACAGTAGACCAAAATGAACAGCAATATTCAACTGATCCACGCCAATGGTAACAAAACACAATATAGTCAATCTGAATCCAACGTTTTGAAGACGTAGGAGGACGCCATGTCAGTTTATGTCGCTTCTTATAGCAGAAATTCGTACTCGCCAGAAACAATCTGCGGTCGGAGCACAGCTGAATCAGACGATCGCCATTATCGGTACGATCGGTTGGGATAGCAAATGGACCTCCGATGTCCCTTTCAGAACCTCCCAAACGGCCAACTTGGGTGTTGAAATTCCCAGCAATGACCACCACATCTGTCACACGCACGCTTCGAAGCAGCTGAGACAAATCCCGATAGAATTCACCCTTGGTTTCAGAGTAACTGCAGTCAATGGGCGCATACACAGACACGACGAATAAGCATCGACGCTCGTTTATTGCTGCTGATATGCACACAGCAGTCCAACCCAACTGTACACAAACGACTGCTGACTGGAATCCAGTCCAGCGGTGCACACTGAGCTCTCACGCTCAAAGCAATCCCAACGCCGGTCTGACCACGAGCACTAGAAGCCGGATTACCTGGCGCGCGAGGAGTAAAGCAAGAGAATGAGGTTATATCTGGGGTGAGAAGCGTGATCACAGAAGTGGGGTCTCGTATGCGTGTTTCAGAGACACAGCATACATCTATTTTGAAAATCTTGAGAGTTTTAGCGACAGCGGCCTGTTGCCCCATCTGACATAGTGTGTGGACGTTAAATACAGTCAAATGAAGTGAACAATAGGCTTAAGGAGGGTATTTGATTCATACCCAACTCCTGAACTACTGCTCTCTACAGAGCCGTAATTACCCGTGGTGTTTTGTATCGCTCCTGAATTAGGGGAGGAAAAGTTGGTAGGGCTCTTAACAGCAGATACTGGAGACTTCGGGGGAATCATACTTCGCGGTTGCCCACACCGCAGAACAGGTTTTTCTTTGCGAATCTTAACCGGAGCTTTTGACTCAAAAGTCTCACCCACAAGGCAGTGGAGCGTTAACCCAGCACGGAAACCTGACCGATGACCCGTGAAGGAACTTCTTCTGATCTGTCACTTGAGACCTGGTTATTGCAAGCATATTGTCTGGTCTTCGCTGGTGCTTTCTTATCGGTCCGCCCTTCAGATTTAGTCCTTAGCTCCGTGCACCCAATGGAGAAAGAGAAACGTGGATGGGGCAGCATCCGTTAAGCCGGGGGCTGCCCAGCTTAGGCAGGTGATAGCTGCCCACCGTCGACAGAAACCCCAGGTACTCCACTCCTACGTCCATCCGATTGAGGTTTTTAGACCGGTAAACTGTTTCTCTCCGTGTTTATTCGCTGAAGCGTCTTCTCCATGGGGCATAGTGGTTAGAACCAGATATTGCCCATCAACTGGTTCAGAGACTGGACTTTGTGTGGCCTCTACCCACCGACCTGTCAGTCATGGTTGGATCTCCGGATTAAGGAGACCATCCTGCATAGCTTGTTGAGTCATCGAGGCACGGAAGCCATCACACCACACCAAGGTGCAGTCTCGTCGTGATGGGATGTGATCTATATCAACCCAGTCTTGAGTTGACGAAGGAGGTCGCTAGGTGACGAGTACAGTCCGATGAATCTGATAACCTTGATATGCTCATCAACTTCCTTTCACCATTAGTTTATGGCCACATCTCGGAGTGCAAAACCTTCGAAAGTGCCATTTCAATCCTCCAGTCCCTGTACGTGCGCCCAAAAAGTGTCGTCTTCGCCCGGTATCTACTCGTTACGGGGTGTATGGAGTGTCTGAGAGGAGTAGCACTTCTGAGTTGGTTGACTGTCGTGTCCCTTGGGGCATCCTCCATCTCTTTGGTCTCCACCATTCACCCAACTCTCACCTGTGGCTCCACGAAGCTGAAGCATGCATCAGCGGCCACACCCCGACAAACCGCTCGACAGGCGGGCTAAACCAGGTTGAGGGTTGCCGAGGTCTAAAAAACTTCGGCGAGACGGTGTTCGGCATGTGAAGACAGATCCTTCTGAATGGGCGGACGAGATCTACTGATCCAACGGCCATAAAGGAGACCTGTTCAACTGCCTGATCCGGCATTCCAGAGGAGGCGAACGAACCGTACAGCAGGTCACCGGCTCCTCTGGGAACACCCTGCTGCCTTGCAGTCTGCACTTGGGTGTGCAAGGACTAGAGGTGCAACCTCGAACAAAAAGGCCGAACGGTGCTGGGGACACCGCTTCGTACCCTACTCCCGCGAATCTATGATTATTCACGAAACCTCAAGCGCTCGTCATGCTACGGCGTCCCCGGTAAGCGACGCGCCTCGTGTCCCGGCGGTCGAGGTGATAAGACAACAAGCTGGGATTATTCGCTGCAGGAAAAGAACACAGCCTGTTGGAATGTCAGGACGTTTCTAGATGTCGGCAGTCAGTGCATCACAATGCGAACTCTACACGACTATGACGTAGATATTGCTTGCCTCTCGGAAGTCCGCCTGCCCAACTCAGGTAGCCGACAAATAAAGGTCCCGGGTGTGGATACATTCTATTGGCTCTATCACAGTGGCCCGAAAGACAACTCCGGTCTCTACGGTGTCGCGTTTGCTCTGAACAAAGCAGCTAATGATGCAATGATCTCTTGGGAACCAGTCTCATCCAGACTCGCCTTGGTACGTTTTAAAGGCTCCCCGCACGACTTGACGGTGATCGCGATCTATGCTCCGACCAATTCAGCTGATGACGAAACCAAAGACGAATTTTATACTAATTTGCAGGAGGTAATCAACCGGGTTTCGAGGCGCGATGTACTTTTCATCGCAGGAGATTGGAACGCTCGCACAGGTACGGTCGACGAATCTACTCGCCATATTCTCGGGAGATTCGGCCTTGGCCAACGCTGCGAGAACGGTGGCCGACTGATTGGTTTAGCCGACATCAACAGAATGGTTGTCTGCAGCACTCGATTTCAACACCCCAAGAAGCATCTACTCACATGGTACTCCAATGATGGTCGCACTGCACACCAACTCGACCACATCCTGGTGAGAGCCCGTTGGGCCTCGTCTGTGGAGGATTGCCGAGCGTACCGAGGTGCAAAAACGGGCAACACAAACGGCACCGACCATGTCCTCCTACGCGCATGTTTCAAAGTACATCTGTCTACACGTGCTAAAGTGTCTGCACCCTCTCGGATAAACGTTGCTGCCCTAGGAAATCCAGAGAAGCGAGAAGCGTTGTCACGAGCAATCACAACCCGACTAACCAGGGCAACCAATGCACAGGCAGATGAAGTTTCTGTGGGAGGGCAGTGAACTCGAATGATGACGACAATCAAGGAAGCTTCCTGGACAGTACTCGGGAGAACGAAAAGGCGGACAAAGGATTGGATCTCGGAGAGCACGATCCAGCTGTCAACCACAACACACGAAGCGCGACTGGCAGGTAGTAACGAACGCCGCAGACTGCAACGAGAGGCCACACGCTCCGCTAAGGCTGATCGCATAAGATACTGGATAGAAATAGCCGAAAAAATGGAGACCGCGTCCGGAATTGGTGACTTCGGTAAACTGTTCCGCCTTATTCGCAGCGCCTCTAATAGGTTTTGTAAGCAGAATTCCCTTCTTCGTGACACGGCAGGAAACTTAATATCTGAACAGAGTAAGAAAATGGACCGATGGGTGGAATACTTTAGTCAGCTGCTCAACCGGCCTACAAACCACCCAACGGACCAACCAATATCAACCCCTCCAGTCCAGTACAAAAGCAACTGTGATCCGCCAAACACCGCGGAAATCACGGAGATGATAAACAAACTGAAAGACAGAAAGGCTGCTGGGGAAGATGGCATCCCTCCAGAAGTGTATAAAGCATGTTCATCGTCATTGATTGACAGGTTGTGTACACTTTTTGGTTCCATTTGGAGAGCGGAAGCATTTCCACCCGACTGGGGAATGTCCATACTGCTGCCCATTCCAAAGAAAGGTGATAAATCGGCATGCGAGAACTACCGAGGGATCAGCCTGATCGATGTGGCCGCAAAGATCTTTGGTGCGTTGTTACTAACCCGTTTTTCCGAGGCAAGAGACCAGCGCACTCGCCCGAACCAAGGGGGTTTCCGCCGTGGCAGAGGCTGTGTGGATCAAATCTTCACACCGCGCCGAATACTGGAGCACCGCTATAAGTTCCAGCAGCCGACGGTAGCTTGTTTCATCGACTTCCGGGCAGCTTTTGATTCGGTGAACCGCGAGTCTCTTTGGACCATAATCCAATCCGATGGAATGCCCGATAAGCTTTTAAGGCTGTTAAGGGGATACTACTCGACAACCGGTGCTAGGGTTCGTATGTACGGTGAAGATTCCCGCGAGTTCACACTCACTACCGGAGTTAGGCAGGGCTGTCCCCTCTCACCGGTACTGTTCAACTACGCCATCGATTGGACAATGCGACAGGCATTACACAACTACCCTGGCGTTCAGCCTAGCCAGGAAATATACATCTCGGACCTGGAGTTCGCGGATGATATTGTCGTGCTTGGAGACCCTGCCGCTACGCTACAACCAATCCTCGACCGAATCAATTCCTTCGCGAGGTCCATCGGACTTGAAGTAAATTCGACCAAAAAAAAAAACGTTCACAACCCATCTGGGCCCGACAATTCAACAACTGTCGATGAATGACCAACCAGTCGAATACGTCCCTTCATTCAAATACCTAGGCTCAACTCTGCTTCCGAAAGGCCAGGCAAAAGATGAAGTGGTATTACGGATCGACAGGGCCAGGAGAGCCTTTCTTCAGCTAAGACGAACGCTGTGGACTCGCAGTGAAATCAGGTTAAGAACCAAAGCTCCTGTTTACCGTGCTGCCATCCGGCCCGTACTCATCTATGGCTGCGAAACCTGGCCACTACGAGCTGAGGATACCAGAAGGCTGGAGGTTTTCGACCACTGGTGCCTGCGGCAAATCCTCAAAGTCAAGTGGCGCGACAGGGTGTCCAACGACGAGGTAAGGAGACGATGCTGTGATATCGATGCTCTCTCCGTCCTCCTCCAACGTCGACGACTTCAGTGGTTCGGCCATACGCTTCGGCGACCCGAGTCAGAGCTAACCAAGCAAACACTCTGCCCCACTCCCTGCCCTGGTTGGCGTTGTCGCCTTGGTGGGCAGCTCAAAACGTGGATCAGTACAATCGAGAAAGACGTAGAGTTTCTAGGCCTTCGGTCAGTCTATGGAGCCCGGCGATGGAAAAAGGATTGGATCAAGATCTGTACGGAGCTCGCCTCCGACCTCTGCGCGTGGTCAGCAATGGTTCGTGATATCCATGGAGCCGACTTATCCTCTCGCAGGAGATAGTCGCGTAAAAGTAAAAGTAAAAGTAAGTAAGTATCTACTCGTTACATGTAAACAAGATTGCGGACAAAACATTGATCAGTACGTCCAGATTATCAAATCATTGGCTAAGGACTGCGACTTCCACCCAGTGTCAGTCGAAGAGTATCGCGATGACGCTGTGCGCGACGCATTTATCACTGGATTGTAGTCTACCAGCATTCGAACAAGATTGCTGGAACAACCAGCACTGACGTTTAAGGCTGCTTGCGACACGGCTAGATCACTGGAGGCAGCTAAAAACAGCCACTCTTACAGGATTGAGAGCGTTTTTTTGTGCGTCCACGACCCCTCTAACCCCCACCCCCGATGCATAATTTGCACTTGCCCCAACAGCTGGAACCGAACCGATCACATCGGCTTTACCTAAAGCCACATGCTATTTCTGTGGTTATTCCTGGCACCCCCGTAATAAATGCTCCGCTCGGGCAGCGGTTTGCAAGGCTCGTGGTAAGACTGGTCATTTCAGACGTGTGTGCAAGTTAAAACCGGCCCCTTCCCCTTTTACCTCTGTCCTCACTCCCCTGTTGTCCTCTGTCGTAACAGCGGCTACCCCAGCTTGTTTATCCCGCGCAACAAACCAAAATTCATGTGAATAACGTAGAAATCCAAGCTATGAATAATACGGGTCGCTCCGATAGCTATATATCTCAGAAAACCATCGACTTACTTGATTGGTCATCCCACCCTTGTGACTCGAAAATCACTATGGCCACGACGTCCTTGTCCTGCATCACTGCCGGCTACTGCTGCGCAACAATTCGTCATCAAGATATAGTCTACGAAAATGTAAAACTGTCAGTCATGCAGAACCTATGCGCCGACGTTCGTCTTGGTCACGATTTTCTCGGGTTACCGTTTGGGGGGAACATGAGGCACTTTCTTACTATGCGGACTGTCAGCCGCTAAAATCCAGTCCCCGCCCCTGTTCGCTCATCTGTCTTCTGACTGTAAGCCTGTTGCCACCAAATCCCGCAGACAGTCCTCCGAGGACGAGCGGTTCATTAAAGAGGAGATACAACACCTCTTGGAAGGTGGCATAATTGAGCCGTCGAACTCTCCATGGAGAGCCCAAGTTTTGGTTGCTAAAAACGCGAACCATAAGAAAAGAATGGTCATTGATTATAGCCAAACGATCAACCGTTTTACGCAGCTCGATACGTATCCATTACCACGTATAGACAATATGGTGGAGAACGTCCCCCGGTACGCTGTTAACAGCACCCTAGACCTCAAAACAGCGTAACACTTAATCCTAATCGCGGAAGATGGAAAGCTCTATACGGCTCTCGAAGCAGCTGGCAATCTTTTTCAGTTCTGCCGGATACCTTTCGGGGTCACCAATGGTGTGGCTTGTTTCCAGCTCACAATCAATGAAATCCTGAGAACAGAAAATTTGAAGGATATTTTCGCCTACGTTGACAATGTGACTGTGTGTGGCTTGACAAAGACGGATCACGACCGGAACCTCGAACGCTTCCTGAAAACTGTCGTCAAATACAGCATAACACTGAACGATGCAAAGTCAACCACAGCTGCCACAGAAATCCGACTCCTCGTTATCACATAACACAAGGCGTAATCAAACCTGATCGTGAACGAATAAAACCTTTGCGTGATATCCCGCCTCCGATCGACATGAAATCATTACGACGCAGGGTAGGTATGTTTGCCTATTATTCCCAATGGATACCGAACTTCTCTGACAAAATTAGCCCCCTCGTCCGGAACACAATTTTCCCCCTACCGTCGAATGAGAGAAAAACATTCGAGGATCTGAAAGAAGCATTGGAAAATGCAATGATTGTGACGGTGGACCATAACGTCCCACTTGTTGTCGAAACGGACACATCCGACACAGCTATAGACGCTTCATTGAGTCAGAACAATCGGTCAGTAGCTCTTTTCTTCCGTACATTGACTCCTAGCGAACAACACCCTTCCGCTATCGAGAAAGAGGCTTGCGCAATCGTCGAAGCTATTCGAAAGTGGCGGCACTTTCTCCTTGGTACTCATTACAAACTAATCACCGAGCAGCGATCCGTCGTCTTCATGTGTGGTAGCAAACGTAACAGCAAGATCAAAAATAAGATCCAGAGATGGCGGTTGGAGTTGTCCGCAAACCACTACGATATAATTTGCATGGCAGGAAAGGACAATCGGGTTGCTGACGCTTCGTCTTGTTGCTCGTGTGCCCCCAATCATGATAGGAACACCTTGAAAATTATCCATGATTCATTGTCATCCCGGAATGACTCGTATGGTTCACTTCATTCGTTCCAAGAACTTGCCATATTCAGTCGAAGTCAAAAACGTGATCGCTAGGTGTACTGTGTGTGCTGAAATGGGACCAAGTTTTTACGAACCGCCTGCATGTAATCTTATCACGGCCACCCAATCATTTGAAAGACTCAGTATTGACTTCAAAGGGCCACTGCCTTCATCAAGCCGCAATCGATATCTACTCACCATTATCGACGAGTACTCCCAGTTTTCATTTGCATTTGCCTGTCCGGATATGCCGTCTTTTACAGTCATCGGTTGCTTGTGTCAATTGTTTGCGATATTCGGAATGTCCACCTATATTCATTCCGATCGGGGATCCTCGTTTTTGTCACCTGAACCGTCTGTTTTTGCGAGATTAGGGTGTAACGATCGGTCATACAACAGACTACAGTCCATAAGCCAACGGCCAAGTGGGACGTTTGAATGGCACCCTGTGGAAAGCTATCTCCCTGACCCTACGTACGAGAGGTCTTCTAATCTCACAATAGGAATCAATCTTTCTGGAAGCAATCCATTCCGTCCGTTCACTACTTTGTACCGCAAAGAACACAACCCCTCATGAACGTCTTTTCTGCTTTTCTCGCCGCTCATCTAGTGGTTATTCTGTGCCTAGTTGGCTGACAACTCCTGGCCCTGTACTGCTCAAACATACGGAGCGATCTTTCAAGTATGACCCTTCGGTGGATGAAGTAGATCTTATCAGCTCCAATCCATACTACGCTCTTGTAAAACTGACCGGTGGCAGAGAGGATAATGTTTCTATTCATCGTCTGCCCCCTCAGGGAGACATACCATCCGAATCTCATCCACCCATAACACTCAGTGGAGACACGCCACATGTAGATCATTCGTTAGTATCAGAGTCTGACAATACCATCATACACAATACAGAGAGTGTCCCACCACCCATCATCCCGCTGCTTAGTAATCCCACAGAACTGTTAGAATGATTACGTCCTTACTGCTTACGAAATCGAGAGACCTAGACAAACAATTTGATAAACATTTCAAATCTTGCTACAAAAAAACTTTTAGTAAACCCCAACTTTCCGGGCGGCGTGGATGTCGTGTAACTTTTTTGTTTTTTTACCTCGATTTGTTTACTTATCTTACATCGTACCAATTTCTATTTCAGATCATGTACCTTCATTATTAGTCAAGTAGAGCGTAACATTCCTGTCATCGAATCTCGTTCTCTCTGATAAAGCTATCACCGTTTGTTGCGAACCGTACGTATCAATTACCTCCTTCTTTCTGTTTTCAGATAATACCTATTTTATGATATGAAGAAAGTCTTGTAAACAGGCCTCGATTTAACTCCACTCTATTTTACTGATTTAATCAAGTTTCGTTACAATGGGACACGAGAACTCGACGAACAGAAGGCACAGCATTCACGCCACTAACTTCCATTCTGAGCGATATCCTTCAACGTTTGTGATCAACGATAATCCTCGTCCTTTTGCGCCAACCAGGAAGGCACCAGGAAGCACCAGTCAAATCCAATGCTCATGCTAGCTCCTCCATACCTCGACGCCAAGTTGTGGTCCTAACGCCGCTTCGATTCTTCCTACCTTGCTCAGCACGTGCGAATAGAGCACAGAAAAGTAGACGATGGGCAGGCGTTCACATAGCGTAACCGAACCATCGGAGGCGGTGTGGAGCGATCACTTCGTTAAAAGAGCCGCTACCCGTGCCCAACACACGACGGCGCACTCCTTCATTACTCACTCAATATTCCCACTAGGCGTGACCAATGCTTCCGAGACATCAGTTGTCGAATACAAAAAGACGCCCAGGATCCACAACGCCAAAGGGCTCACTCTCGCAACTGTAGGGTAAAACACTATGAATCACGGTGATGTGCACTCGTTTCTTAAGAGAGAACCGGATGACAAGGCGACACCACAAATGTCACTGATCAGCGAAAGCTCTTTCGGTCCTCGCCAATCGTGATGTGATCTCCTACCCAACACCACCTCCAGCTCTTATCAAGCTCTTAAGTTATTAAAAGTTGATAATTAACTCAAGCTAATCGCCACAAAGGAGTGCGGGCACAGGCTTCTGCCAATCTTGTAAAATTACTTTGCACTTGAATGAGCAAAGTGCATACCATATCTAGATACTTCAATCACCAAGCAGTTCAGAACGTGCATTAAAACTCAGCAGGGCGATATCATCGGCATATTCCAAGTCAAAAACTGTTCCCCGAGGATGAGTTCAACTCCACCGTCTGGAAGACCAGATAAAGCATTCCGCAGAACATCTTGTATGGCAAGGTTGAAGAGATGAGGAAACAGGGCAACCTTGTGCTCCACTGGAGACGACGGAGGAAGAAAGCTGGCCGTACGCCCTAACCCGACCAAAGGTGTGACGATACAAGTCTTGGAGGACTGATACACACATACTAGGTATACCATTTCACCACAAACAATCCTATAGTCCGGTCCTATCGGCAGAGTCGAAGGCCACGCGAATGTCCAGGAACGCAATGATCGTTGGTTTCTGGAAGGTGTGACGGTACCCTAACAGATGTCTGAGGGTGAAAATTTGATCGATACATCCGAGACCGCCAAGAACCCCAGCTTACTTCTTGTGAATCTGCTCTTTACACGTTTGGTACAACCTGCGAAGTATTTCAGACGCAAGCAGTTTCGACACCATTGCAATAAGGTTTACACCCCTGTGGTTAGCGCACTCACGGAGCGAGCTCTTCTTACAGACGGAAACAACAATCAATTCATACACAACGACGGGACCTGCCCGGAATTCCAAACTTCTGAGGACAATACATGAAGCTCTGTAACAAATAAGACAGGCTCCCCAAGCGAGCAGTCGCAGACGACCAATGACAGTGCTCTCGGGTATGGCAGGTATTTCTGCTTCGTGTGTGTTCTCCGCTCCAAAATGTCACATAAACCTGTGGACAGTGCTGTGAGGGCGAATGTGACCCGTCATACGAGACTGCACCTTGACATGGTGTGATGACTTGCGTGCCTCCATGACCCAAAGAGCTATGCAGGATGGCCTCCTTAAGCCGGAGATGCAATCATGCTTGGTATTTCAACGGGCAGGGGCCAGTATCCGTGAATTAGATTCCGGGCAGCACCTGATTCTGCCCACTACGCCCCTGGAAAGGAAATCCCAAAAAGCAAACATATGGAGGAAGTTTACCGATCAAGAAATGTCCAGATGGATGTAAGAGTGTAATAATTGGGATTTCCCTCCACGGCTGGATAAGTCATCGCACTTCACTGTGCAGCCATGGCCCACAAAGGAAGGGCAGCCCCAAGCCCAAAAATGCCGCACTTTCGATGTCTTGCTTGCTTCGTTGGGAGCATGCGGTTAAGGACTGAGTCCGAAAACCAACCAAGCATCAGCGAAGATAAGTCAAAGTAGAATCGACAATCAGATCTCGTGACAGACCAGGAGTTCCTTAACGAGTGCTTCGGTCACGCACCCGTGCTGCGTTAACACTTCACTGCCTTTCGGGTAATACTGTTGAGTCAAAGACTCCGGTTGGGGGGTTCCAAAGAAAAACCCACTGTGGTGAGCAGCTGCGAAGTATGATTTGCCTAGAAATCTCTAGTGGCCTCTCGGAAAACATTTATTATCTCCCTGATTTCCATCTGGGTTTAGTGAAGTTCATTCAACCATAAACCTCACATTCCCGTGCTCTCGTTTTGGTTGCTACGTCGGAGAATCCTCCGGCTGGGCGCAGAATAAATAGAATTATAAGGTGAGGAGCTGCCGAAACCAAAGTAATAAACGGAAATCCGTAAAAAAAGAGCACAAATGCAACTGTGCAACTGGCTGCGTCACCAAGCCATATTACCCAATGTCTCCAACCATCTGAGAGGCGAGTCTCGTGGACCCCAACCTGGAAGTCTAACACGCACTATTTGGCCAAATCCAGCAGTCAAGGTTTTCATATTACTTTACCATGCAATGGAGTGACCACCTTGACCTACCATCAAAACACTACCTTCCAGGGAGAACATTGAAAACTGAGGAGTTTCACCAGCAGGCATGAGTAAAACATAACCGAACCAACATAACCCGCTTGAATTAAGTGCACGTTCCAGCGACAGGGTCGCAACACTCTACGCCTAACCTCAGCATTCCCGACATGGTGTTCCCGACACATCCCAGCAATACTACGGAAACATCGATGCTCAAATACTGACAGTCTTCAACCACCTTCTAACTTTAAGGGTCATGTTTTGGAGCTGTATAAAGGAATGAGTCCAACCACTGCAGTGTACACTCGACCTCTAATAGATAACCGGATGCCACCCTGGTGCCAAAGATGACTGAGGTTGGCAAAAGTCAAATGCACCTTTGCATACGCAACGACATCTCATACGTAATCTGACCACTTGGTGAAGTGTAACTGCCCAGGTAACAAAATTTATCTACTCCTGCTAAGATGAGTTTTGGCATAGCGCTAACCTAGTCCTGCAGCAATATTTTACACTTTCAAGGTGCAGAACGCATTTTAAACACCATTATACTGTTGCTAAGTCTGTTTAGAAAAGCTTGCAACTTACCTGGATTTACATTCAGAAGAATATCGTCTGCGAATTTTAAGTCAGACAGTGCACTGCCTCAACACAGATCGATGCCGTCATTCTCACACGAGGACAGGGCTATCTTAAGAATCACCCCATATAAAATGGAGGGTGATAGAGGGGAACCCTGATGAACACTATTTCTTTTCGTGAACTCGGGAGAAGGATCACTGCAAGCCCGAACTCGAATTCGGCTGTTCGCATACAACGACAAGAAAAATAAATTTCGACCCATCCATCACGCCACAATTCTATGGGTTGGACAGAGCTACATGCCCACGGTTGGAAGTGCTGAACAAGCACTGATACCAGACACACTTACTTCTCCTTTATTGGTTTGCCCGGAGACTCTCTTGTTCATTCTCCCAATGTGGTAGTTATCCCATCAACGGTTAGCTCGTAAAATGAAAAATAGATCGAGAAATATGGTGGCTCTGTGGAACCCACCACTTTATAAAAACAATTAACAAGCAAAATATTTATACAGTATATTGGAATAGTTTTGATCAGGACTGCATGACTTTTCAGCGTAACTGTCCCATTTTTACTTGCGCAACGTTAGCGTTCGGCAATATAACACAGGTTCAAAATAACTCAGAAGTCGGCATAAGACAATTATGATAATACAGTATTGCACGTCTATTTTGAAGGTATATATAAGACGAAACTGGCAAACAAATGAAGAACTTAAGACGCCCACATGGTACCACGTTTTGTAAAACTAATTTTGGGTGGTCAACAGACCCGGAAGTTTCCACGCTAACATGATTCATAAATTAGGTCTTCAGGTCTCTATCCATAATTTTAGGTAGCCATCTCAGAGTAAAACGACAAAATATATCCCCCACTAAGGCGGGGTTAAAAAAGGCAATTATTGTTACCCAATTACCTGGAGAGAAAAGCCTTGTAAATGCCTCTGTTCCCCATAGAAATTGAAAGAATAATTCATTCTGTGCGTGGCCGAAAACTTTGCATGCCCTATAAAGACGTAAAAAATACAGTCTCTTGAGACCAAACTGGTTATCTGACGGCATGCTCTGAAGGCATCTAATAGAAGCACCCCTGAAGGTCAGTTCAGCTCAGTTCACGAGGTTTCATGAGGATTGACGGGCCTTGTAATCGCGTTACACACCGGGTGGTCCGTGAATCTGAAAAATATAGCCACACAGACCCAAGCATTCAATCACAACACGCGAATAGTCGCACTATAAGTCGGGGTCGGAGAACCGACGAGGTCGTTTTAGAAATGCATGACGCAAAGTAAGGTTCAGAAGGAAACCGGAGTGGAACCAATGGTGGTAGTGAGTCCATACAGTAAGAGGGGAGTACGTATATGTAAGTCCAGGGTCACTGCTCTTTGGGAAAAGCTACTGTCCGCACTTCACATGTCGTCGGCTCTTCTTGGTCTCCTGTGACAGCATCTGGAATACGAGAAAGACAGAGAGCCCGACGTGATCGTAGTTGCGGTGAAGTTGCAAGTACTACTAGTAATCGGTTTCCAGTAGCATCCGCAACCTCATTGCAATAAGGATCTTCAGGACCTGATTTGATAAGCGGCTCAGAATCAGGCGCAAACTGCCCATCGTCACAATTAAGTAATAGGCAGTTTCTTCGCGGTGTGCTAAACTTGCTTGGGTGACTTTCATTAGACAAACTTTACCACACGACATGGATCAGTTGGGACTGATCGATGGCTCTACACACATTTACAAGATTAACTGCATTTGCCTCAAGTGAGGGACTAACCGACTGAGTGATGTATGTATAGAAGACGTTCGAGGGCGGCTGGCGAAAGAGTCTCCTATCGGGTCTAGCAGCGAAATACCAACGATATCCCCTCTATCGGACGAATAGAGAAGACGCAAGTCGGTTTAAAGATGCGAGGTGTATTCTATATATCGTGGCACCGAAACAATACCGATACGAGAGATACACCGAACGGAAAACGAACGAAACGCGGCGACTGTGCAGAAAGCGAACCGCGAGCGTGTACAATCGGCGAACGACCGGAAGTGAAAGTGATTTAAAACGAGGTCGACGGAAACCTCGGAAAAGTCAGTCCAGTTAAACTTGCGCAACCAGAGAACACAATGAGGTCGATGTCCAACGTCAGAAAAGATCGTGGCGAAAATAGATCCAAAATGGTGTCCAGAAAATAGTCATTTTCTCAAAACGATCGAGGTCACTACATACGTTTGAGTAAACCTAAGGTTTTCCGGCTACAGCTAACGGAGTGGCGCGAAAGCCAGGTGTAAATATAACAAGTTCCAACTAGTTCCAGCTAATGATTCTTTCGAGACACCTATATGTATGTATGCACCTGACCATTGGTTCCGCTCGTTCTGTTGCAGGATTGCCATCTGCTCCTGTGGACGAACATTCCGAACGACCTTTGAAAGCCTAACCAACAAAGTCTGTTATTAAGTTCTGGCTGTTTTTTACCCCAGGTGCCACTGTGGTAATTCAGCAGATGTTACACGTGATACGGTCTAATACAGCTTCGTAACCTTGTGCACAGATGAGCCTAAACCATGAGGATCGCCGCGGACAATTCCGACAAAAGCTCCCTGTGATCGGTCATCCTTGAGCCTACCAGTTATATTCTCCAATTGAAAATATTTATACGAACTCACCTAGCAACACAGTTACCGTGCTATTTCGCGACCTTTGTCTTCTTGCTACTTCCGTTCGCGTAGTTCTGGGCGGGGGCAATTTCGACACGCACCATCTGTAACGACCGGTCGTGGAAAATCTCCCTAAAACCCTTGAAATTCAGTGTTTTTCTTAACATCACTCTTTTGCTTACACTATTGACGTGTCTTTGGGAACTGTTTGTTTTTATGGACCAATTGTTGTTTGTTCGCGTCCAGAGCGCTACTTTGTCATATCCTTGTTCTGGACCTGCTCCTTGCTCGCACGCTGCAATTCGGTTTCTCGTTTGGTGAGTCCTTGTAACCTCATTATTGAGGTTTGTATTTTTTTGGATTCATTGTTCATTCAATAATCCAGTATCGTAGAATATCACGGATAATCGCCTTTAGGTTTCGATATCCGTTGCAGATTTGGCTATTAACTGCTCAAACCTGTGTTGCAGTACTCAATAGATCAATCTGGGACGAGGAAAACACGCAAAATGCCTAGAAAAGGATCGAAAACATTGGAATCTGGACAGGAAGTAATACGGCAAGTCACTGGGGAGGTTTTGGGTACATTTGATTCTTTAGTCATTGTTAGATCACCTAGTCCTGTCAATGCTAGTTCATGTGTTATTGAGGGCAATATGGATTGTAAGGATGTTGATCTATATAGGCTGAGAATACTAGACCTAGAACAACAGTTGTTATCGGCCAGATAACAGGCCCTACGTCCTAAATCTGCACTACACCAGGTCGTGTTGCGTGCTGTTATCGATATAGTTTTCATTCATCTGTCTCCGGAAATACTAAAAATTATAGCTTCTTAGGGCATTCCGTTAACCCATAGAGATTCCGGGAATTTTTTTTCTCAGCGGTGAATTCTAACTCGGCTCTAGTTTGCCGTTGCTATTCCGCCTCACTCATAGCGTCTTTTTGATATCTCAAAATGCCTCGTGTAGCAAAGGAGACTTCCAACAGTACCCTGTCCACTCGTACCCCCGTTACTAGGAAAAATAGGCTTATTCAAACTCCCGTGGCCTTAAAACAATGTTCGGTCGACCTCTGTGAATTTGTAGGCTTGGTGATGGAAAGAGCAGCTGTTTTAGACCGAAGTATCTCAAATATAAAGTCTCAGCTTCTGAAGTTGGAAGATACGGTATCTACACTCACCTTCCTTCTGTGCACCACTGAACGCGTCGAACATTCTACCTTACAAAACCTGACAGCGACTGGCCGCCTTATCGACTCTGTTGCATCCGAAGTTCTCATAAGAGTGAGGAACTCTCGTAATGCAGTCGTGTTTAATGTCCCAGAGAGAATACCCCTCGAGCATCTCAAACATACACTGTTGAATTAATGTGGTATGGCCCACCTTCCTTGCAAATAACAAGGCTGCGTGAGCGCGTTCAGCTTTTCAACTGTCCAATCCTTATGCGAATTGTAGATGATCCATCCGCCAAAGAATTCAATAAAATGCATAACACCATAGCTTCCAATTCCCCCTATAAAAAAATAAAAATAGCCGAAGATAAAACACCTCTTCAAAGGGAAATTACTAGGTCTCCCTCGACTTTCCCCACTAGAAAGACGCCTGATAGTTCTGAGCCTTCGACACAGAAGGCTGGTCGCTCCATCGCTTCTTCTCAATTCCCCCTGCTTTATCACCACACGCGCCTCCTGCCTCTTCACAACAGCCCACTGCCTCCTCATCTGCTCCCGCACTGAACTCTTTAAAATCGGAACCCATTACTGTTGATCTAGACATTTCCGTTTCTCCCCTTTTACTGCCACCCAGTAAAAGACGCCAACTTCTGCCTCGCCCTCCCACCTCATTGCCTGTTGGGTGCACCCCGAACTCTAATTCGCTCACTGTTCCGTCCGGTGACAAACTACTCGCCGTCCAGAGGAATAGGTCTAACAGTCTTCCCGCCCTTCTCACAAACCCCTATTTCATTCAACTGTCTCCTCGTAAATCAACTCGCCTTAACTCACCGAATAAGGTTTTGACCTTAGAAAACACCCCTTGCTCCAATGCATCGGTGATCCCTACAACTTCACCGTGCTCACTGCCTGTCGATACAAAAATACGGCCTCCACACGCCGTCCACTCTGCCTCACGTCGTACTCCTCACCTGACAAATATCTCTACTGCTCCCGCTACCAACCGCTCCATATTTGGTGTACCGCCCAACTTGAGTTACCCCTCCCACAGCGAGGAGCCTAATCTACCACCCTACACCCCTATTCCTCACACATTTTCAAACCTGCCCTCTGCTCCCCTCTTCAGCCAATACTCAATCCCGAGTGGCCAATATTTCTCGACAGCTCCTAATCACCCCTGTCTGATATCGACCCGCCAAACCCCACAAGTTTTCTCCTTTGCTCCGGCATTTCCCCCTCCGCTGGTGCCCAGTTTCTCTACCCCTCAGCAGTCCCCCTCACTGCAGCATTTACTCCAGCTTGGCTGGAAGTCACCCCATCTGAGCCTTCACTAGCCTCAACGTCAACATATTCCCCCTCCACCCTGATCTCTGTTCCCTCCAACTGCGATAGCCTGCCTCCATTCAACTTACACTACCCCTTGATGTGCCTATACCACCTCCCACAAACGGTACATCTTTAGCCTTATCCATTTCGCGTTCTATCCTTGAAAAACTCCCGCACCTTAAAAAACTTGTCCCCACAAATAATTACGACATTATCTTAATAACGGAATCCTGGCTCTCTGAGAGCACTCCTAATGATCAAGTATCTTTGGTAGGGTACCCTCCTTCAAGGACCGACAGACCGAACCGGCATGGTGGTGGGTGCCTAGCCTAGTCTACACCACGACCCCTCTTTCACATATGGCGCTCGATTCTATTCCCGATTCTCTCTGGTTCACTGTCAACCTCCAAGGCACTGTTTTTCACATTGGCTGCATGTATCGCTCGCCGAATTCCCCCAGTTCCTTGTTTCCACTTCTCATTAGGTCCTTCGAATACCTCTCTTTCCTTCCTTCTGGAACCTGGCTTATTGCGGGTGACTTTAATCTCCTTCTTATTTGTTGGCCTACCTTCTCTGCTTCTCCCAATCTTATGTACCTGATTACTCGTATTCATCCTGGTGGCTGGGCACAACATGTTGTAGAACCTACCAGAAATGGGAACATACTGGGTCTGGTATTTACTCATAACATGCCTTTCATCGACGTGTCCGTAACACAAAATTTCCCCGGCAGTGACCATAAAATGATTATCTGCCATCTGCCCTTTAGTGGCTCACCTAATCCCGCACATTCCTCCAAAAATACATTCCTACGCAGAAACTGGGTCTTGCTAGTCACGCTCATTCGCCAGAAAGACTGGGTTGATTATTTCCTCACCCATGACCCTCAGCTTGCTGCGGATATTTTCTACTCCTTCTTTTCCGACTGTCTGAAAAAACTGTCTAACACCTCCAAGGCTGAAACTAAGAAGAGGTCCCTTGTCTCGCCACTCCACAAGGAGTATCATTAACTTTTTAAACAGCTGCATAATTCCAACGACTTTTCAATTTTTACTCGCCTTAACCGCATCTCCACACTTATTCAACGACGAGATAATACGCGACTTCACGACCAAGAAGCTAAGGCGTTAAGTCATCCCAACAAGTCGCAACTTCTTTCTATGTTGCATAAATCTAGAAATGCCGACGATAAGGGCGACTTCCAACTTCTGATTCTGGATAATGACTCATCTATCACCTCCCTACCTAGTATAGCCGAAGCTTTCAATGCATCCTTTGCCACAGCCATGGCTCCAGCTACTGTCATTGCCCCTCCCCCATCTCCACCACTTACTGACTCTGTCCTTTTCACGATACTCTTTGATGCCAGGAGTATTTCTAAGCTACTATCCAATAGAAAACCCTCCCCTCAATTAGGCCCCGCTGGCTTACCACCAGTTGCACCTGTCAATGGTGGACCGGATCTCCCCCTGCTGTTGCTTAACCTTTTACCTTTTTCACTTAATAGTAGCACCGTACCTGCTGACTGGAAGCTCTCGGTAATCGTTCCCATTCATAAAAAGGGACCTTTTCATGAGGTATCCAATTATCGCCCTATAAACCATACCCCCGTCTTATCCAGAATAATGGAAAAAATAGTTAAAGATCACATTATTAAACATTTATTAAGCCTCAGTCTTAATAATCACAACCAACATGGATTCCTCCGTGCACGGTCCTGCATGACTTGTCAGTATGATTTTCTGAATCTCGTCACCGACTCCGCTGAAAATGGGGAATCTTTTGTTGTTCGTTATCTTGACTTATCCAAGGCATTTGTTCGTGTACCTCACCCCCACCTTTTAACAAAGCTGCGGTCATTTGGCATTGTCCATCCACTTCTTTCTTGGTTCTCATCTTACTTATCGCATCGTTCACAGGTTGTCTTAATTAACTGGCACACCTCTAATCCTAAGCCTGTTACTAGCGGTGTTATTCAGGGCTGTGTTTTAGACCCCTTGCTTTTCCTCCTATATATAAATTATATGTTTCCGACAATACTCAATGGCTCGCCGTTTTTGTTCGCGGACGACATTAGGATAGTCTACACTTTTTCGCCTGGCAACCTCAGTACTACTATCCCTAAAATCTCTGCTGATTTAGCCGCTCTTGATGAATGGTGTTCAACCTGGGCGATGAAATTCTCCGCCGACAAGTGTATTTTCCTTACTTACAAATGCCAGGTTCCTCCTGGTTCCTTACTCATCGGCGGTTCACCCATCGACAGTCAGCCCTTAGTGAGAGACCTTGGCTTAAGTTACTCTTGTTCTTTCAACTTCTCGGAACATGCTGTCTTCCAAACGGCGAAGGCTAAAATGTGTCTTGGCCTTCTGGTCAGATCCTTTCAGCTTAGGGAGAGCATTCTTTACATGTACAAAGTACATGCCAGGCCTCTTCTAGAATATTGTCCCCTAATCTTCACTAGTATGAGAAAATCCGACAGGATTATTATCGAATGTATTCAAAGAAGATGCACAAAGCAGTTTATCGGCTGGTCGTCCAACTTAAACTACAGGGAACGATGCTTATCTCTCAAAATCGAACCACTAAGGCTCCGTCGCGTCGAGCTAAATTTGGTATTTCTGTATAAGCTATTACTAAGCAGTCCTATTCCTCCAAACATTTGTGCTTCTCCCCGGATGCTGCATATTCACTCCGTAATGGACAGTATACTATTACCACACCCTCTGCGAGGACTCTTCTACACTCTAAGTTCTTTCTCTTCACGTACTCCAGAATCGGGGGTAAACTTCATTTGCACATCAGAACTTCTCAGTCAGAGTATGCATTCGCGCATGCCATTGATAAATTCCTTTCCGTCTCAACTGTTTTGCGCTTATCCAACGTTCACATAACCAAAATCATGCTCACGAGAGAGGCCTCGACTTTTAAGCCATTGCTCTGCTTTCTCGCTTCACCTTACCTTCCTAAATAACTTCACCGCTTTTGAAATTCTGATCGCTTTGTTTGACCACTTCTCCTTAGACTTCGCTACTGACATATGTGAAGCATGCCTGCATCCACTAATTGTTTTTCCACACCAACTTATAAGATCCTGCCAACTTAACTTTGAAATAAATCCTTCCAGATGTGTTCGTATCTGCAAAGACCACGGTAATACTCCCCACAGATTGTCAATACGCCTCATCCGCTCCATGATTTATCACCTGTATCTAGTTATATCGCATCTGCGGTCCTGAAACCAACCTGAACAAAGCTATAAGGACCGTAACAACCGGTCGTGGAAAATTCCCCTTTTTCCCTCGCGATTCAGTGCTTTTCCCAACATCACTCATTTCCATACATATTGACTTGTCTTTACGAACTGGTTGTTTTTCTGGACCAATTGTTGTTTGTTCGCGCCCAGAACGCTACTTTGACACATCCCTGTTCAAGACCTGCGTGACGCACGTGCTGTTTGCTCACACTCTGCTATTTGGTTTCTCGTTGTTGAGTCCTTGTGATCGTATTACTGAGGTTTGTGTATTTTTCATGTCATTGTTCATTTACTAATCTAGTATCGTGGGATATCCCGGATAATCGTCTTCTGATTTCGGGATCCGTTGCGAATTTGGCTACGCATTGCTCAAACGTTCGTTACAATACTCAATAGATCAATTTGAGACGAGGAAAACACGCAAAATGCCAAGAAAAGGATCAAAAGCAGTGGAATCTGGACAGAAAGTAAAACGGCAAGACTCTGGGGAGGTTTTGGGTACATTTGATTCTTTAGTTAATGCTAGATCGCCTAGTCCTGTCAGTGCTCGTTCTTGTGGTAATGAGAGTAATATTGATGGTAAGGATGTCGATTTATATAAGCTGAGAATACTAGACCTAGAGCAAAAGCTACTATCGGCTAGAATACAGGCGCAGAAAGCAGAGAAGAAGTGTACACAAAAAGAGCGAGAGCATGAGACCAGCGACTTCGACACTTCCGATAGTTCAGGGTGCAATAAGATAGGGAACCCCACGCCGGTCGCCGACTACAAACCACCATCGACCGATCTGCCTAGAGTGGAACTAACGGTTTTCGACGGGCGATCTGAACACTACTAAAAGTTTTGTCAAGCAGTTCGAGACGTTCGTTGAAAATAAGGTAACCGACCCCGGGCAAAGCCTTCTCTACCTGACTCACTACTGCCGAGGCCGAGCAAGAGAACCTATCGACGGGTGCACTATGCTCGACCCAGAACAAGGCTACACAAGGGCAAGGAAGATTCTAAGGGACTTGTTTGGCCAACCTTTCAAAGTAGCCCGTAACCTAATAGAGGGCGTGATGGTAGAGGCAAAGAGAACCAAGGGTAACATATACACAATGGCCGACCTGGTGATCAAGATGCAGAACTGCTCAATAGCCCTCGACCATTTAGGTTACAGGGCTGACCTAGACGCCATGCAAACTCTGGAAGGCATAGTCCGTCACCTCTCTCCCGAACTACAGAGTCGGTGGGCAGAAGAAGCAGAACGGATAAGCCGAAGCGACAGGGAGGCTAACTTCGAAGACCTGACCGAATACTTGGACAGGCAAACCAAGATAGCTGACAGCAGATTCGGCCGACTCATCCGGTACAGCAACCAAGCAAACAAGCCCAATACCAGCCAAGTCCAAACCCCTGTACGGGAACATCCAAAGTACCAACCTTGGACCAATGCGCACGCCATTTCACGCGATGCCACGGCACAACCAAATTGCACATCCTATGGTGCTAGCCGTGGACTACCAGAATGCCCCAAGTTCGACAACGCCACAATAGACGAACTGTGGCTAATGGCGAGGATAGCAGGAGCGTGTTTTATTTGTATCAACACCACGCACCGGGCTGCAGCCTGCAGGACAAGGAACGGATGTGGTTACGAGGGCTGCATGGGCAGACACCATTGATTACTGTACCAGGCGTGAGTAACCTTACCCGAGGCGAGTACCAAGCCCAGCGTGATTTGTTCAACTTCGCGGTCTGCCAGTAAACCGGTACGTTTGGGAGTAGTGACCCGAATTGGGGTGGTCACAGCGTTGGCCTTCATAGATAGTGGCTCGGATACCGCGCTAGTAAGGAAGGAGTTCGCAGAGAGATACGGGATTAGAGGGCATCAATTTTCATTAGCAGTGAGCACAGTGAGTGGCATCGAAGTCATCCAGTCGACCAAACTGCACCTACAACTAGTTTCACTGGTCAGCAACAATAGTTCAGAAACTCTAGAAGCATTCACCATAGAGGATCTGCCGATGAGAGCACCTCAGCCAGTGCAGTTGATCCTGACTCAGTGGCCGCATCTCGACGGGATTACGATCGAGGAGTGGCAGATTAACGAAATTGATATTCTGATCGGCTGCGATATGCCGGAAGCGCATTGGGTCCTGGATCAAACGATAGGAATCCGCAAAGCACCCTATGCAGTACGCACTATATTCGGTTGGACTTTATATGATAGTACAGACGGCTGATGTGGCAAACAAATCAACTGCATTTCGGTGGAAAACGATGAACATCGAACAGGCATTCCGACAATTGTATAACACCGAATTTTCCGACCTGGCCATGGACAAATATGCCCCATCACGAGAAGATAGGTTGGCTTTGGAAATGGTAGCCGAGAACGTCAAGTACGCAAAAGGTCGTTTCAAGGTTCCTATCCCGTGGAGATCCAACATGAAACCCATGCCAAACAGCCGAGAAATGGCTCTGAAAAGGTTAGGCTTCCTCGAAACCAGGCTGCTCCGGGAACCACAATTAAGGATAGAATACACGCGAGCCATGCGACATAACATCGACCTGGGTTATGTGGAAAGGGTAGATACAGTGGTTACCAGCGCAAATTTGAGGTGGCCCCCACCTCATCACCCGGTCGTGAACCCAAAGAAGCCGGGGAAGGTCAGAGTAGTTTTCGGCTGAGCCGCAAAATGTCAGGATGTGTCACTGAATGACCGTATACTACAGGGCCCAGACTGGACAACACCGCTGGTCGAGGTTTTATGTCGTTTTCGGCCAGGAAAAGTAGCCGTCTCTGCGGACATACGCGAAATGTTTCTACAAGTGAAGATGCCCGTTAAGGATAGGGACGCCTTCCGTCTCCTCTGGTGGCCTGAGAACGACACAAATCGCACACCTGACGAGTACAGACTGACCGTTCATCCCTTTGGGACGGTATCATCTCTCTTCTGTGCTAATTTTGCCCTTCGGGAAGCCTTCAAGAGTTTTGGCGGCACCAGCAATTTGCTAGGAAGAGCAATGGACCACTTCTACATGGACGATTTTCTGTGCTCCTTCGACAATCCAAATGCTGGTATCCTTTATATGACCGAGCTGATGGCCACTCTAAATGCCGGAGGATTCAATCTCACTGAGTGGACTTCGAACAACCAAGAGGTGCTCAATGTTATACCGAAGTCCGAGAAAATGGAGTGTAGGAGAGAGAGTTGGGATCCTCTTCACAAACGGAGTACAAGCTTGGTCTTTAGTGGGAACCCAGTGGGGACGAATTCATTTTCAGTCTGGACCTATCCAAACGACCAGTCACACGGAGAGGAATCCTATCATCAGTCTCAAGCCTCTGATTCCTTAGGTTTCGTTTCGCCATGGTTGTTACCGGGAAAGTGCCTGCTACATTCGCTGTGCCAGAGGGGGACGGGGTGGGACGAACCTCTCCAGGATGACGACAATAGGCGATGGCGCGACTGGCTGCACAGCCTGGAGCAACTTGGTGAGATCAAAGTACAAAGATGCTTGACAGGAATCAAGTGCACAAACGACGCCCTACTCCACTTATTTTCCCACGCGTCAGAAATAGGCTGCAGGATATTTGCTTACGGCTGCTGGGCGGACGCAAATGGTGGGCGGCACAGACAGATACTATTCGCAAAGGCGAGACTGGCTCCACTGAAAAAGATGTCCATTCCAAGGCTGGAACTGACGGCAGCAGTACTGACCGTGAAGGCAGCCACGCTGATCGGGAGATGCTTCGATCGGATAATCCGGGAACCAAACTTTTGGACGGGCTCAGCCACGGTACTACAATAAATAAACAACATTACCACTCGTTTTAACACTTTCGTTGCCAAAAGACTCACTTTAATCCACGAGTCGACTAAAACCGATCAATGGCGCTATGTTAAATCCGCCAGTAACCCGGCCGACCTCTGCTCAAGGGGCCTGAAAACACTAGAGAAGTTACGGATGTGGACAATGGGACCGGACTTCCTAACGGCAACTAAAGAGATGTGGCCAACGCTATTAATACACAAGGCTGATGATGGTGATATCGAGACTAAATGACTGATACTGGCTAAAAACTTCACGGGAAGCGTAAACTTAATAGAAAAACTGTGCCAATTTCCCTACTGGACAAAACTGTTAAGAGCCGTGGTCTGGTGGACACGATACAAAATACTTTTATTGATTATGAAAGGCACAAGACCACAAAACACAATGAATATGGGGACGATACTACCGGTCGAGCTGAATCAAGCCGAACGCGACTTTCTACGCCTACTACAACTAGAATCTTTCCCGTTCGAGGCCCGCGAGCTAGCCAGGATAGACGATAACACCAAAGAAAGCAGGCTGTTGCACAGCAGTATACGAAGACTAAACCGCATGCGAACCAAAGGACTACTGAGGGTTGGAGGGTGGCTGACGAATTCAAATCTGGAGTACAAAACATAACACCTCATAAGAGACCTTGGTGACCACTGCATACCGAGATTTCCGATAGACCATGCACATCGAGAAGAGGGACACGCATTTTCGAATCACTTATTGACCAATATAGGTCGACGATTTTCGGTGACAAGGGGCCAGCGACGGTCAAGCTAGTCATAAGCAACTGCATCAGTTGTCGTCGCAGGAGAGCGGTGGCAGGCCAACAAACGATGGCCCCCCTTTCAGCAGTAAGGGTTCAACCGGGATGGTGCCCGTTCGTGGGAAATGGCGTTGACTGCTTTGGCTCGTTCCTTGTACGACAGCAAAGGAGCACCCAAAAGAATTACGGCTGCCTGATAACATGTTTACAATCCAGAGCAGTCCATCCTGAAGTAGTGTATAATTTGACCATCTATTCATTTCTAATGGCCATTCAAAGGTTCATCGCGACGCGGGGCGTCCCCAAGAATGTATACTCAGACAATGGCTCGAAATTCGTTGGGGCTCATAAGGAGTTAGAGAAATGGTGGAACCGCTTGGACCACTCCAAAATACAAAACAAGACCGTCACAAAGGGGATAGATTGGCACTTCAACCCATCTTATGCCAGTCGTCGTGGTGGCATTTGGAAAGGGCTGATACTATCGACTATGAAAATACTCACGGCCCTGACCTCACAACAAACCATCGATGACGAGACGCTGACTACCGTACTAACGGAAGTAGAACGCATATTGAACAACAGACCCCTGGTGTCGATCGTCCCAGACCCGGAAGGCGAACAGGCCCTCAACCCCAACGACCTGTTAATGCTGCCGTCAAACGTAGGAGCAATCACACCGAAAACCGTGCTTGGAACGTATATCATTGGATGGAACCAAGCGAATCACCTGGTACAGGATTTCCGGAGACGTTGGAATAGGGAGTACTACCGACACTGCAGCCTCGGCAAAAGTGGATCTCCAGACAAAGGTCGTTCAGACGTGGCGATGTGGTCAGCCTCGTGGAGATCCACTTATATAAAGACGATTGGCCGGCTGGAGTGACCAAGGACTGCCGTATAGAAATCGATGGCCTCGTGCCTACGGCGGTGGTAAGAACGAACAAAGGAGGAGTATTGCTAGATATCCGTAGTATATGTCTGTATGAAGGTGACAATGACGAGGGCGAGGTCGACGCTACAGACCAAGCTAAATCCATGTCTGCCGATACAAGATGAAGCTGAATTCATTTATTTATTCCTCATGCATTCCCCCGTAGAACCCAACCCTGCACACCGTCTCTGAAGTATATTTTGTTTAATTTCATACGGTGTTTGCTATTTACTGTGGAGTTAGCCGTCCGAACCTCAGTTTATCAAAAGACACGGCATTGCATGCAGAAGTAGCTGAGCTCAGGTCACGCACACATACGCCTACATTTTACTCGTTTATGCCACACAGTCCCGTCAAACACTTTACAGTGCTCACAGTCTTTCGTTGACGTTGCAGAAACTCCTCCTTTGATGTGTGGTGATACTTGTGATTCCATTATACATCCAGACACACACGCACATACCCGATGCACGCTATGTCACGTAACCCCTATCAAACATGTGACGGTGTTCGCAATTTGCTTTTGTTGACGTTACTGAAATGTCTTTTGCATATGTGGGAGTAGCACCGATTACGTCACACACACACGCACACGCAAGCACATACAGCCAGAGCAGGACGGCCTTTCCAAGGACAGCATCTATGTTCCTCCCCCATGTCCGCCATCGGTCAGCTGTTCTCGTGGAAGATGTAGACTGGACTCGCGTCTGTTGCCAACGGATTAGGTGCGACCATGAGTAGAACGTTGATGACGAGCATTGGGCGCGCGCACTGACAACAGGGCCTAGGTAGATAGAAAGAATCGGCACCTTTATACCAAACCTTTGACTCTGCGAAGGATTCGGGAGGACTTTGGTGGGCGGTGTAAAGACCGGTCGTGAAAAATCTCCCTAAAACCCTTGAAATTCAGTGTTTTTCTTAACATCACTCTTTTGCTTACACTATTGACGTGTCTTTGGGAACTGTTTGTTTTTATGGACCAATTGTTGTTTGTTCGCGTCCAGAGCGCTACTTTGTCATATCCTTGTTCTGGACCTGCGTGACGCACGTGCTCCTTGCTCGCACGCTGCAATTCGGTTTCTCGTTTGTTGAGTCCTTGTAACCTCATTATTGGGGTTTGTATTTTTTTGGTTTCATTGTTCATTCAATAATCCAGTATCGTAGAATATCACGGATGATCGCCTTTAGGTTCCGATATTCGTCGCAAATTTGGCTACGCGTTGCTCAAAAGTGTGTTACACCATCATCTTAGTTCATTGAGATTATTACGAATGGCGTCGCTTCACTGAGCTGCCCAGTATTGAACAGCTGTACCTGCAGGCTAGTGCATCTGAACTTGAAGAGTGCATCGAACTTTTCGAGTTACATTTTAGCGTGCGAAAGGATGGGAAGATGGAGGACCAGACTGCCTTCTTCTTTACCGCTGGTGGCCTTTCATCTTATTCTTTGATGAAAATCCTCGCACGTTTGAGAGCCTCTGCTGCAGTTCCGTTCGATGAGTTGAAGGCTCTACTGCTAGGCAACATGATTCCGGTCAATTTCCAGGCTACCGAGCGTGCCAAGTTCCATTCACTGGTTCGTGGTCCCAAAATGAAGCCCCGCGAATCCATCCTAACACATCAGACATGGGCCACTTAGAGAGATTTTGGTGATCATTTGGAGACCAAATTGCTTGACCGCCTCATTGCCTGCATAAATCATCCGGAGTTGCAAAAGGAGATTTTGCAGAAACCCGACCTTACTTTCTCTGAAGCCCGGTCAACCTGCGAATAATTAGACGACGTATCCGATGAGATGGCTCTAAATTCCGTGGCGCACTTCCAAGACATTCTTCCTCATAAAACAGTCTCTGCAAAGAAGACACATCAACCGGAGCCAGCTTAAAAAATGATTCCTGAAAGCAAACCAGTGCAGCCGAAATGTTGCTTCGCGTGCGGTTAATTTCACCTTCGTTCCACCTGCCGCTTTTGTAATGCGGTATGCCATTCTTTTGGAAAGCTTGGTCACATTCGTAAGATATGTCGTCAATCCAAGTGCAATGTTACGAGTGCAAACCTCGAAGATAAGAAAACTGACGATAGTCCGGTATACGCGTTGAAAACTTCAAATGAACCAAACCATTACCTGAACAAATCAGTCCAATCCCAATGCCGCTTGAGACGTCAGTTCATTGTGGATACCGGGAGCTGTGAGTCCACTATTCCGAAACCATTGTTCGACTTGATTCAGTCCAGTGTACCCTACACATCACTGCTGTGCGCATTCACGGTGTTGCTGGGCACAGGATTTCACTGCCGGGTGAAACCACACCAATGGTTCGGTTTGAGGGCGACTTTACCCCGGCACGATTCTTGATTCCCAAAGATGGCCCATGGATTCCGTGCACGCAAGCTCTGCGTGCCTTGGAACAATCGGTAACTCTGAAAAAGATGTCCGACAATCCGGAGAATCAGCTTATTCTTCAGCGGGTGATCGCACAAAGCTCGAGCAATAAAGGTGGCATGGCGGTCCTGCCTGCAAATTTGGAAGTGGATGGCGATCTGGTATTCCTGAAAGGTTGAGTGTTGCCTTATGGCCAGAGAGTGGGCGTTCTGAAGGTGCTTAACAAAATGGAGCAAGAGGTTGTCATAACGCGTGTGGCTCCATCGGCTTGGGTGATCCCGATTGTGGTGGCAATGAACAACAACGGACTGACACTCCCGATTTGTGGTGATTACCGACAGATCTTGAATCCTCGTTTGCGGAAGTGCGCAGAAACTACGGTTGAACCTGAGGACTTCATGAAATACATGCTCGGTAGCAAGTATATCTCAAAATTTTATCTGGCTGATGCCTACTTACAAATTCCACTGCACATGGAGTCAGGACCACTGACGACCATTACCACTTCATGGGGCATGTTCCAATACAACTTCTTACCGTTTGGTCTGAAAGCTTTGCCCGGGATATTCCAGGCTTCAATAGACGAGGTGATCCATGAAATCAAGGGGGTGATGGCATGTCAAGATGATGTGCTCATTTTCGGATCCACGAAGAATGAAAGTGACCGCAGATTACAAAGTTTGCCGGAGAGGTTCGTGAACAAAAATGTGTCCATCAAAGCCCCTAAGTGCAAATCTGGTGTCATTGAACTAGCTTTCCTCGATTTCCCTGTCAATGCAAACGGATACTGACCCGTTACAGATCATTTTAAACCCATGATAGGCATTGAGCCATCAACAAATCAGGCGCACTTGCGATCACTTCTTGGGTGCCTGCAATACTACT
The DNA here is from genome assembly GCA_948099385.1 of Fasciola hepatica. NCBI lineage: Eukaryota > Metazoa > Platyhelminthes > Trematoda > Plagiorchiida > Fasciolidae > Fasciola > Fasciola hepatica. Next base: position 3,082,093 of record CANUEZ040000108.1, read on the forward strand.
GTAGGTTAACTCCGAACCCTGCAACAAGAGCCCAACCATGGCTTCCAGCTCAGTCGTCCGATATGCGGAGGTGGAAAGAAGATTCCAAACAGACTGCGCGATCCTATTCAAAATATCATTGGCCGACCGATACTAGCACCATTTGCGCCATCTAAACGGACCATGCTCATCACCGACGCGTTCGAAGCGGGGATGGGAGCAGTTCTGGAACAACATGGACTACCAGTTGTCTGCATCTTCAATATTCTTAAAGCTGCAAAAAAGGGTTATCTCTGGAAGCGGAAGGAGGCTTTGGCTCTTTTCTGGGTGGTATTCCGACCAAAGAAGTATTTATTCAAGGTAAAGTTCACGATTTTCATCGGCCACCAGGCCCTTCAGTTCCTGTATTACTCAGATGAGTCCGTTGCCAAATTCACGGCTGCTACGATCCAGCTTTGGGGCATTGCTCTAGGAGCCTATAACTATGACATCCAGCATCGGCCCGGCAAGACAATCTCGCAGGCGGACTCCCTGTCCAGCTGTTCATAATTCGCAGCTGCAGACGAATGTCATTTCATTTCGTTGGCTGCGTCTGTGTCGAGAGAAGAATTGGGCAAGCAGGCAAAACGATACTTCTCGTCTGTGATTTCGGCCGTCGAAAAGGGATGGCAGCCCGAGGTAAAGCAGAAGTTTCCTCAGTTCTTCGCACAGCGGGAGAATTCAGTATCCAACCCGACGGCATCTTTTGCCGAGGTGACCGGCTTGTCATTCTACCTACACTGCGTAAGTCGGTTTTGAATAAAAACTGCACAAATGCCACTTGGGCGTGGATAAAACGAAGTGGCTGGCTCGACAGATGTGTTGGTGGCCGCACTGAAAGCGGATATTTGCACCAACGCAAAGAAATGTGATGCGTGTTTGCACAAAGTCCAGTCGAGGCCCATTAACTAGAATCCGCTGCCCGAAAGCTACATTCCGCGGCAGAGAGTTCATGCAGACTTCCGTGGTCCGTTTTTGAACCGACATCGAGCCCTTATACCGATCGGCTCTCACTCTTCGTCGAGCAAGTGTTCCTGACGAATTCACCAACCACCTCGTTCGTAATCCAGGTGTTATTGAAATGCTCCAGCCTATAAGGAATCCCACAGATATTAGTCACCGATAATGGTTCACAATTATGTGCGGCGGAGCTAAAATTCTAGGCTTGATAGAGCTGAGTGTCGGCATCTACGTACAGTATCACGCCACCCATGTTCTAACGGCGCAGAGAACAACTTTGTGCATGCTGTGAAAAGTGCAATGACATCAGCCAACCCGAAGAAGTCAGCCGACATGGAAGCCTTCCTGGACAACGTCTTGTTGCAGTACAGAACTTCAGAGCTTACAACCACCAAGGACAGTCCAGCCGTCCTCTTTAAGTCCAGAAGACTACAGTCATTGCTGGTGTGTCTTGACTCCAGTGATGTCACATACTTCCGTGGCAAAGATCTTCGACCATCTCGTGGTGTTATCACAAGACAACTTGGTCAATCTATCGCCGAGGTCACGGACTTGGAAAATGCATCGTTGCATCGGCGTTTTCTCGGCCAAATAAATTCCAAAGTAACAACCGGCGATGTAACCAGTGGCATGGCGAGAATACTGAGGATAATTAAAGGGGCCTTGTTGTTCACTGAGATACATCAATTCCGCCTCCTGAAACGACTGCTGCAACGGCCGAGCCACAGCCACCAACTTCAGTCCGAAGACCAGCGCAACAGGCAAGCCAAACTGATGAGGACCTCTTGAAGGAGGAATGTTATGGTGATCCAGCAGCTGCCACACGTGATACGGTCAAATACAGCTTCGTAACCTTGTACACAGATGAGCCTCAACCATGAGGATCGCCGCGGACAATTCCGACAATAGCTCCCTGTGATCGGTCATCTCTGAGTCTACCAGTTATATTCTCCAATTAAAAATATTTATACGAACTCACCTAGCAACACAGTTACCGTGCTATTTCGCGAGCTTTGTCTTCTTGCTACTTCCGTTCGCGTAGTTCTGGGCGGGATGCAATTTCGATGCGGACCATCAACTCAGTTCATCACGACTACTGCAGTCACCTGTTATAGATTGTCGTTCCAATACGGACTTCTGTTTTATTCTGAATTTGGCTATCCTAACTTCGAACTTTCAGTGCGTCGCGAAGATCGGGCCAATATCGTCGCAAACCCCAGACTCAGTGATAACCTGCCACACATTATCACAGATGCACGACAATCCTATAACGGTGGTTGCGGTGCACACGGAGCTAACAGAACCCCTCAAATAGGCTGTGAGATCTCTGGGTGTGCAGGTGGACCGGGTCGCCTGAAGACGGCTCCCCATTTGTTTTCAAACAAATTTCTTTTTGGAGACAAAAGTCGCCTGTAGGAGGGCTGGGCGAGGTACCTGAAACGTTTTCCTGTCAAAAAGCTGGCGGATCTTTTGTTCGGTCCTATGGAAGGGGCAGCTCATAACCGTGTTGTCTATGCCAAGACCGTGAATTTTACTTTGTCGAAGGCAACTTTGAGACGCTCCGCGAGACACTGGACAATCCTCAAGGGGTCACTGTTGATAGACTACGGAAGTTCTTTGGCAGGGGAAAACAGCCAGAAGAAACGGTATTGGGGTTCGCGACGGCGCTGCACCTGCCGGCCAGGAAAGCCCCTCCCAATGGCCGGCTATTGCTCTCAACAATGTCACCGACCAACGGCTGCATGAGCGAACCACCACAGCCATGATTCGACAGGGGTTCGTACTTTGAACCTCACCAACGCTGGGGTAAGCTCTGAGTGCTGCAACAAGATTGGATCTGTTGCGTGCTTATAATGAATCAAAAGATTTTTGCGTAGCCCAACCACTGTCCCCGAACCACCGAAAAGGACCTCACTACAGTCGTGGCCGCCGAAATGCTACCACCAGTTGGCGTGGTCCTCCGAGAAGAATTCGTGGTGGATACAGGACTCGAGATTATGGTTCCGCGCAGCCTCGAAGAAGCTCGACATGGGCCATTTCATGTGTGCAGAACAATCCCAAGGCAGGCGAGCACGCTTCCATTTTGACTAACATTGCGGGTAGTGAACCATACCTTACGTCACCCGTGGTTTTGGACGAGTTACACGTACACGGTTTTGTCGATACTGGCGCGGCGCCTAGCCTAATAGATGAACGCTACCTAGGGTTTTGCAAAGAAATAAGCTGGATTTTCGTGGTCCAAAGGGGACTGTATACAGAGTAAACGGGAGCCCCTGGATGCACTAGGTACGGTGGCCGTTAAAGTGCAGCTGACGGGCATGGTGAGGTTTCAAGACACTTTGGCAATCCGGGGATTGGCTCTCGATATCACTGTAGGCGTAGACCTCTAGGAAAACTTTCAGCATGTAGTCGACCTAAATGAAAACGTCCCACGTACGGCGTTGTGTTCTGTTCTATCCCCAAGTACTCACAACGACAAAAATCCATTCGTGGCAATCACCACACCCGGAAAAGGTAGGAAGAAGGAGAAACCGCTGATATCTTGCAGCAGTCACCGGATGCCCCTAGACCGACGGGCGATGAATTGGCCACCTTAACACGCGAGTAATGGAAGGTCTTCGCTTGGGACAACACCCCGACAGGTCGCACCAGGGTAGTCCAACGAACTATTGACACCGATAATGCACGTCCCTTGAATATGTGCCAAAAGAGGATCTCACTCTGCTATGAGGCCTCGGTGAGGAAGATAACTCGGAAAATGCTGACCAGTAATGTAATATTACCCGCAAACTTGCCTTGGGCTGCTGGAGTAATTTCAGTGAAGAGAAAAGAAGGGTCATTGGGGTTGAGCTGGGATTACTGAAAGTTGGGCCAAGCGACGAGGAAAGACTGTTTTCAGCTGCCGGACATCGAAGAGCCCTTGGAGTACCTAGGGGGTTCGATAAGGCCTGGCACAGTAGATCTAGCGTCCGGCCATTAGCTGGGGGAGTTTGGGGGGCAGGATCGACAAAAGACAGCGTTTGCTTTGCCCGTTTGAGTTTTAAACTGTGCCATTCGGAAGAACAAATGCTTCGGCAACCTTCGAAAGCTTAGTGCACGCCGTATTGGGTGACCTGATTCCCCGGTGTAGTTTCGTGCATTTAGATGATGTAACTAGCGTAGAAAGAACACCAGACAAACATACACAAAACCTGGCCCGGACTTTCGAAAAGGTGCGGCAGGTAGGCCCAAAACTCAGGCCTTCTAAGTGTCATGTGTTACCACGTAAGGTGATTTACGTGGGACACAGTGTTGGCTTCAGGAATCGAAACTGGTCCTTTGAAAACGGAAAAGATTTATTCCTGGCCTACTCTTTCCAATGTTACAGAAGTGGGCTGTTTTCTAGAGTTGGCTTCTTACAATCCGAGGTTCATTTTGAAATTCGCAGCGGTAGCAGCTCCGCCTAACTGCCTCCTGTAGCACAATATGACGTTCAAATGGACCGAGAGACAACACGGATTCTTTGAAGTACCGAGCAGCCGGCTAAACAGGGCACTTATTGTAGCCTTTCCCGGCACATTGAAGCCATACGGCAGATTCATCTCGGACACTGATCCTTCACACGAAACCACCGGCGCGGTACTGTCACAAATGAACCGGCAGGGCATCGAACACCTAATATTGCTTAACAGCTGAGCCTTACTCAAGCTAGAACAGAATTATTGCACAACCCGGAAGGGGTTGCTGGCTTTGGTCTATTTTTGGCTGCACTGTCGACATTTCCCCTCGGGCCATCCTTTCCTCATCCGAACAGACCACTGTTCTTTGTTTCGGTTGGTACACATCGAAGACCCCGAGGGGCAAGTTGTGAGATGGCAGGAAAGTCTACGGGAATACTCTTTCGCCTGTCTCCATGGTCCCGGCTAATCTCATGGGAATGCAAGCTACATGTCCCACCGGCCGCACAGGGACCGCGGAAAATGCCCCTCCTGCATCTCGCAGGTGTCAGTGGTTACCGTCGTTGAAAGACACGAATGGGAGAGCATCCAGGTGAAGGACACGGAACCTGCCGTCGTATACCAGAGCCTGAAGCTAAGTGAGGCTCGCCCAACCAGCAAGAAGTGTCAGGGACCAGCTTCCAAGAAAGGTGTTCTTGGTTGCAGTGAGAAGGAGTACGACTGGTCGATGGCCTTTCTTTCACGCATTATGGACCACTTTACATGCGATAAACCGTACTACCGCAGTCACAAGTGAGAAGGGCGCTAGCAGACCCCCACCACAAAATAAAATCTATGACGAGGCAAACGTAGAATATTGGTGGCCACACCAACTTGAGGGCGCCGTGACTTCTGCAGAAACTGCCTGGTGTGGTCCGGGATGAAAGACCCCGTTCCGAATAGGAGAACAGACTTGATCCCTGTCAAAGCTGGTTGCCTCGGCGAAGTGGTGCGAATCGACGTAAAGGGTCCACTGCGGGAAACCCAGCTTGGGAATAAATGTGTCACTGTCATCATAGACTACTTTACGAAATGGGTATAAGTAGCTGCTTCTACGGTCATGGAGGAGGCAGCAGTAGCTCGTGCATTTTTACGATCGCTGGGCCGGCAAATGAGACAAACCCAGTCAACTGTACTCGAAAGAGAGAAGCAATTTTGAAAAATCTGCAACGTTTGGACAATGCGAGCCGGTACAGATCGATACAACTCGTGCTGAGTTCTACCACCCCGAATGTAATAGATTGGTCAAACGAACCAACCGGACATTCAAAGCACTGATGAAAACGTTCGTAGAAGAGACGAGACACCGGGATCAAGCCATAGAGCGGGGTGTAATGGCATATCGTTGCACGGCCCGTTTATCCACTGAACAAATGACCCACTTCCTATGGACAGGGAGAAAAAAAAAAAGAACCCCACTCATATGCTCGAAAGGCTGCCAATATGCTGCTTTTTCCTCCAGTTAACATGGACTCTCCATCGTACTCGCTTCAAACTTCGCCACCATAACTTACAGCTTCTTACGCCGGGCAAGACTTACTTTCCCTAATGCATAATTATTGCACATCTAAAAACTCAACAACATTCTTGGCTCGTTGTTCCCGGTCCTTTTCCGCGCGGTTTCACGCTAAACTATCCACCAGTCTTATCTATAAACGTAACCATCTCCAAGACAAAGCTCATCCCTTTTAGCTACTTTTACCGATATGCGCGAAAACGGACGCGTTTTTTGTTGCCGTTCACTTCCGTACCACAGTCTTCAAACAGTATATATCACTTCGAAATATATCTTAAGAGATTCCCAACAATCGGTGATTCTCTGTTTGCCTTTTCTGTTAGTTGGGCCGTTCGCCCACTTAGGGTTGTTGCATTGAAATATCCCTATCTTTCAAGGTATCCTGTCCCACATATGCACATCCGATAAGCTCCCGTACTGTAGAGTTCAGTTCTGTCGCCATCAAGTGGTCCACACTCTGTTATAAACACAACCTGGTAGTCTCCTACCCGTCAGTTCATCATGTTTGTCAGCCGTTTCTTTCCCACTGTTGTAGTTGGGCACCACCCATCGATTTATCGCCAGTTCCCAGTTTCATGTTGATGTATTATATTCCTTTCTTCTAGAGGCAAACAATCCGCTCAAAATCTAGATGTTCCTATCCGACCACTTCTTCCGCCATCAATTTGAGAACCATGGTTCAGATGTGTAGCCCATTTGGTTTATCATACACTCCGCCCATATCCAGCTGCCGAACTTTGCAAATCTGATCATCGGTTGTTTTTGCATTTCCTTTCCAGCTCTTTATTCTGAAAGATCGTCTCGGACACTGCCGAACCTCGATACACTCTTTTCAACGCGAGTAGTCTTTTTCTAGGGAATATCAGCAAGTAAATGCTTACCTGGCATTTAATTGACCATCCCTCTTGCAAGCCACATTTTTGCCACTATTTTAGCTACGCACCACACATCGATTTTTTGCCAGTACCCAGTTTCATGTTGATGCACTATATTCTTTTCTTCTGAAAGCAAACAATCCGCTAAAATTCTACAGGTTTCTACCCGGGCACTTCTTTCACTTCTTTCAACACCACTTAGGCAACCACAGTCCAGAGTAATGTCCGTTTGTTATACAACTGGCTCAATCGATATACGGTCACTGAACTTCACGACTGTAATCCTCGAATGATTTTTTCTTGTTCTTTATGTGTAAAGCCAGCATTACTTGTCGTCTAATTTTACATCCTAACCCCTCTCATACACTGCAAGGCTCTTTTGCTTAGTTACTTTTCCTTCAGGAATGTTTCTTGTTCATGTTAACGATGTATCCGTCAATCCACTATGGTTTTCATGCAGGATGGTCTTCCTTCAGTGGTATTTAAGTGAATCTTCACTATTCCCAATCCACTCACCACTTTGACGAAATAATTATACCCTACCCCCGGCCGGCTCAGCCCCTGACCTTGAGTTTAAATCTGCCCGGCGGTACCACAGAAATGGACCTGAATGCTTTCTCTCACATTCGGTGGCGTGCACATAATGGTACAATCCTCCTGAAACCCTGATTCGGCCTCCAACGGTGCTGTTTGATCTTGCATTGCAGCATGCTTCGGAGTTATACCAAATTAAGTATTATCGTTACTGTTATTATTGAACGCCGATAGCTTGTGACTGGCAAACGCCGTGTGTGGGCTGGTTACCACAGGGTAGGTGGTCAACCTGAAAGAAACCTTGGCAAAGGCGCATTCTCCCGCCCGACAACATCTACAACAAAGTCATCGAAGATAGAAAGAATATTATGACCACGGCCCACTCGGTGCCCCCTTAGAGGTGGGGGATAAAGTATTTCCACAATCCGAGGCTCCGCCAATGGTAACCTGCACCTTGTATAGCAGAGAGAATGACCTACGGGAAAGTGTCATTCGTTAAAAGTCAAATAAATACGGCCTTTCACGGTACGTTTTAATCGACTAAGATCGGTGTTCAGCCCAATACGGTTAATAGGTCCCAAGCTAAAGAATATGTGCCAAAGTTCGGAGAAGTAGAGACACCCAATCACGGTGATCTGGCTAGGCACCGGGACTGTGCTTAATTAAGGAGGAGGCCGTGTGGCGCAGACGGCCAGCTTGACTATGGTGGTTTGAGTTTTTGATTCTCTCAAGACAACTTTATGGGTGTACGCGCCCGGACATCGGTTCCGCCCGTTCTCTTGCAGAACAGCCATCTGCTCTAGTGGACGAACATACTAAACAATCGTCGAATTCCCGACCATCTATGTCTGTTACTTAGTTTCAACTGTTTATTACACCAGGTGTCACCTAAAATAGATTGTCATTTCCATGCGGACTACTGTTTTATTCTGCAGTGGCCACATCTCTTTTCGTTCATTCTGCAATCATGGTGCATCGCCCTTTCACTGGTTCGACTCTAACTAGCTAGCCTCCCCAGACCTGTCCGTTCAACTGGAACTACAATACTCCTCCTCAAGCTCTACCGATCTTCTCTATTGTGACTGAATTTGTGGGTCCATTTTTGAGGTAGGAGGGCTCAGGAAACCGCATTGCTCGTGAGCCCGTTCTTATTAGCGCTATTTCGCTTTCGTTATTCGTACGCAATTTTCACATCGTTTTAATTCACCTTTACGCCTTTATTAGATCATGTTCGAGTTATGACCTTCCGATTCTATCAAGCAGAAAACATTCTCATTTGTGCCTCCCTTTAAAGCGTTGCTGTCTAGCATGGTAACTCCGAGCTTCAGCCGATAAACTCAGGGCCACCATTCGCAGCCACCAGAGTTACGTCTCAACAACAGAAACCGTTGTCTCTCCGCTGAGCTACCTCTAAACATTTTGAAAGCTTATTTAATGTTATCTCCTAGCCACCTGCAGAATCTCTTTACAATGTTCTGCTTCTGGCGACTCTAGATTGCACCAGAGCTTCTTATGAGAAACGGACTAGGCAATTACTGGGTGATATTGCGCTGGATGATAAGAAGCTATCAAATCTTTTGTGTTGGACTCGTCAGTTGGTACGGGGCATCCCCACCTGGGAGGTGGTGATGCGGCAGCTTTGGCTGCAATAGTTGCCCCAGAAAGCTCAGTTTTCTTCAGCACTGCTGCTAGATGTCCCCTTGGATTAGTTATCCGCTCCAGCTGACCTCTCCGAGGAAGTCGCCCTTCTATCTATTGATCAGCTTAGCAGCTCACCCACAACTAAAAAAAGCCAAATAACCGATCGTTCCGCACAGTTGAGTGCACTCCTTGCGGAAGTTATCTCTACTCAGGCGTCACCCCGACCTCCCTGGTATTTCCACACTTCTCGTGCCCGGTAACATGCCTTCAACTGAAGTCCTCTGCCCAACAGTTCGTCGAAAAGCAGCGTGCGAGGATGGTGCTAGTGCCATAGCCACCACAGTGAGCACGCACAGGAGAGCAGTTTACCGTGCACTTTTCGCGACGAACAGAGTAACCTCTCAGCGGACAAGTAAGTACGGCAGTGCATATTGGCAATTCCGAACACTGCAATTTTTTTCCACTTAGAACAATTTCGAATCACCAGTTTTAAAATGACACTGGAACAGAGATTAAGGCCATTCTATCCAATTCCTGTGGTCGCGACCACGCCAACGACCTAGAGCTTCAGGTAGCCAATGGGTCTCGCATTCGAACGTACGGAACCGGGTCCCTCATGTTAGACTCGGTTTGCATAGCTTATGCAAGCGGTCAATAATTATTGTCAATATCCCTCAACATATCATAGGATCACATTTTTGCACTATTTCTGCCTATCGTTACACCTTGGAAAGCTCAAGTTAACCCGCCCTGTTGCTCCTCGTGCTGTCGCCGGATCACTATATATGTAGCCAACATGATCCGCCCTGCACCTGCGACACCGGTTGCCAGTAAAAGCCTCATCAGAGTTCTGGGGGAATTTCCAGTTCACTCTAACATCAGACTCCACATCAATACGACGGACCCCCCCGTGTTTTCCGCCCATGCCGGCCACCTCCCGACAAATTTGCTATTACCCGTCGCGCCTTTCAAAATATGCTGGATCCCGGGATCTTTCGTCCCCCTGACTGTTCGTGGGCATCTCCACTTCATGTGGCACCCAAAAAGTCTACAAACGACTGGCTTCCATGTGGCGATTATAGTTGTCTCAGTCAGGTGACCACCCCGGATCGTCATCCCGTCCCAAACATTCACAATATCACTTCCAGTTTGATTGGATGAACCATCTTCAGTAAAATTTATATGGTAGGGAAGTATCATCGATTTCCCGCCGCTGAAGTAGATGTGGTCACCACACCCTTTAAATTCTTCGAATTCTTACGCCTCACTTTAGGCTACGCAATGCACGAAAAAAGTTCCAGGTTTTCGTTGATGGTGTTACTGGCCGTTCAATTTTCTTTCGCTCATAGATTGACGGCATTCTCGTCGCAAGCTCAACAGGTTTTAAAATAATAACAATGGTATATTTCTCGGCTATGGTCGAGATGCACCCACAGGCGCATGATCATCGTGCACAGATTTACTCGGTAGGACGAAATATTCACAAACTTCAGGTGTAAATACCTAAAAGCATCGGTGGTAGAAAAACATAGCCAGCGATAGTTTATATGGATCACTCTAATAATGGTTTCCGCGCTAACTTTGAACCGGTTTCGGTTTCACGCTGGGCGTTGGCGCACCGCGGGTGCACCGAGTAGGTCGTTCATTCACAATGCTAGAGGTGCAATATCAAAGAGAATGACGCGAGCCATGGAAAATGGCGGTTTACCGGGGATCTGCGAACACCGAAGTCCTAAATAGGAAGAACAGGAGATTGTATGGAAGTGCACTCGGGGAACTCGATGCACGCGAAGAGAATGGCAAACCGTGAATCTGATGCAAACCCTGAATGTCGGTTCTCCGGGGTTCAACAGAAGGAATGAGTTATGAAACAAGGAGACATGAGACCAACTTTATGAATGTACATTTTTGAATTTTGGTGAGTGTGGAAGGAACAGAAGTCCATGTGAGGTGATTTAATTTCAGGTTCAGTAACCTGTACCATTCAGAAATGCGCAGGCACAACTGGGGAGTCCCGGAAAAGTGGAAGATCAATTTCCAGCCGGACAAGGATCGAGGGAAAGTGGACTGTTGCCACAGATACCAAAGTGGAAAATCTCCGCATTGGCTTGAGCGTTATTATGCTGTTTCACTGACAAATATATATGTATATACACATGTACATTGACGCATTGAGTCTCAGTGTTAGTCAGCGCCATTGCTGGTAATGTACAACATCCTATGGGTATGGTTCATCTGGCGGGGTAAAGGATATGTGTCGGTCAATCAGACGAGTGTGGCGAGATATGACGGATTTAACTGATGACTGGTATATTAGCAGGTAGCGCTTGAACTGTCACTTGTGTTGGCTGTAACGTTGCTATCCGCAGGAGAGGTTTTGCGTTAGAAAACACTAATCAATCTGATAGGCATTTGGGGGTAATTTCTGCCGCGTGGCTTGCTTGCAGTCCCAGATGCCATGAAAGGTTCCACTTGGGTTCCTGTCCGTACGAGTCAAAGTGGCATCTTTGGTTATCCAGTTTGGCAACTGGGATAGAGGGAGGCGGCGAGCCTGAAATAAATAGGGATGGCAGTCTGGACGTGGCTCCAGGTGTGGGTTAGGGTAATATACGACGACAACAGTAATGAACTGGTTAGGTTTATGTGAATGGGGCAAGGATGAAATTCTATTTAAGCGGTCAGTGGCACCTACTTCACGTTCTGGTTGAGGCAGGCTCGCCGGGGACTGAGCTTTAATGCTGCAGGCTAGCAGAGTTGCTTCCACCGGTTAAGCCGTTTAGTATGCATTCTCAAGGATTAAGGGTTCGCAAGTTGGTGTGGCAGTGTTGGGATACTAAGAAAAACCTAGAGCTTTGGGGTTAAGATGATCTAGAAATAGCAACCCTCGATCTAGTTTGCTTACGTAGTCAGCAGTTCAGCACCGAGGCGGTAAGATGGGTTTGAAGGAACAATGAGAGTTAATGGAACTGGTACCCTGCTAGCATAGCGCCATATTTGTTACGGTTTCTTCCGGTATAGTGGTTACTCTATATTGAATGGTTCTCAAGGGGCCCTAAAGTGGATAAAAAAATATGATGGTGTCAGTGATGACGCACTAAAGAAAATTGGTCTCGTGCCGAGAAACATAGACGTAAGTTCGTCTATGCTCATACTCGATGATGCTGGTGTGCTGAGATTATACTTGAGTAAGAGCGAGAATGTCCGATATAGTGGTGTTTGCATGAATACCGTGATATCTTTCTCGTCCTTAGCATATTGCAAGGCAGGAAAACACCCATGTGAGGACGGGTTTGGAGAGCCATGAGAGGTAGATACGGGATAAGGCCAAATTTTTGTCATGGAGGCGAACTCTAACGGTCCACATTCAGTGCCCATGATGGGTGGCACTAGGGCGTGCTTCAGTTAGGGAGGTAGCACGATGCACATCCATTGGCATTCAGCTCGTGCCGCTCCAAGAATGATCAACGCATTCTTAGACATTTTTATTATTTTTTAAAAGTTTTATCACAGTCAGATATCTGGTTGTCAGAGATGGCGGAGCTGCTTTTGGTGGGTGACCACGGCCCCCCCCCGCCCCGGCCGAAACGTGGACTCCATGTGACAAGCCGTGATGGGAATAGGCCAACCACACCAGTCAATCCGTAGCAACACGGCAGCCTGGAGACATGACTCACAAGTGACAAGGCTGGTATGCCTGGAAGACAAAACAGTGGGGTATTTTTTCTCTATTTCTTAATGCCAATCTCTTACTTTTTGAGGTTTCTGTCGTCCCATCGGTGGTCAGCTGTGTGCAGGGAGACAATCACAACCAGGAATGCTCACAGATGTGCCGTGGTAACACTCGCCATATCCGTGAAGTCAGACCTTCAATGCGGTTCACGTGGGACAGAAAGTGCTGTGGAAGGTAGAGTCAACCGCAGCCTGTGATTATTTGATGGGGTTCATGCTCACTGAACACCGGTTTGCACAGGGGTGGGGCACTACCTGCTTCCCTAACAAAGTGATGCCCTTATACCTGAGTACGCCATAGGCCTCTATTTTGGCTTGCCGCAAAAAAGGTATTTGATGGTAAAAACTTGAGATTGTTTTGCCGTCCTAGAATGTGTGAATGAACCGCTGAGTTCCCTAACTGCTGCCGCAAGGAGGCCAACCCAAGCCGGTCTAATTGAGACTAGGCTGTTATAAGCGGTTATTCGATTTATTAGTACCCTATTCCTACCTCAAGGGATTGAGCCCCTGAAATATAGGGATTGTACATCCTGGTCAGTGTGTTAACCGTCAGTGCTAAGCATACTTCTTGTTTTAAAGCCATCGATGTCGGTGATAATGCCCGAATTCGTTATGGAAGCTTGTTCCACAATGAAGCGTACTTGTTGATAAAGAAGTTTGACCTAAGTGCCAGCTTCGGCAAAAGAGAAAATCCAAGAACTCATTGGTACTTGAAGGACAATTAGAAAGGGTTCTCACCTGCGGTGCTGAACTACATGATCTATTCTTTATGATATTGTGAAAGAGTAGAAGTTTATTTCTTATGCGGTAAAGCTATAAGGGATCGATTTTCAGCAGATCACAGCTTTTCATGTAATTTGATGGCGAAGGAAAACCTAGGAGCTGTTTCGTGAATGCCCGTGGTACGTTCTCAAATGCCATTCGGTCTCTCTGTTGCACGTTGGAAAAAATGAATGAGTCGTATTCCAGAAGAGGTCTGACATGGGACTTAAAAACGTTTAGTTTACTTTCTGGCAAAGTAAATTTTTGATGTATGAGGCCGATCGTACGGCGTGCTTTAGCCACCTGGATGGCTGAGTGTTCCGAAAAGTCGAACGCGCATGAATAGTGTAGACCCAAGTCACGTACCTGAGATTTATTGGGTATGAATTTGCCGTTTATACTAAATCATCCAGTTAGGACGTGACATTTATACGCAATAATATTACTTTTTTCGGCGGCAAAATTCATTTTCAAACCATCACTCTAGGGGCTGGGAGTGAGCAGTTCCTTTGTAATGTCATCCACGGAAGGGGCTAACGCCGCGGGTTCAAAATTGTACATAATTTTGATATCATCCGCGAACGGGAAGGGAACTCGCTGTTGTAAAATGGTAAATATAAGGTTGACGTACATTGGGAACAGTAGTGGGCCGAGAACACTACCTTGTATCACACCACTAGTTACGGGACGGGTTTCGGACAAACTTCCGCCCATACTTCCAATCTGGTCTCGGGCTGATAAACAGGATGCAGACCGAGCAAACATCGGGTCCAAGTTCCTTGTTTTGATCTTTTGTATTAACCGGATGTGTAATACTCGGTCAAACGCCTTGGTCATGTCCAAAAATATCACGATTGCCGATTTCCCAATATTGACAGCCTCTGTGGCCAGGTTGAGGAAATCGGTCATGCATGTCGCACATGATCTGTTTTTCAGAAAACCACGCGGACCAGCGTGGCTTAGATTATGGTTTAAAAGGTGGCGTGTCAGCCTTTCCCCGATCACTCTGTCCATGATTCTGGGCACGACCGGGGTGTGGTTCACTTGCCGATAGTTAACTGGGTCTAGACGTGATCCTCTTTGTGCACAGCTATGATAGTGAACGTTTTCCATTGAGAAGGGAAAACACTGCGCCTGAGTGACAAATTGAATTCGTTTGTCAGCAATATTGGAACGTTTTCGCCACCTCGAATGAAAATGGCCGGTGGTAATGCGTTCGGACCTGGCCTGTAAGACGGTCTTTTTCTTGATACTTGAACTGAAATATCATCAGAGTAGGACACTACCGTTGAGAAAGTTACTGATGTCACCGGATCTAGAATGGGGATGGATGTGGCGCCATCAGTCGCTAAAGAAGAGGCAAAGCAGGTGCTGAAAGCCCCAGAAATCAAAAGAGGGTCATCCTAGTGATATTGTTATGGTTCAAATATGGGATGTCTTGATTAGGTTGCTTGTTTCTGACCTTCACTAGCCTGGCCATAGCTTCCACCTTGTTTCGGTGACTTAAGGCATCCAGTTCCTGCTTTTTCTTGGGAGAATCCAAAAGTAATTTAATCGTATGGGATGTAACAGCCGGTCATGGAAAATCCCCCTTTTTCCCTCGCGATTCAGTGTTTTTCCCAACATCACTCATTTCCATACATATTGACTTGTCTTTACGAACTGGTTGTTTTTCTGGACCAATTGTTGTTTGTTCGCGCCCAGAGCGCTACTTTGGCACATCCTTGTTCAGGACCTGCGTGACGCACGTGCTGTCTGCTCACACGCTGCTATTCGGTTTCTCGTTGTTGAGTCCTTGTGATCGTATTATTGAGGTTTGTATATTGTTTATGTCATTGTTTATTTTAATAATCTAGTATCGTAGAATATCACGGATAATCGCCTTCTGATTTCGGGATCCGTTGCGAATTTGGCTACGCATTGCTCAAACGTTCGTAACAATACTCAATAGATCAATTTTGGAACGAGGAAAAATCACGCAAAATGCCAAGAAAAGGATCAAAGGCAGTCGAACCCGGACAGGAAGTAATACGGCAAGACTCTGGGGAGGTTTTGGGTACATATGATTCTTTAGTTAATGCTAGATCGCCTAGTCCTGTCAGTGGTAGTTCATGTGTTATTGAAAAAAATATTGATCGTAAGGATGTCGATTTATATAAGCTGAGAATACTAGAACTAGACTACAGGCGCATGAAGCAGAGAAGTGTACACAGAAACAGCGACAGCATGAGACCAGTGACTTCGACGCTTCCGATAGGTTAGGGTGCAATAAGGTAGGGAACCCCACGCCGGTCGCCGACTACAAACCACCATCGACCGATCTGCCTAGAGTGGAACTAACGGTTTTCGACGGGCGAGCTGAGCAATACTGCAAGTTTGTCAAACAGTTCGAGACGTTCGTTGAAAATAAGGTAACCGACCCTGGGCAAAGGCTTCTTTACCTTACTCACTACTGCCGAGGCCGAGCACGAGAAGCTATCGACGGGTGCACCATGCTCGATCCAGAACAAGGCTACACAAGAGCAAGAAAGATTCTGAGGGACTTGTTGGGCCAACCTTTCAAAGCAGCCCGTAACCTAATAGAGGGCGTGATGGCAGAGGCAAAGAAAACCAAGGGCGACGTCTACATCATGGCCGACCTGGTGATCAAGATGCAGAACTGCTCAATAGCCCTCGACCATTTAGGTTACAGGGCTGACCTAGACGCCATGCACTCTTTGGATGGCATAGTCCGTCACCTCTCTCCCGAACTACAGGGTCGGTGGGTGGAAGAAGCTGAACGGATAAGCCGAAGCGACAGGGAGGCTAACTTCGAAGACCTGACCGAATACTAAGACAGGCAAACGAAGATAGCTGACAGCAGATTCGGCCGACTCATCCGGTACAGCAACCGAGCAAACAAGCCCGGTACTAGCCAAGTCCAAACCCCTGTGTTACGAACGTTTGAGCAATGCGTAGCCAAATTCGCAACGGATCCCGAAATCAGAAGGCGATTATCCGTGATAATTCTACGATACTAGATTATTAAAATAAACAATGACATAAACAATATACAAACCTCAATAATACGATCACAAAGACTCAACAACGAGAAACCGAATAGCAGCGTGTGAGCAGACAGCACGTGCGTCACGCAGGTCCTGAGCAAGGATGTGCCAAAATAGCGCTCTGGGCGCGAACAAACAACAATTGGTCCAGAAAAACAACCAGTTCGTAAAGACAAGTCAATAGTGTATGGAAATGAGTGATGTTGGGAAAAAACACTGAATCGCGAGGGAAAAAGGGGGATTTTCCACGACCGGCTGTTACACCGCCCACCAAAATCCTCCTGGATCCTTAGCAAAGTCAAAGGTTCGGTATAAAGGTACTGATTCTTCCTACCTGCCTAGGCCCTGCTGTCAGTGCGCGCGTCTAATGCTCGTCGTCGACGTTCTACTACTGGTCGCACCTAACCCATTGGCCACATAGACGTGAGGCTAGTCTACATCTTCCACAGGACCAAATGACCGATGGCGGGCGTGAATGGTCACATAGACGTTGTCCTCGTAAGGGGCCGTCCGGTCCTGGATGTACGCGCTTGAGTGTGTGTGTGTGTGTGCGTGCGTGTGTGTGCGTGCGTGTGCGTGTGTGCCGGGGTTACAATGAAATCACAGTTATGACTACACATCAAAGGAGGACTTTCTGCAATGTCAACAAAAGACCGCGTGGCAAGAAAACGAGTAAATGTAGCATGCATGTGTGACCTGAGCTCCACTACTTCCACATGTGCAAGGGGCATTCGGTAACGTCAACAAAAGGCAAACAAAGAACACTGTCACATGTATGATGGGTTTACGGGATGTAGAGTGCGTCGTGCATGCGCGTATGTATCGGGATGTATAATGAAATCGCACTCATCACCACATATCGGAAAGAACCTTCTGTAATGTCAACGAAGGGACCGCGAGCACCTTAACGTGTTTGACGGAGATTGTGTGGTATATATGGTGTTTCTTTATCCACCCCGATGACTGGTGTGAAAAAGGTTTACTAGGCCACAGGGTTATCAGCTCCTCCGTCTTCGCTCTCGAGTAGGTTAATACTGCGTATGTCACGAATGAGCACTCCGTTAGCTGTCTTCACCTTCACCGTTCTTATCATTTCGTCGGTGCTTTTGATGGTTTCCGTAACTACTCCCAAAGACCAAGCGCTGAAATGTGCGCGTTCGTCGGCGATCATAACCACATCCGCAACTTTGAATGGTCTTGTTTTGGCCATCCACTTCTGTCGAGTCTGCAAAGCCGGTAGGTACTCCCGTAGCCATCGCCTCCAGAAGACCTTGGCCAGATAGTTCGCTTGCTTCCACCCATGGAGGTAGCTCCCACGAAGGTTTACCGGCCCTTGGAAACCCTCGTTCGACCTTAGCGTCAATAAGTCGTTCAAGGTGAGCGCCAGGTGGGTGGGGTCGCCGTTCAATACTGGAACCAGGGGGCGGTTGTTCAGGATTCGCTCCACCTCAGTCATGACGGTGTTCAGCGTCTCGTCGTCGGGCGGCTGCTGCTCCATGATTGACAGCAATATCCGTCTGGCGGACCGGATCATGCGTTCCCATATGCCGCCTCGGTGACTGGCCTGTGGGGGGTTGAAATGCCAGCGTATGCCGTAGGCCACGGTTCGATTCTGCAGTTCGTCCCTGTTTATGTTCTTGTGCCAACGCTGCAATTCCCGTTGAGCGCCCACAAAGTTCGATCCATTATCTGAGTATATGTCTGCCGGTACGCCTCTTCGGTTGATAAATCTTTGCAAGGCCCGTAGAAACGAATCGGTCGTCATCGAATGTGCGACTTCTAGGTGCACCGCACGTGATTTCATGCACGTCATGATACATCCGTATCAATTTTCTAATCTTTTCCCGCACTTGATCCACAAGGGCCCGAAATAGTCCAACCCGGTGTCACTGAACGGCCACCAGCCCGTAGTTACCCTGCATTCTGGTAGCGGGGCCATGAGTTGTTTGCCTGCTGTGGCATTGCGTCTCCTGCATTGCACACACCGTCGGATCACGCGTTTTACAGTCTCTCGTCCTCTCAACAACCAAAGACGCTTTCGGATGACGCCCGTCACGTGACTTTTCCGCGGCATGTCCCTCCACGGCGTGGACGTGTTGAATCATTAGCTCTACTACGGGTTGTCTCGCAGGTAGCAGTATAAGATACTTTGTGTCGAAGTTCAGGTGGGCGTTGGTCAGCCTACCATCCACCCGCAGCAGTCCGTTGATGATTTTGGGGTTTAAACGCTTCAGCTCGCTTCTTGGAAATGGCATGTCTTCATTGGTCGGCCCCACTTCTTCCGCCCTTTTGAGTTCTCGGGCGAAAGCCTCGCGTTGTATCATTCTGAAAATATCGTACTCTGCCGCTTGCAGCTCATTGGGACCTATCGGGCCGACCGGTATCCGACCTGAGGGCCGTAGCCCTTTCATGACTAGTAAACTTATCTTGAACCTGGTTAACCAAACTAGCGAACGAAGCGTCTTCATCCAGGAAGAAAACCTGACCAGTCGCGGTAAAATGGGCGACGCTTCGACGACGTTGGTTGCTATCACTACGCCTTTGATCTCCAGTTCCAATTCCGTAGGGGGTTTTAATTCGAACACGGGCCAGTCCTGTTTGGGCAATTGCAGGAAGTTCGGCCCTCTCGTCCACGTGTCCAGTTGCCTGAAGTTGTTCGCACCTCGAGAGCACATGTCGGCCGGGTTATCGCCAGACCTGACATGACTCCACTGGCGCGTGGCCGATTCATCGTGGATAGTCGTGAGCCGGTTAGCAACGAAAGTACTAAACCGGCTCCGTACGTTGTTAATGTAGTAAAGTACTATCGTTGAATCCGTCCAGAAGCTCACCGACCAAATGTAGAGATCGAAACATCTCTTCACAGCTTGCACCACCCTGACTGCCAACACGGCTGCGCTGAGTTCGAGGCGTGGGATTGAGACCGACTTCAGTGGAGCAACGCGGGCTTTGGCGAACAGGATCCTCGTGGTATATTGTCCATCTCCTGCGCACCATCGTCCGTACACCACAGCTCCATAACCGACTTCGGATGCATCGGAAAAAGCATGTAGTTCTTCAGTCCGTGTCGTATGGCCAGGAGTCAAACATCGTGGTATTCTTATGTCCCCTAATTTCTTCAAGGTGTTCAAAAATTCCTCCCAGTCCAGCCGGTCCCCTCGGTCCAGTGACTGGTACCAATCAACTTTCTTACGGCACAGCCGCTGCAGCAAGATCTTTCCGGGTAGCAGCCATGGTGAGACGAAACCGAGCGGGTCGAACAAACTTGAGACGGCAGATAGTATGCCACGACGGGTTATTGGCAGCTCGGGAACGTTCAGTTCGAAAACAAAATCGTCCGTTTCCGCGTCCCATTGTATCCCTAAAGTGCGCTCGATAGGAAGTGGGGAGCCGTCCAAATCTCTTACCCTTTCGACCTTTTCGTGATACGGGATGACCTTCAGCACTTCTGAAGCGTTCGACATCCATTTAGTTAGATGGAAGCCACCCTCTTCCAGCAATCTCGTCAGACCCCTGAACTGCTCTAGAGCTGATTCCACATCATCGAATGACCCAAGGTAGTCGTCGACGTAGAAGTTCCTGCTGACGCTTTCTACCACCGTCCGATGTACCAGATCGCCATGTCTGTTCGCTGATTCTCGGAGGGCGTAGTTGGCACAAAATGGTGACGATATGGCTCCGGAGGGGTGGACGGTCATTCTATAATTCACCACTGCGTTGTCCCGGTCGCTCCCTTCCCACCACAGGAAACGCAAAGCATCTCGTTCTCCTACCGGAATCTTCACCTGATGGAACATTTCCCTAATGTCGGCAGACAAAGCCACTTTACCCACTCTGAAACGGCACAAAACATCGATCAGTGGTGTGGTCCAGTCAGGCCCCTGTAGTAGGCGATCGTTTAACGACTTGCCGTGGAACTTGGCCGCACAGTCGGAAACCACCCGCAGTTTATTGGGTTTCTTGGGGTTGATAACCGGATGGTGAGGCAGATACCAGATACCCCTTTTGCTGTCGGTGTTAACAGGCACCTTTTCAACGTAACCGAGGTCCTCGTTTCGCTTCATCAAATCCGCGTATCGTTCCCACAGATTCTGGTCTCGAATGAAGCGTTCTTTTAGTCGTAGTAATCGTTGGAGAACATAATTTCTGTTGTCAGTCCACGGGTCGACCGGTGTGCGCCATGGGAGGGGAACCTCGAACTGTTTTTGAGGCCTCTAGAGCCTTGCCGCACCGTTTGTAGAGCGGAGTGATCCTCTTGAGACAACGTCGGTCTTTCGTCTCCAATGTCATGAAACTCCTTTTCATAAAGCCGTTGCAGATGATACTCTATGCGGTCCGTTTCGGCGGATAAGTAATTCACGGAACCGCGTACCCCTACTGGACCGTATAACATCCATCCCAGAGCCGTGCGTACGGCATAAGGTGCCTGGCGGTCGCCCACTCTTTGGTCAAGCACACAATGCGCCTCTGGCACGTCGCATCCGATGAGGAGATCCACCTCATCATCTTCCCAGTCTACGACGGTTACATCCTGCAGGTGGGGCCATCGAGTCAAGATTGCGTTCACCGACCTTGGTGCTCGCATGGGAAGATCCGCTAACGTGAATGCCTCCGTTGGTTCAATTTCCTCGTTAGTGTCTAGAGAGATGAGTTGCAGCCTTAATCTACCGGCAGTCATTACCTGTGTTCCGCCCACCGTGCTCACTGCTAACGACGTCGCACCTTTAGCCAGTTGGTGTTTGTCGGCAAACCGCTCTTTAACTAAAGTGGTGTCGGATCCACTATCAACGAAAGCCAACGCCTTGACTATCCCAGTCGGAGTCACTACTCCCACGGCCACTACGCCTAAACGTACCGGTTTACTGGCAGATTGTGAAGTTGAACAGATCACGCTGGGCTTGGCACTCGCCTCGGATATGGTTATTCTCGCCTGATGCAGCAGCCGATGGTGTCTGCCCGTGCAGCCCTCGTAACCACATCGATTCCTTGTTCTACAGGCTGCTGCCCGGTGCGTGGTGTTGAGACAGATGAAACATGCTCCTGCCATCCTCGCCATTCCCCACCGTTCGTCTATTGTGGCGTTGCCGAACTTGGGGCATTCTGGTAGGCCATGGCTAGTACCACAGGATCTGCAATTTGGTTTCGCCGTAGCATCTCGTGAAATGACGTGTGTGTTGGTCCAAGGCTGGTACTTTGGATGTTCCCGTACAGGGGTTTGGACTTGGCTAGTACCGGGCTTGTTTGCTCGGTTGCTGTCCCGGATAAGTCGGCCGAATCTGCTGTCAGCTATCTTCGTTTGCCTGTCTAAGTATTCAGTCAGGTCCTCGAAGTTGGCTTCTCTGTCGCCTCGGCTTATCCGTTCAGCTTCTTCCACCCACCGACCCTGTAGTTCGGGAGAAAGGTGACGGACTATGCCTTCCAAAGTGTGCATGGCGTCTAGATCAGCTCTGTAACCTAAATGGTCGAGGGCTATTGAGCAGTTCTGCATCTTGATCACCAGGTCGGCCATGGTGTAGACGTCGCCCTTGGTTTTCTTTGCCTCTGCCATCACGCCCTCTATTAGGTTACGGGCTACTTTGAAAGGTTGGCCAAACAAGTCCCTCAGAATCTTTCTTGCCCTTGTGTAGCCTTGTTCTGGATCGAGCATGGTGCATCCGTCGATAGCTTCTCGCGCTCGGCCTCGGCAGTAGTGAGTAAGGTAAAGAAGCCTTTGCCCAGGGTCGGTCACCTTGTTTTCGACGAACGTCTCGAACTGTTTGACAAACTTGCAATATTGCTCAGCTCGCCCGTCGAAAACCGTTAACTCCACTCTAGGCAGATCGATCGATGGTGGTTTGTAGTCGGCGACCTGCGTGGGGTTCCCTACCTTATTGCACTCTAACCTATCGGAAGTGTCGAAGTCACTGGTCCTATACTCTCGCTGTTTCTGTGTACACTTCTCTGCTTCATGCGCCTGTAGTCTAGCCGAAAGTAACTGTTGCTCTAGTTTTATTATTCTCAGCTTATATAAATCAACGTCCTTACGATCAATATTGCTTTCAATAACACATGAGCTAGCACTGACAGGACTAGGCGATCTAGCGTTAACTAAAGAATCATAAGTACCCAAAACCTCCCCAGAGACTTGCCGTATTACTTCCTGTCCGGGTTCGACTGCCTTTGATCCTTTCCTTGGCATTTTGCGTGAATTTTCCTCGTTCCAAATAGATCTATTGAGTATTGTTACGAACGTTTGAGCAATGCGTAGCCAAATTCGCAACGGATCCCGAAATCAGAAGGCGATTATCCGTGATAATTCTACGATACTAGATTATTAAAATAAACAATGACATAAACAATATACAAACCTCAATAATACGATCACAAAGACTCAACAACGAGAAACCGAATAGCAGCGTGTGAGCAGACAGCACGTGCGTCACGCAGGTCCTGAGCAAGGATGTGCCAAAATAGCGCTCTGGGCGCGAACAAACAACAATTGGTCCAGAAAAACAACCAGTTCGTAAAGACAAGTCAATAGTGTATGGAAATGAGTGATGTTGGGAAAAAACACTGAATCGCGAGGGAAAAAGGGGGATTTTCCACGACCGGCTGTTACACCCTGTACGGGAGCATCCAAAGTACCAGCCTTGGACCAACACACACGTCATTTCACGAGATGCTACGGCGAAACCAAATTGCAGATCCTGTGGTACTAGCCATGGCCTACCAGAATGCCCCAAGTTCGGCAACGCCACAATAGACGAACGGTGGGGAATGGCGAGGATGGCAGGAGCGTGTTTCATCTGTCTCAACACCACGCACCGGGCAGCAGCCTGTAGAACAAGGAATCGATGTGGTTACGAGGGCTGCACGGGCAGACACCATCGGCTGCTGCATCAGGCGAGAGTAACCATATCCGAGGCGAGTGCCAAGCCCAGCGTGATTTGTTCAACTTCACAATCTGCCAGTAAACCGGTACGTTTAGGCGTAGTGGCCGTGGGAGTAGTGACTCCGACTGGGATAGTCAAGGCGTTGGCTTTCGTTGATAGTGGATCCGACACCACTTTAGTTAAAGAGCGGTTTGCCGACAAACACCAACTGGCTAAAGGTGCGACGTCGTTAGCAGTGAGCACGGTGGGCGGAACACAGGTAATGACTGCCGGTAGATTAAGGCTGCAACTCATCTCTCTAGACACTAACGAGGAAATTGAACCAACGGAGGCATTCACGTTAGCGGATCTTCCCATGCGAGCACCAAGGTCGGTGAACGCAATCTTGACTCGATGGCCCCACCTGCAGGATGTAACCGTCGTAGACTGGGAAGATGATGAGGTGGATCTCCTCATCGGATGCGACGTGCCAGAGGCGCATTGGGTGCTTGACCAAAGAGTGGGCGACCGCCAGGCACCTTATGCCGTACGCACGGCTCTGGGATGGATGTTATACGGTCCAGTAGGGGTACGCGGTTCCGTGAATTACTTATCCGCCGAAACGGACCGCATAGAGTATCATCTGCAACGGCTGTATGAAAAGGAGTTTCATGACATTGGAGACGAAAGACCGACGTTGTCTCAAGAGGATCACTCCGCTCTACAAACGGTGCGGCAAGGCTCTAGAGGCCTCAAAAACAGTGCGAGGTTCCCCTCCCATGGCGCACACCGGTCGACCCGTGGACTGACAACAGAAATTATGTTCTCCAACGATTACTACGACTAAAAGAACGCTTCATTCGAGACCAGAATCTGTGGGAATGATACGCGGATTTGATGAAGCGAAACGAGGACCTCGGTTACGTTGAAAAGGTGCCTGTTAACACCGACAGCAAAAAGGGTATCTGGTATCTGCCTCACCATCCGGTTATCAACCCCAAGAAACCCAATAAACTGCGGGTGGTTTCCGACTGTGCGGCCAAGTTCCACGGCAAGTCGTTAAACGATCGCCTACTACAGGGGCCTGACTGGACCACACCACTGATCGATGTTTTGTGCCGTTTCAGAGTGGGTAAAGTGGCTTTGTCTGCCGACATTAGGGAAATGTTCCATCAGGTGAAGATTCCGGTAGGAGAACGAGATGCTTTGCGTTTCCTGTGGTGGGAAGGGAGCGACCGGGACAACGCAGTGGTGAATTATAGAATGACCGTCCACCCCTTCGGAGCCATATCGTCACCATTCTGTGCCAACTACGCCCTCCGAGAATCAGCGAACAGACATGGTGATCTGGTACATCGGACGGTGGTAGAAAGCGTCAGCAGGAACTTCTACGTCGACGACTACCTTGGGTCATTCGATGATGTGGAATCAGCTCTAGAGCAGTTCAGGGGTCTGACGAGATTGCTGGAAGAGGGTGGCTTCCATCTAACTAAATGGATGTCGAACGCTTCAGAAGTGCTGAAGGTCATCCCGTATCACGAAAAGGTCGAAAGGGTAAGAGATTTGGACGGCTCCCCACTTCCTATCGAGCGCACTTTAGGGATACAATGGGACGCGGAAACGGACGATTTTGTTTTCGAACTGAACGTTCCCGAGCTGCCAATAACCCGTCGTGGCATACTATCTGCCGTCTCAAGTTTGTTCGACCCGCTCGGTTTCGTCTCACCATGGCTGCTACCCGGAAAGATCTTGCTGCAGCGGCTGTGCCGTAAGAAAGTTGATTGGTACCAGTCACTGGACCGAGGGGACCGGCTGGACTGGGAGGAATTTTTGAACACCTTGAAGAAATTAGGGGACATAAGAATACCACGATGTTTGACTCCTGGCCATACGACACGGACTGGAGAACTACATGCTTTTTCCGATGCATCCGAAGTCGGTTATGGAGCTGTGGTGTACGGACGATGGTGCGCAGGAGATGGACAATATACCACGAGGATCCTGTTCGCCAAAGCCCGCGTTGCTCCACTGAAGTCGGTCTCAATCCCACGCCTTGAACTCAGCGCAGCCGTGTTGGCAGTCAGGGTGGTGCAAGCTGTGAAGAGGTGTTTCGATCTCTACATTTGGTCAGTGAGCTTCCGGACGGATTCAACGATAGTACTTTACTACATTAACGTACCTACCGGCTTTGCAGACTCGACAGAAGTGGCTGGCTAAAACAAGACCATTCAAAGTTGCGGATGTGGTTATGATCGCCGACGAAAGCGCACATTTCAGCGCTTGGTCTTTGGGAGTAGTTACGGAAACCATCAAAAGCACTGACGAAATGATAAGAACGGTGAAGGTGAAGACAGCTAACGGAGTGCTCATTCGTGACATACGCAGTGTTAACCTACTCGAGAGCGAAGACGGAGGAGCTGATAACCCTGAGGCCTAGTAAACCTTTTCACACCAGTCATCGGGGTGGATAAAGAAACACCATATATACCACACAATCTCCGTCAAACACGTTAAGGTGCTCGCGGTCTTTTCGTTGACATTACAGAAGGTTCTTTCCGATATGTGGTGATGAGTGCGATTCCATTATACATCCCGATACATACACGCATGCACGACGCACTCTACATCCCGTAAACCCATCATACATGTGACAGTGTTCTTTGTTTGCCTTTTGTTGACGTTACCGAATGCCCCTTGCATATGTGGAAGTAGCGGAGCTCAGGTCACACATACATGCTACATTTACTCGTTTTCTTGCCACGCGGTCTTTTGTTGACATTGCAGAAAGTCCTCCTTTGATGTGTAGTCATAACTGTGATTTCATTGTAACCCCGGCACACACACACACACACACACACACTCAAGCACGTACATCCAGGACCGGACGGCCCCTTACGAGGACAACGTCTATGTGACCATTCACGCTCGCCATCGGTCATTTGGTCTTGTGGAAGATGTAGACTAGCCTCACGTCTATGTATCCAATGGATTAGGTGCGACCAGTAGTAGAACGTCGACGACGAGCATTAGACGCGCGCACTGACAGCAGGGCCTAGGCAGGTAGGAAGAATCAGTACCTTTATACCGAACCTTTGACTCTGCTAAGGATCCAGGAGGATTTTGGTGGGCGGTGTAACAGCCGGTCGTGGAAAATCCCCCTTTTTCCCTCGCGATTCAGTGTTTTTCCCAACATCACTCATTTCCATACATATTGACTTGTCTTTACGAACTGGTTGTTTTTCTGGACCAATTGTTGTTTGTTCGCGCCCAGAGCGCTACTTTGGCACATCCTTGTTCAGGACCTGCGTGACGCACGTGCTGTCTGCTCACACGCTGCTATTCGGTTTCTCGTTGTTGAGTCCTTGTAATCGTATTATTGAGGTTTGTATATTGTTTATGTCATTGTTTATTTTAATAATCTAGTATCGTAGAATATCACGGATAATCGTCTTCTGATTTCGGGATCCGTTGCGAATTTGGCTACACATTGCTGAAACGTTCGTAACATGGGATACACCTGTTATTTGGAGATACCACGAGAAGTCCCTCGTCTTAGTGTTTCTTCTTTAGAAATTGGCTAGGTTACCGTTAAAACGATCTAGAGAGTTCAGCTGTTTGAGCATGATGGGCTCTAAGGGTGGATTGATTTCGTCCAGGCAGTAATGAAGATTAGAATACAGTTGGGCAGCCGCTACCTCTAGGTCATTAGGTAGAAAGGATTCGTCCCTGTTTAGGAAACGGATAAAAGAGGGTAGACTATTCCAGCAAGCTCTATGGTATTGCTTATTGGTGATCGGAAGGTGTGTTTCTGCTGACTTATCGGTGTGAGGCCGGGGTGCATTAAAAACACAGGATACCATTTTATGGTCACTACCGGCGAAGTGACTCAAGGTTTGAGTATCTAAGTTCTTGATACCAATAGTGGGGATAAGGTCCAATGTATTTATCTCTCGAGTGGGGGCCAAAACATGCTGTACCCGAATATCAACATGGATACACGAAAGGAAATCATGAAGTTTTGGGGGCCACGTCATGGAATGCCAGCATATTTCAGGCACGCTGAAATTACCAGCTAGAATTATGGCGGTTGCGAAGAGGTTAGAGAAACAGTTGAATGAGTCTGTCATTGCTGTCAGCTCGTGCTTGCCCTGGTTTGGAGGACGGTAGAGACATCCTACGAGAAGTAGTTGTTAATGTCCTTTGATAGTGAGCCAGACTGAGCCGGAAATGTTGTCAAGAATAGGATGATGGAACCTGCTCGCTGTGTGTATGTGTCCGGTACAGATGACGTAGCAGCTTACTCTTTGGTCAGATCTACTGTTGGCGGTGGCCTGGTGGCCGGGTTTGGATACTTGGTTTAATAGGGTGTGACCCGTCAGCCACGTCTCGGTAACTGGTAAGATAACAGGGTGTAGGTCCAATGCAAGCGCTCTAAGCAGGGTCTATTTTTGGAGGAAAGAGCGAACTTTGAGTAGTAAGAGCGACAAGGATTTCTTGGTTAGGTTCTCATTATATAGAGCCGTAGTTTCATTGTGATTGGGTGATGAAGGATCGTCAAATAAGGCGTGACTTACGATGGGCAGTCGAAGCTCGGCCCATTTCAACGGCTTTTCAGATGAAAAGTTTGTGCCTGTGACTAAATGCGCTGCTGGGCTTTCAAGTTGGGCGTAATTTGAAGAGCGGCTGGGGGGTTATAAATGAAATGGCCGAATCCTATAGGGGGTAAGTGAGGGGCGGAAGGAACTGGGTGGAGATAGTGTCGGCAAGGACTTAAGGACATTTGGTGCATTTGCCTTGGGCTTGGTGCTATATGCGGATTGTCATTGAGTGAGGGATAAGGACGAAAAACGGGTGCCGTCCCAGGGGCGGGGTGGAAGTTGAAGCTTGTGCCGAGGTTGCTGACTGCACTGAGGAGGTCCACTGAAGGAGGAAATGGGATGCTGGGAATATTCGACAGGAAGGATTGAACCTGGTGGTGATACTGGTCTTGGAGAACACCGTAGAGCAGAGATCGAATACCCCCTTTGGAGAGGTATGGGGCGCGGAAGCAAAGGCATGTTGGGCCAGAAGTGGGAAGAAAGGTCTGCCCGGCAACATATTTGGTATAGGGGCAACCTATATTATCCGTGGGGGCACACGTGGTGGTGCTGAACACGAGTCGAAGGCCTGCCACTGGGTCTCTGGGGAGGCTTGAGATTGAGTGGGGTTGGGCTTGGGTTGGACCTTATTGTGAGTTTTCTGACAATTCGAGCGCAGCTCGAGTGGGCTGGATGCTTGTATCTTTAAGCCACTGCCCTCTGTAGGCCTAGAGTCTGCACGGTTAGGTTCAGTATTGTAGGTGGATGGGTGCGGTTGCCGCCGGGAGCCCACAGAGGTTCGACCATTGCTCTCCGGTTTTACTTTGGATTGCATGGTAGAGGGGCCCTGGCAGTGAGGCCCCACACTATCTGTTTCACTTGGTGACAGACCGAAGTGGGTCTCGAGTTTGCACGTTTTGTTGGTCCGGTAAGGTTTGTGGAAGAATTAGGAGATCTAGTAAGGGAAGGAGAGACAGGAGGATGGGCCTAACCGGATGAGGTATTGGGAGTAGAGGTAGCCCGCATCTTACGAACCCGATTACTTGGTGGAGGTATGGCCGATGATGGAGAGGTCCCTAATTCCCGATCTACAGTTCCGTTGTTGGGGGCAGGTGGGATAGATAGGCCGAGGAAGGGGGTCGAAGCAGCATCTAGAGGTACCTGTCGTCAACTGGATGTTACCTGGGGGTCAGGCAAAGGTGAGCTGTTGAGGTCGACGGGCACCTGAATTGGTGAGGAGCTTGTCGGGTTGAGGGATGATGATCGCACGGCTGAGGCCAGCCTCTGCCGAGGGCCGGCCTGTGGAGTACCAGTGGGAGGTACTGTTGGGGTGGCTGCCCTTGATACCTCTCCTTGAAGAGGAGTCCTGTCGGCCGTAATCCCGAAGGATTTATATGCTTTGTTGATGACAAGCTACGATTGCTTCTTGATGAATCCCTTGCTATTTGGTCGGAAGGGAATTGGAAAAGGCCAGGACATATGTGGAGTGGTGAAAGCTTGTGTAACCTTGTGCACGTGAATGGACGGTGCTCCATGCCAGCTGCCATGAGCAAGGTGGATTTCAGTTGTGATACTGGGACTTTGTCGGGAGATTGAAGGCTATAGCATTTTTGCTATTTAAGACGCGCTTGAAGATCTCGGTAAAAACGGATTCAAGGAAGTCAGTAGCAGATTTAAGCTGATGTTGCGTATAGCTTGCCGCGGGGTCCATCAGGCACAGTAGCGGAGCAAGCTCGGTGATATTGTCATCCAGTATCGTGAGTCTCGTTGAGAAGTCCTCATCGTCTTGATGAATACGAGCATTGAAGATAGCATACTTCGCGAGGCCCACCAATGGTATGGAGCATTGTTTTAGATGAGCTAGCGGTTTCCTAACTCTAATCTTGGGTCGAAGTTTTGAGTAACAGGCATGATAAAAGTATTGGAGAAAAATCATTAGAATTCGTGCATTGTTTTGGAATGGTTTGCCTCAAAATAGCCAGCCAAATTCCTAGAAACCTATATAACTCGCAAGCTATAACGAAGAACGTCCCGTGGTGGTGTAGAGCAGGCCGTTTTCTCCGTTACAGAACTTAAGTCAAGTCATCAACAGATCTTCCAGCTGCCTCCGAATGGCCGGTACTCGGTGCATTAGCACGGCAACATATCATCCCCAGCCAAACAAATTGGTTGAACGCTTCAACCGACTTCACAGATCACCCTTGAGTGTAGGCAACCATCCAAAATGGACGGATACCCTACCACTCGTGCCTTTAGGTATTAGGAACACTTTGAGAATTGATGTTCCGTTTACTCGCGCATCAGTGACGTTACGCCTGCTTGGTGAATTCTTCACTTCCAAAGTCAACGAGCCCGTCATAAACCTTGAAGACCGTATCAGTTGCCTCACTACCCGCTGGCGTAACAGAGCTAGCACTCCAACTCGACAGTCCTCTCTACTGGCTTTTATCTCACGGCAGATGGAGTCGAGCACGCAAGTGTTTCTTCGTACGTCAAATCGTCTACCGTTGACTCCAGCTTGTTCCGGCCCCCACAAGGTTCATCGTCCATCAAATAAAACCTTCGCCATCTAATCACATGGCCTCCTCAAGACCGTCAGTATCGACCTACTGGAACCGGCATTCATAGGCCGTATTATCCAGGCCGTGCCAACTACAGCCAAGACTAAGCACTCGACCGACGACGATCCCGTCACATGACAAACAATCAGCCCTAACGTACAAGGGTTACAGGTAGATCCCCCTTGCGAAGCACAAGGTTTTGTAAGCACTTTAATTCTCCAGCTCGTTAAGTTGATCACTTTGTTCAACCAAGGATATTCTGCACATTTTATGTTCCGCACTTACCAGTTTTACTGAGTACTCTCTTCCAGAAGAATTCAATCAAGAGAAGCTGGGAGAAGACGTATCTTATATCTAACGAAGATACTCCACGTTCTTGGCTTAATTTTTGTTATCCGATTAAAGTTTACTTGGGTTGTACATAGCTCTGCCATGCCCCTGTCCCGTTGTAGGTATTTTCAGATAGAGAGCATGGAAAGGGATAATCTTTCCTTTTGTCCACCGGTGAACGTTTGTGGTGGTCTCAGCCCAAAGTTCCGTAGATCGCCTTAGAGGTGTGGAACACAAACTTTTCTCCAGCAGCATATGGCTGGCTGGTTTTGGGCTCAACTCACGATGCTTTCTTATGTCTAAGGCCTCTGTTAACCATCATTCTGGCGGGGTAACTGAAGTAGCAGATCTAAGAAGACAAACAAGTCAAAATCACTGAAACACTTTTTGAACCAGTGAGCTCGGATTGCACGTAAACTTCAGAGCTAATCTAGATTCAGCAGCAGGCGATCAGTTACCAGTAGCATTTAAAACCTCTTCGCAGTTAGGATTTTCAGGACCCGATTTTATAAGCGGCTCAGAATCAGGCGCATACTACCCATCGGCACAATTAAGTAATAGGCAGTTTCTTCGCGGTGTGCTAAACTTGCTTGGGTGACTCTCATTAAACAAACTTTACCACACGACACGGATCAGTTGGGGCTGATCGGTGACTCTACGCACATTTACAAGATTAACTGCATTTGTCTCAAGTGAGGGACTAACTAAATGAGTGATGTGCGTTTGAGCAAACCTAAGGTTTTCCGGCTGGGGCTCATAGCGACATCCCGTTACCTTCGCTCTGATATCACGGGACATCACCCATTTACTGGTTCGACTCCAGCTAGTTAGCCTCCTCAGACCTGTCAATTCAGTTGGACCTACAACTCAACTCCTCAAGCTCTATAGGTCGGTTTCTTGCGACTGAATTCGCGGGGTTTCATATCTGGCATAGGCGGGCTCAATCCTTCTCAAAAAAACTGAAAAAGTATTCATTACATCAGTGTTTTTTGAAGGCCCGGGTTCTGTCGTCAAGTTGACTGCTCATTGTGGGACGAAGGTCTTGGGAATTTGCTGTATATCGTTGACTTCTGTTGACTTTTAGATAAAGCCTGACCTCCAGGTTTGGCTGAGACTGCTGTGTCTTTCGTTATATCCGTGGAAATCTATGGAGAAACAGAAATGGGAAACTTATTTGTGATTCTGGTCCCTGGTGCAGAGCACAAAAACTTCAGCTTTTAAAATTGGGCTCTACCCAGTTGCAGACTCATCCATGAGTGTCGAGGTACTCACAGTAACGACCGATCATGAAAAGTCCTCCAGAAACGCTGCAATTCCATTTTTCCTTGACATAACTCACTCATTTACACCTTTGGCTTGTTTTTATGCAACGTATGTTTTCATGAACCAATGTTTGTTTGTTCGCCTCCAGCGCGCTACTCTGACACGTTCTATACTGGGCCTGCGTGACGCACGTTCTCCTTTCTTGCATTCCGCAATCTGGTTCCCGTTTTCTGAGTCCCCGTGATTGCACAATAGAGGTTCGCATCTGTTTTATGTCATTGTTCATTTGATTATCTAGTATAGTAGAATTTCACGGATAATCGAGTTCTGATTTCGGAATCCGTATCGAATTTGGCCAGATGTTGCCCAGAGGCTTCTCACAATACTCACTTGATCAATTTCGAACAAGAAAATAAGCAGCATACCAATAAAAGCGTCGAAGCAATTTGAATCTGGACAGGAAGTAAAATGGCTAGTAACTGGGAAGGCCATGTGTGCTTTTGATTCTTTAGTTAATGCTAAGTCGCCTAGTCTTGTCAGTGCTAGCTTACGTAAAACTGAGGGCAATATGGATTTCAAGAATATTGGCCTGTTAATGTTGAGGATATTAGACCCAGAACAACAACTGTTTTCGCCCAGGTGGCAGGCCCAGGAAGCAGGAGAGAAGTGTGCACAGAACGACTGTGCGCAGAGAAGCGACGTCTACGACCTATCCGACAGATCGGGACAAACAAAACTGGAAAATCTGAGCAGGTCGTCAAATACAAAACATCGAAGCGAACAAAGGTCAATCTGTCAAGGCTAGAACTGAGAGTTTTTGACGGATGATCTAAATACTACTACAAGTTCATCAGGCAGTTCGAAACTTTTATCGAAAACGAGATAACCGATCCAAAGAAAAAGCTCCTCTACCTCACTCATTACTGTCGGGGCCGCGAAACAGAAGCTATCGATGGGTGTATCATACCCGATCCGGAAAAAGGCCACTCACAGGCAAGGAAGTGTTTGAGGGACCTGTTAGGCTGGATATTTAAAGTAGCCCGTAAGCTAATAAAAGGCGTGATGGTAGCGGCCAACAGAACCAAGGGCTATGTCTTAAAAAAATGGCTGACCTAGTGATCAAAATGCAGATTTGTTCAGTAGCCCTCGACCATTTAGGTTGCGGGGCTGACTTCGATACGGTGCATGCACTAGGAGACATAGTCCGTTACCTCTCTCCCGAGCAACAGGGTCGGTGGGCGGAAGAGGCGGAACGTATAAGCCGGAGCTAACATGAGGCTCACTTCGAAGACTTGGCCGAATACGTGGACAGACAAACGAAGATAGCCGACAGTAGATTTGGCTGACTCATCAGGGACAGTAACCGAGTAAGCAAATCTAGCACTAGCAAGGCTCAAACCACTGCACGGAACATCCGAAATATCAGCCTTGGAAAAATTCACACGCCATTTCACGCGAGACTATGGCCCATCCAAGATGAACTCCTGTGGCGCTAGCCATGGGCTACTAGAATGTCCAAAGTCCATCAGCGCCAAAATAGACGAACTTTTGGGGAACGGCGAGGAAGACAGGAGCATGCTTTATATGCCACCACATCATGCTCGGGGAGACAGCTCGTCGAGCAAGGTAACCGTCAGGCAACTTATGCAGTGCGCACAGCTTTGGGATGGATACTGCATGGTCCGGTAAGTGGTTCCATAAATTACGTGTCGGCCAAAATGTACCGCACAGATTATCAATTGCAAAGGCAGTATGAAAATGAGTTCCACGACATTGCAGACGGAAGACCATCATTGTCTCAAAAAGACCAATTCGCTCTACGGACAACGCAGCAAGGAACCAGAGGCCTTGAAAAACATTCCGAGTCCCCCCCCTCCCAAGGTGCACTTCGGCTGGCCCCTGGGTTGATAGCAGAAACCATGTTCTGCAAAGATTGTTATGACTGAAAGAGCGCTTTTTTCGAGGCCAGGATCTGTGGGAAAGATATACAGACATAATGAAGCGAAACGAAGCCTTCGGCTACGCTGAAACTGTGCCTGCAATCACCGACGGCCGGCCGGGGATCTGGTATCTACCTCACCACCCGGTTCTCTAGTCCAAGAAAACAGAAAGAATGCGGGTGGTTTCCGGCTGTGCAGCCAAGTTCCAGGGCAAGTCGTTAAATGATGGCCCGCTATAGGGGCCTGACTGGACCAGGACACTGACTGAAGTGTTGTGCCTTTTAAGGATGGAAAGAGTGGCCTCGTCCGCCGACGTCAGCGAAATGATTCCGCAGGTGAAAACACCGGTAGAATAGCGAGATGCGTTGGGATTCCTGTGGTGGGAAGATAACTACCGGAACAAAGCAGTGAAAACTTATAGGATGGCCGCCCACCACTTCGGGCCACATCATCACTGTCTTGTGCGACCTACGCCCTTCGAGAAACAGCGAACAAGCACGGGGCTCTGGTCCACCGGTCGGTGGTGGACAGCGTCAGCAGAAACTTCTACGTCGATGACTATCCTGAATCATTCGATGGCGAGGTTTCGGCCCTGGCACAGATCACAGACCTGAAAAGATTGCTGGAAGAGGGTGGTTTCCATCTCACAAAATGGACATTGAACACTTCGGGAGTGCTCGAAGCCATTCCGTACCAGGAGAGGGCCGAAAGGGCTCGAGATCTAGACGGCTCTCCACTTCCTACCGAAAACACGCTACGAATACAATGAATCACTGAAAAGGACGACTTTAGTTTCGAGCTAAAAGTTCCCGAGCGACCTGTAACTAGTCGTGGTACACTTTTTGCTGACTCCGGTTCGTTCGATCTCCTTGGTTTTGTCTCCCCCTGGCCGTTACTCAGAAAGATCCTGCTGCAGTGGCTATGTCGTAGGGACACCAATTTGGGCCAGCCACTGGACCGAGAAGACCGGCAATACTGCGATGAATTTTTGAACACAATTAGGAAACTAGGAGGTATATGGATTCCATGATGCTTTCCCCCTGGTCGTACAACACAGACGGGAGAAGTACACGCTTTTTCTGACGTGTCCGAAGTCAGTTACGGAGCCGTAGTATACGGACGATGATGCGCGGGAAGTGGACAAGGTGCCACGATGATCCCGTTCGTTAAAGCCAGCGATGACCCACAGAAATCGGTTTCGATCCCGCATCCTGAACTCAGCTCAGCCGTGTTAGCAGTCAGGGTGGTAAGGGCTGTAAGGAAAAGTTTCGAATTCAACATTTGGTCGGTTAGTTTCTGGACGGACTGGACAATATTACTGTACTACATTAGCAAGGTCGGGAGCCGCCTTATTACTTTCGTTGCTGACCGGCTCACTACCATCCACGACGAAACTGCCAGGATCCAGTGGAAACATGTCAGGTCTGGCGATGACCCAGCCGATCTGTGCTCTCGAGGTGAGACCAACTTCCGGAAACTGGACAAGTACACGGGAAGACCAAATTCCTGCAAATTCCTCAAAAAAATTGACCTGCGTACGAACTAAAGCCCC
This sequence comes from Fasciola hepatica, assembly GCA_948099385.1. Lineage (NCBI taxonomy): Eukaryota > Metazoa > Platyhelminthes > Trematoda > Plagiorchiida > Fasciolidae > Fasciola > Fasciola hepatica. The sequence goes on from CANUEZ040000108.1 coordinate 3,117,725, forward strand.
CTCTGGAATTTGAAATGGAGATCATACGCATAGTGATGACGGCGGAAATCGTCGAAGCTGCATCCATTTGGTCACGATTGGTCAGGTTTTCCTCCTGGATGGAGAAGCTTCGATCATTAGTTTGGTTGACTATGTTCAGGAGATATTTGCTGGTCATGAAATGGCCGCGCCCCTCCGGCCGGGTACGAGTGGGTTCAATAAGCTCCGATGGACTGCGAGCCGCAGAACGCGACTTACTCGAGATGGTACAACGGGAGGCTTTCAACAGAGAACTCGGGGGGGGGGCGGAATAAGCAAGGCCTGTCGGCAAAAGACTGTCATCTCCGAAAGGTAACTTGAAGCATTTAAACCCCAAACCCAACAACTGACTACCACGGGTAGATGGTAGGCCGACTAACTCCACTTTAGCTTTAATACGAAATACCCCATGTTATTACCGACTCGACAACCTGTGAATGAGCTAATGATGCAACACATCTACTCGGTGGAGGAACATGTCGGGGAGAGTCGCGTTACGAGCGTCGCCCGAAAGCGCCTTCGGTTGCTGAGAGGAAGAGTGACTGTAAAACGCATGGTCGAACGTTGTGCACACGGCAGGAGGTGCGATGCCACAGCGGGCAAACAAGACGTGGCTCCGCCGCAAGAACGTCGGCGGACTCCGGATTAATGGCCCCTGGGTGAAACCGGGCTGGACTATTTCGGGCCTTTGTGGATCAAGTGTGGGAAGAGATTGGAAAATCGACACGGGGGTAATATGACGTGTATGAAGTCACTCGCTGAGCACTCAGAAGTAACGCATTCGACGCCGACCGACTCCTCCCCCGGGCGTTGCAAAGCTTTATCAACTGAAGAGGTATACCAGCAGATATATACTCAGACGATGGGTCGGACTCCGTGGGCGCTTATCGGGAACCGCGGAGTTGGCACAAAAACATAAACAGGGGCGCGCTGCTGAGTCGTGGCCTATGGTATACTATGGCACCTCAATCCCCCGCAGGCCGGTCATCGCGGTAGCTTATAGGAAAGCCTGATCAGGTCCACCAGGCGAATATTGCTGTCCATCACAGAGCAAAGCCGCCCGACGACGAAATGTTGAGCACCGTCTTGACCGAGTTAGAGAGAATTCTGAACAATCGCTCACTGGTTCCAGCCACCAACTGTGACACCACCTACCTCGTGCTCATCCCGCACGACTTATTTACGTTAAGGTCGAACGAGAGTTTTCAAGGACCGACAAACCTTCGTGGAAGGAAGCAGGCAAACTATTTTGCCAAGGTTTCTGGAGGCAGTGGCTGCGGGAGTACCTGCCGGCTCTGCAAGCTTGACAGAATTGGCTGATCAAGGCAAGACCGTTCAAGGTTGGGGATGTAGTGAAGATCGCCGACGAACGCGCGCATTTCAGCACCTGGCCTTTGGGCGAGGATATGGATGCCATCAAAAGCTCTGCCGAAATGATAAGAACTGTGCAGGTGGAGACCGCCAACGGAATGCTAATCCTCGACCCACGCAGTGTCAGCTTTTTTTGGAGTAAAGGCGGGGAAGGCAATAATACAGAAACCCAGTAGACTATCCCTCACTCTTCTTTGAAATGGTTAAAGACACCTCCCGTTTTTGAAGGCATTTACGACATAATGACTTAGGCTACGGTTTGTCTTCTAGTCTGGATTGGACTGCGCTGGGGGGCAGAAAGCTGTGAGTCGCTGCTCTCCCCCGGGGATTCTCCGTTCCCAGATTGGTTACTTTTGTCCTGCCCTCTTCCCGAGCGGACGTGAAGAAACCTGTCTTGTGAGACCCATCCGACAGGTTTGTTTGTCGTTCTCAGGGTGCTTGCCTATGTGAGCAGATCCAGGGCAGCATTCTGAGAGGTGAATTCTAAGGTAGGTCCTAAAGCATTTTTCTTAAATTTTAAAGGCAGCCAAGATGCTCCAGCTGAGTTGGGACCTTTGGGTTTTGGCTATCAAGCAGGATTTTCACCTGTTCCAATGGGCTCGGAGGTTTCGAAAAACAGCCCCAAATAATAGCCATTTTACTGCTCTGGATGTCTTGCTGATTAACAAAACGGTATCCAGAACTATCTGCTGGGGAGCTGTGACTGCTTGAGTCACTGTAGCTTTTGTCGGGAGCCAGCCTATGAATAGAGCTTCTGAGTGAGTGACCTCAGACTCAATAATTGGCACCCAAGTCCCTAGTTCACCAATCTCTGTTGTTGGTTGGTCTGAATAAGGAGGACTTGAAATCTGATTAGCTTCGGAACCACATTGCTCTGAGTCTAAAAGCGTGAAAAAGTAGACTGTTCCAAGTCAGGGATCGAGTTACTACTAACCACTTATTCAGAAGTGAAGCAAAATGAGTACACTAATCAGAGCAAGAGAAAACAGAATAATGGGTAGCAACTTACCGATAGTCGGCGATAACACAAACAGCAGAAAAGCCCAGCAAGAGCGGCTCGTATTCGGGCGTCTTTGTCATCCCCTTTGCAATCGGATTTCAGCCACTAGGTTGGGAACCGGTGGCATGTTGGAGAGCTGTACTTTGTTGAAGAGTGTTTCAGTATTTAAGGACGGAGGACCGTAATACGATTTCGGGGGAGGACAGGATCCCCATTCCTGGCAACTCAGTTAGCCTAAGCGGTTTGTTCTTAGGTCCCGTTTGCTTTTGCCTGTGCCAAATGCGAGGCGATTCATGACCAACCTTCGGCATAATCTGCCCAGACCACTTGCCGACGGTCATTGTCCAGCACGGTTCGAGTCTCGCGACGGATTCCAACACGATCTACGTGCAACAGGACACTGCAATCCACCTGCGACCGAAGATAATTCCCGAAGATAAAGAATAGCCTTGGGCCCAGTAAGGAGCCTTGCGGAACTCCGCTTGGAGCAATTAATCTGTCCAAGGGCCCAGTTCACTGGAACTCGGAATGTCCGGCCACGTAGGTAGTGCGGCACCTAGATTTTGAAGGACTAGCGGGGCCCTGGGCCGCGTAGATTTTCCGGCTGCGGCGAAATCCCCACCCCACTGAATGCCGTAGAGAAAACTAGTAGGATGATAGCCATCTGAACCCCTTTGTTGACTACCTTGAAGAACCATTCATTAAACTAGATGAGGTTTGTTTGGCGTGATCTAAGCCCCCGAAAACCATGTTGGTGGTCGTGCAGGTGACAGCCCTCAACGAGATCACAGAAAGCTTTGTCAGCCTGGCTTTTCATGGCTCTGGAAGCTCCCGAGAGCAGTGCTGCCGGGTGGCTGTTTTGGGGCCCGGGTCGGCTTCCAGGCTTGAAAATGGGGGAGACCAAGTAAGCGTTTAACTCCCCTGGGACTTGGTCGGCTCTTATTAAGCGGTTAGGCACCTCACACAGCGGATCGGGTAGCTGGTTGACACTCTGTTGAAGCAAAAAAAGTGAACCTCCTTCCACGCCCCAAACTCTCTCCGTTTCTAATGTACCGAGCATTCGTCGGACCTGCACAGTCGAGAAACTAATCGATTCGGTCCTCCCGACAGTAGACCCCGCAGTTGCCGGACAGCTGGTGCCAAATTTCTCCGGTCGGTCGGGAACAAATACCGAACAGTAGTGTTTAACCAGTGTGCTGGCGACGTCCTTGTGGCTCCCTGATATTGTACCGCCTGCTTTACACATGACCGAAAAGCCTGGCTCAACTTAAGTTACCTAGGCTGGCTGTCCAAAGAAGTTCCTGGGATCCGCCTGAGCCCGTTTTAAGGACTGCATCTGACAGTCCGTGATTCCCTGCTCTCGCCGAGTGTAACGGACGATGTGGTGGGCGTTATCCTTAGTGCCCTTTGGTGGCTGGTAGCGATCCCAAGCGGCCGTTTTGTTCTTTAGGCTCGTTAGCACCCAGCCCAGTAGTCTCGGTCTGGCGCTAAATGTATCCATCGGTGACGAAGACAAGAATCGGTGTAGCGCTTCAGAGAGAGCTCCTTTAAAGTAACTCCGGTGCTCGTCAAAGCACGACGAATCTCAGGGTCACAGAGCAGCGGCCAGGACGATTCTCGCTGCTGGAAAGTTGGCGATAGTAAAGTTCCAGCGGATGGCCCCCTCTGTATGCAGTTTGGCCCTTGTGTGCACCAGCTGGAAGGTGAAAACTTCGGGGACCTCAATCCCCATCGTTGCAATCACTTTTATTTAGTCGATTTCGTGCCGTTCATCAGTTGGGACCCGGTTCGATGCTGAGCCAGTGGTTGCAAGTCGCCATAGGAGGAACTGCTTACATGCTTATTCCAGCTCGACTTAACCACAGTTTTGAAAAACGTCAAAGATGTAGACGCTGGCCTAGCAGAGCAGGGCAAAAGACTGAAGCTTTCTTCCAGCAGGATGAAATCCCGCATAATCAGTCTAAGATGGTGTTTAGACGAGTCCGCTTGATTTAAAACATTGATGATGTGGCCAATCTTAGTCTGTGGGCAGGTAGAAAGCCTGTAGGTCAATCCTACGGCCGGTTTCCCAGAACAGGTAAAAGCCGCGGCCGGTCGAGCTTCCAGAGTTCTTTCGACAGTATGCACACCTTTCAAGCACTCAACAAAGAGTAACGTATTTCGTCGAATCCCAGCTTAAATCGGAGACAAAAGTAAAAGTTCGTCGCAAATCGGCTGCGGTGGATGTTATGCATCCTGTGTTCACTGAGGCAGTACACAGCAAAAGGAAACATGAATTACAATGCACCTCAGACAAACCATATTGTCATCTTTTCATAACACCCTTGGAGAAGTACGCGGCCAAATTCCCACGAATAACGAAAACATATTAAGATTGATCCGTACCACCTACGATACTAAATTATAGAATAAGCAACATCATAAAATATATACAAACATCAAATGTGAAATTGCAAAGACCCAAAAACGAGAACCAAGTTCACAGCTTGCGACAGACAAGCACGTGAGTCGAGCAAGTCAATGATAGGGTTTGACGAAGTAGCTTGTTGGACATGTATAAACAAAGGATGGTTCACACAAAATTAGGTTGCATTAAGCACGCGAATAGTGTAAGCCACCATGTTAGAGTGCTTTCGAAGGGTTTTCCACAACCGGTGGCCAGGCCTTCACCCTTCTTGTGAACATACTTAAAACTCACAACCGTGGGTATTCTCAATCCACTTACGATCTATGGTCTTTCTCAAGGGCTGGATGGTCTGCAGGCCGATCGTTTCACCGGGCTTACTGTCCTAACTGTTCACTACTCGGGTGCCAAAGGAATGTTACCTGGTCATCAATCAGGCTGGAAGTTCCGTCAGCTCTATCTCGTGTCCCCTTAATCCCGATTTTAAAGCCATCCGAAATAGAAGACTCAGTCTAAGTTCAGAAAAACCCTTCAGTACCTGAAAGGTTTTCATAACATCCAAACAAGGAAGTTTGAGGTTCTAGCCTCTAGGTTCATACTCCTTATTCATCTACACTTCAGCCGTTAGCTTCGCAATAAGTTGAGACTTCCCCGACAAGGCTGCGAAGATCGTTTACAGAAGATCCTTCGAAGGCACTATAATTTCGTGTTTTACTTATATCCCTTGCTCGCACGCATTATTTGCGTGTTTTAATAAGCCGTTATTTTTGGACCAATCTCTGTTTTGCGCACCCAGCGGACCACCTTATCATATCCCATCTTGAGTATGTGTGACACAGGTACTTGTCTCACACATGCCGTTAACTGTGTTCTCGTAATCTGAGTCTGTGTAATCCCACAATTAAACTCTGTATGTTTTATGTTATTGTTCATTTACTAATACAGTATACTAGAATTTACGGACCGGTGGTGCTTTGGCCTCTGGATTCATTTGAATTTGGCTGCGTATTGCTCAAAAGTGTGTTACACAGGTGGTTCCCCTTTGTTGGAATGGCGGCCAAGCCCGCAAGCTACCCTCTAAGTGAGGTCACCTTATAGCCATGTGAATCTCCACAAATATTTCTGGCTTCCGACAAGGCAATGCTAATCGCAGCCCGGAGAGTTCAACGGACGCCTTTTGTGCAGCAGTTTTGCGCTAGTCCGACCATTTGAAGCCACTGTTCATGACGACCCAGTGGTCTTTACCCTTTTAACTGCTTCTACGGTGAACGGCTCCTGGCCATAAGCTACTGCTATGCTTTCTGTTGGCCTTGACAACAGATGGTACTTTCTAGCATCAAGTGGTAAGTCCCCCTTGTAAGCCCAGTCCAGGACGGCCGATATGCTCCCAGCTATGTCACCCCTATCAGTCGCGTTCAGAAGTCGGGGAACACAGTGTACAACAAACCCGTTATTAAGCACATCAGTGGGTACGTAAGTAAACGGACAAGCAAGCAAACAATTGAACGACCTACTGGCAAGCGCAAGCTGTACACGTAATCGGGTGCTGTCAAGCAGGACCACGCAGTAGCAACGAGTCGACAACAGCTTGTGGCTCACCACCTAGATCTGCCGGCTACAGCAAGCTTCCAGCCTTATGGGTGAAGTCACATAGGTGTTCTAGTGTAAGACACAAGTCGCAGGTAGTATGTGAAAACGATGGTGTATTTCGAGTTCACCGTGAGGTACACGTGAGTACCATAGAGTGGCAACTTGAAGGGAACAAGGATAGATGTCAGTTAGCTGGGGACTGTGACTGGTAGATTGGAATAAAGCAGAGCTTCGGCTAGACAGACATCGAGCACGAGAGTGCAAAGTCAGCGAGAGCAGCATGAATCAAGCGTAAAAGCCGACGGCACATCGGTTGGTCACACAGAGTGACCCCCAGATCCCATAACCTCCGCCCTGTCCTCAGAAATAAAACTGGATACTAGGAGGGCGGATGGCAGGTCGTTTTTAGGCAACTAGAAAAGTATCTGGCCCAGTATGGATCCATAAAGCACGCCACTGGCAACACTTAACGAAGTAGGGAGTCTCTCTACTACTTAACATAAAACGTCCAGCGGGAAAGAGCATCCGCCAGCCGCCTGTACACTGACCCCCTTTATGCGAAACTTCCTTATCTTGCTCAGCAGCAGACGGTGATTAACGACCAATCCTTGAGGTTTTTGAAGTTGCGAAAGGGTTCAAAACTCAAGCTCAACAGATCCAGGATCTTGTATATTTCCTTCTATTCCGAAGCCAGGAGTCTTGAACAGCGTAGGCGTGACAGACTCGTTGCGGAAGGAGTGTGTCGGGCGAAGCGGAGCGGGTCGCAAAAAGCCGAGCAGCAATAACAACTGTACTAGTGATTTTGAAGTCTTGAAGTACTACGTAGGCTCGGGGATTTAGGCCCGACGGTCCCCGTCATTGAGGAAGTCTTTCCTCGTCTGTCGGATTCGCCGACCCGAAACGGGAGTAAAAGGATTCAGGGGCGTGTGGTAAACTAAAGAAGAACAGACACGATAGTAACCGGTGTCCCGCTATGGACGGTGCTTAAACAGGAAGTACGGTGCGACTTTCGTAGACTTTGCTGAATGAAATTGGAACCAACTATTCCGCTTATGTTGTCTCCGAGCTGGGAAATGCCGGGGGAGATTGAGGTAGAGGTAGAAACATTTTTCGTAGATAGTTTTGTTTTGCGGGAGAAAACACCTACCGGAAGGACTGTCTACAAAGTGAAGACCTTCTGGCTAAAACGTTAACTCGTAGAGGTACGTCGCCTCGGTTTTCAAACCTTGCCGCTGTGACCACAGGTAGGAGAGGCTCTACTGACGGGGCAGAAACAATGATTCTAATGAGGTTATAAAGGTGAAATACTAAAAACAAACCACCCCCTATGCGTTTTGGGCCAGGGGGTAGGGATCGAGAAAAGAGAGGCGGGAGGGATAAGATAGGTGGAACAGGCCCCATGCTGCTTTGGCGGAAGCTCCATGAACCATTTCCAGGATCTCATTATCTTGGGCAGGACCATAGTGCGCCTTTTATCTACCGTACCCCACCAAAGGACTGAAGTACGTGCCGAAAGTTATAGGGAAGTCATTCCTAAAGAAGCTCGGAAAGGATCTTCGAGTCTTGCTTAAGACTCGAAAGGCAGAATTGCTCGCAGCTTCTTGATTATGGGAGAAAGCTAAGTTACAATGTGACCAGAAAACGAGAGCCACCCGCTGGTAAACCCTTGGCAGTATGGCCTGCCCGTTAAAGCGGATCGTGTGACCAGTCGCCCTGCCGAGTGGCGTGCTCACGCATCTGCCCTATTTAAACGGGAACTTTCAATCCTCGGACCAGCGTTTCTTTTCATCAACCGCCATTTCCGGGTGACCAGAGCTGAATTCTGGAAAGCCGTCTTGTCCCTATACATTGCAGTGTTCATTGGAAGGGTTGTCGAGAGCATTTACGTGGATCGAAGATGGAAAAGACGAAGACCGGTACTTGTGGGATACCACTAATTACTGAGGAGGGTTGAGACAAGAACTTCTGCGTCCTAACTACAAAGGAGTGACCTGTCAGTTAACTGCATAAGAAGCCAAACACGGATCTCGCTTATAAAGAAGAGGGCACGTGGGACCTTGCTGAAGGCTTCGGCAAAATGGATGAACACAACGTGAGAGAGCTGCCGTCATCCTAGGCTTCTGTCAAACTGCCCATGAGAGTAAGCCTATTGGTGATGCATGATCCGCCAGAAAGAAACCCATGCTGGGATTAGGAGAAAATCGTTTTGGTGCGCCAGTCGGAACGGGCTGAACTCTCGAGAATACGCTCGAAAGTTCTACAGTTGACGCTAGTCAGACTTTTGGGTCCGCGGCTGGAGGCTAGATGTCTACTACCCATCACACTGGTGAGTGTAACGACTGCTTTTTTCTAGCCGCTAGAAAGAGCACTGTTGTCACTGAGTCACTTCAAAGGAGATGAGTAAGGAGTTGCAGGTGCCTCCGCTGCCTCCTCGAAAAGGCAGGAGTGGATCAAGTCGGGCCGACTGTGCAAGACTGGTTGAGCAAACGGAGAGCTTGTGTGGCTGCATAAGTGGGAATGGTGGCACTTCTAAGGGTAGAGGTCAAAGATATTAGATGCATGATGGGGTGGGACGATATCGGCACGGGGTTCAAACCGTACGGTGATGAGATCAGAAGGCCTGGGCCACTCCGCTGGGAGATTTGACTGGGGATTCGGTGGGATCATCGAGAGCCGAGCCCCTTAGACGACACACGTACCGAGAAGAAAATGCCATATTGGTCTCTTCACCAGTAGGCACTGCCCATTGGACAGCTTTCTGCCAGGAACTAATCCCGTCTTTGCATCCGTCGTGAATATCTCTGGAGTTTTCTGCATCATGTGCAAGACCTGTGTCTTTATACTTAGCAAAGTGGGGTTTGCTTCCGCTTAGAATGCATCTGACTGGATGAAGAAGGGCTTTTACTGGTCTGTGTAAGACGAATTTTGTGGACGGAGAGCCTGTCTGCTGAGATGGTCAGTGACGTGAGATTTTTTGCCATCTCGTCAGCGGGGTTGCATGGGTTAGCCCTGTTCACCTGGAAGCCAAGGAGCGCAAATACATTTTAAAAATTAACCCTTGGAAATATTTCCAAATTATGGTTTCTGGTGACAGATGAGGTCAGTTTACAATATAGTCGGACACACTGAGAATGGAATCACTTTGATCGAGAGATGGCCAGTGGTGCGTCACATCTATTTGGAACTATTCATTAGAGATGGCTAATCCTAAGGAGGAGAAAATAAGCCTTGTGAGCTATCAATCCGGATCCTTTCCGTTGTGAACCCGTACTTTCTTCGGGCACAGATATCAAAGTAGTTTACCAAAGGTTGCACACTCAGTTCAGTTCATTTCGCACAGTACTTGGCGCGGCTAGAGTTGTTCTTGTGTCTAGGTTGTTGTTCTGTTGGCGCCTTTCTGTAACCCCAAAACTGAGTAACGTTCTTCTTTTTAAAAGGTCAGACATTTTTCACCTTATCAGACTCGACAGAGGAAGGGGAAAATGAAGAATGAATTGTCTCTGATTCTAAGACTACCTAGTATAATGACTGATAGTGGCCTTGGCCACTTGAAGCTCCAGAATGTTTTCTGTGGTATGTGTGGAGGTTGGCATTCTCTGCTGCAACTGTGCAAGTCCTCTCGTTTTGGCTGCTCAAAGTGGTTCGTTCCCTTCAGGCTAGAGACGACCATGGCGTGTGCGCTCTGTCCCAGGGAGTGCTCCATATCATGGTAAAGGGGAACACGACAACTGAAGATTTTTGACTAAATTGCCACTGCCCCCTAGTCCTCAGTATTCTTCTTCCGTAAACAACTTGTTACACTCAGCATCCAGCATCCCTTTAGTGCGTCCCACGTCTTGTGCACTGATAATTTGTTCAGCTAATCCGTTCCACATTCCCACTAATGACGAGGTTTGATTGCACATCTCCCTAAGAGCGCGGCCTCCCTAATTTAAGGCTGCTTCTATAGTTTTCCGATCAGCGGCCTCTTTGAATATATCCCCAGCACGCATTTACTATAACCTTCCCTGACTTCAAAAGTCTCTGCAAGGTTTCTTCTGAGTCCTCTTTTTCCAATTGGAAAGAGTTCCACATCCTGCAGCATCCGTTCGCACGATTCCCCCTGTCTTTCTCTAACCTTCCAAGTGCCCGGCTTCTAGACGAACTAAAGACAGGCCGCACATTTTTTTCAAAATGTTGCCTAAGCTTGTACACGGTTTTCTGGAAAGGATTCCACTAGTGCCTTGTACATGAGTAGAAACGTCTCCATAGTTCCTCCGTAAAAAGCTGAGAGCTGCCGGAGGAGCTCATCTCTTGCCTTGTGAGCAACCGTTTCACACTGTTTAGCACACTTAGGGTCGGCAGTTATTTTGACACCCTGGTCCCTTGTTGACTGTGTCGTCTCAACTATATAAGTTACGTTTTCTCCTATTACCATTTATTCCGGGCTCTGGTTAGTAGGCGACTCATGCCTCCGTTTAAGGGAATATCCCATCTGTTTCTTCGGCTAACTACCTGTCTCAGATCCCTTGTCAAGTCAGAGTGACCCCCTGATCCTTTAGGATTTACATCGCCTGCAAAGATTAAACTTTTTTCGAATAAATCTTCCGGTAAGTCACTTACGCTGAAGAGAAAGAGCGGTTGGCCTAAGACCAACCGTTGAGGCAATCAGCCATTTAGCTCTTCTGCTTTCCCACTGCGGGTTCCTATTCTAACAAGCAAAGTCCCGTTGCTCACGAAAGCCAACGCCACCTGTATAATGGGCCCTCTGTTCCAAGCCTCTTGAGTTCCTTCATAAACAGGCGACGGTTAACGGAGTCAAAAGCTTTGTTATGGTCTAGTTACCTAACTTCGAACAACTTGCCGTCACTCAGCCAAGTAGCGGTTTCGTCTAAAAATACTATGGGGTCAGAGGGACAAGGTTTGCCCTTCGGGAGCCCCCGCTTTGTCCTAAGGAGCAGTTGGTGGTTCTCTAAGTATTTCCCCGTGTGTTTTCTTACCAGCCGCTCTAAGCACTTGCAGAGAATCCATGTAAACCTTACAGGACGGCAATTTTCTTCTTCTGGCCATGGCTTTCCTTTGTGGATAGGCACAATAACCGCTAACTTCCAGTCCAGTAACCGAGGCACAGAGTAGACGGTACGTAAGCCTACTGGTCATGGCAGGCCTTGGCGGCCTTGTGGTTGGTCGTGTGCTATCAATCCCGGCCGGATTATCCGTGCTCAGCACTTCCAACAATTTTGCCGTCCCCTATCCATTTGGCTCATGGGAGAACGTGAGGGAGAATGTTTATTTTCCGCCCAGTGGTCGATATTCTCAATAACACCTATATATGCCCTCGGGTTATAGGGCGTTTGTTTTGTCAGTATCAAAAGGAACTCAGACTTGTATAGCAAAGAAACGTGAATATTCTCACAAAATGGGAAAGATGAAAACTCGCCGAGCAACTACAGCCGGATACCAGCTGTTCGCTGACAATGCCACTCATGAAAAAGATACCAGGCTTTATAAATTCATACAATTGGGTGTTAAAGAGTAAAGTACCCAAGGCAATTTCAATAATAGAAAAATACTCAAAATAGAGCAAGTAACAAAGCCTCAAATGCAAAGTTCCACACATTAAACAAGGCTACCATGGTTGACATTGGGACCTTTACATAGTAGGATAACCAAAACGCTCGCGCGCTCGTATGAAAACGAAGGCGATCAAACGAGACCGACTGACAACATTGAATAGATGACCGCGTTAGGGGTTGAGCTCAAATTCTAACAATATCCACCAGCTGGTTAATAATATTAATATTAATAATTGTATATTTCGGGTGCGCCCGAAGCATGCTAGAATGCATGATCAGATGATTATAGTGATGCCGGAATGACAATTCACAAAAAGGTACAACAAGTTAATGCAGAGTATCAGAGAGAGTGTTACAGTGAACTAAAACTGTAGTAATGCCCGGCAAATTTGAAGGTCAAGGTCGAATGATGTCAGTTGGTCCGGAGTACATGCATAAGTGGTATATGAAATAATTACCACTAGTGGAAATTCGAACATATTGAAAGGAAATGTTTTTGGTGCGCTACAGAATATGAGGGGCATATGGATAGAAATCTCGTCGAAGCGTTCGGTGATTTATTCACTTTACTACAGGCATGTCAAGAAGTATTAACATGGAAATATTTCAGTCTGCAAAGATGGTAGTATATAAAGTGGTGGCTGTATACTGGAGGAATCATATATGTTGCAAACAATTGCGTATTTCTTGGGAGGGATACTACCAGAGTGATGGTGGCAGGGAACGGCCGGAGTAAAACAGGTGAGCGTGCGGCAAGTTGTTAACTTTATGTAGGGTTGGTATGAAATGTCAAAGCAGAAGTGGAAGACTAATCAATATTGACCGTGTGGTTACATCCATTATACAGGTGTTCAGTTCTGCGAGAGGAAAGGTAAAGTAATCCACAGATAAGTGTACGTCAATAGATGAATGCTGTGTGGTATGTACCATGCAAAAATGACAGATCAATAAAACTGCACAGGTATATCGCGGGAAGCGGCCGTGGATCAACGAATATAGAAATAAAATGTATCGGCCGATGCAGATAGTGGTTTGATTTAGAGGCTGCATACGGGGTCAGTTTCGGTAATATAACACGAATGCAACATCTGGAAAATCAAAGGTCTCGATAACGGTGATGGTATAGTAAGTAGACGGTGAGTGTCACATTTCTAATGACCAATTTGACAGGTGTAACAAATGATGGGAACGGAGCGGCGATGCAGCATGGGAAGTGTATCGAAGACGTTCAATCGTGGAGGAAACGCAGTGATCTACAGAGCCCGAACACTCGATGCAACAGCATTGCGGATGCGATCGGATGGACCGTTGAAGAGTGCAGGTAGTTACTAATTACTTCGCTGCCCACTGGAGGACTACTGAAAGATAATTCAGCGCCGGACGTTTTTTTTGTTGGTGACCGATGAAGCAATGAACAGTGACAATAAAGGTGTCAGTGTTTGAACAGTATTAGCGGGTTCTAACAAGGAACGGGCATAATGACATATGGGATTAAAATGAGTTGTATGAATGCAGTGAGATCGAGTAGTCCAGGTTCAAGAAGTCCGATGGCGGGAATATTGGGGAAAGCGATCGTGAGACGGGCGAAAATGAAGTTGTGTGTAAATCTCGTTTGTCCTGTCCAGCAAGAGAGGGTCCAAGTTATTCCTGGGAAGTGGACGGCGACAATCGTCTTAGGGTGCAGGTTCTGAAAACAAAACGGAGAGGGCTGCAGTCTGGCAATTCTACCAGCTGTGGGTTAGGGGAGAAAGACAGAACACCAATATCATGCCAGTAACAGAAATGGGTGGTCGCGACGTTGAGGTCTTGTTTTTTGGATTAAACAACATACGGAAAGCGGAGAAGACCGGTACTAGCGACTAATTCTTGTGAGGCTTAGTGAGAGTTACCAAAAAAGCAAGGAAGCGAGAATAGGCGACACTGGGGGCAAATACTTATGTGTAGTTCGACGAATGGTTTATGGAAGACCACATCGATTGTGGCGATTCGTTCATCAGAACGAGGCCTGGAATCTTGTGTTGAAATAGGGTCTCAATGAATAAATAGTTGAAGCGTGGATGAGACTGGTACCTTGAGGACCATATTATATATGCTGCTATGTATTTTCTAGCATTATAAATGCTCTTATACCTGGTGGCAGCTGATAAAAAAAGGAAGAACCTAACCGACTATGGTAAAATCTGATAGCATGAAAAAAGAATCACCGGAGTAACGGTGGCCAGTAGGGGGTCGTGGTCAGAAGCGTTGAAAATAGGAAGTGGCTAGACAAACACGTGGAGTGTGCTGTTGACAGTCATGGAGTATAGGTTAGACTGCTTTTATTTGCTAACTATAATACAGAATGCTCCTTACCATCCGTTGGTACTGAACAAAGTTGTTAAGCTTTTGGTTAGTATCCCAGGCCCAGTTCGTAGGCTCGGGTAATAGACATGTAGGGATCATGCATACGGATCAGTTTTTGGACAGTTAGATGTTTATTTATTTCTTTTTTGAATAATAAAGAGGCCGAAGACATTGACCTAAGTTGAGGTGGGAGTTTGTTCCAGAGGGAAGAATATTTAACAATAAAGAAGTTTGACCGCATCGCAGTCCTGGATACTGGAATCAAGACCATAGAGTCCCTATGTCGTAAAGAATAGTTGGAGGGAGTTTTGACCTGGGGGGCTGAATTGCAAGATGTACGTTTTACAATATTGCAAAAGAAAGACAGGTTCATTCGTAGACGGCGCAGCCATAGGGGCTCTAGGTGCAATATTTCACATCTTTCCATATAATTTAAAGGCGAGGAATATCCTAGTAGTTGTTTGGTAAATCTACGTTGTACATTCTCAATTGCAAATCTGTCAATCTGCCGCATGTTAGAAAAGACGACAGTGCAATATTCCAGAAGTGGTCTGACATGAGTTTTAAAAATGCTTAGCTTGCTCTCTGTAAGACTGAAGGTTCTATTAATCAGACCAATTAGCCGTCTAGCTTCAGCAACCTGCACGGCCGAATGTTCGGAGAAATTAAATGTACAAGAATATTGTAATCCCAAGTCCCTTACTTCCGGACTGTTGGGGATGAACTGATCATTAATTTTAAACATTCCCGCGGGAACCTGACACTTATACATAAGGATATAACTTTTGACAGCGGAGAATTTCATCAACCATTGGTTGCTCCATGAGTCTAGCGATAGTAAATCGCTCGTTATGCTAGCAATGGTAGAAGCTAAGGCGTCAGGTTCAAAGAAGTACATAATTTTTATGTCATCTGCAAAAAGGAACGCAGCCCCGTGTGTGATGACGTTGAAAATGTCATTACCATATATAAGAAAAAGTAAGGGACCTAGTACACTACCCTGAATAACTCCACTAGTAACTGGTCGAGGTGATGATAAACTGCCATCAACGTCCACCACCTGCTTTCGGGATGTTAGATATGATGAAAACCAACTCAGGATCGGGTCAACAATTCCGTAGGTTTTCATCTTCGCCATGAGCCTATTGTGAGATACTCGATCGAAAGCTTTAGTCATGTCAAGGAGGATTACAATCACTGATTTACCACTGTTAGTGGCCGTAGTTATTAGGTTAAGGAAGTCACACATACAGGTGGCACAGGATCTTTTTTGAAGAAAACCGTGCTGTCCAG
Source organism: Fasciola hepatica (assembly GCA_948099385.1). Classification (NCBI taxonomy): domain Eukaryota; kingdom Metazoa; phylum Platyhelminthes; class Trematoda; order Plagiorchiida; family Fasciolidae; genus Fasciola; species Fasciola hepatica. Next base: position 3,133,299 of record CANUEZ040000108.1, read on the forward strand.
TGTTAATGAGGTTATTGTTTAGTAAATGAGTTGTCAGCTTATTTTTTATCAGTCTTTCCATAATTCGGGAAACTATAGGGGTGTGGTTCACTGGTCGATAGTTGGTTAGGTCCTGGCGTGAACCTTTCTTAAGAATTGGGATAATAACTGATGTTTTCCAATGGGAGGGGAAAACGCTACTGCTCATAGATAAATTAAAAACCTTTGATAGCAAGAATGGGATATCAGTGCCACCTAGACTAAAAGTAGCCGGTGGCGCGGCATCTGGCCCGGGGTGGTATGACCTCCTAATTTTAGTTAGATGTACTGTTAAGTCGTTCGGGTGAAATGTAACCGCTGAGAACTGTGCAGATGTCAGCGGCTCAACGTGATATAGGCATGGGGAGTCACCGGTCGTTAGAGACGAAGCAAAATAGGCACTGAATGCCTCGGAGATCTCTTGGGAGTTCGTTATATAATTGTTGTTATATATAACGGATGAGATAGGAGAACTGCACTGGCTGTTTCTCAGCTTCATCAGCTTAGATAAAGCTTCGGACCTCTTGGGGTGACTCAGCGCCCTCAATTCCTGTTTTTTACTGAGGGACATTTCAATCAATTTCATAGAATGAGATAAACGGTTCATTTGCAAGAACAACGAAAAGTCTCTCGACCTAAGGAATTTGCGTTGTAGCATAGAAAGCTTCTGCTTTAGTCGACAAAAACTGTTTGGTTTATCCCGTCCAGGTAGACCTTGGGTTGGGGTGATTACGTCAAGACATGCATTTAGTGTGGAGTAAAGATGATCCACCACGGTATGCAAGTCATCAGATAAAAAGAAAGTATCCCAGTTCTGCGAGCGAATGAGTGAGGGTAATTGATTCCAGCTAGCTTGGTGGAACGGTCTTTTAACGGTTGGTTTGTGAACGGTTCGTGCTGGCACTGAAAACTCACATTTTACCGGCAAGTGGTCACAACCTGGGATGCTGTTCACGATAGATGTGTGCACGCGAGATAATCCTACCGTAAAAATGAGATCAAGGATGCTACTGCCTCTAGTTGGGCACATCACATGTTGAGTCCATCCTCCTAAACGAATGCTGGTCAAGAAGTGTATTAAGTGATGTGGAGCTTTCAAAGTGGACCAACGTATTCCTGGTGCGTTAAAGTCGCCGGCCACCAGTTTTGGGCCGGGTATGTCCGCAACAACGTTTAACGCCTCTATGATAGGCAGAAAGTCGTTTTGACTAGTATTCGGGGGGCGGTAGATGCAACTAACAATGAAGTCAGAACATCCTGTATTGACCTGTAGCCAAACTGAATCCGGCAAGTTATCGAGTATGGGGTGCTGAAATATTTTCGCTCGCATGTTTTGTCTTACATATATAAGACAGCCTCCCCCTCTCTGAGTGAGTCTATTTTTCCTGAAAGCTTGGTATCCGGTGATAGCGATATCCTCGTTTGGAGTGTTGTCTGTCAACCAGGTTTCGGTAATTAAAATAAGGTCGTAATCAGACGTGAGCAGTAATATACGCAGCATTCGCATCTTATTCAATATTGAGCGTGCATTCAGCATAAACAATGAGAACTGTTTAGTGGAGTCAAGGTTAACGTTAAGATCTTTATAGGATTCCGAAATTGCATTTGCTGAAGGCGGATCGGATGACGCAATCATTATTCCTTGAGATGGAGTAGTCGGTAATGTGGATGGTGAAATAAGCTGAGTAGAAACACCTGGCGTGACAGTCAGCTTGGTTGTTAAGCTAAGCCGGGTGTGGCTAGTGCTGATGAGATTCGTTAGATTGGAAGGATATCGGCGGTTGGTAAGTCTACTTAGCGCGGAACAACACCGCGAAAGATCACTATCGAGTACTTTACTATTGGTAGATACTGGTGGCTGGGGCGTAGAAATATGAGGAGGGAGGGTTAAGTAGCTGTTAAGTGGGAAAGAAAAAGGACGTGTAGCAGCCTCAGGTATCTTGGCACCTGCCTTAATACGGGCGGTAACACAGGTGCCCTCTTGACATCAGTAATTTGATGGGCTGTAACCTGGAGGGGGAATGTGAAATGGAAGTGGGATATACGGGTGTTGGTTGGCGTAGAGACTGGGAGGTCGTGGGTACTGTTGTAAGTGGCCTGCGGTAGAAAAGGGATTCAGGGTGGGTGAGATATGTGAACGATAAAAGGAAAGAGATTCATGTGAGAAAATATTACTTAGGCTACGATAGAAGTTATGTAGAACACTAAAGTAATCGTTTGGTATGAATGGTGGCGTTTTTGAAGAGGCCCGGAGGTTAGTTGTACCAGCCTGATGAGGATGATAACCAGGTGAAGAGAACGCGATACTGGGTGGAATGTACGGTGCAACTAGTGGTTGGTGGTTTGGATTGGGGAGATAGGTCTTGAATGACGTTTTCTTGTCCATTGTTGCACTCCGTGTTGCCTCGCTTGGGGTCCTTAGCCGTTGGGAGTGTGGCTTGATGAGTGAGTTAGGATTGACCGTAGTTTCAACAACGTGCAGTCCACCTAGTATTGATGTTTTCGCTGGTTTGGGGGATGGCCTAGGCACCGTAGATTGCCGAGTGGCTATTGGAGCCAAATTATGGTTTCTGGTGACAGATGAGGTCAGTTTACAATATAGTCGGACACACTGAGAATGGAATCACTTTGATCGAGAGATGGCCAGTGGTGCGTCACATCTATTTGGAACTATTCATTAGAGATGGCTAATCCTAAGGAGGAGAAAATAAGCCTTGTGAGCTATCAATCCGGATCCTTTCCGTTGTGAACCCGTACTTTCTTCGGGCACAGATATCAAAGTAGTTTACCAAAGGTTGCACACTCAGTTCAGTTCATTTCGCACAGTACTTGGCGCGGCTAGAGTTGTTCTTGTGTCTAGGTTGTTGTTCTGTTGGCGCCTTTCTGTAACCCCAAAACTGAGTAACGTTCTTCTTTTTAAAAGGTCAGACATTTTTCACCTTATCAGACTCGACAGAGGAAGGGGAAAATGAAGAATGAATTGTCTCTGATTCTAAGACTACCTAGTATAATGACTGATAGTGGCCTTGGCCACTTGAAGCTCCAGAATGTTTTCTGTGGTATGTGTGGAGGTTGGCATTCTCTGCTGCAACTGTGCAAGTCCTCTCGTTTTGGCTGCTCAAAGTGGTTCGTTCCCTTCAGGCTAGAGACGACCATGGCGTGTGCGCTCTGTCCCAGGGAGTGCTCCATATCATGGTAAAGGGGAACACGACAACTGAAGATTTTTGACTAAATTGCCATTGCCCCCTAGTCCTCAGTATTCTTCTTCCGTAAACAACTTGTTACACTCAGCATCCAGCATCCCTTTAGTGCGTCCCACGTCTTGTGCACTGATAATTTGTTCAGCTAATCCGTTCCACATTCCCACTAATGACGAGGTTTGATTGCACATCTCCCTAAGAGCGCGGCCTCCCTAATTTAAGGCTGCTTCTATAGTTTTCCGATCAGCGGCCTCTTTGAATATATCCCCAGCACGCATTTACTATAACCTTCCCTGACTTCAAAAGTCTCTGCAAGGTTTCTTCTGAGTCCTCTTTTTCCAATTGGAAAGAGTTCCACATCCTGCAGCATCCGTTCGCACGATTCCCCCTGTCTTTCTCTAACCTTCCAAGTGCCCGGCTTCTAGACGAACTAAAGACAGGCCGCACATTTTTTTCAAAATGTTGCCTAAGCTTGTACACGGTTTTCTGGAAAGGATTCCACTAGTGCCTTGTACATGAGTAGAAACGTCTCCATAGTTCCTCCGTAAAAAGCTGAGAGCTGCCGGAGGAGCTCATCTCTTGCCTTGTGAGCAACCGTTTCACACTGTTTAGCACACTTAGGGTCGGCAGTTATTTTGACACCCTGGTCCCTTGTTGACTGTGTCGTCTCAACTATATAAGTTACGTTTTCTCCTATTACCATTTATTCCGGGCTCTGGTTAGTAGGCGACTCATGCCTCCGTTTAAGGGAATATCCCATCTGTTTCTTCGGCTAACTACCTGTCTCAGATCCCTTGTCAAGTCAGAGTGACCCCCTGATCCTTTAGGATTTACATCGCCTGCAAAGATTAAACTTTTTTCGAATAAATCTTCCGGTAAGTCACTTACGCTGAAGAGAAAGAGCGGTTGGCCTAAGACCAACCGTTGAGGCAATCAGCCATTTAGCTCTTCTGCTTTCCCACTGCGGGTTCCTATTCTAACAAGCAAAGTCCCGTTGCTCACGAAAGCCAACGCCACCTGTATAATGGGCCCTCTGTTCCAAGCCTCTTGAGTTCCTTCATAAACAGGCGACGGTTAACGGAGTCAAAAGCTTTGTTATGGTCTAGTTACCTAACTTCGAACAACTTGCCGTCACTCAGCCAAGTAGCGGTTTCGTCTAAAAATACTATGGGGTCAGAGGGACAAGGTTTGCCCTTCGGGAGCCCCCGCTTTGTCCTAAGGAGCAGTTGGTGGTTCTCTAAGTATTTCCCCGTGTGTTTTCTTACCAGCCGCTCTAAGCACTTGCAGAGAATCCATGTAAACCTTACAGGACGGCAATTTTCTTCTTCTGGCCATGGCTTTCCTTTGTGGATAGGCACAATAACCGCTAACTTCCAGTCCAGTAACCGAGGCACAGAGTAGACGGTACGTAAGCCTACTGGTCATGGCAGGCCTTGGCGGCCTTGTGGTTGGTCGTGTGCTATCAATCCCGGCCGGATTATCCGTGCTCAGCACTTCCAACAATTTTGCCGTCCCCTATCCATTTGGCTCATGGGAGAACGTGAGGGAGAATGTTTATTTTCCGCCCAGTGGTCGATATTCTCAATAACACCTATATATGCCCTCGGGTTATAGGGCGTTTGTTTTGTCAGTATCAAAAGGAACTCAGACTTGTATAGCAAAGAAACGTGAATATTCTCACAAAATGGGAAAGATGAAAACTCGCCGAGCAACTACAGCCGGATACCAGCTGTTCGCTGACAATGCCACTCATGAAAAAGATACCAGGCTTTATAAATTCATACAATTGGGTGTTAAAGAGTAAAGTACCCAAGGCAATTTCAATAATAGAAAAATACTCAAAATAGAGCAAGTAACAAAGCCTCAAATGCAAAGTTCCACACATTAAACAAGGCTACCATGGTTGACATTGGGACCTTTACATAGTAGGATAACCAAAACGCTCGCGCGCTCGTATGAAAACGAAGGCGATCAAACGAGACCGACTGACAACATTGAATAGATGACCGCGTTAGGGGTTGAGCTCAAATTCTAACAATATCCACCAGCTGGTTAATAATATTTGATGGAAGTTCAAACGAAAGCACACTGAATATCGATGAAGTAATAGCAGCATTCGAGATTATCCTATTCGGGAACAGCAAGTCGCAGAGTACCAAGTTTCCATAACTAATCAGTCTTCTACTCAGACTGCCCGTCGTGACCGTTAGACTATTTTTCACCGTTGGCGTGCTCCTGTTCGTCGCTTCGATAACCTCTTGGTCCATCTCGAGGGGTCCCTCGACTGTCACCATAGCCACCTCGGCTCCCACGTCCACGAGGATAACCACGACCTCGAAACTGGCCACCACCACGGAATCCCATGCCCGGTTCCCCACGGCTGCGATCACCATCATACCACCCAGGGTTCATTCCTCGATCACGTCCTCGATACATGCCACCACGCGGAGAAGCGTAGTCACTGCCCTGAACAGGAGCATAGTCGGGACCAGTAACTTGCCACACTTCATCACCCTTCTCCCCCTCGACGACGTAAAATTCAACTTCTTCTCCCCCTCGTAAGGAACGTTGAAATTTGTTAGGGTTATTCTTCGAAATTGCAGACTGATGCACAAATATATCAGTGTCCGTATCATGACGATGAATAAAACCGTAACCACTCTTCACGTTGAACCATTTGACATCTCCCTTGATACGCTGCTCCAACAACTTCCGGGGTCCACTCCTTTGTTCGGACTTATCCGTTTCAGGCGGTGCTGTTTCCGCCATAGTATCCTGGCTCACGCCCTGATGTTAGCCAATCCAATCCCCGGCACGATGGTCACGACCAAATAGTAATGGCCGCCGTAGACCCGATTGCCCCGTAGACCCGATTGCCCCGTAGACCCGATTGTCCCGTAGACCCGATTGTCCCGTAGACCCGATTGCCTATGGCATCTGCCTTTAGCTGATCGTCCCCATATATTTTATCTCTTTCACTCAAAACCATAGGTTCTTCTCCATTCTTAAGAGCATTTGGCTGAATGTAACTGGGGTAGATCTTTGGGTTTTGCTTGGCCCATTTGCCTACCACAAGTTCGAAGTTTTCCTTGCAACCCGCCAAAATTTCACGGTTGTGTTTTCATCCCATTTTTACAGTGCCATGCTCCTTCGTCACCAGTGATCCTGAGGAATTGTTTGATTTTGCCCCCCTTTCTGCCAGCTCTTCAAGCTGCCGGTGTCCAACAGGCTTGCTAGCTTTTACTTTTGCACTTCCGAAGTGCAGCAAAACTGTCCTGTAGCTTCAAGTTTCCCTTGTTCATTTGCCACATTTCCTTTGCCCTAACTCCCTTGTTCCTTAACCCTCAGCTTCGTCCTGCTGCCCTGGTTCTGAGTTCCCCTACATTTGGCCTCAAGTTTCCTGCGATCTTTCCCACGATGTCCTCGAGCCAGAGACAGAGGGAAAGTTTGATGGTGACGCGATGGCTTCTGCCCAGCGGTGGCAGGAATTCTAATCCGCTATGATATTTTCGCGCTCTGTGACGAACAGGTGCACGGTTGGAGGCTGCTTCCCCGACCTGTACCTTGTTTCATCTAATGTGCTGAACTGGAGCCCTGTGGTGCATCCAGCCGACGAAGTGTTCCACTGCTGTGTTCGACATACCGCCGCTTGTTGTCCAGTCCACTCCCGGAAGATTAGCCTCCTACTGTTAAACCTCTGCATGGTGATGTCTGGAGCTGCTGTAGCGCATCGATCAAACTTCTTCTCTCGGCCGAGTTTGAGTTCGGGCTGCTATGTAAGCACGCAACCGCTGTCTTCCCGGTCCGCCTTCTTACAGTGGTAGCACGTTTTAGTGCCTGCCTTACACAAGCTTCCTAGTGCTTCCATGTGGGCCAGTGCTTCCTCGATCGGGAAGGCCACGGCTCCGCCTGCAGCTTAACTTGCCCTGTCTCGTAGATAAAACAGATAGTTTTTTGCACCCTCTGTGGAAAGTGATCGTTTTGGGACGGTCAGGTCCCTGAGAACTTGACTGCCTCAGTACTGCAGTGATTGTCTTTGGTCACCTGTTCATTTCAGTTCACGTTGTGCATGAGGGGTAATCCTTTCTTTATTCTTCAAAATGGAAGCAGGGGGCAACTTTCCCGTGCAAGCCCCATCACGGTAACCCAGCGGCTTAGACTCAGGCGTGTATAACGAGTTACCACCTCGTCAGAAACACATGCTGTAGTCGATTGAAGAAAGTGTCATTAGGCTCTTGCACCACTTCAGCTGTCAGCTTGTCCCATATGCGGGTCACCCTCCATTATAGACGGTACTCTTATGGTAAGCCAGCCGACTGCCGCTGTTTTAGAATTGGCGGGTGTCTTTGCCTGCAGTCATGTCTGCGAAAGGCGTCCACAGTCTCTCCGTATGGTACGCCAGGTGGAAAGTGTGTCCCCTCGGACTATTCAATATGAAACTGGAAAAAATCGGTTATGCTCAGCAGGCTTCCGTAGCTGATCTGACGTACTCCACTGGCAGGGCGAGTTTATCCTCCCTGTCGGAGTGAACGAAATCACCTGTGGAATTCGGCGGGTGGATACAAGACAGGGGTGGGTAGGAGCAGTTGAAAAGTACTGACCAATGGGAATTGAGTGCTGATCGAAGGGAGTGCAGAGGGCGGGGTTAGAAACTTTTGGGGGACAGAGGTGAAGAAGGGCAAATTGAGCTGTGTGTCATAAGAGAAGTAAGGCGAGGTGGGCGGCACATGAAGTATGGAGAGCTTAGAATCAATAACGGTAGATACAGTTGTCAACTAGGGAGCACGAAGTGGGGTAGAGTAGACTGTGTATGAAGGCCGTATTTTATCACCAGTGGGCAACAAATGCGGTGGATTTATGGGGACTACCGAGTCATAAGAGCTTGGGATGCTTTCGAAGGACAAAATCAGATTAGATGAGCTGAAATAAAATGATTTACCAGGAAACAGTTGGAATGGGGGGAGCTGTGAGAAGAGTGTGTAGACGGGTGGAACAATTCCTCTGGAATGCATATAGGTTATCAACGGAGGGAATGGAGAGCCAATTAATAATCATAATGGTATATTTCTCAACCATGGTCGAGACCCACTCATGAAAGCTTTATCAGGCTTCACAGTATCACTCAAATAAATCAAAATTCCACCAATCGTAAGCAAGGAGTAGCACATTACAACAACAGAGGAATGAGGCTACGGAGGGTTTAAATGAGATGGAGTGACAACGGAATACATGGTAAGTATAGATTAATTTTGAGTCAGATGAGGCATTCGTAAGGAATCGGCCTGATCCAAGATGGACATTGTGCAAGGAAGCAGAAAATACAATGTTCACATGGATGGCGCGAGAAATTGTTCAGTGATACAGACTCAGGTTCACTTAAGAAAGGAACCGGTGATGACGCAAGAAGACAGGTAAGAAGTTCAGGAATGTGCGCGGATGAGCGCCAACTTTTGTAGATTTGTGGATGTGAAACGGAACAGTACCCCCTGAAAATGTGACATTATTTTCATAAGTAGTAGGTAACATCTAACGCCGGGCATTCTCAGGTAGTGGAAGAAGGATGGAGTTCCAAGAAGGAATAATCAGTAAGTGGAATATCGGGTCCACGACTAGCGAAATCATGCGAAGCAGATGAGCAAAAAATCCTAGAAATGGACCAAGTTACGCTGGTAGAATGACAGAAATATTATTTTAGCGAGATTTCTGTGGCCTTTCCTTGACTTTACTGGGCTCTTTGGGCGAAGGTTTTCTGCGGTTTGTGTTCACTTTTTCGTCATAGGAAGGAAAAGGGCATCACCGAATGTGGACCGCTTGTTATCAATAAGGAATCCTTGAATGGCAATTTAGATGGCTTTGACATCTGGATATCCTTGCAGCAGGAAGTTCTGAGCAAGTATGGGTGAAACCCCGTAGCAAGGTCGCATTCGCGGCAGCCATTTTTGGGCGCGGTTGTAGACGGGCAGAGAAGAAGATAAGCTGTCTGCATGATATATTGCAGTCAAGCAGCACGATGATCGGGTGTTCATGCACTAATGTACAGGGCAGAGAGCCATTAAGGTCGGGGATGAGCTCAATAGGTGATGGGGTGGGAGAGCGAGGTAACAGTTGTAATCTTTTACTGGGTATCAGTAGAAGGGGCATACTGACATGTCTAGGTAAGCGGTAATGAGATCCGGTTTAAAAGAGTCCAGAGCGGGAAGAGATGAGGAAATTGCTGGAACATGAGAGAAGAGGCGGTACTTGCTTGTGGAGATAAGGCAATGGGGCGTGAGATGAAGCGATGGAGTAATCAGCTTCCTGTTCGAATGCTTGGGATCATCGTGCTTCATCCTCGTGGAGAGAGTCAGGACAGGTCTAACAATTTCCCTTTGAAGTAAACTTTGTCTTCCGCTATTCTTATGTTTTATAAGGCGAATTTGGAGATGTAGAGCCAAGCATCTTACCTCATTTGTTGGCGGACAGATCATACGAAAATTGCATAAGGACGGGACAGCCGAAGCGCTGAATTTGGCAAGGAAGATTAGCCATACCACACGCAATCTACAATGAATGTTTGGCTTGCTGAGGGGTTTCCTCTTTGGGATATTAAAACGACTGCATTAGGGTTTTCAAGCCTTATAAAAGCATGGGACTCAACTGAGGTAATAAAATGGCCAGCCGCCATTAGGTTGTTAGGGGTTCAGTGTTAAGTGCATTTAGCGATGCACAATAGGGGAAGGAGTTTAGATAGCACCTGCCAATTTTAGAAGCTAGGACTTCACCTGAGATGAGTTTATCTAACAAGGCTGCTCTTCCTGTCGTCTAAGGTATAGTGACACCTTAGGAAGTTGTTGTTTATAGTATTTCTCAAGATAACTTGGTAAAATCTACGCCGAAAACGGCACGTGCAACGACCTGGTGTGGCTCGGCAGAAGGCCCCGCCCTCCAGCAGAGACTGGAGGCACTGCGCTTGTTCCCGCCGGAGTGAAGGAGATGCAGACTCGACTTAATAGGAGCTTTTAAGGTCCATAGGGGAGCATTGATCTGCAGGGCTTGATTATGCCTCATTTGGCTCCCAGCGATCGTACTGCCACCTGAGAGTAATCACTGAAGTTTACGCAGGACAGCAATTTAAATCGCCTCAGAGAAAATTCCTTTGCCGTTGGAATAGTAAACAACTGGAACTGGGCCCCGGTGGAAATAATGACCACTGAAACGGATACGGTTGGACACTGTATTCGCCAAAACCAGCAGAGAAATAGCCGCCCAACTTTTGTTCTTTATCGCTTCTCTCGTCCTTATTACCATTGTTGCCGTTGTAATTACTCAATCAACCTTTTTCTTTGGTCTTTGTTCTTCTTGTTCACAAAGTTCCGCCTTTAGACTTCACTAACTGTTCCATTTCCAGTTGCCTACTACCCTTCTGCAATTACCAACTCACGCCCACTTTCATCTCCTCTAATCTTCGACCTATATAACTTCAGCCTTCGAGGTAGATGGGGGGGTAATGGTCCTTCAATGCTCCTCGGATTGTGACACAGCAGTGAAAGGACCCCCTTCCGTTTATCACTACCAAATCACCGAAGATTCTGTTCATTCCATTCGTAGCAAAGCCGGGTGATTCAAAGAGCTCATGATGCAAGAACCTGGACAAACTTGGCAAATCGCCATCTGTGTCCTGTGGCCCCACTTGATTTGATATACGTCAGAGTAGGGGACAGGTGCTTCAATTTTGTGAACTTCACCAATGGTTTACTACAGAGATCCGTCCTAGGTCCGACGATATCCTTATTGTTTATTACCGACCCGGCATCCACCTTTTAGTCGCCTAGTTTCAATTTTTACAGATGACGTGAAAGCTGTTATACAAGAGGGCAGACTCGGCTTAGTCGGGCTAAGAGAACCGTCCTGGAATAGGCATATAACGGAGACTTACCCCTGAGAGCTGAAAAGGCCATTTGTTGTCAAGGGCAACACAAAGCCTAACTGTCGCTCGTGACAGGGGCCTGATTACCATAAAAGCAGTCAATAAGGCAAGACCCCGGTGTCAGCATGAGCAGTAACTTCAAGTGGTCGGACCCGTGCACCGCTGCCAAACAAAAGGCTCGCAGTGAGCTCTGTAAAAAGCGACCAGCATTGTCCTTCCGGCAGCCGGAAGTATTCATACCCATTTACATGGCTATGGTACGACCTCACATAGAATGTGGCCTGCCGGATTGGGTCACCCTCTACAAAAAGGAAGTCGCCTGCCCAGAGAGAGTTTAGCATCTCATGACGTTAATCAACGAAGAGTATAGGGGTAAGACGTATACACAAAGGCTCCGCAATCTCAAAGTTTCCGCGGCTGAAAAGTGGTGATTTCGGGGATCTCATGGAAGCGTTCAATTATTTGGAGGGTCTTTCTGACCTTGTGCCGGATAGTCTATTCCAAATGGCTTCAGATTCCAGGAAATGGAGACATGGGAAGAAGCTGACGAACCATCGAGATCGCCCTGCTTTAGCAACAGGGTAGCTGACATTTGGGACAATCTGCCTGATGGAGTGACTCACCTACAGGCAGTACCGCTCATCAAAGATGCTGTAATCTCCAGCCAATCAAGATTCCAAGCAAAGCGCAGCAACCAATTTCGAAACAAATCGAAACAAAATCGATTACAAATATTTGCGTTACTATACACAACACGTTAGGCAATTTTACAATAACCAAACCCCGATGATATTCCTTCCTGACTCTTACGCTCTAAATCGGACAGCAAGTCAACAACTACAGCGGAATCACAGCAAAAGGATACGAACAGAAGATGAGGTTCTCAAATACTGTCAACGAAGTTCAAGCTGAGCGACTCACGCTCAGGGCAACGGTGAGGATCCGATTTGTGACAAAGATCTGGGGAAATGAAACAAACGGTCGGAATTCCGGTAAAGATATTTCATAAAAACGAGGCTACGTTGTTTATAATATTAATGTTTATGAATGGAACAGAGCTTATTGACATTCTTTACAATGGCCCGCAGAATCTGACCCGGATTGTTCTCAAGCACTGCTAGGTGTGGTCGGCCTCATGCTTTGGCTCGCTCTGCCGTTCCCCAGTACCTAAGATTATTAACGGTCAGTAGCAGCCTCCAGTTGGACAAGTGGGTCAACTCTCAATGGCCCCTTCCGGTCTAGAAGACCCGAAGACCAGCCTCCTATCTGAGGATACATGGTTGTAGATCCTGTACCATGAGTGGCCGGTTCACCTTCAGCAGGAAAAATGTTTCTGATGACACTGAGTACTAGCCCCTCACTGGTTCGGCCTGCTGCCGTTCGTACCCTGCAGTCGTCGGAAGTCAACGCGCTTTTGATAACTCCTGTTGGTCACCTGCCACGCGGCAAAGCCCCTAAAACCAGAAGCACTACGTCACCCGACCTGAAGCTGCATTCTCGAGCTAACCATTTCCGCCACTGTTGTAGTAGCGGAAGATGCTCCCTGGTCCACCTCCCCCAAAACACAGACGTAAGGTATTTTGTCCGCCCCCACTGTCGAATTATCCAACCTCGCAACCAAATCGTCGGAATATCTCCTGAGTTTGCCCTCAGGATAGGTAGGTTACCGGAGGCAAACTCCGGCAGATCACGATACTCCGACGTTACAGGGGCTAGCTGTTGTCAGTTTACTATCCATTCACTTTCCGTAAGAAACTCCAGCAATATTTCTTCGGTCATTGGCTGTTCTTTACGAACTGAAAGAATTATTCTCCCAACAGGAAGAACCGTTATCTCCCATATGCCGCCAATGGAACTGTCAGGGGGTGATCGAAGAACCATTGCACACCGCGTTGCAACAATCTACCAGCAACCTTATCACTAGACCGATTCCGTATTAGGTTCTTCAACTCTCCTTGAGCCCCAACAAAACTTGTACCATCATCACCAAAATCTCGGACGACGCACCTCTCCTCGATAAGAAATGCAGTAGTGTCATAATGAATGAATCTGTGCTCACGGAGTGAGGAACTTCAATATGTACTGAACGCTTCTGAAGGCAGGTGAAGAGGAATCCATGCCACTTCCCAGTTCTGCGAACATGCTCACCGGAAAGTGGACCAAAATGATCAATTCCCACAAGCTTGGATGGAAACCAACCTTATCGGACTTGGGTGCAGGTAGATGAGCCATCATCTGTTTGCCTACGATTGACAAGTGCTTTCAGCGCTTCCAACATCCTCCGTATACACGACTGAAAGAGGGTCCGCCGTGTCCAATGAAAACTTTCTGCGAAGTTCTGCGAGCACTTGAGATGGTCCTGTGTGTTCTTCCATTGCGTGGTACTATCAGGTTATAGGATTCGTATTGGAGGGAGCCTTGGGTAGTATCACCGGGTACTTTAAGACCTGAAGCTGATTGGAGTAGTTCATCCGTCCTTCAACACAAATCAGTCCATTTGGTAAAACCGGATAGAGCTACAACAGCTCCTTCTTCACCGGAGATCTGTTGGCCCACAGGTTATCACTCCAGTCTTGTAACTATTTTAACTTTTCATCACAAGCCTAAGCTTGCACAAAGGGAATGACACTTTCCTTAGCTTAAGCAATATTTTATAATACCGACGACCGAGTTGTCAAACCCAGACCTGTGGGATCGGCTGTCATGGGTGCGAAATATATTTTAGAGTTATCCAAGCTACTGATCTCAGTAAATGAAACCAACTGGAGTACCATGGCAGAAGTGGATACGTCCATGCATCCCGCCACACTGTGAGAATCGTACTCGAAGACTGCTTGAGCTCCACGTTCGGTAGTGTCAAATTAGCCTTGGGACTGGTTGGCCAAAAGGATTAATCGTTTGTTAAGATGTTAGGACCTTTGAACCAGCGACCGATATCTCTTGATGAGGCTGTACCTCTTGATGCCGAGTTTGCAGGATTAGCTTCCAACCGGACTTGACGCCATTTCCAGGGTTCCGGCCACTAGCATAATCAGCCAAAAGACTTTCAACGTACGCACTGAATCTCGTTTTAGTATTCCTTATTTAGGGCAAAACATTGGCAGAGCCCTTCCAGTGGTGAGCCGTATCACATTTGGTTCGTGCTTCTTCTGTAAAATTCAGAGAGGCTCCAGCGGCCAGTCTTGCTGCGGCTAACTCCAATCGAGTAATCGCTAGGGTATTCAAAGGGGCTTCCACTGACCTGAGGAAAAGTAAAGTGCAACACAGGGCTGTGTCCTTTGGGACCATTCTGAAATACAGCATCACTCCATAGCCAACTTCAGAACCGTCGTAAAACAAAGCTGTGCACCTTCGTTCAGTGCGTCACCTCCCAGTGGTAAATCTTCAATGTGCAAATTTGTTCCATGCTCGCTAACCATTCATCCCAGAAGCGGGGTAGTTTTTCTCCAATTGGGTCGTCCCGACCAGGCTTCTAGCGACACGGTGATTGGAGCCGCACCTTCCCCAGCCATGGGCAGCCCAAAACCAGCACCCCGGTAGTTTTATATAAGCCAGCCAAACTTATCGTCCTATTAACCACACCCCTATCATTTCCGAAATAATAAAAACGATTGTCAAGGATGGAATTACCAACACTCTTCTCGCCTCAGAACGTCTTAGCAATAGGCAGCAAGGGTTTTTTGAATCGCGATCATGCACTAATTGTCAGTCTGACTTACTCGATCTAACCACTAGGGTTGTTGATAGCGTGCAGGCATTAGTCACTCTCTGCCTAGACCAGTCGAAGGCCTTCGATCGTGTTCCACACATCCGTCTCATCGCTAAATTGCTTTCATTTGGCATCACTGACCCATTGCTTTCTTATACGCAGCCTCATATCACTCACCGTTCTCAAGTGGTCCTCACCAATGGGCATACATCTATCCCAAAACCTGTTAAAAGTAGCGTTATACGGGCCAGTGATCTTGGTTGTCTCAATTCTAATGTTCAATAATGACTCACTGGATCTAGTACACCATGGCAAGCTATTCGTGTTTGCAGATGATATGAAAATAGTCTAAACTTTGAATTCTAATAATGTTACCCCTATTCTTTGCAACATTCCTCTCTGCAATTGACCGCTGGTGTCACTCCTGGGTGATAAATTATTCCACTGAAAAGTGCAAGGTTCTAACCTAAAAATTCCAATTGTCCCCTGGATCCTTCACTCTTGGTGGGTCCACAAAAGCCAGTCGGCCTGCCATCCGAGATTTGGGCTCCAACTTTCCGGCTCTCTCAACCTCTGTGTGCAAGCAGCCATCCAAGCGGCCAAGGCTAAAACAGATGTGGTCCATCTCTTCCGCTCCTCTCGTCTCCGGGGCAGTACCATCGGCATCTACAAGTCTCACTTCAGGCCTTTGCTTGAATGATGCCTGATAATGTTTTCTGACATAACAGAGCTTGGCAGAGTTACACTACAAAGCATACGAAGGCGCCCTACCAAACAACTACTCGTTTGGTCCACTTCTTTAAACTATAGGGAAAGGTGCCAAGATATGAATCTTGACCCACTCTGGTTCAGCCGCTTAAAACTGAGCTTAGTCCTCTTGTATAACCTGCTCTATAACCGGTGTTCTTCCTTTAACCTAGTAAGCTTCTCCTGTGAAACCCCTTACTCACTTCGGCACAGGCCTTTTACTGTTCCTTCCAGCATAGCTAAATCGGCCATACGTTAAAATCTTTTCCTTCCTGTCTACCCTAAGTTCTGGAACCAGTTGCCCATTGCCATTCGAGCATCACAAACCAAGTCCCAATTTCTATGTGCGCTTATTCCATATATCAAGGTTACACGTGCGCCTCAGTTATCTAACATGTGCATAACTGAGGATGTAGCACACGAGAGGGGCCTCGACCTCTAAGGGCAACTCCTTCTCAGACCCTGCTCACTCCAACGGTGGATACAATCAACGATAGATAGTTTCATCCACCTGACTGAATTCTCAACGTCTGACTAACTGTGACCATTCCCCTAAGGAGTAAATGGAATTGAAATGCCGTTATTTTCATACACTTTGCTTCCACCTCTACCCTAGTCTCAGTCACCCTTATGCTTCGTCCTTCATTGGTTCGTATTTGCTTCTTTAACCGGTAATTTGCAGCAGGGGCACACACTGACTGCATTTTATTATCTGTCTCCCTTTCCAGGTTCTCCCCCTGTGTGCATTTCACCCTTAACATTCGTCAGCCACCTGAAAATCATGTAGATCACTCCCATTATTTACGCCCCTGGATAACGCAGCAGTAAGGTCGTTTGCTAACTGCTAGCTCCGCCCTCTGAGAACCCTCGCAACCTGGCCATCTGATCGCTGATCTTATATTTTCGTGGTTTGACTACGCCCCACACGCAAAAGCATCAGTGAACATTACTGCCATTCTCTACGGCGCAGGGCGCGGTCAGAAGCACCGCTTTGGCTGGAGCACACGGGGAGTGCAGGCAGTCCGCAACAATGTGCCCACGAAATTACGCTGGTGGGTCACATCTCCTGTGTTCACTTCGAAGTGTCCTCCAGGTTGGATGTCCAGCGCACTTCCAGCTCCACCCACTACCACCGGTTGCGGATGGCACGCTATAACTCTGCTTGCCCCACCGCATCCAAAGCCGTCAGATGCTGATCGCATGCTCCAGCCATCCCTGTCCCGCCATGGTACGCCTGCCTGTCACTCTTGTCATCACTTTTATCACTTCCATCTTTTCGATCTTCCACGGTATGCATACCAACCCTTTCTGTCCTTGCCCCTGTGGACTCTCACCGTATCACCTCTCACTGCACATCACTATCGTCCTTCCCACTTTACTCTGCAGACCACAGCCAATATTTCCTTTTGCTCCCATGTCGTCATTGCCGGCTCCTAGTCTCGAGCCACTTCGTATAACCCTGTGCAAATAAGCTCATTGATCGCACTTATAAGCCCCTCTTCCCACCGTTCCGTCAAACCCTCCCTCGTTCTCCCTCCTCTTGCATAATACCCTTACGCACCAGTCCCACCAGCATGCATGACCAATTCCCATATTTGAACCCGCCGCTCCAAACTTTGCATCTCACATCCACATTTACTATTTAACCACCACCACTATATTTTGTTGGCCTGACCCTGCGATACCTCTGTGAATCTTTGCATTAAGTAGTTTCCCGATTATCGTCCTCCGGCTGCACCCACCTGTTCAATTGCCTGCAGGCACTCAGCTCTCCAGTTCAGTTGCTTCAACTACGACTCGCAGTCTTTCCTCGTGTCTTGTGGTCATCCGGAGGTTTCTTTGTCCTGAGACCTCTTCTTTCTCAGCCCTCCTCGTTTTTCACCTGTAGTAAAATGATCTTACTGGTTACGTCTCACCCGTCTTTTCGGCCAGTGCTCTCAGCTTCTGTTTCGTATATTGCTTGCCACAGGTGTTTTTTGTGTGCTTTTCAGAATATTCTGCTTTTTCACCTTTCATCCAATGTAGAATCATTTTTACGTCACGGTTTTCACTCAACATTTCAATCCGTTTGGCCTGCCATCAAGCGATTCTTCTGGTGCTCCCTTTGCTCATTTCTCCCCCACACAGTTCGCCTTCACACCTGCATCTTTGCACCACAGAAGGTCTCACCTCCCAGGTACCTTTATCCTCTTCTTACGTTTGTTCGTTCTGCTCTGCCCAGCCATGTCAGTCGCCACCACCTTCCAGCAGAATTACATAAGCCCGTGTATTAAAGCTTCTCCCATCCTCGGCCGTCAACACAATTCTCACTTACAATAATCAGATTGTTAGATCCATTCTTACCTGTTCTCTTCGATACATTCCTTCGTGTTCCTTCTTTTACGAATTGCCCCTCACAGTCTTCATTTCTCCCGTGCTTCCGAATCCTTTTTTCTCTCTTCGTTGATCAGCCATGTTCACCTGTCATGAAGAAAATTCACCAGGATATTCCTAAGTTAATTCTATCACCATTCGATCTAACCTAACCTGCTCCTCCCAATAACTGATATTTTTTACTAGGACTCCATTGTTATTGCTTCCGCTCCTCTCATATATACATATATGTATGCATTCGCTCTGTATCGTGCAGTTCCTGACCAGCCATTTGTCCTACCGTCATCCACTTGACCGTCATGGTATGCGCCTGGTACTGCCGACCATCTAAAAGTACAGGGCGCGAAGCAATAAGTCTATTCTTTACCAGCACCTCAGGGGTACCCGGCAGACCTCGCCCTGTCCCCTCGCCTTGCAACTGCCAGACGGCTCTCAAACCACTGTAACGGTTATTCTGACTGTGAGCAACGCGTAGCCATTTCAAAACCAATCCCAAAACCAGAACAAGATTGATTAGTAGTTTTTACGGTACAGGATAGATAAGTTGTACGCATATAAATATGTACAAACCTCAACTGTACGGCCACACATTCTAACAACGAGGACCAGAGTTCAACAAATGCCAATGTCAGGTACCACCGTCACGGCAGTCCACTTTCGAATTAAAATTACGCCACTTCACGTGAGCAAAATATAAAAAAATGTTGAAGGGTAGTGACTGACGCCTGTTGCACTTGTTCCAGGGTCAATAAAATAAAAAGCACAGTCTCAAAAATACAGGTATATGACAACGGCTAGGGAGGATTTCCACGCATGTACGTTATAACCACTTCTCCGTAACAAGTGGCTGAAGCTTCCAGGTAATACCCCAGCTCCATCCTCAGGGCTTCTTCAACGGCTGTGCATACAGCGATTCAAAACCCCGTAGTTCAGCCACCATAAGAACACACTGAAATCTCTTTCTCTGAATTACGCAAAAAGCTGTCTCCCTAACCCCATGGTTTCACTGGTCCGGAGTTGATCCACTCTCGAACTCTTAAGGAAACAGCCGAGGTAACGTCTGTTTCTCATACTGTGCTTTCCCGTAAACGCATGGAGACCGGTGTTTCCTCCAAAATTTGAAAGAAAGCAGTATTAGCTCCCATTTTCAAAAAAGGAAGCCTTTTCCTTCGAGATGGCGTTTGATCTTGCATTGCAGCGGGCTTCAGTGTTATCCGAAACAAATTATTATTATAGCTACAGACGAATAAGTCTCCCTAAAGACCCCGATAACGTCGTTGAATTCATTTTAAAGCTGCCATCCTAGACCTCTCAAAGGACATGGACTACTTCACTCTTTCTAGTGCGGATTCTCACCTCACCAATACGCTAACAGTGATGGACAGCCTAACTAAAGCAACTGATGACGGACGGATATCCCATACTATCCTCGCCGACTTTGCCAAAGCCTTGGTTAGAGTGCCCCATAATCTCCATTTGGTAAAGTCAAAAAAGTGTGGCAATTCCAGTTAGCTACTTTGGGTTACCCGCAGATTTCCTACATAAAAATCCCTCGTGGTTAGAATAGAACCGTCTCACTCCCCTTCATCTCTGGCCTCTATCGGAGTGCCTCAGAAATCAGTACTTGGCCCCCTACTTTTTCTTATGTGTAATAATCACCTACCTGATATCACCCCCGTCAATATAGGATTGTATGCGGAAGACAAGGCATTATGGAAACTTGACCAGACAGAAGTGCAAGCGGCTATGGCTGCAGCAAAATTCTGGTCTTCTGATTGTGACCCGCCGATCGGTGACGACAAGTGTATCTCAGTGACATTTGGCCGAACTCCCCACCATCCTTTCTGAATCAATAGTAGTACTAAAATCAGAAATGAGGACCCGCACAAAGGGCTAGGGTTTTGGCTCTGTATAAAACTTCCTTTTCCCTCTCATTAAGAAAAAGCCAACAAGTCTGGTTTCCAGATTCCCTATACGGTTAAGCATTCCTTCCCCATATATCAAAAGAAGACTTCCATCTCAACTACAGACCGTATTTTCACTCTTGGCTGGAGTATGCCAATCAAGTGGCACACAGCGGTCGTGTCAAGGATCGGGAACCTCAAGAAAGAGTCCAGAGGGTATGGAAAATGAGGCATGGCCTGCAACATACCTCCTACAAAACTCGCCTAAATGAACTGAATCTCTGTCCTTTAGAAGTAGGAGGCACATCGGGAGATCATTTTCATATGTAAAGCTTGCCATCTGCAGACTTGGTGGATCGATTTTTGCAGGTCCAAGCCTAGAAACCGTACGTGGACGTGGTAAGAAACTGTTTAAGCCCCGTCTCCCCACATTCGTACGCAAAAATTCCTTCAGCTGCAGGGTTATATCTTTGTGGAATAATCCTCCACTATAAATTTTAGAAGCATCATCCGAAGCAGCATTTAAGGCACTTTTGGATCGTCACCTGGGGTTAGATCCTGGACTGTTGCGAAATTAACCTACCCCCCTAATAAGTCATGCTTTCGCGTTGGTTTTTTCCTCTACTTTCCCTCCCATCAGTCGGAGGGAAATATTTTAAATTCAAAATATCATTCGCGAATACCTTTGTGCAGAGTTCCC
This sequence comes from Fasciola hepatica, assembly GCA_948099385.1. Classification (NCBI taxonomy): domain Eukaryota; kingdom Metazoa; phylum Platyhelminthes; class Trematoda; order Plagiorchiida; family Fasciolidae; genus Fasciola; species Fasciola hepatica. The sequence goes on from CANUEZ040000108.1 coordinate 3,153,856, forward strand.
TTTTCTAATCAATGGCTCCTCGACCTTGCACTTGTTTGTCAACCCGTTTTTACATTTTCTTCCGGTTCTGCATCCCAACGAAAAGAAGGTAAACACAAGATCCGGGAATATTTGGGCTAAGAGTTGTACCCGCAAAACCCTGCAAGACTTCGAGACTCCAACGAAAGGTGAAACTAACCCCAGTGGGTCGAACACTGAGGACGCTGTGGACAGCAAGTCATGCCTCTTCTGAGGTTTTTGCCTACTATAATTGAAAACTGGTTCCCCCCTTCTACGGCGTTCTGCTCAAATCCCAACGTCCTCTCCGGGGTTGGCGAGCAATCAACGACTTTAAAAGTGGGTTGGGCCGGATCAGATTTCGGAAAAAATTCCAAAGCCTCCTTACGTTTGCATACCCACTTGTGAAACCGAAAGCCACCAAGTGGTAGTAATTCACACACCTGACCAGTCATAAGGGGGTTATTCCGATCATGAGCAACGAGTGGCCCAACCAACGAATCCCAAAGTCAGAACAAGACTGGTTTGCTGATTCCACGGCACCGAATTACCAAATTATACGCATATAATTATGCACAAACACCAACTGTGCGGCGACAACACTTGACAACGAAGACAGTAGTTCAACAATAGTAACTGCTGGGTACCGCCGTCACGGCAGTCCGAGTTCGAATCAAAAATATGCCACGGCACATGAGTAAAATATAAACAAATTTTCAAGCCTTGTGGTTCATGCATGCTGTACTTGTCCGAAGGTCAATAAGATAAACAGCTTAGTCTCAACAATACAGGTACGTGACAACGGATGGGGAGGATCTCCACACATGTACGTCCCAAAGCCCACCAAATCCTCCCTTGAAGCGGTCGACATCCAAGGAGTAGACAACGGTGCTGATCCTCCCTAACCTACCTAGACCCCAAAAGTCAGTGCATTCATCGGTCGTCATGGGCTTCACCTATTGTTGGCTAGTCGCAGACACGCCTCCAGGTTTTCCTGAGGTTGTGCTCCATACAGCCATGTCTTAGAGTTCACCTGAATACTTTACTACATTATCGGCATACGAAAAATTGGCTTCGATATGATCGGGACCTGCAGACAGATTGGGGAAGCATATGGTTCGGTTGAGACTGAGAATCCCCTGTGAAGAATCGAGATGGCTATAGGGTGCTCAAACATCAGATGGCTCATCTTGTGGTGTAATCACTGCAGAGGTATGTTTGGCTCAAAATCATTATCTGTTTTAACACAGACTGGATAATAATACAGATTGGAGGTCCCGGAAATGGAGATGTTTCCACAATCGGTCCAAAAGTGCGTGTTCCAAAGTCCACCCTACTTCATAAGCCATGTCGTGTCGTGTGCTAGATTGGGGTTTCGACAACCAACTCCATTGGAAGTCGTGAACATAGTATCAAGTTAGACACAGATGTACTTCGAAGACTGTGTGCGGGGTTGGGACCTATGGAAGAAAACATGGTGGATAAATAAATAAATTCAGCCCCAGCTGGCATCAGTAGACCTGGTATTAGCTTGGCTTGTCGCGTGGACGCCGCCCTCCCCAAAATCAGTAGCTCGCGGGCTCGCATGAGTTTTATTCTTCGGATGCTGCTGTGCAACCGCCTGCTTTTTTGGTATGACCGTCTATACCAGCGAGCTCACGGGCCTCGAAAGAAAAGGCTTTTAGTGGTAGTTGGAGTAGCACACCGAGTACGACATGGTTTAACTCATACCGGTAGTATCGTTCCCACGTTTACCGTGTTCTGTGGTTGTGCGCCCTTCAGAACCGTTAACAATAATTTGTATCTTGTCCACCAGGCCACAAATCCTAATATTTTATCCAGTCGGTGAAATGGCACAGTTTTTCTATTAGGCTTAAGCTTCCAATGGAGTTCGTAGCCAGTTTCAGTCGTTTCATTTCGATATCGGCACTGATCTTAAGAGGCCGAAGCTACATATAGAGAAGTCAACACCTAAGGCCCGAGGAGTAATTCAGGTACCAAAGGTGGCTTCAGGCGCCGGCAAACAAAAAAGCCAAAGATCAGGAAGTTCGAAAGACCAAAAAGAAGGGGACTCACAGGGCATTCAATCCGGTTGGTGTTGACAACGTGCAGCCGGCCAGCCCGATTCTGAAGGAGACTCCCAAAAAGTCCTCCCTGGCGCAACCCGCGAAGTTGGAGGTATCAGAGGGAAAAGCCAAGGAAACCAGTTGGGCTGAGATGGTCGCAAAACCATCCCGGGCCATCGGTACGGCGACTCGAAAGGGCGTAACGTCCTTTGTGTACATTGAGCCTGACTTCGGGTCGACGGGTGGAAAAGAAAAAGCCACGAAACTCAGAGTGTCACTTGATATCCAAGATGCTGCACCGCCGACAACTTTAGAGGCAAAAAACGGGGCATCACCTTGGCGATTGCACCCGAGAGTACCCTAGCCGTAAAATTAGCAATGAAGTCAGTAACGAGGACCAGGGAACCGTCAGTATGGCACACCAACACCTGCAGTCTCCCGGGAAAAGGAGGGGGTTGACGACTAGGATCGCTGAGTCTGATGTCGTTGCGTTGACGGAAACTTTGATAAAGCCATATACTGACATGCGCTTCCAGGGATTCGCCGTCTACAGAGAGGATGGAACAGATGGAAGGCAGGGGGCGGAGTGGCACTTCTAATACGGACCGACATAGACCATTGGGAGGCCCCTTTCAACTTGGCCTCCGGTTGTGTACAGGCCAGATTCTGCTTTATCAGGATCGAAGAGCGTACAGTATGCATTATCTGTATCTACAGGGCACCGCTAGCGACAGTTGAGGAAGACGTTGAGCTCTTGCAAATGCTGGATGCGGTGCTGGCACAGACAACGGAGTTCATCCTATTAAGGGATCTCGACCTACCCGAAATTAACTGGGAAAGCGGGATAGCACCAAAGGGATCAACGGGCGACAAGTTTCTGCAGTGGGTCCAGTTACATGCACTTACGCAGCATGTGACACAGGCCACTAGACACAGAGGTGGACAACACCCGTCTCCCCTTGACTTAATCATAACGCGGCACCATCAGGACGTTAAGGAAATTAAGTGGGAGGAGCCACTTGGAAAAAGTGATCACGTAGTCCTAAGGGTCATACTAAGACTAAGCAAGGCGCCGAAGGAAATCGCGTTACGTCGGCGCTGTGGGAGAATCAATATAGGTGGACTAAAGAGGGCGGCGGAGGGAATTCAGTGGACACCGAGACACACAAACGCCTCCGTAGAGGAACGTTGGGAGACCATGAAGATGGGGCTACTCGAACTTACAGATGAGTTCGCACCCTGAGGGTGCCCAGCAGTAGAAATCTACCTCCATGGTGGAAGTCAAAAGTCCGCAAGGCCATAGTTATTCGTAGGCAACGATGGGCGGCGTACAAGCTGTACAAAACTCAGAGGGCATGGAATAGCTATAAGATGGCTAGGAACAGAGCTCAAGAGATCCAAAGAGTGGAGAAATATGCCTTCGAGCGTCGGTTAGCTGCGTTGGTCCGCACAAACCCAAACGTTCTACGCCTACGTGCAATCTGACAGACGTATGAGGGAGAGTGTAGCAACTTTGGAAAGAGCACAGGGACGACTAGCTCTAAACGACGAGGACAAGGCTGGCATGCCCTTGGCATTCTTCAAGAGCATATACCGACCAGAAGATAGTTTGGAGGAGATAATGGAGGCGCCCCAGGCGCCTCCAATACCCGAACTTACTGTAGGAGAAGAAGGAGTGTACGCGGAGTTGCAAACGTTGAATAGAAATAAAGCAACAGGTCCAGATGGGATTCATCCGGCAATAGTTCAGCCTCTGGACGAGGTCCTGAAGACTCCGGTAACGAAGCTGTATGAAACGTCACTTAGAGAGTGAATTGTGCCAGGAGACTGGAGGAGAGCAACGATGGTAGGGATTTACAAGAGTAGACCCCGGCAAAAGGCCGAAAATTACCGACCGGTTAGCTTGACTTCAATACTGTGTAAGTGCCTGGGGCGAATAGTCAGGAAACAGATCTATAAGCACTTGGTTCAACACAATTTCATATCAGATGCTCAGCATGGGTTTGTGGCTGGGCGATCCCGTCTGACGAATCTCCTGCTGTTCCTCGATGAGGTAACCAAGGGCCTGGACGAAGGGCAATCGATTGCGGTCTGCTACTTGGACCTCAACAAGGCATTTGATTCTGTGAACCACAAACTTCTGGACGTCAAACTGCAGTCTGTGGGAATTGTTGGAAAGGCAAGACAATGGATAAATAGTTTTTTAGCAGGGCGAACCTTTAGTGTTAAGGTGGGGAGTCATGTTTCAAAACCGGAAGGTGTAACAAGCGGGATGCCACAGGGCTCGGTGCTCGGCACACTGCTCTTCCTCATCCTCACCAACGACCTAGAACGTGGGCTTACAAACCCCACCTTTATTTTTGCCGATGACGTCAAGATAGCTGGAGTAGATATAGAACTTGACGTGTTAGCAGTACAAAACTGGGCACGCAAATGGGACCTTCCACTAAACCTCACCAAGTGTCAATGCTTGACCACAAATACAAGGGCTAGTGGGAATGGTGTGGGTTCGTTGCAAGTGGTCTCGCAGGTCAAAGACTTGGGAGTTATGATGGACAACAGCTTTAAGCCGTCGAAGCAGTGCACCTCAGCAGCCATTACGGCCAGGAGAGAACTCTTTCGAGTTAGATCCATTATGTCATGTGGAGAGCCGGAGATTTTCGTTCCGATATATCAGGCCCTAGTTAGGCCGCATATGGAGTACTGCGTGCAGGCCTTGGCACCGTACTACCAGAAAGATATAGACTGTCTGGAGAAAGTGCAAGGGCTAGCTACTAGAATGGTGGCTGGGCAAGGAAGTTTAGCTACACAGAGCGTCTCCGTGCCCTAGACCTGTTCTCGATGGAAAGACGGCGCATTCGCGGGGATTTGATAGAAACCTTCAAGGTAATGAAGGGACTGTCAGGAATAAGACGAGAAGACCTTTCCTCCCTGATCCCCGAGAGAGGCACAAGGGGGCATAGCCTGAGAATACAAAGGAAGCATTCGAGGCTCCAAATTAGGGCGAAGTACTTCTAAAATACAGTGGTACCCTAATGGAATAAGCTCCCGGAGGAGGTCATAAATACCACAACAGTGAAGGCTCTTAAGGAAGCAGTAGACCTATGTTGCGTGGCAGTATACCCCGAGTTATGTTAATCAGCTTTTAGGGTAAGATGCAATTTACTTATTGTTTCCACCTTAATCTGCCAGGGCTGATACTGCACAAAACTTCTGCCTCTCAGAAAAAGAAAATCAAACAGTGTTGGGAGCTACGGAAACGCGACGACAATACAACTATCTGGACACATGATTGGCTTTAGCCACACCAATTCCTGTGCAAACTGAACTGAACTGAACTGAACTGAACTGAACTGAAGGCCTGAAGACCATACTCCGGACGCAGCTAGTCTTTCCGTGCACGAGATGAAGGTCACTAAGACGTATCAGGATTATCATCAAGATGTAGTGTTTGGAATAATTGCTAGTGAACAGCCGAAAATAAATTATGTCCCCGCAAGTGAAGGTTCAGCGGTTTGTGCTGTTGGTTCAGCGGAATCTGTTATTTTTTGGAACTTAGTCACCTCCGAAGCGGTCCGTTAGCATTCACTTCCCAAATAATATTGATATATTTCGCAGGCTGCTGTTTTCAAACGTGTATCGGGAATAGGCGCAGTATCATGCTTATGCGTTACTAGAGGGACCCAAGAGAAGTCTCTCAAATTGGGGGTTGGATATGCGGATGGATGGGTGGCTGTTTTCGATGCCAACAGTGGTGAATCCGAATCGAATTTCCGCGCTGGTCGTAGCCGTGTATCGGCAATAGAGATTACTGAAGAGAAGCTCGTTTGTGCAGCTGTATGTTAAATAGTGTCAGCTAACTAACTATAAATGTAGGATTCTGAGATTCATGTTCTGGATATCGTCTCTGGCTCTGGTGCTCGAATGAAGGGTCATCGTGGGATTATTACTCGATTAAAATTCATACGGAATGGGAAAGTCTTGTTGTCAAGGTGAGGAGTTGCATCTTCAATGATTTATTGATTCAATTTTCGTTCGAGCTTTACCCTTTCCTTAATTCTGGATTTCGTGTCGACTAGTTCAGTATTACCTCATCCTCATTCTCACCCATTACTGACTGCTTTTTGCTCCGATTCCTCTTTGATGAAAGTTTGACAGACTTAGATTTTTATTTCGCCAGCAGCTGTTTATTTTCAAACAAGCGATCTCCCGACAGCTTCCACATCCTCGTGTCTATAGTACGCGGATAACCTGAAACTGGCGCGTACTTCCTTTTAATACGGGTGACCAAATTCTGCTGGAAGATCTGGATGTACTCATGCGCTGGTCCTTTGAATGGATGCTGCCACTAAACCTCGCGAAGTGGGTTCACATGCGTGTGTGTCATTCTCAGCTGTCAGTGAGTTACAACTTGTCTGGGACCGGCTACAAAAATCAGCTTTTGAGTTCGACCTACGAGTATTGGAGTCTACTTCGCTAAACACCAAAAGTCGCATAAACAGTGTATGATTCGGCTTGGAGTTTTTTCTGGTCAAATTCGCCGATCGTCAGAAAAATTACCGTGCGATGCCTTCCGCATGCTGTACACTTTCCGTATGCGTCCTTGACTTGCGTATGGTTGAGTGGCTGCATAAGCTTGTACAGCTGCTGAGTCAACCAAGCTAGAGAGGGAGTGCTGAGGTCTGCTACTCGTCGCATCTCCACACCACGTGGGATCAGCTATTAAGGGCGTCTCAAGGCGACTGATTTTCTTCAAGAAGCCTATCGGTGGATGCGTGGCGATCTCATCTGCTCATCTCATCTCATCTCATCTCATCTACTGTCGTATCATCCGGGGTGATTTGCCACCTGAACTGCGAACAAAATTGTTCCTTTGTGGGCCCTGTCGTGTGCGTTGGCATTCAATGATATTGGTGAAGATGCATTCTACCTGTTTGCCGTTAGTTTATCGCTTGTCTCGGGGTGTTACAAACCTTTAGAATTCTATGTCTGCTGATGTGATGGAAGAGGTGAACAATAAAACATTCGAAAGGAAACTTGACCAAACATTGTTTGGGGTTATGGCGTTCTACTCAGTCTTGAGTTTATTCTGAGTGGTTAATGACTGGGCTTGTATGGTAGGATTCTCACTGCCTCTATTATGAAAAATGAACAAACTAAAGTGAAGGCGAATTGGAAAAACATTTCTCGTCCTCCCGTATTCAGTCACATGCGCGCAATCTGCCCACAGTTTGGGCCTGTGGAAAATTTCCGAGACAATGTGGCTCAAGAAGCACGTGGTACTAAAATGTGCGTGGCATACATACGTGGGTCCGAATTCGAGTTATTCCTAGGTTTACCACCTATCATAGATCTGCATGCCTCATATTTCCAAGCGAGTATTCGTTGGAATCGGGGTCTATACATCCCACCACTCGCATGAATTCTTCGTTGTGCTGTCTTCTCATTTTATATAAACTGGTGTGGATACACGTGCAACACCCCGCTTTGAAATTTGAGAGTTTGCGTAAAATTCTTTTCCTTGTCCCAGAGTTGGGGTTTAGAAAGGGATAGCTCACTCCTTTTAAAGAATCAACTTACAATGATACATGAAGTTGATCAGTAACTTATCAACTTAAGCATTTCATGATTTGCCCTTCTATGTGCTATCTGACGACTTTTAGTCTGAATACATGTGCTTTAAACTACATATCAGAACAGTGGGTTTATGATGAAGCGTTTGTTGATCTTGTTTTCTAAAGGAGAAAAGTAGGTGGAATATCACGCCTTGATAATTCAGAGAAACGGGTAAAATTAAAGTTGAGATTCAACATATAAGAGCTTTGGCTTCGGTTGATGCTTCTCACCCACCTGGTTGAAGCTCAAGCGATGCGGATTGTTTTTTGTTGGAGTCGCTGAGACATATGGCTCAGGGCCGAATCCATTAGCGCGAATGTAATATGACCCGTCTGCGGAATTCTCGTGTCCCATGAATACAAAAAATATTCAGACAAACAGAATGACAAAAAAGTGCATCACAAAGTGTACGATGAAGAAGAAAAAATTAATAGCACGTTATTTTTACCAACTGTGTCTTGTTTCTCACTCCCCGTAACCTACTTTTATATTTTTTGTAGCTGCGTTGGTACCATGCTTGATTTCAAGCCGGTGTAAAATATATATGAACTTAAGTTTGGCTCGGTCTTTAAGCGACAGCCAGAAAACACTGGATATGAAAGTATATGGGATTTCAGGTGCGAGAATTATGAGCTTGGTTTCCTGTATTTGCATTACATTTTTAAAAACCTCAGCTATTGGCCTCGTGACAGTGGTGTTTTCGAGTAGATTCAAATCAGCGTTTATTTTAGGACTTGGGGGACCGTTTCACGCATGCAACTTATGGTTTTTTACATACTGGTTGCATGTTGAGTTAGTGGCATGTCTTCAATTTATGTGCTGTTCCGACGGTGAGGCAGAATGTGTCCATACTGTCAACAGATTGGCGTGTACAGATATACCTGTCTAATTTCAAACTCTGTATATGTGTCATGGTGAAATAACATGGAATTGCTAAAACCGACCTTGTTCGTATGGTGCTATCATAAACCTTTATCTCGCATTGGTCACACTTTTTACAGGTGAGTATGCAATAAAAGAGTCGACAGAAGACGCTTCGAATGAAACCAATACTAGCTCTAAACGAACTGAGCTGTCCATCGACGAGAAGTCGGGTTACTGAATTGGCATCACAGCAATAATGGTAATCGAGTCTCAGCTGTAAATCGTTTCAAGGTATTATTTCCGAAGGTTAGTCAATCAACTGTCAGTCGAATGCTCGTACAAGATACGGAGCTCAGAGCCAAACGTACCGCTGGCATAAACACTGCTGCCATTCGTAATCGCAAAGTGAAACACCCTCTGTTTGAAGCTGCGAATGCTTATCCAAGACTGAATAACTACTCCGTTCTTGACTTAATAGCGCGGCTGCTGAGTAAGTTGCTGCAAAGTTCCGCGACTTACCGGAAATCCCTGGAGAAAAACTTGAGTTGTTGTGTTCGTTTCAGAAACGCCATAGGATGAAGCTGTTTCAGTTTCACGTTGAACCCTCTTCTGTCTCCATGAAAACACTTGATCCAGAACGCGACAAACTACAAACGGTAATTAATGGATTTCTCAAATCAGGGCATTTATTGGATGACATATTGAACATGGACGGGACGTCATTTTTTATGCATCATTACCAGATCAAGGCCTTGCACATGAAGGTCATTCTGGAACGAAGCAATTAAAGACTCGTGTAACGTTGGCTTTGACCATCAGTGCATCGGGAACAAAAGGATTGGCTCCAATTTTTATTGGGAATGTCTACAAACGGCGGTGTTTTCGGGAAGAAACGGACAGGAGCATGGTTTTGAATGTTTTCACAACAAAACTGCTTAGATGACCAGCGAAATCCGCAGAATACGGCTAAAGAAGTGGAATAGATTACTTTCTTCAGAAAATCGTAGAATTTTACTCTTTCTGGACCTTTTTTTCGGGTGGTGTGGTAGAGAACATAGACAAGATACGAATTTGTTTTTCTACACCAAATTTGATCTTATTCGTCCAACTTTGTGATGCTGGAATGATTCGAGCAATTAAGGCAATTTGTCGCCGGTGGACAACTTTCGAACCGTTGGAAAATTGTTCAATCTGAATGTCGACAAATATATTCAAAATTAATCAACTTACAGCAATGCATTTGGCGAAGAGATCATGGTACGAAGTGACTCCAGAAACACAGATTGTTGGCGTCACACTGACATTATTTCTAGCACTGGTGACAATGACATGGCCGATAATGGCACTGCGGCAGAAGTTCTTGAAATAGCGGAGGAAATTGAAAAAAATTACAAACCGAAATAAGTCAGCTTAGTATCAAGCCAATGGGGATTGCATGGCCACTGAGTCTTATTGCTGTTGAAGGGTTTATTGCTGACATTGATATAATAGAAATTGCAGTGGACTACGACGACATTGAAGCATCTGTTGTCAGCCTGGACAAACAACTGAATGAGTAAGATGACTATTACCTCAGAGCTCCTGTACCGCGTAATACCTGCTTGAAAGCCTTCGAAGACTTGAAGCAATGCTTCAAGAAGAATGATGACAATATACCCACTGATGTTGACCGTTTCCACGACCAGAAGAGTTTTTGACTTCGAGATCATTTGTCGAAAACCTATGAACAAACAACGACTCATAATTCTTCTTTATAAATCCTTCAGTATCCTTTCATTTCCTCCCTCCTTTACCCACACCTGTCTAGTGACATAGGATCTGTGCCAAACGGGGGGTACGCAGTTGGCCAAGTTGATCTTTATAATTTTAAGCAGCTCCGAACTAATTTTCTCGCAACTCCAGTAATTCGTGTTTGACAGCGTTTTACCCAGAGAACTGAACATCAGTGAAGGATCTGTTCAATCATTCAGTCTCTTCCAGTCGAAAAGGTAGTAGACATTAGGAGATGATGAACTGTGAGACAGTAAATTCAAAACTGCAAGGTACGTATGCCTAGTGTACACCCAAAATAGGTATGCGAGTCGTTGATGCATATGATGAAGCCATAGACTGGGAAAACGTTTCTATGAATTGAGGAGCCAGATATAGAGTTACCCAGACTTGAACTAAATCGTCGAATGGTCAGTTGATTCCGAAGTAAAAGGAGACAGCCAAATACCTTCTAAATCCGAAGTGAACGGAATTTTTGAATGGATGTCTGAGTATGCAGCAATCACTGGATAAAATACGAATAAGGACACGTAAGAGACATGAAAGAGCTATCAATGTTTCCACCACCAATCGGTACCCAGATATCATCATCATCATCATCATCGTACAGCGTTAAATAGCAGAATAAGCCCCACTGACCACTGCCTGTCTCACCATGTTGCACGTAGAATTAGAAAGTTTGAATATACAAAATAGACGGGGTGGACCTACACGAGAGGGAAAACGAAAGAAAGAACGCCCCAGCAACCAACACACGGAATACACAGTCTGACTGTACAAACGCACATTGACCAATCAGTCTGATTTCACAGAAAGTGACAACACGACCGCCCCTGTTCAGGGTTCGCTGCCATGTCCTTTAGTGTCTCCAACCAGCTGGTAGACGGATCTTTTGGACCCCAACCACGAAGACGTGAAGCACCTACTTCTCTCCGAAGTTCGCTGTACGTTTTCTTATTCACCGCTGCCACGTCATTTGTTGACCTCCATTTGGTTTCTTCCACTCCCTAGGAGGGACGGAAAATAGGGCACGATACGGTAGGCGTGTGTCTGCCATACGAAACACGTGTCCCAATCAATGAAGTCTACTAAGTTGGATACGCTGTGATAGGACGTTCTCCGAATTAATACCCAATACTCGCTTTCTGACCTCAGCATTGCTCACTCGGCTGTTCCAACTAATCTGAAGCCGACGAATGTCTTCCGCACGCAAACTTCAAGTCTCGCAACCACACAAAAAAAAAACTGAACGCACCGTGGCACAGTATACATGACCTTTCAACTTCAATGAAATATCAGGTCGGCGCCACAAGTGCTTCAGTCCAGCGTACGCCGCTCGAGTCTTGGATATACGCATGCTCACCTCTACTACAGTGCTCCCATCCGTCGTCACGCTGCTGCCGAGGTAGGTGAAGTGGTCGACAACTGACAGCACCTCCCCATAGAGCATTAAGCTCGGAATCGTTGAAGTCCAGTCTTGTAACATCACTTTACACTTTGAAGGTGTAAATTGCATGCCCAATGAGAGCTACAGCTCTTGCGAAATTATCTAGTGCACGCTGAGCATTTTCCGTGCATACGAACAGGCAGAGATATGAGACATCCTCGTCTAACACCACTGATCGTTTCGAACCGACCGGATAGTTCACTGTAAACTCTTACGCGACCAGAAGTGTGAGAATACAATGATCTCAATAGATCCACGAACTTCTGCGGTATACCGGTATCACTGAAAAGCGCTGTTCGGCCAACTGAATCGAAGGCGCATTTCAGGTCTAAGAAAACCATTATTGTCGGTCGGTGGTGCGTGTGACGCGTTTCAAGTAGTCGGCGAAGAGTAAAAATCTGGTCGATGCATCCTCGACCTGGGCGGAATCCAGCCTGCTGCTCACGTGTGTTCCTCTCGCGAGCTGGTGTACCATGGTGCAGCAGATTCGAGGCTAATACTTAGGTGACTATCAGAATGAAACTGATTCCACGATGGTTACTAAAGTCATTGCGTATTCCCTTCTTGAAGATGGTTAGAATCAGTGACTCGCTCCATAATAACGAAATACACTCCTCGTTCCTAATGTTTCGGAGCAAGATGGTAAGTGATTTTATCAAAAAATTTCCACACAGTTTGAAAAGAACTAGGGGAAGTTCGTTAGAACCGGCCGCTTTTCCACGCTTTAGTAATCGTACACATGACTCCATCTCCATTTCCGATGGGGGCTCAAGTGATACCACCCAAGGAGTAGCAGTTGTTGACACAGGAGTAACTACAGTAGCGCGCGCCCAGCTAAACTGCTCCTCAAAGTATTCGACCCAACGGTCAAGCCTTTGCTGTTTGCTATGGATGGGTTCTCCATTTCTATCGCAAATCGTTTCACTGACCTGGATGCGCCGTCCACCGGTATCACGAATAAGCCTGAACAGTCTTTGACGGTTACCTGAAGCAGCTGCTGCTTTCATTTCTTCGGCTACCTCGACCAACCAATTTTCGCTATCCGTCTTAAGGTTTTTCGTAACTTGCTTTTGTAGATGTCTTCGAATCTTACTCATCTCCTTACAGTCGAGAGCTGACGCTTTTGCTCCATTATACTCAGCGTCTCTTGCGAGATCCAGTGTCTTTGATGGACATCGTACCTAGGACCACAGGCGAAACCTGCTGCCACGTGCATCGCCTGTTTGATATGGGCCCTGTGCTCATGTACATTACTGTTCGTCGTAGATCCTAGCTCATGTGCTAACTTCTGCTCATAACGGGTGCGTACTTCTGGATCACACAAACGTTGCACGGCTAACCGGGTTTGCGGTTTTTGACGATTACCATGAAGTTTGAGAGATAATCGCAATAAAACTAATACATGGTCAGACTACGTACGTGGACCAGTAAGATCTGCAGTTCTGATCAGAACTGTGCCACCGTTGGCTTACAGCGATATGATCAATCTGGCTTAGAGTACCTGTAGAGTTAGAGTGCCATGTCGCTGTGCGACGTGAGCTGTGTCGTAAATTGGTGCTAGACAAGAACAATCGATTGTCTGCACAAAACTGAAGAAGCCTTTCTCCGTTATCTGTACGCTCAGCGGGTAAGACACAACGGCCACCTAAACAAGCTTATGACACACTAAGTTTGCCAACTTGTGCATTGAAGTCACCTACTAGCACTACGATGTCAGAACCTTTACTGCTGCGAACGAGGGTGGCGAGGTAATCATAGAAATCATCTTTCTGCAAGTCTGAGCTGCAGTTCGTTGGGGTGTACGCCGAGATCACAAACAAATTGCGCTTAACACAACTATCCTTTCGAACGCCGACTGACCCTTGAAGTCTCACAGCACATAAACGACTGTTAACAGGGATCCAGTCTAAAAGGGCAGCCTCAGCCCGCTCAGTCAAGACTATTCCTACACCATGTTGACCCACAGCTCTAGTTGCTTCGTCTCCTGAGGTGCGCAGGAAATACCTCGATGAGATACCAGGAGCAGTTAGTTGAATCACACTGCTTGAATCCTGGATACGCGTTTCACCTACGCAGCACGTAAGTCTTCAAAGGGGCCATTGTTAGGGTTAGTCACGCCTGCTGACCGGCCTGAATGAGGCATTCTGAGGCACTCGGGTTGCTGTATTCAAAGTCCAGTGTTAACCGCTACACTGTATATCCCTTGTTCGAATATAGTTGGATTGAACGTCTGCAATAGATGCATCATGAAAAGAAGTGGCGTGAGACACTTCAACAGATACTGGACGAAAATCACAGTCTTTTATGAATATTTGATGTTCTGAACGAACTGGTCAGTGGTCTGCCCGAGCTCTCGTTTACGTTTTATAATGAGATAACGAGCGAAAACCACATTTTTTTAAGCAAACGTACAGGGACTGGAGAGTTGAAATGGCGCTGTCGAAAGTCTGACATTGGGAACCGTTCGGAATCATTTCGAGAGAGGAAGTTGTTGATCATATCGAGTTTGTCGGCTTCTTCGGATTGCTTATTTTTTGAAAGACGCATTGTAGATCTGCGGCCATTAATGTTCGGATGCGTCTAGTGCGTTGATGTCGGTGTCGTATTTATCCGGACGCAGATAACGGTTGATTTTCACCAGTAGGGTAAACTGTAACGTCAGTCAAATAATACGTTCATAATGAATGCAGAGAACTTCGGAACTCAGATTCAGGATTTAACGCTTTACTCTACTAATAAGAGGCGTACATGGAATGACACAAATACAGTAACGTAAACACAACGTATAAGATTGAGCCATAGAATGGGAGCGAATCGTTATGATACCGTATTTCTTGGCACTTGTGGTGGTCCAGTGGTTCAGAGCCTTTGATTACCACATCGGAGGTAGGAGATCCGAATCCCGCCATCATCTGGCCACTCTGGTGGTAGACAGTAATCTCCGCTGTCCTCCGCCTTGTTACCACATAACCCAAGTCTCAGGGTCTGGTTGTTGGTTATCTCAGCGTAGTGGACCTTTGAAGCTCTGATGCATACTCCTTCCACTACATTCATACAAAATTCATGTAATAAAAAAATGTAGTTCCGCGATAGGTCTTTCTGGTAATGTTCGTTGTTCGCACCACAAATAATACTATCGTCTAAGTATTCAAAGGTCGCTGAGATGGACTCCGCATTGATGATCTGACTGATGACCTTTTGAATACATGAAAAATTGTTGGTGACACCAAAAGGGATCTAACGGAAGTGGAACAAATTTCCACATGCTTCAAATACAGCGAAATGTTTGTTTTTCCCCCGGATCGGTATCTGGTGGTAGGCAGATTTCAAATCTAGAGCACCAACAACGATATCGCTGGGAGTTTGTCGACCATTTGACCGACTTTAGGAGTGGATAAACGTCAAGGGGCGTGAACCGGTTGACTGCCTAGTTCTGATCAATTGCCACTGTGTTTGTGCCGTTTGTAGCGTACTACTCTGTCTATGTTGTACACTAAATTATTGTCAACAATATCTAAGACGACACTAGCAAACTAAGATGGGCGGAGGAGCGTGCGGTGATAAAAAGGCCAAAAGGATACGTACATTAAGAATTAAAATGAAACAAAAGGTGTGACTCAAACTCACAGTTGTTCAGTGTTCTTGTGATCAGGAAATGAGCGTCGAAGAGCCATTATCCGCCAATGTCTTCAGTTCAGTTCGGTCTGACAGCCATCCGTTGGACAGAACAGGATGGTATTGAGCGAAGTGCCAAGAGACGCCGTTGAAGCTTCTAAAATGTTTTGTTTCACACAGTTAGTTCCGACCGATATAATTCCAAGACACTCCAAACCAGAAGATGAGACCGTGCCAAAATGAAAGATTTATTTACAGCCTTTTTTGTATTGCGCGGTGGTGACGACCAAAAGGTGTGTGTTTTACATTAAAACGTCGGTACAGCGAAGGAGTGTCGCACCAAGGGACGTTGAAAATCATGGAAAAAGTCGGAAATGTACAGGTACCTACACAACTCCCCCGCCAGAGCGTTTGTTGTACAAAATAAACGCTCGATAGAAAAATAGAAAGAGGAAACGGTTAGCGAAAGAAAACGTCAACTAACGAAGTCTTGAAATCTGACAGGATGTCTAACGTTTCTGCCGGAACGGCGGGTTACCAGGGAAGGTTTTTGCTGTGGTGGTGCTGGTGTAGTGTCTGGTGTGATGATAGAGTTTGGATCATCAACAGGAATTGTTGGTGGTGTGTCTGTGGATGGTGATGGTGTCGGTGTTGCTGGTGCTGGAGGTGAATCGAAATGCGCGGGTTTTAGTCTGTCAATGGAAACTGTGTCTGGCTTATCGGCTTTTTGAACCACGAAATATTTGTCTGTGCGACTAAGCACCTTAAATGGACCGTCATACGGTGGTGTGAGTGGTTTCCGAACAGCATCGTTACGAATAAAAACGAAAGATGACGTATATAGATTATTATGTACAAAAACGTGTGTGGATGACGAGCGAGTGGGTATTGGACGTAGATGTGACATACGGTCTTTGAGTTGTTGGACAAATTGGGATGGGTTAGGACTGACATCGGTGCTGGGTTGAACCTACTCACCTGGAAGGCATATGGTGGTACCGAAAACTAGTTCAGCCGACGTGCTGTGGAGGTCGTCTTTGACTGATGACCGCAGACCCAAGAGAACTAGTGGCAGGTTGTCGCTCCAGTTATTGGGGTTTGGCTGTGATATCAGTGCTGCTTTGAGTTGACGGTGTAGGCGCTCTACCATGCCATTGGCCGAAGGATGGTATGCAGTTGTTGTGATGTGTTTACAGCCAAGCAGTTTAGTGAACTCACGAAACAAAGTCGACTGGAATTGGCTGCCACGGTCTGTGGTGACGGTAGACGGTACACCAAATGTAGCAATCCAGTGTTGGAGTAGTACTTTCGCAATATTTTCTGCCGAGGTGTCGGAAATGGGTACTGCCACCGGCCAGCGTGTGAAACAATCAACAATGGTTAATAAGTGGGTATGTCCATTTGATGGTGGTAGTGGACCAATAAGATCGACGTGAATATGTGTGAAACGGACGTCGGGAACGGTGAACGTATTGGGAGGAGAAAAAGTGTGGCGGTGGACTTTGTTTCTCTGACATTGTAAACACTGTTTAGTCCATAATGCAATGTCAGAATTCATACTGGGCCAAACAAATCTGGCAGAAATGAGTTTGCGAGATGCACGGATACCAGGATGGGAACGAGAATGAAAATGATCGAAAACGATCTTCCTGTAGCAAGTTGGAACGATAGGACGAGGGTGACCTGTAGACCAGTCACATAGGACTGTGCCATCGGCTGAAGGTAGAGGAGAATCCTTGAGCTGGAGTGTGGAAGATGTGCGCAGTTCGAGCAAAGATGGATCATCACGCTGGAGGTTTGCCAGTTCCGTAAGATCGAATTTAGTCTGCACCGTGTTGATGTCAGGTCTGGATAATGCATCAGCCACAACATTATCAACTCCACGCACGTAGCGGATGTCTGTTGTGAACTGAGAAATATAATCTGAATAGCGGATATCTCTGGGTGAATGTCGGTCAGGCTTGGCATGAACTGCGTGTGTCAGGGGTTTGTGGTCAGTGTGCACACGAAATTGTCGTCCTTCCAAAAGGTGGCGGAAATGACGGATGGACAGGTAAATGGCCAGGAGTTCACGAGAAAACGTGCTGCATTTTGTCTGTGCCGCCTAGAGTTTTTGCGAGAAGAACGCAAAGGGCTGTAATTGGTTGTCCACTATTTGGTGAAGCACTGCACCGACTGCAGTATTTGATGCATCAGTCGTTAGGATTAACTCAGTATTTGGATCCGAATGTGGATGGTGCAGCATGGTGGCATCCGCGAGAGCTTTTTTGGCTTCTGCGAAAGCTTTCTCGGCCTCGGGAGTGAAATCGATCGTCTTGACGTTGGACTTGAGAAGATCGGTCAAAGGTGAAACGATGGTCGCACAATGGGGAATGAAGCGACTGTAGTAGTTCAAAATTCCCAAGAAACGTCGTAACTGTGTGATCGTTTGAGGTGCAGGAAATGAGAGGATGCTGCGCACCTTATCTGGGAGGGGTGTCAAACCTTTTTGATCGATATGGTGCCCGAGAAAGTCGAGGGACGGAACGCCGAACACGCATTTACTAGGGTTCAGCTGAAATCCGTATTGTTGGAAACGCTGAAAGAGTTGATGCAGGTGGCTGGCATGCTCCGATGGAGAGGCGCTGGCAATTAAGATGTTGTCGATGTAGCCAAACGCGAAGGGTAGACCTCGAAGCATTTCATCGACGAATCGTTGGAACGTCTGAGCAGCGTTTCTCAATCCAAATGGCATGCGAATGAACTCGAACAGGCCAAAAGGCGTGGTGATGGCTGTCTTGGGAATGTCTTTTTCGGCCACGGGGATTTGGTGATATGCCTTTACGAGATCAACCTTGGAAAAGATTGTCTTCCCAGAGAGATTCTGTGCAGAATCATGAATGTGTGGGATCGGGTACCTGTCGGGGACGGTGACGTTGTTGAGAGCACGGTAGTCTCCACAGGGTCTCCAATCACCAGATGATTTTGGAACCATGTGCAAAGGCGAGGCCCATGGGCTTGAAGACGGTCGAATGATGCCAAGATTCATCATATGTTCGAATTCAAGGCGTGCGATACGGAGTTTGTCGACCGTGAGTCGTCGTGGTTGAAAGTGGATAGGTTGGCCTTTTGTAGCGATGTGGTGCTGCACAGCATGAGAGACTGGGTCGGTGAACTGACACGGTTTAGTGAGGGATGGAAACTCCTTCAATATGTCAGCAAACGGCGATTGCGGGATCGCCAGCCAAATACCCAGGGAGTTGGTGCATTTACCAATGCCGACTGCACAAAGCTTGGTTGTGGTGTCTACCAGCTTGCGATTTTTGAGGTCCACAGTTAGGCCAAAGTGTGAGAGGAAATCCGCGCCAATAATGGGAGTCTGAACATCTGCCTGGATGAAAACCCATTGAAAAGAGCGTCGGAGGCCTAAATCAAGAGTGATGGGCCGTTGGCCGAATGTAGCAATAGTTGTTGTGTTTGCTGCTTGCAGAGTGAAGTGAGATGGTTTGAGGCTGTGATGTTTGGGTGGAGGGATTACACTGATCTCGGCGCCGGTATCAATGAGGAATCGAAGACCACTGGATCGGTCAACGATATAAAATAGGCGACTTTCATGTGGAGGGCCAGCCGAAGTCGTCGCCGTTACTGGCTGGCCTGGTCGTTTGACTGTGGGGTGGAAATGCGGAATGAACATGAAGGATCACAGCGGCGTGCCTTGGAGCCGAATGTGCGGTGGTACCAACACCAGGTTTGTAACTGGCGGTTTCTGGACCGTGATCTAGGTCGATGAGGTACTTCGGCGGACACAGATCGATGAGTAGTTGATACGTTGCACATTTCACCGACCTGATTGCACAACATGCGAACGGTTTCTTTTAGGTCCGTAATGTCCTTATCGATATGCGAGTGATGGGATGGGGAATCAGGACTGCGAGAAACGTCACCGCGGCGATCTGGGGCAGGTGCTGGTAATGCCATAGGGGATTCGTGTGTCGGAGTGGTTTCGGCGGGTGATGTCATGTGAACGCAAGGTCTACCATCCGGGTAGCATTCTATTATTCTATCGGCGTGTTGCACAACCTTGTCAAGTGGAGTAGTGGGTTCCAGCATTGACAGGACCTGCTGCATCGGGAGAGGTAGTTTATCAACCCATATCTCCCTGAAAATGGCGTCGTCCATTTGCCGTCCAGCCAGTAGCGACTGCATGTGGCGCATAAGCTGGGACGGAGTTTGGTCTCCGAGCTCCACCGACGTGAACAGTTCATGGAGCATTTTTCCGGCTGATTTTCCCGTACGCTGAATGACTGCCTCCTTAAGCTTCGTGTAAGGAGCTTCTGGTGGAATGGGATCGAGGAAATCTTCCACGTCAACGGCGATGTCAAAGGGAAGTGCTTGGACAACGTGAGAGTATTTCACGCGCTCGCTGGTTATACGTCGAGTGGTAAATACGGCTTCTATTTGTCGAAACCACACTCGAGGGTTGATCGGGGCAAAAACGGGCAGTTTGAGAGCAACGGCGTGGATGTCAATAGATTCGCTGTCAGACATGGTGAATGGTGTGGAACTTGGACCAAAAGAATCAAGCTAGTGTCAAAGGATGGAAAAACAACCTGGGCTCACCAATTTTGTAGCGTACTACTCTGTCTATGTTGTACACTAAATTATTGTCAACAATATCTAAGACGACACTAGCAAACTAAGATGGGCGGAGGAGCGTGCGGTGATAAAAAGGCCAAAAGGGTACGTACATTAAGAATTAAAATGAAACAAAAGGTGTGACTCAAACTCACAGTTGTTCAGTGTTCTTGTGATCAGGAAATGAGCGTCGAAGAGCCATTATCCGCCAATGTCTTCAGTTCAGTTCGGTCTGACAGCCATCCGTTGGACAGAACAGGATGGTATTGAGCGAAGTGCCAAGAGACGCCGTTGAAGCTTCTAAAATGTTTTGTTTCACACAGTTAGTTCCGACCGATATAATTCCAAGACACTCCAAACCAGAAGATGAGACCGTGCCAAAATGAAAGATTTATTTACAGCCTTTTTTGTATTGCGCGGTGGTGACGACCAAAAGGTGTGTGTTTTACATTAAAACGTCGGTACAGCGAAGGAGTGTCGCACCAAGGGACGTTGAAAATCATGGAAAAAGTCGGAAATGTACAGGTACCTACACGTTCGTCGGTGGTGACTAGTACTTAACTGCGCTGCGCTGAGTTGGACGGTTTTATAATTTCCTCTTGTAGTAGGTGATCAATTTCCATTTTGATGAAGTCGTCTGTAGAGAAATGTCATCGTAATTTGGTGACGATCGGGATGCATTTAGATAATAGTTTGGAAAATAGAAGTAGTGGGTCAACACGAACAGCAGCGAGGGTACACAATATGAGGGATTCCTTTTAGTCCCCAAAAGGAATTACCAGAATTTTATGCAAATACAAGAAATCATGACATAAAAGCACATCGGTATGTAAGTTGGGTAAAATAGAATGCTCAAGGTGAGAGTAGTTAGAAGTTTTTAGAACTGTCCTTGTGCGTAAGCTGTAAGACTAGTGGATACCATGGCAATTAAACTGTGACCTTTCTGTCTCCCAACATTGTTGTCTAACAGCAGAGCTCGATATGTAACTGTCTGAACTACCTATATTCACAAAACCTTGCAGGGCTACTTCCTTGACAAAAGCCCGTCCTGTTGCAGTTGAAAGACCGGGAAATGGAGGCCAATTTCAAGGAAGATAACAAGGAACCCAATTATTGACAGAGTTTTCCTATGCAGAGCAGACCAACGCAGCTTTTGGTAACGCCTGTTTTACTACAGAGTATGCGCATAACATCGCGTCTGAACTTCCTGCAAGTATTATTATTCACCGCCTATCTAACGCTCGCGAACAATGCTCGTGCGATAATCAAGCTGGGTTAAGACCTGGCCGAGGTTGTGTTGGTCAAATCTTCACTCTTCGACATATTTTAAAAAATGGGCGCACACTCCGTAGTCCCACTATCTCCGTCCGACTCAGTTGACCGCATAGTTCTCTGAACAAGTGAAATCAGAGTTCAATGAACCAGGACGATGATAGTTGTGTTTTGTTCAACAATCATAGAAAGTGGAATTCAATCAATTATGTATGAAGTACTGAGTTGTCATTCGACGCAATTGAATTAACGTAGCAAGCGGATGGTCAAAAACTACGAGCCCCACGACCATATGAACATATGAGTTCACTTGTTTATCTGTTTGGAAAACGTTGCTGACAGAAAAAAATAGTACATAATATAATTAGTCATCCGATCACAAGCACGCCACTGGATTTTCCCCCTGATCTATTGGCCGTTACTAGATTTTCGGCCACTGACAATTGCTTCAGTAGTAAAGACAGGAATTCGACCGATATGAACTATCATCGGACTCATTGGGCAGACTGTACACTGAAATTAAAAAAAACGTATGTTTGTGGGAATGCTTATTGTCGAAAATCAATTATAAGGAATATTCAGATCATGCAGCACAATGTACAGCGTAAATTGAACATGGCGAACACGCACAATACGCATCGGATACAGCGCACATTCTTGATACGCGGCAGCACTTCCTCTCGAATGTACGCTGCAGCAATTAGGTCATTGCTTCTGTATGGTTCAGAAAGGTGGCCACTGCGGGTGGAGGATCTACAAAGATTGTAGCATTACTCGAATTTAGTTGGAATACCGTGTAAACAATGCTGAAATTCTACGGAGATTGTTGGGTATGTGGAGGAAATCGTTGGGTGAAGTGCCTTAGATCACCAAGTTATGGTGTTTGGGACCTGTTGCGCATGCCCTTTGATGAAATTACTTGACATGTAGTGTTCGTTGATGTGGATAACGGTTAGAAAATAGGCGAAAGTGGTCAGTCCATATGAAAAGCCCAACCAGGAACTTGGTCATGTAGAGTATGTCAGGGTTCCTCGGTGGGATCCGATGGAATCCCTCCATTCAATAAGTAAATTTATTAAAGGATATGGCAAGGTGTTGCAACTAATTGCGTCGCCTTATTCGTTTATTTTTTATCGACTTAACACGAATGCTTGTAGTTACCTTCTTACTTGGTTACGTACTTAATTGGTGTGATTTTTGATTGGGGTGCCTGTCTTGAGACAAGAACCAAAGCCGTGGTATCCAGTGCATGGGTAAAGGTTTCTGGAAGTGAGTTGGACCTAACTAGACATGTTAATACGCGTAGATTTCATAGATGCCAACTGGTTACAGGTGTGATAAATGACCGTGAGTAGTGGGGGATGGTGAAATTTGGGTATGGTCGGTTACATTCGGTCTAAAGAAACTAGTTCTGGTGAATTACCGATGTGAGCTAATAACAGTCCCTGAGGCTGAGAACGCCTATTAGAAAATCGTGTGTAGTACTCCAAGGAACAGTTAAACTAGTCTATATGTGGTACGCGTGTAGTTCAAAATGTAGACACGAATCCCTATCACTTAAAACGCTTACAAAGCTCCTTAGTTTGAGATAAATCAGGGGCCAGTTCTGAAAAATTGGTGTGAATCGGCTATCGTACTGGTTTATAAGGAAAATAATTGTTCGCTTTATAATTATCAGGAAGTTAGCTGGGTTATCATATTCAAGTTGCTTGCTCTAACGCTCACAAGCGGTGCATGGAGGCCCATCAATTTTTTTTTCGGATTTTAAAATAGCGCCGCAGCCTCCGTAAACCGTCTGTTTCAGTTTTTATTTACCAGAAAGCGCTTCCATATTCAGTCGACCACGCAGTTCTACGACACTGATTGTTGTTCAAGAGGATTTTCAGTAAAATTCATTTTTGTTTATTCGGTGCATAAACAGTCGCAGCTGAGTTCGATCTTATATGGTATTCCAGTCGAGTTTACCACAAGTAGTGTCTCACGTCATGGTCGCCCCTTTCTCTTTTTTGTGTAAGTTCGCAATTAATATTGTTCCAGGGATCAGCTTATCATCATTTTATTGATTCTGCCCTATACCGGCAAGTTTTTGGATCTTTTATGGTCAGTTTTGCCTGACCCACTTCGTGCTATAAATCGACATCGGCGGAGTAATTCAGATATCCTTGGTCATGCATCACTGATATTAACTACCTCTCTAGAATTCGAAACGTGCTTTTCAGCGATTTTGTACACACGGGCGGTAGATACCATCCCATATGTTTATTTTATTTTTCTTCACCTGCTAATTTCTCCAGGCCAGATTAAAAACCATGAGAATTTCATGAGAGATCACTGCTTTCTTTAAATAAGACTAGCATAGTTTGGTGCATCGATCTCTCTTCTCTTCCATTTATCTATTTTCTCCTCGCAAATCTCCCTCCTACCTGCTTTCAGTGCTCAGGACTCGTTTATCAAAATGTGGGACTTGAAGAACCACCATTGTTTTGCGACACTCACTGGACATTCGGGTCCTGTCTGGGATTTTGCGTTGTCTTCGGATGAACAGCTTTTAGTTAGCGGTGCAGCGGACTCCCAGTTGCGTGTCTGGCGATTGTTTCATTCGACTCATGTAAGAATAAAATATGAGGGAAAAACAATTTTCCTACTAACTTACCTACTTTTGCCATATTCGTTAGTGCTTTCTGTCTGCAGGATGTGTTGCGGACAGGACCATAGTAATGGTATATTTTCCGATTTCACACAGCCCTTGGTTTGATTGGTATTTATGTTTGAGATCATTTCATAAAGCGACTTCGGTCGTTCTATTTCCCGTCGAAGGTGCACTTAAGCTGCAGTGGCTTGGATTGGACGGACAATGTACTGTCACACCAAAAGGTTATGTTCGGTTTGTTGTCAATAGAAGATCATGAGTTTCCCTCCGTTTTTCTATTATCCCACTAGT
Organism: Fasciola hepatica; assembly: GCA_948099385.1. Classification (NCBI taxonomy): domain Eukaryota; kingdom Metazoa; phylum Platyhelminthes; class Trematoda; order Plagiorchiida; family Fasciolidae; genus Fasciola; species Fasciola hepatica. The sequence continues at coordinate 3,178,058 of CANUEZ040000108.1, forward strand.
GCTTCTATGCCTTGAATGTTCTGTCAGTTTACACGACGTTTTAATTTGCAGCGCCGAAGATTTGTAGCTGCGCACACCTGTCGATGACCGCAAGCATTTGCTTCCTCTGCTTATATTGGAGTCGTTGTTGAATGTACTGTGAATTTGCGATATAAATGTTTATATATTGAAAGCAAGTAGTATGTAAAGGTGTGGTCAAAGTCTCCCCGAAAGCACACAACCGGTTTCGCGTTTGTTGCCGCTCATCAGGTATGCGTCCCCGGTACTCCTCTGTCCACTCATTTTCATACTTGTACACTCCGCTGTTGTATCGTTGCTAGGATCTAATTTGAACCGTCTGGAGTGTGAATGTCACTGGGTAATACACTCGCATTCACTCAACCAGGCAATTCAGAAAGTCACTTTCGAAATACATACGATGTGCATCCGAACCAGAAACATTCTGTTTTTTCACATAAGTTGATTTCTTAGCTCACACTTGAGGAATTTGTGCGAGGAACATGCACATTTTTCAATAGATATTTATCCGACCAGTCCTGCGCTCGGAAGCACCAGACTCGACTGTCGCTCTTGTTAGAGCTAATCAGTGGTGCATATCCTCCGCCACAATCAGGGTTTGAACCCGGGCTTTTTCACCTCGAAGGTGTGTGCGTTACCACTACGCCATCCCGCTCCCGTACGGGCTGATCCGAATCACCGAGTCTAGTTTGTTCAGATGTCGTCCTCTTTGACATGCCAGAAATGCCCGACAGCTTCGAATAGAGACACTTAATCTGTCCTGGTAATTCCAAGAGAATGCCTCCCACCAAATCAGGCCTGCCTAATAGGATGGGCCAGTGTACCCACATTTGAACCTGTTTAGCATTTGGTATTGATATGTCTCGCAATTACTCGAGAGTAGTGTGTCGAATTACCTGAGGTTCGTGTGGGAAAGCTGAAATACTGTTGAAAAGGCCTGATTTGGTGCTAAGCATTCACTTAGAATTAACGGGACAGATACCGTGTCTCCATTCGAAGCTGTCGGGCATTTCTAACATGTCGTAGAGGACGATATCTGAACAAACTTAACTCGTTGATTCGGATCAGCCCGTACGGGAGCGGGATGGCGCAGTAGTAACGCACACAGAAATTTAGGGATTGAACTACCATCCACAATCTAAAGAAAAACAGGAAAATTAGCGAATTCGTGGGAATGCTTGAGGAGAATGAATGTTTTCGAACTTTAATCAAAATTTGATGTGACATATATGTTCTGAAACTACTTCCAGTTATATACTTAAGCTGTCTGAAGGCTTTTCACAATATTTTACTAATTGTTTATTATCAAGGTCACGTTTGCGTTATTCCAGCTAGAATTTGTGGCGCGAAACCAGTTTAAACGTAAAAGTAGTAGTCTCATTCATCCTTACTGTGCGCACACCTTCAAGGTGAAAAAGTCCGGGTTCAAACCCTGATTGTGGCGGAGGATATGCACCACTGATTAGCTCTAACAAGAGCGACAGTCGAGTCTGGTGCTTCCGAGCGCAGGATTGGTCGGATGACTTGAGGCTAGTGCGTGAAATGTGGAGTCGAAGGGACAGTCAGCCAGCAAAATGTCTATCCGTACATGGGCACTGAACTGTGTTCACGAATGTTCTTCGTCACCCGGAGGTGTGCCAAACAGAAAAACCAAAACCGTGAAGGTTTTGGATTTTTCAGGATTTTTCTATGCTGTTTCGATAATCCTTCTACATCTTTCCTTAATCAGGAGGAATGTGAAGTCGCAAGTGCCCCGGTCGCGAATCTGTTAGAGAACCCCACCGAGGATACGATAATCCCATTATCGGAACATCGTTCTTTGATAAGCGTCGAATTTTTAGGTGTCGTACAACGTAACGGAACGCGGCGTGTACATACCTTGGGCTTTGATGCCACGGGAACTTTTCTCGTTGTCCAGGTTAGTTCAGTTATTGGCATTTTCACGCCATCTTTAGAATCCGATCTCGCTGCTATTTGGTCGTATTTTACTTTCACCCTTATGTCATTATGTTCGATATGAAAATATGTTGAACTTTTATGGTAACCGCTTATGCTTAGCAGTCGGTGACATAATCGGCACGCATTGAAATGTCATGCTTGTGATTGATACCAAGGGCACTAAGAATTAAAACGCTTCGTGTTTGTTTTACCCGGGTGAGGCGATAATTTCAGTCCAAACAAAGGCGTTAGGACCAGGCTTCTTCATGTCAAGTCCATTTCCACTCGCTGATGAAGGCTTTCAAGCCCTGGGAGTCCCTATTGCTGTAGGATCAAAAATGGCTTCGCTGCTCTTCAGTAACTTCGTTTGCAAGTGCAATTTTTGTCATATGTATGTGACCTCAGTGTTCGATGACCCACAACTTTGTGGTATCTCGCGTTCTTGCCTGCCAGGTTTTTAAGGCATACTGAAGAATAGAGCGATTGAAGGCAGTTCTTCATCGAGGCATAGTTCACTGGGAGAATATATTGATTTGCGAAGTTACAGTTGCAGCTCCAGTTTTCGTTTCTCTATATTTAGTATTATCGTACGTGATTTTTTATTACATGCTTGCGCACAAGTACAGTCGAAATGGCGCATCCCACAATCTCGAGGGCGCGGCATCATTCGGCATGACCGGAAACCTGACTCTGAGATTTGGTTGAGTGAACTACATTAAGTGATCCCAATGGTTCAACCGTGGGAGTGAGCCGGGCGACAGTGGATTACTGTCTACCGCTAAAGTGACCTGCGCTGGGGGGATTCGCGCCTCTGACCTCTGAGGTTGTAAATACTTTAAACCACTAGACAACTATCGGTAGCTGGACATAGGAAACGCATCTGGAACAAACAACTAGAACCGGAACCAGTTTGACTTATAGGGCTCATCACATTCCGTTCCTTTCGCCGCAGGTTTCCTGAACTACTTTCATTGTACCCCTCAGTGGATTTTGGTAAGTGGTCTCAACAGAAATCATCCAACTTCCTCAATAGTTTCTATATACATGTTTTGCAAATTAGCCTAATCACTTTCATACTCGTTCAGTTCATACTCCCCTAAAGTGGCAATTCAGCACACACTCGACTTTTTCATCTAAATTTAGTCTTTTGCACGATGTGTGGAAATATTCCAACTTTTGGATCAAGAAGCTCAAACAAAACGTCTCCGAAAGAAAACGAAAAAAGCCAGAGAGTAAGCTGTTGTATCCACTTGTTTCATTTGTCAAATGTTGTAAGCCGCTTTGAGTTTGTTGTGCAGTGACTTAGACATTCAGGCTTTTCTAATCGAAGCAAAGTACACCTGCACTTTGTCTGTGGATGTAATTTTTAGGAGGGGAAGCTCTACGGAAGATGTCAAACTGGAAATGAGCGATATCCTACTTCCTGTATTGCGTGTCAGTCTTCCCGCCAAGGTGGCCAGTTGTGCTGTCAATTCGGTTTTTTCTTTTTGGAAAAATGGCATTCTATGCGAGCAACGTTTACGAGTAAGTCTTTGTGAAACCGGCGTTCTCTTTGACACATTTCACCATATTTCATTTCACTTTTGACACGAGTTTGATAATTTAACACAACAGATTGTGTGACTGTCACACGTAACCACATCACTTAGCGTCTCTATCCTCGATGGTATTTTGAACCCGTGATCCTCTGGACGGAAATTCGTTTTCCATCGTAGTTAAAGTCATCGATTACGTCTTCTTACACACCGAAGTAGCTTCTAGTGACCATCTGCAGCCATTACACAATACTTTTTTTTATAACTGTGATAAACGTCATAGCCCAAGTACTGTAAGAAGTATAAGGGAGCATTCATATCAGAACCAGCTTGTTGCTACTGCTTTTGGAGAAAGAAAGGCTGTGTGTGGACGGGAAGTGAGAAGGAAGTAGAGCGTTCCAAATTTTGACAGTCTAGGGAACAAGGGAAGATTGAAAAACACACGACATCTGAGGAAAAACCGATAACCAGTGTTCAAGAATGACAGATAAAGGTTAGAGGAGGGGAAACGACCAAATCAGTGTCCGAGGAATACAAGCCAAAATAACTACGATAGAGAAGAGCTAATGAAGTAACCACTCGACGGTTGGGCAATGACTGCAGATTATGGGTTAGAGAAGAATCGTTGATCAGCCGAATGGCCGTACGTGGAACGCGATCACAAACAGAAAGAGCGCAATACAAGGCCCCACTTGGATTCGAGCTTTGCACTGTACGAAAAGGTGAGCGGGGAAAAAGAAACGTCTGGCGCTAAATAGGCAACTAACTTTTCGCGCAGCACGAGAAACAAGCTGTGATGTGAAAAGGAAACAACACAGTGAAGATGTGATGGATACACCCAGAAGGAACCTAGAATTTGTATTGTGAAAGTTAATTGAACCGAAGATAAAGGCGAGGAGAACACATAATGTCTCAAGGAAGTTGAAAGAAGTAAAGTTTTGAAAGCATTGAAGTCAAAATGATTGTGGTAGCCCTGTGGAGAGATGTGTTTGAGATCAGAGTTCACCGATACACTGACAACACCATAATAACAATCGGTATTGGTGATGGCATGACGAGAGATGGAGTGTGATGGGGAACAGTTTAGGGTGGCATTATCGGCAAGAGTATGGTTTTGGTTGGCGGTCTTGGACAGAAAGTCGTTCGTGAATAGAAGAAAGAGGGTGGGCGCATGTGCGAAACCTTGGGGAACGCCAGCATTCAGAGGGAATGGCTGGGATAGAATCCTATTGACTGGAACGGAAATGGTGCGCCTACTGAAACATTTGATGTGTATGATAGGCGAGCCGAAGGGAACCAGAACGTTGGCAATTTTGACAGTAGATCTTCGTGTCAGACTTGGTTTAATGCCTCTGAGATGTCGAGCGAGACCAGGTGGGATTCTTCGTGGCTATCGAGTGCAGCCGATCAGGAATGGGAGATGACAACTAGCAGGTCACTCGTAGAACAGCAAGACCTACACCCATATTTGTGGTCGCTCAAAAGCCCATCACATTCAAGAAAGATTGTGTAATTGGTCGGAAATAAACTTTCGAAGTAACATGTGAGGGAGATTGGGCGATAGTCGTTGGTATGTGAATGGTCGCCTCGTTTGGGAATAGGAAAAAGTACGACGTGTCTCCAGTGAGTTGGGAAAGCAGGAAGATAGACAAGAGACAAAAGTGGTGGCAGAATAGAAAAACTCTGGAACATCCATTTTAAGGATGATGGGTACATTCATAGAACACAGTGTTTGCCGGATTTTTCTGATGCTAATTCAAGGTGGATAAGGGTGGGTACATGAAGAGGAAGAAGCTTTCTCGTGTGGTTCGCATACAAGGTAACCACTGGAACCGTATATGTGAAAAATTTGAAGGGCAGCAATTGCGGGAATCTGCTTTGGCAAGGGACCAGAATGGTGGCGGACGAGGCCATGCGTTCGCCTTTGTTGCAGACGAGGCGCTTTTTGATTCTGTATATTGTAAGGAATTATACCTAGGACATTGTCTCTTGCCCCTCCCGGTATGTGGCCGATCTACAGTCGCTCGTATTTTAATGCAAAATGTGTCCCAACTACTGTTTCGCTGTTTTCTGTGAGGTACTCCGTAAAATCAACAACTGGCACGAATTTCCGTCAAGCAATACGCTGCCATTCGCTTCAAATAACTTTCTGAAACATATACAACATATCTCGCAGAAGACTTGAAGCATCCTTTGAGAGTGTTTTGCACTAATTATCGCAACCGTGCTTATAACGACCACACTCTTCTGACGGCCAGTTTTTTCTCGATGCGTTTAATTTTTCAGTCGTCACATTCCAGCGCTTATATGTCATAGATTCTAGGTCAGTTAATGAAAAATCTAATTGCAGTTTTCGTAACCAAAAGTCCAACTCCGCGAGCCGGAAACGAACCGGCCATCGTCCGCTTACTGGGCAAATGCTTTACCAACCGAGCTATCGCAGTACGACCAGTCGAGTGCGAATAACGCATTTGAATATCCAGTGGTGCACAGCGTTGAACTATTTGTTGCGAAAAATGTATGTGGATCTTCCATTGTCAAAAATCCAACCTCCTCGTGTCAATGATACATTCTGTGAATTCTAGTTTACATTCATTTGTCTCAAGCTACATTCGAATTTCAGACTATAGCTTCATGCCTACAGACAGCGAACTCATTGAGCTTAAAATGTGACGAATACTCACTGAGGCTCAGTCTCACTGTTTTAAAACCAGCCTTGGAACCAAGCGTTTAGTTCGAACGATGATCGTTTATCGCGCCAGCTGACGGACAGGCTCTATTGATGCACAAATAGAGACTGGAGAATGGATCCATGTGTTCAGTATGTGATATAGTAAAAAGGGATTGTGTTTGCTCATTTAGTAGGAGTTAGGTATCCATGTTTGTACCCACAGGACTTACCGAATAGATGGTAAAATACAGGGACACATGCCTAAGTGTCACATTCGGTGACGTACTTGCTTCGTCTGCGAAATTTTCACTTATAACTTCACTTGGTGACTTGCTCCTTTTGTTTCGATTTCACTTCTTCTGGGTGATGTTATTTGATGGTAATTGAAAATACTATAACAGTGACAGTTTAGTGATTGAAGAAAAAACTTAACTAAATTCCTTTCGAAGTATTTTGTCTAACTGTCGATTGCTATGGCCCTGAATATTGCTTGCTCATCTTCCTCTATTCCAAGTTCCTTTGCGCACTGAAGAATAATTCTATCGAGGAACTAGAAGCCACATTTCCCGCTGCTGGTCCACTGAAACCCCGAACCGTGTCGGTCACCCGAAGCACCGTAAATGGGGGAACTTATGTTCGGCTGCTAAACCAGATCAGCGGTCCGGGGCATCGGACAATTCCTATGGCTTGCGCTCTGACCTCTGACGGTCTAGGTGTGTTCACACTGGCCCGAACGGAAGCCAAACTGTGGAGTCGGTAGGTCTGCGTTTGTCCTTTGGCATTTTTACAATGTGCATCTATTTGCTCAGACGTTCCGGACATTGTCTTATCACATTGGACTGGAAATTGGAATCACCAAATCATAAGAAACAAATGGAAGATGATCCCAAAAACGAAGCGGATGATTTGATGCTCACAAAAGCTTCCTCATTCATTCTGGCTCCCGGAGATCGGCACGTGGTGATTGGCTTTGAGGTTGGTTTACACTGTCTTGTTTGGGTGGTAATACGATCACTGCGCCAGTCGGCTTCCTTAGACTCAACTGCGGACCGTAATCGATTGCATTTCAACAAGCTGCACACTTCGGGGTCGCGTCGAAGACTGCCGTTTATTGGCAGATCTTCTAGTAACAAAGTGAAATCAGTGTTGTGTGCTTTTTTGTTTACTCTTTGACTTTTGATTCGATTACTAGGTCACATTTCCTCTTCGAGTAAGGATTTTTCAAATGTTACTTGCCTAGCTGTCAAACCATTTTGCTGCAAATATTTTCGAATTCCCGTGGAATGGAAGGCTGTGTTTCTTCCCCAAATTTATTTCCCGCTTTTTTAAGGATCTACTCCTCGCCTCTCCAGCTGAAGCCTCGAAATGTACGGGAGCTACCGTTGTCCGTCAATCCAGGTGCAGTTCTTCCTTCTTCTTCATGACCGCCCAACTAGCATTGAACTCTTCCCCACTCAGTCTATCTTTTTTTTATTACATACTTACGCATGAGTGCAGTGGAAGGGGCATATACCCCATAGCCACGAAGGCCCACTGCATTATTAGGGATAACCGGCAGCTAGACCCTGAGACTTTGAGTGGCGAAAAACCACATAAGGTCCCAATAGGTCAGGTGTGGTAACGATTCGGACGACAATGGATTACTGTCTACCACCAAAGTAACCGGTGGTGGTGGGGATTCGAACCTCGGACCTCTGAGATAGTAAGCAAACGCTCTAACTAAAATTCATCGTAGTTTAAGGTGCACCTTTAATATCTCACGCTGCACTTCTTCCGCAAGTAAGGTAACCGTAAATGCAAACACGATTGTACATACTTATGAATCAGTTTTCATTACCAACATCCAATAATCATCGCACATTCTGTTTTCTGTTTGAAAACTGCGTTTCTTTTCCTTCCATGCACGTGAATCCAGGCAACCAATTATGCCCACCCATGTCAACTGATCTGTTCTAACAGCCTTCCATTTTAGCTCTTCTGTTGTATTTGCGGTCTTTTGAAACAAGAGTTTAATATTCTACGACACAGCCTCAGTCGTGTTCCTCAGGCTTTGTTGAGGAACTGGTCGTTAGTCTTAGCGTGGACACATCGAGTCTTGTATGAAATTTGACTAAAATATCCTTATGGATAATGCTCATCCTATACACCGCCATTTGTCTTCCTGCCGTTTCCATCCGACAATACCTTCTGAATTTGATTCTTTCCGTGTGAGAACGATCCTGAGAATACCCGCGCTCCGTATTTGGCTCACATTTTCATCAACAGGAATAGACTGGGACAGAATTACACCATTGTCTTGTTATTTGCAACCAAATCACAGCTACCATTTTTATACATTTTCTGTCATCCCCTTTAAACGGTTTGAGCAAATATCTTGTCTGTAAGCACAGTGCAGTATGCTTGGGAAATATGGGAATAAATCAGTATTGAGCCGGTGATGCTCGTGCCTCACTCGGAGTGTGTTTTGTGCTGTACTTCGTACAGAAATCGGCCATAACCTGAATCGTAATTCAAGTCCGAGTTATAAGCTGCTTCGTTGTATCTTATCGTTCTAAGTTGTTATGCCTATAAGTTACTCACAATGGAGTCTCGAGTCACTGAATAATACAATTACACTAGACGTTGGCATACACACAACGGAGGATGCACAACGCACTAGGTAGACAACACAAGATGCACGATATCTATGGCCAAGTAGAGCAATGACCGAAGCACACTGTGTAAGACAGTACATCGCGGTCAAAATCTTCAGACCCGTTGTAGCGCAACGAAATAGCTCTCAATTGGTTCACGACAAACAGTGCGGACTCCAACGATCACGCGTATATTACCAACAAACTGGTACAACACAAGTAAGCCATCAACTCTACAGCTTATTTTGTGTTCTTGGATAACCTTGAAAATCAGCGACAGGAAAATGCGATGATAAAAGTCAGAAGAAGCGAAATGGAAATTATCGAGAGGTGAGAAATGGGGTTGTCGTTGTATTCGACCACTGGGCATTTTTGAGCGAAAATATTCTCACTAGGAACTGAAGATTCAGGAGAAGAGGATGAGTACTTTTTCGTAACACAAGTACAGCCATTTTATATTTTGGAAGTGCCGTGGAAAACGTAGGCATCGGAAATACTGACTATGGGAATTGTGTAACTGAGGCTACGTGTGTGATCATGCAATCACTGAAAAACTCTAATCGGTGCATTTAACCGTGTTAGTTTTCCTGGTTGATGATAGCTATCTCATGGTCATTGACTTGCTTTTGAATATTTCTCGAATGTTTTTCTCTCTAGCGTCATTTCCCCTCTCTTTTGGTTTCTATTAAATCGGGTTTTGACTGAATAGCGCTTATGCGTTTCAGCAAGACTCGGTTACGTGAAGGAAATTGGAAATGTTTTGGATATGTTTTTGTTCTACCACGTCAGTGGCTTTTCCTGGTCGGCCGGGAGTAGACTTGTTTTGCACATTCTGAATCGAGCAATCTGATTAGTGGAAAAGACTTTATAAACCACCGAAGCAGGTTTAAAAATGTGGGTCCATTGCCCTCATCCTGTGGAGAAGGCCTGATCTGATGGGAGGCATTCGCTTTGAGTTAACTGGTTAGGTACCGTGTTTCCATTTGAAGCTGTCGGGCCTCATAGAGGACGACATATGAACAAGCCTAACTTGGTGATTCGGATCAGCTCGGACGGGAGAGGGGTGGCGCAGTGGTAACACACACGCCTTCGAGATGGAAAGGTCCTGGTTCAAACCTTGGATTTGGCGGAGGACATGTACCACTGATGAGCTCTAACAGGAGCGAAACTCTGGTGCTTCCGAGTGCAGGTTGGTCGGGTGACCTGAGGTTTGCGCGTGAAACATGGGGTTCAAGGGACAGTCAACCAAACAAACACTCCGAAAAACTAGCAGTGATTGATAATTTTTTGTTGCTTGTTCTAGTAATATGCTGATTGCTTTAAAAAAAACTATTTTTTGACAGAAAATAAACCCCCGTTTGACATCGAGGTCATTTCATACAACTTGCTCATCCTGTTGAACAAACCATGACCAGATTTGTTATGTATATAAGACTAAGACCAGATTAAAATCGGATGAGCACGATTCTCCAATGTATCAAAAAACTGAGAGACCTGACGCCTTCCCCTGATATGTAGCCATCATCCTTGCTAGGTTTATTCCATCAGCTCGACGACTAAGAATCCCAGGTTGTGCTCGAGACCTACACCACACCGTTAGACCCAACCCCCTAACTCACTCTTAGGCGTGGATTAAAACGATGTGTACTTTATGCACATTCTCTGTCCATTCTCCTTCTCCAAGTTACCTTTCCTTTGGGTTTTGCTGCGAGGGAGAAGCCTAGAGACTTGAGTGTCATGGTACATAGTTGGGAGTTGTTCTAACGGAGCTAAACTCAATTTAGTGTCTTATCACGGTTTTGTATATATTTTTTTTGATTTTTCGTTTCACTCGTCCGTAATGGCATCAAGTAATCCATCTAAATCCACTTTGCACTGTTCTAGTCCGGTCATTTAACCCTTTTCGACATCAGTTCAAAGGCAGTCCGACAGACAATCAAGGATGCACACAACGGAGCTGTTCGTGGTTTATCGTTAACCGGGGACAAAGTAATTCTGCATGTTCACATTGTCGCCCATACGGGACTGTCAGAAAATTTAGCATTTCAATATGTTGATGTTTTGTTTTTAAACTTACACAATATCATTTTGACGATTCGATTAATTTTTACTCACTAATATGCATGGCGGTATCTCACTAGATCTAGTTCATGGAGCATGCTTTTCTTTGATTTTGACGGTTCCGTTTACATTGGTACCTTGGCCATTGCGGACGGCGGAGGTGGGGCCTTACTCAACTCGCTGGTCTCCTTGAAATCAGATTCTTGTTGAAAGTACTTCAGTGACGATAAAGTCGACTTATATAATCAGAAGTCGCGCATTGCACTGTGGGATTAACACTTTACTCGTATAGTAGACTCGATGAATCAAGTCATCTGCACTTTCTCTAGCATCATAAATGACAATGTGGCACTGCCTTACCCTTAAACAACGTCCTTCTGTTCTTCAAATATATATACTCGAACTTTGACTCCGTGTACGTGATTTCTTTTTCTAAAACGTGTTTGCGCAGGAGTGTAGTGGGGATATACGCCATAGGCACGAAGGCCCACTGCACTGTTAGGGATAGCCAGCAATCAGACCATGAGACTTGGAGCAGAGAATCACATAGGGTCCCAAAAAGTCAGACGGAGTAACGAGCCGAAAGACAGTAGATTACCGTCTACCACCAAAGTGACCGGGGGTAGCGAGATTCGAATACCTAACCTCCCAAATGGTAAGCAAACGCTCCGAGCGACTGGGCCACCACCTGACGTAAATACAAACCCGATATCAGAATAAAACATTCCAGTTACAAAATCTAAGTGTTAGATACCTTGTTGCCCAACAATTCAGTAGATTGGATGGCTTTGTACTTAGGCCACCTAAATTTACTGTCGGAGGTATTCTACCAACCAGACAACTTCGTGTTTTCACAGCTGTCGATTCCCAAGAACGTCGCTGATCTCGAATTTTTCTGAACCTTTTACTGTTTACTGTTAATAGATTTGAGCATCCATCTGGAGACCTCACATTTTGATGCATCTTTGCTTGAAATTGACATCCTGTTTACTTTACACTTTCACTTTCATTTCTCTATTCGTGCAGAAGGGAATCGTGTCGGGTGGTTCGGATAAACAAGTGGCCTTCTACAATTTCGACCTCAACATGCCAGAGACTGGGTAATTTTCATAATCGCTTTGTTGGGTTCAAGTCACTTCAACAGTCACCAGTTGTACAGTAGTAATACAGTTTTTGTAGTTCTTACTGACTAGTTCCGATCACATAGTTTGGAGATGGGAAGAAAGAACGTCAGCCGATCCTACAATATATATATACCTGTGAACTGCATGAAGCCTATAAGCATATGCCTTTGTCAAAAACTGATTTCAAAATCTATCGTCTTGAGATCGACGAAAATACGTATCATACCTAGAAATGTTGTTTCATCCTATGGTCCATCGTCACTCAAGACATGCGACCAAGTAAAAACTTCTCATTGTTTACTGTCTTACATGTCATCGTTTTGTTATATCAAGTCGGTACATTGACAGTGAATAATTCAAACTGGAGACTATTGCCCACGATACAGTTCTTTTCCCTGAAATGGTTCTATGTCTTGTTAGTTCACAACCGGTCTGATAATGCAGAAGTAACCGAAATCAGAGCCCTTGAGTCCAAGAGTGGTAGCGTACGATACTGAACTGATTACTGTTATTACGTCCCAACAGTCTGCTTCAGTTGGGTTCGGCTCAGTTCAGATCACGCAGCCTTTAGCCATGCACTGGGTTACGGTGGCTTTGGTTACTTTCTCGCAGCGGCAACCCCGACCAGAATTGATGAAGAAGAAGGGCAAATAAGAGTATGAGGAGATTAAGAGAACTGAAAATCAAATCAAATCGACAAGTTCAGTTTGTGAGTAAAAGAGCTCACTGATCACACCACCAAGCCATGCTCCCACCCAACGTATCTAACCACTGGGTGGGGGAACCTCTGCGACTCCACCCAGGAAGCCTAACACACCCTACGTGGCCAAGTCCACTGGTTAGGCTTTTCATACCCTTTTTCTGTGTCTTGGACTGACCACCCTTACTCATCTTTCAACTATAATCCGTCTCAACGAACAATGCTGGCCGAGGAATCCTATCCGATGGCATGCGCAACACATCCCAACCACTCTAATCTACTGGCCTTCAGTTTTTCACCTGATAATTTGATTTGTGTGCCTGATATTCTGCGCCTAATCTCGATATTGCTGGTATGGTGTTTCCGCTGGATTCGAGCAATGCTGCGAAGACATCCATGTTCGAATGTCGATAATTTTCGTACATCCCTTATCCGCAGTGGTCATGTTTCTGCACCAAACAGAGGAACCGATCCGACTGCTGTAATGCACAGCCTGCTTTAGACACTGTAAGCTATCAACTTCAGGTGGGAATACAATGGTTTTTCAGCGAATACTGTCCAGAACTTTCGTGAAACAGATTGCAATCGGAAAAAAAATCTGGTCGTTTACATCAATAACCGCGTGCTTGAACGGAACAAAAAGGGATCCAACCAGAAAAAGCTTTGTGAGCCACTGTGAATACCGAGATAATCTTTTAGTGTCGGACTCACAATCCAATGAAGCGTGCCTTTTCGAAGTATTGCGTTATTGTTTCATGTAGGAACCACCAGCATCTTACGGCGAATTAAAACCGATACGCATCTCTCATTGCTAACAGACTTTGGTTTCATCAGAAATAGCAAGCATTATTTAGAGTAAGCTTGAATAATAAACAACCTCGTTTAATTGAGTAGTCACGTTCTGATACAGACATTTTCGTAAAATTATGCTTTTCTAACTTATAAAGGTGACTGTATTAGCCAAGGGGATGATACCGAATACGAGCTTGTTCGCCGTTCGTGTTTCCTCTATATAGTGGAATGGGATGATTATTCACTGAACCAGACATTACCTAATTAAATTTAACCGTTATACGCAGCACCAGCTACATTGTTCTCTGTGCTTCCCAGACCCCCAGCTTTGTGTCTTGTCGAGGCGCGTCCAAAGGAGACTGCAGCAGATCAAATCACTTGCTTGGCTGTTTCACCCAATAATCGACTACTTGTTCTCGGTCTCGTCAATTTCCATGTGGATGTCTACTTCGCCGATTCGTTCAAGGTATCATGTGGTGTTTTTTTCCTAGGAGAGAGCAGAATAGAGTGCATTACCATTATGTTTCACCAAGTGAATATTCTCATATACCTGACAGATTGGTTTAGTGCACTGTGTGCGTAAGAGGGATCCATTCTGGTTTTTTCTGTGTTTTTCGTTGTACAGCTTACGCTTTGATTTCGTTAAGTTACTTTTTATCCCGTTAGTCGTTTCACGCTTCGAGTTGAGGTTACGGCGCTGTTCGTACCATTCCTTTCCGCACCCCACACCATCATCGTACAGCGTTAAACAGTAGAGCAAGCCCCACAGATCACTGATTTTCTCATTATGTTGCATGTATGAATAGAAAGAATGAGTCTACAAGGTGGACAGGGAGTGGACCTACAGGGGTGGGAGAGGAAGGAATGTCCAAGTAGGTGTCACACAGAATACACAAGCTAACTGTACAAATGCACACTGACCAATCACTGATTCGACAGAAAGTTACAACACGATTGTCACGGTTTGCGGTTCGCAGCCATATCCTTCAGTGTCTCCAGCCAACTGGTTGAGGGATCTTTTGGACGCCAACCACGAAAATCCGAGGCACCTCCTTTTTCTAAGATTGCTGTACATTTTCTTGTTCGCCGCTGCCACGTCATTTGTTGACCTCCATTTGGCTTCTTCCACTCCCTAGGAGGAACGGCGAATAGAGAACTGTACAGTAGACGTGCGTTTGCCAAAGACAGCACGTATCCCAACGAACGAAGTCTACTAGGCTGTATAAGCTGTGAAGGATCATTATCTGAACTGGTACTCAATACTCGATTTCTGACCTCGATATTGCTTACTCGGTCATTCCACTCAGCGATGGTTAAAAACTTGAATATGATGAATATCTTCCACACATAGACCCCAAGTGTCGCAACCATACAAGAAAGCTGAACGCATCGCAAGACGGTACACAGTGTACGCCTCTCGAGCCTTGGATATACGCGTGCTAACCTCTGTTACCGTACTCCCATCTGTCGTCACGCTGCTGCCGAGGTAAGTAAAGCGGTCGACAACTGTCAGCACCTCCTCATCGAGTATCAAGCTCGGAATCGTTGACGTCCAGTCTTGTAACATCACTTTACACTTTGCAGGTATAAATTGCATGCCCAATGGGAGCTACAGCTCTTGCGAGTCTCCCTAGTGCACGTTGCGAGTATTCCGTGCATTCAAACAAGCAGACAAAATCGTCTGAGTAATCTAGGTCACGTGGCTTCACATTATTTCCTAGTTCGATGCCTATATCCTGAAGATTTTGCAAGGCGTTCTTCATTATCTCGTCGATGACGAATTTGAACAAGAATGGAGAAATGGGACATCCTTGTCGAACACCACTGGTCGTTTCGAACGGACTGGATAATTCACCGTAAACCTTTATGCGGTGAGAAGTATGAGAATACAGTGATCTCAGTAGATTTGTGAACTTCTGTGGCATACCTTTTCAGTGAAGATCACTGAATAGCGCTGTTTGGTCAGCTGAATCGAAGGTGCCTTTCAAGTCGAGGAAAATCATTATTTTCGGTCGACGATTTTTGTGACGCGCCTCAAGTAATTGACGAAGAATGAGAAACTTGATCGATGCATTATCGACGTGGGCGGAATCCGGCCTTTTGTTTGTGGGCATTACTCTTGCTAGCCGGTGTCATACGACGCCGGAAAATCGAGGCTAGTACTTTGGTGACTGTCGGAAATAAACTGATTCCATGATGGTTACCATAGTCATTGTGCATTCCCTTCTTGAAGGTTGGCTAGAATCAGTGACTGGCCCCATAATAGCGGAATACGTTCCTCTTTCCAAACGTCACGGAGCAAGGTGGTAAGTGATTTTATCAACACATCACCACTCATTTTGAAAAGAACTGGAGGGAGTTCTTCAGGATCGGCTGGTTCCCGTCGCTTTAGTAATCGACTGCTCGACTCCACTTCCACTTCCGGTGGGGACTTAAGTGATACTCCCCAAGGAATCGCAGTTGTTGACATCGGAGTAACTACAGTAGCGTGCGCCCAGCTAAACTGCCCCTTGACATATTCGACCCAACGGTCCAGCCTTTGCTGTTTGCTATGAATGGGCTCTCCATTTCTATCGCATATCGTTTGACCGATCGGGGTTGGCCGTCCACCGGTGTCGCGAATAAATTTGAACAGCCTTTGACTGTTTCTTGGAGGAGCCGAGATTTAGAGGCGGACGAGGCTTGAATGAATGTTAGTTACGAGGCAGGGTTATTCACTACAATATTTGACAATGAGCCGTTGTGAGTTTTGGGCGTGTCATCAATGTGAGCATTATGAGTGGATAGAGAGGGCAAAGAGAGGCGGTTGGGGACATGAGACAAAGGCTGAATAAAAGAGAGGAAATTCTGAACAGTAGCGCAGTTATCACTACTCACCCCATTCGATGCAATGGGCATTACGGCTTTGATTTTTCTGCTCGACGATTGATGAAGTATGGAATTATTTGTAGTCGTGCAGTTCATGGTAGATGTTGGACGGGTACTACTCCAGCCGCAAAGATTGAGAACGACTAGGGTTCTCATCCAAGGCCTTTAGTTCTAACAAAAACTCGTCCTCAAGACAGCGGGGAGGCTGAGTGGAAGCCCATTTGCTTGGGTCAGTCATTCTTCTACTGATTTTACCGACTTAGTCGCCAGCTTGGATCAATCCTCAACCTGGAGGACCGGGAGACTGAACTTTGTCTGGCCTCTACCCATCGACCTGTCGGGCATGTTTGTATGTCCGTCTTTAGAAAGCCACTTGTATAGATGTTTGGGTCATGGAGGCACGTATGCCATCACACCACGCCAAGGTACAATGTCGTCGTGATTTTGTAGTGTTTGTTGCAGCGGCGGTTGGTGTATGATTGTTCCTCTACAATATCCCATGGGCTGGGTGGCATGAGAATCACAGAGACGAAAGTGTTAATGGATGAGCTGTCCAAAATAAAACTCCACATAGATCGATTCGTTGAAAAGGGCCACTGTCAACTCGATAGTGTCAGTGGTTTCAACAGTACTTGTTTAAACCACAGTTCTTACACGCTGTGCTAAGAAAACGAGTTCGAATCGTTACTCACAGCTCACCAGTTTGTGCAGGCAGTTATCTTCTGACGTTCCGTTGTGAGATTTTCTTAAGGGCACTGTTTATGTAATATGTGTTTATCTGGGTTCAGTGTTTATAACATAGTTTCTCTACCTAATTCTGCTTTTCCACACACCCCATAGCGTGTGCATTCACTTTACGGGCATGCAGCACCCGTAACCTGTTTGGATATATCCACTGACAGTCGCCTAATCATTACGGGAAGCGGAGACAAAACTGTTCGTCTATGGGAGTTGCAATTTGGAAACTGCCAACGTCGATTCACCACTCACATGGAACCGTAAGTGATGAAGAAATAAGCTGTCTTCTAGTCTCTTGTTTTGTTGGTTCACATATCTTGACGCGAGTATTCATAGATGGGGGTCACCGTTGTTGTAATTTCTCACAGTTATGTCCAACAACGTAGCATGTCTATAACGTTCTCATAATGTTAGTGATGATTAGTCCGTCCAGTTTGTCGATATTTTCGGCGTTCGTATTTGCACGACGGACAGTTATTGGTGTAAGCTAGAGCACAACTGACAAGAAAACAATAATATAACATACCCTTTTTTAATTAATACTTCTTGTTATGTGTTGTACTCCTTCCCATTATTGTACTTGTTGTGTTGGCACCATGCTTGATTTCAAGCCAGTGTAAATATGTGGCATACTGATCCCGGAAGTTTTTAAATACTTTATCTTTGCTGGCAGGTTTACTAATGAGCGTGGACAATCTAAACTGCAGTATTCTGGTGAATAACGCAAGGTTTCATTAAGCCGATTAAGACTAACAATGCTTATCCGCACTTGCAGGGTATTTCGTTAGCGTGATTCCCGGGCTATTGATATGTGTGCGTCAAGTATACTAGATAAACGGATATTCCCTATGCACTGTTTGAAGTCGGCTTTTTCCATTTTTGGATCCGCGGAAATTACTATATGTATTATTATATACCGAGTCTGGAAACTGGTATGGCGGCGACACCACAAACACAGAAATGGGTAACATGGAAAGGGAAGTGAATAATAATAACTTTTTTGACTGTTTCACGGAATGAATTTTTGGGAGTTTTGTATGATAGTTATCAGGTCTGACATTTTCCTAGGCACGCCGCATGGCGTTTTCGTCATCAGCCTCGGTTCTGAGACATCTCTCGAACTCTCTAATTAGCAACAGTCACCATTGCTCGATCCCCAACCATGGAGTAGGGACGCATCAGCGGAGGCGGACATTAGCTCCTCAATATCCCTATGTTATGTCACGGTCGGAACCTGCTTAACGAGCCTGCACCTTGGCGTGGTTTGATGGCTTGCGTGCGTCCATGACCCAAAGAGCAATACAGGATGGCTTCCTGAAGCTGGACATGCAAACATGCTTGACTGGCCAATGGGTAGAGACCAGATGAAGTCCAGTCTCAGAACCAGTTGATGGGCAACATCGGGTTCCAACCACTATGCCCCTGGAGAGGACACTCCAGCAAATAAACACAGTAAGAAACAGTTTACCGGTCAAAAAACCTCTACTAGATGGTTGTAAAAGTGGAGTACCTGGGGTTTCTCTCGACGGTGGGAGCAGTCACCGTACTCCATTGGGCAGCTATCGCCCGCCCAAGCTGGGCAGCTTCCAACCCAAAGGATACTGCCCCGTCCACGTTTTGCTTGCTCCATTGGGTGCGTGGGGCTAAGGACTGAATCCGAGAAGCGGATCGATAAGAAAGCACCAGCGAAGACAAGACAGCATGCTTTCAACAACCAGGCCTCACGTGACAGATCAGAAGAAGTTCCTTCACGGGTCATCGGCCAGGTTTCCGTGCTGGGTTACCGCCCTACTGTTTTTTTGGTCAGACTTTTGAGTCCAAGGCTCCGGTTAGAGTTCCCAAATAAAAACCTGTTCTGCGGTGTGGGCAGCCGTAAAGTATGATTTACCCAGGAACCTCCACCATCTTTCCTGTGAAGAACCTCACCAATCTTTCCTCCATTGATTTGAAATCGATATAAAACGCCATGAGTAACCGCGGCTCCGAAGGAGGCAGTAGTTCAGGGTTGGGAGCAAACCGAATGCGCTCCTTCAGCCTAAATGTTTGCTTGACCGGACTGCTTTTAACGTCCGCACACCACGTCTGATGGGGCAATAGACTGTCCTCACTAGAACTCTTGAGACTTTCAAAATAAGTGTATTCTGTGTTTCCTAAACGTGAATACAAGGCCCCAGTTTTGTGGTCGCTTTTCGCACCCCAGATACAACCCCAGTCTCTCGCTTTAGTCTTCGAGTCTAGTGATTCGGTGTTTATTGCTGGTGGTCAGACCGGTGTTGGGATCGCTTTGAGTCTTGTTCGTTGTGTCTGTGTATGCACCGATTGATTACACTTCCTCCGAGATGAAGGACGAATTCTATCAGGATTTGTCTCAGCTGCTTCGAAGCGTGCGTTTGACAGATAAAGTGGTCATTGCTGGTGATTGCAACACCCAAGTTGACCATCTTGGAGATTCCGAATGACATCGGAGGCCCATTTTCCATCCCAGGCGATAGCACTAACGACGGCGATCGGCTCATGCAGCTGCGCTCTGACCACAGGTTGTTTCTGGCGAGTACAAACTTCTGCCATAAGAAATGGCATAGACTTACATGGCCTCCTCCTTCGTTTTCACAACGTTGGACTCAGATTGATCATATTGTGATTGGTCACCGCTAGCGTAGATCAGCTGAAGATTGTCGTTCATTTTGGTCTACGCCTGTGGACTCAGATCACGCCTTGGTACGTGCTCGCTTCTGTTTATGTCTCGTCCGTGGTCGCACGAAAGTAAATTCCACGCGTCTTGCGCAGTTGCTTTTGAACAATAACCAGCGACACAGTTTCCAAATGGAGCTGTCTACGCAGTTATCGATGCAGTCGGATATTCAGCACCCAGATGAATACTGGCAACAGATCAAGGAAGCCTTGTATGCCACGTCTGATGCCACACAGGGCTCTGGTTTAAGTAGGTCTCACTGAAGATGAATATCTTCGACATCAGTTATCCTGTTGGATGCTCGCAGACCCTGATGCCACATCCAATAAGGTGCGTAAATCCCTGAGACACCAACTGACTGGGAGCCTGAAAAATGACTGCGAGCATTGGTGGATTGCGAAATATAGGGAAATGGGAAAGGCTGCGTCCATTGGTTATACTTGCAAACGTTTCCGTTTGATTAGAGGTACCGATCCAGGGGGGCCTGATGTAAGTGAGTTAATCAAGGAATCCGACGGCTCATCGATTCATTCCCAGGGACGTCTTCTGGATCGTTGGGCAAAGCTCTTTAAGGAACAGTTCAATTGGCCCACTTCAGTGGTGGACCTTGTGAATATACCTGCCAGAGAAACGATGCAGGTAGATATCCCTCCTCCACCATAGATGGAGATTATGCGGGAGATAGGTTACTTGAAAAGGTACAAAGCCGCTGGATCGAATGACTTGCCTCCATCTTTTTCCAGAGATTGGAGTGAACTTTTGGGTTCAGTGTTAACAAAACTCCTCCGGGTAATCTGGGATAGTGAGGCGATTCCCAGGGGATGATGTAAATCGATGATTATACCGATTTAAATGAAAGATGACGGGTTTCCTTGTGAAACCACAGAGGAATCAGCTTGGTGATTATCAAATTCGAACTACTCACCGGGCTTGTTCTCCACCGATTGTCCAGTGCCCGCGAAGTGTGTACGCGTGAGAATCAAGCCGGTTTCAGACCCGGTCGGCGTTGTATCGACCACATCTTCACTCCTAAACAAAGGTTTGTAACACAGACATATCTTTCGTAGATCCACAATCCGTTTTTTCTTGATCTGAAAGTGACATTCGATTAAGTCGACCGCACAGTTCTCTGGCACTGCCTCCCATTGAAGGGTGTGCCAGAAAAGTTTGTTTCTCTTTCCCAACGTTTGTATGCAAACAGTCGAAGGCGAGTTCGTGCTTACGTTGATCGTTCCGTCGATTTCACCACGGGAAGTGGTGTTCGTCAGGGTTGCCCTCTTTCGCTCTTCCTCTTCAATTTTTTAAGTGAATTGATTCTTGAGATAGCTGCATTTATCTTCGCTCAGACAGAATATGCAGACGATATTGTTGTTCAAGGTAAGATCCAGGTTCGAGGGTGGCTGCAGACACATGGTCGATAGTCATCTATGTCTTGTCAGCAGTGAGCATGCCAGCGCCTGTCGGGAAACCAGGTCATTGGTTGTGCCAGCAGATTCGTGAGTGACAAGGTAGCGGATTGATGAGACGCGAAGGGATTCCCGTTAGAAGGCCCAGTGACCAATCAACCAATCACAGGGCAAGCTACTTGATGCTGGTACGAACAAGTTGGGTTGTGTTACAATGATTGGTGTCAGTGACTGTTTTGCTTCTAAATAAACAGTGTTTTGTGCTAATAAACTGAGATGATCCGTGGGCGAAATGGACTTCTCAGTTGAGTTACTGGGATAGTTCGAAACACCAGGTAAGTCGCAAGCTCTGTTATATAGCCTAAACAATGGTGTAGCAATGTTTGGAATGCGTTTCGTACCTTTAAAATGTAAAGTGCAGCCTCAGGACTGGGTTGTCTTGGCAGGGTAAACTCCAGCCGGAGTAGATAAATTTTGTTACCTCGGAAGTTACATTTCACCAGGCGGACAGATATCAGATGAAGTGTCATCGCTTATACAGAAAGCGTGTTTGGCCATTGCCAACCCCCGTAATCTGTGGCGGTGGCGTGACATCCGATTGTCTGCTAAGGGTCGGATGTACAATGCGGCGGTTAGGTCCGTTCTCTTATACGGAAGATAGGCGAAGACTGTCGGTGTTCGAGCATCGATGTCTCCATAAAATTGCCCGAATATGGTACAACATCGTATCAGCAATGCTGAGGTTCGGTGTAAGGTGTTGGGAACCAGAGGTCAGTCTGTGGATCAAGTACTGAATCTAAACAGATTAAGGTGGTTGGGACGTGTGGTACTCATGCCCACCGATAGATGTCGTCGGCGTACTATGTTCTCCGAGGCAGGTAGTGGTGGAAAGACGGGTCGAGGTGGTCAATCCGTGACATGGCAAAAAGATATGAAAACCTTGACCGGTGGACTTGGCCGCGTAGGGCGTGTTAGACTTCTAGGTTAGGGTCCATATGATCCGTCTATCAAACCATCGCGACGAGACTGCACCTTGACGTGGTGTGATGGCTTGCGCGCTTCTATGACCCAGAGAGCTATACAGGATGGCTTCTTTAAGCCGAAGATGCAATCATACCTGACAGGTCAATGGGAAGAGGTCAGACAAAGTTCAGTCTCCTGGTCCTCCAGGTTGGGGGTTGATTTGAGCTGGCAACTCAATCGGCAAAAGCAGTGGAAGAATAACTGATCCAAACAAATGGGCTTCCACTAAGCCATCCCGCTGCCTTGCGGATAGGTTATTGTTAGAACTAAAGGCTTTGGATGAGGACCCTAATCGTTCTCCTGCTTTGTGGCTGGACACCCTAGCAGTACCTGTCCAACATCTCCCATGAACTGCACGAATAGAAAGAATTCCATACTTCATCGGTCGTCGCACAGGATAATCAGGACCGCGCTGTCCATTGCATCGAGCAGGGTGGGTAGTGATAAGTGGGCTACTGTTCAGAGTTCCCTCTCTTTTATTCAACATTTGTCTTCTGTCCCTAAACATCCCTCTTTGCCCCATCTATCCACCCATAATGCTCCCACTGATAACACGCTCGATACTCGCAACGACTCACTGTCAAATAGTGTCGGGAATAATCCTCTGTCTGGTAACTGACATTTTCTCGAGCCTCGTCAGCTTCTGAATCTCGACTCCTTCAACGTGCATGCACTCATGCAGGCCGGTCAGCAGGCGTGCCTAGCCCTAACAATGAACTCTCTGAAGATTGTTGTCTGCTGCTTAAGCGAAACACGTATCCAGGATTCGAGCAATGTGATTCAACTAACTGCTCCTGGTATCTCATCGAGGTATTTCCTGCGCACCTCAGGAGACGAAGCAACTAGAGCTGTGGGTCAACGTGGTGTAGGAATAGTCTTGACTGAGAAGGCTGAGGCTGCCCTTTTAGACTGGATCCCTGTTAACAGTTGTTTATGTGCTGTGAGACTCCAAGGGTCAGTCGGCTTTCGAAAGGATAGTTGTGTTAAGCGCAATTTGTTTGTGATCTCGGCGTACACCCCAACGAACTGCAGCTCAGACTTGCAGAAAGATGATTTCTATGATTACCTCGCCACCCTCGTTCGCAGCAGTAAAGGTTCTGACATCGTAGTGCTAGTAGGTGACTTCAATGCACAAGTTGGCAAACTTAGTGTGTCATAAGCTTGTTTAGGTGGCCGTTGTGTCTTACCCGCTGAGCGTACAGATAACGGAGAAAGGCTTCTTCAGTTTTGTGCAGACAATCGATTGTTCTTGTCTAGCACCAATTTACGACACAGCTCACGTCGCACAGCGACATGGCACTCTAACTCTACAGGTACTCTAAGCCAGATTGTTCATATCGCTGTAAGCCAACGGTGGCGCAGTTCTGATCAGAACTGCAGATCTTACTGGTCCACGTACGTAGAGTCTGACCATGTATTAGTTTTATTGCGATTATCTCTCAAACTTCATGGTAATCGTCAAAAACCGCAAACCCGATTAGCCGTGCAACGTTTGTGTGATCCAGAAGTACGCACCCGTTATGAGCAGAAGTTAGCACATGAGCTAGGATCTACGACGAAC
Organism: Fasciola hepatica; assembly: GCA_948099385.1. Taxonomy (NCBI): domain Eukaryota; kingdom Metazoa; phylum Platyhelminthes; class Trematoda; order Plagiorchiida; family Fasciolidae; genus Fasciola; species Fasciola hepatica. Next base: position 3,201,818 of record CANUEZ040000108.1, read on the forward strand.
AGTAATGTACATGAGCACAGGGCCCATATCAAACAGGCGATGCACGTGGCAGCAGGCTTCGCCTGTGGTCCTAGGTACGATGTCCATCAAAGACACTGGATCTCGCAAGAGACGCTGAGTATAATGGAGCAAAAGCGTCAGCTCTCGACTGTAAGGAGATGAGTAAGATTCGAAGACATCTACAAAAGCAAGTTACGAAAAACCTTAAGACGGATAGCGAAAATTGGTTGGTCGAGGTAGCCGAAGAAATGAAAGCAGCAGCTGCTTCAGGTAACCGTCAAAGACTGTTCAGGCTTATTCGTGATACCGGTGGACGGCGCATCCAGGTCAGTGAAACGATTTGCGATAGAAATGGAGAACCCATCCATAGCAAACAGCAAAGGCTTGACCGTTGGGTCGAATACTTTGAGGAGCAGTTTAGCTGGGCGCGCGCTACTGTATTTACTCCTGTGTCAACGACGTTGATAAAGTCACTTACCGTCTTCCTCCGTGACATTTAGAACGAGGAGTGTATTTCGTTATTATGGAGCGAGTCACTGATTCTACCCATCTTCAAGAAGGGAATACGCAATGACTTTAGTAACCATCGTGGAATCAGTTTCATTCTGATAGTCACCTAAGTATTAGCCTCGAATCTGCTGCACCATGTTACACCAGCTCGCGAGAGGAACACACGCGAGCAGCAGGCTGGATTCCGCCCAGGTCGAGGATGCATCAACCAGATTTTTACTCTTCGCCGACTACTTGAAACGCGTCACACGCACCACCGGCCGACATTAATAGTTTTCTTAGATTTGAAATGCGCCTTCGATTCAGTTGGCCGAACAGCGCTTTTCAGTGATACCGGTATACCGCAGAAGTTCGTGAATCTATTGAGATCATTGTATTCTCACACTTCTGGTCGCGTAAGAGTTTACAGTGAACTATCCGGTCGGTTCGAAACGATCAGTGGTGTTAGACGAGGATGTCTCATGTCTCTGCCTGTTCGTATGCACGGTAAATGCTCAGCGTGCACTAGATAATCTCGCAAGAGCTGTAGCTCTCATTGGGCATGCAATTTACTCCTTCAAAGTGTAAAGTGATGTTACAAGACTGGACTTCAACGATTCCGAGCTTGATGCTCGATGGGGAGGTGCTGTCAGTTGTTGACCGCTTCACCTACCTCGGCAGCAGCGTGACGACGGATGGGAGCACTGTAGTAGAGGTGAGCATGCGTATATCCAAGACTCGAGCGGCGTACGCTGGACTGAAGCACTTGTGGCGCCGACCTGATATTGCATTGAAGTTGAAAAGTCGTGTATACTGTGCCGCAGTGCGTTCAGTTTTGTTGTATGGTTGCGAAACTTGGAGTCTGCGTGCTGAAGATATTCGTCGTCTTGAGGTTTTCGACCACCGATGTTTACGTAGCATCGCTGAGATCGGGTGGAGTAGCCGAGTAAATGATGATGAGGTCAGAAAGCAAGTATTGGGTACTAATTCGGAGAACGTTCTGTCACAGCGTATCCAACTTAGTAGACTTCGTTGGTTGGGGCATGTGTTACGTATGTCAAACACACGCCTACCGTACCGTGTCCTAATCTCCGTTCCTCCTAGGGAGTGGAAGAGATCACGTGAAGGTCAGCAGATGACGTGGCAGCGAGGAATGAGAAAATGTACAACAGACTTAGGAAAGTAGGTGCTTCACGTCTTCGTGGTTGGGGTCCAAAAGATCCGTCAACCAGTTGGCTGGAGACACTGAAGGATATGGCTGCGAACCGCGAGCAGTGGCGATCGTGTTGTTACTTTCTACCGAATCAGAATGACTGGTCGATGTGCGTTTGTACAGTCAGAGTATGTATTTCGTGTGTTGGCTACTAGGGCATCCTTTCCTTTTCCTACCCGTGTAGGTCCACTCCCTGTCCATCTTGTATATTCATACTTTCTGATTCAGCGTGCAACATGGTGAGAAAGGCAGTGGTCAGGGGAGCTCGTCCTACTGTTTAACGCTGTAGGATGATGATGATGACGTCTACCAAATGTTTGGAAACACTTGATGTGGCTAGGTGTTGCAGCTAGTGACTTAGCTGCAATTGGACTGTCTTTGTTTCGTGCTTTCCGCTAATTGCTTTGATATTTCGGAACTTTCTCACTATGTGCTTGCAGTCTTTTTGCATTTTACTATTCGATGCTGGAAGATAGCAACCGAAGCCAGAGCGCAGAATTGCGAGGTTAGTGGTCGTATTAACTGAACCGAAACCGACGTGCACAACTGATAGCAGAATGGTTGACGATGGATGGACATTCGGAAAGTTTGTCTAAGCCCCGGGAGGTGGTGTAGATATCCACACTCAACACTGGACGACGAACCTCATCGTTGCTCACAGTGTTCTCACTAAATGCGAACAATGCTTTGGGGACATCATTGTTTGAATACGGAATGTCGTTGAGCATCGTCAGTGTTGCATGTTAGCGCGGCCCATGCAGTAAGAGTGGCAAAGGGGCAATCAATGTGTAGGCAGATCATGGGACGCAGTAATTTACTTTAGAAACACAACGCTACGCTTAGGTGCAGCAAAGCACATCATATCTGGACACCTCAACCACCAAACGGTGCTAAATGTGTTGCATTGCCTGTGCGTTGTTACCACGCAATTTGATACCCTTGCTGTATCTTAATAAAACAAAAAACCGTTCCCTGAGGAGAGTTCAACTCCACCGTGTAGAGGACTAGACAAGACATTCTTTAGAACATCACCAGTGACAAAGCTGGATAGAAATGGGGATATAGGTTATCATTGTCATACTTCGCCCGAGATAACAAAACTTGATGAAAGTTGGTCATAGGCCCTAACCCGATATGAGGAATGACGGTGCAACTCTCCGAAAACCAACTCAACTCAGGTACTCCATTTCTCAACAAACAGTCCTGCAATGTAGTCCTATAGACAAGGTCAAAGGTCGCTCGAAAGTCCAGGAACACGATCATCACTGGTCGCTGGAAGATAGGGCGATGTTCGAAAAGCTGTCTGAGGATTATGACTTAGTCGATACAGCTATGATGTATACAAAACCCAGTACGCTTTTCACATGTATAGCACAATCTGTGAAGTGTGATATACGCGAGCAGCCTAGAGGCTTATACTCCCAATTTTGGTGCAGTCACTGCTCTTCTCAAAGACGGTGACAACAAACGATTCCCTCAAACGTTAGAGAACAGAATGTGAACTTCTCTAGTAAGCTGTACTCTACCATCTTTGAACTGGGCCCGTGGGAGACCGTCGGGTCGAGGTGCCTTAGGATGTCCCAGTGCACGAATCACGTTGCGGATCTCGGCCTCTGTTGGTGGTACTGTCGGAACAGACGAAGGAGTTCGTGCGGAGGAGCAGTTTATGGCAAGTCAACACAGGGAGGGGCAGTTGAATTGTGCTTTAAATTACTCCGCTCAGCCCTGAAGACACCGCTACTGATTGTGAATTGGCAAAGTGTCAGCTTCATAGATCGCTTCACTTGTACCTGACTGTATCCCACTAGTGAGACGGATGTGATGGGACAGCTTGTTGGAATTGCATTGGGCTGCTGCTTGTTCTGTTTCAGATGCAATTCACCCTGAAACGTGAACTCAGCGCAAGCTTGATAAGGACCGCGAAATCTGGTAGATTTTCTATTCATTCTATGTAATGAAAGAACCACCAGATTTCGCGGCCCCTGCTTAGGCTTGCGCTGAGTTCACGTTACAAGGTGAGTCGTGTACCGCTGTGCTGGCGGTCATCCAGGATCGACCGGTATGCGTCTTGAAGACGCAATTTCAGTAGAAATCCAGAGTCTCACGATGCGACATGTCAGACCACAACTCGTCACGCGAGGACAGACCATTCCTAATAAGCTACCGGTGCTCATCAGCGTTGTTCAGTGGGGCTTCTACTAGCTTTTTAGCTAACGCATTTTGAAAGTCGCATAGACGAGCTTGTTGATGTAGTAAGTTTTACATTTTGAGCACCCCCCCCCCCCCCCTTGAAGAGTATGGGCAGCTTAGTGCACACAAAAGCATGAACAAAGTCCACATAGATAGTCCAGCAAGATCGGAAATCTTGGAGGAAACCATGCCATTTGCAGTTTACTGCGATGTGTACGTCATGGGTCCATAACTGAATTAAAGAAAGGCTACACTATATAGCCTACCGGCGATTGGAACGTCTAACGGAGAGATTGGCGATGGTCAGGGCACAGGGCTAGGATCTTGTTCTCATTGTCTGAGTGGCAGGAATCTTGGTCAAAGGGGCCTCCTAAGTGCACCTCATTCGATAACAACTGATCTATTCTAGCATTCATATCCCCTGCTAAAATAACCTTATTACTCCGGTTCGCTTTATGCAGGAGGAGAGAGTTTCTAGCAGAAATTGTCTTTGACTGCTTCTGGACTACAGTCGGTGGGTGCATAAACAGACACAATAAACAAATTGCGTTTATCGGAACGGTGATTGCTCATTTTGCATGAACTTCCAAGTCTTGCTGCGCATAGCCCACTGTCGATTGGAATCGTCTAGCTGCGCTGCTTCGGCCCTAACAGTCAGAGCTACACCAACGCGTACTCCTAGCCCACTAATTTCGTTGCGTTGAATGGTTGAAGAATGGAGTATACCAAGGCTAACGTTAAAAATCGCAACAATTCACCACTGTTCATCAAGGTGCGCCCCAAATGCAGGATTAATGGTTGTTCTGTCTAAACTGAGCTCAGTCAATCGAGTTTTGTCGAAATCCATTCTGTGATAGTGTTGGATGTCGCATATGCACGTTCTATCAATACTCTTTCCGCTTTTTGTCTAGAACGTCATTCATCCGGACACTACGAACACGTAGACCTTATTTCGTATTGAATTTTTCCCATTCCGATGTCAATTGACCTTGTTCCTCAGTGATTATTTCACATCTGTCCTCTTTGTTATTGGTCCTGATCAAGACACGGCTCGGTCGTTATTTTTGCTCTTGCCTGGGTTCGATTACGGGTGAAACAGGTAGAGGCATTGATACATAACTGCATACATCTGATGATAAGTGCTTCGAAAAAACGTCGTGACGTTTCTCCCAACGACGCTATGGTATTCATCCATGCATCTAACTAATGGAGGTGGGGAAAACGCAGTTGGAGATTGTTTTCATCAAGTCAAGTCAGTACTTGCTTTGTGCACTCGGTTGGGTACGTGAATTGTGTGCACACAATAATACAAGGTCACCGCTGATAAATGTATCGGAAAAAGTAGTTTACCGGTGGTCACCTTGGAAGTAATCGGTAGCCACAATAGATAATTCAATACTAAATTATCGCAATGAAACAGGTAAGGAAATAAGTGTTTGGATTTCATGCACCGTGTTCATAGCAATGTACTACCCCGACTAATAATGCTTTCTTTCCTCTTTGCTCTCATTTTGAATCGTATACAGGATCACCGGTGCTTGCTTCATTCCGCACACGTCTCTTGCAGTTTCGTGTGACATGGCGGGAATAATCAAGCAATGGGATGTCTCGAAACTGCGTGAAGTGACCACACTTAAGGTGAGCCAGCTTTGCCCGGAGTTGATTTTTTTCAGCTTCTACCGTGCTACACTGCTAATTAGCTGTGCTCTTAATGCGAACTATCGATAGCCCGAATCACGAACTCTCTTAATCGGACAGCACTATGCCCACGTCGGGCAGCGCAATTTCTGGAAGAAATCAGTGATATGTTTATTCCAACAGGTCAGTTCATCAGTAGACAAGGTAACTACAGTAGATTTGGCGCATCAAGAGCTGACATGGTTAAACGAACGCGCGTGGACGTCAGTCGGTTTGGAAACAAGGAGAATTTGGTCCGTGATGAATGGCCACGACATGTGATAGAATGCTTGAGCGTTGGAAGCGAATGACGAGGCGCCTGGATGAGTAGTTATGAACATGTGTGGAACGTGATGCAGGGCGCTTGGCTTAGAGCCTATGAAAGCGTGGAACATTATTGAATCCATTTCTGAGACCATCCCGTAACCGGATCAGCACATTGGTCGGTAATCCGCTCACAAGACGTCATATTCTCGGTCTATCTGGAGCCTTTGACTTATGGCCGTCAGTGGTACGAAGAAACTAGTACTCAAACATCGCCAACCTTTATTTGTTCTCTATCGTCGGGTAATCGGCTGTTGATGGAGAAACGGATATCATTCCGAAGGCACGTATGGTTGTCCGGGACTACATGTTGACTGGATATCTGACTCCCGGATAACCAAACTGATTCGCGTGGTTTTTCACTCCCGTTGCTACGATGAAGTTGGGGGTTGAGCCATCCTAGTACCGCAGTAGCCATTATTCAGTGCCCCCCCCCCCCCCCACCTAGTAAAAAAATCGTCGAGACCAACCAAATTTGTTCCGTTCTCGAAGACACTCGCCTTTCTGTACCTTCCAAGTACGAAGTACTTTTGCAAGACTGACAGGAGCCCATGCCTGCACTCACCCTTTGTGGTTATCAGCTAGAGTTAGTCGCAGCTTTGAATTCCTCTGGAGCTTGAATACAGTTGGAGGTGTTGTTGTGGTAGAGAATAGCTAGAGCCAGAACAGCTTTCACGAAACCGCGACCTGTGACGTCACCGTGATATCCGGATCTCTTAAGGGACGAGTGTACGTCACCGCGGTTGCAAGTCCTGGTGGCTCCATGTTATAGACGCTTGGTGGATTTTCGTCTCTAACCATCACTGTCTCCGAAGCATTATGTACATCTGCTGGGAACATCAAGTGATTAATGATGAGGTGTGTCCTCGTGGGTTACGCGCTTATAGCCGCCGTTTGACTGATGTAATCGCTCTACACTGCCTCCGATTATTTGGGCATGTTTTGCGAACGCCTGCCCATCGTGTACGTTTCCGGTCTGTATATGCACGGTAGGGGAAAGGCTGGGAGAAGTGACACGGAGGTCAGACAATGACTTGGCGCAGTGGTATAAAGAAACTGGCACCAGCACTGGTTTTGTTGGTGCTTTCTGGTTGGGGTCCGAGAGATTGCCGTTGGAATGCGCGGCTCAGGATAGATCAGTGGTGCGAATGCTGTACAGTCCTTGTGGTGAACTCTCTTGTTTCATTAATACAGAATAGTGGGACAAAAAAAACAGAAAACATCAAAAAATTAAGATGAAAAAAGAAAAAATCGCAACTCACGGTGTCATTTTACTAACTGCTTTCTATACTCCCCCATTTTTGTATCTGTTTTTGTTGCGTTGGCACCATGCTTGATTTCAAGCCGTTGTAATATGTATAGTCGACCCAACCGTCTTTTCTGTCTTGGTTATTAGTCGTCGTTTTAACTCACTCAGTTGCTTTGAATTTTCTATCGAAATCAGTACAAGCGCCGGTTTAAAGCACAATGGATGTGATACTCATCCACGTAACTAAATAAATGAACATTCTGTACAGTCTTCTATCACGGAGTCCACTCAAAGCTGGAAGACAAACGATACTACTGATAACATATTAGCTAGATTATTATAAGTCATCTCAGACAGAAAGAATGCATTTTGCTTTGTGGTCTTTTCTTCCCACAGGGACACGAAGGTCCTGTCACCGGCTTATCTGCGGTTTCAACAAATGTCACGTTCGTGGCACGCCAAAAGACCGATAAACGCCCAAAGAAAGGAAAACGGAACATTGAAGACGACGAGGAAGAGGACGAGTTTGGCGAACTATGTGGTGGAGTGATCGCATCATGTGGTCGAGATTTCAGTGTGCGTATATGGACCGAATCTGAGGAGTTGTTGATTCTTGAGGAACAAGAGCAACTGGCCCGTGAAGCCGCAGAAGACGAAGAACTAGTGCGAAGCGAAGCTGTGATTCCGGGTGCAGTTCCCGCAGAGGCCAGTGAAACTGGATTGCTCGGTCGCCCGACTCCCAACACCAGAGACGCAGTAAGGATAGAATTTTAATTTGATCGCTCATTCGACTGACTATTGTCGTGAGTAGATTTACTTTGACTGTGCCTGTTTTGCCAATTCTGCAGGCCTGCGTTGCTTTGCTGGTAATATTCTGGAATGTCATCGCATTTTTGAAGGTTTGTATATCAATACAGTATTTCCACAGACTAGTGAGTTGATTCTATTAGGGGATTTCGAAATTTTACTTTCCGTTTCATTGATTTATGAACACAACTTCCTGTTTTTTAGCGCATTGCATTACTGAACAGGATGAGATTCAGAAAACCGTGTCTGACTCGGATAGTAATCTAATGAATGTTCATCTGTTTTTCATACATGTAAATCCGTGTGGACTTTGATTGAATCTGATCAGCTCTGTCGAAAGCAAATTGATAGTCTAACATCATTTTTCTATATGTAACCTGTCAACAAAGCACCAGTTTGAAATTTTTCCAAAATGATGAAGCCTTGGGTTGAATTATGTGCAGTTACTGTCGAAACCCATCAAATCGTGTTAAGTAGGCAATAATTCGGGACTCTCATTAATCCCCTTCGATTTCTGCTTTTCAGGCGGATATGTTGATGGAAGCTATGGATATTTACGATCAAGAAATAACGAAACAACACCAGGCTGCTCAGGGCAAACTGGTCGTTCCGCCACATCCGCTCATGTTAGTCCGCGGCACGGACTCCCCAGAGCGCTTTCTTCTATCTACTCTTACCGCACTTCGAGCTCCTACCACCCGTTTGGGCGGTGGTGGTGCCGGTCTGGAGCATGCGTTGGGCGCAATCACTACTGAACATGCTCGACGTCTGCTACCACGTCTGGCTGATTGGTTGTCCAAAGGGTGGGAAGTCGAGCTGGTTGGTCGAGCTATACGTCATCTGGTCACTCTACACTTCGGATTGATTGTAAACAGTGCGGATTTGCGTGATGTATTGCATCGATCACGTGAGGCCCGTTTGAATAGGTTGAGCGAAGTAAAGGTAACTTTCTTTCACAGTATTCCATACGGATGCACTATTTAAGGAGAAAAGTTGCTTATTTCTAAGATAACCAACAGTGAATCCTAATATATTGTTTAAGTCATGCGTGTTGAAGAACAGTGCCTCGAAACATCCCCCGTGCGACCAGTTGTTCACATTATCATTATCACCATCGTGCATGGAGAGTCAGTGAAACACATTTTTCTGAGCCCTTTACTGCTTATTACTGATACAAACAATTTTTTGGCACGAAGAGGATATATCTTCCACATAATGCTCATTATCATTGTAACCGATCGATTGTTTAACATTTTAGGTGCGCCGTTATCTGACAGAAATGCACGAGTCTGTCTGTGGATGGTAGAAGTAATATTTTGATTTGGGGACTGTTCTTGACCTTTCTCCCACTTCCGAATGGTTTGCACACGATAGTACTCGCATATCGTGTTGTTTAGGATGAACTCATTCTGTGATGCCGATTGTAATTGATGAGTCGTTTACGATTGTTCCTGAATTGTGAAGGTTCAACCGCATCGTCCCTAGTGCACTTAGGGCGTATACAGCTCCGCTGTCGTTTGTTGGGGCCTGATGTGCTTTACCACTCTCAGAGCCAAGATTTACGGTTGTTTTCAATAGTATAGATAGCCATTCTAACAATGGGATCTACTAGTCTGTTGCTGTCATGAAATAAAACAGCTTCTAGTAAAATTAATCAGGGTCATCTATTGAGCCGTTGTGTGGTTGTTTTTATGTGGATATTTTCACCGCCGATACTGCCCGATTTTGACGATCTTATGTTATTTCTATCTTTGCGCCTACTTGGATCACTGACAGTCCCTTGTAGGTACTAATCTGGCGGGATTGAACTACTTGAAGAAAAAGATTGAGGAAAAGGATCAGACCTTGTTGTTCGAGGAACTGCTGGGCGAACGAGATAAACGTATTCGGAAACAGAAAGCGAAACGGAACAAGATGGCACTGTTGTTGCCCGGTTGATAGTTGCACCATTGTTGACGCGTTCTGCGTACCTGTATATATTTGTTTGCCATGATGCCTGTACCTAAACTGGAAAACATGATGAACAATACCGATATATTTTCTCTCTGAATGTTCATTTACTTTTTTAACAGATCGCTTAAGTTTTGAGTATCTAAGTGTTATCATATCAGGAGTATTGCGATCCTCTTTAAGTGGTTCGGGTTTCAGCCCGGAAGTTGATTTATTTAGAGAGCGAATGTTTTGCAGAGGACGACTCCAGAGGGAATAACCCATTGTTGTAACCACCCAACCGCGGACAAGCTTGCTGGGGTTAGCGACTCCGGACTGAACCAGAGTTTAAAGAATCGTGCACTCCATCAGTTTGCGATACATGAATGTAGCGGTAAAACGGTTTTGCGCATATTATTACAATGATGTTTATTCATCCTCACCGGCTTCTCTCTATAACGATTGTGTTAGTGCTTCCGGAACACTTAATAAAAAGACAATCGAAGTAGTTACACAGTTGTGACCATCGCAATCACAAGTAATATCACGAATCAGAAATGCAACACAGTACGTTACTGCTTCTCGCGTTCTTCGTAATATGATTTGTTTGTCCGTTATATCATCACAAGTCGAATGGATCTGGTGGACAACGACGCAATAGCATAAACAATAATTTGAATTCTGTGCGCCCAAGTACACACGCGAGTCGGTGTGTACAGGCAAGCAAGAAAGCCACGAAAGACAAAAATGATCACGTGGAAATAAAGAGGCACGGTACGCATTTCCGATGATCCCGTCGGAGAAAATCAAATGGTTACTGAATTATGCATACTTTATGGTGGAAAGTATGTTTTTTTCAGTACATCTTCGCGCGCTTGTGTACAAGTCAGAATATTGTCTCCTGGACGTCTGCATTATACAATGCAAATTTACCCGGTGTCTCAATTAGGGAAGACCACCAGATCGTAGAATCTGAAAAAGGCATGACAAAGAGAAATACAGTGAATCAGTCGCATGATCGATTGGCATTGGACAGTATGGATCACAAAGTTTCATTTGTATGTATAAACCATTTTGAGAAGTGTTGCGACATACCTGGGCCGTATTTCCCCAGGTTATGTAGTCGGTGGTCAGACAACGGCTTAGGGCTGTGCTGATTGCATTATGCAGTTGACGTTGTGTAGCTAGGAAGTCTCGAGTTATATTCACCTGTTGCTTGAGCATATTATCCAAAGCCACAATACATGGATTATGTTCAGTCAAAGCTGACGGGGAGGGTGGGGTGAAAGAGTGCAAAAAGATGGTTTGTCATATAAATCATCAGAACGATCCAGTGGCAAATTCGGATATCACTCTAACCGGTATTTTTCAACTTACTTTGCAATGCTTTGCCATTCACTGCTGTTCTAATGATAGATGTTGGCTGTAATCGGGTCTGGGTCAACTCTGGTGTGTCGTTGGACATGGGATATGGTATTTGACCGCTGGGTGTGAGGTTTGCGTAACCGGAAATGAAGTCGCCAGTCCAAGCGGTCTGAACCTCTACCGAGATTGTAGTTTTGCTTAGCCTCGGGTCTGTTTTACGTTCTGACTTGTGCGCGTTTCTGTCAGGATGGAAAAGAATTTTCGTCATGGGATCGATTGTTCTGTGGATAATAAGGTGGCAGTGTTCAAAGCCAGTGACAGGCGGAAGCTAAAGGACATAGTCTAGAGGCGAAGCACGCCACTGAGAGCCAACCGAGGCAGCCTGGTGGTGTACTCACAACCCCGGATTCAAGTCTCGATAGGGTTGCACCGTTGATGATCCCTAATTAGAGGGAAAGGTCGTAGTGGTGATGCGGACGCTGATAACGCATGATAAATCACTCCACAGACAGTTTAGGAATGCCCGTTGTTGCGACTGAGTGTTCACAGTTGTTCTGATAATAACTAACTAATACAAAACCTATATGATAGTGGTGTTATGATGCAAGTGTAGTTAGGTTATCCTGTTCTGTCCTACTCTTCATGCCATTGCTTTTTTATGTTCCCGACTGAGAGGTAGCAACCAGAGTTGCCACACCCAGTGCATAGGTAATGGTTTTCCGAAATGAGCTGAACTGAGATAGTTGCTCGGATTAAAAATATCTGAAAACCCAAAAATCCTGATGAATCACTCGCCGTGGAATGTAAAAGGTCGCTTTCCATACAAAGCATAAACCGTGGTTTCGAGTGCTCAGTCTGGTATCAATTACATAATTCAGGCCTGAGTGACTGGAATTGTTTCGGCGGAGGCATTTGGTTTTAGAGCACTAACAGAATAGACGACTCCCCAGTGTTTTTCATTCTTCCCACAAACGAGCACGACTTTGGCCATACGCAAAAGATTATTCAGTCTGTCTGAGTGTAGTAAGAGCCGCCTTCGATTCAAGAACTTCACATTGTTTCACGGCTTGCAACAGACTAAGCTGTTTTTATGATACACTAAGGCCCGTTCTCAAACTGGCTGAACCCGGTAACCAAATCCGCCTAAGCAACTGATTCACCATGAGCCCAGGCATTGTTAGTCCAGCAATACCTCCAGTCTTTCTGACTTTACTACAACTGAATCATGTTTTATTTCCAATAAAATCCTGACTCTGCGTGCGGGCGTGTTCTATCCCACTGGGGGTATTCGTGATTGGAAAGTACGGAAGATTGCGTCCAGGTTCGCACTATACAACACAGATTTCGATCTCAGTTCCCGTAAGTGGAGTGTTTTCTCCGGAACTCGGGCATGGTTGCACGCTCACTGATGAAACAATCACGTTTTCACAACCAGGTTATCATCCTGAGCAAACAAGGCATGACTAGAGTGATGAAAAACCATACCGGAAGAGCATAACTTATCAACACAAGGCTCATTTCCATTGCTTCGTCTTATGTCTACTTCAGCTCAAACAACCATTAACTATGCGCTGGGTACGGTGGCCTTGGTTGTTATCTTTCAGCGGTAACCTCAGTCGGGCATAATGGAAAGAGTAAGAAGAGAACTACAAACAGTATCAAGTGAATGAAAAAAGTTTGAATACAATAGCGACACCTAACTATGTCCTTCAACGTATCTAACCACTCAGTTAGTAGGTCTCTTCTGTCTAGTACAACATTAATCCACTGTCATCCGGTTTGTAACCACACCTGACCTATTGGAACCTTATGTGGTTCACTACTCCGAGTCCTAAAGTCTGTTATAAAGTGAGTGACACCTTAAGCTTCATTTCCACTAATAAGTTCACGGGAAGAATGACCTGTAGCGTGATAGGGACCGGTCATGGGAAAGTGAGTAATTTTACGTGGATCGCTTGCTACGGTTCTTGCCGTAGCCACGATATAACTCATAATTCTGATGACCCTAGACCACAGGTTGTGAAACGTTATGTTTACATTGTCGTTGGTTTCCACAGGGTGTAAAACAACAGTATTGGTGCTTGCGAACCCGGTCAGTCAGGCATGAGTTTATGCTTTTGACATGCACTTCAGATATTTCGTGTATCATTCTTTGACTGCATAGAAAGTGCCTTTTCATGTAAGAGGAACTAGAAAAAATCAGTGTTGGTCTTTTTTCAACACCTGATTTGAAGTTTCTTTATGTAGCTATTCGACAAACGGTGATGGGGTTTTTCAAAACTCGTATAGAAAAGGGGAAATATAATGGCAGTTTCACATGAATTTCTTAACATGGACAAATATACCTTCTTTCTTGAGTGGATCCACGTGTTTTCACCGACCTGTCTGATCGTTTTTCTAAAAAAGGAAGAGATTCAAAGAACGCACTGAAAATGGCCAATAAACTATTGCAGAAGTTGATCTCATTAGATATAGCACAGTGCAAATTATCACTACGACTGTGTGACCAACTTGGCATGGTTTTCAACGTCAACCCATTCTGAATGCCAAACCCAAACGAAATAAAATGGTTTCTGTTACTGACATAGAAAGTCGTTTTTGCGGTTTTGAAGGTGCTCCGTGAAAAGAAGTTAGTGTGAAATTGAATAAGATGTGTGTTCCATCACCTAATCTGAAAGCACTTGTTTAAATACCACACTGACTGTCAATCGTGGGAATCTATGGAGAGCAAAGAGAACATTTACCAGTGGCATTAACCCAGCAGACCTCACTCTCCCCAACGTACGCACTGTAAGAAATTTCGATCCTGCTTATCTTACTGTTACACTTACCCCCGTACTGTGCCGTGCCTATGCTGACATTTTTACCGTTCGCGGTTGGCAAGAGTAAACGAAATCCTTGCATCTCGCGACCTGTAAGTAAATGGACAACGATGACCTGCGTATTTATTCGAAACTCATGACTTATCTGCATCCCTCCATACGTTCCGCATTTACACTCATCCCCTCGTATGAATATTTTTCGCAACTCTACAGTGCCCTACTTAGCACGTGCTATGGTTGAAAACATGACGGCCACAGAGAAACTTCGCAAGAACCTCAGTGGCGGAACCAGTTTTTATTGGAATTGTTTATTTTTATGCTTACTTCAGTGTCAATGATCAGTTTCTCTCCATTCGACTGAAATGTGAAATAGGCTTGGCAACCAAAATGAATTAGGTCTGTGGGGCTGCTTTATGACGTCCAGTGCTGCTTGATTACTTTATGCAGTTGAGTTTCAGAATAATGAACACAATAATAGAGTCAGCAAAGATTCATTCGTCTATAAAACAGTCGTTTCGATTGGTATGTCTCTGTCCAAAGGTACTCATTTTTGGTCTGCTGTTGTGTTCCCAAAAACCACAACCGAGGAACAAGAGCACAAAAAAATTGCAAATACGCATACGGTAAAACTGGCAAAAAAGTTTGCCCTTATTCAGTTTCTCCTCGTTAATTATTTCCGTATTTTTGGTATGGGCACGATGCTCAATTCCAGGCTCGGTGTAGTACAATATAAAATACACTGTTGACGCTGGTCGTACATTCGGTAATAATCGACTTGAGGTTCCTTTCTGTACTGCTCAAAAGATTGGCTTTTAACCAGAGGTAGATAGTATGATTCTCTCAAAAATCGGTTTAATAATATGCGAAACACCGCCGATCTCCTAGCTGCAGCGCATAACTTCGGACGTTTCAATTAGCAACAATCTGATCTGAAATGGCCACAGTACGAAAGGGAAAATTGCTGACCGGACAGTAGCAAATTTGTTTGCGTTATATCGGATTCACATATTATTATTGGTAAAACAGATTGGGATTACACTCACCATTGCATCGCCTATTTGAGACAAGATTGGATAGCGGCGCAACAGAGCTATCCGTAAGTGAGAGTGGTGTTGGCCTGATTTCTGGCTCGGAGTCAAAATCATCCGAATACGCTCCGTCATCATCCGATTCATTCAAAATCACAGGAACACGTGAAATAATTCGAGGCCCGGGTGTGGGTGAAGCGATGGAATCATTTATTTCGCTAATCGAAGGTACGTTTGACGTGTTCGACTGGCACGTGGACAATACTCTAGATGAGTCCATATCGAACTCGGTCTCCAAGCAATTTTCCAGTTCGGATACTGTGCTTGGTCGTTCTGTCATTAGATTAGAGTTGGAAACAAAATTAACAAGTTCGATAAGGATTTAAACCACAAGAAAGCAATGTGAAAACAGTGTGTTGGACAGGTACCAACCTCAGTTCAATGACGAGTATTCAAAAGTTCTATGATACCCGTTCCTAATCCACGGCGCGCGTGATTACAATGAAAAGGGTGGGATTTACTGGGTTTGACGATCATACATGACCTCGAGACATGAAGAGTCCAATCAGGAGACCATGGAATTCAGACGAAGTATTGAGCGTGGTAGTTGTAACACCATCCGCCAGCGGTCTTAGGAAATCTGTTATCAACTGTTAGGTGCTTGTCGGAGGAATGACCAACAGAAAAAACAATCAAATTCAAAGTACTAGTTCATAGATGCAGGAAAGACAGAAACTGTTTCAGTATAACAAAACACAGTCCACCGGGAAGTTTTAGCTTCATCTAGTGAAAAATGTCGGGTTTGGCGGTGGCGTCGTAAGCGTTGTATTACGGAGAAGGTTACTCTGTCTTTGACCTATCTCGATGAAACCTCTTCATCATAAACATTGTCAGTAATCCAGTTAACCTGAAGCGTGACGAACTCTTTGGAGTGATTCAATGCTTAATTGGACATTTCTAAAGAAATGTTTGATAAAATTATGTTTTGCATTTTCGGCACAAGGAAATAAATCGAACTGCCGATATCCGCCATCTTCCACCCTCCTTTAATAACACAATGAAATCTTCTCCAGATTGATCAGGATTTCTCAGAGCTGTATGTCATCAATAGTTAATGACTGCTGAATCCGGTGAATTCAGACGTTATAATCCATCACTTCATTCCTGAAATTATTCACAAAGTCAGTCGGAATCTCCTGGGTTAGCAGCAAACTCAGCTCACGCACAGTACATGATTGAATGACCGTATCGGAATCAATCAGAATTAACTAGGAATGACTTAACCCAACCACACAATAGTTCATGCTTGTTTCTAATTTTACATATCATAACAGAACTTCTTGCTATTCTTAACTATTTACTGAACAAAATCCCATAAAACCAATTAACTATGGTACCGTAATGGTGAGTGCCGTTTGCAAACGTATTCACTAGGATTTAATTTGAATCGTCTGGAGTGTGAATGGATACTCTTCATTGAAGAGCCCACAAATGAATCACAACTGTGATTTCTTATAGTTATTCGTGTCTGGGTCACTGCTAACCCAACGAACAACGAGGCTACATGTGCAAGCGCTCATATTGGTAGTAAGTAGTATGTAAACGTGTGGACAAAATTTCCCCGGAAGCACACGACCGGTTTCGTGGTTGTTGCCGCTCATCAGGTATGCCATCCGATACTCCTCTGCCCATAGATCATAGTCAAGATATAACACAGGAGTGTACAAGTGTGAACATGAGTGGGCAGAGGAATACCGGGTAGTAAACCTGATGAGCGGTAACAACCGCAAAACAAGTCTTGTGCCTTTCAGGAAATTTTGTCCACACGTTTACATACTACTTACTATCAATATAAGCGCTTGCACATGTAGCCTCGTTGTTCGTTGGGTTAGCAGTGACCCAGACACGAATAACTATAAGAAATCACAGTTGTGATTCACTTGTGGGCTCTTCAATGAAGAGTATCTATTCACACTCCAGACGATTCAAATTAGATTCTAGTGAATGTATATATATATATATATATATATATATATATATATATATATATATATATATATATATATATATATATATATATATATATATATATATATATATATATAGTATCAAAAACTAAGAGAAAGAACAAAATACAACAAGGCGGAAGAGAGTGATGAATGAACAGATGAAACATGAATGCGTTTTCTAGGCTTCCAGAAGTAGGGCTTTCTCACCATTCGCCTATAGGAAAACAAAACATCTATCCGTTTCCAAATGTTTCACGAAAGTGATCGATCAGGATACTGTGCAACTGCGTAATAAATATGACCATTCTATCCAAGGCTACCCAAATATTCCATACTTACGACTGTCTGACTCACCTAAATCCTTTTATTTTTCAGCGAAGAACGAGAAAAAACTACATTTCAGAAATTGCCTTTTTCTGTAAGATATTCGTATTGTGATTTTGTTTGTTTTACGTAATACCCATGCTTCAGTAAAACTAAAATCTAATTTTATTAGAGCATATGTGAAATAATTCCACAGTCAGGTTATTTTTGATACTTTGGCTTGATTCTGTTGTGTCAAAGTTACAAATAACTGGACAGCTTTGACAAATGGTTTGATGCACGTGTCTTCGTTGATGCTGCCACAATTCATAACTTCTTCCATCGAGAAACTCGGACCCAAACCACACAAGAGCATTCTAACCTGATGCTGTTCTGGAGGGGGAGACCAACTGCGATCTAATCTTTTTCAGAACATTCTGGCAATCCTCAGCACCCCTCTTCCTTCCTAAACACAAAGATGTCATCATCACCAATCGCGTTTGTTGCATCTCCTCGCCATAGTTGAAACTACGAACATTGCGGCTTTGTTTGAGGCATCTCATTTTGGAATTCTCACACATCAGCGACACGTGACTTGGTGTAGACTGACCTATCTATCCGTTCCTCTTCGTCAAAGCTTTGGACAAACTAAGTTCGACCGCGTTGCAGCGTAAGGGCAAAAAAGACAATTGGAGGAATGTCCAAGTTTCATCAGAATAACAATTTTGAGATGTGTTTGAAGACCTGTGTTGACAAAAGTTGTTTCTCAAGATATGGGGATTGTGTTCACGTTAGACGATTTATTAGGAAACAGAGCACTTGTCATAGATCTATGTCGGCTTTTCTCAGACAGTCCAGACACGGGAAGAAAATATTTTGAGACCCTAGTGATATGTTTGCTTAAAAAACCGGGGCTCCAGTTTCTGAGTCAAGATACTCAAAGAAGGGGTCTGTATTTAAGTTTGTTTCTGAATAAGGAGTCAAGATTTGTTTGAATTAATTTCCGCCTCATTTGTCCGAAGAAAATGGGAACAGGTGAAATATACTTCAACCGCATCTGTGTGAGAGTATTGGTTGATAAATTAAGACCAAGCTAAGTGCAAATCATGACAGAAATACTTGACTGTATATATATATATATATATATATATATATATATATATATATATATATATATATATATATATATGTATAACTACGAGCTTGAATATAAATCCAGGGGAAGTAGTATTCTCCACACGCCAAAAAGACTATTACACTACTAGGAATAACCGGTGCCAATGTGCACGCAGAGGTTTGACGGAGAGTCTTAGGTACACAAACCAAATTATTAGAGGAAACACTAAACCTTTTCCCATTAACCTCCAGTCAAAACCTGCAATTCTTTAGCCGCTAACCATAATTCTTTAGCCTTGAAGTGCAACCTTATACCAAGCCCCCGCAAGCAAGTCAGGCCGAAGTATCGGAGTAATATGACGTCAAGACGTCGGAAAAATTTATTGGTTAAAAAATTTGGTGTTGCAAAGCTGAGTGGACAGATGACAGAGTTTTACCACCGGGTGCTGCCCAGTTAACCGTGGTAATGTTATCAAATGCGGCGTCGCAAATTGACTGGAGAATGTTTAGACAGTGCACCATACTGCTGAATCAGTTGGCAATGGCCATATGTTCAACGAAGTTTTTTGTGTAACAAAAAATTCAAACGAATTACGCAGCAAAATCTTATCTTTTGATTTTACTGAATGCCTCTTACAACAGGCTAAAAACTGACTGCGATGCGAAGGAACAAATTTGGCGATCGATATGTACTTTTGCGTTCACAGCCTTCTGATGAACCGGTGCATCGCTCAGTAGCGACAGACGCTGAGAAGTGTGAAAGAAGCTTATAACAAATGTATCATGTAATCTTTGTATAACATTCATACTTCAAGAAACCAGCGACAGATGAGCATGCTATTGTGTTTGAATTGGGTCCTTTACTTGACTGAAGACGCTGAACGGCTTTACTATGTGCATCTCTGCTTCCATAACTGCAAAAACACCATATGCCTAAATTGGCTTTATCGGCATACAATCTCAAAGTTGCCGTACCTTATTGTTGCAGACAGTCGGCATACTATGCTCGATTAGATTTGACAATGTCCTGGTTTTGTTCCACTGGCCGAATGGTCAGCTACTTAACCGAAGAGTGATGCTCATCCAGCAACTAACCAGTGAAAGACTTGCCAACCTTTGTGCTCGGGAAGTCTTTATCAGTCCACTCCCATAACCACCGTTGCTCTTTACCCAGAGGTCAGATATCGGAGGGAAAGTCTTCGTATATATAGAAGGCGCCTTTGGTATCTGTAAACCTCTGTCTGTTTATGTATACAGGGCGGAGTGTACACTGCAACATATGGGCCTACTTTTCTTTATGGCCACTGCGAGTAGAGGATATGCGAATACTGATGGTATTCGAGCATCGATATCTTCGTAGCTTTGCTCGAATCGGGCGGGAACATAGTGTCTGCAATGCCGAGGTTAGGCATAGGGTCTTCGGCACACGAACTAAGTCGTTAAATAGAACACCTAGGTTCATCAGGCTAAAGGTGGTTAGCAAGTAGTGCGCATGCCCCTGACAGGATTCTTTGGCGCGCAATTTTTTGCTAGGGAGGGAAGCAGTTGGAAGGTTTGTAGGTGTAGTCAGTCCGTAACATAAAAGAAAGGTATGAAGAGCAGAACGGGTGAACTTGGACATGTAGGGAGTTTCAGGCGTATTAAATGGATTGCTAATGATAGTTAACTAGAAGGGTGAAACAAAAATTTAGTATCTTTACGAAATTTCGGTGCTCCGTTCATTGTTGGTAATCTGTGGTCAATAAAACCACGGCACTTAAAATATCCAACCTCAAGTTATGACTTAAACATCGCCAAAACTAAAAGGCTTGTTTTATAACAGCACCTCATTTTATCCTCATTTATACCTTTATTTACTTTTATTTTATTATGCAATAAATGTAGAGTATTTCAGGAAGGGGGTCATGGCCGGTTAGAGAATGACAGTCAGAGAGTTTAACCATTGGCGGCTGCAGGATATGGACCCGAGACAGAAGGGTCTAAAATTCACCGTGACGATCTTTCGACGACGGCCGATCGGACGACATTATAAGACACCGGAACTTTCGAGAAAACTCCGTTATTGTTATTCCGGACAAAAGTTGCACTTTTATTTTCATTCATTTATTGTGTGCCGTCTGTATAGCGCTATGGGAGTGTTATCTGTGCTTCTTGCAATCACTGAATCCTTTGTAAAAAAAAAGGTCCAAAGACCGGAAGGTCGGGGTTTCCTATTCTGCTTGATAATGTTCCTCAACTGTCGGTTTGTTTTTAAACACTCTAATGTTCTCTAATCACTGTCAAATGAAAACGTTACCACAATAAAAAAAATTCATCGTGAATTTTAACAAATCTGGTATTTATTGAGTAATATTTTATGGACGAAATGATAAATGGTAGGAAGCTAATCTAGCTTGGAAATTCGAGTTTTCCAATGTACAGATAACTAAGATTCCTCCACTCCGTTTATTATTCTATAGTTTATCTGAGTCCTTCAGTGTGCATCACCTACAGCGTTTTATCCATGCAGGAATAATTCCCAGCAAGGCTTGTTTTATGTGCGCGGAATATACAGTTGGCGCGAACTGAGTCTTTCTTAAGTTTATTCTGTTTTACTTAATCTAACTTCAAAGTAGAATATCTGTCAACGACAGTCTTTATTTGAGATATTCGACCAGTAGCTATCGACACTGTCCTATGGGATATTATTATCCGCACTGCGTCTCCGAAATGAATACCAACAAAGCAGTTATCTTCTTATTCACGTATGTTCAGAGTTCGCTCCAACCAACTTTCAAAGACATCCACAACTTAAAATCACACTGAAACCCAAAACGCGAACGCACACATACACACTCACACACACTCAGACATCGAAACTCAGTAAACTGATGGTTTGGTAAGCGAGCTGTTGTTTGTCATAATTGAGCGGTTGCTCCGGCAGCTAGTAGCCCACATTTACCGAAGCGAGAAAAAGTCATTTGCATGATAATGAGCCTGGGCTTATCAGGGGAACGCGGAGAGGACAAGTTCAGGGAAAGTCCGATCAACCGACCCTGATATATGGGCGTGTGAGCACCTCAAAAGCCAGCATTCTCATTACCAGTTTCCGTCACTGTCGTAATGGGTATAACTCACGAAAGTGCATATCAAGAATTTATTTTCCAGACTAGTGTCGATGCACTAGGGAAATTCATTACTGTATCGAACTTTTATTTGGTATTCAATAACTGAATTGATAATGATTGTGAAAATGTACATTGCTTCTTGTGTTTGCTCGATAATTTGAGCCAGCTTATTGTGTGTGTGTGTGTGTGTGTGTGTGTGTGTGTGTGTGTGTGTGTGTGTGTGTGTGCAGGTTTTGATTGCAAAACCTGTCCAGAAAAAGGTTACCCGGGGTAACCGAAACGTCAGCTAACTATAATTTCTACTGATAACGCTGTTTTTTTAACAGTGAAACGTTTAAAAAGTGGTCTTATTTTCTGCATCATGATGAAAAGAATCATAAGAATAAAAAAGGATGACCTAAAATTGAGATTCGGAAAATGCACTGATGGATTAGAAATATTGAGGAACTCTCGTATCACCGCTTAGGTCCCGTGAGATATTCGATTACTGGTTAACTTTCGGAGAACAAACCGTGACCAGTCGCGGTTGTATTAACATTTGCTATAATATCAGACTATTTAAAATTACGTGCATATAGAAACGGCCAAACTGGGCTGCTAAGGCAACCACTTGTTAGATCCCAGCAACTGAAAATTGAAAAGTCGTCCGTTTTTCAGTTAGTGATATATCAGACAAAGACCGGTTAACGCAACTTCGTCACTTCTTTCCGTAGGAGGATCGGGATTCCTGGTGTCATCACGCAGACCAGATCAAGTTTTCTTACTGTTTTTCTCCATTGTGGATAGATGTTCCGTCCGCTCAGCGCCACATAAGTAGGAAAATTGTGTATTCGTTTATACGTCGAGATCGAATTGCTAGCGAAATAAGGTGCCCATAGCTGGGCTTGATGTTACCAAATGTTCGAGTAGGTGTGACAAATTCTATTGCAATAAATTCTGATACAAAAAGATGGTAACGGCAAAAGCCTCCGGAAATAATTTTCAATATCTGTTTTCTTGCGTTGTGCGAGTGCATCACAATTTCAATGGTTACGCATTGCATTTGAGGGACTTTGCTCATTGTTTGTCCGAGGTCAAAGGGGACACATTTCATTCGGTTTATATATTTCTCTCTTTACTGTGTACAACTCCTAGTCCTATTGCATCTTTTTCATTTATTCGTATCCATTGTGAAGATGAAATGACATTTATTGGTGGCACCAAACAGGTGTTTCCTGACTCATAACAGACTTCAGTTAGGTAGAAAGAACAGCATATAGTCAAAACTCTAGGCTGTGGCTACAATGCAGTTTACCTCCGCTTCCAAATTAGGCCTAGGTTTTTTTAATAGTATAGCGAGGGACTCTTGACACCATACTTTTAGTTAGTAAGTCAACATCTGCAAAATGAGAGCAAATCATTCATTACCTTCTGGCTGGAGCTGTTTGCCTTCACTGTGTTCTTTCCGGTTTGAAGTTTGTGACGCTTTTCTGGAATCCGGTTCATTCCCAATATTATTAGTCATAATCACTCCTCTACTAGAAGACAGGACACACCTCATTTCGGAAGCATCGTCTGTTTGAGGAAAAGTAAAAGAAAATTGACGACTTCTAGTAAAATCATTAAACCAAGACTGAAAGATTATTGAAGATGTAGGAAATACACTTTGACGTCAATAGAATTTCTATAATCGGAAATGCGCTTCTGTGTTACCGGAAAATGTATTCCATCCGGCAAACAAAGTCGATTTCATTCATCAAAATGCGGCACAATGGATGTGGTCTTTCATGTGATATTACATCAGGAAAGTTGAAAAACACGGGAAATAATGACAAATATCTACTTTAGGCGATTCTACTTGATGACTAAGTAGATGAATCACAGAAAAATTGTCCTTTTGGCCAGTATAACCCTGAAACAGAACCGAGTGGCATAACACAATTGAAAGTCCTAATTAGAATGGATTGACTGACACATGCACCGACAATGTCACCTCGGCTGATGATGAAACGTTTGCGATCTAAACACCAAGCTCAGCAATCAGAACATCACAGACTGACTATTAACTCACTAAATGACTCTATCCACATATATATCATAACACGTGTGGAACGATCTAAAATAAGTCTATATTTTTTCGTCGATACCACAAGAAAGAACTTAGTTATCCTTTTTCCCAGAAATGTTTTAATCAGGGACGTCAGCAGCAGTCGGGAGATGGGTAACAGTGAACCCAACTATGATGGATGTATTGCGAGACCCCGGTTGGACAATCTCAGGCACTAGGTGACACAATCAGTTCTTGTGAGTGTCGATCTATTTACATTCTCACTAGGTTTTCCGCTCTTGTCCAAATCATGCAATCAGACACTGAGACTCTCGACCTGCTGAAATTGTTCTTAGTAGCGCACTGTTTGTCGCGAATAGCATTACGGCGAGTCTTCTGAATGAAACTGTCAACCGTTTTAATCGCCTATGCAACAGACGCAACATTACACTCCGACTCAAACGAATAGATACATTACAGTCGTATAGAAATGTACGTGAATAAACAGTTAAGGAACAAAAATATAGTCAGCGGTGGGTCTGATAGCATTTGTGGGATAGATATAAGGTGTGAAAAAACATTTCAGCTAAATTCCACTACTTGTTATTTAACATTTTGTCTGTAACGAAGTACTTCATTAAAAATATAATGCCGGCTTGAAATCAAGCAAAGCACCAACTCAATAACAAAAAAGTAAGAAACAAAGCATAACAAAGTTAATGTAAGCAGTTGGTAAAAAAGAACGGTTTGCTTTGTTTGTTTTTGACGTGCACATTATTTGTTTGTTCATTTATTTGACGATTTTTCAGTTACGGCAAACAAGAGTTTGACAGATAAGCCATACAGTATCCTTGCCACTAGGCCCCAAATAAGAAGCCAGGAAGCACCAACGGAGCTTCTCCATGCCCCTACACCAAATCATGTCCATGCCATCGGTGGTGTAGTCATGGTGGTAGATGGCTCTCCTGTCGCCCAGCTCATTACCTCTCCTAACCTACTGAGGCCTTGTAAGTTTCACCACTCCAAATCTCAGGATCACAGTTGCCGGTTTTCCTCAAAACAATCGTGACAGCGCACAATCACACAAACGTTCGCCTTCACTCTCACTCCGTTCATTTGCAAACAAATCAAACACTTACTGCCCTCACCAACATTCGCGGACTGAACAACAACATTTATTTTGAACACCAGTCTCTCCAGTCTTCTTCCCTCTTGCCTCACTTTCTGACCGAAATCCAAATCTCCCCTCTTCAGCTACCATCCAGCTTCAGTTTCTCAACTACAAATTTCATTCCTCTTCCTATCAGAATCCGGTGTCTGCATCTTTGTCTACAGATCAGTTGCAACTCCCCGAATGCCACAAAAGGCCGAATTCCGCCCACGTCGATAATGCATCGATCAAATTTCTCATTCTTCGTCAATTACTTGAGGTGCGTCACAAAAATCGTCGACCGAAAATAATGATTTTCCTCGACTTGAAAGGCACCTTCGATTCAGCTGACCAAACAGCGCTATTCAGTGATCTTCACTGAAAAGGTATGCCACAGAAGTTCACAAATCTACTGAGATCACTGTATTCTCATACTTCTCACCGCATAAAGGTTTACGGTGAATTATCCAGTCCGTTCGAAACGACCAGTGGTGTTCGACAAGGATGTCCCATTTCTCCATTCTTGTTCAAATTCGTCATCGACGAGATAATGAAGAACGCCTTGCAAAATCTTCAGGATATAGGCATCGAACTAGGAAATAATGTGAAGCCACGTGACCTAGATTACTCAGACGATTTTGTCTGCTTGTTTGAATGCACGGAATACTCGCAACGTGCACTAGGGAGACTCGCAAGAGCTGTAGCTCTCATTGGGCATGCAATTTACACCTGCAAAGTGTAAAGTGATGTTACAAGACTGGACGTCAACGATTCCAAGCTTGATACTCGATGAGGAGGTGCTGACAGTTGTCGACCGCTTTACTTACCTCGGCAGCAGCGTGACGACGGATGGGAGTACGGTAACAGAGGTTAGCACGCGTATATCCAAGGCTCGAGAGGCGTACACTGTGTACCGTCTTGCGATGCGTTCAGCTTTCTTGTATGGTTGCGACACTTGGGGTCTATGTGTGGAAGATATTCATCATATTCAAGTTTTTAACCATCGCTGAGTGGAATGACCGAGTAAGCAATATCGAGGTCAGAAATCGAGTATTGAGTACCAGTTCAGATAATGGTCTTTCACAGCTTATACAGCCTAGTAGACTTCGTTCGTTGGGATACGTGCTGTCTTTGGCAAACGCACGTCTACTGCACCGTTCCCTATTCGCCGTTCCTCCTAGGGAGTGGAAGAAGCCAAATGGAGGTCAACAAATGACGTGGCAGCGGCGAACAAGAAAATGTACAGCAATCTTAGAAAAAGGAGGTGCCTCGGATTTTCGTGGTTGGCGTCCAAAAGGTCCCTCAATCATTTGGCTGGAGACACTGAAGGATGTGGCTGCCAACCGTGAACCGTGACAATCGTGTTGTAACTTTTTGTCGAATCAGAGTGGTTGACCAATGTGCGTTTGTACAGTTAGCTTGTGTATTCCGTGTGATGGCTTCTTGGGCATTCCTTCGTTTCCCACCCCTGTAGGTCCACTCCCTGTCCATCTTGTATATTTAGTCTTTCTATTTATACATGCGATATGATGAGGAAGGCAGTGGTCAGTGGGGCTTGCTCTTTTGTTTAACGCTGTACGATGATGATGATGACCGGCAATAGTTGGTGCATTTTTTTGACGCTTCGACTACGAGGTGCGAAGCCAAACGTTCCCTGGGGCCAACAACCTGAGTCAACTAGCTGACATCCGCAAGCGCATCCTCAATCAGTTTTGTGACCGAACTCATATCTTTCGTGTCATTCTCATCCCCACTATTTGTATTCGCGATAATGAATGCTCTTTCACCACTTGGCTTATCGGACTATTGTAACATTTATTGTTTCATCCATTAACCCTCCCCTTTCCCCCACCCATCTCCTGCCTTCCTATCCCTGGGACGATTGCTGCTTCACTTCCGACGTATCCACCTCCAAACTTTACTGATGTGGTCCTTCATGATATGCATCTTTTAATTCCACACTTTTTCAAATCCGGCAAACCTGGATCTTTTGAGTTGTTCGACCACGCATGTGGTCGTGTTGTTCGCATGAAACGTTCGGCATCCCACCTAGGGCGCCGCTCGGCGACTTCCACTCACTACCATCGTCTCGTACAACCTAGGTACAAATGCTTGCCTACAATACACAGAGCCAAATAAAGCTTCTTCCGCTGCCAGTAGCTGCTTATTCTGGTCTCTTGCGAAAGCAGATTCCCGCAATTGCTGCCCTTCAAATTTTTCACATATACGGTTCCAGTGGTTACCTTGTATGCGAACCACACGAGAAAGCTTCTTCCTCTTCATGTACCCGCCCTTATCCACCTTTAATTAGCATCAGAAAAATCCAGCAAACACTGCGTTCTATGAATGTACAAAATCACCCAGTCCAGACGGCATTCTACCCATCGTCTTTAAAATGTGTTTCAGAGTTTTTCTCTTCTGCCACCACTTTTGTCTCTTGTCTATCTTCCTGCTTTCCCAACTCACTGGAGACACGTCGTACTTTCTCCTATTCCCAAACGAGGCGACCATTCCCATACCAACGACTATCGCCCAATCTCCCTCACATGTTACTTCGAAAGTTTATTTCCGACCAATTACACAATCTTTCTTGAATGTGATGGGCTTTTGAGCGACCACAAATATGGGTGTAGGTCTTGCTGTTCTACGAGTGACCTGCTAGTTGTCATCTCCCATTCCTGATCGGCTGCACTCGATAGCCAAGAAGAATCCCACCTGGTCTCGCTCGACATCTCAGAGGCATTAAACCAAGTCTGACACGAAGATCTACTGTCAAAATTGCCAACGTTCTGGTTCCCTTCGGCTTGCCTATCATACACATCAAATGTTTCAGTAGGCGCACCATTTCCGTTCCAGTCAATAGGATTCTATCCCAGCCATTCCCTCTGAATGCTGGCGTTCCCCAAGGTTTCGCACATGCGCCCACCCTCTTTCTTCTATTCACGAACGATTTTCTGTCCAAGACCGCCAACCAAAACCATACTCTTGCCGATAATGCCACCCTAAACTGTTCCCCATCACACTCCATCTCTCGCCATGCCATCACCAATACCGATTGTTATTATGGTGTTGTCAGTGTATCGGTGAATTGTGATCTCAAACACATCTCTCCACAGGGCTACCACAATCATTTTGACTTCAATGCTTTCAAAACTTTACTTCTTTCAACTTCCTTGAGACATTATGTGTTCTCCTCGCCTTTATCTTCGGTTCAATTAACTTTCACAATACAAATTCTAGGTTCCTTCTGGGTTTATCCATCACATCTTCACTGTGTTGTTTCCTTTTCACATCACAGCTTGTTTCTCGTGCTGCGCGAAAAGTTAGTTGCCTATTTAGCGCCAGAAGTGTCTTTTTTCCTGCTCACCTTTTCGTATAGTGCAAAGCTCGAATCTGCCCAACACTCGAATACTGCGGTCACGTGTGGGGTGGGATCCCGTAGTGAGCTCTTCCTGATTTTTATCGCAGTCCATGTATGGCCATCTGGCTGGTTAACGATTCTTCTTTAACCCACAATCTGCAGTCATTGTCCAACCATCGGGTGGTTACTCTATTAGCTCTTCTCTACCGTTATTATTTTGGTATTTGTTCTTCGGAGCTTTCCTTGGCGGTTCTGTTTCCTCCAATCTTTAAACGCCATTCTCATACACAGGCAGCCAATCATTCTTATCAGTTTTTTTGTCTCTGTATGTCTTCCAATCTTCTTTTTTCCATAAACCGACGAAATTTGGAACGCTTTACTTCCTTCTCTCTTCCCGTCCACAAAACCTTTCTTTCTTCAAAAGCAGCGGCAAAAAAGCTGCTTCTGACGTGAAAGTTTCCCCACACTCCTTCTTGTAGTACCCAATTTGGTTATGAGATTTATCCCTCTAGTATTAGTCACTGTGTGTAATAAAAATGCCTCGGAGAGAGAGTAGCAATCAGCATCCAGTAAACGATGACGAACCTTATCATTACCCACTCAATGTTTCAGAGACAGCCGCTGAGCATCCTGAACAAGGGATACCCAGTTCATGTAACGGCAAGGCAGAAAGTATGAACCGCAACTTTTTGCACATGTCCCTTAAGGGATAACCGGATTCCATGGGTCATCAAAGGTTGACGAAAGCTGCCCTGGCCTTTGTTATGATCTACGAACACCACCTGCAGCTGTAACCAAGCTCCCAACGTACCTAAATCTACTGTCTAACTCTAGCTGATCACCACCAATGGTGAGTGCAGGCACAGGCTCCTGTCGGTCTTTCAAAAATACTTTGCATTTATAAACACGAAAATTATCAAAGATTCTTTGATTATGGCTGATAAACTTCCAAAAATATTGTGGATTCACCATTCATGACTTTGGGAGTTGTCAAATCTTTGATAGACTCATCGTCAATGAACGATACCATAGACAATTCTCCGAAGCCACCTTCGCCATCATCTTTGAGCACGAGCATGTTATCTAGTGGCGAGGAAACAGTGGCTATAACAGATCTCGGCAAACTCTCTGTTCGTATTCGGCGAGACGTAGAAATCGAAGAAGCCGAACTTTTCGGAATGTTTTGCTGCCTCGTGATCTGCGTGAAAAAATTTATACAAATTTGACGTGAAAATCATCGATATAGGGCAACTTCTTAAATTGTCTTTATCTATATGAAAAGTGCTATGAAAACATAAACGCTTTTGCATTTGGTTCTCACTGCACTGAATACTCCCCAATTTAATATACAAGCATCAACTTCGAACTAGTTTGCTGTGGTGTTGTTATTCCTGAGTAAAATTTATTCCAAAAAATGGGTAAACTCAAGTTACAGGAAATTACTGTCCAACAGCAAAAATTACTCTTGTTATCCAGCGAATCAGAGTGCTGACCATATAGATCTCCTGGACAGAAAGCAGACAAATTTGCATTATCCCTCATTCCGATTTTCAATGGGTTACATCTACTGACTGTGCTTCTATCTCCCTCAAAAGGTGAAGCGGAAAGTGGTATCCCGTAACAGGTCTAGCATAAGTCCCCAAGAATTTAATTTGTTGGGTCGTAATTCTTCCAAAGGATGCGCCCTGACCGCATAAATTTTTGTCGATCAACTCAACTCTGTTACTTCAATCGGTGGTTCTCGTGAATAAATGTGCTCCAGCATTGCAAATGCTCGTGTATCAGTGGCAGATATATCGCGAAACTCGATTGGAACGACAAACGACCGGAAGGTTAAGTAGCAGTTAGTGATAACTGGTATTTAACTATTTTAAGCACTGTAGCAGGATTTGTGGCTGAAAATGGAAGAACTTTTGTACGACTAAATATTGCTACAGTTAGGCTGTAAAAGTAAAATAAGTAGTACACTATCTGCTAAGATATTTTTCATACTCTCCTGTTGCAGACCGTGGCCTATTGTTATCAATATTATATTACTAGGTTTGATGATACAACGGTCATTCCTTTTGTGAGGGAGCAATTAACATCGAAGCACAGGGGTTAGATGTTGATGGTTGAAAGAACCGAGCTTGTCCCTGTGACACATTTTAACTTTTTCAGGCACAAATACATTCACTCGAAGAGGTTTTTTCTCATCAGCTGTGGTAGGGCGTTGGTGTTACTGAGTCACTGTGATCTGCTTTCACCGACTGTTAGCTTTCAAGAGTACTGTGATTCTGGTAGATAAGCGATCATTAGAAACAAGAGTGCAAAATTTTATCATTGGATAGTAAGGGTGATCAGATGGAATCTCTCCGCTGATAATAAAGCCCTAGGAGACTTGCGATGACTTCCTGCTTCGACGAACTTTGATCCGTGCCCTGCGCGGATACAGACGTGGCGGAGCGATTTGAACCAGCTTTTGCGGCTTCGAAGACAACCAACAGATCTTCCGTCTTCTCGTCCTCGTCCGTGCCCACTTCGATTCGGTCTGCATTGCTGACTGTATGGAGAACAGGACGAAGAAAACTTTCAGCCGAGAATATGAACCTGGTGACAGTAATAATCAATAAAGACAAATCGATTTCTTGCAGTGATTGCTAAAAACCGCGATTGCAATGACACACTAACGTTAAACTGAGTTATAAACGAACACGATTGTTGTGCTGTATTCAGCTTGAATGTGAAGATTTAACGGTAACAGTGATTGAAATGTTTTTACAATCACCGGAAAAAATAGCTGGTGTTTGTATTCTACAATAGCATTACCCTGAGTTTTGTTGTATGCTGTTTAACACAAGAATACCTATGGGACGTAAACATAAGGTTTCTATTTATTTGTATTGATATTTGCAGCGCTGTGCAAGAGTAGAAAAATACAAACTTACTTTTACGTGGCGTTGATTCTCTTTTCTTTGACTTCAAGAAACGCCATCCTGCATTGTCCTGATCGGATGACAAATCGTCGCTGGCTGATTCATTTTTGCTTGCAAAATGATTTTTCACATGATTCGTACCGCCAATTTTATTGCACTTTTTGTTCGTCCTGGAGAATTTATGAGTACTGTCATAATACGGAATGTGCCAAAACGTCTGCATCTTACCGCTTGTGCCATGAAAATCCTCCCAAGTTACCCACAACAGTGCCAGCCATCAGGATTTTGGTACTGGCAGTGTTCTCGAGACCTGAAACGATCGATTTAAAAACAAAAAACAAAATCGAACGCTTTGCTTAGTAATCATGGATAAATACGCTTTTAATCGATGATTAAAAGGTAAATCTATCTCCATCATCATCATCATCATCATCATCATCATCGTACAGCGTTAAACAAAAGAGCAAGCCCCACTGACCACTGCCTTCCTCATCATATCGCATGTATAAATAGAAAGACTAAATATACAAGATGGACAGGGAGTGGACCTACAGGGGTGGGAAACGAAGGAATGCCCAAGAAGCCATCACACGGAATACACAAGCTAACTGTACAAACGCACATTGGTCAACCACTCTGATTCGACAAAAAGTTACAACACGATTGTCACGGTTCACGGTTGGCAGCCACATCCTTCAGTGTCTCCAGCCAAATGATTGAGGGACCTTTTGGACGCCAACCACGAAAATCCGAGGCACCTCCTTTTTCTAAGATTGCTGTACATTTTCTTGTTC
The DNA here is from genome assembly GCA_948099385.1 of Fasciola hepatica. Classification (NCBI taxonomy): domain Eukaryota; kingdom Metazoa; phylum Platyhelminthes; class Trematoda; order Plagiorchiida; family Fasciolidae; genus Fasciola; species Fasciola hepatica. The sequence goes on from CANUEZ040000108.1 coordinate 3,233,692, forward strand.
GCCGCTGCCACGTCATTTGTTGACCTCCATTTGGCTTCTTCCACTCCCTAGGAGGAACGGCGAATAGGGAACGGTGCAGTAGACGTGCGTTTGCCAAAGACAGCACGTATCCCAACGAACGAAGTCTACTAGGCTGTATACGCTGCGATAAAACATCGATTTCTAACCTCGAAAATCTATTTTTCGAATTAAGTGTACTTATGTCAGTTTTTCAGTGTACACATTACCACTGGGTTTAAAGTCTGCAAATGGTTTATGCAGTAAAGCTAGTCAGATATCTGTCGTTACACATATGCGTCAATTAGCTGAAGCATGTGCACATTTTGTTCATAATGGAAACAGGTCGCAGCCTGACGCATAGAAATTGCATCGGTTACTTCAGTGGAAATTTCACTCAGTAACTTTGATATAAATGAGGATAAAACTGTCACAAATTGGATGAATAACGCTGTTAATCGACTGGTTGTATTTCCCATGAGATTTCCACTTTCAAGACCTGGGTATTCAAATTTGTTTGCCTGGCCATATTTTAGTTTCGGATGTCTTTTATCTAATCTTGCAAATGTTACATTTGTAGTAACATGCTATGAAGTCATGGATAGTAGTACATGTTAGATTTGGCCAGGTCTCCTCGTGAGTCATGCTTGCAGTAAGTTTGACTTATTTATACTTGATCAGACTTCTGCGTAGACGGACTTCCGCATTTCAATCGAAAGAGGTTTACACTTGGCGTCCCATCGAATCAACGGGATGAACAAAAGAACGATTACATGTCGAAACTGCCAAGAAATTTGACCGTGTTCGGTTTGTGAGGATTTAGGCCAGATAAAAAACAGTAGAATTCTTGTGGATGTTAACGCGAGAGGGTATGGATCGAAAGGAGAAAAGCGTAAAAGCGAGACAGTTACACTTGGATAGATCATTGCATAAAGGATGAGTGCGGTCTGCATGGATTTTGTGAGCGAACTTTTCCCCTGCGGCCAGGTGTAATTCGCACAGCATAGCAGATAGTTCACTTAACAGATGACATAAATCTTAACGATGAATTTTAAAATCATTTTCAGTAGGCCAGAAAAATAAGAGGGGACAGTAGGGGAGAAAATTAAAAATAAACTAGTAAATGGAAAGGGAAATAGCACTTTGATTAACATTAAATGCCCAAGCTTTCGGATTTGGTAAGATAGCCGGAGTAGTTTCTTTCAACAGTTTGAATTGTGAGATGACCACTTCAGATTTGCATCGATGGTGACTCCTGATTATTTGACAGGACCCACTTCAGTGGTTCTGTGGAAATGACATATGGATCACAAGGATAAGCCGATCGAGATAGGGTAAATATGCATTCACAGCACTTGGACAGACTTAAAGTAAAACTGTTTCCAGCAGAGAAATCAGAAATGAGACAGGTTATTGGAAACGTTATTGTTATTCTGGATTAGAGAAACAACTTGACAGAGAGCCACATCGTCGGAATATTAAAATAAACGTGCAGCAGAACTACCTAAAAGGTCACTAGTGTAGGTGGAAAGTGAATAGGGGAAAAGGGAGCTACCTGTATCACTGATGAATTATTCACCAAAGGTCTGGATATTTTAAAACCTAGTCGTATGCACTGAACTCTGTTGGTAAAATATTCAGACAATCATGCCAATAAAGGTGAAGGACAGCCGAAAGGTTCAAACTCATGAAGGAAGAGAGACTGCGGAATAAAAGCCAAGGCGGATGATTAGTGTAGAAAAGCGCATCTCACCGACTTCGCTGATCTATCCAAGGATTTGGTTAAACGGTGGAATAAAGAGGTGATAGTATTCATCGTGGATCTGTTTGATTTATAGGCAAACTGTAAAGGGCCATCGGGACATTTCATAGAAGAATTTAGGCGTTGAAGAATGGCACGCTCTATAAGTTCGACCAGAGGAAGTCAGAGCAGTGGGATGAAAGCATTCAGCTGTGACACCAGAATTACAAGATTCGGGTATAGGAACGATAGTGAACGGTCCGCAACAGCTGGGAATGGAAAACCAGCACAAAGATTTGTTTAAGAGAAAGGCAAATATATCAATCAGAACACCAGGATCATGTCCCAAAAGTGATGACGATAGGCCATCGGGACCAATACCTAAGGTTATTTGGAAGTACGAAGAAGCTTGAATACTTCTCTTGTATAGAACGGGGTTATGTGCACATCATCTTTTGGAATGAATGCAACTGGAGCCATTTAATGGATGGATGAGTTCACCGTTGATACTGCCAACATCATAGCAAATTTCACTTGTTTCGTTTTCTTTCGACACAGAAGCCGAGTGCCTTGCCACAGTCGGTAACTGTTGTGGCTACATAGGAGTTGACTAGTACACAGCGATTCAGTGCGTGTAATTTCTTTCCTTATCAAAGAGAAATTGTACTCAAGTATGATCTTTGTTTTTTAAAGGTTTCTTTACTATAAGCAATTATATTTCTGCAAACCGTTCGATGAGAGAGACAAACCAAGAGTGGCAATTTTCAGAAACATTTTACTTCGAGCACTCAAAAATAGCTTCCCCAAAATTCACATTAACACCTATCAACCACGAAGACCATATTGACTCCCTATCCTCAGGTTATTGGGCTCTTGTTTGATTCTAAGTGTTGAAGATACCAGCAAATCCCTATGGCCTCACAGGCTGAACTTTCCCACTGACATAATAGACGTGTTTCCCTGAATAAAACGACTGAGTGAGTTCGCTCAATTTCTACCATCAAGATGTATAAATCTCCACAACATCTATTACGAATGATAACAATGAACTATGAATTTTCCAATTCGTTGTAAATTTTGAAGAATGTTTTATGGCAAAATACACCATTTTCTGTCTGTTCCCTTCATTTCCTTTTCTAATTTGCATTGTATCACGCTACTCTGGGCAATCAATACTAACAGAAATTTTCCAGTTAGAATACATGGCCAAATTTATGTCTTTCCTATCATGAATGTAATCATGAATTTCTCATCATACAATTAGCGACCGACGCCCTCTTCCATTCTCACTGATCAGTCCAGCCATCTTCGTGAAACGTGCGCAAATCCAAGCCTGACAAGCAACAAACCAATTCAGGTAATATGTTATAGCCGTTACAAAGAATGGTACATGATGTACTTTGCATCCCGGAAACTCACGCTCAAATCTCTAGTTCCGTATTTAGACAGACGCTACTATCACATTTTTTAGAGAAGTTTCACTCACATCCTTTTGAAGACATTGGGGTTACGGGGCTCATAGCCCCTGACTGCGACTATGCGCGTTGGCACAACCCTGTTGCACTTTATCCGTTCCGTTACTGCTTTTGTGTTAATGTTGTCGCGATTAATATATATATATATATATATATATATATATATATATATATATATATATATATATATATATATATATATATATATATATATATATATATATATATATATATATATATATATATATATATATATTATATGATACGTGCAGCTTCCACGGAAGGGCGCTGCTACCAGCTTACTTCACTGGTCGTGTCATTTAGGAGACGCGCCCCTGCGGGATGAGTGCTGCACCAATAAATAACAGTTTTCTGGTAGATGCACATCCTTTACTGTATAACAGAAACAAGTAACGTGTGCGAAGCCGTCATGTTATTCTGTGACATCTAAAAACTTACAAATCACAGCTACGTCAGACGGGAGAACAAATCAGAATGAACCAAACCCGGATCCCGTACGAGATTGATTACAAAACAGGAAGCTGATTTTGCAAACTAGAAAAGGAGACAACCGAGAATACGACTCCCATGTGAGTTTAGCAAGAAATGTCGAGAGTGGAGAAGTACCACTCATGGAAAGCCACTGAGTTCAAACAATTCTTGTTATGTTTGCACGCTGTAACTTTAAAGGATGGCATATCGTTGCATGCTTACAAAAACATTTTATACTTATCTTGTGTCACTAACCTTTTGATTTGAAATGGCGACGAGAAATCCATTATTTGCATCTCAAATCTCTTAAACTATTTAGCTAATATGCACCACCAGTTATATGGATTAGCGGAAATGATGAATTTATATTCCCTGGTCCTGATTACTGATTATATCCTTTATTTGATTCTATGAAGGCCTTCAGCACCTTTCCTTTCGATTCTCTTTTATGCTAGGTCAAACGAGCAATGTATCGTACTGCCAGAATGTCCGCACCATTGTATCACAGATTCCCAGAGGCACGATTGTCCGCATCTCATGCGGAAGGCTAAAAAGATCCGGTTTGAGGAAAGAAATCCAACGTAGCAATTTTGTGCATCGCCGACTAAAATCCGTCTAGTTTAAATTCCGGCAGCGTTGTAATGGTTCTTGGATCACCGGCAAGGATTCAATGTGTTGGGAAGTTAAAAACAAACAAATACTCTTTTTCAAGCATGCTAATAATCCAACTCGAGTGTGCCAGGCCGGAGTTAATAATCAATAGTCAATAATTTGTCGGATTACTTAAGACGGAACCGCTTTTGCCGATCCAGCAGTCATCTATAGTACGACGCAAATCGGATCCACGGATTAATGATCAACCCGGCAAATGTCTTTACCAACCTAGTCGGCCTAACAAGGCTTGGACCTAACCGGATGCCCGAGTTCGGGAACGTTCGATTTTCGCTTTAAATACCACAGTAATTTCTGCAAGGACATACAAATCCTGGCAATATGAGTTGTTGTCTTCTGATTTTCCATAACGGGCTGGAGCGATTGAAGTCGCAAGCTGATATCGTGTGCGCAGGTTCCCACTCAGGTCATAGAAAGGAACGCGTGGGTCATAACACAATGGATCGAAGGAAACAAGCAAGATGATCTTTCAGTCGGATTCAGAAAATATACCAACCCTGAGTACTTATTTGACTCTCCGCTCTCCGCAACACACCACTTCGTCTTTGTCACCGGTGTCATGGCTCATGACACTGACACATATACCATCGAGGACATCCACTGTAAATGTGTTGCCTTGGTCGATATACCGTTTGACTGCATAATTGCATTGTGTCATACAATAAATGGTTGACATAGACTACGTTCTTCACCGATAAATCATCACCCAGAGTTCAGACTATTAACATTTTTAGATGCAACCACAATTCATGTTCTCCACCGCCGTCTTTGATGACGACAGCGAGGAAGTATGTGTGATCACCCGGACTTGGCTGAGCTTGGATGAGAAGTTCACCCTGATCCCTAAAGTTATAAGGCAGATTTTTCAACGTTTGGCGAAGGAACACCAGAGACCAGACGAAAATGCCTCCCTGAAAAATGTCACTGTCATAGCACACACGTGTAAGATTTTTCAAGTACAATGAACCAACCTAAAACATTTCGGATGAGGGAAGTTTGAGCATACGTAGTGACTGCAGTGGACGGAAGTGAATAATCAGTTGCCCTGTAGAAATGCCACCGTAAGGATGGGTCTTCGAAAACGGATTCCGTAATTCATTGGTGAATTATTTAACGAGTGATCGAAATTCTAAGGAACCGGTCGGCGCAACAATCTAGCTCTGAAGACGAACCAGATGCACAAAGTCTATTCGTGACTGCATCAAAAACAAGGGTATTGTGCAGTGTACACCGAAACAACTGGCAACCTGTTCAACGAATCTGCAAATGCTGGTTTGCAGACTACCTCGGGGTGATGCTTCTTCTGCCTCAAACGCTAATCTTGCAGTGAATGATCCGGGGACTACATGACCACGCTTGCTGCTTAGATCACCAAGCAGGCCATCAAGTGAGTCTTTTGTCATATTTGGCGTTCGCAGTTTCCACCTCCCAAGCATCTCCGGCGAAGGCATCCAGTTACGCGGACAGACCATTATCGGAGGAGATCAGACGTGTGTGTTCTGATATGATATCAATGGTCTCACTTTTTTACAAGGTTGCTTGAGTTCGTGCCACAGCTTTTGTAAAACGACAGCAACTGCGTCACTCACGTGCTCCCCGTATCGACATCAGAAAAGCTGTGCGAAGTGTGCGACTTTATGCCTGTCACTGGTAAATACATGCAGTTGGTATGTCTACAATTAATTTTTAAACCATTTTCGGCCCCAATAACGGCGACTCAGCGAGGAAATTTGTAGGCAACGTGATGCCCCAATTTTGTGTAACAGTTTAAACACTGATATATTATTCTGGGACTCACGGTAAACCAGCTATCAAGCGAACTATAATCCACAACCAAATCGTTGGTTAGTATTAGATTTTTCTGACTGCCTGAGACGCTATGCGCAAAAAAATATCGATTTTCGGGGACAGAAGTTGTGGGCACGGTCGTGCGATATCGGCTACACAACACAGACAAGAATCACAAACACATACCACGTTTTGCTGTAAACTTCTACATCTATTTATGAATCTCCTCAAACAGCACTCCAAAACCGAGCCGGTTTGGGGCGAGTATTGGCAAACTGTCAACATGATTAGGGCACCATCATTACGAATTCAGAGCAGTGTTAAAGGAGTCGTCAGGAGACAGGCGTAGGTGTTCTCAAAGTTCAGAGGAAACTTCACGGTAGGTCAATACGGAATTCAATCTTACTTAAATAACGGTTATATCTGTCTTATTCTTATAGTTGTAGGCTATTAATTGCCATTTTTCCATAGGTTGTCCCCAGATTGTTTCAGTATACATTCATACTCTACGCCGGCATATATTTTGCAAATTTATAAGGTACTTACACTAAAAAATACATTGTCTATTCTTATAAAAATTTACGAAAAAAGTTAGATAATTAAATTCCTCTTGAAATTCTATTGGTACCCGTGGTATTACATGTGGAATATATACTAAACATTCATGTTCTTACTGTCCTAGAGCAAGGTGCTGCTTTGATCTCCGCTAATTCTAAAAAATCGGGAGAGAAAACGCAAAGAAATGGCTTGAAGAGATAGACCCAGACGAATAATTTCGACGTAATTTATTTTTACTAAATTGACTCGACATTATTACAAATTTACCTTTTGTAAAAATGAAAAAAAACGCCTTTTACTTCACTTTGCATTTTTAAATCAATTAAGTGGATTAGACTGGAATGGACTCGATTGGTAAGATAAAAGTCCTCAGGCAGCACATTTCTCAGGGTTACGCTGGGCTGTAACCGATTTACACTGGGCTGTAACGGATTAACGCTAGGTTGTAACGGACTGACGTTAAGCTGCGACGAGATAACGCCGTGAATAACGTTTTGTGGTGGTATTGCGAAACATATGTAGGCTTTTATGTATATTTTCCTAATCTACTAACCTGCTTATGAAAACGAGCTTTTGTGTGCATTAAAAGAATTGGTTGCGCTAAAGGAGCGTAAGGAGCCCAAGCAGAACCCGCACGCCGGGCCCATGGGACCCGTATGGCCAAACACTGGGAAAGCTGTGGACACTATCTTTAGAATGTTCTGGCAAAACTACCAGGGCCCATGTGAGCATGCCTACACTTCCGAAAAAACTTGCGGGAAATTAGTATCCCTCTTACGCTTTTCAAATGAATTTTCCTATTACTTTTTTAAAACTAACCTATACAAGTCGCCCTATCCTGCCGTTCTCAACCACTACTTTGCCAGTTATATCATTAGATATTCTCTCCACCAAATCGTTCTTCTGTAATCAAGAGCATAAAAAGACCCCTCGTAAGCTATTATCCCACCTACAATACGATGTTTTTCTCAAGCTATTTTCTCCGAAACCTCATTCAAATATTATTACTGGTACATCTCTCATTGACATAGGTTTTGTTCTCGAACAATGAGAGCGGCCAGTCAACTGCATTTTAAGGAGGCTCATTAAAGCTGAACAAGGATATTCACAAACACAAAGGGAAGCCTTGGTAGTTTACTGGGCCATCAAGCTTTTACCTGTTTGGTCAGAATTTCACTATAGTTACTGACCATGAGGCATTACAGTTCATCTATCATCGGCATCACTCGTCGTCCAAATCATCATTCGCCATGGCTCAACGATGGAATAGTGCAGTCAGCTCCTATGATTATGATACTATGTGCCGTAGTGCTAGATACATACCCCGAGCTGACGTCCTATCTAGACTGCCACATTCACTTCATCCCGCAGTCACTCAGGATTTTTTGTTGATAAAAGCACTACGAGTGCGGTGCAAAGATCTCGTGAAAAATATAAAACAGTATTTCCACCAGTTATTTCAGCTCTACGTCGTGGGTGGATGTCGAATAGTAAACGGCGATTCCCTGATTTCTACTCTCGTCGTGTTCATTTGTCGATCGCTCCAGATGGATTACTGTGCCCTAGCAATCGCGTGGTTACTCTTGTGACACTTTGCTCTATCATGTTGGCGGATCTCTACTTAGGGCACCTGGGTATCGAAAAAATGAAGTAACTGGCACGAACTACTTGCTGGTGGCCGAAACTGGATGCCGACATTCTATGTACAGCCAAAGACTGAAATCAGTTTTTGCATAAGACACTCAGAACTTTCAAAAACACTTCCTTGGCCAGTATTCTGCGAGGTTTGTCAGCGGGTACATCAATACTATTGTGGATGCTTCTTGTCGTCATCGACGCTCTTTCCCGCTGGTCAGAGTTATATTTAACAACTTCACCTACGGCTGACTTCACGCAGGCTGTGCTCCGTAAAACATTCAGCAGAGAAGGAGTTTCGTTTGTGTTAGTTACTGACAATGGCACACACTTCACTGCTAAACTCTTGAACGAAATGTCTTCCATGAGAAAGGCATGAACCCAATCGAGACGAACAACTCGTTTCTTAGCACCCTGTCTATCTCCGAGGTCTCAAACCCAGCTAAAAACTCCCGGGTATTCTACAAAACCAAACACTAGACGTTGGGTCTCCTGATAGAGTTTAGTACCGAAGAACCGGTCAGGAGCGTCCCCGTGCGACCAGTAAAAATGGGAAATCACTGTCAATTGATTAGAAGGGTCTCCAAAGACAGCTCTCTCCAAGTGAGATAGACTCTCAAGGCCCAAATGACAAATCTTGAGAACCCGGCTAAGAAAATAAACCGAAATCTTATGAGACTGTCCGAGGTTCACCTGAATAAACTAAAAACAGCAAAGGCGAAGTCCACAGCTAATCCCCTAAGGAGCCATGAGCTTCATAATCCAGAGTCACATGGAGTTACCAGTTTCAGTTCAGTTTCAGTTTGTTCAACCACCAACCTCGCACTTCTGTGCTCCGGTGCCGGTTGCTAATCTTCCAGCTTCGTCCAGGGATTGACAAAAAGAATAGAATCATGAAATGAAAAACATCCAGAATATCAGAGTGATACGTGGAAATTAGGAGGGCAAAGAGAGAGTCCAAATGCAACTACGCCACTAGCCGCAACATCCAGCCATATCACTTGAAGCCTTCAACCATTTGGTAGGTGGGTCACGTAGACTGCAACCTGCAAGTCTGACTCGCTCCACGTGGCCAAGTCCACTGGTCAAGGTTTTCATACCTTCTTGCAAATGTCACGGGCAGACCACGTCGACTTGCCTTCCAGTCACTACCCACCTTAGGGAACCGCGTACGCCGAGGAAGCCTACCGGTGGACATGCGGAACACACGTCCCAGCCAACTTAACCTGGTTAGATTCAGCACTTGATCCACAGACTGACCTCTGGTTCCCAACACCTTACCTCTAATCTCAGCATTGTCGACACAGTGTTCTCACCATATTCGGGCAACGCTATAGAGAAATCGATGCTGGAATACCGATAGTCTTCGCTTATGTTCTACTCCTAATGGCCATGTCTCTAAATTGTACGGAAGAAGGACCTAACCGCCGGATTGTACGCTTTACACTTAACAGACAATCGGACGTCACGCTGCCGCCACAGATGGCGGAGGTTGGCAAAATCCAAACGCGCCTTCTATATACGCGATGACACTTCATAAGGTATCTGTCCACCTGGTGAAATGTAACTTTCCAGGTAACAAAACTTATCTACTACTCTGTTGTTTAGGCTTTCTAAGAGAGCCTGAAACTTATTTGGATCTTCACTCAGAACAATAACATCGTCCTCATATCCCAGGTCAGACATTTCTCTGCCTGAGGAAAGATCAATGTAACTATCCTCACACGAGAATAAGGCTACCTCAATAATCAATTCAACTATAAAAATGAAAAGGAAGGGCTAAAGAGAAAAACCCTGACGAACACCACTTCCCGTGGTGAACTCGATTGAACGATCAACGTAAGCACGAACTCGCCTTCCGCTGTTCGCATGCAAACGTTGGAAAAGAGAAATAAACTTTTCTGGCACACCCTTCAATGGGAGGCAGTGCCAGAGAACTGTGCGGTCGACTTAATCGAATGTCACTTTCAGATCAAGAAAAAACGGATTGTGGATCTACGAAAGATATGTCTGTGTTGCAAATCTTTGTTTAAGAGTGAAGATGTGGTCGATACAACCCCGACCGGGTCTGAAACCGGCTTGATTCTCACGCGTACACACTTCGCGGGCACTGGACAATCGGTGGAGAACAAGCCCAGTGAGTAGTTTGGATTTGATAATCACCAAGCTGATTCCTCTGTGGTTTCACAAGAAAACCCGTCATCTTTCATTTAAATCGGCATAATCACCGATTTACATCATCCCCTGGGAATCGCCTCACTATCCCAGATTACCCGGAGGAGTTTTGTTAAGACTGAACCCAAAGTATCACCCCAATCTTTGGAAAAAGATGGAGACAAGTCATCCGGTCCAGCGGCTGTGTACCTTTTTAAGTAACCTATCTCCCGCATAATCTCCATCTATGGTGGAGGAGGGATATCTACCTGCATCGACGCTCCAGCTTGTTGCTGTCGACGCACACAGGACCGTCTAACCGAACTGCACACAAACGTCTGTTGACTGGAATCCAGTCTAGCAGTACAAGCTCAGCTTCCATGCTCAAAACAGTCCCAACGCCGGCCTGATCACCAGCAATAAACACCGAATCACTAGACTCGAAGACTGAAGCGAGAGACTGGGGTTGTATCTGGGGTGCGGAAAGCGACCGCAAAAGTGGGGCCTTGTATGTACGTTTCAGAAACACAGGATATATCTATTTTGAAAGTCTCAAGATTTCCAGGGAGGGCAGTCTATTGCTCCATCCCCGCCAGTATCACCCATTCTGATAGCCCTGTTTATGTTCAAGAAACATCCTGCACACCTTCGGAATGTAAAGAATACGAACTGTCCCCAGAGTAACAAATCATGAAAAACGTAATGAAGCTGCCATCGCAGGGGTCAGAACGGACGCGAGACATCTCACGCACTAGTAAGGTCACAGCAGATCCCTATTTAACACTCCCTTCTTCTTCCTCTACTAAAGTTTTTCGTGGGTATGCTCTAAGATGTTTAGCCACCAACCGCCTAAGTATCTTCAACAAGATGCTAGAGTTTAGATAATAAGTAGCAGACAAGAGCCCCACATAATGAGTATCACAGAAACCTGGCTCATCCAAGATAACTCAGATGGAGAAATAGATCTTAACGGGTGCTCAGCGATCCGAAAGGACTCCGACCGAGGTCGAGTTGGCGACATTTTGCTCTACCAAACGAAAAGTTACCCCCAGCACTCGTCATCTCTTTACCGCCAATCCCTCCCATGGACTGATGTTGGGTGAAAATAACGCTTTTTAGTAAAAAAAAAACTCTAGTGTTGGGTGTAATATACCGACCGCCACAGTTCCGGGAGAAAGAATTAGCAGCAACAATTGAATAGACAAAAGAGCTAAAGAATATCCACCAATTCATCTGCCTTTCAATAATGGGAGACTTCAATGCTTCCTCAATAGATTGGCCCAGCTATCAGTCCACAGACCCGATGTTTGGTCCCCAGCTACTAGAGGTAATCTCTCAGATGTCCTGGACGTAACACATCGCTAGTCCGACTAGACTTCGTCTCGAGCAATCATCCTCAGTTCAGCAGAGAAGAGTAATCAAAAAGTCCCCAGCTTTGACTTTGTCATACAACGGTCATCACACAGTTCGTCACTCAGGACAGTACTTTTTTTAAAAGGACCAACTTCCTACAACTTAGGGAGTATTTCACATTCCATCTAGAACTCATCTCCTGGAATACCGACGTGAATACGTTTAACCAGCTAACTGAAGAAAGTATTTCCAACGCAGATACTCGTTTCGTGCAGAGAGTGAAGATGAAAAACAACACTAGACGTATACTACCACGTCCCAACCTTCGCCTGATATAGCAGCTTGCATGCCTGTTTGCCATAATGAAGTTCACTCAGCCTACAGCAAACGCCGACAAATTCAAACTGATTTAAAACAAATTCAAGTCAAAAGTCAGTGAACACTTTAAAGAGGTTCAAAGGGGTTTCATCGCAGGGGCCCGCTCAAACAGATCCATTTTATTTGAGCATATTCACCTCATACGCTGGATCAGACCCTCTACGCTAGCTCTGTGCCTTCCTGATGGCACCCCAGCTACTTCGTCCAAGCAAGTGATCAAGACTTTTGCGGAAAACTTTCGCTCTATTTTCGACTATTCTCCAACGTTAACCTTCCTCTAAAACTTGTAGAACGAAACCTAGACAGCATCCCCTTCATGGCCTCAGGTTTTGAACCACAGATCAAACATGTCAACCAGTAAAGCTCAATGGACTCGGACGACACGCACCCCAGGATACTGGAATAATGCATGAATATCCTAGTTTCCGCACACTTCATCCTATTTCAATGTTGTCTAGACTGCGACACGTTCCCGAGCTGGTCGGAGGAAGCCATAATCATACTTATTTTAAAAAGTGGCGGCCGGCAATTCCAACCTAGCTAAAGGACGATAAGTCTAACTGGTAGCCCTGGTAGCTTCTTTGAGCGCATCATGAAACGCGCGATTTTACGCCATTTGCAGACGAATAACTTAAATACTTCTTTTCAGCAAGGACTTTTGCCAGGCAGATCATGTACAATCAGTATACTAACTGTCATAGATGGTTTGACGCAGGCCTACGACCGGGGCAAAACCTCCCATGCCATTTTTATAGATTTTCCAAAAGCCTTCGACAGAGTGTCATCAATCCCTCTGATTTGCAAGCCAAAACTACACTGTATCACTAGTGAACTCTTCTGCGTACTCCTTTACTGTGCATACAGGCGTTTCGTATTCTTTCCTATCCCCAGTCACTACAGGAGTCCTTCAGAGCTCCGTACAGGGTCCCTTACTGTTCCTAATCTAAATCAACAATCTTCCAGAAAATGTGAAGCCCAGCATCGCCATAGAGGAGGACGGTATGGCCATATGAGATTCTTCAAGTACACAACTGCAGTCGGCGATGGATGCAACCAAGCGGTCAATGGACAGGAGCCTACCGATAGACGACGACAAATGTTTTTTCTATGCCCTTCCGTAGCTCTATGGACCAATCCTTTCGAACTAATAGAACAATGAAAATTCTGAGGGTAGACTAATATCTAATATCGGGTTTCTGGCTAGTCAGCAGTCTCTGTCATCACATCAACTGAAGACTAACAGAGATGTCTCCCGAATTTTGAACCTGGGTAAGGCGACATTCCCCCACATATCCAAGGAAGACTTTCGGATTCTGTACGGCATCTACGTCCAGCCCTTCTTAGAATACGGCAGCCAAATTGCACCCAGGGGTCTCGTCCGCGGCCGTAGCTATGTTGAGCTGGTTCACAGAAAGGACAAAAAGCTATGCAGGGGCCGACCATCCTTTCTCACCCTTTAAGACTGACTGTGCCCAACCTCTTACCCCTGGATATGAGGTTTATTAGAAGCATTTTCTTAGTTTTCCATCTTTTCCGGATTAGTTGACGATTCTTCACGCGGCCAAACTTGGATACTCTTAGAGGCCATAATAAGAAAACATTTAAACATCGACCACGGGCATTCTTAAGCGAAAAATGTTCGCGCCAAGGACGATTCCTACTTGGAATAAATTACTGCAACAGATAATGGGTGCCTCAACAAAGGTGGCTTTCAATCAAAAGCTAGACATACACATAGGACTATCGCTTACTCTATCGTCAAACTCTTAACTAGAAAATACTTTAACTTTTACTAGAATCGCTTGTACCATGATATTTGCAATTTGACTTTACGCGATCTGCTAAACGTAATACACTCTCTCCATAACGAGTCTGGTATGTCTACGCTACCCAGTAGTTTTCCTTTCAGAAAAGAAAGTATACAATGTCCGGGATTCCATAGGCTTAGGCCTCGAACCCGTGTACCAGTTCAAGGACTTCAAGAACGTACGCACTGTTTCTCGTCACCCATAGTCTAACAGTCTTGTAGGGATTTTTGTGGATAAGCTTAGGAGTGTAATTGATTCTGTGAATCTTCACTTATTTTTCGAACTTGATTGTGTCCTTGAAAATTATCTTATGCAACATCGCGACGCTGCAAACAGCTAGTGGTACTAGTCTTTTCGGTCATTTAAATGCCGTAGTTTCGGTGTATTTTAAAAGCCAATGTCGGTTATTTAGGAGACAATGTTCCACGGCAAGCAAACAGAATTGTCACTTCGAGCAACGGGAACCGGATGGCCGCTATTCTGGATATAGATGATTTATCTAATCACAAACGTTATGCTGACTAGGTACAGTTCAGTGACGAATGTCAATTTGATGTCATTTTACCTGTCGTCACGCCAGGCGGAGTGAGCACAAAAAGGAAAAAGAGAGCATGGAGTTTGTTTAAGCAAACCGGTGACCACCAAAAACTGCTTCAGTTTAAGAGGGCCTGTACCATGGCCCTGAAGATACAGACAAACTGCCAGTCAAGACATAAATTGGCGCTAGCTACTGAGATCAAGTCCTGTCCAAAGGCGTACTTCAACTGTGTGCGATCCAAGTCAGCCTCCAGAGTTGCAGTAGAGTGCGTAGTTCGAGATGACGGGCAGCACGCCACAACGGGTGTTTGCAGGGAGGAAGTAATGAAATGTCATTTCGATCGGGTACAGACGCTGGAATCAGGGAATTACATCAGTTACAGCTCAAATCTGGCAAGAATACAAATGGATGGCTTCTTGATGTATCCAGGTTAAGTTGCGGAGGCCATCAGAATGTTCAGCGCCAGCAAGACGGCGGGATCAGATGGCCAGCATCCTGCCATCATTAAGTCACTGGAAGCAAATATAGCTGAGTCCCTCACTCGTGTGTTCAACAGGACCTTGAAGGCAGCTAAAATTCCTCTGGAGTCGAGGACTGCAGGGATTGTTCTCATTCATAAGGATGGGTCAAAGAAGATGCGGGAAATTACAGACCAGTAAGTCTCTTACCGATTATAATTAAGGTCTTCGAGAAAAATCCTAAGAAAAAAATATTATGACTCATTTCTTGCAAGGTGACCTGTTGTCAAACAGACAGTGTGGTTTCATAAAGAACCGGTCATGCTTGTCAAACCAGCTCTCTTCCTTAGACGGGGTCGCGACTTTTTTGTACAGGGGTGGCTGGTCGAATTTTGCTATCTGGATTTTCAGAAGACCTTCAGCTCCGTAAGTCATCAACTTTTTTTATTCACGTCAGAGGGTATTGGACCAGCCCTCAGAGTGATTTCGTAGACAGGGGCCTGACTGGGTAATAGTTTTCTACCTCCGGACGGAGGATGGTGAATCGAACTTGGTCAGGGCCTGTGGTAGGGTACCACAGGGGTTGGTGCTAGGACCACTGTCATTTCTCGTCCACATGAACAATCCCACCCATGAAATTACGAGCCCCAGCTTTCTGTTCGTCGGTGACTTGAAACTTGTGGGAAGTCCTTCGATCTCGGGTATATAAGGGGATTTAATATGCATTCATGAATAGATGAACAAGTGGTAGCTACCCCTAAATGCAGGAAATTGCAAATGCCTGGGACCAGCCACCATAAAAAGAGGGGCGAGGGATGTAGAAATGCCTGGCCACCGCACAGTTCAGAGGGTGGAGCAGATAGCGGGCCTGGGAGTAAACGTACACGAACCGTTTAAGCCCGGTTCGCAATGTATTTCTGACGCAGCAAGAGCATCTCGTGCACTGTGCTAATTAGCCAAGACCGTCCGCTCCAAGAAACCTGTGGCACTGTTGCCTATCTATGAGGCGATAGTTCCACCACACTTGAAGAATTGTTTCCAAACTTGGTTGCCGTCACTCATGTGCGACAAACAGGTACTAAAATAGGTATAGCGGCGTTTCACAAGGTTCATTGTGGGCCTTAATAAACTGCCTTATGCAGTCAAACTGGAACAACTGAACCTGTTATCGCTGGAACGGAGACGCCGGAGAGGCGACCTCATCGATATACATAAACGGTTAGAGGGACTATCGCAACCAATCTTCCCTCTTCTGACGTTTAGCCGCAACACAGCTCTCGTCGGAGCATGGGATGAGGCTTGCAAAACTAGGAGCATATCTTAGTATCATGAGACAGTGTTTTGCATGCCGTGCGTTGAACCTCTGCAACCAAGTCCCAGGAGGTGTGATGACCATTCAAAATGTAGCAGTGTTCAAGGCTCGCCTGGACCGTTGTTGGTCAGAAATCCTCCAAGCTGCTTCTAATATCACCCTCAATAAAAAAGCCTTTTCAGTTAGTATTTAACCATAAAGCCTCTATCTGTTCTCAGTTACTATCTCCTCTTGCCGACCGGGTGTTGAACCCTAGTTAAAAATGTTTCCTTGTTCTACTTCTCCTGTTATCCTTCGTCTTTTCCTTCCACTACTTAATTTCACTATTGCCACCAGGCCTATCGTTTTAGCTACATAAAGTTAGGAAGGTTTTCTGTTTGGAGAGAAACATGAGGGTTATGACCACGTAAGCAAGTCGTGAGACTGTCACCTCTACCGACGGCAAGCCCGATCTTTTGCTCTATTGTTACAGGCGATTCAATTACCAAACCAAAGGATCACTGTCGTGGCGCAGCGGGATCCACCTGAAGATCGTTGATGCAAACACCTGGACTTATCTGAAAGATATCGATCACCACGACGAATAGATTAAAAACAACCCCACTAGGATCCAGCATGTGATGGATCTATATAGTTGTATTAATCAGAGAATTTCATGAAAGCCTTTGTATGCCTTTCCAATAAATGAAACGAATGTTCAGCCCAGCGCCATCCCATATTTCTCAGCATTACCTCATTACAGCCCAGAGTTTGTCCAGCGCAGCGCTGGACAATGTGTTACTTGGGCTCTTTCGTGCTGACAGGGGTTAAACCCCTCAGTCTTTAGTCTTCAGGTAAACGGCAGTAGAAAATCACTCCACCTGAGCTCCATATTATTCACGAGATACGCTTTATGTACTGCTATATGCCCTTTAAATTCGAACCATATCTAGTAGCTATCATTGCACAAAATGAGACGACACACCCGTAAGCAAGTGTCACTTCCTGGGTGCTCGAGAACTACCATCTGGCGACGTCAAAAGGCTTCAGTCAGAGCCGCTTATGCCACAATGGAATCTTTGAATGCCTCGGACATTGACAATTGGTTAAATGCTGTAAATGGTAATGATTTCCACGCTTTGTGAACCTTAATGGCCATATAAACCAGATGATTTGGTGAGGATGTCATCATCCGAGGCAATAAATGCGGACTGCGAGGTTGAGCCTAATGCTCTCCATCAGCCGACCGATGTCGGTGCACCGGACATTTCTACAAGCTTTTATGGGTATTCTATTCAAATTATTCTTCTAGTAAGATATTAAGGAACGCTGGAGATGATGCACAAGACTTACAATCCAGTGAAGACGAGGAGAACTCGTGGTTTGCACATACTTTTCACGCCTCAGGTAACTTGACCGCTTAAAGCATAGACCTTTATTAAAAGACGGCATCCCAGAAATCCCTGCGGAGAGCACAAATGTGAAGGAAGACGGTTCGTTGTTGTGTTCACTTACTCCACCCATTAATTCAGACTTAATTCCAGGACCTTCGGCACGTTCTGTTGCACGACAGGCAGCCGTACAAATGCGTCTCACAATGGCGAATGTGAGAACCATGCTTCGTGTATTCAGGCAGGTTCTCCCGGATTTGCCGACAGATCCACGAACGTTGTTGGGATCACCACGTCAAACCCCAAAGAAGTCCGTAGGTAACGGTAAATACGTGCACTTTGGGCTCGACGAATGTTTGCGACGTGCAATGGATTCCAGTGCAATGCACACAACCGATGAGATAGCTATTCAGTTGCATGTAGACGGTCTGACTTTGTTTCGTGGGTCATCTCAGCAGCTGTGGCCTATTCTAGGCCGCGTGCTCAAACCGTTGTCACGGGTGTTTATGGTGGCTCTCTACTGTGGGATGACGAAACCCGCAAATGTGATGGAATACTTGGATGACTGCGTTGGAGAACTGAAATCTCTGCTCACTCAGGGCATTTATGTTCGAAGTGCACGCAGACGTTTCCGTGTAGTTTTGTCTAGCGTTATAGCTGATGCCCCAGCTAAAGCCTTGATAAAACAAATAAAGTATCATAGTGGCTATTTCAGTTGCCCACGGTGTACCCAACGAGGCAGTAGCATTGGTAGACGACTGGTGTTCTTAGGCAACCCAGGAAAAGCAAGGACTGACGTTGACTACCGTTGCCGAAGACAACCGGACCACCACACCGGAGATTCGCCCTTCGAGAGTTTGTCAATTGATATGATAAACACGTTCCCAACGGACTACATGCACATGTTATGTCTTGGGATAATGAAGCGAACCCTTCTTGTATGGCGTCAGTTTGGCAAACCAAGGAGAGCTCTGCTATCGGCTCAGTCATTGGCACGCCTGAACGAACATTTTCGGATAGTTCAAAAATGTATCCCTTGTGAGTTTCCACGAGTTTGCCGAACGCTGGATGAGCTAGAATACTGGAAGGCATCCGAGTACAGGCAGTTCTTGTTGTACATCGGACCGGTTGTTATGAAAGATGTGCTGCCTGTTGAGAACTACTCCAACTTTCTCAGCTTCTCGATTTGTGCCTACATACTGTGCAGCGATAAGTGGCGTTCTCACTACGTAGACTTTATCCACAATCACTGCTGCTTGATGGTGCAGGACTTCGTGAAGTTGTACGGTGAGACTGAGGCGGTTTTCAATGTTCACGCTTGGGTGCATATATGTGAAGATGTGAGGATTCACGGCTCTTTGGATTCATTCTCGGCGTTTCCCTTCAAGTCATATATGCAAACTATAAGGCACTGTGTCACCAGTCGAAACATGGTAGCGGAACAAATTTTTCGTAGGACAATGGAACGTTCTACGGAAGCGATAATGCATGCCAACATTCAATTTTGGGATGACACTCTATTTTCTTCTGTCACCAAACGTGGGCTGCATGGGAAGACGTTCCGTCTGCAGAACACGGTTTATGCCTCGGAACCGCCGAACAACTGTGTTCTGATTGACAACCAACCGGCGATAATCGTTGACATCAGTGACAACACTGTGAAGTACCGTTATTTCAGAAGGAATGGAAATTTTTTCACTAATCCCATTTCGTCTGTGAATCTCAACATATACCTTTGTGAACAGCCATCTGAGGAAATTCGCTCTTGTAACTGTAACGACATACGGTGTAAAGGGCTATTGATCCCATACCGCGAACACCTGGTATTTTATCCTATCGTGCATAGCTGGCGTTCATAAAGGTAGTAAGTAAAATAGACTGTGACAAACCTTTACATTTTAGATGTTCACAGTAGTGGAGTTTGTTGGAGAAAACACGGTTGCTGTTGTTAATGACCTCTGGATGGTGGGGTCAGAGCACGCTATGTGGCCTTCTGTCGGCGCTTCTCGTGCTGAGCGCTTAGTACGCGATGGTCATCCGCCACCGGTCAACTCAAAGGCATATAAAGTGAAGGTCCATAAAGCCGTCGGTAAGAGAACGTGACTATCATTCAGTTTCCTTTTGTAGATGACTATCAACAGGCTGTGAAGTTGCAGCGAATACTAGAGGATATGTCCGACTTACCATCTACGGATGCGACGCTGCCCATGGAACGTTATGGGAAACGACCACAGTATGTGTTTAATTGCTAATGGGGATATACTTGCAGTAAACCCGTATTTTTTTCGGAATGTGACAGCGATGATCTGGAGCCGTCAGCACGGGCCAGTAAGAAACTATGGTCTCCCGAGCCACCTTGTTTAGAAGACCAGTCAATTTGCCTTCCGCGTACCCCGTTGAAGTCACTGGACCCAAACCATAATGTGCCAGCAACCATAGCGTAAGTACCATCGCTGTATTCTCACAAATCATGTAGTTGTCCATCCTTCGGGAGACCTTGGACTTCCACCCCAACGGTGAGTCCCATGGCATCAACAAGCCGTACGGTGGAGGAAAGGCCATCCGCTTCCAAATCTCGTGAGAAGCCCAGTCCTCTTAGCAAGGAGGCCAATTACGGTGAGAGCATTATGTGTAATAGCAGCTTCACTAAATACTTATTAACTCACGCCAGCCTTCTTAGCTTTAATGAAGAAAGATATTTCGGAGTTGAACCGCAAAGTCGACGAATTGCAGAGGCAAAATGCGAATTCGACGTCAAAGATCGTGTCCCAATGGGGGATCCCCGTAGACAGTGTTGATAACCTCGCGTCTCTGAATGAACGCTTGAAAAATGACAGCTACTACGAGCAAGTGGTGAGAGATAGTCCTTTTTTCTATTATTCAGGTCACATTTTTGCAGAATGTTTCCGGTACCAATTTTAGAGATTGCACAAGGGATATGATGCGTCAGCTAATGACGATAAAAGGTCTCGTGCAGGTAAACATGAAGGGTGCACACGGAAGACCTGCCTTGGCGGGAACAAAAGTTTGTTCTCTTGTGATAGGTGAGTATGAGATTTTGAATTCATATTGCTACAGAGGCTGTGTGCCGGAAGAACTATCCTGGAGCCACAACGCAGCTCATCCGAGAGAAAATGCGTCGTTGCTTACAAAGGAGTAGAGCTAGTCAGCAAGAGAGTCGGTATGAACTGTATCGCGACGTCGGCACTCAGTGCAATACGTACGACGTGAGTGACTTCTATTTACGATATATTTCCTAAGGCGTTTCTTATATCAAGCTATGCATCTATTGCGATATTTTCCATTTCCATACAGCAGGAGATTCCAGTTTCTGCTTCAATGGTTTTCATATTCCCAGTAAAAGTATTTCGATTCCTAGTTCATAAAGATGTTAAAGTTTTGCTCACTGCACTTTGTTTTACAATAAGAGATTAATTTAAAATGTCTCTTCCTATTTCAGGCATTGGAAAACAGCAATTCCAGCGAACAGTTCTCATGCGACTAACGAGTACGAACGAAAAAACTCGTGAGATATTGTAAATCCCTTCTACCACTGTGCAATTTACCCATCAATACATTTTTTTATGTGTCAAAAGTATGGTCCTTTTTCTTCCGAAATCAGTAATGGAAATGCAGCTCGTAGTTACTGGAAAGGAAGTGATTTCGAAAGTGTTAAAGGTACCTTGGGAAGTGAGAAATGAGAGCGATGAAATGGGACGTTTCCGTTTAGTTATTTGACGCACCGGACTAGTATCGTTCGTTCTGGGGTCGTTTGTGTAGTGCTATAAAAATAGGTACGGGAAATGGAGTTTATATTGTAATGCAGAAGGTACACAAATATCGGAGGGTTTTTTGCGTGGTCGGCCGAAAAACGCCCCCAAACCGACCCTTTTTTGTTTCAGTGGGGTCATTTTGGGGTCGTTTTGGGGATCAAACGGGGTCGACCTAGGGACTATTTCGTGACTATTTTGGGACCATTGTGCTGACTGGGATCACAGTGCACTGTGATCCCAGAGTAGAGTACATGTACTCTAGTGACTCGGATAGATCTCGGTGTCCTGCCAATAATCCTCCAGGATATAGTCTAATTTCCTCTCGAACATTTTCTGATTTTCCTCTCCCGCCGCGTCCGTTGGTAGAGCGTTCCAGAGATTAGTCACTCTACTCGATAATCAGTACTGAAATTTCAGTAACGGCAGCTATTGACACATTTTGCTCACCATCAGCTTTGGGGAGCTCCATCCATTTATACCCAATGCTGCATGCTTTGGTGTATAGAACCACCGTACTCACTTCAACGTACAGATATCTGTTTTGTCCAAACCTGCCTCGCGAGGCAGTTCTCAACGAGACGCCCGAGATATTAGCCTGATTTATTAGCCCATTGTACGAGAACAGGGATTATTTATTATGCTTCAAGATAAGTTTAGTTCTTCCCGCAAGAAGTTACTCTTATTTTTGAAGTAGTATCTTTGTCCACAGTAGAACAAAACTTTCGACCAACTCATGATACGCGGCACAAAACAACGCTTGACTCCAAGGTTACGTATAAAAACAAATTCAGATCAAGTCAGGTCAGGTTGCACAAGACTGACAACGGCCGGGGCCAATTGGGTGTCCAGAATTCTTATAGTGGTATGCATAGAGATCGGCCCCTACTACTAAGGTGATCATCCGATCACCCCCTGTCTATCACCTGTTCAACTGTACGTTTCGCGCGTGTGACAACAGCAAGCTCTACTCCCGAGACACCTCCTCGGCACACCCCAGCTTGCCCTCACTGTTCTGAGGTCCTGAGAGAATAAACGTGGTTGGCACTCCACTGTCTTTTCCCGTTGACGTCCTCGAAGAGAGCGATCTTAGAAGCTGGGGGTGGGCCCTCCAATACTACTGTGACTTTGTAAATTCCTTCCGCTTTGTTACACCATTGGGTTCGTTCCTTCACTCCGGCTGAAAACAAGAAATAGAACCACTCTTTTCACCATCCAGGAGAGATACAAATAAGACGTTATCGTTCCATTACATATAGTGCCCTAGACCGTAGGTACGGACACAGGAAGACCGAAAAATCTAAGGAGGACAACAATTTCTCCCTGGTCTTCAGTATTCTACTTCTGTGAATAACTCGCCCCGCCTAGCATCCAGCACTCTTTAAAAAAGCCCTACACTCTGCTCACTAACTATTTCTTCCGTTAACCTATTCCACTCTGTTTGCTTGCGCTTTTAGCCTAGAGCGTGGTTTGCAAAATTTCATACTATTCCCTCTCGTTCTGTTATCAGTGGCCGGTTTAAAAAGATCTCCTACACTCATGCCTGCTAAAACCTTCAGGATTTTGAAAGCTTCTTTAAGGTCTCACTTGAGTCTCCTTTCCCAAGAGAACATTTCCGTATCCTGCAGTCTCTGGTCAAGTTGTTGCCCTTGTTGTCCTTCATCCATACGAGTGGCTAGTTGCCGGGCCTTTTCTAGGCAGGCTGCGTTCTATTTCAAAAGGTGCCAAAGCCTACACGCTATGTTCTCAGCGTGTTCGGTTCAGTTCGAATAGTCCTGGTGATGGGCACTGTCTGTCGGGTTTTCGGGATTCATCTAGCGACATACTCTTGAGCTGGACTAACCCAAGAGCGCAGCTCATTTTTTGGTTCCTCTCCATCTCAAAGCGGCACACGGGTACGAGGATGAAGCCCAAATGCTCCCAGGTCTTGCGACTATGTTGTTGTTAGCCTGTCGGCAGTAAATTGGAAGAAATTTTGTTTGATAATGGGCAACTGGAAAAAGGTTACTGGTTCAAAATACAAATCTTGACTGTGTCTTGTATCTGATATGGTCGGCGAACTGGAAGATAGACCAATGGACAGTGCGCAAGGGATCGGGATACTGGTCTTGAGAGAGTCTTGCGCCCCGTATGGCGCTCGGTCTGGAAGATGAGTTGCTGGACAATGGAAGAAGGCTCAGATTTGCCGCTGTCCTTTCTGCTCGATTTGCACAGGTTCCGTCAAGTAAAGGCCGTCGAAAGTCATACAGTGAGACTCTCGGGCCGCATGCTCCGAGCGGCTTTGAAACAAGCTGCAATCGTAAAAAAAAACCTTTGCTAGACAACTGTGAGAGTGTACAAAAAATCCCACGGAACATTCAGAACAATACAGCACGGTGAACAAGCTCGTTTTCAGTTATTCGTACTCAAACCAATACATAACAATAAATATGACTCAAACAAAAAATGGGGATGATCACCAAAATCTGTCTGTGCACGTGTGTGTACGCGTGTGAAATTGATCACGGAGAAGAATGTTCGAGGGGTTGTACACATGTTCAGGAACAAGAAGTTGGCAATGGAAGTTTAAGTGCTTGCACAAATTGTTTCTGAGTACACAGGGGAGGACTGTGGGGTCAAATGCTCACGGCTTCGGCTGTGGCTAAGATGCGACACTTGACAAGTCTTGATTGCGTGCCCCGGACCTTGTGAATGGTGCGAAAGGCGCTTATCACCATCACGGAATGGCTTGACTCAACGGGGTGTGAACACACAGCACTCGTAATTGTCTTAATTGCTCCAGTGTTCAATCAAGCCGGGTGTTGTCCACGAACCAAGCCATTCCGTGATGGTGATAAACGCATTTCGCACCATTCACTAAGTCCGGGGCAAGCAATCAAGACTTGTCAAGTGTCGCATCTTAGCCACAGCCGATGTAACAGCCGGTCGTGGAAAATCCCCCTTTGCCCTCGCGATTCAGTGTTTTTCCCAACATCACTCATTTCCATACACTATTGACTTGTCTTTACGAACTGGTTGTTTTTCTGGACCAATTGTTGTTTGTTCGCGCCCAGAGCGCTATTTTGGCACATCCTTGTTCAGGACCTGCGTGACGCACGTGCTGTTTGCTCACACGCTGCTATTCGGTTTCTCGTTGTTGAGTCCTTGTGATCGTATTATTGAGGTTTGTATATTGTTTATGTCATTGTTTATTGCAATAATCTAGTATCGTAGAATATCACGGATAATCGTCTTTTGATTTCGGGATCCGTTGCGAATTTGGCTACGCATTGCTCAAACGTTCGTTATAGCCGAAGCCGTGAGCATTTGACTCCACAGTCCTCCCCTGTGTACTCAGAAACAATTTGTGCAAGCACTTAAACTTCCATGGCCAACTTCTTGTTCTCGAACATGCGTACAACCACTCGAACATTCTTCTCCGTGATCAATTTCACACGCGTACACACACGTGCACAGACAGATTTTGGTGATCATCCCCATTTTTTGTTTGAGTCATATTTATTGTTATGTATTGGTTTGAGTACGAATAAGTGAAAACGGGCTTGTTCACCAAGTATTTTTGTTCTCAGCTGTGAGAGTCGCCGTGATTTTTGGGCCCTCGCCCCACAAGCGAATGCGTAGCTCATATATGGACTCTTCTTTATGTCAGATCAAGCCAGAGTGCAGGGCTGGCGGCCAATACCACAGATAGCCTAGTTTCCTGCACGGGTAAGCCCCCTCTCTCGTGGTACTTCGACTTCCTGCGATCCCTTGTATTTTTGTAGGTGGAAAGCTCCGCATGTATTTCGATCGCCGGCCGAAAGAGTAACGAGTAGCAGCTTTTCGATAGTTTATGACCTAGATAACCATCAGGTTCGCTCTTCATTCAAAATGCATGACATCCAGCTATCACCTCTCATGAAATGATAAAAATTCTACGGACACCCAGAAGTTTATAGGATTAGTGCTGAAGAAGACTGTAGAAAGAGAAAAAGAAGAAAATGATTATGATGAGGACGATGCTAATGGTGATGGTATCAGGTTGCTCTGAAGACTTCACCAAGTTTACAAACCGAAGTTTCAGCCAGATGGATGAAAACAGGTAGCTGTCAATGAAGTAAGGTAAGAAACCGATTCATCCGCAGGGATTCGTGTGAAGTTCCTCCCCAACTTTCATCTTGTCGACCAGACGCTTGGAAGTTGCCATAGATATTTCTACCGAGGGTATAAATCATGATGAATAACACGCAGAGGGTTCAGAATGTTAGGTAGATGAGTCATGGCACAGGGAATGGATGCGGGCCGCGAGAATCTTCATGATGAATTCTGCACAAGGCGTGATGAGCAAATCGCGGATTTTTATAATAAGGAAGCTGAAGAGGATCAAGTAGGCACCGCTGATAAAGGTCAGGCCGCTCTGTAGACCGATAAAATCATTTTCAAGCGGACGAAGAAGGGTTGCTGGAGGACTGTGGAGTAAGATTAGAGAATACAGTTACAGATGAAGAAAAATTGACAGCTTCCGTCGTGTCGAACTGCCTTAGACTACGAATTTTAAAAGACACTCTGCTCAGTTTTTTTAGCACAATCCGGAATATGAAAGAGCACTGTAAATTGGTGTTGACTGTACCGCCTAAATATCCAGCCGAGGTAGCCCTGGAAACGGGAAATCACTGGATACTAATTGCTCATTGGGGTAAGAAGAATGAGAAGGGGAGGCATTACCCCCCAAATATTTGGAAGTGTTAAGAATTAGTCCAGAATGGGACGAGGAATTCTGAAGTTTCTAGTAGCTTTTGGAAAAATAGCTGGAGTCTTTTCGGCTGGAGGTGGATTAACGGGGCATAACTTCTTCGGGGCATTTAGGTTGTGCAGCTAAAGCAGCGGTTGTAAAAACTGATTGTGGAAAATCCTTGAAAAAACCACAATGCCCTGGATTCGTGAAAACAATCAGTCACTTACATTATCCGTATGTTCTATACAACAGACATATTTGTGCACCAATCATTGTTTCTTCGCTTTCGAGGCGTGCTTTCATCACAGTCCGTTGAACCCACGTGATTTACGTGCCCATTTTCTCACGCCGTAGTTTTGCTCTCTTCTCGAGTCTTTGCGATGGCATATTTAGGCTTTGTATATATTTGGGAACTTGCTCTTTCCATTGTTCAGCATCGTAGAAACCACGCAGCCATCTTGTTTTGGCTTTAGGGTTCACGCGAATGAGATACGCATTGCCGTAAATGATTTTACAATACTCGAAAAGGCCATTTCCGATCGAGAAAAAACATAGAATGCCAAAAAGATACCAAAGCAGTCTCAGTCAGGGCGAGGAATACAGGGTCACACTGGGGAAGTTTTGGGTACTTTTATTTTGTAGACTTTGTTAGGTCCGTTAGTCTTTTTAGTGCGGGTTGATATTTTCCTTGAGATATATCTGGTTGTGAGGACGACGGTATATTCAAGCCAAAGATACCTGACTCGAAAAGGGGAGTAGTCGTTCCACGTTAGATTACCGGGTAGCTAAACTAATGGATCCCAAATCGAAACAAGATTGATCCTAACCCTCTGCGTTATTGGGTTACCAAAGTGTAAATCATAAAACATGTTCGTCCCAGTTATGCCTCCAAAACGGTCACTGAATGAGAACCGAAGTTCAAAACCTTTCAGCAAGAGAAGCGGTTACCAGGACCAGGTATCGAGGTCAAGTGAATTTGGTTCACCGTCAAGGAGAAAAGGCGACGTAAACTAGCTTGTTTGAGGTGGGCTGAAGGACGTGTGCTGGTGAACGTGCGACATTCAGTGGAGAATTCAAGTTGTTGAGTAATAGGCTTGTACGAGAGATATGCGATAAGTATTTTCCTTAAACGAGTTACACTGCGTGATACGCGACCTACCAAAGTCTTTCAGTGGTCGTCAAAGTCCACGGTTTTGGAAGGGGCCGAGATTCTCGCCCAATCTACCTAGTCTTACTCTCAGAGCTTATGGTCCTGCCGCTTAGCCTGCTTCTGCACCTGATGCTGGATTATTGCAGGAGATTTTTCTTGCAAATTTTCTCCAAATGCCGTCACGAAATCTTGTCCTTTAACCATGGAGAGTTCTTCCATCGATAGACGGAAGCGAACTTAGAGGAATAGACTTGTTGAGTAGACAATTTTTAATAAAAGAATGAATAAAAGAGTACACGACGGAAGTAAAACTGCTAAAGTGGGAACTTAAAAATTCAATGAGGAACGTAAGTTATCACGGAATAAGGTGAGCTCTAGGAAGTTCGGATTCCATTGACAGGGTTGTTTTATTAACAGATACATGATGAAGCATGTGTGAACACGAATACTGATAGGAAGCCAATGCAACAGGTAAAGCTTGGGGGCAAAGCTCTCAGCCTACGGTCAAGAAGTGGTAGCCCCTTTGTGCAAGCCCATTCGTAAGTAGGTTCCGAGCCGTGTGCTCATCCGCAGTTTCTACAAATTTCTCTTCCGTCGCCCATGAAATTCCTGTTGAACGTTAGATATAAGAGCACTTTAAGTGCAGTGTACAAAAATCGAGTCGTTGGGGGAGATAAATGGGATGAAAGCAGTGTTCATCGGTATCGATGGATAAGAGGCTTCTTCCTCCGGCTTGCGCCTGAGTGGCCCTTGCTCTTGCCTCTGCCGACTTCAGGTAGACGTAACTTTCTGATGTCACGAATGCACTCTCCTTTCTTTTTTAACTAGCACGGTAGGCAAACGCCCGTCGGGGTCGGCCGGTAACCATCTGATAGTTCCTTGCTGCCATCCCCCGAGTTGAGTTTGTTTTCCGCCCAAGAGTGCAACTTCGCCTATCCAGTGCGATCTCCCTTTTGTCATTCACTTCTCCATGGACTGTAGTGCTAGTAGATATTTCCGTACCGGCCGTCTCCAAAACCCTGGTGCGAGGTGGATTGCCTGTTTCCAACCTTGAGGGTTTGTGCCCCTTGCTGTAGTTGGCAGTTCGTTGCGTTTGTGGAGTCTTCTCAGAAAAAGGCCATTTATTGTCACAGCGATTCCATCTGTTTTGCTGGAAGCAACAGGTTTTGGAGGCTTATTTTTCAAAATTTTCTCTAACTCGGTAGGCAACTCAGTGATAGCCTCGTCATTCAAGGGCAGTGGTTATATCAGTGCAGTCATTATTCTTCTTTCGGGCCGTATTAGCCTTCCCCATACGCCACAAGATGGCCAGCTTGCTGAGGGTTGAAATGCAAAAATCTTATACTGTCGGTTCTTTTCTGAACTCGAGACTTTTCCAGGCTCCGCCATCATTCCGCAAGCTGCTTCTGGGTCTCGACGAGATTAGATCCATTGTCACGATAAACGTTTTTTAGCATACCCATTCGGCCAAAGCCCCCGGAAGGCCATCGAAGAAGAATCGTTTTTCATCATGTGCTCCACATCTGGACGAACCAGCTGCGGCGGCTAGTTCTATTGTGAGTAAGGCGTAGCCCAGTCGACGAATCTCATATTCAGAATATGATTGATTAGCCGATTCCACGATACTGAATTGACAAATTATACATATATAAATTGTGCAAGCTCCAATTAGGCGGACGCAACATTTAGTAATGAAGACTAGAGTTAAGCAAGGGTCACTGTCAGGTACCACCATCACGGCAGTCCGGGTTCGAATAAAAAATATGCCTTGGCTCATGAGCAAAATATAAACAAATGTTCAGGCGTAGTGGTTGATGCGTGCTGTGGCTGTCCAAGGGTCAGTACTATGAGGGGCTCAGCCTCAACAGTGCAAGTGCGTGACAACTGCTGGGGGGGTTTCCACAGGTGCACGTCACACCGCCCACCAAATCCTCCTACGAAACAGTCAACATCCAGGGAGAAGAGAAGGGTACTGATTCGCCCTCACCTACCTAGACCCTAAAGTCAGTACGTACATCGGTCGTCATGGGCTACTTCTATTGCTGGCCAGTTGCAAACAAGCCTGCAAGTTTTCCTGAGGTTATGCTCCATGAATACTTGTGATAATGATAATGTTAATGATAACGGTTTATTTCGGATAACCCGAGGCATGCTGTAACGCAAGATCAAACTGTACAACTGGACGTAGAGTCCGAATTCCAAGATGATGATTAAGGTATATACACTCGATGTTGTACAGGAGAAAGTATTTAAGTCATTCTTTAGGGCGGAGCCCGGCAAATTTCAACTCAAGGTCGGGTGGCCAACCCGGCCAAGTCAGGGTCGAACTGGTCGGAGCTAGTTGACTCTTCCCGAAATAGTACAAAAAGAGGGGCTATGCAACGAGAGAACCAAACAGGATTGAAGAAAGTTTTGTTCACCTTGAGGAAAAAGAAGTTTCCAAGGGAGACATGAACCGGCTTTAGCGCTCCGCGGAGTATGGCACGGCTTTTGATTGGAAATCGGACGATGAAAGGAATGAATTTGCAAACACAGAACAATCTAAATCTTTCGAAGATTTTCCTTGTAACGTTCAGCGACGAAATATCGGCTGACTCAGTTAAGTACCCAGTGAAGGACATATTTGTAGATGTAGGTGATGATGAAAGGAGCTACCGGAGGCAAGCATGTAATCGTTGCGCACACTGTTTACGTTCAATATGGTGGAATGTGATGCACCAAAATAGAAATGGGAACTGGGCGACAAATCAGTTTGTGATGCGTAGCCATGATAGTAGCAGATACACGGTTTGCACAGATGAGTATTTAAATGATAGGTAAGTATTTACGTTTGATTATCGTTATCTAAGAGCCGAACACGATGACCGGAGAGATGCAAGGATCAAAATTGTCTGAGAGGATTTACCAGGGTAGAATACGGAACATTGCGGTACGGAAGTGTAGGGCAACAATAAATGTGACTTTTGCAAATATATCGATAACTGATGAAATAAAAGTGAGTTTTATCTCGGGGATTCGTTAAGTTTCCGAATGGAGTTCATTTGAAGACGCTACGGCATTATCAGTATACGAAGAAAGCACTTCGGGGTGATTGTGACGCGCAGACAGAATACGGAATAAGAGGGACAAGGGGCTTCCCGAACAAGAGTGAAGTACATGGTACAATGGAGACTGAGGATTCTCGATGAAGAATCGAGACGGCTATAGGGTACTCGAAACATCAGGGGGCTCGACGTGTGGTTTTCACTGCAAAAATATGTTTGGCTCAAAACTAATATCATCTTGAACACAGGTTGGATATCATTACAGATTAGAGATCCAGGAAATAGGGATGTTTTTACAAACTGCCAACAACTGCTCGCTCCAAGGTTTCTCCTACTTCATAAGCAATGCCATGTTGTACGCTAGATTGGCGTTTTGACAAATAACTCTATTGTAAATCGTGCATACCGTATCAAATTAGACAATGATGTACTTCTAAGACCTTGTGGAGGGTTGGGACCCACAGGAGAAAGCATGCCGGGTAAATAAATAAATTCGGCTTCATTCGGCGTCAGTAGACTTGGTTTAGCCTCATCTGTCGCACCCACGTCGCCCCCACCACTATCAGAAACCCTTTGACACGCATGGGTTTTAATCTTCGGATGCTGCTGTGCGACAGCCTGCTTTTTTGGAATTGTTTATGTGATGCTGTACTCTGGCTTGTTTTTCGAACCCTTTTCTTCCCCCTTCGCCCATTATCCGGTGAACTATCTTCCAGCTAGACGGAGACACTTAGGAGACGAGATAATCCCAAGGTCAGGAGATAATTAGGCTCAGGCCTCGTATTCGTTTATCACTTCGAGACTTCGAGATTAGTCTCACGCCTGGGTACTATGAGAGCACTGAAAAGGTCACTTACCGTCTACGAGAAAGACCATCAACCTTATGCTACCCTGGCCACCACTAGCGGTAACATTGGCCGCTCTGCCGCCACCGCGTTTTGTGGTCGGCACCAGAGGCAGCAAGGGAAGATCTTTCTCATATTGGCTTTTGCTGCAGTTGTCCGAAATCGTTGCCAGAAACTGTTCAAAAGGTTGGCTTACTCAGACTGACCTTCCACGGCATGGTAATGTCGGATTAGCAAGGCTTTACTTAGAGTCTACATGACAATGGTATTGGATGTTTGCTTGGAGACTCAGGTGTGATCTACACGATCTGTCTCCGATTCTCAATAAGCCATTGAACAAATGGGACTAGGTCTCCTCAGCGAATTGTGGGCACATGCTTTTTCTTCGAGTCCTGTTTACTTAGTGTAGCATTTACCAAGACGAATTCCTGCGATTGTTTGAGACACATTACCTCGGCCCCGCTCTCCTGAACCCAATAAGGAGTACAGGGCTGACGTTCAAGCTCCCTCTCGACCTGATACCGGTCGGTATCAAAATCTGTTGTCTGCATCTTATCCACGTTAGCTCACGCGGAGTAGTACAGCCCAATCAGAAAAGTATCACTGCTGATGGTTTTGGTTGTTAGTACTACGTGTTTTGTGCCCAAGTACACGCATCACTTTACGGTAGAGGGAATAAAGGTCATTCATTTTTGGGCAGGCTCAGAAACTCCGATCCATTCAACCAAGCGGACAGTTTTTGCAAGTTCTGAAGGTCTCTCGAGCAGAACCGGCAGGATTGCTAGATGACTGAAATTTATGCCATGGAGCGGCCTCGGTCGACTTGTGAATAACTTAGTCGATTTGACAAGAAGGTGTCTAACAAGATGGCTTCATCATGGGCGCAATGAAGCACAATGAAGGAATCTCTTCAGAGAGTCACGCCTCAAACTGCTTCTACGATGCATTGCCTCAAAACGTTGAACACTCTTACGGATAGAAATGCCGCATTCAGTTCCACCTTGGTGACAGAAACTAATTTTGTTGGGATATCCCTGGCTTCGGAGAGACACAAACTATTTTTTGCCCCTTCACCTCCATCCAACTGAGATGGGCCACCACACCGAATTTCCCCTCGGGAGCATCGGAAAACACGTGCATGTAGACTTTTTTACTAACTTATCAAAGGCTAAGCTCCTGGCTACTTTTATCCACCTTAGGACAGTCAACTCATCGAACCAGTCAAACCACTGTTTTCGAGAATATTCCTTCAGCGGCTCGTCCAATTCCGTCGGCTTCCTGCTTACTTGTCGCAGTGACATCCTTCTCGGAAGTAGCCATGGTAGAACAAACCCAGGCGGATCATACAGGCTTGCTACAGATGAAAACAGCCCTATACTTATGGCTGGCCTTTATGGAAAATTCACTTGGGATATAAACTCGTCATTTATAGCGTTCCACCGTGGTTTCAGGGTACATTAAACAGGCAAATAGTTCCCTTGGAATTCTCCAGCTCCACCGACTCACTTTGCCTTGGATTTGGATTCGAGTACTTGCCTGCAGTTCAACATCAATTTCGCCAGGTGAAAACCACCCGGTTTCAGAGCTTTTCCCAGCTGGACCCCCAGTTGCGCAGCCACTTGGGCATCATAAAATGATCCGAGAAGGTCGTCAAGTTCGGTTTTCAGTCGAAGTAGACCGCACTGCCCGGTGGCCTGGAGATACGTGTTGTCTGTTTGTTTCTCTCATAGCAAAGTTTGTAC
Source organism: Fasciola hepatica (assembly GCA_948099385.1). Taxonomy (NCBI): domain Eukaryota; kingdom Metazoa; phylum Platyhelminthes; class Trematoda; order Plagiorchiida; family Fasciolidae; genus Fasciola; species Fasciola hepatica. The sequence continues at coordinate 3,266,686 of CANUEZ040000108.1, forward strand.
AGAATGGTGAGGAAACCGCCCCTAAAGGACGCACTGCCAAGCAGTATTTGTTAGGCTGTTGGTTGCCATGGCCATTCGGCCACAATAGTAGACAAAGTGCTTCTCTGCATTCAACCGGTACCTTCATCTGAAGGCAAGTTTCTCTTGTTGGCAGATAAAGCTTCCCTGTCCATTCTAAAGCAGCAAAATGCCCTAATCAACGGGCCAGTCACACAGGGGTCCTGCAGAATCCAGCCACTTAAAGAGACTCTGTTTTACTTTGTAGCACCGTCGGAAACTATTTTCACCTTCCCAGGTTTTCAGGGTTTATTACAAGATGATGTGTTAGGTACCATGTTCTTCCGGTGAAGCCAGCATGGGCTGCTCCCGTTACACGACCCATGTCAAGGTTGCGATGCACAGCTTCTAACCACCCGTTTTTCATTTGCTGGTCTTGATCTAGATGCCCCTTTAGGTACACTGATAATTTCAAGGCCATTACTTCATTGTTCGGTAGGCGGCTCATTCCAGGTCTTTGTTGGAATGGGACTTCAAGTTGCCCCTTTGTGTACTGCGCCTCTGGGTTTACTACTGACTAGGCTGTTTCTTTTTCCAGCGGAGTTTCCTCTATCACCTTAGGCATGTCCAAAAATTCAAGGCTGTACAACCTATGGAGAGCGACCCCGACGTCATTCTTTCTTGGACCTTGGGAGTTCATGGAGGCCTTTTGAGTACTTGCAGTAGTCGATCCTCATGGCTTCCATTTGAATATGGTGTGAATGGCCCATGTCCCTCCAAGTTATGCAGGCTTCTGGTCTAGTGCCTGTTGATCTCCGGGCGTATTGCGGCTGATCAGCATGTCACTTCGTGCAGTCGTCAATCTCTCTAATGGCATATCTCCCATCCCGACCGTTGGCCAAGTGCCCTACTTGTCTCGAATTGCAGCTCTTATATCGCAACCCAAACCTTGAGGTCATGGGGCACAAGCCCAACAGATATGAAAGTGACGACAGGTAAAGTGAGGTCTGCGTCGAGATGCTCTCTATCCGCAATCACAATCACCTTGCGAAAGTGTGTCGTAAATAAAGCGACACAACAAATAGGAGGAGCTCAACGGCAAAAGTCACAAGTTCACCAGGCTGGTAAATTATGCAGGTCAAAAGGGCCCCCTCAAATATAAAAGATGTTCTAGTACCTTTTGTGAACGTGTCCTCTACCCCGTCTCAGCGAATTCCCAAAGCAGTCCTCTCTATCAAACGAGTATAGAGAACCCGATCCGATGAACACATTTGGAAGTGTATTCGTTATGCCTCAGTACCCAAGCAGTACCGATAAAGGAAAAACACGAAGCACAAAGAATGCCACAGCAAGTCAGAAGGCAGTCCGAGTGCTTGCACTAACGGTGAGACCCAAACAGCGAAGGCAATTCAAACACGAGGTGGACGGAACCCTCGGACAGGTCATTTCGGCTGAAGGCGCAGCCAAGCGTGACCTCGTAAGTCCCGCGCAGGTTGAATTGTTGAGGTGCTTTGCGAAGAACTGGGTTTTTGAGGAGCGCTTCAGAATAACAAACGTTATTTCCCTCCAAAGTAAGTACCCGAGGTTAGGCTTTTATACGCAGAATCTTTATGTTATATTCTACCCAAAGATTTGTGGAGTTTCCTTTGTATTACGTACCGAAGTATATTAGAGTGTCTATAAACCGTAGGCATTTCTGTAACGATGGCCTTCTTTCTTTGGTCAGTGCCTTGCTACTAGTGAACACATATCATAACGTGTGAGATATATCCCTTTCTGGCCGAGTGTGATGTACACTCTAGTTGGGCCCATGAAGACGGTTCTGAGATTGGGAAGGATATGCAACCCCCATACCGTAGGAACAGTTGGGTCGAATGGGCTCGCTGCCTCGACGACAAGGATGCAAGGTTAGTCAGACCAAGGCAGTATTGGCGGGATGAGGCCAAATGTCCTCCTGAGAGTTGCCCAGGCTCTTGGCGCAAGTCATCCCTGCGCGATGCTTTAGTGAGGTCATATGCAGAAGCCCTGAGGAGGCCTGATAAAAAGGTCCCCAAGGTGAGAAGAGGCCATGCAGGTGGCTGTCTCATACCAGCTGTGTCAATTCATGTGCGGCAAACTACTAACAATGAATGGGTGAAGCAGAAACCTAAGAAACAAATTAGGAAAAAGAAAAGTGCCACAAGGGCGACGGACAGCATCGGGGAAAGAGACTAATCCGGATATCATAATTTGGAAATCCAGTTGATTGATCTGCGGAGACGTGTCCAGTCGCAGGGACAGGCGTCAAGCCGTAGGCTACTGATGCTGAGTCAGAAGGAGCCACTTATATGGAGATCGAAGGCAAAAAGGGATATAGATAGGAGACAGGTGTATGAAATACTGCGGCTTGCTGGTATACCAGGTCCTGTGTCTCTCAGAACTGTTCACGGAGTAGGAGGTGGAAACCTCCGTCCATGAAAACAGGAAAGAATGTCGCTTGACCAGTACTGGTCGAATTTGTGGACGGGCATTGCAGAGATATGTTGCTAGCCAAGACGGCATTGACAGCCCACGTCACTAAGAGCAGATATTGGGTAACACCTGACGAACACAGAGCAATGCCGGCGGCTGATCAGTGGATGGAAAAGTGCTTAACCGGTGGGGGACGCTAAAAGAAGGTCCCTGGGGACATCAGAGTGCCTTATCCAACGATTGGGGCCACTTTGCTGACAGCTGTAAGAAAGCCACAAAAGCCGTCGTGTTTCTTGGCAATTAAGGGAGTACCGTAAGAAGAGAGCTAGCTCTGCTGCCCTGTGAGGGACGACACGACCGTCGTCAACTTGGGTGTCGAGACAGCACCCATAAAAATGAACTGGGAGTGTTCGGTAGACCTAGATGACCAGCGGGCTCTGAGCACCCCAGTGATGAACACCACAGCAAAATTGCGGCACCCTCTCGGACTTTGCACCCGAGGCAGCCAACACTGAACAACAAAAACCCGTAGGCATCCAATCAAATACACCAAAACGTGTAGTATTAGAAGCAAATGGACGGAGCTCTTCAGGGCTGCAAGGGAGCAAGATTCGTCCGTTGCTGCCATTACGGGAACTTGGTTCTCTAATGATGACCATGTACCGGTAATAATGCAGAATGAGTTTTCTCTCTCTAGACAGGACAAGGAGCACGACTGCGTAGGGGGAGAAGTGGCCCTCCCAATAGTGGCAGGTACGAAACCACCTGGAAACGTGGACCATGGTTTGTACTGGAAATATACAACTGTGCCTGGATGCGCTCACAGTCCCGAGCAGAAATGTGAATGTGGTCTGTATGTATAGGGCCCCGGGTGCAAACCGAGGTGATGAGACACAACTTCTCCAGGTACTCACCATGCTAGTCGGGGAAGCTAGCAAACCCTCACAGTTGGGGAATTCAACCTACCACACAGATCCCGTTGTTGAGGCAGGTAACCCGGGGACGCAAGGGGAGGGATATCTACAGTGGCTGCATTCGAATGCCTTGTTCCGGCATATGGGGGAAGACATTAGGCGTAGCACTAGCTGTACCCCGTCCTCGTCGGATCAGGTGATGACGAACCATGAGAACAGTGTGACGGAGCCCCAGGTTCTCCCTCGGCTGGGCAGGAGCTATTATGTGTGCTTCAAAGTCGCCCTTTGCATGCATCAACCCAAAGTGCCCTGAGGTTGATTAGAAGCTCCGAAAATATGGACTTTTCCATGAATCAAAATAGAGCGGTCGATCTAATAGGCGACAAAGCCGACGACGCTAGTTTGGAAGAAAGCTGGCAGGTTAGTACAGAATCTCTACTTGCCCTGTAAAACGAGTTTGCTCCCTTGAGACGTAGGAGGGGTGAGGGCAAGCCGGTGTTGTGGAGGGCTGTAATGGGTAGGTCACTCAAGGGTATAAGCCGTGGTTGAGCTCTCGTTGAAGCCTCCGGGAGTCGCCAGGCTTGGATTCGGTATACCAAACATGGAAATGAGACAATGGACCTCCTGCGATCTGCTAAGCATATGTATGAAATGAAGTTGGTCCAGTGTGTCACAAGGCACCCAAACTAGTATTATAGCTACCGGCAGTCAAACGAGTCGTTGGGAGATGCTGTAGGACCAATGACGACCCTTGATCATGGGGTGGCAGCAGATGGCCAGAGTGAGGCAGATGCTCTGGGTGGGTATTTTAGCAGCGTGCACGGAGTGGATAAAGGCGCGCGAACAAGTTTTTAGGGGGCGAATCTTCTAACGGGCGTAACAGACTTTAATTTTAGGGAGGAAATCGTACGTGAATACCTGGAGGGGTTGGGTAACCGTAAGTATGCTGGGCCAGATGACGTCCACCCAGCTACCCTTGAGCATCTGGCTGATATCCTATCCCTTCCAGTATACTACCTATGCAAGGCCGTTCTGGATCGTGGTGGGTTGCCACGGGACTGGAAAACGTTGTAGTGGTAGCTTTATATAAAGGAGGACCCCGCTGTGAAGTGGAAAACTACAGACTTGTTAGCCTAACCTGCACTCTGTGCGATGTGTGACAGAGGATCATCCGGGAGTACTTCTGCGAGCTCCTACTAAAGAATTCTATGCTTTGTCCAGCTCAGCACGGATTTCAATGAAACAGGTCGTGCTTCACAAATCTCCTGAGCCTCCTAGACAAGATCACTCGAAGAGAGGATGAGGGTAAATATATGGTAGTATGTAACCATAACTTTAACGAGACTTTTGGCTCGGTGAACCGTCAGCTCCTGCTAATCAAATTAAAGTTACTTGGCTTAAATTGGCGGGTTCCCAAGTGGTTAAGGGACTTTCTTACAGGCAGAAACTTCTACTTTAGAGTAGGTGAAAATAACTTCAAATCAGAAAACGTTGCCGGGGTTTTCGCAGGTTTCCGTGCCAGGCCCGCTCTTGTTTGTAACGGTTATTCCGACTGTGAGTCACGAGTAGCCGATTCAAACGAATCCAAAAACAAGAACAAGGTTGATTCGTATTTTCTACGACATTGGATTAACAAGTTATATGCATATAAATAAGCACAAACTTCAACTGTACGGCCACAACCTCTAGCAACAAGGACCAGAGTTCAACAAAGGTCAATGTCAAGTACCACCGTCACGGCAATCCAAGCTCGAATCAAAATTATGTCACTTCAAGTGAGCAAAATATAAACAAATGTTGGAGCGTAGTGATTGATGCCTGTTGTACTTGATCGAAGGTTAATAAAATAAAGAGCATAGTCCGAACGATACAAGCATATGACAACGGCTAGGGAGGATCCCTCGCACGTACGCTACACTGTTCTGTTGATTGACGATTTAGCCTCGGTCCTTCAGTCACGAAGCTTCTTTGCAGATGACTTGAGGCTAGTGGGCGCTCAAGAGAGGGGGGAGCTGAGCAACGACATACACGCCGTTCCTAACTGGGCACAGAAGTGGGACTTACCTCCCAATTCTCGGAAGAGCCACTTTTTATCACGGACAGCGACAAACCTGACGGTGGAGCGTGACCGGGGCCCAGTTACTTTAGAGGCAGCAGACAAGGTTAGGGATTTTGAGATTGTGGTGGCTTCTGATCTAAAGTGGTCGAATCAATGTGCAGCAGCTGCAAAAAAGGCACACGGTGAGCTCTTCAGGTTGAGATCAAAGCTGTCACGCAGACGACCCGGGATTTTCACGCTAGTGCACTTGTCTGTAGTTAGAGCTACTTTAGAAAACTGTGTTTAGCAATGGTCACCCTTCTGCAAAAATGGTGCCACCTGTTTGGAGAAGATACAACGTCTTACAATGCTCACGGCTGACGGGCAGAGAAGCAAAACGTACAGGCAGAGACTCCAGGACCTTGAGCTTTTCTGTGTGGAAAAGGAGAGACTACGAGGGGATTTCTTGGAAACATTTAGGATATTGTTAGTTTTTCCTGGGATAAGACCAAAAAGTCTATTCCCTGAGGCAATAAACTCCAGAACAAGGGTCATGTGGAGAAGCTGGCGAAGGTTCAATCGAGGCTGATAGCTAGATCTCACTTCCTTGGCCGTGGGGCGGTTAACCTCTGAAATAGACTGCCGGAAGAGGTAAAAGAACTGGAAACCGTCCAGACATTCAAGGGTGCCCTATGTCGTGAGGAGACTGAGATCATTTGTCACAGTGAATTTGGGGCTTGTTACTGGACAGAGTATGTGATGTGTTTAGTTATTGAAATTTTCAATCTACTACATACTGACTCAGTGAACGCTCACGATGCATGATGACCCCAGCGGATGATGTCAGGTCAGTCTTCATGTTACCATTCTATTTTCGGCGGGAACTCAAAGAAATGAACTGCGCAGTGTTGGATGCCTACATAGTGTGCGCACCATCAAAGGAATTCTGAGAGTTGGATTGGTAGCTTTCATTATCCGTCCAGTGCAAAGTGAACTGAAATGAACTGAAATCGAGCGGCAGAATAGATCTCATGTGAAGAGATCGGTGTCCAGAAGGTCATATTCTTAGCACGATCGAGGTCACTACATGTACTTGTAAAGGCACGAATGGTAACGTGGTGAGTATTATTGCATTGGGCTGGTGGGAGTGAATTATTGTGGTTAGGCAGAGGACACGAGAGAAGAGACAATAGAGTATGGCAGGTGAACTTCCGGTTGTGCGGGGCGCGGTGTTGAACGTGGTATGGGAAGGGCGGCAGTAATGACAATGCTGGAGGGATGGAGAATGGAGGGAACGGAAACCCAGGTGTTGCAAGCAAATAAGAGGTTGGTACTGGCGGTGGAAAATGAGAAGAGATGTCCGGATGGGCCTACTGTTAGCCGACTCGGGGTGCTGCAGTGAGGCTACCAGGCTGAGCAGCAAAACAGATGCTGTTTTCGAGAGATGGGCCAATCAAAACAATAGGCGTCATCCTGCCTCTAGTACATCTTGTCGTTCCGAATGTTAGGCTATTTATGAGATATAATTTCTTTCTGCTAAAATATTCCTGACCCTGGGATAAACCCCTCAGCAAAATTCGTCAACGGACTTCCCCCGTCCACTTTAAAACATCAGCATTACTTTATCTCACCATCGATAACGACATGATGTCAACAGGACCTAATATATCCGACGCTCGAGCCTTCGACTTATAGACAATCTTCAAAGCCTCATTCCGTACGCGCTCCTTTTCCGAGAAAGCTCTCACACCCTGGCAAGTCCTGGACCTCATTGTCTGTCCTCTCCAACGACAGTTTTTCCACCAGGATCGCCCTCCCTATTGAGATTGCAGCTTACTTTCTCGTGCCAGGCAAATTTTTCACCTTAGTTATTTGCCAAATGGCTTGAGGCTTTCATTCCTACCCATCAACTCTCTACCCTCCTTGGCACATTGCAATTGCCCATGTGGTAACCATCAATTTTAGCAAGCTGCCCACTGCCTACGTTCCCCGAATCTCGGGTATGATTACTGTCCGGTTCTTTCCATAAACCTGCCCATTTACCATGTCAGAACTCGCGGCTACTATTCATTCACCGGCACATTTACTTCTGCTGTTCACTTCCTCACCAAAATTGACAAGCTATGACCTCCGCAAAAATATATTTCGTAGTTCTTCACGAGTCAGAAATGTGATTGGCGATTATTTGCTCTCTCCGTCGGTCTTAACTGTCGTTTTCAGCGCCCGTAGATCCCTTATAATAATAATATTGGTTTATTTCGGAAACGCCCGAAGCAGTCCATGTGCATGATTTTGTTGATACAAGTGATGAAATGGACAAATATAATTCATGGAAATATGGATACTCTCATGAAAATATCGGATAAAATGGCTCAGAAGAGGGAATAAGGTGGGATGAATATAGGATAAAAGTATGCACACCATAGAGATCGTGTGGAGTTTAAATGAGCTCAAGAGCGGATTTGAATGGACGCCCGGCGAGTTTGAAAGTCAAGGTCAGATGGACTGAATGGCTGGTCCAGATAATTAAATCTTGAGGCCGACTGGTAAACATGAGAAAGGCTGGAAATCGGTATAAGGAACTGCAGTAGCGAGGAACGATGGGGAAAAAAGTGAGGTGCACTGCAGTGGATTAGATACCAATGAGGCTTTGGTACTCTGCAGTGGATTGTCGGCGGACAGGACACAAAACTCATCATAAAACAGGCAGCTAGCAATATAAGACGTGGAGAGATGATCAGATGACAAAAACGATTCAGAAGGAGTGGATACGGTAGATGTAAGGCACAAATGTAGAGTTGATGGATGCCTATGATGACGGTTGTTGGGATGATAGCATGAGAAATGGCCGGTGAGGAACTGCTAGATGCAGAGCGCGTGCACATAGATATATGTGCGTAAGTTTATATATATATGTGTATATATATTATATATATGTATAGACATAAGAGAAGCAGGAGCAATAACAATGGGGTCCTAGAACGAAATTATCAGTCATTAGGAGGAGTAGGTGAGGTTGGATCAAATGGTTGCAGAATTAACTTTGCAATGTCGTGGTGGACTAACTCCATGACAAATGCACATGGCAGCCCAAAGGAGAGAAAAATAGAATGCGGAAGCACAGAAGTGGTGAAGACTATGAGGAGCAGATCATGGAAGAGTGAAGATGAAAGACAGGATCAAGGAAGACAGGTAAGAATGGGTCTAATTATTTGATCAATACAGATGCGACATGTAGCGATAGACCAGAGGAATCGGGTAGTGACAGGTGAAACGATTTGGAACAGTAAAAGAACACTGTGAAGTAGCGTTGTCATTACAATGGTGGAACATGGAAAAGCGGACCACACTGGAAGGTATAGAAAAATGCCTGTGGCAATAAACGGATCAAGGGATGAAAGCAATGATCGAGGAGACACAGGTAAGAAATCACCAATCAGATCATTTTATTGAAGACGAAACACGAAGGAAGCGGACAAGGAAGCGGGACGCCCCGATATAAGTGAACCACTAGTAGAACAAAAAGGCCACAAAAATGAATGAGCGACGGAGTTGGGGCAATGGAGCTGGAGAGCTGTGTGCCGGCAGACAATTGAACAGGTGGATACTAATCCGGACACTGGAAAGAACCACAGAGGAATCGCGGATCCAAGAAAGGAAAATATAGTGGTGGTGATTAGATAATAAATGCGACTGTAAAAGATGGGTAGTTTGGAGTGACAAGTTCTAATACGCGGATTGGTCATGGGTGCGGGTGCGACTGGTGCATCATGGCATTGGGCATGAGGAGGGAGAACGAGGAGGGAGTTTCTGAGCAGCAACTTCTTGACGCCGCCAAGATTTTACAAGACACAGAGAATTGCTCCAAGCGAGTCATTTTTTTGGGTCGCTTCCTCAGTTCAGATCACCCTCAAGACACATACGCCCGGGTGTTTAACCGCCTTAAGCTCTCTTTCCCACATAAAGGTGGGTCCACTTGGTTGGCAACCAAACGCACCAACCGGGTTCACGGTATTCTCATTCAAATGGGCTCCACAGACGCCGCCAAACGAATTGTTTCCTCGGCCGCAAAGCTCGAGGGCGTGACCTTTGATAAGCCACTTCATCTGAGGCTCCGCAGTGAGAAGGCTAAGACAGAAATTCCACAAAAAGCCGATCCCAAGCTCAGAGTGCTGCCAGTTTTCAGATAACTCGCCTTGAGGACCGAGCTGCGTTCCCACAATCCCTCGCTTCCCTACTGACACCATTTCCCGTTGCCGAAAGTACTCCCAGTAGTAGACCTAGTGCCACTAAACATCTGTCGCCTACGAGAAATATCCCAGGCTCCAACACAGCCAAAAAGACTATTTCAACGGACGAGACTCACTCATCCTTGAGCCCAGACATGCACCTGCAACCTGTTTCTGCTGAAAGATGCGGTGAGGAGGCTAACACACCAGGAAATATATCTGGTGCTGTCATGAAAAACAATTTCACCAACAAGAAAACTCAGAACAGGGCGTCAAGCAGTGCGCAGATGAGCAAACCACAAAAAGCAGCCCATTCTTTTCGGAGACCGAAGGATGTAGACCGTCCGCCTGGTATGGTACCCCCCAGGTTATTAGACATCATAACCTACCGGTCCCCCTAGCAGTCTGCTTATTCTCTAGCCCCCCAATATCTTCAGCCCTCGACTCCCTCAGGACCTCCTTTCCATCCCCAAATCCCCCTCTTTCCCACTCCTCAAACCCAAAATCAGTTGTCTCTGGCGATTCTGAAACAACTCCTGAGCATGTGCTCAAGTGTTTTTACAGCAGTTGCCTGAGTGTGTTGAGTAAGATCCCGGAGCTTCGGCAGCTTGCAGTGGATGAGGACCTCAGATCATAGCTCTCACAGAAACCTGGCTCACCCCTGACATACTTGATGCCTAAATATTCATTCCGGGATACTTCACAGTAAGGCAGGACTCCAGTAGAGGTCGTGCCGGCTGGGTCATCACTTACTACGATAATTCGATCCCTCCTCCCACTATACTGATTACTCCCACCTCTTCATGTATCGATTGCTTGTGGGCTGTGTTTACCCTCTTTAGAACACACACCTTTTGCTTGGTGTTGTCTATCGTCCTCCCGCATGCAATTCAACTGACAGCCTAGGTCTCATAGACTTACTAGGCTCCCTGAAAAGCTACACAGACTTCACCCATCTGTTAGTCACAGGTGACTTCAGCTCTCCTAGTACTAACTGGCAAAGAGCTGATGCCCTGGATATCACTTTTGGTAAACCCCTCCTTAATATCGTACCGAAAACTCATTGGTGCAGAACGGAAGGGATCCGGATAGATATCGCACAGGCCACGCCCCGTCCCTACTAGACCTGGTCATCACCAATGATCGGTTCCTAATAGATGTGGTGCGTTACTTGCTGCCCCTCGGCAAAAGTGATCACATTCTCATCGGATTCGATTATATCGTGAAATGGCCTCCTCTGCCCTCAGAAATCAAAATTTTGGGATCCTTCAAAAGGACCAATTTTGACCAATTTTGTGCATTTATTTGCTCCCAGCTGAATCCAGCTAACCTAGGTAACTATGCTGATGAAATGGCAGAGAATCTCAGAGTTGATCTCCTTAGCCGGTAGGCTATTGGTCCCCAGAGTTCGTCTTCCACAGACCGGTAGGTGGCCCCTCTCTCGCCCCATTAGGCGCATTCTAGACGAACGCGCACGCCTCTTTGCTAGATATAAATCCACAGGCCTTGCCCGTGAAGCAAATGACTTCAGGATCATCCGGAACATATGCAAAGACAAGATTAGGTCCTATCAGAATGCAGTCCAACGATCTGTACTCGATCGAGCACGGACCAATAAGGCATTTTTCCTTCAGTACAAGCGCCATCTAAGGGGCACGGCTCCGACGCCATTTGCTCTCAAAGATAGTGCCGGACCTCCAATCACTTCCCCTACCCAAGTAGCCGAGCCATTCAGCTCCTACTTCCGCACAATGTTTAGCTCCGTACCCATATCATCCCACCCTACTATGCACCCGTTATCTCTGGCCACTACGTTCAACCGCGTCACTATTCCCATTGGTGCAGCCGCTCAAGGTTTCCGAGGGCTCAACCAGTATTGCTCTATGGGTCGTGACCTAATCCACCCCCGTATTCTCAAGGAAGCCGCGGAGACATTAGCTGCTCCTTATGCCTCGCTTTTTCAGCAATGTTTTGACGATGGAGTTTCCCCCAGTAGCTGGAAAAAGCAGTGATCGCACCCATCTATAAGAAGGGTAGCAGACATCTTGCTTCTAGTTACAGACCCATAAGCCTCACTAGCATCAGCAAAACTTTTTAGGGAATTCTTAAGAGTGAGGTTCTTTCCCACCTTCATAAAAATAAGATCCTCTCCCCTTTCCAACATGGGTTTCTTCCTGGAAGATCATGCATCACCAATATGCTTACTGTCATGGATAGTCTAACGAAAGCCTATGATGATGGCCAGCTCTCACAAGCTGTATTAATTGATTTTGCTAAGGCCTTCGATAAGGTTCCCCATGCCCCTCTTCTTTATAAGCTGAAGACGTACGGGATCACAGGCTCCATGTTGGCCATCCTGCGTAGCTTCCTTACCGAACGCACCTTTGTGGTTAAGGTCGGGAATGTTTTGTCTCAACCCTCCCCAGTAACAACTGGGTCCCCCAAGGGTCGGTCTTAGGTCCTCTTCTTTTCTTGATCTATATAAACGATCTACCGACAGCCCTTCCTGCGAACATTGCTATGTACGCAGACGATGTAACCCTCTGGAGTTCAAGCGTTGAAGACCTGTAAATAGCAGTTTATGAAACGAAAGGCTGGTCCGAGGATTGGAACCCCCCAGTTAATGATGACAAATGCGTGAGAATGTATTTCGGCAGAGACTGGTCACACGTTTTCCATTAATGGAGCAACCACACTGCCTAGGGTTGACCGACACAAGGTGCTCGGTTTCTGGTTAGATTGTAACGTATCCTTCTCTCATCATCACGAACTTGCGAGCAAGTCTGCCTTTCGAGTCCTAAACATGATTCGAAGGTTCTTTCCGCGCATATTTAAGGATGATTTCCCCATAATTTTCGGCACGTATATCCGACCTCTGCTGGAGTACGGTAGTCAGATAGTGCACTCTGGTCTTGTTCGAGACCGTGAGATCCTGGAAAGAGTTCAGCGGGCCTCCACCAAGGCAGTAAGGGGTCTATCCCATCTACCTTATCCTGTCCGCCTCTCACTCCTCAACCTCTATCCCCTTGCCGTAAGACGCGTAAGAGGTGATCTGTTTTTTGATGTTCCACCTGTTTGAATCAGGTCAAAGCGATTGCTCCTACTCCGTCTGTCCAGCCTATTCTCACCGTGGTCACAGCAGAAGAGTTTTCAAACCGAGGCCACGCATTTCACTAGGGATTAACCTTTTTAGTTATATGGTTATCACTCTGTGGAAAGCACTTCCGAAAGATATTGTTCTCTCGCAGAACAACACTATCTTCAAGAAAAAGCCAGACCTCTACCTGGGTCTCTCGATAACTCCTTGTCAAAAAAACAAAATAGATGTCTTTTATTGCATATACGTTCATGAATGCCACACCCCCACTCAGCTTAAGGCACTGTCCACAGTGAGACACTGCATGATGTTATGTGTATCTTGTTTTCGCTGCCTCCCGCTTCTTTTTACTCTCATTTCAGCTAGGTGAATCCGACAGAAGATCAAAGATTTCCTCAAGAACCGGGACAACTGGGCTCAAAGCCTCGAACCCGTGTAGTACTTCAAGACTTCAAGACTACCTGAAACCGTGACCTAAGTGTGTGAACAAACGCGCACACCACCGTGCAGACGCCAGTACTTATCGCGAGGTAGAGTTATAGACTATATTGATTATTCACTGCTCCAATTCCACTTGGTTACATTCTACGTGGCCTATCTAGCAAACCCCCCCCCCTGATTCTGACCGCAGTAAGATCTATCTAGCGTTTTTACATCCCATCGCTATAAACCAACTCCTGCCTTATTCTCGCCAAGCATCCACTGGTGCACCTTCTAAAGTTTCTGTCCCACGGTTCCTCCGTTTATTTGTTTTTTTACCATAGGAGCGCACTCTCGTTCCACCCGGTCCACCGATCCCATGCTAACAATAAACTCTCCCGCAAAACCTGCTGTTGTGATCCCAATTGTATATATAGCGGGTCATATAGCTCACTGCCCGTACCACATTGCCGCATAGGTCCCATCTAGACTTTTGCGCACATAGCACCCAGGCACTCCTGGTCTGCTCAGACCTTTGGCTTGTCTCTGTCTAGTTGACCGATTTTCTGCTACCTTTTACCTCCGTCATATATTCCTACTTATCATGCCATCCCGGTCCCCAACCAGTACTCGGAAAATCCGTATCGCCAAAGCTGGCAAATCCAAACACACCCAACACCTCCCAAAACCCAGGCCGTGCTCTGTCACCCTCGTTAACGTCGACGGTGAAGCTTCTAATGGTCCTAATGGCCTTAAGCAGATTTTCGTCGAACTTAGCACCAAGGTCGAGCTGATTGATGAAATCCTCCCAACGGTTTCGCCCCTGGATATTATCCTTGATCCTGTAGCCGCTAAATCGCCCAAGAACCTGGTTCCGGTGGGACACCTCCTGGACTCGTTGTCTACTGAAATATACCACCGCATTACCAACTCCAAGAACGCCGTGGTTTTTAATTTTCCAGACCGCTTACCACCTTCCTTAGCGAAACACAACATACCAAGTTCGTGAAATATGGCTCACTATAGATGCCATTGCAAGGGGCTACGTAAAAAGTCCAAGCGACGTAGTTGCCCCCTGCTATTCCAATTCATGGACGATCTAACAGCTAGAGACTTCATTAGCTACAAGTCGATAGTTGCTGCCATTTCGCCGTGCAAGGACATTAAGATGTTCCCTGCTAAAAAACTCCAACGGGGAACACTTCGCTCGCTGAGAAGCAACTCTGCCTTGCCCAGGCAGGCTGACTCCACTGGAACCGACGTGAAGATTACCCAATGCCCCTCTGCCAAGAAGTCAAAGGCGAGCTCAGCGCCCCACCCTGCCTGCCTGCTAACTGTCGACCTAGATATGTCTAATTCCCCACCCCCGGGCTCCGCTTCCACGCAAACGCCCTTTTCTACCATTTCCCCCAGTAGCCTCTACTAGCAGTAGCTCTCGCTCCCCGACCACAGGCCCCAAACGGCACTCCACTTAAGTATTAAAGCCGCGTTCCCCCATCATAGCCTCAGAGGCAAGACAAGACCCTGGTTCAACCATCAGCTCTCGCCTTACTACTTCCAATCTGTCCTCCGAGCCGTTGACAAGTGTTGCCACCCGCCGCTCTCGCTCTAACGACTCTATAAACTACCCAACAGCTGCTAGCTCAGCCGCGACACTTCGCTTCTATCCTCATAAGTGCCGCTCCAATCCCCCCATGGGCCTACCTGGTACTCCTACCAGGTCCACACTTGCTCAACTAATCACCCCACCCACTAACCCCCACTCTCAATCGGCTTCTGTTTATAGCGTACTCTCGGAAACTCCAGGTGGAAACCAGTTGGGCTACCATCCAGATTCGTCTAACGCCATCGTCCCTTTATGTAGGAGTGACCTTCAAAGCATTGCCAGTGCCGTTCACCCTTCCATTGCCTCGCACCCCCTTCCACTGTCTTTCCCTCTCTCTGATCAAACGGGTCACACCAGTCCTCCATCTTCTTTGCTACCATATATCCCTTCTTGCCCCCTAGACACCAACCCTCTATACTGTAGCCCCAGCATGCTTTTGCTGTTCCCCTCTGCCCTCCTCCACCAACCCTCATCTAACCATGAAGTACCACGTACATACCCTAGCAGATACTCCAGGTTCATACCTGTATCCCGCTTCCTCGCCCTACCTCCCCACTTACCGGCTCCCCTGCCCCTCATGAGCCTCCATATCTTTCCAACTTTCTCCACTTCCTTCCCGCCCCCCCCACCCCACACTACGTCCCAGTTACTCTCCCACATGCCTTCTCCCCCTTACCGACCTACGGGCTTTATACTGACTCTGCCCAACAGGTAGGTTACCTGCAATCATGATCGCGTTTTTTCCTGACCGGCTCCCTCCTCACTCGGGGCCATATTGTTAGTCGCCCTATGGACCATATAGATAAACTTTCACAGACTCATATCACTGATCGCTCCACACTCGATGTCATGTCACTTAGCACCTTACACCCTGCACTACCACCTGTCCACCCCGTTTCGACAGATATTCCTAACGTCTCACTTCTCCATATGGTGCCCCCTCCCCCTGTACCGCGTGACACCCCTTGGGCTCACATCCACGGTGTGCTGCACACCCACCGTATTGACCACCCACAACGATCGGCTGCACCTATTTCTAACGCTTCTCCTACTTCCCGTCACCCACCCAACACTGCCTGCCCTCTCCCTTCTACTGAAGCTCTATCCCCACTGAGACTCAACTCCTATCGCCACAGCGATCCCAATAGTCTTGCACCTAGCATCCATGCTCCGCGCACACCGACACTGAACTCATTCCTACTAGTTCTTATTACCGCTCGATCAATAATTAGAAAAATATCGCACCTGCGGTCTCTGCCATTTACATGAAATGCTGACATTATACTAGTAACTGAATCCTGGCTGTCGGATGATGCTTCGCTTGACCTTGTTCGCATAGCTGGGTATCAATGCTTCTCGAACACCCGCCAGTCCAGGCGTGGGGGGGGGGCTGTTTAGCCTTTGTCAAATGCACTACCCACGCTAGTGCTATTGACCACCCCTCTCTTATTGAGGATTCGTTGTGGCCATCTATTCACGCCTCCAGCCAGAACCTCCTCTTTGGCTGCGTCTACGTCCCCCGGGTATTAGCCTGCAAAATTTGACTCTGCCGTGGATGTCTTTAATGCTGCGCGTGACTATCCTGCCAGTGCAAAACTATTGCGGGTGACTTTAACCTTCCTTTATTTGCTGGTCCTCTTATACTAACCCCCCCCCGCCCTCTCCACCTTCCTTTCCTGTGTCCGTCTTGGTGGATGGACCCCATATATCTCCTGCCCTACTAGAGGGAACAACATCTTGGACCTAGTATTCACCATTGATGTTCCTGATATGACCAACCAGATTACTGATCACTTCCCGAGTAGTGACCACCGTATTGTCAGGTGCAGGTTCGGCTGCTCCAGCTGTTCCCATCCGATGCAATCCTCTCACTCTGTTCCGACTTCCTACCGTTCCTGTAACTGGCCCCTAATAGCAATGATAAGCAGCTCCCCTAAATGGGACACATTTTTTCTTTCATCCGATCCCCTCACTGTTGTGAATTCTCTCTATTCCAACCTCCTACGTTGCTTAAATACCGCCAACCCATTTGCCGATCCACGCCCCAAGTCCAGCAGCTCACTCCTGTCTCTTTTAGAGCGTAAGCTGTCTAAGCTGCAACTTACCTTCGCGAGATCACACGAATTTACAATTCTCCTGCGCATAAACCAGCTACAACTGAAGCTGGGTTGCATGGTCGATTCGCATCTGAGAAGGCAAGAGGCCATCGCCCTAGCACACCCAAACAAAACTGGCTACCTGTCCAACCTGCTTAGTAAAAGGTCCAATCAATCCAATTATACCTCGCCCAAGTTCCTCACCAGTGGCTCATCTACCGCTGAACCTCAGCATCTATTTCTGAGGCCTTCAATGAGCATTTCTCTTCCCCCCTCAAAAACTGTCCTGGTATTCCCCCTCCCACATTCCACCCCTGCACCTCTGCCTCTCTTTCATCGATTCTATTCACCCATCCAGAAATTGAAAAATCAATTTCCTCTATTAAACCTTCCAGGCCAGGTGATCTCCCACCGACCCTCCTACGTTTCGGTGGTCCTGACCTTCTTTTGTTGTCACCTAATATGTATGCCACCTCCATGCTTCACAGCTTTGTCCCACCTCAATGGAAATCCTCTGTTATAATTCCGCGCTTCAAATAGGGTGCACTACACGACCCAGATAACTGTCGGCCTATTATTCACACCTTAGAAGTCTGCAAAGTTATGGAAAGAATTATCAAAAAACACATTGTCCAGTACCTCTTATCCAACAACCTGCTGAACCCTGTGTAACAGCCGGTCGTGGAAAATCCCCCTTTTCCCTCGTAATTCAGTGTTTTTCCCAACATCACTCATTCGCATACACTATTGACTTGTCTTTACGAACTAGTTGTTTTTCTGGACCAATTGTTGTTTGTTCGCGCCCAGAGCGCTACTTTGGCACATCCTTGTTCGGGACCTGCGTGACGCACGTGCTGTCTGCTCACACGCTGCTATTCGGTTTCTCGTTGTTGAGTCCTTGTGATCGTATTATTGAGGTTTGTATATTTTTTATGTCATTGTTTATTGCAATAATCTAGTATCGTAGAATATCACGGATAATCGTCTTTTGATTTCGGGATCCGTTGCGAATTTGGCTACGCATTGCTCAAACGTTCGTTACAGTACTCAATAAATCAATTTGGAACGAGGAAAAACACGCAAAATGCCAAGAAAAGGAACAACAGCAGTCAAATCCGGACAGGAAGTAATACGGCAAGTCTCTGGGGAGGTTTTAGGCGCATATGATTCTTTACTTAATGCCAAATCGCCTAGTCCTGTCAGTGCTAGTTCATGTGTTATTGAGAACAATATTGATCGTAAGGATGTCGATTTATATAAGCTGAGAATACTAGAACTAGAGCAACAGTTAATATCGGCTAGACTACAGGCGCAGGAAGCAGACAAGTGTACACAGAAACAGCGAGAGCATGAGACCAGTGACTTCGACACTTCCGATTGATTAGGGTGCAATAAGATAGGGAACCCCTCGCCGGTCGCCGACTACAAACCACCATCGATCGATCTGCCTAGAGTGGAACTAACGGTTTTCGACGGGCGAGCTGAGCAATACTGCAAGTTTGTCAAGCGGTTCGAGACGTTCGTTGAAAATAAGGTAACCGACCCTGGGCAAAGGCTTCTCTACCTTACTCACTACTACCGAGGCCGAGCAAGAGAAGCTATCGACGGGTGCACCATGCTCTACCCAGAACAAGGCTGCACAAGGGCAAGGAAGATTCTAAGGGACTTGTTTGGCCAACCTTTCAAAGTAGCTCGTAACCTAATAGAGGGCGTGATGGTAGGGGCAAAGAGAACCAAGGGCGACGTCTACACTATGGCCGACCTGGTGATTAAGATGCAAAACTGCTCAATAGCCCTCGACCATTCAGGTTACAGGGCTGACCTAGACGTTATGCACACTTTGGAAGGCATAGTCCGTCACCTCTCTCCCGAACTACAGGGTTGGTGGGCGGAAGAAGCAGAACGGATGAGCCGAAGCGACAGAGAAGCCAACTTCGAAGACCTGACCGAATACTTAGACAGGCAAACGAAGATAGCTGACAGCAGATTCGGCCGACTCATCCGGGACAGCAACCGAGCAAACAAGCCCAGTACTAGCCAAGTCCAAACCCCTGTACGGGAACATCCAAAGTACCAGGCTTGGACCAATACACACGTCATTTCACGAGATGCTACGGCGCAACCCAATTGCAGATCCTGTGGTACTAGCCATGGCCTACCAGAATGCCCCAAGTTCGGCAACGCCACAATAGACGAACGGTGGGGAATGGCGAGGATGGCAGGAGCATGTTTTATCTGTCTCCACACCACGCACCGCGCAGCAGCCTGTAGGACAAGGAACCGATGTGGTTACGAGGGCTGTACGGGCAGACACCATCGGTTGCTGCATCAGGCGAGAGTAACCATATCCGAGGCGAGTACCAAACCCAGCGTGATTTGTTCAACTTCGGTCGTTAGACCTTATAAATGTTCTTCGAAGGAGTTTTCGTGCTCTCTATCCGCAGTTTCACTCCTTCCGATTGTTTAATTTCCAATCCTAACCACTTTTGTACATCGCAAAGCGCTATTGCTGGTTACCGTCTCCCTTGGAATTTTTTCCTCCCAATGCAAGCAAACTTTTCGACAATCTTGTTTGATTCTCTTGTTGTGCAATCCTTTTGTAATACTTTTGTGTAGGTCTATTGCTTATACTGTTTCCAACCAGCTCCACCCGGACTCGGACGGCCTAGTCGCCTGAAGTTGGACTCAAATATGCCGGGAGCTACAATGAGGTATTACCTGAATACTTTTTTCCACAGCATATCGACAGCGCATACTTGCCCACACTCTTGGAATTCGACTTCCGAATTCGTGTGTACCTTTCGTTCTCGCGCTACAGCGTGCATCGGGGTTAGCCTTAACAAATCACCCTTATCATCTTCATGGTTATTATTAGATTCAAAGCTGTGTTTTATAAATTTTGGCACCGAAACAATACTGATACGAGAAGTACACTGGACGAAAATGAAAGCAACGTCTAGGCAGATAGCGAACTGCGAGGGCGTAAAATAGGCGAAGAACTACATGTGAAGATGAACCAACACAAGGCCGACGGAATCCTCGGGAACGTTAGTCCAGTTAAAAGCACGTAACCGAGCGAAACAATGAGGTAGATATCGGACGTCAGAAAAGGTCGTGAAGAAGATAGGTCCAAAATGGTCTCCAGGGAACGGCCATTTCCCCAGAAAGGCTGAGGTCACTAGAAAGGTCTCTAGCTGGGATGCTTGGAAGGTTTTCGATAAATATCGGAGAGTAAAGTCATACAAACGGTATTCATGAGCACGAATACATGGGTAATACGTGAATCCACCTCTGATGTAGAAAGTTGACGGGCATAATCCGTGGCATGCGGGAACCCTAGGCTGTTGTCCAGCATAAGCCAGCTTTCCTTCCGGTGACTCCGTTTGCTTGAATGGTCATCCGTGTAAGCCATACTTGTACCGTCAAATGTCGGTTAACTTCTAACCAATATGATATCCGGGGGACAAATCGGTAGGTCCGGCGGTCGCAGGGAGCGGCGGCTATAGACTTGAACCAGAATGCAGACTTTGATGCCAAAATTCTTTAATATTTTTGGGCCCAGCGAAGCGTACCATACGACCCGGCACTATGACACAAAAAGAAATGGGTTACCGATGTAGCTACCACCATGGATTTGACTGGCATAAAGTAATGCCTAATGTTGTATGTTGAATTGCGTGGAAACGATAAACACGAAAGTTAACGCTGAATAGCGCAATAATTGAAATCGTGTTTGACCTGGTCTCAATAAATGCCCGACAAAAATCTTCCCAACCGGAATGCGGGAGGTATGCCTCGCTTGCGGGTGGATTTATTGGCGTACGCTGTCGTCTTGAAAGTAAAACAGTATTCTCATTCGAAGTGGCGAAGCCAATGGGCTGCTGAAATGAACGTGAGGCGACAATCTCGTCCGAAGTCGTAGAAGTAACAACTGCGCTCTCTCCCGAGAGTGAGGCAATAGCCTCATTCGAAGTTGTAGCAGGCAAAGCCAACAGCAGAACTTGAAGTGAGAAGAACGTTCCTTCAGCAGGTAGTGAAGGGTTAACATCGAATCTCATGAAAGCGGGCGACATGCTATCACCAGCATGCGAGGCTTTGAGATGATCGACGCTGACTGTGACGACGCGACCATGTCCACCAACCCTAATGTTCCAACCACGGCGGGAAATCACGCGAAGTGAACATTCGTAAGGCTGTTGTAATGGTTTGCGTACCGAATCAACACGAATGAATACATGCGAACAAGTTTCGAGTTTGGTCGGAACGAAAACCTGTCGTCGCTGCATTCGAGTCACTGCCGGAGCGGGACTTTGGATGTGCGTAGGCGAACGGTGAAAGTAAATCTGTAAGGCAAGCGCATCTGTACGCTTTGGCGTATTGAACTCCCTAATCATTCGTAGTGTCGTGCCGTAGACAAGTTCTGCCATCGAACATTGGGTATCTAATTTTGTGCAAGCAGTGATACCAAGTGGAACTGGGGTAACGCTTCGTACCAGTCGGGCACCCATGTGATTTAAGAGCCATCTTGAGCTGGCGATGTAAAAGTTTGTCTAAGCTAATTGATGCTGAATGGCAAGTGATCTTGCGAATGCGTTCCGTGCCCAGCATACGGGGTACTGAAGAGAATAAATCGTACACAACTTTTGCCCTCGACCGGTGTTGATGTAGAAAGAAAATCGTAAAATGCTATCTGTGGTTCTATCATAAGTCGAGCCACTCATTTGGCCGTGACGATAGAAATGGGAATAGCCTCGGGCTACCCTGTAAATCTGCCGACGCACGTCAATAAATTAGTATGCCCGTGTGACGGGGTCAATGGACTCACAACATCAACGTGCATATGATCGAAGCCAGCAGCAGGCGTAGCAAAGTTGCCGATAGGCTAAACTACGTGGCTATGCCCCTCAGGTCGTGGACACTGTGGACCACCTACGGACACCCCCGTTTGTGAACAGCCAGACGTATCGTGCAGCTACTAGTCGGAGACCGGCTGCGACGCCTGGACGCGAAATTCCATTTAGGTTATTGAAAGCGAGATGCTGATTTGAAGGGGGTAGGACTGGTCGAGGTAGGCCAGTAGACATGTCGCAGAGTATAGCCCCAGCTCAGATGGCCAGGGGTGCGGACAGATCCTGTAGCGACCATGACTGAGAGGCTTCCATACTTGAGGAATTCTGCTGCAGCCGTGACAGGTATGTCTTAAACGGGAGATTTATTGGCATTCGGTGTAGTATGCGACGATGCATCTGCATCTCAGTTCAACTCACCTCTAATATATCGTAGGTCGGCCGTCAACTAGAAAATGTAGTCTAAATGTCCGACTCTTCGTGGGAGGTAACGCTCAGGAGTAGCGTGCAATGCCTACGTCAACCGCTGATGGTCGGTAAAGGGGATAAAACATCTGCCCTCAACTGCATGGTGGAAGTGTTTGATGGCATTGTAAGCAGCCAGCAGTTCACGACGAAAAGTACTATGTCACGTTTCCATGGGAATGGGGCTCCGATAGAGAAACTCAAATGGTTGCCAAATCCCAGAAGCAGACTGTTGCAGGACCACTCCGACGGCGAATTCGGATACGCCCACGGCCATGCTGAGAGTAGCTGAAGGAACTGGGTGCATTAGGAGCGTGGTCTGAACTAAATTCGCTATAATCTCCGAAGTCGCCATGGTGCACTGTCCGCAAGCGAAAACTTACATGGATCGCCACAAAGTAGTTCAGTTAACGGAAGTAAGCCTTCAGCTGCATAAGATACGAAAGGGTGATAACGGTTGACTAACTCCATAAATGCCTAAGGCTCCTAGGTTGAGGACTGTACAGCCTAACTAAGAATAGTGCACGCCTTGCCCCCGAGGGGCTCAATGTTTTATCGAGTGAACTTGTGGCCGAGGGCCACAGGTCCCGGTTTTCCAAGTTCACGGTTGTCGGGAGTGACTGTTATTCGATTTTTGCGCAAACGTTGAAATAGTAGCGTCAAATGTTGGAAATGTTCATCCACGTTCGATGTTACGATCAGAAAGTAATCGATAAATACATGGACAAATTCAAAGTCTCGTGCAATTCTATCGACAAACATCTGAAATCTCTTAGCAAAATTTCGCAAAACAAAAGGCATAGGTAGGAACTCAAAGAAACAAAAAGGATTCGTGATAGCTGTTTTCTAGAAATCTTCAGCGGTAAAGGGGATTCGATGATGGGCTTGTATCGAATCCAACTTAGAAACTAAAGTCGCGCCTTGAAGTGATGCCACGATGTCGTGTATGCGGGACATTGAGTAGCTTTCGTGGAGGGTAACCGAGATTGATGCGCAATAGTAGCTTTATGGTCGCCAGCTAAGTCCACCTTTTCTAAAATGCATGTGTGGGGGTGAGGCCCATGAACTGTGGGAAGGACGAACTCTACCTGCAGAAAGTGAAGTATCAAACTCAAGTTTGGCGAAAGCCAGTTTGTCCTCTGCCAGTCGACGAGGTCGTGCCGTGACTGATGGTCCGTCGGTGTGCTAAACTTTGAGCCATACTTTGCCAAATTCGCGATGGATCCCGAAATCAGAAGGCGATTATCCGTGAAGTTGTACGATACTTGATTATCAAATGAACAATGACAAGAAACAGATACGAACTTCAATTATGCGATCACACGGATCCAGAAAACGAGAACCGAATTACGGAGTGCGGAAAAGGAGCACGTGCGTGACGCAGGTCCAGAACAAAGATACGACAGAGAAGCGCGCTGGATGCTAACGAACAAACGTTGGCTTCTCAACGCATACAAAGCACAAAAAACAAGTCAATAGTGTAAATAATTGGGCGACTTTAAGGAATCATGGAACTGCGGTGCTTTTTGAAGGGGATTTTCCGCGACCGGTCCTTACTCCGCCCACCAAAATCTTCCAGAATATTAGCAGACTTAAAAGTTTGGAATAAGGGTACTGGTTTTTCCTGCCTACCTGGACCCTGCTGTCAGTGCCGGCACCCAACACCTTGTCGTCAAAGTTCTACTCACCATCGCACTCGATCGGTTGGCCACAACAAGGCGAGGTTACTTTGCATGGTCCAAGAAAACAGCTGATCTATGCCTGGCGTGAAGGAGAAACAGATGCTGCCCTCGGGAGAGCCGTTGTGCTTCGGCCGAATGTGCTTGTGTGAGTGTGCGTGGGTGTCATGGGTGAGGTTGCACCCTGGCTTATGGATAAATAGTGGCACCCGTCACTTACGGGAAATATCTTCCGTGATGTCAGTAATAAGGGAGGAATAATCAGCCCCGAGGCCTGTTTCGATGGAGGTCATTAAGTATTAGCCTGTGTTATATGTGCGTGTGTGTCAGGCCGTATGAAGGAACCGCGGCTACTACCACATATGGGAAAAGCCTTCTGTAAAGTCAGCGAACAACGGTGAGCACGGAAAAGTGTTTGATAGAGGTCATGAAGTGTGAACTCGTATCATGTAAATGTGTATGTTTCGAGGTGTATGATATTCCAATACCTCAGTGTGCCACAACTGCCCCCATTCATGGGAGATTTCCTTAACCAATTCAAAGACAAAAGAGGAATAGTCTACTGGATCTCCTTGTTATCGGCTTTTCCATCTTCACTCTAGAGGAGGCTGATACTGCTTACGTCGCAGATTAGCATTCCGTTGGCGGTCTTCACCTTCATAGTTCTTATCATTTTGTCAAAGCTTTCGATGGCTTCCATAACCACTCCCAAAGGCCGGGTGCTGAAATGCTCGTGTTCATCTGCAATCATCACTACGTCCCCAACCTCGAATGGTCCGGCTTTGATTAGCCGCTTCTGTTGAGCTTGCAGAACAGGTAGGTGCCCTAGCAGCCACCGCCTCCAAAAAACCTCAGCGAAGTAATTTTCCTGCTTCCATCCATGGAGGTAGATCCAACGAAGGCTTGTCGGTCCTTGAAAATCCAAGTTCGACCTTAAAGTCAATAGGTCGTTCGGGGTGAGCCTCAGATGGATTGGGTCGCCGTTGGTTGCTGGGACTAGTGAGCTTTCGTTCAGAATTCGTTTGACCTCGTTCACGACGGAGCTTAACGTTTCATCGTCGGGCGGATGTTGCTCAACGATCAACAGCAATATTCGCCTGGTGCGTCCTATCAGGCTTTTCCATAAGCCACCGTGATGATTGGCCTGCGGGAGATTAAAGTGCCATCGTATACCATAGGCCACGATTCTGCAATTCGTCCCTGTTCATGTTTTGCTGCCAACACTGCAGTTCCTGATGAGAGCCCACGAAGTTCGAACCAATGTCGGAGTATATGCCCGATGGTGTGCCTCTTCGGCTGGCAAAGCGCTGCAAGGCCCGGAGGGCAGAGTCGGTTTTCATTGAATGTGTAATTTCTAAGTGTACCGCGCTTGAGTTCATGCACTTCATGATGCACTCATGTCGTTTTTACAACCTCATCCCACACCGGATCCACGAGGGCCCGGAATAATCCAACCAGGCGTCGCTGAACGGCTACCAGCTCGGATTTACTCTGCTTTCTGGCAAAGGGACCATGTGTTGTCTGCCCGCTGTGGCAATGCGCCGCCTACGGCGTACACAACTTTCGGTTACGCGTTTTACAGTCACTCTTCCTCTAGGCATTAGAAGGCGCTTTTGGATGACGCTTATCACGTGACTTTCTCCGGAATGTCCCTCCACGGCCTTGATGTGTTTGGTCATTAGCTCTATCACAGGTTGTCGAGCCGGTCGCAATATAGGGTATTTCGCGTCAAAGCTCACGTAGAAGTTGGTCAGCCTACCATCTACCTGTAGTAGCCCATTACTGAGTTTGGGTTGTAAATGCTTCCATTTGCCTTTCGGAGGTGGTAGCCTTTTGTCGATTAATCCGGCTTCCTCCGCCCTCTCGAGTTCTCGGGTGAAAGCCTCTTGTTGTATCATCTTGGATATATCGTGTTCTGCGGCTAGTAGTTCCTCGGGGCTTATCGGACCCAATCCGACCCGGCCGGAGGGATGGACCACTTTCAAGGCTGGGAAATGTCTCCTGAACCCGGCTAACCAAATTAATGAACGAAGTGTCTTCACCGGGGAAGAAAACCTGATCAGCCGTGAAAAAATTATTAATGTCTCTTCGACGACTGTCGCCGCCGTCGCTAAGCTTCTGAACTCGGGAGCACGGATCGGCTCGGCTGTCGCCAGACCTGACATGTTTCCACTGGTTCACGGCCATTTCCTCAGCAGTAACAATAATAGTAAGTTTCGGATAGCTCCAAAGCATGCTTCAATGCTAGATCAAACTGTACAGTTGAGAGCTGAATCAGAGTTATAGGGTTAAAGTACAATTATCCGAGTGCTACTGAGTGTAAGGGAAAGCATTCAAGTCATTTGCTGCTGTACAACCCGGTGAATTTAAACTCACGGCCGGGTGGGCGAGCCGGCCCAAGGTGAGATGTAGTTATTCTGCCGAAGTGCAGAGTAGATGGGGAATGATAAAAATTCACACAAATCCTACGGAAGGAACAATGTCCTTCCGGAGAACCAAACTGGATTGACGGATACATGGATATAGTGAAAAAGGAACATTCCCGAAGAAGATTTAATCAGGCAAAGGGCTTCACAATGTATGAGAGGGGTTACAATGTAAAATCGGACGATGAAAAACGGTGGCACTATACATAAAGACCAAGAAAACCAGCCAAAGATTACGGTTGTAAAGTTCAGTGACCGAATATTGGATGGGTAATGCAGCTGTTTGAGAAACGGAAAACAAACTGGACTGTGGTTGCCAAAGTGATGGTGAGAGGAGTGGCCGGGTTGTTTTGCTTTCAGAAGAAAGAAATATAATGCTTCAACATGAAGCTAGGAACTGGCTCAAAATCGATATTTTGTGCGTAGGCAAAAACGTGGATTGCAAAGATGATCAATTAGGTGACAGGTAAGTATTTACTTGCAGATATTTCTTAGCAAAGATTCCACCCGGTGAAAAGAGTGTATCAAGGATCGGAAGTGTCCGAGACGATCTATCGGAATAGGGTGTGGAAGGAAAGACAGAACAATCGACGAATAGGTTCTCAAAGTTCGGCGACTGTATATGGGCGGGGTGTATGATAAACTAAATGGACTACACACTTGGACCTTGGTTGCCAAAGTGATGGTGAAAGGAGTGACCGGATAATAACATATAGACTTTGAGCGGATTGTTTTGCTTTCAGCAGAAAGGAATATAATGCATGAACATGAAACTGGAAACTGGCGAAAATCAATGTGTGGTGCTCAACTTCAACAGTAAGAAAGACACAACTGGCAAAAATGATCAGGTGACGGGCATGAGACTGCCAGTTTACGTTCATCGCAGAAAGCGGACCACCTAATGGCGACAAAACAGAACTCCGCGATACAAGAGCCTATCAGATGTGCATGTGCTAGACATGGTACCCTGCAAGACGAGGATATTGCAATGCAACAGCCCTGAGTGGCCGAACAGCGGAACTGACAGAGGAAGCAAACAAATACAGAGTCGTCGATTATTGGGAGTCTCTAGAGATATATTTCGCGGTGTCATATACTGTTTGAAGATTGTGGTACGGGAGTGAATGACAGCAATAAATGTTGTAGTTTTTGGATATATCGGTAAAAGTAGCAAAAGGGGGTGAGCTTTTTCTTAGAGAGTGGTTAAGTTTACAAATAAGACTGGTGAATAGTTTAGCATGAAACCGCGGGGAAGTAGACCGGCAACAAAAAGCCAAGAATGTTGATGGGTTTTTAGGCATGCGATAATTATGCACCAAAGAAAGCAAGTTTTGCCGGACGAAAAAAGCGGTAGGTTTTAAAGACGAATTTGGAGGCGAGCACAAGGGAGAATCCTTGTTAGCTGGAGGAGACAGCAGCACATTTGCAGCATTTTGAGTATAGGAATGGTATTCTTTTTGTTTGGTTTTTTTAATCCTCAACCGGTGCTAGTGGGTAGGGATGGCCGTTCGCTAGACACTCAACCAAAAAACCACTTCTGAAGGCAGGAGGTGCGATTCACCAGCCTAGTTGTGCCCGCATATCTTTGCAGACGTCCTGCAAGCCCGATGTGCAAGGGCCAAAGCGGTGGATCCGACCGCACCCCAAACTGGCGGGATTTCCGCGGGTGATGTTGGTCGAGATCACACAGACGTAGAGATGGAGTAGTGTATGAGGTTGCGGGGGATCCTGGAGAACAGGGTCAATGAATTATTGACGGAATGATGGGCGGGTACCAGATTTTCGGCTATAAATGTGGGCCAGATATTTCGCCGGTATTATCCCCGGATCATTCCAAGACATCAAAAGCGGGATGCGCCCCGGTTGGTGTCTGGAAACAAGAGTAGAGAGATGCAGTCTGGGATGCTCCCAACTGAGGATTACCAGTCAATGGTGGAAAGAGAAATCTAGTGATTTAAGCAGAGACGACTTCGGAAAGAATGAGGACTATGAGCCATTGGGAGTGAATAAGAATAAAGAAAATAGCGACTAAAATTAGGAATGTGGATGATTTGGAGATAAATGGTGGTCGCCGGATTTGAATTTAGTGTTGGAACGCTAGGGCAAAATGAAGAAGAGGAATGGGGTCAGTTTGGACCGAGTAGAGTTAATTAAGTGTGATGTAGATAGATAAGAGACGTTAGAGCGCGTGAATTAGGGAGACTCCAACAAAAGCAGTGTCAGTGATGTAAGTCATTGTAAGGGTACTAATATGCTGGCGATGGAGAAGACATATGGGGTAGATGGTGTCGACGTTGCAAAGGATGTTATTTGGATCATGTTTTCTTTGCCCATTCAAAAATCTAGGCTACCCTCATAAGCTTGTTCCAACGTGGTGCACATATGGGTTAATTGTAGAACTTTGGCAACATCTAAATACTTTGTAGGGACAATTTTGAAACGGCCTAGTGTGTGGCAGGCCCGAATGTTTTCAGGCAGTCTGGTACAGATACGGGAAAAGAAGGTGATGAAGAACCTTGCGCTTAGTTTTGTCCTGGAATATGGGACTTTACTATTATGATTTAGGTTATGAAGAGGGTAGGGTGCGTCTTGAGCGAAACATAGATCGGTGATGGACGAATGCGCTCTAGAATGTGGGAGGTTGAATAAAAGATAAAGATTGAGTTTCATACGTCGCAGCCATGGGTGTTCAAGCCTCAGTAGCTCACATCTTTCTTTGTTATTCAAGGGAGATAATGAGCCGGGTAAGTGCTTGGCGAAGGATTGCTGAACTATTTTGGTCGCAAGCCTATCCGATTTGCGCATGTGAGTCTATACCAGAGGGCAGTACTCGAGCTTCGGCCTTGGGTGGGATTTAAAGATCAGTAGCTGGCTGGCGCGCATTCCTAAAGTTTTGCAGATGAGGGCTATCGTTCTCCTTGTCCTAACCACCTGGTAGGTGGCTTGTTCTTGTAAGGTGAACGTGCAGGAATACTGTAGGCCGAGATCTCGTACTAGCGGAGTAATGGGAATACACGAGCCGTTTAGGGCGAGGGATTCAGGAGGAATTTGACTTTTATACTTGAGAATAGCACTCTTGGCAGCAGAGAAACTCATTTTCCAAGTGTTGCACCATACGTCGACAACGTTCAGATCGTCAGCTGCTTCGGTGAGAGTAAAGGTCAAGGTATGGGGTTCAAAGGAATAAACAAAAAGAAAAGCGGGGCCATGGCGTAATACTTTGAATGCTTCGGTAATGTAGAAAAGAAATAAAAGTGGGCCTAACACACTGCCCTGTACAACACCACTTGTGACTGGCTGGGGTGATGAGAGGTAATCATCAATGTTTATGGCTTGCGATCTCAAGCCAAGATAGGGTGACAACCAAGAAAAGGGTGGGTCTGTTATGCCGTAAGCTTAACCTTGGTTAGTAGCCGAGCATGAGGTACGCGATCAAATGCTTTCGTCATATCAAGGAAGACAACGACGCCTTTCAGAGTCAGCCGACGTTTTGATTAGATAAGGGAAGTCAAGATGATAGGTCAGACACAATCTAGACTTTAGGAAGCCGTGTTGGTTTTATTTAATAACTCACGGGTGGGGATAAAATTGGTAATCTCATCCTTAAATACTCGTTCCATTATCCTAGAAATATTGGGAGTGTGGTTAATGGGGCGGTAATTAGCTGGGTCATGTAAGGTTCTCTTCTTATAGGGGGGGAATGATGAAAGACTTTTTTTCCTGGGATGGGAAAATGTTTTGCGACATAGAGAGGTTAAATAAGTTCAGCAAAAGCATCACATTTCCTGAACCATCAAGACGAAATAGAGCTGGAGGTATACCATCGGGTCCAGGGCGGGTCAGGGACCAGGCGGAATTTAACAGCTTTATGGTTTCGTCGGGGATGTCCGCGAGCTGGTTAGCAAAGGAAGTACTAAACCGGCTCCCGATGTTGTCAGTGCAGTACAGTACTTTTGTCCGGTCCGTCCAGAAACCAGCCGACCAAAAGTGGAAGTCGAAGCAGTTCTCTACGGCTTCTACCGCCCCACTGCCAACACGGCCGCGCTGAGTTCTGGGCGCGGGATCAAAACAATCTTCAGTGTGGCAACGCGGGCTTTGGCAGACAGGATCTTCGTAGTATATTGTCCATCTCCCGTGCACCGTCTTCCGTATGCCGCTGCTCCGTAACCTACCTTGGATGCGTCAGAAAAGGCTTTTAGCTCTCCCTTCCGTGTTGTATGAACAGCTAACAAACATCGAGAAATCCGTGTATCTCCTGGTTTTGCTAGAGTTTCCAGAAATTCCCCCCAGTCCAAAAGGTCTTCTCGGTTCAGTGGCTGGGCTCAATCGACTTTCCTGCGACATAGCCACTGAGGCAAGATTTTTCCGGGTAACACCCAGGGAGAGACAAAACCAAGGGGATCGCATAAACTAAAGACAGGAGATAGTGTATCACGACGGGTTATTGGCAGCTCGGGATAGTTTAGCTCGAAAACGAAGTCGTCCGTTTCCGCGTTCCATTGAATTCCCACAGTGCCTTCGCTAGGGAGTGGAGAGCCGTCCAAGCATTTGACCCATTCAGCCTTCTCGTGCTACCTGATGACTTCGAGCACTTCTGAAGCTTTGGACGTCCGTTTCGTGGGATAGAAGCCGCTCTCTTCTAGCAATCTTGATAGGCCTCTGAACTGCGCTAGAGCCGAGTCTACGTCATCGAATGACCCACGATAGTCGTCGACATAGGCGTTTCTGCTGACATTATCTGCTACCGACCGGCGAACCAAAGCTCCATGTTAGCTTGCTGGTTCTCGAAGAGCTTAGGTTAACAAAACAAAGATAAAGCTCCGGAGGGACGATCGGTCATTCTATTATTTACCACTGTGTTGTTCCGGTTGTTCTCTTCCCACCACGGGGAACACAACGCATCTCGTTCTTCTTCCGGTAATTTCACCTGGTGAAACGCTTCCTTGATGTCGGCGGACAAGGCCAATCTACCTACTCCGAAACAGCACAAAACTTTTATCAGTGAGGTGGTCCAGTCAGGCCCTTGTAGTAGGCGATCGTTCAACGACTTGCCCTGAAATTCGGCTGCACAGTCGAAAACCACTCGCGGATTTTCGGGTCCCTTGGGGTGGACAGCCGAGTGGTGATGTAAATAACAGATCCCCCTCCGGCCGCCGATGGTTGCAGGCATCTTTTCAACGTATCCGAGGGCTTTGTTTCGCTTCTTTACTTCTGCACGTCGTTCTCACAGCTCCTGGTCTCGAACGAAGCGTCCTCGCACTCTTAGTAGCCTTTGAAGAGCATATTTTATGTTACCGACCCAAGGGTCAGCTGGTGTGCGCCATGAAAGGGGACCCTGGAACTGTTTTTGAGTCCTCCGGTTCCGTGCCGCACTGTCCTTAGAATGAAGTAGTCCCCTTGAGACAACGATAGCCTTTCGTTTCCAAAGTTGTGAAACTCCATCTCATACAGCAGCAGCAGTCGACACTATGCGGCCCGCTTCGGCTGATACTCAGTTTACGGAACCACGTCCCCCTGCTGGACCGTATAGCATACATCCTAGTGGTGTGCGCATGGCGAAAGATGCCTGGCGGTTGCCCAATCTCTGGTCAAGTACCCAATACGCCTCTGGCACGTCGCAGCCCATGAGGAAGTCCACTTCATCGTCTTCCCAGTCTAAGGCGGCTACATCCTGCAGGAGGGGCCACCTAGATGAAATTGCCTTCACCGACCTTTGTGCCCGCATGAGGAGATCAGTTAAGGTGAATGCCTCCTTTGATTCGATTTGCTCGCTAGCGTCTGAGGAGACCAGCTGTAACCTCAACCGGCCGGAAGTCATTACTTGAGTTCCGCCCACCGTGCTCACTGCTAGCTATGTCGTACTTTTAGCAAGCCAGTTTTTGTCGGCAAACCGCTCCTCCACCACGGTAGTGTCCGATCAGCTGTCGACGAAAGCCAACGCTTTGGCCACCACAGTTGGGCTCATCACCCCCACGGCAGCTACTCCTAAAAGCACTGGTCTACCGGTGGACCGCGACGTTGGACAAATTATACTGGGCTTGGTGTTCGCTTCTGGTGTAGTTTCTCTCGCCTGGTGTAACAATCAGTGGTGTCTGCCCGCGCAAACTTTGTGAACACACATGGTCCTTGTTCGACAAGCAGCCACCCGGCTTCTGGTGTGAAGGCATATAGAGCGCGCTCCTGTCGTCCCCACCCTTCCCCAACGTTCATCTCTTGTGGATTTGACGAACTAAGGGCATTCTAGTGGCTCATGGCTAGCATCACAGGACCTGCAAATTGGTTGCGCTACGACATCGCGTAAAATGGAGTGTGTATTGGTCCAAGGCTGATAATTTGGGTGTTCCTGGGCCATGGTTTGAGCCTGGCTAGTGCTAGGTTTGTTTGCTCTGCTACTGTCCCGGATAAGTTTGTCAATTCTACTGCCAGCTACCTTGGCCTGCCCGTCCCAGTATTCGGTCTAGTTTTCGGAGTGAGCTCACGGTCGCCTCGGATTATACTTTCTGCCTCATCCGACCACCGACCCTGTAGCTTGTAACAGAGGTGACGGATTATGCCCTCCAAGGTGTGCATTGCCATGAGGTTGGCCCTGTAACCGAAATGGTTGGGGGCTATTGAACAGTTCTGCATTTTGACCACCGGGTCGGCCATTGTACTGAAATCGCTCCTGGTTCTTTTGGCCTCTACCATCAAGCCCTCCATTAGATTACGGGCTATCTTGGAGGGCTGTGTGAACAGGTCCCTCAAACTCTTCCTTGTCTGCGTGTAGCCTTGTTCCGGGTTGAAATTCTGTTTCTAATGAGTCAGATAGAAAAGCCTCCGCCCAAGGTCGGTCACCTTGTTTTGGACAATAGTTTCGAACCGCCTGATGAACTTGCAGTATTGTTCAGGTGGGCCGCCGAAAACTGTCAGTTCTACTCTTGGCAGATCGATCGTTGGTTGCTTCGATGTTTTATATTCGACGACGGGCGCGGAGTTTCCTATTTTAATTTGTCCTGATCTGTCAGATTCGTCGTAGTCCTTGGCCTTTTGCTCAGGCTCGTTCTGTCCACACCTCTCTTTTGCCTCCTAGGCCTGCAGCCTAGCCGATAAAAGCTGCTGTTCTGGGTATAATATCCTCAGCTTAAACAGAACAACATGATACAATCCATATCACCCTCAGTATTACATGAGCTAGCACTGAAAGGACCAGGTGATTTAGCACTGACCGCCCGAAACCTCCCCAGTGACTTACCGTATAACCAGCTGCCCAGATTCCAATTGCTTTGATCTTTTTCTTCTCATGGTGCGCATTTTACAGTTTCAAATTGACCAGATGAGTATTGTTAGACGTCTTTGGGCAATACGTTTCCGAATTTGAAGAGGAACCCGAAATCAGAAGGTGATTGTTGTTAAATTATACTATACTAGATAATCAAATTGCCAATGACATAGAACAGATGCGAACCTGAATCATGCAATCACAGGGACTCATGAAACGAGAACCGAAATGCAGCTTGCGAGAAAACAGCGCGTGCGACAAACAAGTCCAAAATAGAAAATCACGGAGTAGAGCTTTTGGCACGAACAAACAAATGTTGTGTCATAAAAGCATACAGAGCATAGGAACAAGCAAATAGTGTATATAGGAGGGAGATGCCAAGGAAACACGAAATTGCAGTGTTTTTTGGGGGATTTTCCACAACCGGTCGTTACAAATGAGGAAGCAATTTGGCAAGCGTTTCCAGACGGATAGAGCTGCAACTCCCTTCGCCCCAGGCCGAATCTTAGCGGCATCCCCGTTCTCGCAAATTCTCTCCCTAAGGGTTCACCCACCAGTCCAGCGAACGGGTTATTGACTGCTTCCACCACTCTTATTAATTCGCAACCAGCCCTAGAGTAACGTCAATAAAACACGCACTATCGTCCGACCAGAATTATATCAGCAACAAGTTAGCCAATGAGGACAACCGTGCAGTCATTCATCACAGAAAGCCAAGGTGCCTGACTGAAAACTACCTCATTGGAAATAAAAAGCTGTGCTCAGGAAGGATCACTCCATCCGCCTCAGTCCGTAATCAATACTCTGCATGCATTCATCAATTTATCCAACAGCTTCCATCTGTATCTCCTATTTCCTTACACAGGCATAACTATCCATTCACTTTTCTTCAAAGGCCTGGCGAACCTTTAGTTATCCCAAGACCCCGGACTCCCCCGTTTGCCAATCCCACACGTTCACCTCGGAACTTTCCTCCACTTCATTGTTACCCTTTTTCCCTCAAAATTACTTCCCCCATTAGGGCAGAGTCTCCCGCATGTCAGAGCAGCGATCTTTTTTCCCGGTTCATTATCTAACGTGTTGATACTCCCGGTCCAGCTCCACTTTGCTACTACTAGTCTGGTTCATATTTACCGTTCACGTGTGAACTACACACGATAGTTTATCTGCTCTACAAAGGTTATATCAAGCTTTGCAGTGATAATGAGTCACTCCAATCTCCTGAAGTACCTCGTTTGCAACGGCTAAGAACTTTGACTTATGAGTAAAAATGTCCCCTCTACTTTGGTGGGTGCTCCTTGATTAGATATTCCACCAACCTCACCTTTGTCTAACACAAACCCCGCTACACCACATAAGAGGACTTCCTCCTCCTCAATGCAAATAAAAGATGATCATATTTGCAGTGGAGCTTTCAGCAATGTTCTCGGCAGTAAACTGCAAACCGGGATTCTACTTCCGATACTACCCGATGTTCTATCGGTAATAAACAAGATGCGTTTAGTGCCTCCCGCAGCCCTTGCAGTAGATTATGTCTTCATTTAAATAAATGAAAAGTGGTTGTGGAGTGGGAAGAAGAAAAAGAGGATAAAATGCTTTGCACAACCACAGAAGAGTGGAGATTTTGGCCAAATCAAAGAAAAGTAGAACCAATCATTCTATTCCAGCTATTACTTTTCTCTACCACAACAACAATTATACACACAAGCCGCAGAACAAACCTCAGGACTTCAGTGCGTTCTTCGCATCCAAGCTAACTAGTGACTCTGTAGTTATTCCGCTTCCTATTTTCAGCTTTCGGAAAAATTTGCCTGGGGCTCCTTTTCACCCAAATGATATACCGCCTCTGTTGTCAAGTATTAGGCCCTCCTTCCACACCGGACCGGATGCGTCACCTACTGCCACTTTCAGGCTAGGCCGTCCTGATATTTCAGTTTAACTGTCGAACATATATAACTTGTCTGCGCAGGACTGCTTGTATCGTAGTCAGTGGAAAACCTCGTTTACTATTTCATCTCACAAAAAGGATCAAGACAATACCAAGCAAGCTGAGGATCTGTCAGTCAGCCCATTCAGGAGTACTCTCATAAATACGGCCCAGTAGGGCTTTCTCAAACTTCGCCTACTTTCTACTCCTAGGACCGATACCTGGTTTTCACAGCAAGGCAACAAACAACTGCGAAAGGTTGGTCAGAATATTTTTCGATATGACCAAAACCTTCGTCAGGTTTCTATCTATTGACCTTTAGTCAGTATTATTCTATGGCAAAACAGACCCCTTATATCCGTGGTTGTTATATAATTTGTCCTCACGCCTTCTGGTGGTGAACTTAAACAGCACATCGTCACTATCCTCAACTGTGAGCAGCAGTCAGTCAAGTAAGCATTCCAGTACCAGCAAACTTCTTAATTATGTGAACAGTATCTTCGAGATAGACCCTCATGGGATTCTGTTTCTCTTTTCAAATGACCTGAAAATAATTTGTGCCTTCAATCTTCATTCTTCAAACACAACCAGCAGTAACATATTGCAGGGTTGTAGAGCAATCAATGTGACAAAAGATTTCAAATACCAACAAATGTGTTCATCTGAATAGGCACCGAGTTTGGTGGCGCCACCTGCTCCATCTATGTGAACCACTAGCACGCCGTTGCATTCTCCCAATGTATACTTTACCCTGCCAAACCTCTTCGAGTTCTGCTCTTGTGCACTCTGCCGAGTATACTCGGTAACGTGTCACGAAACGAGGACCAGGGGCTATAGGCTTTAAGCGGGAGCAGGTCCTGGCTTAACTTGGAGAATTCCTGAAGGATCCCAATTCACTAATCACTTGGAGAGTACTTGATTAATGAAGCCTTCTGCCGAAAACGTGTCATTTTAACTTTAAAATACTTTGTTTCATCGGGGCTGCTTAGCGCAAACGATCAAATAATCGCAAAAGATTCATCAATACAAGATCTGCTTCTTCGATGCCCTCGCTTGTTCACCCTCTGGAAAAGAGTAGCTATACAGATTCCGAAGGCTCCAGAGCCGATTGGGTTATTTCATAGAACATTTATATGAGAAGAAACTAAACTCCGTGTCTATGAGAATGGTGTTGGGCCACTTTTGAAGTATGTTCCAATATTTCATTCAAAAATTTGACCGTAAATCCGAATACTTATTGAGAGTACACAACGACGTGTCACAAAGCAATCATTAGATTGTTTTAAAAGGACTAACAACCAGCAAAGCTTGAATCCCTTACACCTAGATCCCCTTTGGCTGAGAAAAAGAAACATTATTCCGACTTTCTCCCCTAAACTTGTTAGGCAACGGAACTTTAACCCCTCACGTCCCTTTTAACTTACCCCAAGTGTTCCAAACTGGCATTCGTGCCATCTCTATCAAGAGCAACTCGGCTTTTTTCCAGAATGACCCACGCCACTTATCTGGTAGGTCCTCCATCTGACCGGGGAACCTGAACCTGACTGTTCCATGGTAGCTTTTCCCCAGGGGGGGCACCTACAGGAACTTCACCTACTTCAGTGAAATATTTAGGTATAACCAGGTTCGGTATCCCTGGCTTCTGACCCTTCCCCTATCTTGAACGCTGGTGCATGTACCATATTAGTACGTAGCCCCCGATGTGGTCAAGCAACCTATGCCCCAAAGGCCTCGCCGGCGCCCAATTTTCCCTCCAATCTATCCCCGGTGCGGTGAAACCCTCCAGAACCAAACGGTTTTCTGACTTTCTGGATGATGGTGTAAAGAATTCTACTAGGCTCACACCTTCCTCCGAGTCACAGGGTGGGCTCTTGTATACAGGCACCAGCACCAACCACTCACTCTGAATTTTTATTAGTGCTGCCACTGCCTATGCACCGGGTGTAACACACTCAACATTCTTTTTTGAATTATATCTTGGGCCACTAGCGACAAAACCCCTCCTATTCTTCTGCCCTCAGCTCCTTGCACGAGCGGTCCCTCGGGACATGCTTGACTTGATCCATCGCTCTCTCGCAGCTACGGCTAGGTAGTAGCTATGCTGTCCACTACCCTCGACTCGACCACGAGTTCCCCATCTATTGCTAATACTGCAAGAATCGCACTGCATCATGGCTACTCCTCATTTTTCCCAGCCGTTAGTGGGCAGCGATGCATTTATTTCGCACTCATGCTCTTTGCCCGAGTCCCCCTTACGTTTCCTTCCTCACTTGAGCCTCTGATTTGTGACTCACCAATAGCCCCATTCACCAATACTTTTCGTGCAGAATTTTTCAACACCCGATCACTTCTTGAGGTCTTAGTCTTATACGCTACTGATGGTGTGAGACTCACCATGGGAGATGATGGATAGAATGGCCGTGTCTCCTGCTCTAGTTGGGTTGATGAGGACACTTCTGCCTCTCGTGAACCTATTATGACCTTTCGGTTCTATTCTAATACCTCCTCCAAAATTAACACCGATTTTGTCTGCCGCGGCGAAGAACGCATCTTGATATTTTGGGTTAACGAACTCTACCAGGGTAAGCCCCTCCATTGATTGTCCGTCAGCATCTGGTCTCCACTTCCCCGAATGTAACATCCTCTTGATAAGGGCATACAATGATACGCCAACTTGTCGTAGCGGATCAGCAACACTTTGCCACAGATGTCACGGTATCCGTGGTTTCTCTATCATAAATCCCCTCAAAAACCGACTGTACGCAAGCAGCCTGAGAAAGCCGCGATGCTTTTTAAATGTGACGAATTCTCTGAAAAGTTCACCAAACTAGACTTGAACGAGCGGAAATGCAAAAAGGACAAAAAAATATAATTTCAACTTCAACCCGCTATCGTACTTGTGGCAGTTAAGTAATACGTACCTTTTGCCTAAAGTAAAGGCCACTGTTCCTAATGGTGGTTCGGGGATGCTGACTTGAGGCTGGTACTGTAAAGTGAATGTTAGAACGGGGCCTCATCTTAGTTGCGTCTGCAGCACCTCTAAACAGTGGTCAATTTCATGCAGTCACATTTTGCGCACGGCCGACAAAATGGGGTGTGGATTCCATTGACTACCACTGGGTCGATTGACTGTTGACGTTGGTTTACCATCCTACCACCCCCTTAAAAAAGAAAGCTGGTTTTCAGGATCCGTGTCCGGTACGCTGTCAGTCCATCATGGAAGTGTGTATCAAATGGTGTTTTTGTACAGCTGAATCACCATCTTTGGATACAATGCTTATTATTCATTTTGTCCTCTATTTTGCGTTTGTTACGGAAGGGGTCCACCAATAAGCTGCGAAGTATCTCCTAAAATTCCCAATTTTGCGGGG
Organism: Fasciola hepatica; assembly: GCA_948099385.1. Taxonomy (NCBI): domain Eukaryota; kingdom Metazoa; phylum Platyhelminthes; class Trematoda; order Plagiorchiida; family Fasciolidae; genus Fasciola; species Fasciola hepatica. Next base: position 3,305,507 of record CANUEZ040000108.1, read on the forward strand.
TTGGTGGCATACCCAGATCGTTTTCCAGTTCATTGCCCGTTTGGTCACTGGCGTGAGTCTTCCTTCACGTGAGATGATATGAGTGGGTAAAATATCGACGAGTGCGCTCCATAAGCGTAACCAAAGGTAACCGTAGTACGTACAATCTCCCATAGACGGACTCTATTGGGACGGAAAGACTTCAGAAAAGTATTCTCTATATGTGTAAAGATATACAAACATATATATGCATCTACATGTGTGTTTACATATGTACATGAACACAAAAATGAACACATGCATATGCATAAAACATATGTATATAAGTAAATATACACACATATGCATATTGGGAAGCGATGCATATATATATATATATTCATATGTCTAAATGGACATGGTGATAGACGAAGGTAACCAACGAATAGTGCTGGTACAGTCCCGTTTCATATAGGAATGTATGCGCACACTTATAGGTGCGTTTACGTGTCGAAGTATAACATGACGTTCGTCGATTCAGGTACAAAAAATATATGAGAGTACAGATCACAACTTATATACAGAAAGGCAATCTCAGCTTCTTTCTTCGTATGATAAGTTCAGCTGCGCATTTCTTAATTTCGCTGTACAGTCCCTTAAGCGGCTTGTCGGTTATCGTAAACTGTCTTTGCGAATTTCGCTGTAATTTTCCTTAAACGGCAAATTGGTTAACGCGCATCCAATCGAGTTGAAGCCAAATTTTCTGAAATAAAAGCGCTGTTGGGCCTCAGGAGGTGACCGGAAAAGGCAAATTGGCTTCAGCGTCGAGGTTACCTTGACCTAATGGGGGTGCAACGACTGATAGTTCAAGGAAGGTGGCCGGAGGAGACACTTTCGGATGGATTCCGTCTTCCAGCTGGACCTTGTTTTGAAGATCAACAAAACTTTGTTTTAGGTCATTTGAACAACCAGGAGCTACATTGCCGGTATCAGCAGAAGCGACAAAGCAAGATTCATTTGTCGGGAGGTGTTGAGTTTGTTTGGATTTCCTGATATAGCGATTCGGGTTTTCCGAGCACTGCTTGAGGACCGGGATTGCATGATAGGGAAGGTATCGGAAGTAGGTGCCCAAAGTAAATGGGGTTTCGTCGACCAACTGGGGATGAATCCATAGGTTTGCTCAAACCAAGAATGTACGAAAGAGCTAAAGACGCGCAGGCCGTGGTGTGATCTTAGCGGCAGCGAGAGATAGGAAACGGACAATTTGATCTGAGTTAGAAGAATTGGGAACAGTGAGGGATAGTTAGTCAGTAAAATTTCGATTTCGGTTATCGAGAGCCTCTGCACAGGATGCATTGTGCTCTGTAACATTGCACTGATCACAACAACGAGTGGTATGGAGATATATAATTTAGATATAAGGTAAATGGACCGGATAGAATGAGGGCTCATTCTAATTGGAGAAAGTGAATAATGGTGAGGTGGGGAGTCATGAATAACCATAAACGAGTGCGGGAAAACTACGAGGCAGGATAGAAACCTCGGGAGATGCACCGGCAGAAGCGTAGTAAAGATGCTGGAGGAACAGTGTTGCAGGGCTTGGGATGTAGATGCTCTAGATAGATGATGTCGCCGAGAGAATCAAGGAGAATTTGCTGGATACTTCGAGTAGAATATTGGTAAAATGGAAAATGTTCCTTGACATTAAATATCCTGTTTGCCTGGAGGTCACTTCCCGAGGAAATCATCAGTGATGTCCAACGGTTGAAAAACTCAATGTTATTCGTAATTTGTCCCCTTACATTTAGCTATTTTTATTGATAGAAAGGCACCAACAAATGTCGGGGAAAAAGTGAAAGAATAACCCTCTGCTTAAAAAGGGTTCGGGTAGTCCACCGATATCGAGCCCGCTGACAATAGTTGTTGCGCCATATCTTCACTTGAGGCTGCTTGCGGAGGACTTTTGGGAAGGAGAGGAGTTAACGACAGATATGAGGAAGCACCCCCAAAAAACGCTGCAAGGCAGAAAAGGTCGGTTGTTCTAGGTTTCCTAGTGGAAAACTGACAGCAGAGAAAACTTCCGTTTTGTCGCCTGCAGGCAATATTTAATCACATCTTCATTTGTGCACTTGCACCACATTTCTAGTCTGACAACCTAATATGTCAGGTTCATTTTTCCAACTGGCAAGGTGACCTGCATTTACTTCTCTACAACTTAGTTACCCGCTGTTAGCAGGGGCAAACAGGGTACTTCTTTGTTCACGGGTGAGAATGCACTAAAAGATGAAGCCAAGGAAGTAGTGTGGAAACAAGCGATGCACAAAGTGCCCTGCCAATCGGGTGGTGGATGGTTTCATATGTAACGTGGGGGCTAGCAAGGAGGCGCTACTCACGGTGCAGCAAATGCTAAGCATAAAATTGGACATGCCTAGAGTGTAGAAAGTGACTCTGAGAACAGCTCAAGCCATAGACTGGACTAGAAGACTATTAGGGCACAGAAACGGGCGGCCCTTATATAGCAGCTGTAAAATCCATGCCGAGTTCGCAACAGCCAGATGATTTGCAGGCTGAGGTCTAAAAGTCTTCACCAGGTTTGCGGGTTGAAGAACCACGGAAAATGATTTTCAGGGCTACAACAGAGGATCTCAGGCATCTGACAGAACAGAAACAGAGCGTGTGCACAACCGAGGTGCAAAAGCAGGGAAAGACCTTTGAAAGTGTAAACCAAGTGGCAGAGAAAGATCATGACAGAAACGGAGGCGGTCAATGGGCTTTGAGAATGGATAACGACCCTTGACGAACTGTTACTGGGAACTGCCTTGGACTTTTGAAAGCTGCTTAACTCAGGCTACATAGCCCTTGGGTAAAACAGAAGAGTAGTCGTCAGTGGTATACCAGAACCTTATATGGAATAGGGTAGCTAGCTTTAGAGGGCCGTGAGGTTCCACGCGGTGAATCTTCTGCCGGCGGTAGATATCCCCAAGCAGTCCTCTCTCAAAGGAGTAACGCTGATGGGGAAGTGGACTGGGTCAGAAAGAAGAGAAAAACGCCAGCCACATCTTGAACCTGTCGAACTTGCTAATCTGCAAAGTAGAGACAGTTTTCTAGGCGTGGCTGATAGCACTAGGCGTGGTACAGGTAGGATCATCCGGTTTGCACTTGATGATGCAAACCTGAGTAAAAAGTGGACAGGGCCTGAAGGTGTTCCCGTGACAGGATATGACACAAAGCTGATGAGGTCGCCTCAAGTACGAATCCAGAGGACGCACCCTCCGGTGTCTGCTAACAGAGCCACGAAGGTAGTTCCCGTAAGCCGAATGGGTGTGGTGTGCACGCAGAACATGAAGAAGCAGACAGCGACGCGTGGTCCCCTGAAGACAGGCATGGCGCAGGCTGCTAGTTTAGCAAGCGGAAGCCAAGCGAATAGAACCGTCGAGTTTAGCGATACCGTCCCTCAAAAACCGTTCAGTGCCCTCGGGTGTGCTTTCCGAGGAGCGGATCTTCTCCTCAGTGGGCCAAGAGTAAGTCAGGGAATAGCGAGGCTATCCGCAGTCTGCACGAAAGCAACGAATGTGGGGGAAAAGTGGTTGAAACTGCGGACCAGGACAGAGATTACGAATTTAATAACGCTCATCCAAAGGTGGTTACAGCAGGCTGAAGATGTCAGTGGACTGCTCCCGAGACAATGCACGGCCCAACAAGTCGACAGGGATGACGGTTGTATGAGGGGTAGGGTACTCATGCTCGTGGAAGTTCACTATAACACCCACGAAGGTGGACGGCTTACCTCGCCAGACAAGCAGGGCATAGAGGTAGTCTTAGGGACAGCCAGACTTGAAATCTCGATAGTATGTATATATCGAATTCCGAGATACTGCCAAGACCAGGAAGAACAGCTGTTGGCCTGTCTTAAAGTAGCAGTAAGTGACAGGGGGAGACAGCGTACACTACAGGATTTCAACTCACCTGAAATAGGCTGGGAAACCAAAAGTGCCCCTGGGGAATCTTCTGGCGAGAGATTGGGGATTTTATTGAACGGGAGACTGTTTCAGCAAGTGGAGCGAGGAACTAGGTGGAAGTATGGCCAGGCACAACCACCTCTTGATTAACTGATCACCAGTGCTCCCAACGATCTAGAAATACTGCTAGTAGAGGACCTGGGTGGCAAGAGTGGCCGAGGCACCCTAAGGATGACACTGTTTCTCCAAGGCCTGAGGGAGCCGGACACATGTGCGAGAAATTTCTCTGGAATCAACAAAAGGCTGCGGGAACTTGCACTACTTGTCCAGTGGCTAGCGCCAAGAGGAGGAGACTAAGTGGATACCCAGTGGCGGCCATTCAGGGATAAATTGTGAGAAACCCCTAACGAGGTGGCCCCTTTGGGTAGAATAAAGAGAAGCTGCATCCCGCGGTGGCAGGGCAGCAGTGTGAAAAAGGATTAGCTGGTGAAAGCAAGCGGCCTGGCAAAGGCAAGCTGGCATGAGTGGGTACGGAATCTTCCTTCAATAAGGGAGGTCAGAAGAAAAGCTGGGAGAGTTAAACTGAAATGCAGGCTAAGCTTTGAAAACAGAGTTGCTTCAAACTGCAAGGTGAATCCCAAAGTTTACGATATACATGCGCAACCAAGAGCCACCTTGTGAAGAGCGGTGCGGGGCTTTAGGGATGGAAATGGGACAGGAGCATGGAGGGAGCAAGGGAAGGCTGAGAACCTGCTCAGGTTCTTTGAGCTGGTATACAAACCAGAACGCTAAGAGTTCGGGAAATCCATCAGACAAAATAAGTATATCGCTAGAAAGGTATAAACCGAACACAGTAAAAGTGAGGTTAACGAGAGTCTAAGGCTCATTTTATCGTGCAAGGCTGAGGGACCTGAGGAAATCCGTCAGCAGTAGCGAAATTGTTGGTTGATTCGTTAGCCAAATATCTAACTCTTCCGTTTACCGCATCGTAGGAGAAGGGGAAAGTGCCACAGGACAGGCTCACATCAACCGTCACTCCAATCCACAGAAAGAGCGACAGGCAGACTTGCGTGAATTATCGGCCGGCAGACCTGAGGTCACTATTACTGGAGGTCATGGAAAGGCTGATCCGGGCCACACCAACAGGGTTTCTTTCGACGGAAGCCATGCTTGCCAATCTCACAAGCTTCTTAAGTCAAGTACCTGGGAACCTAGACAAAGAAGAAAGATGGGGTTTTCTATTTGGACTTCCGGGGCTTTTGACTCCATAAGCCACAGTTTGTTGCAGAGTAACCTAAGTGGCGTCATTTTATGTCCCCTGGTAGAGAGAAGGTTTGTCAAAAGACTCCTTGGAAGGCGGTTTCAGTGGAGGACAGAGGGATTCTTTTCCAGTATGGGAAGATTACATAGCAGTGTACAGCGGGGATCTGTCTTGGATCCCTGCTGTTCGTCCTGCCAATTGGTAATTTAGCAGGGAAGCTGGAGCCAAAGTGCTGCAGATTCGCGGATGATGTCAAGTGGCTTGGGTAGGTTGCTGATGAAGCGGAACAGAGATCTGGGTAAAGCACGCGCATGGTCGGCGGAGTGGATTTTCTTCTGGACGTATAAATGCCAAAACCTCACTGATGGGAAAGAACCAAGACCCAATTCCTATATAGGACCTCCAGGCAACCAGAAGGTGCTTGCCGAAAGCGGTGGAGGTTGAAGATCGGGGATTGGCAACTAGAGCGGACTTGAAGCCAAGTGTGAAGCCGAGAAACAGACCTCACATGCACTTTGCCAACAGAAGCTCGCGGTTAGTTCGAGGAGATCAGGGGCCCTGCTACCAATATACATGGCAACTGTGAAACCCCTAACGAGCAGTACGTTCAGGCCCGGAGTCCTTTCCCCGAGCGGGGCGAGAAACCCTAGAACAAGTACAATGGAGATTCATCAGGCGGTTTAGATTTTGCTGAGGTTTGAGCCGCTGACAAGGGTTAGAAAAAGTAAACCTTTTCTCGTCGGAAAGTCGAGGACAAAAGGAGACTGAATAGAAAAGTTCAAAAATGTTAAAAGAATGGGCACCTCTTCCGGACTCAGGTAGCACTTCTCGAGAGATCGGGGGGAGGGAGGTTGCTTGACAGACCGAAGGGGCGCAGGATCCAGCTCGCGAAGGCTCGCGCCAGAAGAAGTATCAGGAGCCAGTCGTCTGCAGCGCGGTCCGCCAATGAGTGGAATAAACTAACAAGGATTGACTGAAGCAACTTTGATGGATGGCTTTAGACATCAATTGGGTAATGCTTGGGAGGGACTGTTTGATGAGGGTGGTGATTAGATTCCTCCTAGTCATCCTTCTGTCCCCCATTCCTTGTCTGTCTGTAATCCTTTTTCCATTCAAAGATTGGTCAAGCAGAGTTGACTATTAAGAGCTCGATCCTAGAATCAAACCGGAATGAAACACTGCAGCAGATCTAATCCAGAATTTCCTGTCAAGCCCTTCTCAAACGAGCCTACGAAGAAGAGAGGCTTCCTCATAAAGTCAAGGAGATCAAGAAGCACGCAAGCGCAAGAAACTGGACGATCTGACAGACAGCTGCCAAGTCCTCGAGACCTAAAGGACCTGGACTGAATTGATATAAAAGAGTTTCTGAAATTGTAAGCAGCTCTTTCTCAGTTGTGCAATTCTTATCTTTGGGTGTTTGGTACCGAACTCGGAAGCCCAGAGAAGATTTCCGGGTTCCATTTGCAAAGAATTTCATAAAAAAGAAATATGCTTCATTATTAACTTCTTTATCGCTTCGGAAGCTACCGCTTTATCCAAAAGACATGGGTACAACAGTATGTGGCGCACCACACAGGAGCTGATTTGAAGAGGCGAAAGACTTTTGAACGGGCAGCTAAACACTGAAGGTAAATTTTGCACGCCAATTTAACAGTAGTAGCCAGACTTTGGCACAAACACATTCTTGTTTTCTTATTTCAGAAACTTATGGCCGGCCTATAAGAGCTAGGTTGGTGCAAGCTTGGACCTTCATATTGATTTCACCGTTTCACAGCTAACAAATTTTTGAAACACGGAGATTATAATGTTATAATACTATTGGTTCATTTTGGAGACGCCCGAAGCATGCCGTGTGCATGATTTTGTTGAAACAGGTGATGGAATGGACAGAGATAATTCATGAAAAAGTGAAATAAAAAGGCTCAGAAGAGGGAATAGAGGGATGGAAATAGGATAAATGCGCCTCATAGAGATTGTGGGGAGTTTAAATGAACTCAAGGGCGGAGCTAAATAGACGGCGGCCAGTATGAGAGTCGAGGTCAGGTAGGGAGTATGACTAGGGTAAGGCGGCATTAGTCCAGCACTGCAGTTTGAAGTACCGCCGTTTCTATGGTGGTTTCTATTGTCCGTCAGAAGCGGGCGATTTGGTTTTCATAATTAGTAGAGGGGTAGACTTCTGTGGTCCAACAGCGCGTTATTTGAAAATTTTGCATCGATTTGAATGGGTACTCGATGACTTAGTTGCCATTTTTGGGCAAAGTACAGCAAATTGTACAAAGATACAGCCCACGATAACTGATACGCAAATGTGGGAATGGTACAGCAAAACCGGGAACTATACAGCTAAATTGGTCATAAGAAGGAATAAGGGCCAATTGTATTTGTATACCTAAATAATGACGTAGATAGGATTGTTTTATTCACCTCATAGATATATGCATATATATGTATACGTTCACACGTAAATACATATATATATATATATATATATATATATATGTATATATAATGTTCAAACGTATATAACCACAATGATGATCCGATATGTATAGGGAGTACTTTTCTAGAATTAGTAGATCAACTCCTACCTGAACGATTTTGTTTCCGTGACCGCAATATTGTAAGATCGCACGCACCTAGGCCAACCTCTGATTACGCGAGCTGAAGCACGAAGCCCATTGGGCACACCTGCCTACACATATACCACCCACATCGTAATATGTTGCACCTAACGGATGGACCCACTCCGTAGCGAATGCAAAGTGGAGGACAAAATGAAGAATAAGAATTGTATTGAAAGATGGTGGTTCAATGGTACAAAATGATCTTTTCATGCACACTTCCGTGCAGAAGTTCTACGGTCATAACGGTGGATCGAACCGCGTCCAGCACCCTCGATGTTGTAATGTTTTGCCGTGTTCTGTCTGTAAAGTATAAATAGAAACAATTATTATCTGCGTTTACCTTGTACAAGGGAAAATGAAAATCCTAATTGCAACTGACTTATTTTTCATCAGCCAGACAGTGGACGCAAACGTAGTTCTCCTCGTTTCCGAAGTTTGCACATTGATAATGCGTCCAACGGCTGCACTGCATTCACTCGGTTTCCTTATCCAAATCCACTTCGGGATCCTGAAGATGACAGACACTGCACACATTTTCCACGATCGGTGAATGCGGCCTTTCCAGACGGGGCCTTTTCTCCTGGATCCGGTACTGTGAGGAGATTTTAGTGTGCAAACGTCTGAACTGTACCAGCTGCAAAGGATGCCCTATTAGCTGGATGTCTTGATCATCCATGTTTCTAAGCACCACTTTTGCCTTACATTTTGAGGGAGTGGGAACGACCGGTGCTAGTAACGTGCAGCGGCCATGACAGTCAACAGGTCTGAGCGGTAACAGCCTTGGGCAACCCTTACATACTACCAAGCGGCTAACTCAAACAAAAGTCGCCGCAAAAGTAGGAACACCATTCTTATTTTCCGCAAAAATGACTTCATCAGCTCGAACCATTCTCTTCGGTATTCACGAATAACGCCAAATTGGCCATCATTAAGGTTAAACCACAAGATACTATCCTAGTAGAGGTAACCAGGTGCAAGTTCTTGGTTAATAAAGGTGAATTCTCATCCACTGATGTAATCTATAACAAGTTCAAGTCAAACATCATTTCCAGATATATATATGTATATATAAATGTGGTGATTATAATAGGTATTATGTTATTATGTTATTCATGTCATGTATTTCATGGGCACTGTTATATTTTTGTTATGTATTATATGACAACCGTTATGCTGAATATCTTTGTAATTTCAGTCAGAATGCTTTCAACGTATGTCGGAGAGGTTTGGCTAACCTGAGGCGGTATTTTACCAGTTAAAAAGGACGGGAGGAAGATGTAGGGATGGTTATACCTTACTTCGCGGTTTCCTTAGTTAACGCGTGCTTCGGTCCTTTGTACTGCGTGGACCATCTGCACGTTACTCTAATGCTCGGCACTGTACGAATATGTTAACCAGAACAGTATTCTTCGCGCCCCGTGAGAACGAGAAGGCGATTGGGAGAGATAGTGGTTAGCGTATATTTAAGGAGTGCGCGCGAGAGTGTGCGCGAGAGCAACGGTCAAATGGCGACCGCGCTTGGCAGTCAGCGCTCAGTTAAACAATGAACGTGGTAAAAGTACGAATGAATATGGTAACTGCTACAGGGCCTCCTCCTAGAAGTCCGACGGAGTTGGGCTTTGATCGTGATGATTAGCCGGAGGTATTGGTTGTCCAGGAACTCCTCGTAGCTTGCCCGTTATACTGTTGGTGACATCGAACGACTGCTGATGTGTTTAACGGTGCCTGCACTCTCGAGGTCTGATGTGCGTTGGTCCAACTCTGTTTTAACGCCCATGTGTCTCATACGCATGCGAGCTGGAAGATCCCGCATCAGGTCTATCCAAAAGGGCGTCCGGTTGTCGTCTTCAGTACCAGGCTGACGAATCATCCCGTTACCCAGCGAGTGGTTGGCTCCTTGAACGTGTTTGGAGTCAGTGAGGCTACGGATGAAGCCAATGTGACTGTGTAGATCCGCCTGAGAAAGGGCAAGGTAAACTGGAACAAAACAGCGCCTGAGGGCGCCGGCGGATGTTGGACCGTAATAACAACACACGAACGATGTTCGATGTTGTCGTAGTCGCTAGGAAACCAGAAGCAAATGAAATCCTAACTACCGATTGTAATTTCTCGGGCCTGTTGGTTGATAAATCCATGGTGAACTTCCCAACTTATTGCTAACAGTCGGTTGTAAAAATCGTCACGAAATCGACAAGGCGGACGGGATTTCGTAGTTGACGACCGCGACGGCTACTTCGCGTTGCGGGTACTGTTGGAGAATCTGATGGACTAGCTGTCGAGTCCTCACTAGGCGAAATTGGGTGTGGTTCGAGTGGTAACTCGCTCGATGCGGGTGACTGAGCGGCTTGAGTAGGTGTAAATTGGCCGAGCGGCTTGCACTCCATGACGGCAGGCTTGAGACGGTCGATAGATACGGTGTCGTGTCGTCCACTGATATCTATGACAAATGTTTTTGCCCCACTTTTTATCACCCGAAACGGGCCAGTGTATGGCGCTTGTAGTGGCGATCGAACGCCATCGACGCGAAGGAATACATGAGTAGCGGTTCCTAACGCAGCTGGGACATAACTCGTAGACTATTGTTCACGCGGCGGACTGGCCTTGAGCACTCGCATGTGCTGCGTAAGGCGCTGAGCATAATCACCGTAGTCGAAAGTCACGGTTGGTGAGGGGGTTGCCAACTCCCCAGGCAGACGAAGTGTACAGCCATATACTAGTACGGCCGGTGTTGTGTGTAATTCCTCCTTAACGGTACTACGCAGGCTTAAGAGTGCTAATGGTAGTGTTTCACTCCAAAGGGGGTTAGAGGTTGCTTGAAGGGCGGCTTTTAATTGCCGGTGGAAACGCTCAACCATACCATTGGCCTGAGGGTGGTAAGCTGTCGTCTTAACGTGTTGGCAACCCCGCGTAGCGAGTAGGCTGCCGAAAGCGCCGTCAAAGTGTGGACCGCGATCGGTGGTCACTATTGCCGGGCAACCGGAATGACTAACCCAACCGGTCAGAAAAGCTTTCGCGGCCTCTCCCGACGTGGGACGAGGGATAGGGATGGCCTGCGGCCAGCGAGTAAAACGATTCACGCATGTGAGTATGTAAACGTACCCAGGTGAAGGTGGAAGTGGTCCTACGAGGTCGACGTGCACATGATGACAACGTGTTTCAGGTTCTGGGAACCTGGCTGACGTCGCCTTGGTGTGCCTGTGGACCTTAACACGTTGACACTGCAGACAAGCACGAGCCCATTGACGGACATCTCGTTTGACATTGTGCCAAACAGAACGCTCAGTTACCAGTTTCACCGAGGCAGTCACACCCGGATGAGCCAAATTATGGAGTGTCAGGAACGTAGGATAACGGTGGGCAGCAGGAACTACTGGCCTAGGGCGACCTTGCCACACATCGCACACGATGGTATTCTGGAAAGCTGGGGTAGGTACTGTGGTTAAACTCAAAGAACCGTTTTGTCGAAGTTGTTCGATGTCAGGGTCCATAGTTTGAGCCTGTGCCATTGCGTCCAAGTTGATGTTAGGCGTCTGTGACAGACTTAGTTGATATATGCGCGATAAGACGTCGGCGACGGGATTAAGTACCCCAGATACCTGTCGTATGTCCACGGTAAACTGTGAGACGAAGTCTAAGTGGTGAATCTCGCGTGGTGAGCATCGATCCGAAGCTGACTTTAGTGCGTAAACCGAAGGCTTGTGGTCTGTAAACACCGTGAACGAACGGCCTTCGAGTGCATGTCGAAAATGACGGATTCCCAAGTAGATGGCTAACAACTCCCTACCGAATGCGCTGTACCTTGATTCCGCGGGTTGTAGGCGCTTGGAGAAGAATGCTAAAGGTTGCCAAGAGTCATCTACGAACTGTTGCAGTACTGCTCCAACCGCTGTGTCCGAGGCATCCGTCACTACCGAAATAGGAGCCAAAGGGTCGTGGAGGGTGAGGAGTGCTGTTTTGGCGACAGCATCTTTGACCAAGGCAAATGCGACTTGTGCCGTGTCGGGAAGCACGAACTTTCGCTTACCTCCGCGTAACAGGTCGGTGAGGGGTTACATCATTTCCGCACAGTGAGGAATAAATCGGCGGTAGAAATTCACCAGGCCGGCAAACTGACACAACTGGCGAAAAGATTGGGGTTCAGGGTAGTCGCAAATAGCGGAAACTTTATCTGACAGAGGGCGGATACCCGAGGATGAAAGAGAATGTCCTATGAAGGCGATATCAGCCCGGCTTAATTCGCATTTCGCGATATTGATCGTAACGTCGTGCTGGCTAAGGCGTTCGAAAAGTGCTCGTAAAGGTGTAGCGTGCTCCTGCTCTGAAGAACTAGCCACCAAAGTATCATCCAGGCATACGTGGACCCTTTCCAAACCACGAGTTGTCTCGTGCATGAACCGATAAAAGGTATGGGCTGCATTGCTGAGTCCAAACGGCATTCTCAGAAACTCGAACAGCCCGAAAGGCGTAGTGACGGCAGTTTTGGGGATATCGGCCTCTGCTGCCGGGACCTGGTTGTACGCACGAACTAGATCGATACGGCTGAAGACGGAGCGACCTGATAAAGACGAAGTAAGGTCCTGTCTATGGGGAATTGGATATCGGTCAGGAACGGTGACTTTGTTAAGTGCTCTGTAATCTCCACAAGATCGCCAGTCGCCGCTAGACTTAGGGACCATATGAAGAGAGGAAGCCCAAGGGCTACTAGAACGGCGTATTATACTCAGTTCTAGAATGTGTTCGAATTCCGCCTGTGCAACACGAGGCTTGTCTGGTGCTGACTGACGCGGCATACTGAACACTGGGGGTCCCTTAGTATCGATATAGTGAGTGACGTTGGTGGTCACTGCTGGGAGAGGCCCTGCCTGTCGAAACATGGCCGGGTAGGCGGCGATGAGTTCGCCATAAGGTTGGTGTGCCGGCGGTTGAACGTAGAAAGGCGTGACGTGATTCGCTCGCGAATTATAACCCGCAACAGCGAGAGTGGTCTGACGATCCACCACTGCGGCGCCGTGCATCAACTAACAAGTCAAAGTGTTGCAGGAAGTCAATGCCTAGAATTGGGTACGGGACGTCGGCGATGATGAATACCCAACGAAAATTACGCTTTAAACCTAAGTCTAAGGTGAGCGACCGCTGGCCAAACGTTGGGATGGCCGTGCCATTGGCAGCGCGTAGTGTTTGGGCCTGCGGTGTGCTATTGTCGCCTTTCGCTCGGGAGAGGACGCTCACTTCGGCATTGCTGTCTACAAAGAACAGTTTATTTGAAATGATGTCCCTTAAGTTCAAAAGACGACTATTGGTCTGATGCCCGGCTTCGTGGGTCGCCACCACGGGCTGGGGTTTAGTTTCCCTGATGAGCACCGGGAAACGTAAACCCTCGTTCGCATCGTTTGGCTCCCTCACCAAAGCGACTGTGGTATTTACAATACCCTTCTTTTGAAGAGCCGAAACGTCGTCGCAGTGACGGACTATGGCGCTCAGGTGAGCGTGCGCGGTGCCGCTCCTGTGACCCACTTCTTACTGCTAGGCGTTGCAGGCTCGCGTCAATTCTAGACAAAACTGACGCGAGGTCGTTAGATGTTGGCAAGGCAGGCGCCGTTGTGAAGGAGGACCTGGTTACTCCAGCTACAGCGGGGTTGTTTCGTGAGATAATGCCATCAGCTATTGCTGCAGTTTTCTCCAGTGAACACTTGCGCGTGGCACTTAGTAAAACTGGGATGTCGTGCAGCAAACGCTGCAGCCAAAGTTCCCTTAAGGGCGGGTCCTCGCCTACCGTCGTCCTCTCAAGCAATGCATCTCACGCAGCAGTTCGGAGGGCTTCCTACTTCCAAGCTCAACGTTTTGAAGTTGTTGCATACACTGGTCCTGCTTTGGGATCGTGCGGGCAATGACGGCCTCCTTTAAGGCCTCATAGCTTCGGGAAGAGATTATTACGACCCTTACTTGCATTGTGACCTCCGGCGGGATGCGGCCTGCTACCCACCTGAAACGGCTGGCGTCACTGATTATACGGCAGTTTTCGAATTCTAACTCGACCAGCGTGAACCAGAGTTCTGGATCAGCAGGCGTGAATGCCGGTATGTGCAGTGTGATCGCCCCAATGGCGGGGTCTGATCAGGGTTTCCGTTCGGCGGACATAGCGATTACTTTATAGAATACAGACGGGAAAAGAAATCAACGACCAATGGGGCACTATGGTCTTCGCGAAAAAAAAATCACGACGAACTAGACACACAAAATATGCATGGACGAAAAAAATTATTTGGTAAACCGATCGAAAAAAAATCAACAGATAGGGAAACAATAAAACACACAAAAACGTACGCAGACGGGACCTTGAACGGTAGAAAACAAGGAAACTCACGTGACGTGGGGATCACCTCGGGCTCACCAATTGTAAGGTTGGTTATACCTTACTTCGCGGTTTCCTTAGTTAACGCGTGCTTCGGTCCTTTGTACTGCGTGGACCATCTGCACGTTACTCTAATGCTCGGCACTGTACGAATATGTTAACCAGAACAGTATTCTTCGCGCCCCGTGAGAACGAGAAGGCGATTGGGAGAGATAGTGGTTAGCGTATATTTAAGGAGTGCGCGCGAGAGTGTGCGCGAGAGCAACGGTCAAATGGCGACCGCGCTTGGCAGTCAGCGCTCAGTTAAACAATGAACGTGGTAAAAGTACGAATGAATATGGCAACCGCTGCAAAGAAGATAAACTTTATCTCACGGTCATTGGAAATTACCTCCGAATATCCATGGGCGTGCAGCAATTTTTGTTAATTCTTCTTATCGACCTGAATTCGTCATTTTCAAGAGGCCGGTTGAATTTCTTAAACTTATATTCCCTTATCTCAGACTTTTTCTTGGAGGTGTCCATCAGATGCAACACATGAGCATCCTGCTTATGTGTCAGCCTAAGATTTCGTACGTAAAACTCCTCATTCCCTACTTGGAAACTACGCGAATGCTTCATCGACCATTTAACGACACAGTAACAGGTACCCGCAAATCGAAGCGTGAAGAAAGCCCCGCATTTCAAGTTAGGATACCCGAAAAGGATTCATTTACCGATAAATGATAACATACCTGGACGACTTATCACATTTCCTTTTACGGTGAACGCAGCAGTACTTTTTGGAATGATAAGGCGCGCCATCTGGCAGATGGATGCTTCTTTTTTGGTTATTGCTTAAGTCTCAAAACTGTACACGAAGAAAGACGTGCAAGTTTCTTTTAGAAACTCTCGAAAATCAGCTTGGAATGCGTCGATATCGGGATATACACTACGGACCAAAAGCCGAAACACAACTGAATCGTCCTCTGGTACGAGCTCCATTAGCAACGCGACAGCACAACAAGCAACGAAATTACAGCGAATTCCAGCGCACACAAGCTTATATATGTCCGGTGATTCAATCAGATATCAGGATACAAACATAAATACCTTCATCAGACAAAATACTCCCAAACCAAGTAATAACCATATGCGATTTTTCATGCCAAATACCATAAAAATTTGGCCGTATTTACCATGTAAGCCTTTATTCCTCATCAACGTGCGGGTGCTGTACACCGGGTATGCTGGGCTAGAGCCGTACTTCCGCGTGGTGGAGACATCTGGAGGCCGACTGATATACATGAGAAAGGCTAGAAATCGGAATGAGAAACTGCAGTAGCGAGGGACGATGGAGAATAAAGTAAGGTGCTCTAAAGTGGGTGTTCGGAGGACAGGGCATGAAACTCATCGTAAAACAGGGGGCGAGCAACACGAGGCGTAGAGGGTGGGTCAGATGACAAAAACGATTTAGAGAGATTGGATACGGTATGTGAGGCACAGATGTAGGAGTGACGGATGCATATCATGGCAGTCGGCGGGATGATGGCAAGAGAAATGGCCGGTGAGGAACTGCAGGATGCAGAGCGAATGCATATATATATATATATGTGCGCAAGTATATGAATATTATATATATGTGTGTAAAGATATAAGAGGAGCAGGAATAATAACAATGGGGTCCTAGAAAGAAATTATTAGTCATTGGGAGGAGTAGGTAAAGTTAGATCGAACGGCTGTAGAGGTAACTTTGGAATATCGTGGTGAGTTATCTTCATGACGGGTGCACATGACAGCCCAAAGGAGAGAAAAAGAGAATGCGGAAGCACGGAAGTGATGGAGACTGCGAGAAGTTCATAGAAGGGTGACGACGAAGGATAGGGTCGAAGAGATCAGGTAAGAATGGGTCTAATTATTTGGTCAAGACAGGTGTGACATCTGGTGACGGACGAGAGGAATCGGGTAGTGACAGATCAAACGATTTGGAACTGTTAAAGAACAGCATGACTTAATGTTGTCTTTACAATCGGTGGAACATGGAAAAGCGGACCACACTGAAGGGCACAGAAAAATGCCTGTAGCGAGCAATAAACGGATGAAGGGATGAAAGCAATGACCGACGAGACACAGGCAAAACATGCCCAATCAGATCATTTTGCTGCAGATGAAACACGAAGCAGGCGGAGAAGGAAGCAGGATGCCCCAAGATAAGTGAACCAGTAATAGAACAAAAGGGCCACAAAAAGTGAATGCGCGACGGAGTTGGGGCAATGGACCTGGAAAGCTGTGTGCCGGCAGACAATTAAACAGGTGGAAGCTAATCGGGATACTGCCTAATGAAAAGAACCACGGAGGAATCACCGATCCAAGAAAGGAAAATATCGTGTTGGTGATTAGATAATAAATGCGACTGTAAAAGAAGCGAAGTTTGGAGCGGCAAGTTCTAATATGCAGATTGGTCATGGGTGCGCGTGTTATTGGTGCGTAATTGCATTGGGTTTGAGGAGGGAGTGCAAGGGAGGATTTACCAAAACGACAGGTATAAGAATGCTATCAATGGGCCTTCTGAGCAGAGGGTAACACCAAGTGCACAGAGAATAGAAGCCAGCAATGACGGCAAGTGGGAAAAGAGATATTGGCGGGCATCGGTACAGAAGAGTGGTTAGGACGATAGTGACTCAATGCAATGAAAGTTGATGTAGAGAGAGGCGATAGGAGGAAGGACAAAACGGGTAGGTGTGCATACCGTGGCAGGGCGACAAGAATGGGAGGTGATAACAGATGATAAGATCCATAAGTGAAAAAACTGTGGCGGAAAAAGAATGAGGAGCATGCAATTTTCAACCGACAGCATTGGATTCGGTAGTCCGAGAAAAGTCAGAGCGTGCCATCCGCAACCGGTGCTAGTGGGTGGGACTGGCCGTGCACTGGGCACCCAACCTGAAAAACACTTCGTGAAGTGAACGCAGGAGGTGTGATCCACCAGTCTAGTTGCGCTCACACATCGTTGCAGACGGCCTGCACGCCCGATGTGCGCCGGCCATAGCGGTGGATCTGACCGCGCCCCGCACTGCTGGGAGTGGCACGGGTGTTCATGGATAATTGTACAGGGGACAAAACGACCGCGATAAGGGTGGGTGAACCAGGAACAATTGGCCAAGACGTGAGACCATGGTAAGGAGAGCCAACGGAAACAAAGAGCGGTGGACGACCGTGTAGCAATATTATCTGGGTGCACCTGCTAGGAAGATGGTAAGTACAGTGCCCGAAGTGGCTGGCCGTCACTGAGGATCACTGGAAAAGGAAAAGGGACGGAGAAGCGCAGTCTGGGTGTGCCCCAGCTGAGAAGCAACGGATAGTGAGGAGAAAAAATGCATATGATGTATAACGGATGAGCGTAGGTGGGTAATAGGGTTATCTTATGAAGGCAGGAGGTAAGTTCGCTATGGATCAGTGAAGGCAATGGCCTTGGTTCGCGGCACCAGAGCGAGGGGAAGTGTAGGACATGGGGTGTACCTAGTGGCCTATGGCGCAGAGGTAGTAGAATAACAGTGTGAGGCCTCTTTCAAAGGCCAGGTCGGCGGAGACGAGCTCATTGGTGAGCACTATGGCATTGGGAACTGTTAAGTATAACAAAAGTGCGCGCGAATGAAATGGGATAAGAGATGTAGGCCTGGTTATGGATTAGCTTAAACAGTAAAGCTAAGTTGGGCCTCGAACGACGAATCCGCAGGGGCTCGATTTGTAGGAGCTCACAGCGCTGGCGGTATGTTAGGGCCATGGATACTCTCAACAGCCTTTTGGTGAAGGTACGCTGTAGGCTTTCAAGAGGTACAAGGCAGGAAAGTGGCCAGAGGCTGGAGGTAATGGTACTATATTCTAGGAGCAGCCTCACATGTGAGAGATACATGGATAGCCGACTGGCTGGTATTAAGAGGCGCCGATGGATCAGGCCTAGTGTTCGTTTAGCCTTAGCGATTTGGAACGATGCCTGTTCTCAGTAGTTAAGGGAACAAGAGTAGCGTACGCCAAGATCCAAAACAATGGGGTGTGTGGGGATGGGTAGACCGTCCAGACAAATTTGGCCGAGTGGTACAGCGCACTTGTGAGGTGGGAGGAAGCTTCTCTCCTCAGGGAATTTCATAAACCGCAAGAAGCCCCAGGTTTGGAGAGAGAGAAAGTCTCGCGATATGTTGCACACAGTCACGGACAGGTCAGTAGGGGGGAAGGAGTACAATATTTTTATATTGTCGGCAAAGAGAAAAGGAGTGCCGTGTGGAATAGAAGAGAAAATGTTATTGATATAAATGATGAATAGTAATGGGCCTAGGACACTAACTTGGATGACGCCGCTGGTAATTTGTTTGGTGGAAGATGAGTGGCCATCAAAGAGCACAGCTTGTGATCCGTGAGAGAGATACGAGGATAGCCATCAGAGGGGAAGATCAGTAATACCGAGAGACCGGATTTTGGCTAACGGATGCATATGGGGAACACGGTCAAAAGCCTCAGACAGGTCGAGGTACAGGACGATTACAGAGTTGCCGGCTTCTGCAGCAGACCATAGGACATTGAGAAAGTCAAGTTGGCAGGAGGAGCAGGAGCACGAGTTCAAGAAACCATGCTGACCAGGGTTCAGCAGGTTGTTGGATAAGAGGTACTGGACAATGTGTTTTTTGATGATTCTCTCCATGATTTTGCGGACTACTCGGGTGTGGTTAATAGGCCGGCAGTCGTCCGAGTCGTATAGTGCACCATTTCTGAACTGCAAAGCTATAACAAAGGTCTCCCATTGAGGAGGGACGAAAGTGAGAAGCATGAAGGTGGTGTATACACTGGGTAACAATAAGAGGAGTTCAGGGCCACCAAAACGAAGGAGGGCCGGTGAGAGATCATCTGGCCCCGGTTTCGAGGAAGGTTTAATAGAGGAAATTGATTTTTCAATTTCTAGATGGGTAAATAGAATCGATGAAAGAGAGGCAGAGGTGCGGGGGTGGAATGTAGGAGGGGGAATACCAGGACAGTTTATAAGGGGGGAAGAGAAATGCTCATTGAAGGTCTCAGAAATAGATTCTGGGGTATTAGCGGTAGATGAGCCACAGGTGAGGAATTTGGGCGAGGTGTGATTGGAGTGATTGGACCTTTTACTAAGCAGGTCACACAGGTAGCCAGTTTTGTTGTGGTCTGCTAGAGCGATGGGCCCTTGCCTCCTCAGATGCGAATCAGCCATGCGAAGCAGCTTCAGTTGCAGCTGGGTTGAGCGCAGGAAAATCATAAAGTCGCGTGATATAGTGAAGGTAAGTTGCAAATTATCCAGCTTACGCTCTAAGAATGACAGCCGTGAGCTGCTGGACTTGGGGCGTGAATCGGCAAATTGGTTGGCGGTACTTAAGCAGTGAAGGATTTTGGAGTAGAGAGAATTCATACCAGTGAAGAAATCGGAGGAGAGAAAAAATGTGTCCCAGATAGGGG
Source organism: Fasciola hepatica (assembly GCA_948099385.1). Lineage (NCBI taxonomy): Eukaryota > Metazoa > Platyhelminthes > Trematoda > Plagiorchiida > Fasciolidae > Fasciola > Fasciola hepatica. The sequence continues at coordinate 3,325,114 of CANUEZ040000108.1, forward strand.
AACGGATTATCATTGGCACTAGGGGCTACTTACAGGAACGGTAGGAGGTCGGAACAGAGTGAGAGGATTGCATCGGATGGGAACAGCTGGAGCAGCCGAACCTGCACCTGACAATACGGTGGTCACTACTCGGGAAGTGATCAGTAATCTGGTTGGTCATATCAGGAACATCAATGGTGAATACTAGGTCCAAGATGTTGTTCCCTCTAGTAGGGCAGGAGATATATGGGGTCCATCCACCAAGACGGACACAGGAAAGGAAGGTGGAGAGGGCGGGGGGGGGGGTTAGTATAAGAGGACCAGCAAATAAAGGAAGGTTAAAGTCACCCGCAATAGTTTTTGCACTGGCAGGATAGTCACGCGCAGCATTAAAGACATCCACGGCAGAGTCAAATTTTGCAGGCTAATACCCGGGGGACGTAGACGCAGCCAAAGAGGAGGTTCTGGCTGGAGGCGTGAATAGATAGCCACAGCGAATCCTCAATAAGAAGAGAGGGGTGGTCAATAGCACTAGCGTGGGTAGTGCATTTGACAAAGGCTAAACAGCTCCCTCCACGCCTGGACTGGTGAGTGTTCGAGAAGCATTGATACCCAGCTATGCGAACAAGGTCAAGCGAAGCATCATCCGACAGCCAGGATTCAGCTACTAGCATGATGTCAGCGTCTGAGGTAAATGCCAGAGATCGCAGGTGCGATATTCTTCTAATCATTGATCGAGTGGTAATAAGAATAAGTAGGAAGGAGTTCAGTGTCGGTGTGCGCAATTCATTGATGCCAGGTGCAAGACTACTGGGATCGCGGTGGCTGTAGGTGTTGGGTCTCAGTGGGGATAGAGCTTCAGTAGAAGAGGGAGGGCGGGAAATGTTCGATGGGGGACTTAAATTAGGCTAAGCTTTAGCAAGAGGCGCCGCCGATTGCCGTGCGTGATCAATACGGTGGAAGTGCATTACACCGCGGATGTGGGCCGGAGGGGTGTCACGTGACACAGGGGGAGGGGCACGATATGGCGAGGTGAGAGGTTAGGAATATAAGTCGAAACGGGGTGGACAGGTGGTAGTGCAGGGTGTAAGGTGCTAAGTGACATGACATCGAGTGTGGAGCGATCAGTGATATGAGTCTGTGAAAGTTTATCTATATGGTCCATAGGGCGACTAACAATATGGCCCCGAGTGAGGAGGGAGCCGGTCAGGAAAAAACGCGATCATGATTGCAGGTAACCTACCTGTTGGGCAGAGTCAGTATAAAGCCCGTAGGTCGGTAAGGGGGAGAAGGCATGTGGGAGAGTAACTGGGACGTAGTGTGGGGTGGGGGGGGGGCGGGAAGGGATTGGCGAAAGTTGGAACAGTTTGGAGACTCATGAGTGGCATGGGAACCGGTAAGTGGGGAGGTGGGGCGAGGAAGCGGGATACAGGTATGAACCTGGAGTATCTGCTAGGGTATGTACGTGGTACTTCAGGGTTAGATGAGGGTTGGTGGAGGAGGGCAGAGGGGAACAGCGAAAGCATGCTGGGGCTATAGTATAGAGGGTTGGTGTCTGTGGGGCAAGAAGGGGTATATGGTAGCAACGAAGATGGAGGACTGGTGTGACCCGTTTGATCAGAGAGAGGGAAAGACAGTGGAAGGGGGTGCGAGGCAATGGAAGGGTGAATGGCACTGGCAAGGCTTTGAAGGTCTTTCCTACATAAAGGGACGATGGCGTTAGACGAATCTGGATGGTAGCCCATATGGTTTCCACCTGGAGTTTCCGAGAGTACGCTGTAAGCGGATGCCGATTGAGAGTTGGGGCTAATGGGTGGGGTGGTTAGTTGAACAAGTGCGAAACTGGTAGGAGTCTTGTCTTGGCTCTGAGGCTATGATGGGGGAACGCGGCTTTCATACTGAAGTGGAGTGCCGCTTGGGGCCTGTGGTCGGGGAGCGAGAGCTACTGCTAGTAGAGGCTACTGGGGGAGATGGTAGAAAAGGGCGTTTGTGTGGAAGCGGAGCCCGGGGGTGGGGAATTAGACATATCTAGGTCGACAGTTAGCAGGCAGGCAGGGTGGGGCGCTGAGCTCGCCTTCGACTTCTTGGCAGAGGGGCATTGGGTAATCTTCATGTCGGTTCCAGTGGAGTCAGCCTGCCTGGGCAAGGCAGAGTTGCTTCTTAGCGAGCGAAGTGTTTCCCGTTGGAGTTTTTTTAGCAGGGAACATCTTAATGTCCTTGCACGGCGAAATGGCAGCAACTATCGACTTGTAGCTAATGAAGTCTCTAGCTGTTAGATCGTCCTTGAATTGGAATAGCAGGGGGCAACTATGTCGCTTGGACTTTTTACGTAGCCCCTTGTAATGGCATCTATAGTGAGCCATATTTCACGAACATAGTATGTTGTGTTTCGCTAAGGAAGGTGGTAAGCGGTCTGGAAAATTAAAAACCACGGCGTTCTTGGAGTTGGTAATGCGGTGGTATATTTCAACAGACAACGAGTCCAGGAGGTGTCCCACCGAAACCAATTTCTTGGGAGATTTAGCGGCTACAGGATCAAGGAGAGTAGCCAGGGGTTAAACCTTTGGAAGGCTTTCATCAATCAGCTCGACCTTGGTGCTAAGTTCGACGAAACTCTGTTTAAGGCCATTAGTTTAGGATTCTCCTCGGTTAAGTCAGAACCTGCTCGCGTATAGAGTCTATAGCCCCTGGTCCTCGGTTTGTGACACGATAGCGAATATACTCGGCAGCGAGCAAAGCATAACTCAAAACTCTGGAGCTGGACAACGTGTGCATTAGAGGAGCGCGACGGCGTGCAGACGACGTACACAGTCGGAGCAAGTGGCACCACCAAAAACGGTAATTGTTCAAATAAACTAATTCTTTAGTCTTTGTCATCGAGTGTCGTATCGGTAGCACTACAGGGGTCTCCCCCTAGAAGGCCGACGCTGTTGGGCTTCGACCAGTGACGGGTACGTCGGCATCGGTGGCGGAAGACTTTTCCCATGCCTCCCGCAGCGGTCGAACACAACAACGAGGCCAGCACAAGCCGTTCTCCATGGCTCACACTAGCCGCTGTGCGTCGATCGCTAAATTGCGTCCTCCTTAACATTTCATCCGACCGGTGTAGATACTGCCTGTGACTTGGCAGTGGTGATTGTGTTGTAGGATTTTTCGTAGTAGGCGTATCCCAAAGATCCTTTTGCCTGTGGTTGTTATTGCCTTCGTAAACGAGCCAGCTTCCGGCGTCAAATGAGTCCAGTACCGATCCAATGAGCGTTGTGTTGGAGCCATGCGAGATCCTGAAATTCCATATGGTTCTGTCTGACGGGACGAGCTGGAAGGCAAGAAGCAATGAGAAGCTGCTCCTCGGGGCGCGATCGGATATTCGACTGAGGGGGGCATACCAATACAGAACAGGCTGCTGCTACCCTTGTCGTGATAACCACGTGGTCGTTCATTCGTCATAATAGGACTATGTACAAGTTGAATATGAAAAGTAAACTTAAATATATACAGCTGTTACATGTTCAGAAAACCTCGTTGGCCGTCACAGAACGCGGCCGCGTCGATTTTTCCTGTTGACGGGCGCAGCTGTGTCTTCCGTGGAGTTTGGTGTTGCAACAGGCAATGAGAGGCCCTTAGTGGGATTACCAGGGGCCAAATCGGGACGACTAACCGAAGGTTATGAGCAGGTGGGGACACTGGGAGGGTTGCTCGGGGTGCGTTTTACCTCGATGAAGGCCTGTTTAAGGTCGTCCATGCAGATGATCTCTTTCCTGCCCTCGAGGTCCACCACGTGTTTCGTTTCCTTTCGCTGGGAGGCGCGGAACGGGCCACAGTAAGCCGCTTGTAGTGGTGATCGCACTGCATCTACTCGAATAAACACATGGCTGGCTGTCGCTAGCGTGGCAGGTATGTGGTTGCTTGGGATTTGTTCTCGTGATGGGGTGGGCTTTATCACCCGCATTCGGTGTGACAACCGTTTTGCGTAATCCCCATAATTAAAACTCACATGTGGTAATGGAAAAACCAACTCATCTGGAAGTCCTAGTGTGCAACCGTCAACCACTTCAGCCGCCGTAACACCCATATCGGCTTTAACGGCGTTACGCAGTCCTAAGAAAACGGTCGGAAAAACTTCAGTCCATAATGGGTTATCACGAGCACGAAGGGTAGCCTTCAGCTGGCGATGGAATCGCTCCATCATACCATTAGCCTGAAGACGATAGGCCGTCTTCTCATTGTGTCTGCAACAGAATGCTTTCAGTAGCTCGTGAAAGGCGCCGTCAAAATGAGAACCGCGGTCAGTGGTCACGATAGCAGGGCAACCGAACTGACTCACCCAACCAGTTAGAAAGGCTTTTGCAGCTTCCTCTGAGGTAGGACGGGGAAAAGGCATGGCCTGTGGCCAGCGAGTGAAACGATCTACGCAAGTGAGGATGTAGTCGCAGCCATTGGATGGTGGGAGAGGCCCACGAGATCCACGTGCACATGATGGAAGCGTGCATCCGGCTCGCAGAATGTGTCTAATGTAGACATGGTGTGACGATGTATTTTAACGCGTTGACATTGAAGAGAAGCATGTACCCAAACAAGTACGTCACTTTTGACTCAAGGCCAGGCGAATCGCTCGGTGACTAGTTTCACTGAGGCGGTTGCATCAGGGTGCGATAAGTAGTGGAGGCTAACAAAAAATTGTTGGCGAAAACTGGCAGGAACTAGGGGTCGGGGTCGACCCTGTGACACATCGCAAATGATAATTACGTCCGAAGTTGGAAGGGTCACTGGCACCAGATGCAAGGAGTTGCTGTTTCTGTGTTGCTCTACCTCAGGATCTGTGGTTTGGGCTGGGGCTATTGCTTCTAGATCTCTGCCAATGGGTAGTGGGTCGTCGATGTTGTGGACGCGTGAGTGTGCGTCTGTTACGGGATTGTGTGCCTTAGGGAAGTGTCCAATGTCCGCAGTGAAGTGCGAAACACAGTCCAAGTGGCGAATCTGGCATGGCGAATATCAGTCAGAGGCTGATTGGGGGGCGTACACCAGTGGTTTGTGATCTGTGAACACTGTGAACTTTTGGCCCTCGAGTGTGTGCCGGAAGTGTCGGATACCCAAATAGATTGCAAGTAGTTCTCTGCTGAAAGTACTATATCGGGATGCCGCAGGTTGGAGACGCTTGGAGAAGAAAGCTATTGGTTGCCATGAATTGTTGACGAATTGCTGCAACACTGCTCCAACAGCCGTGTCCGAAGCATCTGTTCCTAAAGCCAGGGGAGCAGAAGGGTCGGGATGTGAAAGGAGTGCCATATTGGTGATAGCTTCCTTGATCAAAGTAAAAGCTGCCTGCGCCGTGTCGGGAAAAATGAATTTCCGCTTACCTCCACGTAAAAGGTCTGTTAGAGACTGCATTATTTCGGCGCAGTGTGGGATGAAGCGGCGATAAAAGTTAACCAAGCCAGAAAATTGGCACAACTGCCGGTAAGATTGAGGCTCGGGATAGTCGCGAATTGCCGCCACCTTGTCAGGCAGGGGCTGTATGTCCGGGGCTGAGATTTCGTGACCTAGGAACGTGATGGTCCTCCTACCTAATTCGCACTAGGTAGGGTTGATAGTTACACCATGTTGGCTAAGGCGCTCAAAAAGAGCGCGTAGGTGTGCCAAATGCTCTTGTCCTGAAGAACTTGCCAACAGAACATCGTCTAAGTACAAGTAGACATTCTTCAAACCGCGTGTTGCTTCATGCACAAACCTTTGAAAGGTTTAGGCTGCATTGCAGAGCCCAAAAGGCCTGCTCAAAAACTCGAATAGTCCGAATGGAGTTGTGACAGCGGTTGTAGAGTTGTCAGTCTCTGCTACCGTGGTAGGCTCTAACGGGGTCGATTTGGCTGAAAATAGAACAGCCAGACAGGGTAGAAGTAAAATCTCGAATGTGTGGAGTGGGGTACCCGTCTGGGATATTAGCCTGGTTGAGGGCCCTATAGTCGCCGCAGGGGCGCCGGTCGCCATTAGGTTTGGGAACCATGTGAAGGAGCGAGGCCCAAGGGCTACTGAACAGGCGTATTATGCCTGATTCTTTCATGTGTTGGAACTCAGCCTGTGCTACTCGTAGTTTGTCTAGTGTCGAGTGATATGGTCGGTTAAAGCTGGGGGTCCTTTAGTGACAATATGGTGGGTAACGTTGGTGGTCACCGCAGGAAAGGGGCCACACTGTCTTAGCATTGCAGGGTAAGCTGTAAGTAGGTCTGCGTACGGGTGTTCCGCCTGTGGTTCGATGTATAGGGGCGCGATGTGATTCACAGAGGAATACGAATCGGTTACAGAAAGAGAAGTCTGTCAGTCGACAACTCTGCGGCCTCGTGCCTAGATCAGGAGGTCGAAATGGTCAAGGAAATCGATACCTAGCGTGAAATAAGGGACGTCTGCTACTATGAACACCCAGCATAAGGTGTGACGTAGTCCTAAGTTCAGCATGAGTGACTTATGGCCGTAAATGGCAATAGGAGTGTCATTGGCAGCACGGAGCTGTTGATCTGACGGGTTCTTTGCATCACCTGCCTCCTTTGGAACGACACTTACTGCTGCACCGGTGTCGATTAAGAACAGGTTATTTGAAACTAAATCTCGGACATACAACAGACGATTGCTATTATGGCTGCCGACCGCGTTAGTCGTTGGGACGCGTCGGGGTATTAGTTTCCCTGTTTAAAGCCTGAGAAGGTGCAACCGGCTTCGCAGCGCCGGGCCTTCTCCCCAAACCGTCTATGGTATCGGCCGTTTGTTGATCGAGAAGGGATAGCCGGACGGTCGGGGGAAGGGCTTCTGAGACGTTCACGTCGGTCAGAGTTGTGATAAGATTTATGGTTTCTACAGTGAGAAAAACCAGGGGGGAAAAACGTCTGAGAGACCGCTAGAAAGCGGCTATCAGAGTGTTTTCGGAATGTGCTTCTGCGGTGGGAGCGGTGGCCTGGGGGCTGCTTGAGTTTGTCACGACAATAATTGGTAGATGGTACCGTTCCATAATACCGTCCGCCAGCTTAGCCGCTTCTGGGTGCTTAGGGTGGCTGAAAACCTCGAGTATTGCTTGAATATTGGGTGGAAGTCGCTGTACTCACAACTCTTTAGGGACGTTTTCCTCTGGAAGTTGCCCCTCCCGCAGCTGCTTTTCTCTCAGTAATGCAGAGGGCTTCTTGCTGCCTAACTCTGTCCCTTGAATCAGCCGTTTCAGTCTGAACGACTCTGACGGAAAAAGACAAGAGATTACTGTGTCTTTCACGGCTGTGTAAGAACTGTTACTGAATATTACGTCACGTTTCTGAGTAGCAACGTCACAGGGAAGACTACCGATAGTCCACAAGTAACGGGGTTGCTCGCTTGTGATTCTATGTGATTCAAACTCTGCCTCCAACATATGAAACCAGGGTTGAGGGTCATCAATAAAAAACTCAGGGAATGTTAGGGAGACTGTCGAAAAGGACGGTTTCGGATCAGGTTTGCGGTCGTTGCTAGCCATAAGTGCAATGGTATATCAAATGTCAAAAGATATGTTAAGGTCAATTCAGCAACCGTGAAACACTTATGATATCGATATGAGAAAAAAATATAAAAGGAATATGGTAACAGAAATCGAGAATTTACCACTTCTATGTCGGAAAAAGTTTATATGTAAACTAATAAATGTGGTTGAGTGACTTACGAGGGTCTTTGGAAGACTGAATTCGTTCTTCGGGCTCACGAGTTTGGTATTCTCCTCAGTTAAGTCAGGACCTGCTCCCGTATAAACTCTATAGCCCCTGATCCTCGGTTTGTGACATGACAGGGAATATACTCGGCAGCGCGCAAAGCAAAACTCAAAAAGCTTGAGCGGGACAACATAATTGTTCAAATGAACAAATTTTTAGTCTTTGTCATCGAGTGCTGTATAGATACACCACATTAGGACTATTAGAAGCTTCACCGTCGGCGTTAACGAGGGCGACCACGCACGGCCTGGTTTTCGGGAGAGGTTGGATTGGTTTGAATTTGCTAGCTTTAGCGACACGGATTTTCAGAGCACCGGTTGGGGACCGGGATGGCCTAATATGTGCAAATATATGACGGAGGTAAAGAGGTATCAGGTATTCGGTCAACTAGACAGAGACAAGCTAAATTTCTTAGCAGACCACGAGTGTACCTGGGTGCTATACGCGCAATCTAGGTGAGACCTATGCAACAATGCGGTGTAGGAAGTGAGCTATATGACCCACTATATATAGTTGGGACTAGGAAAATGGGACGATGAGGAATGGTGGGACAGTAGAAATTTTGCTGTGTGGTATGCGCAGGTGCAACCCACACAGGATACGGTAGGTACTTAACTGTTGCTTGGATCACAACAGCAAGCTGTTCGGGGAGGTATATTGCAGATATGGGGTAGATGGATCGGGTGAAACGAGAGCTCTCTTGTGGGAGGAAAGACAAACAGATGGGGGCACGGCGGGACAGAAACGTCCAAAGGTGCACCGGTGGATGCGTGGAGAGAATAAGGTAGGAACTGTGTTATAGAAAGTGGGATTTAAAAACCCTAGGTGGATCTTATTGTGGCAAGAATCAGGGGAGATTTGCTAGGCAAACCAGGTAGAATGTTAATAAATGGAATTGAAGTAGTGAACAACCAATATAGTCTTCAATTCTAACTCGCGATAAACACGAGCAGCTGCACTTTGGTGTGCTGCAGTTGTTTACCCTTCTAGGTCACTTTCAGATAATGAGGTGATAAGTACCATGGTGGACACAGTTACAAGTTCAAACAATGATACAAGCAAGAAAGAAAACGAGACAACCTGAATTTCACGTCGGGGTGACCTTGACCATGTCGCGCTGTGGTCAACGTGAACGGGATGAACCGATTTTGGCTTACCAACCTCTCATACTTTGTTATCTCAATCGCCCCTGAATCTACGTTGACTGATAACACCGGTTTACGCCACTCACATTTAACTATCTGCCAGCTAGATTAAAGGAATAATTTCTCTTCTGTTCCAGAGATAGGTAAAACGGTTGAGCGTGGTAACATAAAACATGGACGTGGTATTCGTGAATTTTAAACTGTCAACAAATTTTGGCTTCTGGCCAACACTGAGGATATCCTTCGCTTTCTTCGCTCTATATTACGGAGTTGGAGACAAGCGTTTTGTGAAATTAAAGGCTACAAGAAACCGGTAAATGAGGAGCTGTTTGGAGTAATACAGCGAGCAAAAGTAGCATGAGTGACAAACCTATAAGAGAACCCGACCAAAGTCCGGCTGGTTTTCGTGTGGGTTCGCAATTCCCTGAACCTGGCTGGGTGCACTACTTGGGTGGGCTTTTAAATGGAGCTACTTTCCGTCCTAGAAAGGCAGGTGCTATTGTTTTGGATGATGACAAAAGCGTTCGTTTGTCACCCGGCCGAGAGACTGGCCACCCTTTTCAATAAATGAGCGACCCAACTGCCAATGGCTAACTGACCCGAGGTACTTTGATTATGGTTCGATTGTACCCTATCTTTTTCCCTACAACACCAAATTGCGAGCGCATTCCTTTTGGATTTCATTTGAGGTTCCTTCCCGTGCTCTTCCAGGGATGATTAACCAGTAATTCTCGAAACATACTTCCGTCTCCTGCTGGAATGTGGAAGTTAGACAGTAAGCTGTGATCTTGTACTGGATTGTGTGATTCTGGATTGGGTTCAGAAGGCTTCCGCCAAAGCGGTACGGGGTCTGTCCTTTCTACCTTGTCCCGTCCACCCCTCATTACTCAAGCTGTATCCTCCTGACCTGGCACGCATAAGAAGCAATCTGCTTTTTGTGTTCCGCCTTCCTGAATCATGACGAGATGATCACTTCATCTTCTTCTGCCCAGTCTCTTCTCTCTGTGGTCCCAGCAGAAGAGCTTTTAAAACTGCAACAGCTCACCTCTCACCAAATTTACCTTTACGCCACAAGGTTGTTACTGCTTGGAAAGCACATCCGAAGGATACAGAGTTTTGCAGAAGAAACACATCATTGAGAAAAATTAGGCCACTAGCTAAACCTCACTAGGTGGTTCTTTGTCCGAAGACCAAAACGTGAAACAGACTCCGTTTATCGCATCTCCATTCCACTCTGCTTATGAGTGGAGCACCCTCATTTCCCTTAAAGCACTATCCATACAGAGACGTGTTCTGATCCCATGTATAACTTGTTTTTGATTGCCTCCCTCCCGGCTCACCTTACTCTTATTTTAGCTCGGTGAATCCGACAGACAATCAAAAGTTTCAAGGACCAAGATAATCGGGCTCAAGGCCCTGAACCCGTGTGTTGCTTTAGGATTTCAAGAATACCAGTAGCGGAGGCATGTGCCCCCAAAACCACGGTGAGGACTCCTTTTGGCCCTTCGGCTTCCTTCGAATGTCGTCTTGACATGGCACCGATGAGCAAAACATTCTAGTTTTTCTTTGATATGGCGCGCAGCTGTTTAAATATTGTGGTTGATTACCCTGACAACGTCCGGATTGCCGGCTCATCTAAGACAGAATATCCAGTAATTCTACGCACGTTTTGCGACCGCCTGTCTCAGCATGGGGTCTCGGTGGATGCAAAAGTTGCATTATGGACTTTGACCCCAGCGGATTTCTAGACCACTAGATCACTTTGACGTCGCAAGATACAGTGAAGGTTATCCTAGATCATCCGAAACTCATGTCATTCAAGCAATTATGGCGCTTCTAAGGCTTGGTCACCTTTATCGGCCTTCCGTTCTGCAGAGCACTCATACAATGCTACCACTAACAGATCTACTGAAAGTTAAAACGAAGCAGGGGGTTTTCACTGAAACTACAGGAATCAAATTCGTTACAGTGAAGCAAGCTACGAGCAACAAAGTCTCATTGTCACACCTCAAAAGAACGGACTTAAAAGTTCACCAGGCATCAAAGGAATTCTCAGGGGCAGTACTGCCAAAATATCCAGCTAACAATTGGCAAATCGCTGCACTTCTATCCAAAAGTTAGGGCCGCCCGAAAGCAAGAGTAAAGCATATTTCAGTGAAATCCTTGCTATTTACGTAGGCTTACCTTACTTTACGTGCACAATGAAGCGACGCAAATTCGCGGTATACACCTACCATACACCAGTCAATGGAGCTTTGCGCGCCACTGCCGAGAGATACTCTCAGAGAGTCTGGACGCCTAGAATACATCATCTGTTCGAAAGTGAAGTGTGTAGTATCTCAGGGGTCGACAATCCTGTCGCAAGCACATTATCATGCATCCAAGAGCTGAACCTTAACACTTTCTACCCGATCAGACTCAATGTCATGGCACTGCGGACGATTCAGAGGTACAGCAACCTCAGTAACGCCTCGTCGCTGCTGTTTCTTTTGGCTCCAAGGCCGGTGATACCATCAGCTTCTAGAAGATGGGTTTTTGGGACCTTGGAAGGTTTACCCCGCCCACACATGAAGGCCCCTACTAAAAATGCCGGCAGCGGAAACATCTGGCACAACATGAACTCCTAAATCACCGAATCAGCCCGAGCCTGCATTCAAAGCCAACAGGCGGAAGTGCACAGACTCACAAAATGTTCGCTGTTCGAATTTCCAGGTGTCGAATCGCGTAAGCAACACGTGCATGCTGGCCTAGCGGGAAGGTCGCGTCCACCAAAATGGTGTGTACCTTCTTATTCACGTGGAAGTCTTCACCAGATGGCCGTTAACTGCGCCTTTGCACAAAGCTGCCGGCTAAAAGGCCACCTAAGCTTTCATAGGACACTGAGCAGCAGCATCTGGTCGTCCAGTGGTGGTTACCGCAGGCCGCGGCTCAAGCTTCGAGAGAGCCTTTGGTGGTCTTCTGCAACGATACGGCGCCCTTGCATTTATACCGCAGCCCACCACTCGTCAGCAAACGAAATGGCAGAACTGTAAGGCCGACAAGTTAAGGCAGCTTTAGTGGCTCACAGAAACCCGGGCTGACGATGTTCACCACTGCTAATACGCCTAGGTTACCGCAACATGCTAAAGGCAGATCTGCAAATAACATCAGCCGAACTCTCATCGGGTTTGCCCCCCCCCCCCCCCCCCCGCACTCCCAGTGATAGTGTGGTTTCGAAGTTCAGAGCCATTTTAAACTAAGCTGGTTAAGTCGACAAGTTACCTCATCCGATGCTTGAGTTACGCCTTCCTGCGGCACGAGGGTAGCGCACGGCGGTATGGGTGTGGCCAGGTTTACAAGACCGTATGGAAGTTCTCCTCAGGACAAAGGTACACTTTTCTTTACAAACCTCCTAACCCTGCCTCACAAAGTACTGCGCCGCCTGGAGAAAACAATCGTTATCAACCATAAAGGCCGGAAAAACGGCCAACATAAGTCAACTTCAGTCAGATTTTCCGAGGAAATCCATTGCATCAGTTTTAATCTCGTCGTATTCTCAAAGAACTGCAACTACGACACCGGCGTCCGATATGCTGACCATACCAACGTCGGTGACCCAACTGGCCGATAACCTAAACACAACCCCTAACACAGAGCCACCTCCACAGACTTCCAGTGTATGCCGAGTGGTCAAGAAAACCGTCCTTTCTGTACCTTGCTAGCGCAAGCTGTGCTCATGCTCAGAGATTGCAAACTTTTTCTTTATTGGAAACATGTACGAGTGTGCGTTCTGGGTCACTGTTGACAACAGCCACGCAAAGATTTGGTAACTAACCAACGGGCGTGCCTGTGGACCAGTAGGTGTGAACGACTGTCGCACCTTCTACTCCGGGGTAGGAATTAAAATGCCTCTTCAGCGAATCACACGTGTTCAAAGCATCTCAATACGACCAATCACCTTCAACGCCCAACCAATCCCCCAACCCCCCCCCCCCCTTCGTGAGAGAGTCTGCCGTGCTTTTCATTTAATTCGTTCGCAACATGATATAACCGACCAGTCAGACGGAAACTAATCTGCCACCCTTAGGCGAATCCCACAACCGCGAAATACTGGCAGTCGCTAACTGTTGACTCGAATGCATTTGCTTCAGTTAGCCCACAATCGGAATAGGAAATACAAAGGTTTGTGAAATACGTATGAACAACATTTATTTTCACGGTTGTCATGTATAAATTAAGCGTGTTGAACTAAGCAGCGTCAAAGCCTACGTCGAGATGGACCATTGTGCTATTTCGTTGTTGGGTCCCTGTTACGGGAATAACGTGGAAAAGTAATCATACTTGTTGTGGTGTACGGCCCAAATTACGACGCATGTCCTTGTAACGCATTGGCAGAGACCGCCATTCCCATTTTCTCTGATGTAAGTGTTGGTATCCGCTTATACACCTACTAAGCTTCGGCTCATCGGGTTTCATTCGTTCTTTGCCTTCGCCGATGGTGCACGTTCGACTCCCACGGAAGAGCGCTGCATCCAGCACATCCGGAGGCTTTGCGTGACCGTCTCCGTGTTGAATAGCTGTCGTTGTCATCATCGTCGTCGTCGTTTTCGTTGTGTCGTTGGCGCATTTGTTACCGTGTTACGTCTAACGTCCAGTCTCTCATGGCACATTTCACAGCTATTCTACCGACAGACCAGAAATTTCTCTGTCGAAGCAAAGCATCTGCAAAGTGGTAATCTTTTTCCACTGGTCTGGAAAAACTCACCAACGAATAATTCCTTGACTTCAGTTTCCCGGAAAGCCATTTTTCATGGGCTCCCAAGAAGTTCATCTCACTGGGGAACGCTTTTTTGATCAGCCTAGGCATCAACCGACGAACATTACTTGCAGACGTTTCGCCACAAGTTGATGTGAAAACGGAATCCCGTAGAACTGGCAATGAGTGATGAAGCACATGCATATTTCCATCTGTTTTTCCCTGCTGCACAGAGGTGTCAAATTTTCGGAGCTCTTTTGCACTCTAGAACGGAAAAATGATCAAAAAGTCACCTTGTTTTAATGGCATTTGATTCGCCTTATTCGTTCTCCTAAATAATACACCTCTCTTTGTAGAGCAACCATTTGTTCCGTTTATAGAAGACGTTCGGGTGCGGCTGGCGAACGTGTCTCCTATCGGGTCTAGCAGCGAATACCAACGATATCCCCTCTATCAGACGAATAGAGAAGACGTAAGTCGGTTTGCAGATGCGAGGTGTATTCTATATATCGTGGCACCGAAACAGTACCGATACGAGAAATACACCGAACGGAAAACGGAACGAAACGCGACGGCTGTGCTGAGAGCGAACCGCGAGCGAACGAACGAAAGTGAAAGTGATTTGAAACGAGGTCGACGGAAACCTCGGAAAAGTCAGTCCAGTAAAACGTAGGCAACCGGGGAATACTGAGGTCAATGTGAAACGTCAGAAAAGATCGCGGAGAAAATAGATCAAAAATGGTGTCCAGAAAATAGTCATTTTCTCAAAACGATCGAGGTCACTACAGCAGCCCCCCGCTAGAAAGCACGGAAAGCTTTCGAAAAACAAATGTCAAGGAGGACATGGCATACAAACGGTATTCGTGTGCGCGAATGCGTGCAAAATACGTGCAGTAAACTATGCTGTAGGATGCTGACGAGCAAAATCCGTGGTATGCAGGAACCGTAGGATGGTGGTCGAGCGTAAACCAGATTCGTTGTCCATGACGTCGGTTGCGTAAATCGTCATCCAGGTGTGCCAAACCAATAACGTCCAGTGTCGGGTAACCGTTAACCAATATGATATCCGGAAGCCAAATCGATAGGTTCGTAAATGGGCAGGAACGAGAACGACAAGGCCGATCCAGAATGCAAACGTTGATGCCAAAATTCTCCAGATTTCGTGGGACCAGCGAAGCGTACCATATGGCGAGGTTCCATGAAACAAAAAGAAATGAAAAACTGGTGTAGCAACCGCAATGGACTTGCCTAGAATACAGTAATAACTAATGAGGTATGTTAAATCGTGTCGAAACGATAAACACGAAAGTTATTACTGCGAAGTGCATTGGTTAAGATCGTGTTTGACCTAGTCGCGAAAACGTGCTGGGCAAACGATCTTCCGACCGGAACGTGAGACGGGAGCCTCATTCACGGACGGGTGCGTAGGCGTGCTCTGCTGACTTGAACGTGAGACAGTATTCTCATTCGAAGTCGTAGCAGGCAACGCTAACTGCAGACCTTGACGCGACACGGAAGTGTCGTCAACAGGCAGTGCAGGGTTAACATCGAATCTCATGTCAGCGGGCGACACGCTATCATCAACGTACGCGGCTTTGAGACGATCGATGCTAACGGTATCGACGCGACCGTGTCGATCAACCTTAAAGGTCTTATCGTGACGAGAAATCACGCGAAATGG
Source organism: Fasciola hepatica (assembly GCA_948099385.1). Taxonomy (NCBI): domain Eukaryota; kingdom Metazoa; phylum Platyhelminthes; class Trematoda; order Plagiorchiida; family Fasciolidae; genus Fasciola; species Fasciola hepatica. The sequence goes on from CANUEZ040000108.1 coordinate 3,340,372, forward strand.
ACCTTCGTAAGGCTGTTGTAATGGTTTCCGTACCGAATCAACACGAATGAATACATGCGAACAAGTTTCGAGTTCGGTCGGAACAAAAACCTGTCGTCGCTGCATTCGAGTCTGCGCCGGAGCGAGAGTTTGCATGTACGTAGACAAACGATGAACGTAAGTCTGTACTCCGTGGCGTAAAGAATTCCCCAGGCAGTCGTAATGTCGTGCCGTAGACAAGTTCTGCGGCGGAACATAGGATATCTGCCTTTATGCAAGTCCTGATACCAAGCAGAACTAGCGGTAACGTTTCGTACCAGTCGGGGCTCTCGTGTGCTCTAAGAGCCGCTTTGAGTTGGCAATGAAAACGTTCGACTAAACCATTCGATGCCGGATGGTACGTGGTCGTGCGAATGCGTTCCGTACCCAGCATGTGAGTTAATGAAGAGAATAGATCGGACTCAAATTGTCGCCCTCGATCGGTAGTGATTGTGGAAGGACAACCATATGAAGCTATCCATCGTTCTATCAAATGTCGAGCCACTGTTTCGGCCGTGACGATAGAGATGGGAATAGCCTCGGGCCACCTCGTAAATCTATCGGTGCACGTTAGTTAATAGGTATACCCGTGTGATGGGGTCAATGGACCCACAATGTCTACGTGGATATGATCGAAGCGAGCATCAGGCGTAGCAAAAGTACCGATAGGCGAAGCTACGTGCCTATGCACTTTAGATCGTTGACATTGTAGACACTGTTTTGCCCACATACGAACATCTTTATTCATGGACGGCCAGACGTATCGTGCAGCTACTAATCGGAGACTGGCTGCGATGCCTGGATGTGAGAGTCCATGAAGGGTATCGAACACGAGACGTCGATATGCAGAGGGTACGACTGGTCTAGGTATGCCAGTAGACATGTCGCAGAGTATCGTCCCAGCACTGGTGGCTAGAGGTACGGACTGACACTGTAGCGACGATGACTGAGCTGCTTCCATACATGAAGAATCCTGTGCCTGTGCGGCAGCCATGGCAGGGATGTCTAAAACCGGAGATTTAATGGCATTAAGCGAAATACGCGACAAAGCATCTGCAACGCAGTTCGGCTCACCTTTAACGTGTCGTAGGTCAGTCGTGAACTGAGAAATATAGTCTAAATGTCTGACTTCTCGTGGAGAGTAACGATCAGACTTAGTATGCAATGCATACGTCAGAGGCTTATGGTCTGTAAAGAGGATGAAATATCGACCCTCGACTGCATGGCGGAAGTGCTTAACGGCATTATATGCAGCCAGCAGTTCGCGACCAAAAGCACTATATTTGGTTTCCGTGGGATTGAGGCGTCGAGAGTAGAACTCTAATGGCTGCCATATCCCAGAAACAGACTGTTGCAGGACCGCTCCGATGGCAAAGTCGGATGCATCCACCGCTATGCTTAGCGTGGCGGATGGAACTGGGTGCATGAGGAGCGTGGTCTGAGCTAATATCGCTTTAATCTCCGAAAACGCTACTCGTGCGGCATCCGTAAGCGACAACTTACGTGGATTGCCACGAAGTAGGTCAGTTAATGGAAGCAAACGTTCAGCGGCATGGGGTATGGAACGACGATAAAAGTTAACTAACCCCAAAAATGCCTTAAGCTCCTTGATTGAGGACGGTACGGCGTAATCTAAAATAGCGCGCACTTTATCCTCGCAAGGCGTAATACCCTCTCGAGTGATCTTGTGGCCGAGGAACACATGTTCCGGCTTGCCAAGTTCACATTTATCAGGATTGACTACTATTCGATGTTCGGACAAACGTTGAAATAGTAGCGTCAAATGTTGGAAATGTTCATCTACGCTCGACGATGCGATTAACAAGTCATCGATATAGACGTGAACAAATTCCAAGTCTCGTGTAATGCTATCGATAAACCTCTGGAATGTCTGAGCAGCATTTCGCAAACCAAAAGGCATACGTAGGAACTCAAACAAACCAAAAGGAGTCATGACAGCGGTTTTCTCGATATCTTCAGCGGCGACTGGGATCTGGTGATAGGCTCGCACCAAATCGATCTTGGAAAATACAGTCGTGCCGTGAAGTGATGCCGTGATGTCGTGTATGTGGGGTATCGGATAACTATCGTAACGGGTAACCGAATTTAGTGCGCGATAGTCGCCACATGGTCGCCAGCTAACGCCATCTTTCTTAAGAACCATGTGCAGAGGTGAGGCCCATGGACTGTGAGAAGGACGAACAATACCTTTAGAAAGTAAAGTGTCAAACTCACGTTTGGCGAAAACCAATTTGTCCGGTGCCAGTCGGCGAGGTCGTGCCGTGACTGGTGGTCCGTTAGTGACAATGTGGTGTGCCACACGATCGGTCACTGTCTCTATCTCTTCAAATGGTTTAGTCAATATGGGGAATTTAATAAACGAAGACTGAAAATCGTGCGGAATGTTAGAAAACAATCCTGTGATTCGGTGTGCATCTGTTCAAGCTGCAATACCCGTGCTTAAAAGCAACCGCAAAAAAGTGAGGTCTGTGTCGCGCTGCATCTTATCCTCTGGCGTGCTTATGTTGCGATATATCGTAAAAAATATATATCGTGCAACGGAAGGAGGACGTGAAACAGCAAAAAATCACAGACTCACCGGGCGGGCGAATAATCCAGGAGGTTCTGGAAGTTTCGGGCTCACCAATATAGAAGACGTTCGGGTGCGGCTGGCGAACGTGTCTCCTATCGGGTCTAGCAGCGAATACCAACGATATCCCCTCTATCAGACGAATAGAGAAGACGTAAGTCGGTTTGCAGATGCGAGGTGTATTCTATATATCGTGGCACCGAAACAGTACCGATACGAGAAATACACCGAACGGAAAACGGAACGAAACGCGACGGCTGTGCTGAGAGCGAACCGCGAGCGAACGAACGAAAGTGAAAGTGATTTGAAACGAGGTCGACGGAAACCTCGGAAAAGTCAGTCCAGTAAAACGTAGGCAACCGGGGAATACTGAGGTCAATGTGAAACGTCAGAAAAGATCGCGGAGAAAATAGATCAAAAATGGTGTCCAGAAAATAGTCATTTTCTCAAAACGATCGAGGTCACTACACGTTAAATTCTGAACCCAGATTGCACGGCTGGAAAGTGAGGAATTATATTACTCGTTGACTGTTTAACAGAATGGGCAAAGTCAGAGCCCTAGCCGCAGGAGTTCGAACGTTCACCGGAGTTCTGGATATCGACCTCATCATGTCCGTCTCGCGATCTGGAAATCCTAAAACTAATATCATTAGACAGAGTACTTAAAGGATTGCGTTCGTCCCTGCTCGTCGAATACTGCTTATTCCCGAGGGATGAAATCGGCGAAGTGTAGTTTTCAGCTCTAGTGGTAGTAAGTTACGGAATTATTGTACTGTATATTATTTTTCTCTTGCAGCTCCCTCGCGCAACGATCTAGCGGAGCCTCGTCTTTCAGCGAAAGGTTTCTCCTGGGTTTACTGAACAAATGAGGCTATTATTTAACTGAAAGATAGTTTACGGTATTCGCTTACACGGCAAACCCGTGGAAACTGTCCTATCGATTGATAAAAGTTGAGTGTGTTCTCACCAGACGATAAAAAAACAAGCTTCGTCCACAATAGGCGCCTCAGCGTGCGTTTCATCCGGCATCAACCATAATTGACTGACTATGCATACACCGTTTTCATTGTCGAAAAGAATGACTGCAAAAAGCTGTAAACCAGTAGTCATCTAAAAACCTCAAAGCTTAGTTCACAATGAAACTAGTTTTATTCAAAAAAGAAGTCGGTCCAGTATCTTTTATTTAGTAAATGCAGTGTTTACAAATTACATGGAGAGAGTTAAAAGAGCTTTCCACGCTGCAGGGTGTAGCGTACTACTCTGTCTATGTGGTACACTAAATTATTGTCAACAATATCTAAGGCGACACTAGCAAACTAAGACGGGCGGAGGAGCGTGCGGTGATAAAAAGGCCAAAAGGGTATGTACATCAAGAATAAAAATGAAACAATAGGTGTGACTCAAACTCACAGTTGTTCAGTGTTCTTGTGATCAGGAAATGAGCGTCAAAGAGCCAATGTCCGACAATGTCTTCAGTTCAGTTCGGTCTGACAGCCATCCGTTGGACAGAACAGGATGGTATTGAGCAAAGTGCCAAGAGACGCCGTTGAAGCTTCTAAAATGTTTTGTTTCACACAGTTAGTTCCGACCGATATGATTCCAAGACACTCAAAACCAGAAGATGAGATCGAGCCAGAGTGAAAGATTTATTTACAGCCTTTTTTGTATTGCGCGGTGGTGACGACCAAAAGGTGTGTGTTTTTACATTAAAACGTCGGTACAACAAAGGAGTGTCGCACCAAGGGACGTTGAAAATCATGGAAAAAGTCGGAAATGTACAGGTACCTACACAACTCCCCCGCCAGAGCGTTTGTTGTACAAAATAAACGCTCGATAGAAAAATAGAAAGAGGAAACGGTTAGCGAAAGAAAACGTCAACTAACAAAGTCTTGAAATCTGACAGGATGTCGAACGTTTCTGCCGGAACGGCGGGTTACCAGGGAAGGTTTTTGCTGTGGTGGTGCTGGCGGGTGTGGTGTAGTGTCTGGTGTGATGATAGAGTTTGGATTATCAACAGGAATTGTTGGTGGTGTGTCTGTGGATGGTGATGGTGTCGGTGTGGTTGGTGATGGAGGTGTATCAAAATGCGCGGGTTTTAATCTGTCAATGGAAACTGTGTCTGGCTTATCGGCTTTTTGAACCACGAAATATTTGTCTGTGCGACTAAGCACTTTAAATGGACCATCATACGGTGGTGTGAGTGGTTTGCGAACAGCATCGTTACGAATAAAAACGAAAGGTGACGTATATAGATCATTGTGTACAAAAACGTGTGTGGATGACAAGCGAGTGGGTGTTGGACGTAGATGTGACATACGGTCTTTGAGTTGTTGGACAAATTGGGATGAGTTAGGACTGGCATCGGTGCTAGGTTGAACATACTCACCTGGAAGGCATATGGTGGTATCGAAAACGAGCTCAGCCGACGTGCTGTGGAGGTCGTCTTTGACTGATGACCGCAGACCTAAGAGAACTAGTGGCAGGTTGTCGCTCCAGTTATTGGGGTTTGGCTGTGATATCAGTGCTGCTTTAAGTTGACGGTGTAGGCGCTCTACCATGCCATTGGACGAAGGATGGTATGCAGTTGTTGTGATGTGTTTACAGCCAAGCAGTTTAGTGAACTCACGAAACAAAGTCGATTGGATTGGCTGCCACGGTCTGTGGTGACGGTAGACGGTACACCAAATGTAGCAATCCAGTGCTGGAGTAGTACTTTCGCAATATTTTCTGCCGAGGTGTCGGAAATGGGTACTGCCACTGGCCAGCGTGTGAAACGATCAACAACGGTTAATAAGTGGGTATGTCCATTTGATGGTGGTAGTGGACCAACAAGATCGACGTGAATATGTGTGAAACGGACGTCGGGAACGGTAAACGTACTGGGAGGAGAAAAAGTGTGGCGGTGGACTTTGTTTCTCTGACATTGTAAACACTGTTTAGTCCATAATGCAATGTCAGAATTCATATTGGGCCAAACAAATCTGGCAGAAATGAGTTTGCGAGATGCACGGATACCGGGATGGGAACGAGAATGAAAATGATCGAAAACGATCTTCCTGTAGCAAGTTGGAACGAGAGGACGAGGGTTACCTGTAGACCAGTCACATAGGACTGTGCCATCGGCTAAAGGTAGGGGAGAATCCTTGAGCTGGAGTGTGGAGGATGTGCGCAGTTCGAGCAAAGATGGATCATCACGCTGGAGGTTTGCCAGTTCCGTAAGATCGAATTTAGTCTGCACCGTGTTGATGTCAGGTCTGGATAATGCATCAGCCACAACATTATCAACTCCATGCACGTAGCGGATGTCTGTTGTGAACTGGGAAATATAATCCAAATAGCGGATATCTCTGGGTGAATGTCGGTCAGGCTTGGCATGAAGTGCGTGTGTCAGGGGTTTGTGGTCAGTGTGCACACGAAATTGTCGTCCTTCCAAAAGGTGGCGGAAATGACGGATAGACAAGTAAATGGCTAGGAGTTCGCGAGAAAATGTGCTGTATTTTGTCTGTGCCGCCTGGAGTTTTTGCGAGAAGAACGCTAAGGGCTGTAATTGGTTGTCCACTATTTGGTGAAGCACTGCACCGACTGCAGTATTTGATGCATCAGTCGTTAGGATTAACTCAGTATTTGGATCCGAATGTGGATGGTGCAGCATGGTGGCGTCTGCGAGAGATTTTTTGGCTTCTGCGAAAGCTGTCTGGGCCTCGGGAGTGAAATCGATCGTCTTGACGTTGGACTTGAGAAGATCGGTCAAAGGTGAAACGATGGTCGCACAATGGGGAATGAAGCGACGGTAGTAGTTCAAAATTCCCAAGAAACGTCGTAACTGTGTGATCGTTTGAGGTGCAGGAAATGACAGGATGCTGCGCACCTTATCTGGGAGGGGTGTCAAACCTTTTTGATCGATATGGTGCCCGAGGAAGTCGAGGGACGGAACACCGAACACGCATTTACTAGGGTTCAGCTGAAGTCCGTATTGTTGGAAACGTTGAAAGAGTTGGCGCAAGTGGCTGGCATGCTCCGATGGAGAGGCGCTGGCAATTAATATGTCGTCGATGTAGCCAAACGCGAAGGGTAGACCTCGAAGCACTTCATCGACGAATCGTTGGAACGTCTGAGCAGCGTTTCTCAATCCAAATGGCATGCGAATGAACTCGAACAGGCCAAAAGGCGTGGTGATGGCTGTCTTGGGAATGTCTTCTTCGGCCACGGGGATTTGGTGATATGCCTTTACGAGGTCAACCTTGGAAAAGATTGTCTTCCCAGAGAGATTTTGTGCAAAATCATGAATGTGTGGGATCGGGTACCTGTCGGGGACGGTGACGTTGTTGAGAGCACGGTAGTCTCCACAGGGTCTCCAATCACCAGATGATTTTGGAACCATGTGCAAAGGCGAGGCCCATGGGCTTGAAGACGGTCGAATGATGCCAAGATTCATCATATGTTCGAATTCAAGGCGTGCGATACGGAGTTTGTCGGCGTTGAGTCGTCGTGGTTGAAAGTGGACAGGTTGGCCTTTTGTAGCGATGTGGTGCTGCACAGCATGAGAGACTGGGTCGGTGAACTGACACGGTTTAGTGAGGGATGGAAACTCCTTCAAAATGTCAGCAAACGGCGATTGCGGGATCGCCAGCCGAATACCCAGAGATTTGGTGCATTTACCAATGCCGACTGCACAAAGCTTGGTTGTGGTGTCTACCAGCTTGCGATTTTTGAGGTCCACTGTTAGGCCAAAGTGTGAGAGGAAATCCGCGCCAATAATGGGAGTCTGGACATCTGCCTGGATGAAAACCCATTGAAAAGAGCGTCGGAGGCCTAAATCAAGAGTGATGGACCGTTGGCCGAATGTAGCAATAGTTGTTGTGTTTGCTGCTTGCAGTGTAAAGTGAGATGGTTTGAGGCTAGGATGTTTGGGTGGGGGGATTACACTGATCTCGGCGCCGGTATCAATGAGAAATCGAAGACCACTGGACCGGTCAACGATATAAAATAGGCGACTTTCATGTGGAGGGCCAGCCCTAGTCGTCGCCGTTACTGGCTGGCTTGGTCGTTTGACTGTGGAGTGTAAGTGCGGAATGAACATGGAGGATCGCAGCGGCGTGTCTTGGAGCCGAATGTGCGGTGGTACCAACACCACGTTTGTGATCGGCGGTTTCTGGACCGTGATCTCGGTCGATGAGGTACTTCGGTGGACACAGATCGATGAGTAGTAAATGCGTTGCACATTGCACTGACCTGATTGCACAACATACGAACGGTTTCTTTTAGGTCCGTAATGTCCTTATCGATATGCGAGTGATGGGATGGGGAATCAGGACTGCGAGAAACGTGACCACGGCGATCTGGGGCAGGAACTGGTAATGTCGAAGGGGATTCGTGCGTCGGAGTGGTTTCTGCGGGTGATGTCATGTGAACACAGGGTCTACCAGCCGGGTAGCATTCCATTATTCTGTCGGCGTGCTGCGCAACTTTGTCAAGTGGAGTAGTGGGTTCCAGCATTGACAGGACCTGCTGCATCGGGAGAGGTAGTTTATCAACCCATATCTCCCTGAAAATGGCGTCGTCCATTTGCCGTCCAGCCAGTAGCGACCGCATGTGGCGCATAAGCTGGGACGGAGTTTGGTCTCCGAGCTCCACCGACGTGAACAGTTCACGGAGCATTTTTCCGGCTGATTTTCCGGTACGCTGAATGACTGCTTCCTTAAGCTTCGTGTAAGGAGCTTCTGGTGGAATGGGATCGAGGAGATCTTCCACGTCAACAGCGATGTCAAAGGGAAGTGCTTGGACAACGTGAGAGTACTTCACGCGCTCGCTGGTTATACGTCGAGTGGCAAATACGGCTTCTATCTGTCGAAACCACACTCGAGGGTTGGTCGGGGCAAAAACTGGCAGTTTCAGAGCAACCGCGTGGATGTCAATAGATTCGCTGTCAGACATGGTGAATGGTGTGAAACTTGGACCGAGAGAATGAAGCTAGTGTCAAATGATGGAAAAACAACCTGGGCTCACCAATTTTGTAGCGTACTACTCTGTCTATGTGGTACACTAAATTATTGTCAACAATATCTAAGGCGACACTAGCAAACTAAGACGGGCGGAGGAGCGTGCGGTGATAAAAAGGCCAAAAGGGTATGTACATCAAGAATAAAAATGAAACAATAGGTGTGACTCAAACTCACAGTTGTTCAGTGTTCTTGTGATCAGGAAATGAGCGTCAAAGAGCCAATGTCCGACAATGTCTTCAGTTCAGTTCGGTCTGACAGCCATCCGTTGGACAGAACAGGATGGTATTGAGCAAAGTGCCAAGAGACGCCGTTGAAGCTTCTAAAATGTTTTGTTTCACACAGTTAGTTCCGACCGATATGATTCCAAGACACTCAAAACCAGAAGATGAGATCGAGCCAGAGTGAAAGATTTATTTACAGCCTTTTTTGTATTGCGCGGTGGTGACGACCAAAAGGTGTGTGTTTTTACATTAAAACGTCGGTACAACAAAGGAGTGTCGCACCAAGGGACGTTGAAAATCATGGAAAAAGTCGGAAATGTACAGGTACCTACAAGGGTTATGAGGAAGAGAAATGACACAACAGCCAACGTCATCACTGAAATATACACGCTTACCGTCAATTCCAGACAGTGGACACTGGATCAAAACGGACGATAAATTCTGGACGAAGAAGATATTTTTCTCTGCCGACGGAACTGGGTCGTCGAAAAAAATACCTCAGTGAATGAAACCACTAAAGCTTAACAATATACTTCTGTGGTTATCATATTCACTGAACTTTATTAGTGCCGGTAATCTATCAGCTAGAACCAAGTTATCCCTTCTGGTCGTGGTTATGGTGTAACTGTCCAATATTAACTTGCCTTTCTCCATATCCGATTTAGGACTGTCATCAGGAACTCTCCAGTTGGCTGAGTTTTTTGATTCTGATCATCTTCTGAATAATAATCATGCGACTGGTCTGTTACTTTTGTCAGGGTCTTCTTTCGTATAGATGAGATTCGAAAGGGAAAGTTTAGTACACCGGATACCAGGTAATAACTAGAGCCCGAGGATGGCCTACGGAAAGGGGAACAAGCCAAAGGTTCCGAAGCGCACCAAAAGACTGTAAACGTCGGTGGATTAGGGGAAGGACATTTCGTATTGAAACAATTTTTTTTACGTTTAGGTTTTGGAGAGACACTGAAAGCGATACTAGCTAAGGGAGCTGAACGTTCAACAGTCTGCAAGCAGAGCATTCAAGAATGTGTTTTTTAATTGACGGAAATCAATTGCTCGTACAGCAAGGAGACAAACAAAGCACAGCCCTGTGGTATCGAACAACATACAAATTGCTTAGAGCTAAGTACTATTTGGTTATGTTTGTTTACGGTAATTTTTGGTCATGAGTTTACACATTCAAACTCTGTCATCTGCAGGTCACTACAAAAGCGCTGAATTCGTCCAGCCTGCCGTGGTATCTTACGTCGCTGACATTATGAATTGGAAAATGGACTTTCATGGAAATTTCTCTTAATCCGTAAAGTACCTTAGGCTTTCTAAAAACTAAAACAACACACTGGAGGGTTCGCCGATGGTGTGCTCTGTGCAAGGCTGTACCATCACGCGTGTGCACAAACACAAGAGCTTAACTGGTTGTAAATCTGTGCAGGGATAGTCTCTTTGAAACAAAATACCCCCAAGTACATCAAAAGTTGTCGGAATTCCGTTGCTTTCCAGGATCGATATCCCATCCATCTGCAAGGTTTGCGACGAAATTCCACTGACAATTTCAATCGCAGCTGCCCAGTTTTGTCGTTGATTGTATTTATTTGTTGTTGGCGAAGGCAAACACCTCTGTTGATTGACGAGTCTGTCCATAGTATGACAAGTCTTCTCACAACTCCTGAGCATTAAAAATGCATATAATCTGTTGGAAAACATACCCCCCCCCCCTATCTGTATTCTGATTTTCCAAAGGTGACACTACATATTGACCACGACGAAAAATGGCATCGGTTAATAAAGAATCACTTACTGATGAAAACATTGATGATGCTGATGATATATCCCCTGTTGCGTACAATTGTCACAACTGTAGCAAACAGCATGCGACTTTTTCGTTTTGACCAAAGGCCGGGAAGGATGATCAAAATGACAGCTTCTAAATGTATCTCCTTGAAATCAAGGGTTTTTTGAATTGAAAGCCATTATTCTGCACTTGCTCCAATTCCAGAATTGTATCACGGAGAAGTTCTCGGATGTCATCAGGCTGTTTTTTCCTGCATAAACACCAACCAAGAAAGGCGTTCACTTCAGGGGTTCGACAACTCGACAAAGGACGGTCCATAAGCTTATTCTGGAAGAGCAAAACGGATGCAGACCGTCAACATGCAGCTGAATGTGGATTGATGTTGTCCTGTCCAGTGTAGTATTTCCTGGAATTTTGTTTAGCACCGTTTCAAGTCCAGTGTGACAGTAGTAACCCAATTGTACTTGATGCACTTAAGTTGTTCTTGGGGTTTGCATCAGCTCACAAAAGTCACTTAATACTTTCGGATACAGAGGCCTCATGGAGCGAAGAACTTCATTGACAAGCAATGTCAGTAAGTGACTTTCTTCGCATAACTCACGCCAAATCGAAGTGAATCTCTGTTGAGTTAAGGTATTTCTATTTCATAACTAAACAAAAACTTTACGCGCGCTAAAAACTTTTTCCGGTTTGAAACTGGCCAGTTTCTTTCGCCGGTAAAATCAGTCCTGAAAAAGGTTACCCGTGGCGACCGAAAAGTCGACACCCTACCAACGATTTTTACCACACTGTGTTATTGAACTATATAAATTTCACCATAGGAATAAACTCAAGTAATACAATAAAATGAGAACAATGGCAGCAGGAAATAAGTGATAATGGATTATATCAGAATGTTAAATGTACATAGCTTCGACTTTATCCATATCTGCATTGAAACTCCGTTGGTTTTCATCCCACAAAAGTAAAGAATAGAAAGAAAAGACGTTTAGTTCCAACACAACGGGCTACTTAGTATATCGTAGTAAATGGGGTTACGGCCTGTATGTTGAAGCCAATGTTTTATGTCCAAGTTTACCGTTGACTTATCCCCGGTTTCGAATGTAGACTGTAAACGAATCCAGTCTTGAGTCAAAAAGTTAGATATGATGTCACTCACTTACTAACAACGAAGCCGTGAGGGGTTATTTTACGGAAAGCATATTTGTTACGCGCTCCAGAATAACTGATGTTTGACGTTGCTTGCTATTTATCAACCTCTGCATCAGCTATCGTATGTAATGTTCAACGTCATCTCTGGTGGATGATGCTAGCAATGAGCCCGGTAATAACGTTAATTTTTGGATAATCAATAATCAACCAGCTTTTGTGTGATTTTCCTTCTTGTACATTTTTCTCCGGAATCTTTAATTTCGAGCAAAATTGTCACCGGGAAACCGTACTCCGATAGTCCTACGGACGCTATTCATTCCCGAGCTTGTAGTCGCTGGCTCATTCTTTCCATGAACTCCATAATGATAAGTAGGGAATTTTTCATGTGCCCTTTAGTGACTGACTGGTCCAAATCTAATGAATTATAAATAGACAATGAAAGAAACCATCGAGTAACATCGGTTATGATTACAACATACTTATCAGTCCCTGAATTTGGTTTGCATCGCCAATGGATTTAGGGGTTTAAGAGCTTCTTGAGAAACTGAAAAACCCTCTGAAAGACGTATCACTCACTGTGCTCCGACAAGAAATGCCTTTGAAAGTCGGTCCTGGGAGAGGAAACCACATGGACCATCGTAGTCCTCGATCGTTGTTCTGTTAGCGACTTACAGAAAATGACAACAATTATGCCTTTACTCCACGGGATATTCGTCACCATTTCGGACAGCTTGTTGCTGTACTTGTTTGCTGAAAAGATTGCTTCAGAATAAACTATTAGGGACAATTAACCTACTACTTGGAAAATCACTGTGATGTCGAATGGAAAAATAGACTGAACCCAGCGCAGACCTACTGAGAACCAAGAACTTCAAGAAGGCATAGAATGAGGTATTATATTTCAAGTGCGACAGAGAAAATACGACCACGCAAAACAAGAAGAGTCAACCATGAATATCACATCAGCTGCACGCTGAACTGAAGTGGAGGTGTTTGTAATCTCTTCGTGATAACGCATGAATTCTTTCAGATCTTCGGATACTTGGTTGTTCCGTGGGTCTCTTGGATTCAAATGTATCTAGATCGGAATTATCAGTTGGTGTAACAACAGGAGAAACGACGTCAGACTGACCTTCTTCATTGAACTGTACCTGGTCAATATGACGTCTATAACTGGATAGACCATTTGGATCCAGAATAGTGACCATCCGGTTCCAACTACGCGAAATGACATTCCCGTTCACCGGTCGTAAATTATCCCCTCTGAAATAACTGACATTAGCCTTCAGTATACGCTCAGAAGTGGTTCTCAAACTACGATTTCTACATAGCTGAGATAAGCTTATACCAGTAGCAGTATGTGCAGCTTAATGATATCGCACAAGAAAATCGTCAATGGCGCAGTCGAGTTCAAAATATTTATGAGGATGCACAGAATGGGTTGCGCTCTTTTGCATGCGTACAAAGTTCCGTGCGAGGCCACTAGACTGTGGGTGACGTGAAGCAGTGCACGCATGTTTGCAACCAAGACCTTCTAACCACTCATTCAAGAGTTTAGCAGTGAAATGTGCTCCATTGTCAGTAACTAGCACAAACGCAACTACTTCTCTGCTGAATGTTTTCATTAGCACAGTCTGTGTGAAGTCAACGGTAGGTGAAGTTGTCAGATATACCATTGGCTAGCGGGAAAAAGCAGCAATGACGACAAGACAGCAGTATTTACCCAAGAAGTGTTCGCAATGGTCTACATGTACCCGCTGCCACGCCTCACAGGGCACTGGCCAAGGAAGCCTTTTTGAAGGTTTTGAATGTATGCAAACAATGCTTGCAGTTCTTAGCTGTACATAAAATGTCGGCATCCAGTTCCAGCCACCAGCAAGTAGTTCGTGCTAGAGATTTCATTTGCTAGTATAAAGAGTAAACATGTCGATTTTCGATGTCAAGAAACATCAACTTTACCATTTCATCATCCACCGTAGCAATCACTGACGGAATCCTTTTCCGCTCCCCATCATGCCTCTGCATCTGGGATGATTAGTCCGGAGCTTTCTATCATCCAGTGGCTTGTTTTAAGACTATCCGTTCACAGCATTTCTTGAACCGTTCGCCAACGGGGAACACTCTATTCAATTTGTGCTGAAATTAGAACGCGCTTTCTTCCGCATATCTGCACATTATTGGCACACCGGTCTCGCTTATTTCTTTTCTCCCCTCAACCAATAATGCGTTAACCACCTACCGAAAACGACAATTATTCGATCTGTTATTGCCCGTTCCCATCGTTTATTTCCGTTACCAGTCCTCACATTCTCTTTACTCTAAATTTCGATATCTTTAGGAGTGACTTTTTAATAAAGCACCGGGATTCCTTAGCAAAACGAAATTCATTTGAAAGTTCACTCGTCAAAAAGAAAAGCAGCGGTTCTACCTTCACTTGCTTTATCCGGCCTTTTCAGATCAGTCCATCAGCTATTGACTGCTCACTGATGGCACATAATTATCCACTTGTTTTGGAGTAAATTTCTCGCTTTTTGTTCTCTTCAGTTTCGTGGTCTACTTCCATTTTTGCTCTCGTATTCTTTACTGATACGTCCATTTGCAGCCCAACTGCCATATTTAGTTAGAAGCTTCCATCGGCCGAATCATCCCACTATTTTTGATAATCAGTGCACACCAATTGCCTTGTGACGCCCTTTTCCGGCCCGTCTCCGGTTCTTTATTCGCATCATGCTGGATTTCCTAGATGATTCTATATTCATTGGTCCGGTTTATGTATTATTCCATCATTTTGGCCTACGTCACTCAATCCCGGCAGATGCGACCAGACAAACTTAAAGCTTAAACTTGCCTAGCCATGGTGCTGCTTTCAACAACTTGTCCGTTAAAACTCTCTCCTACGCTCTTCCGTGTGCACACGTTATTTCATTTTGTTCTATTATTCTAATTCTGTCGTCACGCGTATCGTTTGACCATGCATCTAAGCATGTTCAGAGTTACCAAAATAAATCATTTTGTAATCACCCAAATGTCCTGAATCGAGATCTGACGAGATAACGGGACGGAATATCAGAGGAATAACCACGCGATCTTTACGGCACAATAATACATCTGGAGCGATCGACACATCGTCACGCCGAGAATAAAAGCCAGGAAATCGCCGCTTTTCGTTCGACGACCAACCCCAAAGTAAAGCTGAAAAGACTGGAGCAAAATTATTTTTGTATCCTTCACAAGATCTTCAAGCCGCACTGGTAGTGGTTGTATCAACAAACTGTCATGTGTGACTGATGGTCGATATAATATGGAAGACTAGACAGGAGGTCAGCTTGTGGTATGTATTTAGCACAAAGGTGCGGAATATCAAAATCATACGAGCTGAGTGAAATACTCCGTCGCTGAACTTTTGCAGCTCATGATTTCGACACCGAATGGAGCCGATTATAGATAACTGCAATGCTTTCTGATCAGTAACTATGGTGAACTTTTGGCAAATAAATTCATGACGGGCTAGTAAAATGTCAAGGCTTCCCTTTGTGTTTGTGAATATCCTTGTTCAGCTTTAGTGAGCCTTCTTGAAATGTAAATGACTGGCCGGTTCAAGAACAGAACCTATGTCAAATAGCGATGTATCAGTAATGATGGTTGAAAGATATCTCGAAGAAAACGGCTCAGGAACAGAGCCGGATAGTAGGTGAGATAGCAAATTACGAAGGGCCTTTTCATGAGCTTGATTCCAAAGACAGGAACTGGTGGACAGAATATCGAACCGACAACTGGCTTGTTGAAAAAATTTGGAGTAGAACGAGCATGGTACTGAAGACCACCAAGAATAGAACGTTATTCATGAATGGTTGTGAGGGAAGACACATCAATGAGTGGGACTAAACGTGCTGGGTCAGGTGAGAATTCTTCAGAACTATTAACTAAACCAAGACACGAAAACTCGGAGACACCGAAAATGCACTTGTCTGGGTTAATGGAAACGTTGAACTTGATGAACTGCTCCAGCAAACAACAGAGAAGTTAACCGTGTATAGCCCGAGTGGAATTTCGGACAACAATATCATCTTGGTATGAATCATCACCTTCAAGATTTAGCACAATATGCCTAAGAGACTGTTTAAAAATAGCGGGCAACACATTCAGACCAAAAGGCAAAATGCTGTGGCAAAATAAACCGAAAGGAGCTCTGATGGTCGGTAATTCACTGGATTCCTACTCCAGGTGTATTTGCAGTTATGCACATTTTAAGTCAGTCTTCGAGAATACACTAGACCCTGCAAGTCAGTGGAGCAAGTCTATGGGTTCTTCAGTTGTGCATGTACGTAGCAGCAATGTGAAATCCTACAGCAGTAGATGAATAGTAGCAATTATCCCAAGTCTGGAGGAACAGCAGAACACTGCAGTTTGAAGTATGAATCACCGGTAATTATTTACGCAATCCAAGATCATATATATATATATATATATATATATATATATATATATATATATATATATATATATATATATATATATATATATATATATATATATATATATATATATATATATATATATATATTGTGTGTGTGTGTAATGATACAAAGGCGTGATAATGAATAACTGCATTATGGACAATCATCACACCAATCGCAGCTCGAATGAAGCTGGGAGGTTTTGTAGTCTTAGGGTGGATGTGTGATCAATCATTCGGAGCGTCTCAAAACCAGTTCAATAGGTATTTCCGAATCAGAATAAACATGTGAAATATTTGGGACACTAACTGTATCAGCAGGAACTTCAGGAACTTCAGGAACTCGGTAATGAATTCGTCTCCGGTGCTCCGATCCATCATCCATATCCAAAATTCGTACCATGCGATTATCGAGTTGCCCCAACGCAATTCCAGACGCTGGTCGTAAATCCTTTCCTCCTTGGTAGGATAAATCAGCAGATCCAATGCATCTTTAATTCAAACGGAGCACTTGATACTTGAATAATGTTGCTGGACTAGAGAGTGTGGTACCATGGGCGGCATTTATGTACTGAAGCAGAAAATTGTCTACTCCAAGCTCAAGCTCTTGGATGTTTACCGGATTGACTGCCTTCACAGTACTCTTCAAAGTGCGAACCAAGTTTTTGACCACTTTATTTGACTGTGGATGTCTGCGTGCAGTACACAGGTGACGACATCCTATTCCTCTAAGCCAGGTGGTGATCTTTTTAGCAGTGAAGTCGCTTCCATTATCAGTGATCAAAACAAGGAGCACTCCTTCACAGGCTGAATGTCATCCTCATGGCAGTTAGTGTAAAGTCCGCATCAGCTGGTGTTGTAAAGTATACTTCCGGCCAACGAGGATAGGAAGCAACATTCATCAAAGCCCAATATTTATTAAGGAAAGGGCCACAGTAGTTGGCAAGAATTCTTTCCCAAGCTTCGCAAGATACCGGCCACGGATTCCATTTAAAAGGCAGGGAATAGATTTTGTGTACACAACGGTCACAACTTTTGGTGAATTGCACAATACCACAATCAATCTTAGGCCACAAGCGAGTCAGGCGAGCCAGCGCTTTTAGTTTCTCAATTCCCAAGTAACCAGAAGGCAAATCAGATAGTATTATAGGCTGAGTTAGTGGACGAACCACCATTCGATCGTGTACACGCAGAATTCCATCCGGTGTCACAGCTAACTCCTCTCCGCTTGAAGAAAAAATCAGGAAATCGACTTTTGGTATTAGCATTCCATCCTAGTTTAACTGCAGAGAAAATAGATCCAAAGAATCTACGTGAATCGAGAATTAGATCTTGTCGACTCACAGGAAAAGGTTGCACGAGCAAAGAATCAGAGTCACATGGAGCATCTGACTGTGTTTCTGGTTAGATAATGCACATGTGAAATTTGTTCACCACTACGATGATGACTATCAAAATCATGTGCAGAAAGTACTATACATCATCGCTGGACCATTACAGAAGTGGACTTGTGTAATGATACGGATGGATCACAAATAAAACTGAGTGTTCCATGATCAGAAATAATGGTGAATTTGGATCCAAACAGATATTTATGAAGCCTTTTGACAGATCAGTTGATTGCCACAGCGTCACCAAGCGTCTGAAAATATGCATTTTTGGTAGTAGTATTTCGACGTGAAATACAAACAATAGGGAATCCATCCTTTTCTAACACAACCCCAATTCTAGTGGTTGAAGCATCAGTGATGAGGGTGGAATGTAGCTTGGGAGTGAATGAAGGCAAAAATGCCTTGGTCTTTAGGTATGATAGAATAGAACGTAATGATTGTTCTTGTTTGGCTGACCACGAGAAATTACCGGGATGACAGTACTGTGAAAATAGGTTTCAAAGTGGAAGTAAAATTTGGAATAAAATGCAAATAACCTTAGAGAGGACCAACCAAAGAAAGCAGTTCAGCAATGATTTTGAGGGTACACTTGTCAAGCAATGGTTCGAGACGACTAAATTCAGGTTCATAACCAGCCTTAGTTACATGATATCTCAGAAAACCAAGAAAAATGGGATTGAACCCATATTTAGATGGATTAATGGCAACAATAAACTCACAAAAACCTAGCACTAACTTTCTAAGTCAAACATCATGAGCTGCTTGTGTAGGTGCTTGAATAACCACATCATCTTGATAACATTTGACATTTTCGAGTCCCTCAATGATAGTATTCCTAACAGACTGAAAGATAGCTGGAGAAAAATTCAGTCCAAAAGGCAGAAACCTGTATGTGGGCAAACAAAATGGGGTATTATTAGTAATGAACTCAGGGGAATCTTCATGTAAAGGAATTCGCAAGTAAGCGTCCTTCAAGTCAATATGCGAGAAATGACCGGAGCCAGAGAAGCGAAACAGCACATCCTCTGGTTCTACGGTTGTGCACGAAGGCTGATGAAGCCTGGTATTCAAAGTGGTTTAATAATCGCCACTTATTCTCGGAGTACGTCCGTCGGATTTCAACGGAGGATGAAATAGTGCGATACCGTATGGATTAACGTAGTATTATCCCATACAATATATCACGGGATCAGAACACGGATTTGGCACACGACGTACCGTAGTATTTCGTATATTGCGCCTAAGTATATACAATATCAGTGTAAGTGGGTACTACAGAAATGGTAAAAGTCACATTTATAGTCAGTCACGAATACCACAAATAAGCTGAAGAGTCTCTTTGACAACCAAAGTATCGAGAACCTTCTTCACGGGTTCCCGAATTCCGTAGGCCAAAACACGGCACTTGACAAGCACGGGATCTCCATCTACATCCAACTTCAAAGGGGTTATCTTCATGCCATCGGAGGCCCTGGAGCACAGTAAGATTAATTCAGACAACAAAACGAGTTTCTGTGATAGGAGTGATATAGAAATGCCAATGGCTTTAATGGCCTTCAACTCAATTACAGACCGACCAGTCTCGATGAAAAGGAAGATACGGTTAAATGAATGTCCAGTTGTGTCTGTGAGATAAGTATCACAAGGGGCCAAAATAGACAGTGTATGTCCAGTGACACCCTTAACAACAACGTCATTCCGGTGTAGCTGAATATCAGGAATAACAAGATGTAGAATAGAAATAGGAATGAAGTCACGCTGCAGTGTACCATCGACCAGAAAAGAAAGCGAAATATGTTTCTGTTCCGGTGCACTCACCGTGAGGGAAAAACTGGTAGAATCGTCTGAGACCGAATTTCCCGGTGAGTGGGAATAGCACGTTCGGGAGTGCATACAGACTAACTGAATGTGGTCAATTTTGCCACATCTGAAACTCTTAGCACTGCGAAAACGACAAGTGGTGAGAGAATGTAATTTTTCACATGAATCACACTGACCTAATGTAGTTCTTGATTGAAGTGCGTCTTTGTGGGTCCTCGGGGTTTGGAATCAACAGGTACTCATCAGTTTGAATCGGTGGGGAGTCGCTAAATGACCTTTAATCTGTCCGGAACAGCAGCTACACAACATGATATGAGATGTGAACTCCGTAAGATTATTCACATCTTGGTACTGCTCAAAGACTTCGCGAAAATGTTGTTTATACCGCAGTTGTTGATTACTGATGCCAAAGATCAGATGGTCACGAAGATGCGTTCCTAGATGACCTCCAAAATTACAGCTTGCAGCTAGCAGCTTGCGTCTAGAGCTGAAGAACAAAGTCCCGAATATCCTGCAA
Source organism: Fasciola hepatica (assembly GCA_948099385.1). Classification (NCBI taxonomy): domain Eukaryota; kingdom Metazoa; phylum Platyhelminthes; class Trematoda; order Plagiorchiida; family Fasciolidae; genus Fasciola; species Fasciola hepatica. Next base: position 3,360,332 of record CANUEZ040000108.1, read on the forward strand.
ACCTTTCCGCAGAAGCTGCTGATATTTCGCACGTTCAGCGATTCCGAAGTTAACTGGCTGTGTATGACGGAGTACAAGATTACTAATGTCTTCGTATTTCAGGGAAACGGGCTTCTGTGGGAAGGACGTGTTACTGATAATAGAATATGCTGACTTTCCATTAGTACTCAAGAAGACAGCGGTTCCGCGATCATCCAAAATTTTCTCACAAGCAATACACCACAATTCGAATCTTTCAAAGTAACCCTCAATGTCACTCAAAGGAGCATTTAAATCCAGGAATTCCGTACTACAGTACTGTATGATTGTGAATGAATGCCGTGAAGCCAAAAGTGAAATCCCAACCCAGTGGATGAACAGTAGCAATTATCCCAGGTCTGGGCGAACAGCAGAACACAACAGTATGAGGTATGAATCACACTCATTTATTTACGCCATCCAAGGTCATATTTTTATATATATATATATATATATATATATATATATATATATATTGATAGAAAAGCGTGATAATGAATAACTGCATTATGGACAATCATCACAAATAAACACTTATTCAATGTTAATCGGCAGTCGCCGCACATCCGTGGTGTTTTTCCATGAGCTTTTAACGGAGTGACTATCTGTGTGATCTGGTTAGGCGACTCCACATGGCTAATAATTCCGCGCTCACACATAGACTATAAAGCTTGGCGAACAGATTCTCTCAGACTAAAAGGAATTACTATGCATTTTATAAGCATGGAAACGCCAGATATCTCTAACCTTACTCCAGGAATATGCTTTCCACCAGAAGCCTTAGAACATCTTAAAACAAGCTGTTGTATATCCAATGAATCACGTGAAGAACTTAAGAAAGTTATGTCAGTGTGTAATTTAAGAAGAACTTCTACACCAAGAACTGAAGGTCCTGAATCAGAAGCCAAAAACTCACCTCCAATGGGATCAGAATCATGTAACTCAATTGGAACCGTACAAGAACCGACAAGTTAGAACTTGTGTTCAGTAATTCGTCGAATAGTCACTTTGGTAGGATTATTATCAGCAAAGTGGTAAAAACAATCCAGAGCCTGAAGTGAAATTGAGGATTCTACACTCACAGTGTCAACAATAAAAGTGTGTTTTCTACTCTCTGGAGTATGTAATGTCTGGTTACCATGTGAAACTTCCTCTGGCAAAACTGCTAACACAAGTGTCGAAAAACTAGTATCAAGTGAAGAAGTGTCAGATCATGCTGAGTGAACTGTCAGTCGACACGCTGAGCCGCTTCTACAAACACTTTTAATGTGGCCAATCTTATCACAGACAAAACACGTAGCTCTTCGATAGGGACATGTGAAACGAGGATGTAACTGACCACATGAAACACACTTGCCCATATTCGAAGTTGCTTGGCTAGATTTCGAACGAGTCGATCGCTGAGGCGGGGGCTGATTGCCATGATAATTTATTGACCCGTTCAAATGCGGCAATTTTTAGGAGCGTTGACTGCCCTGATGTTTAGTAGAAATGAACAATAAGTACTCCGACACGGTAATTGCCGTCTAGATACTGTTCACGAATGTTGCCAGCGTGGTGAAAGGTCTGGTCAATTGAAAGTAACAGCTTCTGTTGCAAGTCTAGAAGGTTGATTCCTGCAATCAACCGATCGCGCGAGTGATCTTCCAATTGGGGACAGTAGTCGCACTACACTACCCGTGTCTGCAGCTGAATAATGAATTCACGTACTGATTGGTCTTCAAGTCTAGTGAGGCAGTTAAATTTGGCTCTCCCAGCAGCAACGAAATCGACTGGCTTGAAGAGCTGTACAATAATGGTCCTGAGCTTGTTGTATGGTAAACTGATGGGGGGTCCGGATAAGACAATTTTTTCAGAAGACTCTACTAGACCTTTCCAATCAAGAGGGGGGGGGGGGAATGCTGTTTTCTGTGCATCATCCAGAGGGTTTCGGGTCAAACCCCAAATGTCGAAAGAGTTGCATGTAGTCCTCGACCTGTCGGGATGTAGAATTCATAGCAAGAGATTCCATTTTCAGAATCAATCGTAATTTAACTCTTTTGCTCGAAGCCATATGTGATATCGAATGAAATGAATAGGCTGGACCCCTCTTAGAACTACTGAGAATCAAAAACCCCAAGACCACGTAAACATTAGCGTTATACTTCGTACGCACGGAATCACGCACGGTACGAGTGTATATTATAACGGAGAGAGTACAGTCCCGCAAAACAGAAAGTCAGTTTTGAATATCACAATTACACCGTGATGCCTTCGGTGATGTGTCATTTTGTGAGAAATTTCTTCGTTTTTGCCGCATTTATATAAAACTAATAAGAATTATGAAAGCACTCTCTATCTATTTTGGCTGTAGCTCCATTACAATGGTACCGTCACTTGATTAGAACTGGCTTTTCTCATGGGCTGCTGAACCTGCCACGTCTCGTTGTAATTGGTTGTTCCGTAAGATGTTTGTATATTCTGCCGACATACCAGTGTGAACTAGGATAAAAACAGAGGCTGAGATTTTCGACCAACAGATGGAATCTTCCACCACCGACATTCTGAACAAATGCGTAATTCTTCTCCGCGGACAGTCATTTATGGCTAGTTACTCACTCGTCGCGGTTTTCGTCACCTTCCAAAGTCATCAACGTGTATGCTGGTATACCAAAATACATCTGAAACAGAAGAAAACACGTACGAACTGTTATGATGTTAATTAGGGGGATGATAAAGAAAGAAGTCAGTTAATTATTTGATGCTTCCATAACAGAATCTGTACAATAAAATGTGACATGTACTTCAATTTCCATCATATACAATAGGTGAGATGCAAAGTCCATTACCTTTATGCAGAGCAACTCGCTTACAGTCAATGCCATTTGGTTGACTTCGTGTAACAGTAGAAGGAACATCTTTTGAGGAGTAAATGTTCTGGTAAGCAAAAAATGGGAGGATCGAAATAGTTGTCAAGATGAAGAAATATTGAAAATCCAAATGCGAATCCGCCATCATCCGTTGTTTTAATGGATCGTATGCATCCACGTATCCCGAGAGGCATGACGACGTTATCCGATGCTGCTCTTTAAATCACCTATGTGCCCCTGGAAAGATAGGCTTGTCCTCTGTGATATTGTCGGTGTTTTTTCTTGAATCCAAGAAGCCTACGACGATGCTTCATTACATCATAGAACTATTTGGAACGATGTACTCGTTGGACCCTTGCTCATGTATTTAAACATTAAATGAAAGGACTCAAACGGGAAGGCACTGAAATAATCCATAGGACCGTGGCCCTCGACATCATCACTAACATGCATTATTAAATGCTCTTTTATTGACACCCCTCCTAACCCAAAGAGAGTTCGACGTGTCTTTACAAATGAAATCATTATCTCCAGAGCTAATTCCATACCCTCAGGCTATTTGGATTTACTAAAGTATTCGTGACCACAGATAATCTGAGAAAATGGTTTTAAAAGTGATTTGGTCGCACATCATTTAAGCTCCGTTCACATGAGTACTGTGAAGGCTGAAGGTATTTGATAGCTCCCCAACATAGTATCATGTTTATGGTGACATCCAGTTGTTTCAAAATGTTCCAAATCTCTTTATTGAACAGTTTTTCTATCCGTTAGAAACCCGTTCGGGAAACTAAACAATGCACTATAGAAATCCAACTTACCAATGGTGTCCGCTGTCTATGTAAGACATAGGGACATGCAAAGGGACACCGGTTTACACGATGCCGAGGGTGTCGTGTTTCGTGTGTATCTAGGACCAACTGGTAGTTGTATTATTATCCACGTAGTAGAATACTTACGATCCTTCTGTGATGTAGCTATCCTGTCGTCTCATAACGAAGATGAAGTGAAAATTTTGGAACGATGATAGCCCAGCATATAACTGTAAAACAATTCAGTTTTACTCCCTGTTGGCCAATAAGTTTTCGTATGCGTCAATTTGGCGAAAGTCGACTGCTGCACGCTGAACTTCATGGTATTGATATGCCTGTTATCTAGGTCGAAGTTTCTATCAAAAGGGAGTCAGTCTTCCTGAAATTGTATCATCCATTTTGTCCTATATCGGTCGATTCTTTCCCCGATGCTTAGTGAGTCAAATATTCATCCAAGCTTATCTTCTGGGATTGGGAAATAAATGGTATCTTCATGCAGCTAATTTGTACTGTAAGCTCAGTAATTCTGGCGCTACCTTGATATTTTAGGTTTCCACTTTTTGCTACTTATAATGAGGGTAGTAGCTAGTTTGCGAAGTTTGAGTAGCACTTTACTTTCGAGCGTCACACTGAATGCACAACAGAAAATATTCATTGAACTTATTGCACTTAGCAAAACTAGTGCTTTTGGCTTAATGAACTGCCTTGACCCATTCCTTGTCACTGAGCTACTTCTTGAGAAGATTTTATGAAAAGACGTGGTAGGTTTCTGGGGAAATCGAATCTAGTATGGTTGGAACACCTTTGTCGCTTCAGTTGTTCCTGATGCTTAACAGGACACTCCGCTTATCGAACCATTTATCTGGCGTTCTTTGATACTGTCTTCCGCCATCACCGAGTATGATGAACTTTGTCACTGAGTCGTGGAGTCATACCGCTGCATTTGTATTCCTATGCCGCAGGGCTCTAAGAATTACTCGGAGAGTAATCGGATGAAGTTTTTCACGTGAGGTCGACTGATCCATAAGTTAAGACGTTGAACCGTTCTAACAGCCTTTCAAAATGCATACTTCTCCCATGTGCCTGTGGATGTGTTTTAGCTAGAACTTTCAGAATAGTTAAGATCTCTTTTGCATCTTCTTATTGCTCTAGATTTATCTGAGGAACCGTTGATAGTGACGGACGCTCTTCGCTGAATCGGGCCACTTGGTGAAATCCAGTGTGCCATCAAGTCAAGTCATTCAAGTGCTTCGTGAACCCAAATGGAAATACTTAATCACTATATAACCACTGTAGTACGAACAAAATCAATAAAAATGTGTGTTGAGATAAACAAGTAAACAAAGCCAGTTCTTATGGTATGTGATTCGCTGAGACTTCGAGTAGGATAAGGAACAGTGGAATATTTCTACGATCTAGTAAAACAACAAAAAAAGTTTGTGACGTGCCGTAGTCATGGTTTCGATTCATATACTAGGGGAGTAACCCATTCTATGGCTTCAACATCACAACCTCCTTGATGAAGCTGGATATCGGGGAGTATATTGGCTTTCGAGTGTTTTACTTATAAAACGGGCTGCCAGTCCATCAAAGTTTTCTGGTTTTGTTTTACACCCAAGCTGAAGGTACTACATTTATGAGGGAAGATTCTAACTTGTCAACTTTGAAAGTGGTTAGGGAGCAAAAACCGATACCAACACAAAACGTGGTTCGATTTCTCATGTTTAAAGAGCTCAGCTCCCCCCTCCCCCACTTGCCAGAAATTGTACCAGGTTGGCAGACCGTTTATGGTTCACTCCTGCACCTTAGGTGTCGTCTAGACTAGTTAGAAGAAGTCTCCAAATAAACCTCCGACAAAGTCAACAAACTTAGAAGGACGAGTTTCCTAGAGTAATTAAAGGGGGTGCTCAAATCTACTTACCGAAATATTCTAAAACCTAAATATTCTAAACCGATTCCAGTTTACATTATTAAAGACATACGATCTTGATTAATTAAGTCATAAATTTAACCAGTAAATTAACAATAGTCTTATAAATCAATCCTATAAACCGGCATGACTAAACGGCAATGTAATGCATAAGGCTAACCTGTTTGTGTACCTCTTGTACGGTCTGGGTGTGTGAGGTTGCTTCCATTTGTCTAGGCTACCTTGTGTGTTCACGTAGATTTCGACTGTCGCTAAACAACTGATCAAGTAGTTCAAAATGAATAATCTCTCTATGATAACCCTACAATGTACGTAATTAATTCGAGCAGTTCAAAGGTCGATGGTTTCGTGGTGAATGAGCTGGTGGTTCCGTTTCTGTTATGGTGTTTGTGTTGGTGTGTGAGGTGTCTTAACTGTTCACAACAGGAAGATGGAAGATGAACTGTGTTGTGATATACGTATATATATTTCAGTAACAGGACGAATCATAACGGTATTGAGTGGGACTTAACATAACAGGTGAGATTTCTTCTGAAATAAAAACGATCTCGTCAGAGTTGTAAAATGTTCATTATTGTTTATACAATGCAGACGAATAACAATAAAGAGGGTAAGAACCTTGGTTGCATATATTGTGCTCAGTAGTTTTACTAGAGTTCGCCTAGCCTAAATACTTCATGGAATTAGAACCCCTTTGAAAGTGAGGTCTGGTTTAGTGTCACGGAGGATGAACAGTGATATAGTTGCTCCAGTTTTAGAGACCACACTGGGAGGACGAACTTGTCCTGGAGGCACAAGACCGGTTTCACGGTTGTTGCCACTCATCAAGCTTGTGTACCCGTACTCTCCTGCCCAATCATCCGTATACTTGAGCACTCCGAGTTAGGTTTATCACCGTTATCATATCTGAATCGTGAGGAGAGTGCATGAACGATACGACAACATAGTGATTACATCAAAAATCAAAATTAGGGACCATATGTCCTCCTTCTGGTTGCTGTCCTTGACTAACCGGCGAAACAAATTTCGAAGAATCACCTTGTGGTTCTAAAAATGGGCTGTCAGTCCATGTTCTTTCCTGACGATTCAAATGAGTTTGTGGTAATGATCACATTGGAAACTTTTACATCAAGACTACAAGATGGTTGGTTGGGACTCCCATAGTGTTTCTGTAAGTGGACGATATTGTTAGATTACTTTGATATATAGAGACTTTGAAATGTGTGCGAATAATTCATCTTGTTGATTTTCCATGTGATACTAACACAACCACACAACGCACGTAATGCATTACGTTGCTGACCGAAGCCATGAATTTGCGTGAGAAACTATCTTAACTCGGTTCTGTTCCATTTTACGGCGGCGAAATATCCTTAGTAATCGTTTCTGAATCCATGAAAGGAGAAAGAAGGTAAATACTGCAAGGTTCTAGTGGTTTTATTTATGCTTATCGATCATGTACGTCCATCTAACGCAATTGATCGCTGTGCTGGAAACAGGTTGTTTTTGTGCTTAGGTCAGTGCAAGAACAGAGCTTGCTTCTGGCAATTTATGTTCTCTGTTATCTATTTGGGTAAAAACAGTCACATTTAAACGGCAAGCCCATCAAAAGTGCTTGTTCACCGCCATAATTAGCTTCTCACTTAGGTTTGTCAGCTGTTGGAGTTGTTTGATGAAGTGCTGCAGACAGTCTTCTTTTCCATAATGCACCTGGTTTTTGGTGTAGATATTTTGTGCTGCACGGACAAGCATTCATATGAATCCATACTTTTAAGCTATTGGTGTTGAGCTACAGAATATTTTCCGTCCCCAAACGATACGGGTAAACAATACGCTTGCACCACACCATTTTTGTCTCTGTTTTTGTTCTAATGAACTAGATAAAACTAACCGAATGCTCCACTTGCTTGAATCATCTTAGGTTTCCGATGGCGTGAACCTACTGGTGCACACAAAAAAGATGAACAGCACTTTGGCACTGCCCCATTGAAGTGAGTGGTAGCCGATACACCGGTCATTGCACTTTCTTGTCGAAAGCTGTGGGAAAGACTTAAACAGCCACCGTGAGCTACTCAACTGTTACTCCCCAGCCTAACGTTGTCCTGATGAGTGGGATTGATGTCGGTACTGAGCAACGGGCATTAATCAGTTCGGAAGAGCATAAGCTCAGACACTGTTCGCCTGAGACACCTAAGGGTGTGTGTGCGTGTATGCCAGGTCCGTTTGATAGCCACTGAGTTAACTCAGGGTGATTGTTATTTTCACGACTACAGAAATACACAAATTGAACATCTCATCATATTGGCTATTGATTGATCGTACTGATTTCTTATTGCTCACAGCTTAATTATCATGACAGTTGTCTTACAAATCTGGTACGAAAAACCTTCTTGCTCACTCCTGAAACAGGAAAATAACGGAAGATGCAAAATGCTTAGCCAAAAGGATACAATTTGTTACAAGAGGAAGGCAATGTTTACGACCATTCAGTTGAGAGATCTGCCAAAAGTTGAAGCATATTTTATGGGAAAAGTGTTGAGAATGGCGTTCCAATATTAAAAGGTTTGGTGGTCAAAATAAAGCTTTTGTCTGCGTTGGCACCACCTATTGGGGTAAATGAAGTATTTGCTTGGGTTGACTTGTCTTGACACCAAGCAATGGGCGAAGTGAGTAGACTCACTGTTTGGCTTTCAGTTTTATTGTCAAAAGAAGGCGGTCATTTCGTTTCTGATTGACATATGCTATTGAAGAGTTTTAGATTGAAGTGGGATCGGAAAAATGATCAAAATGTCCGGATCTACCCAATAGTATTACCGTCGTCGGTGTGCAATCCACCTGAAACTTGAATTGACAACCCGAGAATCCAACCCTTATTGTCTGCGTTAATGCGCAGCTTACAGGTTGCAATGAAGAGACATACAACGGCGTAAAACACACATGAATAAACGTTTTTTAAGTGACAGAAAAGCTTTAAAAATCCACTCATCAGTTTATGTCTATGTATAATTATGTCTAGTTGGAAGTTGTGAAATTTAAAGCGCCTTATTGAATAAAGTAACCAGTTACTTCGTCAAATTTTTCGTCGAAAGCTTTACGGATAGAAATAAAACACAACGAAATTAATTATTACATTTCTCTAGGAAAATCAATGAAGGGATTCAAGGTTGTATCGTCAAATGGTGTTTAACTTCTACAGAATGCACCTGTTATTGTCATCACTGGTTTCGATGCGGAAATTCCCGTGGGTTATATTTCATACTTTGGAAATAAAAACATTCTTTAGTATCCCATCCAGGGAATAGAATTCAGAGGAAATACGCTTATGAAGGTCAAAAGTTTACTTGGTTACACCTAGCAAGTTTACCGGCATACACAACAATTCACATCCGTTTCACGAATCAACATTAAACAAGTTTTGCTCTGAACATACCAGACTTTTTTCAAGCTTACTAATTGTTTTAGTTTAACTAGAATATGTTTTTCAGTGCTGCATGTGAATGCCTGAAGTGAAGTGTCAAGTAGCAGTGATTTTTCATCACCAGTTACTTTGACGAATCGATGGGTATGTTGTATAGTTTAAAAGAAAAGTACCTACTACTGTGCTCCCCCCGCAGAAGTGTCGGCTTTTGAATAGGACGTTCAGAAAATAGCATATTAGGATAAGTTTTGCACCCGGATACAATTTCTGAGCCTTTCAAATCAGATTTTGGGGTATATCGCGTATGAAGTAGGACAAAAAGCGAACTGTCAGTAGTGACTTCTTTTATCAGGAAGGGATCCGTTGTTGATCGCTTCCTGCTTGGTTGTCTCCAGTATACAATTAGTTCCTTTTCTGTTTGTTCTACTTCGGATATAAATTCCATACACGACTCTAATGCATATTTTTGCACTACTCACCTGAACATTTTGCGCTAAGTCATCCATTCTTTGTAGCCGTTTCCGGAGATTGTCGTCTCTGTAACTTACATACAGTTAATACGTTGCTTGCCCCCAAAAAATAGAGCCTTTCCGCCAGGGCCGTCACTCGTCATATTTACTACTCGTGTAAGAAGTCTTTTCTTGTAATTCAACTTAATTCAATAAACTATGCTCTTATCCAAAGGCTGAATAATAACCGTTGTGTGGTGTCAAAAACATCAACTTTTCTTCGCTTAGTTGCAAGTGAGGGTGGGCTGAACAGTTATCTGAAAAGTGAATAACTGATTATCGCTGCAAAAGCATATTATTATTGGTTTTTTAATCTTGATTTTGAAATAAGTCTTCGGTTGTTCAGGCTCTTCCATTAGCATGACGATCAACTTCCAACAACAACTGATTTGCTTGTTTGAAGTGTTGTGAACTCCAGAGCTTGTCGATGACCGGTGGTTTGTGCTTTTCCTCAGTAGCACTGCATGCAAGAAAAGCAGCCGCTGTTTCGTTGCGTTTTCACATACCGCTGCATAATTCACTCTCCACAACAAAGCTACGTACTGGCGCTGTCCTGATATAAATACCAGTCTCGTCACAGTTGTAATTTTTATTCAAATTATAATCTTTGCATGACTTTGGAAGACCTTCCAGTTAGTTTTATAGCTCTTCAACCGAGACATGAATGCAACAGATTTGCTAACCTGAAGAACCTTGATTCCAAATAGTTTTGATGCTGACCTCAACTCTCACAATCACGTGAACTTGGGTTCTCCCTACACCGAATTAGAATGCTATCGTCATCACGGAAACTTTATTCCCACGCAATTGGTAAACTTTACTTTGTCACAAAGGTTCAAGGATATCTTTTTCGCTGACCGTTTTATCAAAAATCATCGGCACTTGAGATTTCTGCTGCCGTGATGTGAAATTTTGCAGGTAACATATCAAGCGAATATAGCCGGCTTGTCGGCAGAGATCAAACGTTAAAAGTACGTTTGCAACAGACCCCACTGCAGGTGGCAATGGATTTTGCGAACAGCTGAGCATGCTGGGATACACAGCATACGTGGAATTCCTGTACTTTTACTGACACTGTTTCATGATTCTAATGGCCTTCCGTGAACTATTGAAGGGCCTACCACGTTCACACTTGCATTCCCAAGTGCAGCAGTTGAGACATGCCCCAAGAGAATGGACTTTGAGCTTTCTTTAGCACAGGATGATGTGGCATTTTCTATCGATTTGTAGGTATGTAATCCGACGTTCGTGTTCGCTCGAAGGGGCTGTTCGTTCTGGAAGGTTTTTAGTGGTAAAATCAGTAGGGACCGTTCTTCGGGAGTACGCTGTAGGGAGGACCATTGTATAGGTTTTTCGGTCATTTGTATCCGGCCCCAGTCGCTTAGCCTACACCGGTGGTAGTTTGGCGACCGCGTCGTTGGATGAAGTATCCAAACCTATACGACATACCTCACAAGGTCATATCTTTCCATGAAGCTCGCATGAGACTGTCAAGTCCTGTGAGGAAGCTATAAAGCACGTGATGTGACCTTGTGCGGTATGAGTGTACCGGAACTGATTGACTATTTACTATACTATGTGCCGCAGTCACAAAATGTACGATGGTGGCTACTATACGACCTCCACTGTCTATTAAAGGGCAGGAAAATCTGAAGTATCGTGCGTGAAGCAAGCCTTTGAGAACGCCAGCTCGGATAGCTTTATGATTAACGTGTGGAAATCGCAATCCCTGTACAACGTGTTTCAGTCCCAATTAGGATTCAGTTAATGCGTTCCGGTCACGTTTCCCAGGACGTCAGGTGAAACAGCTATATGCTTCATCGGATTTCCAGTAGTGAGTTGAGTTTTTCTGATGCATGCCTCACGGCAGAAGAGACTTAGATGAGAATAACCTTACACGGGATCAACAAACTTGAATTAAATAATTAGTTATATCCAGTATATGTCAAAGTCATCCATGCTATTTGTTCCTAACGTAAGAAGTCACACTCAGATTTGTACTTCGTTCAGCCAGCCTAATGATTATATTTCGTGTCTGATCTTCATATAAGAAATAGATTAACATTCTGAAGAATATTTTTATCATACTCTTCATTAATAAGCAGACATCGAGCATCCTTATAAGAGTTCGTACTGTGACAAATATGGCACCAGCGAGCAATCAGCCTACATTGAATGATCACGAAATTCAACTCCCAACAAAAATTTAACAATCCGAGTGCTTTATTCGCGTCCGTCTGGCCATAGTGCTACAACTCAGTTGGAGGTGAAATGTGAACAGTTTGATTCCGCTTCTCGGCTTGGAAATTGGGATGAGGGAAATGTGACTGATCTTTCCATTACATATAATCTAGGTTACATCTGTAATCTCATTTGAATCGAATGGAGCGTGCAAAGACGGGTAGTGCATTTTTAGAATCACCGTGGGATTCTAAAAATGGACTGCCAGTCCATGCACGCTCCATTCGATTCAAATGAGATTGCAGGTGTAAACCAACTGTGGAGTGCTTAAGTATACGGATGACTGGGCGGAAGAGTACCGGGTTCGCATACCTGGTGAGCGGCAAAACCACGAAACCGGTCGTGTGCTTTCCTGGGAAATTTTGTCCTGTCATCCAAATACAATGCCATATTGCTCATGTCGATAATCTAGGGTACTTTTATTTATTTTTACGCCACTTTGGTGGCCGCTATTAGGAAACTAGAAAAAACCGTCTTTTTCACACGAAACTCGAGATGTACACCTCGTCGAAAGGAGTACGAGAAATGAACTGATGAACATCCTGTGTCTTCCCCACCCAAACCAATGGACGATCGAAGACCACGACATGGACGGGAAAGGAGTCTGTTGTTTTGTTCAGTGATGAAATTCAGGCTGATGTCTTTCACTGGTGTTCTTCTTGATGTCAGGTGCGTAGTGCACCCAGTCAATGAAGATGAACTGTTCTTATACAGTGGCAAAAGTTTGGGACAGTAGTGAATAATGTTGTTAAGATGTCATTTTTTCTGGAGTTCCTGAAAATTAATCAGCTCAGCATTGGGGATTTTCCCGTCCCTATTCTAATAGGGATCCGCTTCAGGTTATGGTGGCTCATTTTGAGGGTGTTTTATTTAGATTGGTACGAATAGCTTTTACCAGTTTCAGTCACAGTATTCTGAATTTGATAATTATTTTCCTGTTGGTGCGGAGGAAGTGGATATCTAATGCCTATCCATCAAGGTTGCGCTAAGTTACACGAATGGTATTCAAGTGACCATCTTTCCGGATTGAGTGTCTCAACTAGTATACTTCTTACAACCACATTTTTACCTCATTGACCTAATGTTGGCGCCTGGTTTTTGTTCTTTGGTCTTTGGAAATTTCACTTGTTACTTTATCTGATTGATTTCACAAGGGATACAGCAATCAAAGCCACATCAAGTAGAGATGGATAACTGATGTTCATACCGTATCAAAACGGAACTGGTGTTATTTTTAAAGGAAACTAACCAATTGGTATGTTCGTGCAGCTTAGAAGGTCTGTTCAAAGTCCATCTACTTACCTTGTATTGTCGTATTCCACGCACGATTTAGCACAGGAGTTGAACATCAGTATGTGTTGAAAAGGTGGCTTAGTTTTAAGCGCAGCCAGTTTGAAATAAGAGCACCAAAATAGCTGTGTAAGGCAAGAATCAACACCAATGCCGGCATTCGTATACTGGTACTGAAGGGATTTCTTATTTTTATGAAAAGAAATCAAGAAAGTGCCGCCGAAGCATGAAATTATCTATGTACGATTAGGAATTTGTGAATCTTAACATGAATTCAGCTGGGCCACTCTTTAATTTGGTGGTTTTCTGATCAAAATGCAATACTCTGTAGAATGTATTTCGTGGAAATGTTCATCAAAACCTGCCTGAATCAAAGCACTTTGTTCATATACAAATAATGTGAAATCCACTTGTTTGCCGGCATCCACTTATTTAAAGACCCAAGCCGGTAGTAAACCGCCAATGTTGGAATAACGTTGTTGTTTATCATTCGCTAATCACTTGGTATTCACACCCTACTGGCCGTACCACGACAGTTAAGCTGGTATTGCAACTATTAAGTAAGTGGATGGTCACCGGTTCGATTCCGGATCGCAATGTCACGACATTGGATGGGAAGACTGCGAGTAAACGGAGCAGAGTTACACCCACCAAATAGTATAGGAAGATCGCATTCTTGTACTTATGCGCACAAATAGATTAGGATTTGAAATATGCTATTACATTCAACTGGTGTGTACTTCATGAGAACCGGAGTTTGGCAGATTTCTGAGAATCCTGAATGAGAAATTCCATCGAGTTTCTGACGAGCATTGGTGAAATGTCAATATTCACTAAAGAATAGTAGCTATGAGGATTTATCTACTTTCGATGATTTTTAGACCCATCAAAATGAAAACAACTATCGTGGGCGACAAACAAAGGCAAGAAAACCTGACTGCCTTTGCTGATGTATTCATGGCCGAGCCGCGTAACTCCGGGGATCTGACTGGTCCCAAGCTCGGTTTGGCAGCAGTTATGTTCCTCTACGTTGCTCTGGCCTGTTCTCTCCCGTTGATATTTCTTCACTGTGTGCAGTATCGCTCCCGTCGTCGAGCACCTCAGAACTCCACAGAATCCGGGGACCACACTGCCAGAAGTCACTCCGGCTGGGCTACATGTTTCATTTTGGCCCCCGATAAACTGACAACATGTATTGGACGTTCAAACTGTCTGGCTGCGGGGGCTCTGCTTTCGGTGGGTAAGTTCGGGTCGATAAATTTAGCTTCCTGTTTGTGTTTTATGAGGTTCGCAATAGAGTTCAAACAAAAAGATTCACGATTCATCAACCGTATCAGTACTTTGTGATAGATCCACGGAGGCACTTTGAGAGGCAGACCAGTGGTCTCTGAAATGGTTTGACAATGCTGTGTACGGGGAAGATAAAAAGTGACAAAGTTTTGAGGCATCTTTCATTTAGTCTCACAACGAACGCGGTCCTCCAGTGGTCATTATCGAGACTAACTAACCTCCTTCTTTTCGACTCAGAAAATCATGCTCGGGGGCAGCCTGAATGTTTGTCCATGTTTACAATTAGGGGAAGTAAGTAACCAAGTACCGTGGATGAAGTACATTGTTTTACAAAGGTTAAGGCTGAATGTGCTAAATGTTTCACCTACAAATGAAGGAAAGTTAGAAAACAAAGGTAATCGTCAACTTCCAAACATTTTATACCATTAGCTTGGGGTTTTAGATGACGAAAACTAAAAACCGTGATCTAAAATCCCAAGTATCCGGATGCTTTGCTTTTCAGTTGTGAGTAATCCTTTGAGCTCTCGAACCTGCACCACACATGTAGACAGTGAAGTAAACATACGGTTGTAGAAGTCCTAAACGAAGTTTTTTATATGGATCTTGCACATTTATATGAAAAATTACTCCATTTTACTCATCCTTCAGAACGCGTCGAACATTTTTAGATATTTATTCAATACCAAACCTATTCACGTTGGATGTTTCCGCACCAGGAGTAGGATCGGCAAATTTAACTCCAACAGAACCTCAATGAAACAGAGCTTCAAAAAGGTGTCCTACAGATGAGATGTTCTGATCCAATATATTTGGTCTGAGACGTACAGAAGCAACGAATCCCTATCGAGCCTATCTTTATTCTTGAGAAAAAGTTTTGACAGACTTTCCAGTTTTTGAAATTGCCCCAAATTGATACTACGTAGCGTTAACAAGAATAAAGCAATGAGCGGAAGTAGCCGACCATTCACTGAAACAAGGAGTCACTCACATAAACCAATATACTTGGAAGGTACTCATACACAAAATACGCACAATATGCTTCAGTTCCTGTTCTCACAGATAAAGTGTATATGCCCTCATGTAGGTGAACTGAAAATCAGCGGAAAAGACCATATCTAACTAATCGTAATCTATGGGATCTCACTTTGAAATCATAAATATTTGCACCATTTCATATCTATGAGGTTTATTTTTGATTTTCATTTCCCTCACATTGTTGCTATTTTTCCGGAACAATAATTGATTTGCGCAGGAGCCCCTGGAATTCAGCTATCTGGATAATCAGCAGAAAATGGGCTATATAATCAGTCGGGATATGTGTTATATTTCTGGAGAAATGTGGCCGTCTTCATTCATCCTTATCTGAACGAGTGACGAGATAACAGTCCTTTCGCAGTTTGCCACTATCGTGACAATTAATTCAGTTAATGCAGTTGAAATTGTTAAATAGCACGCAATTGATACAGTTTTCTCAGTGGATTAGCTCTGAGTTCGGAAATGCTGTGAGAGTAAATGCACCTGGCAGAAAACTACCCTCTTTTTGGTACTGAAACACTTATGACCCAAAATGAAGAACAAAAGATAGGCCTCGTTTCTTTCTTCCAGCAGATATTATTGCACCGGTAGTTACTTCCTAGGAAAAAATGCATATCATGCATCGAAACAGAGCGTATAGTGTTTTTTAATTATAAAAAGTCTCTTGAAGGCCCTAACCGCCGTGAAAAAATACATGCAAGTACAAAGCCAGTTGAGCTTATTGCACGCAATAAAGGATTCCTCAGATCAAGTGTTAAGATAGCAAACGGGGTGAATTGTGGTAAATATGGTGCATACTGACACGCACGAACGGGTTCCCTTTTAGTCCAGTATGGTCGTATTTTTTTGTTCTTCCTTGAGCTTCAATTGTTTTCAATACTGTTCAGTCTGGTAGCCTTCTTAAAAGCCTTGAAACAGAATATTTACTTTCTGCGAATACATCCTCCAGCCTGATGTAGTAGTTACAACGATCGATCATCGGCTAAAAAGGCATGCCATCAGTTGACTAATGAGGTGCGCTAATCGGAAGAGGCAACCAATCTTTGCCTTTGGTTCTCAAATCTGAGTGATAGTTTTCCAAAACCATGTGATAATTTCTCGAATCTGTGACAGTTTCTCAACTCCTTTTTAAGATGGTATGGCATATTGGAAGCGCCGCTCTTCCGCGAGGGTCGCACGAGTTTCATCTGCAAGAATACCCGAAGCAGGAACACTCGGTTAGCCAGAGCTCAGAAAGTGTGTCACCACCAAAGAAGACGGTTTTAGCGATGCGTGTCCTTCCGTCTCAGAAACAACAGTTAAGCAAGTAATAACAAATACTCCGTACCACTCCTTTGAATCTGCTTCTCAGTGGTGGGTTCACCAAACCTTGATTGGACGATGAGTAGCCGTCGATGGCGCAAAAAAATGCGACTGTAATGGTTAGTCTTGAGCACGAGTAACTTTAAGACCACGGTCGGCATTCCCCCAATAACAAAGAATATTCTCGGGATTTGACTGCTCCATCGGGACTTTTGGCCACTGCAGTCAAATGAAAGTGATACTGTTAGGAAAAATAGAAACACCTAAATTAGGTTTAACATGAAGAACTAGTTTCTGTTGCTTGGTTTAGGTTTTGAGTGAAAATATTTCGAATGCATGTGTGTTGTACGCAGATTCAAGTTTGGCCAACAGTTGCACTTCCTTCATTGGAGCGATATTGAACATTCATGCCGTCTGCTTCAGAAAGTTTCTCTAACAATTCAGAACTCACAGTCACAATGCACTCTTCAGTAACGGCAACGATGAACTTTTTGACAAGGCTTAATCTGGCTGCCGGGGTCAGTTCCTGATCGAAGAATGGAAGATCAGTGCAGATCAAATTGGCTGGAGCATTGAGAACATTTTTTGGCTTCGTGAACTAAAGCCATTTTACGGATTCACTGTTTCCAGGGGTAGCACCGTTCCCTCATTGTGGTCTAATAAAACAGCGTGATAAGTTGCCTGAATACACCTAATATCACTTGGATTAGATTCAGTATCTATTCAAACAGCACAGGCGAGAAGATATTTGCCATAGTTAGAGCAATGGGACGAAATCGTTTAGCAAAAACACTGGAGTTACGATGTTTGGTTAACGGAACAACAGTAACGGGTCCCCAGCAGTCGGAAATAGATCAAACGCACTAAGATTTATTTAAAAGAAAATTGAATATATGGGTCAGAGAAACAGTACGGCATCTCGAACTGATAATGACAGGTCATCAGAACTAAAACATAAAGTCATTTTAGACGTTACACTCCTGTAGAGAAAGGAGGTACGTGCAAACCATCTTCGACCGTGAATGAACTTGGTGAGACCTTCGGTGGGTGACTGTTGCCCTGCTAATACTGCCAGAGTGTGCAACACAGTTTACCTTTTTCGTTTTCTTCCTACGGGGAAGCCGTGTACCTTGTCGTAGGTGGTTGCTGTTGAGGTTTGCAAAAGGGGTCGACCAGCATAAAAACTGCCATTGCGTTTGGTTTCCCCGTCTATTTCGACAGAAATTCACCTTGGTTTTGAAATGTTCCGGCTCCGTAGGCATATCCCTGCAGTCTTTTATAAGATTTTAAAAAGGGGGAAGTTACGCAACCCTTGCCGAATAAGAGAGCTTTTAGGGGGCAGCACATGTTGAAAAATGAATAAACGGTCTGCATGAACATTTTGACGTTGCTACTTAGTGATCATTCGGAGGAAAACCAAGATGCATAGGATGGGGAGTTTTGTCGGAGAAGGATGTTATTAAGTGATCAGTTCCCGAGGCAGGATTTCATTTGACTGGTTTTCTTGATACAGTAAGAAGTAAACCCTTGGTGTATCTTAGACCTCTAAAGACATTGACACTGGTCACTGACCGAGACAGATATAATTACCCTAAGGGAGAATAGTAAAGTACGACTGGAGACCGCTCTGTCTAAAATGAAGTCTCTTGTAGTTGGAAAAACGCGGAGGTCGGCTAGACCAAATGCCATGAGAAGTCGATTTGAAGCAAGATTGAAGTCACCTGGTACGATGTTTGAGATGTCGTCTAACAAAGAAACAAGAACAGGTATGAATGATTCATAGAAAGACCAAGTTGTGTTGTGTGCGAAAAGGAGCTGCGTATCAGTTAGTTATGTTTGGACTCCTATGGCGGGAAAATTTATGATGATACTGCACGTCTAAACAATCAGTGTCGTTCCCTGAGTACGCATTTACGACTTCAGAATTGCCACACCAAGTGGATTTGACATTTATGATCACCCCACCTTCGGTTATTTCTTACTTTATATTCTGCCCTGCCGGTACGGTTTGGAGCCGCCTATCTACACGAGTGATTTTGAAGCATGTGGGTCTAGACCTTATCCCTGTATACATACAAGACGAGTGCAAACAAGGATGGGACAATGAAGAATGGGGGTTAGATTAGACTTTTTTGTGAAGAAAAAAGTTCAGTTTTTCCGGATTGAACTGGAATTCCTCTATACATGTGAGTGGTCAGATCTGATTGAGAGGAAAATCTAGTGTTCTGTTTGAGCAGAAGTATTTTTTGGCATATATAACGGCGTACAGCGGTCACAGTAAACAAATTCATTTAATCCGATGTGGTGAATAACACAGAAATGTAGTGCAGTCAGACAAAGGGCCCGAGCATGGTTCACTTAGAGTTACAAATTCCTTATTTAAATATGATATTAATAGACAGATCTCGAATAATCTTATCCACAGGTTTTTTAGACGTCTTCATGGATGCGATGGAGAATATGGAAGAAGCTTTGAAAGCATTGCACGTACATTCAAGCTTTCCGATTTCTTCGTTCACCATGCTACTTGGGTTTCTACTGATTGTTGGAGTTGAACAAATTACTCTGGACTACTACCATCATCCCAGTCATCAAGTGACATCTGTCGACGAAGCAAGGAACGAGTACCACGGAGTTACCCTTCGCCGAACCAGCTCCACCAGAGTCTCGATTCGTGAACGCGCATTGAGTCTGACCGGCGTGTCTGAGGCAATTACTGTTGCTCCGGAAACCATGGATTCTATTGAGGAGGCAGACAACCAAAAGGGAATCAGCGGCCGAGGCGCCCATGCAGGTCATAGCCATCTAAATACTGCAGCTGAAGTGGTTACCGGTAGTTGGATTCGTATAATGATGCTTTTGTTTGCGATTTCACTGCATAGTGTCTTTGAGGGTATGGCGCTCGGTTTGTGTGAAACGCTCACATCCCTTCTGACCTTGTTCGCGGCGCTTTCACTGCACAAGCTTATCATCGCCGTGAGTATCGGAATCAATTTGGCTACAGAAACGACCTTATCGGGTCCGTCGAGCCGAGGAAGTCGCAAACTGCTCATTTACCAATTGCTGGCTGTGCTCACTTTTGCTGGGGCGTCACCTCTCGGTGCATTGATTGGTTGGGCCGTCACGGATCGGACAGAGTCAGTAGAATTTTTGTTGAGTCAAGCAATCCTACAAGGTCTGGCATGTGGTACATTTTGCTACGTCGTATTTTGTGAACTGCTACCGAAAGAGCTGCAGGAAGAAAAAGGCGATAAACCGGGAAAGTTCTTTTTCCTTGTTTTGGGTTTCTGTCTGGTGGCGTTCGTGATAGCATTTCTGCCTGGTGAAGAATAAAGTATATCAAATACGTTTCTATTTGTGAAATTATTTACACCATCTGGGGTCGTTGTCTCATCACTAGTTCCTAGGATAGAGCGTCGAACTAAAACCGGTCATGTCTTTGCTGTGTTCCAACGATACAGATCTTTAAGGAGACTCGAACAAACCCCGTACTGAATTAGCAACAACAACAGGGTATTAGACCATTTTCAAAATTGGTGGTCGAACTCAAGTGCGATTTGGATATACCACAAGCGCTCCAGAGACAGCGAATCACGTGATACTGGTGAGACCTGGACTAACAGATGACTTGTGAATGATCAGTGATCAGTATGATATCTGGGAACTAACGGTGTTTTATTGGTTAGGACAAGCACTACTGAATGTCAATGGGTCAACAGGTTTATGTAGATTGTGAGCCGACACCCGGTAAATTGGGCAAACAGATAACTGCGTTCACTGAAACACAACCGACCACAGGTGATGAGCCGTGCAGCGTATGTGGCCACCCGTTACGGGAAAAGGCCAGTGAGTACACCATTCAATCCGGCTGATGGTATTACTATCGATAGCGTCCTTCCACATTCGGTTTGGAATATGATTATTGATTGGCTTTTTCCCAACTGATTTGCTATGCTTCAGTTTTCACCCAGACAAACTCCTTTTGGAAATTTATTGAAACCTAGCAACATAATCCTAGTCACCACCACCCCCTGAACAGTAAGTATATCGGTCGTTATCCAAAGTGTTTTTCAGACAATGAAATTTTTCAAAGTTCAGTTGCTGGTTTATTCAAGTAGTCGGTTTTAAGAATATTTCATCCGATTCACTGTTTCTTTCCCAATATCTTCAAATGACTACTCATCACAGACTGAGCTTTAGATACAGACCAAAGCAATGGGCTGGGGCAGATCGGTTGTTCTACTTGTCTCGGCATTTTGCTCTCACCCTGTTACTTTGCTTCAAATCTATTTATCTGACGCCGTGGCGACTACTTTGAACGGCGGTCAAGGTAGCAAAGAGATAGAAACGCACGTTTTGATTTATGGTTTTGTTCAGCGGTCTATCCCAGCTGAACCGGTGCCGAAATGTAGGAGAATGAACAATGCTCCATTTATTATCACCGACGAAAAGTCATCCTGGAATTCCGTCACAACACGACAAGTCACAAGGTATGCGAACGAATTTTATCAACGATAATAATTATAAGAATACATCAGAGTCGACGAAGATCTATTATGTGTACGTCTACGAGAGGAAAAATAGCTTGAACGATATGATTTATAATGCACCATCAACCCTCAACTGACTACTGAAAACAATGGAAGCACTGTACGACTGTTTTTTCCCTGTTTGGAGTCATCAGCGGTGCACATCCACCTACTGGGGCTGGCTCCCAACAACTTGGTGAAGATATTCACTACACAGTTCAGCTCCCTTCCAACATATTATGCCAGATTTATTCTTCCACTATGCATGTTTGCTTAGAACCCAGACTCGGAAGGTTGTTCACAGTGGAATGCCTTCTTGTATCTAAGCCCCCCCCCCCTCCCCAGAGAACTCATTCATCGCAGGACTAAACCACTGTGCGGTGAATGGGCTATTACCGTTCAAAGCCAGGGATGGGAGGGTGGTATATAATGTGGTGTATATGTGCAATAAAATGTGGGCAGCCAGCTCCAATAGCCTGGTAGTTAGGTGTTTGATTCACAGTCGTTCACCCCCGGGAAAGCCACTGTGGGGCCTCAACGGATGTGCAATGTTGATGATTCTTAACAAGAATGGAACAGCTGTACAGTTATTTGACGGTTTTCAATGATGTGTTACGCTTTGACACTGCGTGATCAATCATGTTATGCAGAGCCTAACCTCCTACAACTTAAATAATTAACTTACTGAACAAGTCGTCCTGCGTTTGAGGTGAAATACAAACATTGACACTCATTGCAGACTCAGCGCCTTTTATTCCTAGTTGAGATACATGCATTTTAAGTGCGTCAACTCGACGTCTTTTCACCACCGTCAATTCATTGAACACGAGTAAATACAGTAATCGAACAATTGATTCTTCCTGTAAATAGTAGCTTTGAATCAAAAATTGAATGAAAAGGTTCCTCCAGTGAAGCGAGTGTACTCACGAAATAAACAGGACGCTTTTCTGTACAACGTACACATATCTCCCATGAATCAAAACTGGGCACACACGAGATATTTGCAGACGAGAAAAATAAAAAGGAAATGATTCAACTCTTACAACAAGGGGTACGGAAACCTCATTCTGAAAGTAATAAATCAACAAAGAAATTATTGTAGTGACCGAATCGCGCAAAAGTTACCCCAGAAGGCACTGGAACTGACACGAAAATGTGTTAGTTATTTAGCACATGAATTACGAAATTTTTACTGGCAGTACAAGTATAGATAAACACATAGGCAAGCTGGATTTGGACTTCGAGAGCACTGAATAGTCGCCCTATGTGTGTCGAATGCTGTTAGATGACAGAGTTCGATCGAATTTACGGACTGGCAAAATCGACGAGCTTGTAACGCACACAAAATCTGAAGTGGAATGCACCATATTTGCACGATCATGTTGATAGTGTGAAAATCAAATTTGTTTCATCGATCAGCCTTCGGATGGAATGAACTTTGTCTTGGATTAAATTTACCAAATTGACTGAATCACGTAAAATCGTCGCATGGTCTTTTATCAATTCCCCCTGGAAAACGGGGTGCGAGCAAACATTCCACGGTTTATTTCGTTCCATAGTCCGACGTTGGTCAAACGGTCATCATGGTCGACTTCTGACTCTTAAGCCTCCACTCGCCCCCCCCCCCCCCGGTCAACTTCCTCATAGGGTTGCGTTTATTAGGGGGTAACCTCCTTCCTGGAATACTGTACCATTACTATATATATATATATATATATATATATATATATATATATTCAAATTGCAGTAAATAACAAAATACAAGAATACAGTTGCATCGATTAGTTTAAACTGGGCATTTTATTCTTCGGAAACGCTTTGTTCAGTGATCAGAATAAAGATCCAGTCGTTCATGCAGCTATCACCAGATCGGTCGAATTTGCCCGTCGAATATTGGGACCATAAGTTTTGCACATTTCCTTCCAATTATTCCAGTATTTTGATCAATTAACCTGTTTAGCAGTAGGTGATCAAACAACTAGAGCAACTGATTCACGACGAAGGTTCCAGTTTGACGTCAGGGACTAGGTATGAACATTCTTTCGTGAACAATATTTATTCCGCATTCCAATCAACATCAGCAATGCTATTTATTGAATTCCAAGCTTTAGTTTTCTAGATGTAATATACGGTGTGATACGATAGAAAGGTGTAATAACCGGTTCGGCCTCGTTGCTCGTACGGCGTCAAACAGCTTAAGTCTGGAATAATGTTTCCTCGGAGGACCAAAGTTGAATTCGTTTAGGACGCGATACTGCTTTTACGCGACGTGACGACCCGTCACAATATAGTTAAGCTTCATCAGGTTGATTTAATTAACCGGTTCCGGACAGAACCGAAGCTTCAGCTCACTGTACCGTATGGCTAGATAATAAATCATCGCAATAATCACTGAGTGATCTTGTTAGAAAGGAAAATACCAATTAGTTTATGTTGCTCTTTGTCTGTGTGTTTGCTTGCCTGCCTGCCTGTTTGCCTGTATGTCTGTGTGCGAGAGAGTGCGATGGCAGGTGTGACCATTGGTTCGATTTCGGTAGTGAGTAATCCCGTGTTTGAGCGATCAGTACAGTCCACTATAAAATACACTTGCTCCGTTCAGGAACGAAGTTCATACACTACTTCGGTTTGCCACTTCTATGTCTAAAAGCATCCTTTAGACCCTATGGAAACAGAATGTCGCGGTTCGTGCTTTAGTCGACGGCTCTTGTCTATTTTGTATAATCACATTTATCACAAAAAGAACTTCCGATATGTTTGACACAGACACCAACAAAAACAGTTTAGCTATAAACCTAACAAGCTCCCTTGTACGGGAAAGATCAAGCTTGATTACTAACGTTTCTCTACGAACTAGTCAACGCACTATAATGCGTTGACAATAACAAGCAGATTAGAGAGGTAGTCCACGGAAAGCCGACTGAACCCAGCTAATACTTGAAGTCGCAAGTGAGCATCATCAGAAGGCGAACAGAGTGCTCCATTACTGAATGCCTCAACTGCATCGCTAATGCCAGCATGGTTGTCCGGTGAACGGTGTGAAACGTGGGGCGTGAATCGCTAATTTCCGAGGTGTCTCAAACCATCTTAAGTCGTTGGACGTAGGAGATGCTTTGACAACAACTTAGTGCTCGTCTTGGGACAGACTAATGGAAGCAGTATCAAGAGCAGATAAACGTAACTATATCAATTCAATTTAAAGTTAGGCCATTCCCACCTCATATGTATCGTACGAAACTTCACGCTGATCCATCTGTGTTTTCAGAGGCACTAACGTATAAATCAACTGCCTCGCTGAAGATATACGAATGACTAAATGAATAACTCGAACCTTGTATTAATAAAATGGAAAATAATAGGCGGAAGAAATTGAGTAACTTTCTTTAAAATACTTTCAGAAAGAGAGAGGAAAACACTAATGCAGATTTATTGCAGAATTAATTGAAAACACCCGATTGATGCACCAGAGCACGGCGAACAACGGAATGTTTTCCGTGCTTCACAAATGGTTGAACACAGCACATTTTATAAGTACTGAAATCAAGATAACAGGATAAAGAACAAGAAACTTGATGATAATGGTAACAACAAATGACAATTCCGTCTCCACATAATTACAGTACTATCGCCGCCACGAAAGACAGAGTGTTGAGAAAAGCCGTGCAGAATTGCCTGAGCTACCAAATTTGGAAGATAATTCAGCGTGATTCGCGCACACAATTCATAACAAGAATAACAGTGCCTAAAGTCATCCCGAGGTATTCAATAGACTCAACACGGTGTAGTCGATCAGCGCGCGGCGTACACTGGTCACATTCGGAGAAGACGGCCTGATTGGGGTGAAGATACATTCAGAAAACTTGGAAGGGTTCAGCGGAAGATCACTCTATTCACAATAGCACACAATGTTCTGGTGATTATCAGAGAGGTTAATAAATTCCTCCCCTGTACGACAAATAGTTACGTCATCAGCATGGTTATATACAGTTCTGGAGGAGCCAGATGGGAAGTTGACAACTTAGCTGTGGGAAAAAAGACGAAAGCACAGCAACTTGAAGAACACGAGATTTACTAATTAGGAATCCGGACGACTTAGAGACAAATCTAATGAAATAAACACCTGAGAGATTTACCAGAATTGTTCCGTAATTTTTAGTTAGAATGGTTAGATAAGATAGACAGCACTAATCCATTTGGTTGGCTCGCGTTTGTGCTATTTTTAGTTCAAAGGAAAACAAATGCTCTGGCAATTCCATGTTGAAATACCTTGGTTGGCTATTGTGAAATGTACTAGGAAGAACTGGTTCAACATCAAAATTTGCTCAAGTAATAATTAGGCAGTTTGGGAAAAAGGACTCACATGGAAAGGAAAAAATAGTAGCTCTTGTATTATGCCACAGTTCTGACTTACTTTCTTGGCGCTGTGTGAATCGACGTGGTATATTTCTTTACCCTTATTCCACATCATTCATCCTCGCAATGCTATCTAAATGACTGAAATTCACACATCTCGTGGAGTAGAGTGAAGAGACCGAAGAGGAAATAAAAAGAAGTTATAAGTAGGAAGACTATGATGAAAACAACAGTGTCTTGCTCAGCAATCTTTAAAAGTGGAACCCACTTATTATTGGACGAGGTTTTAAGTAATCATTACGCGTCCGTCGAATCTCGTGTTCAATGCCTTAAACTAAAGTAGCAAACAGATTCACAAAATCCATACACCCCACAAAGGTATGGTAGTCCCGACATAATAACTTATTCATCTGGAAGACGTTTGTGGCACAAAAAAGTAATACCAAAAAGTATCATTTATCATCCTATCTTAAGTGCACTCCATTCCATTTGACACCAAATTCACGGGGGTTGCATGACTTTTGGCTACTGGCAATTGTTTCAGTAGTAAAACTGCAATTCGGCCGATAAGGACTACCATAATAATTGGTCTGTGGGCTTTAAAACGGTATTAAAATAACCTGTCCTTAGTTATTTCGTTAGTGGTTTCGTGTGTGTGAAATTCTGTTGTGGTCCAGTAGTATAGTCCTTCCGTATGCCTAATGTAGAAGACTCAATCGGCTCTTAGCGGTGATTTATGATATAACACTGTCATTCGCTATTTACCGCACCTTACCTACAGACACCTTATGAGGCATTCTAATATAAATCTCAAAGTCATGGATTTTGGTTCGCCCTGATCCACTGATTGTGAGGAACGTACCCTCATCGCACTCATGCACAACAGTGTGATACAAAAAATACTGTTTATCCATAGTACTTGAGGAATGAAAGGAAGATTTTTCTGGATCGAAATGTCTCTGAAAATGATTCCATGATGCGATGGGCAACATCCTAGCAGCTTCTTTCAACTCGGTAAAGCTGTATTCAACGGTGAGGGTTGCGCCATTTTGGTTCCTGACTAATAACAGCAAATAAGAAGTGAAAAAGTCTCCTGAACTTTATGACTGTGCATGTAATATTATGCACGGTTTTTGGTTATTATGTTAGGTCACAAACCACATTATTTTCGCTATCGATAAACAACCGGTTCCGTTGAACTTGTGACTAATGTACACAAATTGTGATGAAACTTCGAGGGAATGGAAATTCCGTTTAGTATATACGTTTAGTTCTTGCACACAGCGAGTTGTTCAGTTGAGGTCCTACTAGTAGTGATGTAAAGTTGGTACCCCAATACAAAGCATCGATTCATAGGCGAAGTAAAACCCCTAAATCAGTAACATTATGAGGGCTATAGTGTCATCAGATGTTGGCAATTCGATCGAGGCGATTACGGATCGATACCTAACTGATAAAACTATGGTAACCAAGACGCGGACCAGAACTCCAGCCTGAGTTATATATTTCAGCGTTTTAATCAATCCAACAGTACAAATTGTGTTCTAGCCAGTTGTCGATCTCCAAAGTGAACACCAGAAAGTGTTGGCGGGCCGATAATATACTTCCAATATCCCATATCTGAAAAGAACTACACATTCTGCTTACCAACAGGAGGAACTACGTTCTAAAATATGACGTGTGGCTCACTACGATTGTATATTGAAACGGAAGATCCGGATTATCCGGGGTTGAAAAAGTTAAAGTTACAGGGCAAAGACCTGGAGGTAGTACCGGAAGAACTATTCCTGCTGACGGACCTTGAGGTGTTATACATGAGCCCGGAAAGACAGCCCTCACTCAGTTACAAAATGTCAGAGCTACCTCCGGATATCGGTATGTTTGTATGAGAGCAGTTATTGGATAGAATATTTAGCAATAAATTAGTTGATATGAATAAGTTGATTTTCTATAGTTTTCGTTGCCCCATGCCTATCGAAGTTAGAAATTTATGGTAGCCATCAGCTACAATGTAGGACGAGAGTTACTCTTAGTGGTAGTCTAATTAAGTTGACAAAGTTTGGAAAAATTTGCTCTCTCGAGGTATTGTCTGTCAAACAATAACAGTTTTTACGTTTCTTTTTCATCAGTTTATATGAGGTGCATATCCGTAGTTGCTGAAGTTGGGAGTCTACTGAAACAATAGTTTTTAATAGCAGGGCAGTAATAATCGGGTATGAAAGTAATCAATATCAGATCGAACCTGAAGATAGAAACATTTTTGATGAAAAGACTCATTATTCAGTGTTGCAAGTTGAGACCGAAAATATCTCGGCGAAAATCAGCCGTCAAAATAATACAGAGACGCGGAACGTCAAGTGTCATATCTTCGGTTCCTTACTCTATCGTTTTCCAAGTTGGCCGTTATTGATCTTCTGAAGTCAGTGCCACAAACTTTTGGTATATTTGGAGATCCCACGTTCCAGTGTTACTTTAGCCAATGAGCTTCTTCAACTCTACAACATCTGGCCAGAAGCTTTCCCCTTCCAGAAGTCACTCTGTTCCATTTTATAAGGAGTAAAGGCTGTGAGAATACTTATACGAATATTACTTATGATTCTCATTCTGGAATGTCTTCCAGGTAAATTGTACCAGGAAATGAGGCTCTCACAAATTAAAAAAATTGATCTGGTCCATCAAAAGACCAGGTAATACTTTCATCTCATCTCCATCCGATCCATGGATCGTGAAAGTGAAATTTTCCGAGGAACTTGATAGTGAGACAGATACTATCTTTGGTGTTGATGCTTTAAAATCACTGTTCACAAGAAGCATCAAAGTAGATGAGGTATCACAAATGACACACAAAGAGGTACCACAACAAAGGCTAACTTTCTGATGCACAGGCCAAGCTACCTTTCATGATCATCCACGTACTATTTTTCCAACTCTTTTAGGTACTGACAGACTATTCCCTGCTGTTTTCTGCTTCTGAATCCGATATTGATTTGGATGCCTGTTTGGTCGGTTTAGATGCTACTCAATTGCAAGCCAATAATATAGGTCAGAATTTACCATATTAATTTGCCTTCACGGTTGCATCGGCATCGCTAGTTTGAGCACAATGATACCGACTCAGCCTCTTCTCACAACTGGTTGGGCTGGGCAGTTAAATTTTTCGTTAAACTTGATGTAATTGCTTAGTGATTCTACAGTCTGTACTGCAAATTGCCTGCACTATGGAAACGATCTATCGATATCACGAATCAAGAACATCCGATTAAAAACTCCACGAAGAAGTTGTGGTAGTTAGGATAGCAGTCGACAAGGTACGCAGGTTACTAATATCATCCATTGATGAAGAAGGAAATCATGACAAAAATAACAAATCTTAAGTTGATTGGATGAAATGTAACGTACTTGGGTGTTAGTCTGTTGGCAAAACAAAACACAGTAATTCATGGATGAGTAGTACAACAGGTGTAAGAAAGGGTGAGAGCGTGGGAAATGTGAGCGACGGTATACTCCGTTTAGTTTGTGTAGGGTTGCGGGATGTGGATACCGGAAAAAAAGGACTCTGGACTTCCGAAGCTTCAAGAAACATGATTCGTCATAGTCATTGTTACCAACATACAGCCACACTGAGAACTGGTCCAATGACCCTACCACGTTTACGCACTTTTGTTTCTTTATGGCACATATGGCATAAGAATAAAATCCGCTGGTGTCAAGATATCCTAGCGCGATAAATTGGAATTCGGTCAGACATCCACTGAAACATATGTACTTGAGTTTCTAATGGTTAAATATGAAGTACAACTTCGGCAGTCACCTCACCATGAAAACCAGTCAGCGTCACTGAAATCGCATTTTCTGAGAGGAATTGCATTTACGGGGGAAAATAGTCAAAAAAGAGAGTTTTCTTGCACAGCAAAAGTGTTTTTTACAGGGAGGTTGCAATCTGAAGTAAGAAGGTAGTGCTTCCCATTAACGGTGTCCACAGAATGGTAACAATGAAATAATAAAACTTGTATAGATAAAGTTCACCTCAGTGGTAAAAGCCTGCGAGATTTCGGAAGCCCCAGTGTAGCCTCTTAAATCAGCTGATAGATTGATGGCGTCACTTCCCTTTCGGCAGTCTTTACTTGATCGCGCATGCTTTTCTGAAATATTTTACCATTTACGTATAATAAATGAATCAGTGAAACTTTGTTTCGAAATATCACTTTTTAGTGCATGTTCGCGCATGAACGCAGTGGTCGGAGTGTACTCCATAGACTCAAAGGCCCACCACGCTGCTAGGTGAAACCGGCAACCAGACCCCAGGAACTGGATTGGAAAACCTCTTTGGGTTCAAATAGGTCAGACGTGGAAACGAACCGGGCGGCAGTAGATAACTGTGTAGTTCTATTCCCTGATCTACTATGTGGCTAGTAAACCCACTAAGCCTTTTAGTCATGGATGGCATCTGTATGTGGTACCAGATATCAAGGTGTCTCAAATACCTCCCTGAAGCCGAGCTACTAATCGGGACCAAATAAAAAAGCGTACTTACGTCCATGAATGTGGCTGAGCCAGCCGTGAGAAGATTGGAAAAAAGGTTCCAGCCTTAGTGGAGAAAAAATCATCAGTCAGGCCCCATGAGGCGGCAGTCCTATTGGATGGGCTTGTTCGAGATTATTCTATATCCACTCTGTATACTCCGTCGTTCTTTCTTACCAATACACTGTCATCTGACACGCTGTGCCCTTGCCCTCTGATTTACGTTGGCGGTCTGGTGCGATAGGAGTTGCAACGGAGACTGACTGCTCAGGTCGTCCGTAGAAAAATAGCAGAAGCGTCAGAAAACACAACAGAATGTCCCGAGGTCAACAGGTATTACCAAATGGATCGATGTGACAGCAACCGAAATTTACCTAAGTGAAAGTTTTATGAGAACGCGGTTTATTTGCAAACCGTTAACGATGTATAATTTCAAAACTCAGAAATAGCGGGAATACAGAAATTGATTCTTCTGTGGTGTTTGCGATCGTCATCAGTGTGTGGCCGCTGGACAAATATAGGAGATAAAATGCGGTATGGTAGCAAATTGATAGTACACAGAAATACGGTACAACAGAAATAGAAAAAGGTGACTCACAGTGCGTCCACAATGCTCAGCAAGTTGATATCAAACCGGCCACACAATATTGCCCCTCAAGTTTGGTTCGACGTAGCTTTCAGTCAGGAGGTTGTGTGCCATCCGAATAGATCCTATTAATTCGAGAGTTGGTTGCCGAGCCGAGAAGGGCGCACTAAAATGCGTTAGGGATTGTAGTAGTTCAGTCTTAGTTGCCACATGTCACATAACGATCACAAGCAAAGAAGAGAGAACAATCCGCGGTAACGAGTTGCGTGTGCGTTGAAAACGTGTCTTTATCAATTTGATAAAACAATAAAATGTTGAGTACAATACAGTGAGAGGAAAATGGTAGAATATGAGGAAATTACCAGATACCACATGAGCACGTTATTCACAGTTCCTGAATGTTGATAGTACAGATTAACCCTGTTGTTTTATCACTTGTTTCACAGTTCAGGATCATGCCCCTCTCGAATTATTCAGTGTAGAAAACAGTCCTAATCGGTGAATTGTGAGCTTTTATATTATTGAATGTCTTCATTCATTTCTGTGGTGCTGTGAAGTCATGACTCGGTAACGGAACACTTCAATTTCCTTTGGATATGTGTCGTTTTATGGCCTGCAAGTGGGTGTCGTATAAACTGTGCTTAATTATCTCCCGTTTCCTCACCAGCAAATGCTAAATCATCTGTCATGCGACTTCCTGCGGCACATACGTGTTAGTCGTAACTAAATGTGAGGTGCTTTCATCCTATCAATGAGTCTGCATGATCCATCTTTTTATCCGGGGTATTTTGGTACAGTGAGAATCCGATTCCTTAAGGAAAATTTCGTCCATTTTCAGGACTTCTGATTAACCTGAGAGTGCTACTATTGGATACGAACGAGTTAAGCAACCTACCAGATCAGATAGGCAGACTTTTGCATTTGGAAAAGCTCTCCGTCTCAAATAACCGTCTGCGACAACTACCGGAAAGTCTGAGCAATTTAAAACGGCTTCGAACGCTAAATTTGGCAAACAATTTGGTGAGCTACCTTTTATTAAATGTTCTCGCTTCTCTTTGGATTAATATGTATTACATGACTCGAGAACTGTCTTTCAGCTTTCAGCAATTTTGCGTCATTATTTACCCGTACATTCCTCCTTTGCAGTACAGATGTCTATAATTTGAGTGGCTTTTACCTTTGTTTAGCTGTATCTGAAGGTTGCGGTGACTTAGAATGTGTCACCATTTCAAAGCATTTTTGGTATCTGCTAAATTGATTGGAGGAGATGACTACATAGCCAATCGCACCAACCAATCTAGAGCTCCAAACAAAGGAGGATTATCGAACTATCCTCGGAATAGCTCACAAGAAACTAAACGGGCCCAGCCGAATGACACTAGTGAGATAAAATCAATCTTCCTGCACAGGGAGAATTCTCAAACAAAGTGCAATACATCATGGCTTCATTAGAGCCACATGCATTAACCCAAATATGGAATGTGCGCACAAATAGAATTTCAACAAATCTAGGGCATGAGCCCAATTGGACAAACCAAGCAAGCCTTTTCAAGAAACTGTTTAGACATTCACAGTAGAAAAAGGTCGATCTCTTCGGCGTGTGTTCATCACTGGTTCTTTTTCCAGGGTTAAGCTTCGTTATCTGGCCACCGTTAATCCTGATTTGGTTTGATCGGCAATTTGAAATCTTGACCTTAGTCTGAAGAATAATCTTACTTTCCGAGACTCTATTTTTAAATCAACTGTTTCTTCGTTGGCTTTGATCTGTATCGAGTGTGCTGCCTCGGGGTGGGAGATGACTCTCTCTTTCTTCTAGGGCTTTTGATGGACTGATACTATTCACTCCATGAATATCTCTTTTGGATATCGCAGAAACTCTACTGCGATATGATAGCCCCACCCGCACTTTGGCAGATGTCAGTTGGTAATTATGAGACGTAATCGGATAGAAGTCCCACAACGTCAGTGGTGAACTTCAGCATATTCGTGTGTCACTGCAATTAGGTGGAGAATTGGTTCGTATATGATCTGGTTCATCATGTTGCGTCAGCGCTCAACCACTTATTGAACACCATGAAAGTGCCTCACAGCTGTTGGATCTTTGGTAGGAACCACCAGCAGTGGGCATCCAACAAGCTCCTACTGTGACCTCATTCCCGGAGTGGATGATTGTATATCAGACATCCAACCAGCAGGCTATCTGCGCTGACTGTCAGGGGTTTGTTTAGCATCAATATTTCACGATATAAATGCCTTCTGTCACTGTATTTTGCACGGAAACAACCTTTTTCCAGTACAGTGATGGACTCCTATGCTGAGTGAACTCTCCCCAGAGGTTCAGGTGAAAACAAGGTATCCGTTTGCAAACATCCTACTGCCTTTTTGATGATAAACGTATTGTTTAGAGCCAGCCTAGAAAGCTTGGTGGTTAGGTGTTCAGCCTAGTAGTCCAACCGGGGTTCAAGTCCTAATGAGGGCCCAGTGGATTTGCCATTATGATGGTCCCAACTAAAAACTACACAGCTTTACAAGATTTGCATGGCTTTTACCGGTGAGTTGAGCCTCGATGCTACCTGAATCGGACCATATTTTATGCGTACCTAGAAGTATTTTTATTCTATGGTGAAGTTAATCAACCTGCAGTCCCTTGAAGATACCAACAACGGTATCTCTTTTATGAATGAATCACATTGGGCCAAATTCAAACATTCGGGTGTATTATAAATACGTGGGATCATTCTCTGTGTACAATATTGTGTACACTAGCACATACTGCATAGCATTAAGGAAATTTCCACCTTCATTTCGGGTGGTTGAATATTCTGCGAAATAGAATAAAACGTGAAGGCTCATGCATACACACTGTTAGCCGAAAACCCATTCCCTCAAAGTGATAAACCGTGGCCTTAAGGATCCATATCGCAAATTCAGAATATTTCACAAAGCCCAAAATCGCAACACATGTACATCATACAGTCTACCGTGGCTTGAGCTTTGTTGTGAAGGTCGGACACGCAACTGAGTGTACGGTGTGTTCTCTGGGAACGTACACAGCCCTGGAGCTTCGAATTTCTAATACTACTACTGAAAAACAGTAGCAGCAGTTCGATTTTGACTTTTTCTGAATTATCACAAGAAAAATTGCGCGGCACTGTCCCCATAAGAAATCGGCGAACGACACCGGAATTTGCAAATGGTACATTCGAAGGCCTTTTTTTAACCACCAAGTGATCGGATATAGCTGTCTACGCAAATTTAGTGAACCGTCAGTGTATATAAACCAACATCAACTCGTTCGTTGTGTATAAACGGGCCATGCTGGTAAATTTAGTATGTCCTTGCATAGAAAACCCGAGTGAAATGTAGTATCTAATCAGCGGTATGTCGTTCATTGGCACAGTGTCATCACTAGCCCATTCGCGGTTTATTCTCGTACATTCACTTTGGTCTTCCGAATTTGAAAGACTTCAACAATCTATTTAAATCGAAATAACCGTTAAGTGGTTATTGGATTGTTTCTGTTCTGGTTGCTACTTCTCAGCAGCAACCGAACTAAGAAATAAGACATCACTTGTCATGAATAATAAGCCGTGTCTTCCTGCCTGCTAATGACCACGAGGTATATGGATCTTGTAGAAGCCCAATACACAAAAAGATTGTCGTGTAATAGCCTGGTTCCTAATATCTTTCGTCCAACTCACCAATCGGACTACGGGTTGAACCTCGTTATAGTTTTTGTATAGTACCCGGGGTACCGTGTACGAGCCGAGATTTCTGAACTACAACCATCTCTTTTCTCTTAATTTTGACCGTATGACGGCTTGAGAAGAATAATGCCACGAAGCTGGTAATTCCTAATAATATGCGAACATTAGCTTCGTTACAGTACCCCGGGTACTATACAAAAACTATAACGAGGTTCAACCCGTAGTCCGATTGGTGAGTTGGACGAAAGATATTAGGAACCAGGCTATTACACGACAATCTTTTTGTGTATTGAGCTTCTACAAGATCCATATACCTCGTGGTCATTAGCAGGCAGGAAGACACGGCTTATTATTCATGACAAGTGATGTCTTATTTCTTAGTTCGGTTGCTGCTGAGAAGTAGCAACCAGAACAGAAACAATCCAATAACCACTTAACGGTTATTTCGATTTAAATAGATTGTTGAAGTCTTTCAAATTCGGAAGACCAAAGTGAATGTACGAGAATAAACCGCGAATGGGCTAGTGATGACACTGTGCCAATGAACGACATACCGCTGATTAGATACTACATTTCACTCGGGTTTTCTATGCAAGGACATACTAAATTTACCAGCATGGCCCGTTTATACACAACGAACGAGTTGATGTTGGTTTATATACACTGACGGTTCACTAAATTTGCGTAGACAGCTATATCCGATCACTTGGTGGTTAAAAAAAGGCCTTCGAATGTACCATTTGCAAATTCCGGTGTCGTTCGCCGATTTCTTATGGGGACAGTGCCGCGCAATTTTTCTTGTGATAATTCAGAAAAAGTCAAAATCGAACTGCTGCTACTGTTTTTCAGTAGTAGTATTAGAAATTCGAAGCTCCAGGGCTGTGTACGTTCCCAGAGAACACACTGTTCTCTTCGGTCTGGCAGCCCACACATTCATCCGCGCGTTGCTTACAAAGATTAAGATCCTCTGGCGTCGTAACGGAAGGTGTGAATCAGTGGCTTCACAGCACGAGATTATCATGCATTTTGTTCTTTCAGGACGGGCAGTGAGCAGGTGAATTGATCGGTTCAACCATGGGAATCCATCATTTCGGTGGATGAGTCAGTGGTTTCTTTATTCAAACATGATCATTGAAAATCTGTTTGGAAAGAAATCCCCAAAACTGGTAAAAGTGGTATGATGGCAATGACAATGCAACACATTGCAGGTTCATTTCAAGTCTGGGAGCCATCTGGCGAAATGGTTGGAGCCAGTCGGTATTTCCAGATTTCGCCTTCAAAAGTCAGGTTTACCTAGAAGTTTTCATAAGAGACACCTTGCCACAGTTCAGCACAACTTCTAAAGCAATTTTTCAGGTAGACTACAATCTTGCATATCGATCCCTTCTTGAATGCAAGTTTAATGCACATCATGATAAGATGACTTTGTTGAGGTCAACTCGATCTCCTGTTGTCGAGGCAATCTGATTTTCCGGGAACAGCTTGAACCAGAGGCGGTCATACAAAGCTCTAGGATAGTTGAAGACTGTTTTCAAGGAGGAATGGGATGGTATACCACAAGATGCTGTCAGACAGCCAGCAACAATTAACCTGTAACTTTTGTTATATCATCTAAAAGTGGTTCAACTTTTTACTGTTGAGTCACTGTTTGAGAACTATCACACTATGCTATTCACAACAAACATTTTAGTTTCAGTAACGAATTTCACTTATTCACAATGCTTCCGGTAGAGGGGCTCTTATGGGGATGGTGTAGCCATACTACCATTACACGAGTGACGCTATTACGGCCTAAAGTACAAAAAACACAACTTTCCGACACAACTGCACTACACAAGGTCACAGTGGTGCGTCCCATGATTGGCTGCGCTATATTTAGTTGTAAACTTGATCTGTGTCACTTTATGATTATCCTTTTTAGCAATACAATTCATCCGGGATCCATTACTCGGAGAAATCTCTCACTCATAATAAAGACGCAGTATGTTCCGTCTCACGATCCACAGCGCGTTTTTTAATCCCTTGGAGATCAAGTTGAACTAGGAAACACAAGCGCACCGGTTGCGAAACTGCTCTTGGTTGCACAATCCTAAGAAAGATAACAGTTCCCGCATAGCCCGGTACTAACATTCGGTCTCTTCCTGGAAAGACCTCTTATCTACTCAATGCTCTGACCTCTCGGATTAAACCGAACACCTGGTGGACCTGCCTCCAAGAGTCTTGGTTAAGTGAAAGTATTCAAGACGAACTAGTTATACTTGAGAGATTCGGGTGCTTTCGTCAAGACAAAAAAATGCAAGAAGAGATTAAGTAGTGATGTTGCTACTTACATCAATTCCTTGTGGGTTGGTGAGCCTGAATGTTATGTCTCAAATTCGGCAGATAGACCAAAAACACATGTACGAGGAACGTGCATTCAGAATCAAAGAACGAGCATCGGAACCAGAACCAGAGTGTCCAGGCAAACGTATTCTGTCAATCAATATCCGTCTGAAACGAAGTATTAGGCATGTGATTGGTGGCATAGGACGGTGCAGGTCGTGGTGCAGGCAGCCATCGGACGCAAAAGTGTAGAATGAACGGAACAGGAGTGAATCAAGAGCGGATGTTCACGGCGCATGGATAAGCCTCAAGGCACCGTGTGACTGATTCAACCACACAGCACTGGTTTATTTTGCCTTCTCTTGTAAAGGTACTGACTGTGTGTTTGTTAATTGTCATTCAAAATTATCGGGTTTTTGAGCTACCGTGATCAGTAATCTGTTCAAAGCTCATTTTTGCTCCTAGAGAAACATCAATCTGTTCATAGAAGCTTTTGTGCCCTTCTGATTCCATTATTATGTGACTGTTTATGCCATATTGTCAGTGGTTTTATTCATGCTCCTAAGAATCTCTTACTTTCTCTTGGTCTAAGTGAGTTCTGCCTTATCCCAACTGAAGGAAATTCAGTTTTAGACAGAACTAGCACCAACCATCTCAAACCTCTTCACTTACAAATGAAAGCTCCTGTTTAAACGAATGATCACGCTGTCATTATCCTTAGACGCAAAATTTATTCACCTTCAGTCCACTATTCACTCTTAAGGACTGTAGGGAGACTGCGGTGATTCAGCAGCTGTCACATGTGATACGGCCGGTACAGCTTCGTAGCTACGCACGCGAATCAGTCTCAACCAATCAGCATCGCCGACAAAAGCTCCCTGTGATTGGTCATCTTTGAATCTACCAATTTTTTTCTCTGACTTACCGTATTGATGCAAATCAGTTTTGCAATACAATTAGCACGCTACTTTGCGGCCTTCATCTTCTTGCTACTTTGGTTTGCACAGTTTTGAGTGGGGCAATTTCAATACGTCCTTTTAGTTCAGTTCATAATGATTGCTACAGAAACCCAACTTCGTTCACTTGTTTAACACACTGTTGTTTATCCGAACGCTTTCTGCGAAGCACAGTGGCCATTTGACTTCAGCACGTGTACGGCGTCGCTATATACTCTCTTTACTCTCCCCTCAAAGATAGCGTTATTCTTCTCATGGGTTGTTCACAGTAATGACACGCACGAA
The DNA here is from genome assembly GCA_948099385.1 of Fasciola hepatica. Taxonomy (NCBI): domain Eukaryota; kingdom Metazoa; phylum Platyhelminthes; class Trematoda; order Plagiorchiida; family Fasciolidae; genus Fasciola; species Fasciola hepatica. The sequence goes on from CANUEZ040000108.1 coordinate 3,398,279, forward strand.
GCAGACTGTCCGTAACAGTATTGATGGGAAGACGCAAAGAAAGCAGTTTGCCAGAAAGGCTGATTGTAAGAGTGCGCCAGCCACAGATGGAGTGAAGAAGCCTCACCGTTAAAGGCCCGGTACCTTTGCTCTGCGTGAGATCTGTCGCTACCAGAAGTCCACCGAGCAGCTGACCATCAAATTGCCCTTCTAACTCTTGGTTCATGAAATCGCCCAGGACTTCAAGACAGATCTTCGTTTCCAGAGCTCAGCAGTTTCGCATTTTCAGAAGCCAGTGAGGCTTATTAGTTAGGATTTTCGGGGACATACAATTGTGTGCCATCCACGCAAAGCTGGTCACGATAATACCCAAAGGTGTTCAGCAAGAATTCAGATAAAAAATAGCGTGTCAAACAAAAGAACAAAGTTGGATCTCGCTACAGATCAGCGCAAATAAAGATCACATCTATGAACCTGTCATTCACCTAAATTATCCTTCTCCAAAGATCCCTTTCCGCTGTTTCTTTGTGGTTTTCTTTCGATTGCTCTCTCCGTCCACTAGACTTATTTACGAAGACAGTGACTGTGGTATCTGATTTCTGTTGTCTTATAGAGACTGCATTTTTTAACAACGGCAGAATAACTATTCCGCTGTTGAATTCTCTGAGAAGGGTGGAAGAACGTGTCCATCAACTACCCGATCAGGCTTCTGTGAAACTACACTCTGTCCTCGCCAAAGAAGGGATATTAGGGATGAATACGACTTTTGCCCATCAGTTCTTCCGTATCTCTAATAGAGAGTATCTCTGATATGAAATCCGGCTTGCATGCGGACAACAGGGCCCAGTCGAAAAACTACGATATAGAAGCATTTATTCATCTTCTTTCGGATACCCTACCATCCTATTTTCCTTCTGATCCCTCAGAAGTAGAGATATTTTACTCAGAAGAAGTCTTCAGGTTACTTTTAATCTCAAAATCAGATTCTGCTGTGAGTTCAGACAGCTCATCCTCCGCTGTCCTCATATGCGGAGCAACTCAACTATCCGGGGTAATGATTACACTCATCAATAAATTTGTTGATGTTGGTAATATTGCTATCCCTAAAAGACCGTGACAGTAGTACCTATTCCCAAACATCCTACTCCCAAGATTTTTTCAAAACCTTTCGTCCCACTGCCATTACTTCTTCTGAGCTCAAGTTGACCTTGCGAGCTATCCTAAGTTGATTGCTATCCTCTTTTATTGTTCCTTGTGACCCCCATCAGTTGGCGCTCAAACCCAACTGAAGCTCTCTAGATGCAGCTACTTCAGTTTGCCATTTCATTTCAAAGAACTCAAATAGTTCCATGAAATCCGTTCGATGTACCTTCCCCGACTACTCCTCCGTTTTGATTCGGTTCCCCGCTCTCCGTTTCTTCAAAAACTGGGGTCTTTTGGCTGTCCCATCTGCTTACCCTTTTGGCTGTAAGACTACGTTTTCAATGGAACTTAACGTTCTAGGGTTGGTAGAAACTTATCGAGTTCTTCGAATAACAACTCAGGTGTTCTTCAAGGTGCCGTTCTTACCTCCTACATTTTCCCACATACATCAGCGACATGACTACTGCAACATGTGCACCACTTTTTAAGTACTCCGATGACGCGGTGCTCTACCATCCTATCTCCAATCAATCAGACTGTAACTCTCTTTTCGAGAAATCATACAATATTCAGATTTTTCCCTCCAATTCTGGAATATATCTCAACATATCCAAATATTTTGAGCGTACTTTCTTCCCTTCTCGTTCTTCTTACCCCAGTGAGCAATCAGTCATCAACTACGTCCCCGTTTCCAGGGCTGACTTGGTGAAATAATTGGGCTTTACAACCAGCATCAATTCACAGTGTTCTTCTCATATTCTTGATTGTGTGAAAAACTGCGTAGACTGTGTTTTCATATTCGTAGGCTAAGGAAGTTTTGTGCCACACAAGTTGTCCTTTTTTCTTTTGTCCATCAGTGTATTCTCCGAATCTAACTCCACTGGGCCGTTATCTTTTCGGGTCTACTTAAGAAAGTTTTTATCATTCTACACCGCGGCCTAGCCACTATTAGTCATGTCCATTTGTTTCCATGGACTCTGCTGTCTTCAAAAGTTTGCTATTTGCACATCATAGTAGGCAAACCAATGCATTTTTCCCCGGGCACGGAAATCAAACTACTACTATGGTTTTCGATAGCACATATAGAAATGCAAACATCCGAGGTAGGATATGCTACCAGGAACCCACTGAATAGTGTAAGCGGAAATGTGGCCATTTGAAACTTCTTCCTTGTCACTTAGGGATTAACATTCAAGCCTAAATAGACGTCGCGCAACAGGACAAAGTGTCAAGCCCAAAAAGAGGATTTGCAAAACGTGTATTGTCCGATGTATCCGCTATGCAACTGTGCTTAGAGGTAGAGGAGAATCCTGCGGTCGCTCCTGGTGGTGTGGAAAAAATAAAACTGATGCCTCCAAATCTATCCACAAGCTTATCCTCTTATCATTTTCTTGATGGAAGAAACTATTCATTCGTCCATTCGAGAGAGAGAAAAGACTGCATTCAGCAAACGATTTCACCTTTACGGAGTCCTCCAAAATTATTTTAGTGATTCGAGTGTTTCCACTCAAGGTCCGGTGCTCTATAGCTTCATTTGCAGCATCCAGCAAATTACGTCAGGTAGAACCGTAAATGTTGGATCGTGTAAATACAGCGAAGTCGTCTTGTGATTGGTCAGGACGTCATCTGCCGATGAATACATGTCTATTTTTGAATATATATGAACGACTGAGCATCAACCAAGTACAACGGAATACATTCTTGCTGTTATCATCTAGTCTTGTCGTTCTTCCAGTGAACATAGTCCGCGTCCAAATCTTTTCATTACGTACGATTTGCCGGTAAGATACGATTCCTACAATTAAGCAGATTTGCATGGTATTCCTCTGGTAATTGATGTGATTATTGTTTAAATAAATCACCAACACACCACCAACAGCAGTGTGGAAAACTAGTAAGATAATTACTTGGTGGATTGTGGTCCCTGCGTACACAAGTTTGTGACTCATGAAAGGCTACCAGTCCCTAAATGGGGAAGAGAGCTGTGAAAACGCACACATGAGGTGTCTTTGTATGGTGTGGATGTGTCGGAAAGGTTTGATTGCTGCACCTCAAGCAGTAGCAGCCACATAACCGACAACGGTTACAAAGCCATCGCCAGAGAATAATTAAAAATTGATGTAGACAACTAAAAGACCGCCTGAGACCACTAAGCGGTCGCCAGGGTCTACTAAACGATAGATGAACTTGAAGACGTCGCCTGATTGCCACTTGGATTCGTTATTTATGCAAACATTTCACGTGTCCTTACAGTGAAAAGCGTTTCAAGTTTGAGACTTTAGTTCCAGTGACTGGCTGTATTGTCCCAGTGGGTTACGCGATCAGTCATCTTCCATACGAAAATCGAGACTCCCGATATATCCAAAGTACGAGCGGACACAACACACGTAAACGGTCTACTGGAGCACAATCAAGCAACCCCATGGTCCATAGTGTGCTCAGGCTGTACGTTTCGGCGATGTGCGCTTGGAAGTACCTCTCGTTTAGAGAGGGATCAGCCAGTACGTTAGGCACTGTGGTGAATTTCGGCTGTATACATCAATTCGGTCACGGCCCAGACGATATTGATGCAATGTTCGTGAGTGTTTCTTTCTACTTGACGGCGTGTAATTAATAAGTAAGTCTTTCACCATTAGTCAACACGCAGTTGCTGATTCAATCAATCGCCGAATCACACTAACTCATAATTTCATACGTCAATCAACTAGAGGGATGGGCTTTCCCTGTAATCTTAGTGCAGGAGCAAACAAAGGTTCAACGAAATCGTACGGGAAACCATACTTTTTGCAAACGTATGGCAAAAGGTTTGCAACAAAAAAGGAACGGCGATGATTTGAAAGTAGTTTCTCGTCACTTAAAGGTGGTGAGAATTTCCATCCTCAGAGAAATGACTGACACTGAACAGAGGACTTCAAATCTGCGTTAGATAAGAATCCCACCATCACTCTCTAAGTGCAGAATCTAACTACAGGTTTACTGACTTTACGCTGATCATTAATACTACATGAAGAAGAATCTCTGCCCAATAGATGAAGAAAAAACAACAAATGATGATATCGAAAAGGTGGAAACACAAGCTGAAATGGATGAGGGTAAACGGCAGTTTCGAATTGCGCATTGCAATTGACGGAATTATTCGCACGAAAGCAAGGTCACCTTTGAAAAGTTATTGTACACCAAGACTTTTACTTCAAACAGAGGTGCACAGCTAATTGTCCCATCTTGATGCTCAGTGATGAAAGTACTATTTTTTGGGGCTCCGGTGAAAGAAGAATGAGAGTTTTGTAACTCGTCTTGAAAAGTGTTTTTTTTTCTTTTTATCGTGCGATCATGGGAACTGCACTGAAATCCCCTAGAGTAGAATCAAAGCGTATTCAATGAAGGTCATGGCAACACTGGTCGCTGAAAAAACGATCACTCAAAGGATGTGCATTGCGATTCTTCCTAGTTGTTTTTCACGTTGCAGTTCACACATTAAATTACCTCCATAGTAGGAAATAGGGTTTATGATTGTTGGTTGCTGGATGACGATTTACCAGTCAAAAACCTTAGCATTCAATATTACAGAACTTCACAATTTTGAGCTGCACTGTTCTCGGCATTCAGATTCGAATAATCCCACGGAACACATGAAGAATAATGCCACCTTGTGTTATTCTACATTCAGATTCAGGAATGCAATTGCCTGAAGATGATTTCCACAACTTGCAAATGGTTTGGTTGCTGAAAAAACAATGAACTGTCTACTTTGTTCTTCTTTATTCCACAGCATGGTCACCGGAAATTCTATAAATTACGAAAGATAGTGTAGTGAAGAAGCAATCTATAATCCATAGTTATAAGGATATTGTCGTTTTACTCCCCCTCATCCCAACCTCCAACCCCACGAAACGTTTGATCCACCCAAGTTCGCCGATTTTCCAAGCCCCGTTTTGAAATTACGACAGCTAGAATTCTTGGATTTGTGCAGCAACCAAATAGAAACTTTGCCCAGTGGGATTGAATATTTGGATCAACTTGAAACCCTCTTATTGTTTGACAATCGACTATCCTCGTTGCCGGATGAAATTGGACAATTGGAACGTCTTCGATGTTTATGGGTTGGTGATAACTACCTAGAAAGATTACCACAGACGTTCATCCAGCTGCAGGATCTCATTTGGTCTCCACTGCTCTGCCCCAGTGTGACCGTGGACGGTAATCCATTAACTGCTCCACCTCCAAAGGTTCGTTCCGTATGTATCTAAACTGCTACAAAAACTGGTTAAATGTGGAATAATTATCCGGGAAACTGCGCTAAAGTTGTTCAAGTTTCGTATGGTCTCGAATGTGTTCATACGAATGAATCCACAATCGGTATTTTGGGTACGTGTTTGCATTATTAAGGGTGATGCATATGCATAGTGTCAGGATATCGGTGCATACATCCCATGCACCAAACCCAACGCGCTTCACATTGAGTACTGCCCTGAACTGTTCCATCAGGGCCAGAAGTAACGCTTATTTGCTGACAGACAATCTCCGTTTAGTGCAAAACACGCAGATTATATTAGGGGACGATTAATGTACCCAGTCATTACACAAAACATATTGGTCCGACTAGTGCAGACGATCAAGCCTTCTACGGGGATGGTGTTGAGGCTTAAGACTGTTTGGCAGGGATCACTTCTCTTTCTTTCGATCCACATTATCGATCGGCTATACTGCCGCTCATGTTTCAGTAGTCTCAAGCCTTGGCCTTAGTATTGTACAGGTGTTGACGTGCTGGCTGATAGTGAGAATTGGCAGTCTATTAAAGATGAGTCAGCTCGTACTTTCACAGGTACTAGTTGGGACACTTTAGGAAGCGTCAAACAACGTCATGATACATTTTGGGCCATATCGCATGCGTCCCATTAGGACCGCGTTGATAACTGCTCAGTGTGTGAAAACATCGCTGAAAACGGATTCCACCTTTTGCTAATCAGCAGTAACTGCCTGTTTGGCCACTGTTCGAGCTATGGACTTGAACCTCAAGTCCACCAGTTCTTTTTCAAACCGTATTTTTGATGATAAATGAGATGTAGTATGAGAAATACTGGTAACGTGTACAAACTTCTGATGTTCTCTCTGCCTCAATCCAATTCGCCTTATACCAGTTATTGAGTGCTGTGGTCATCAGATCAGTACTAATAATGACACCCAAATTTAGGATTGAGGGTAGCATTTGTGATGACCTCGAATAGCAAAGAAACTCCACGTGCGGGTATCCGAAATAAATCGATTCTGAACTGTTTCTAATGGAATCGAATAATTTCTGAAGCGAAGGTGTGTACTAGAAAGAACAACATTCCGTAAAACGATATTTCGTAATGATTGGAAAATGGTTCGTCTGACTAAGTGGACCCTTGCTGCTCATCACTCCATAAATATCGGGCTGCAACAGATCAATGAGCACCTAAAGAATTGATTGGTGGTAGATTTTCAGCCATGTTTAGGATGCCGTAGGAGAATTCGATGACGTCATATTTAAAACGAGATGTTTTCAAGAAAAAATTGGGTGTAAATTGTAATAATGTCTCGCACCTGCGTGCTCGTCTCGGGTCACAGGGATTCCTGGCGTTCATAAACCAGCATTTCATGTGATTTCCAATGGTAGACACTGGTTCTTCTGTGAACCCTGGGAGGAGCGAACAGCATCTGCGGTCTCGTAAAATAAAACGAATCTAATCCATTTGCACTTTGTCTCAGCAAAATGTCTGTGGTTGCTGACTGCGGTTTGTTAAGCACTTCCAAGTAAATTGAAGCTCGGTGCCACTTCCATCTCCATGGTAGTATTCAGTATACGATATCCGTACTTATGTGGCATTTCGGAGTATCATTTGAAAGCATTAATTGCAAAAATGATAGCTTACCGTATTTGCATAAGATTTCGCCCGTTGCTGCATGCCATGTCTTCTGAAATCTTCGAAGGCATTTCCCCGTCGCAGATTGGTAGCATCACGGTGTATTGGTGGTGTCCTTCCTCTTGATGTGAAAGCATCTGGTACGTCCTTGTGCATGATGGTAATAGACCTACATTCCCCTGATAGCTGTGTCGTTGAAGTTGGTGCCTCAACAGCTGAGCCGCCGGAGGCAACCGTATCGGTTCAGCATTAAGATGAAATAAGTAATTCGCAAAACTCAGTTATCCTTAAGATGCCCGTGCACTGTAATTTTGGACACAAAAGCCGGTGGTCACACAATGTAAACTCGCCACAAGTGGTATATTTTTCTGTTCTGAGACGATCCTCCACCTGCAATACCTTTTCTAATGGGTCTCCTCCTGCAGAATGACGTATGTATACTAATTCTTTTATTTGAATCTAATTAGGCACCACCAAATAAGGAAAGGTTCTCAATAGTCAACTAGTTTCACATAAAGAAACAATAAAAACCACAGATTTATTATTCTTAAATATCACTACTATACATATCAAGTTTTTCCCTTGTAGTAAACAACTCTCGTGTAAAATGGCAAATAATAGTAATATGAAAGGTGAAATACTGACTCAGTTACATTTACCGCTGTTAAATCAAAATTTAATAGCCGTACACCTGAGGCAAGCAAACCAACAACGGGCAAATCAGCATAACCAAGCCTGCTAATGGAGATACTCAGTATAGCAAAATTTGGCAGTCTTTGAAGCAATTTCATATCACCTATTGCAGGCAGTGTTATACTAAAATACTCGTCCTAGGTGGCTATGAACAACAACCCTCGGAGTTCTCATTGGATATCTTATATTCCTGTTTGTCCCAGCGGCAGACGAACAAGGCTGGGAAATTTCCTATTTGGCTTATTGAGCATGCTGTTGTCCTAGTACTGTACTCCAGGAATTCAGCAAGGATTCCTTTTCAATTCTAATAATACTGCCACTCAGTGCTACTGTCAGTGCCAGTCCAAGATTGTGAATTGTCGTTTTTTGGACACCGCGATAGTGTCTTGGCTTTTCAAACTACAGTGCCATTTCTCTCAACACTTTAGTATCTGATGCATGAAAATCTTTCACACTAAAGATTGTAGGCCAGAACGGAATAGACGTAATTGCATTTAAAGCTGATATCACAACCACTGGCTGGAGTGTTAATCTACCACTGCAACGGAATATTTTCTTGAATGGCCTAAAATGGTTAAGTTGCACCGGTCATACTGTAATGGTCAGGCTGTACGCCGTCATATTATTGTTTGACTAATCTGGGGACCCGTGGAGATACCTACTGAGTTTCGGACTCACAGTTCCTGCTTTTTTGTATCTTCAGACTGAAGTTGTGCCACAGTATGCTGCTTCTCAATTCATTTCAGTTTGAACAGGACTTTGTGGCTGTAGCCAACGGTCTGCCTGGAGAGTTGTGTTGCCGGCGCGTTTCCGTAGCTCCCAATACTGCTTTTTCCAGGCAGGGAAATTTGCTCACCTCTCCAAATGCAGACACCGGTGGGGTTCGTTGAGCGCTTCTTACGTACAGATGTCGCTTAGCATGCGCAACTGAAATGACTTTGTATCGAAAGTCTCACAATGAATTATGAAGCGCGCGCGCGTGAACCTTGGACAGCGAGCGGCTGCGGTGCGAGAATTTTGCTTAAGTATGAAGATTTTGAATTAATGTTATGTTGTTTACCAGAATAGTATGAAAAAATAGTGCACCAAACTACTGTATATTGCTTCGGAATAGCATATTTCTGTCACTTGTTATTACAAAGAACCGACCATACTTTACTTCTCTAATGTCACCACCGATGACGATCTCGAAAAGGATTAGCAAATTACATGACCAGTCGTGATTAAAGCTGCTGCTTTCGTTTGTAATACAAACTGCTATCTCACATTCACATACTTTCTGCACCCAGAGGATTGCAGAATGCATTAATCGAACCTTCATGGGTGAAGGACATAACAGAATCTGTTTTACTTGGTATTTAACGTAAATTTTTATGGTACTGACTCTTGTTCTCTTTTGATCCTGTAGTAAATATCATGACTGAATTATTCAGATAAAGAAAGTTCTGGGCAATATTTACTTTCTGTTTCGTCAACTCTTTCTCCAATACAGATTTGCAAGGCTGGACTGGATGAGATTGAGCGTTTTATGACTAAATAATTTCGGAGTCCGGATGGAGACAGGAACTGGATGTCTTCTGCTTACAAGTACAATTTAGAGATGGTACTGCACATCGACGGAATACTCCGCATACGAACTACGTTTGTGATCACTGTATTTTGTGTAAAAAATAAACATACATCTGTGTTTTCTTACTGCTTGGAGAAACGTGTTTGCCGTCTGAGAAGAGAGCGTCAACAGACTTGGAAGCTTGATTAATATGTTTGTTCTCTCCGCGAGTCTCTCATGTATTACTAATGGATGGATCTCTTCGGTTGAGCAAAAGAAAAAAGCCGCAGACTTTGCAGAAGACGCTCAACTAGCTGTTTAGGAAAGTTTCTTCTATTGGGTCTAAAGGCGAACTATGAAAGAAATTCCCTCAACGTAATAGGTATCGAAGACTGTTGCCCGACTGTGTATTCTACGTATAGCGGTGCCGAAATAGTACTGATAGAGAATGCAAACGAACGCAAAAGCGGGCAACGTTGACTACAGTCCCTGACTTGGCAAGGAACTGCCATTAACGAATAAGGCAGGGTTAACATCGAATCTCGTGTCATCGGGCGACTCATTATCACCAGGTTACGCGGCTCTGAGACTATCGACTATTGCAGTGTCGAAATGGCCATGTAGACTCACCTTAAAGATCTTATGGTTACAAGAAATAAGGCGAATGAGATTTCGTAGGCTGCTGTAAACTTTTACATACGAAACAAACACAAATAAATACAGGCGAAGGCTTTTCGAGTTCCATCAGAACAAAACTGTCGTCGCTACTTTCTAGTCTGCGCTGGAGAGAGATTTTGTATGTGCAAAGGCAAAGGATGAACGTAAGTGTGTACGGCAAGCGAATCGGTACTCTGTGGTGTAAAGAACTCCCCAGGAAGTCGTAATATCAGGCTGTAGACAAGTTCTGCGGCGTAACATTAGGTATCCACCTTTAAGCAAGCCCATATGCCGTGTAGAACTGGTGGTAACTTTTCGTACTAATTGGGGATCTTATATGCTTTAAGGGTGGCTTTAAGTATGCCAGAGAAATGTTCGACTGAATCATTCGATGCCGGATGGTACGTGGTCCTGCGAGTGTTCCCCACACCCAGCATATTATTTAATGAACAGAATAAAACGGAGTCAAATTTTCGTCCTCGATCTGTAGTTCTTGTAATACAACCAAATAGAGTATACAAGGTTCTATCACACCAATTCGGCCATGACAGTGTACAATAATAGATATGTATACCCGTGTAACGCGGTTTGTGGACCCACAGTGTCTACGTGGATATGACGGAAGCAAGCAACAGTCACAACGAAAGTACGTATAAACGAAGCTACGTGTCTATGCACTTTAGGCTGTTGATATTTGAAAAGTAGTTCAGTTCAAATGCGAACAATTTATCCTTGGACGATCAGACGTATTGTGAGTTGATAAGTCGGAGAATGATTGCAATACCTGAATGTGAAACTCCATGTTGAGTGTTGAACAAGAGACGCTGATATGAAGAGGGTACGATTAGTCGAGTTAGGCCAGTAGACAAGTTGCAGGGTATAGTACCAGCACTAGTGCCCACTGGCACGGGCTGACCCTGTAGCGATTATAACTGAACGACTTCCATGCATGAAGTATTCTGTGTCCGTGCTGTAACCATGGCAGATTGTCTAAAACAGGAGATTTAATGGCATTAGGCGGAATACTCGACAGGGCATCTGCAACGCACTTCGACTCACCTTCAACGTGTCGTAGGGTAATCTTGAACTGAGAATTATAGTCCATAGGTCTGACTTATTGGGGGAGTTACAGTCAGATTTAGTATGCAATACACACATCAGAGGCTTGCGATGAGTGAAACGGATTAAATATCGGCCCCGACTTCGTGACGGAGACATCTAACGGCATCATATGCGGCTAGCAGTTCTCGACCAAAGGCACTATGTTTCGTTTTCGTGGTACTGAGGCGTTGAGAGAAAAATTCTAGTAGCTGACGAATCCCAGAAACAAACTGCTGCAGGACAGTTCCAGTGGCAGTCAGATGTACCCTCTGCTTTGCTAAGCATGACGGAAGGAAATGGGTGCATAAGAAGCGTGGTCCGTGCTAATGTCGCTTTGATTTCCGAAAACGCTACGCGTGCGGCACCCGTAGGCGATAACTTACGTGGATTCACAAGAAGTAGGTCGGTTGGCGGCAGCAAACGATCAGCGGCTTGAGTATGAAACGACGATAGAAGGTAACTAAACGAAAAATGCTTCAAGCTCCTTGACTGGAAAGAGCGCGGCGTAATCTAGAATTGCAAGTTCTTCATCGTCGCAAGGTTAAGTACCCTCTCGAGTGATCTCGTGACTTAGGAACAACAAAGTCCATTTTGACAAGGTAATATTCATCGGGACTGAATACTATTCTATGTTCAGATAAACGCTGAAATAGTAGATTTAAATGTTGGAAATTTCAATCTACTTTCGAAGATGCGATTAGCAGGTCATCGATATAGACGTGAAAAATTCCAGGTCTTGTGTTATAATATCGATAAACCCCTGGAATGTATGAGCAGCATTTCGCGAACAAAATGGCATGCGCAGAACTAAAACACACAGACAGACGTCATGACAACGGTTTTCTTGACTACAGGGCTACAGGGATTTGGTTATAAGCACGCACCAAATCGACGTTAGAAAATACAGTCATGTCATGAAGTGGTGCCGTGTATGCGGCGTTCTGGATATCTATCGTAACTGGCAACCGAGTTCAGTTCGAGAAAGTCAAGCGTATGTATGGATCACCCTTCGCTGGGTGATTCAACCAATAATGTCGACACCTTTTTCTGATTGGTGTTTACCCCAGAAAAAACGACCTGCGGACTTTCGGGGTTTATTGAAATACACCATTTCAGAAATGGAAGACAAACATAAGAACGGTTTTAAGTTCAACAGTATCTGTTGTATCCCGCAATTCCGCAGTCAGCAGAAGGACGCGTTTGTACGGTTGAATGTGTGTTCGGTATCAGCGTACGACAAACACGAGCCCAAGGAAGCACGCGAAAAACGCCAACATCCATGCAAGCGCCTGAGTCAAGGCCGCATGCAATCGAAAATGCAAAACAACTGTACAATCGGGTTAAGTTGCAAAAGGTCGTGCAGCACGTGACACAGTCTGATTGGTCAATGCTGTCCAGAACGAAGCAGGGCAACCGTCAACTGTGTACGTGCGTGTGTGCGCGTGCGAGGTTGTCTGTGTCAGCACACGCCTGTTCGAGCCAAGCGTAGCAGTAGTCCTGGCTTCAAACGTGCAACTGAAAACAGTAATTTGTAGTAATCCCGCAAGGGTGTTTGTGAAAACTAAAAATTCACATTTCGGGTACGGCAGCTGCAACGAGTGCGTACAACAAGGTGTGTACCATCAACGTAAGGTAAATTTTCCCTCAGTAAGTGATTCAGTAATTACCAATGCAATTTTTCGTCGTGAACATCATCCTGTGTCCGCTTTTGAACAGTTGAAAGTAGATACGTTATCGGATTTCCGACGGATTACATTCACTGTTTGCACTTTGAAGTGGTCTGCATCGACTACATGTTCGACTCATTCATGACAAGAGTGCTGACATCAGGTTGACTAGATTTTTGCAGTGATGAGTGAACCTGCTGGATACCAAGGCTTTACCCTATCGACTCTGAGCTGTCTTCAGCTCTCAACTACCAACAAATAAGAAAGGATTCCAAGAGGTCGAAGCACGGTGAGACGCGGGAGCTCACAGGTGCAAGCATCTGTATTATCATCGGCGTTAGCTGCCAGTCCGGTGTTCTGATCTGATCTGACTAATCGGTGCTGGCTGTGTGAAGATACAGGAGGAAGTGGGAGCCTCCGCTGACTGAGCGTAATGAGCTAAATAATGTGCATGTGGAATGGACTGCGCTTTCCAATGGTGAATGTAGCACGAATGCGCAGCTAACGCAGCACCCCATAGCTGAACAGTAGTTGCTGACGTTTATGTTAAAGAGCGACTCGTGCAGTAAATGAAGTTCAGGGCTTCATGGATTTTTATTACATGCTTGCACATGAGTGCAGTGGGTGGAAATATATGCCCCATAGCCACGGAGGCCCAGTGCATTATTAGGAATAGTCGACAACCGGACACACAGATTTGGAGTGGAGAACCACATAAGGTACCAACAGATCGAGTGTGGTTACGATCCGGATGACAGCATATTGTTATCCACCACCAAAGTAGCCGATGATGGCGGGGATTCGAACCCCCGCCCTCCGAGGTAGTAATCAGACGGCCTAATCCATTTGGGCCACTACCGGTTTGAAACAATGGTGAAGTGGGCACGAAGTAAGTGTTTGTGCATATGGTGCTATATACATAATCACTTACTAGGGAAGATGCAACAAGCATGAATAAAGAACACCATTTTTGATGTAGAATATGTAAGCACTTTTGATGCACTTGTGGTGGCCTCGGGCCTTCCAAGAAAATGAACGAGGGTATAGACGATCTTTTACCTCAAGGAATTTCTACAAGATTCCAGCCAGCTCCAGCCGGACTGATCCGATGAGCAATGCCGGACCGTTGATGGACACTATAAAACCAAGCATTTGCTTCCGAGCGCAGTGAACAATTTGGGAAAGGGGGTGGTTTTGTGTCATCAGGGGTGTTTGAATCAATAACTGGATTACTCATCTCATTGACTGTTGACTCATGCTCATCCATTGTCCTGATTAGTCACACGCCCACACCCAGCATCTGATTACACCATTCATCCCATCACATTTCATTACGGACCCGACGGCCTTCATTGGCCGTGCCGATTGTATGTGCGGCTTGCGGTAACTCAGTTTTCCGGAGTTCCATGCCAGCGCGTTGATAAGGGGATTTCCTGCATTCTGTATTCTGCTTAATATTCAACACAACAGTTTCAATCCCGGTGAATCCCTGTGGCAAACCCTTTGAGGCTGATGATCCAGTTCGCGTACCGTTGTACACAAACAAGAAAGCGGATTCAAATTGTTCTGATGAACGAGCAAATAATAGAAGGCACCGTTATGGCAAACCTATCGATCTTCGGTGTACGTCCATTGTTGGTCACACGGAGTCCATGGTGCATGTCAAAAATATGAAGAGTTCTGTGGTGATAAACGGTGATATGCAGAAAGCATGGATATACGCACCCTGAAGATTTGTCTGTATCTTGTTGGCATGAGTCAAAAATATCATACTACCTCATTTTTCGAGGATAGATTTATTAATGAGGTAACTATTTCTTGTGGAAAGGTGTTTAACATGGATAGTAGCTCGTTGAGAAGCTACTGGCTGCCTGCCGTAGACATGTATGTTTCGTCTTTGGGCAAACTGTTTAGTATGAAGATGAATTCTGAAGAAGTTGGAAAGATTTAGGGTGGTTCATTTGTGATCATTCATTTGGGATTACATATTTCTTGCGGGATGGTGTTATGTCGTCCTCATTCTTATCCAACGTTAAGATCCTTTAAGGCCCGACAAATTTTGGCACAGCTTTACACGTTCAGCAGTGTTCCAGCAGGACCTTTTGAGAAAGGAACTGTTGCACGGATTCAGATAATTAATAAATCTAAGTTTTTTGCCGCAGGTGTTACACTTCGGTTTGAAGAATTGACACCCTTGTGCTGTAGAACGTTTCAAAGGCTAAACATGGGTCGACTATCTACCTGATGTTTGAATGAAAGCCGTCATTTTCTCGCTGAACCATAGAACTAGGTTGTTTTGTGTTTTGTCCCGGAAGAGCTCCTTTCCCCCAAAGTATTTGGGGTCATCCTAAAAGGATGAAGGTGGAACCAGTCGTAATTTTCTAGGATTTTTAAGCTGATTTGGATGGTAAAAAATTCCTGCAATAGAAAGATAGACCTATACAAAGACCAAATTTCACCTGCTTAGGCTTTATGTGGTCCGACGTGCATTCATTCGGTTGTAAAACCAGTCTTGAAAAAATTTACCCGTGGTAACCGAAACTTCGACAACCTACCAACGATTTCGACTACGCTGTGTTATTGAGCGATAAAATTCTACCAATAGTAAGCTAGTTGATGAGTAACCTTCGTAATTGCTTGCTGCATGGAAACTCCACCGTAATATGTCGAATGACGTCTACCATGTATGATACACCTTCAAGGCCTTACATTCGTCAAGTACAAAAATTCCTGCAGGATACTTTAGCTGTGATAAACGCATCCAAAGGGGATTGACTATTAAAGGAAGAATGAGATTCCCCCTCACAGACGCTACGGAACGAACAAACATTGATTTTCATGAGAAAAATTATGGAATTCACCAGATAGGTGATAGATAATTCGTGAGCCTTCCAACTGACTTTTTTAAAACATTTTTCTTGGAGTAGATGCATCTGGTATGTTTGTGAGTAACTGAGTCTTATTACGCCTGCTTAGTCGTATACCCCGTTGCGTACTACGTCTCACGAAATCCATCAAATGAGAATCATGTCCATCTGGTGTCTTGCATCATTCAGTACATCTTCTGCGATGCAAATAACGCCTCTGAGATCATCAAGAGCTTGACACGACGCTTCTGAAAACTTTCACCGGGTAGTTTCAGTCCACAAGATAAGCGGACCAACGAAAAAGACATTAAGGGGTAGCAGAAGAGGCGAGAAAACTCGATTTGCTGCCAGAAAGCTGACAATAAATCGACCTTGGTAAACAAACGTGCTTCATGCAAATCCTTCAGAATGTCATCAAGTATCGGCAGTCGGCATTGATCCTTCTCAAGAGAGGCGTTCAGATGTTTTGGGTCTATGCACGGTCGAATGGCCCCAGATTTCTTTAGGGCAATTACAACTTGGCTAAACCAGTCTGTTTGTTCACCGACTTTGGCAATCACCTTTAGACCCAGTAAACGATCTTATTCTCAGCGTCAAGTTTCTCGTGGGGCCACCGGAACACCTCTGGCTGGTAACGCAACAGGTACGGCACTGTCAATCACTAATAAGTGCACTCTACCGGAGAAATATTCCAGCTGAGAATCAAAAACTGAAGCGCACTGAAAAAATGTCGGTTTTTCTTGACTGTTCAAAATATTATTCTCGTTCACTGTGACAAAATTAAATCGTTGAATAGCATGGAGTCCGAATAATAACTGCTAGTTCTTTTCGGTCACCATAAACTTGACTTTGTGTGTATCATCATTCTTTGGGTTTTTGAAGTTCAGTTCTGTTTCGCCAATGACATCTGATTCCTTTCCATTCTACAGTTGCAAATTAGTAGTGCACCTTCCGATAGCAGCTTCATCAACATGGGACTAAGGGAGGATGTTCACCGAGGCTCCGGAATCCAGTTGGAAACGGTAACATTTCCCGTCAACCATGACATTCGCGAGCAGCCCTTTGTTTGCACTGGAACCACGGATCTGTTGATGTTTGGTTTCGGGTGTACTGGCTTGTTGGTAAACTTCAGAGGGAGTAAATGACATTTTCGAGCGAAATGACTCAGCTTTTCGTAATTAGAACAGGTATTCTCTCAAGCTGGACAGTTTTATTTTCGTTTGTCAATCCTGTGGCCACAAGATGTGCATGTGATGTGCATGGCTCCCGTCAAGGAGTTCAACTCAGCCATCGCGGGGTGTTCTGTCAGATACTTCATCTAATTAGTGATGACTTCTTTGTTCTTACAAATATCAATGCAAGTTTCCAAATTTAGTTGGCGCACCTGCAAAAGATTTTTATGGTCGCATCATTCCCAGCTGCAGTCACCATCTTATCTTGTAATAAATTGTCCTTCAAGCAGCTGCAAAAACTGCACGATTTGGCTAGCATCTTCAGAGCAATAACATAGTCATCGATGGTTTCATTCTAACTGCTTTCCCCTCGGAAAAATTGGAAACTTTTGAATATTTCATTTGATTGGCTCATACAGTATCTATCCGTCTTTCGCATTAACTCCGTGGGATCTTCCTGATTTTCGTTAACACCGAACGAGATTGTGCTCAGAGCCCGGCAGGCGTCTTGTCCAAGACAGAGGCAGCATCGCAATCTGACACTCCTTTAACTCGCAATCCAGACGCGTGAGCACCGCAAAATCTTGATATCTCAGCTTCCACAGTCTCCATTCATTTGCCGAGTGATTTTGACTTTGCACGTTCAGTGGATTCGGAGGGGTTATCGCAAATGATCTTAACGTTTTCATCCCCAAACTGGAGCGGGGTTCATCAAGCTTCTGTGACAACACATTCTATTCCGTCTCATTAGCTTTGGTGAGAAAACTCTTCCGCTTTCAAATCATCTCGTTTATTTTGCAAAACAAAGAATTTATGTACAATACTAGGTGATCGAAAGCAAGAACTGTGGTACGGAGCTCATTTGTTCAGAGCCTCCCGACAATCGGGTCTTCTGAATCGCCATTTAGTTCAAGCCCCCGGCGGACTGATTCCTTTTCGGCTGATTAAACCAATTCTTGGCCGCCGATTGTTCGAATCCCTTGCTTTTAGTTAAAACAACTCTTGGTCGCTGATTGGTTGATTTCGCCCGGTTCGATAAGGGTGATTGTTCGCGGCTAATTGGATGGTTTCATTCCGTTTCATTACAAACTGACTGGGCCATCGTCCTGACTCGTTGGCCTGAGCATTTCCATCGATTCAGGACAGAGGAAGATGAGTTGTCTACTAACGAAACTGGGCCGTCTATTGGTGTTAGCAAATACCCTCACAGTTTTGTTTGCTGGAATTGCCAAATGACCTGTACGATCAATCTTTTTCTCGTTTCTATCTTTTTATATATCTTCACATTTTAAGGTAAACATGCTTATTGGTAATTTTGCACACCAACCTTTGCCGATTTTTGTGCAATAAATATCCCATTTATAGGTTCCAGACGAAGTTGTTTACAACGTTCATAGTTTAACACATCTAATGGACGACGTGTGGAACCAAGGAATGTTGGACAATTTGTCCAGTTTTCCTTAGGCTTCGCACTTGGGAAAACTCAGTTCGTTCCCCAAGGAACCCAGAAGACCAGCGGAACAACTGCAACTAGGAATTCGAGAAGTAAGCAACATATATTCCGAAAACAAAGGCACTGTTGCTTCGTATGCTATTTTGATTCCCGTTTGTGCTGTAAGCATTCATCCTGTGTTCTGCATGTATTGTTTACGCCGCTATGCAACTGGATGTTTCGGCTTGGGACGACGATTTCCCATCGAGTAATTGCTTCAGCAATGCATGCGAACAATGTTCGGTTGGGTACCCGCCATCAGAAAAAAAGGAAGTCAATAGGGCCGTTGTCGTCCGCTTGGGCGTAACTGCATTATCACATGCGGTCCACGCTTCAGGGCAGTTGTGGTGCTATTTGACTGCCGGCTCGGCTAACCTTTTTTGTCTCGGCTGTCACACGTGGTCCACGTCTAAATGGTGTTCTGCCAGTCTGTGACTGCTCGCCTATCGAAAGCGGCTTCATAAAACAACTTCTAACTGGAGGCAAAGAAAATCCCAGTTAGGTCCAATTTGTGATCTCTGTTGCCTAATCAAAAACGTAAAGACTAAACCGGTGGAACGCATCAGCAATAGCCGCACAGTTGGTTCGCTTCAAGTTTTCCATATTTCGATCAACGATGATTCCCATGGGCGATGGTCATGTGAATCAAAGCAATTGCAACTTGAAGTGCATAGGTATAGCCAAAGCACTATAACAGAATCATTACTTGCCTATTTTGCGTGACAGAACTGTTGTTTCGTTTATCGATAGATAGTTCTCATACTTTCATGCCGATATTAATGAGTTTATCGAACTTCATTTTGTTATTGAAATATTGTAGGCTTTTTGAATGATTGCCTACAGTTCGTTGAGCAAACCATAGAATATAGATGATGAGTTTGGACTTTAATTGAAAAACTACTGATCAGTTTGCGCAGTCGGTTTAGGGCTGATGATATTTCACACCTCCATAGGTGGTAAAATGATTCAGACTGTTTTTACATGAAAGCCTATGGTTTTACCAGTGAAATGCGGTTAGAATTAGGCTCTGGGTGACTGTCCTGGGTGGGGAGCGGGGGGGGGGTGGGGGAAGGAAAGGGGAGGGAGGTTACAGTGGCTTTACCAAGGCAGGTCTTTCCCGACTATAATTTTGAATATTTTTTGATATGAGTAACCGTGAGTGATATTCTTATCCCCTGCCACTTTCTTGTTCTATTTTTATTTGTCTGAGCCAGTTCGCCTTTACATCGTTGGAAAGACTTTCGTTTCTTGTTCGGTCTTGCATGATTGAGCTCTTACGGTCCACCCAATTGTTCTACTTACTGTCTGCCAAAGAAGGAACACGGTTAAGTAAGAACATTTGATTTGTTCCATTGTGTTTTATTGCCGAACTTTCTCAGATAACTTATAGCTCGTGATTCCAAACCACTCTGTTGTTCAGTTTAACTATGTTGGGGATTGAAGTTTGTTCATCTTTGGTTGAAATGGTGGAATCAGGGATCACGAAGGTGTTCAGTTGAATTTTACGCAGAGAAGACAGCCCCAATTAGGCGGTCTTCACATTAGCTTTCAGAGGAGTTACTAGTGAATAAGCCTGCACAGGGACACAAGACAAGAAATTCTAAATGAACGTTGAAAGCACATAGCCTGCTGCACCTTAGCCGGTTAGAGAACCACTGCAAACCAACGCAACAAAAGCTCAGATTTAAATCCAACCTCACTCTGAACGTACTGCGGTGGCATTCAATCTTGGTTATCTTGTTTAACACACATCAGTGTTTATCTGAACTCGCGCCACCAAGGGTAGTGGCTACTTGACTGTTGCCTGTGTCCCCTACACGCACGCTTCTCCAATATACACTAACCTTCCTCTCACTACCTGCAATGTTCTCCCGCTTATGGGTTGTGGGAAAAATTGCTCTGGTGATCATGTTGGCGTACTGCAGAGTACCGTTGTAACGAACAGGTGGTCCATGCGTAGTGGGAAAGACCAGCGAATGCGCGTAAAAAGGAAACAGCTTGATGAGGTCTAACCAAATTTACAGTACCATCTCAGCACATGGATATATCTTATATCGTCAAGGTTTCGTTTACTCTGTTGTCCTACACCAACAGCTTCTTGTCTCATGAGCTTATCCCACTCTACCAGTTTAAACAACTCCGGAAGCGAAATCTTCATTCGGAAGACACGATCCCAACCAACCAAGTGTGTCAAAAATGGCTGCCAAGTGTGACAACAGTACCTTTCTAGTTGCTGATTGGTCGTTAAATTCAAAAAGGTGTTCGGATTAAACGGCTTCTACTCTCCTTACAAAACCTGAGATGCAAGAAGCAGGCAACACATGGGCGCTTGCCTTTTTAGTGGATAAATGTCTCCACTCGTTCTGTGTTTTGTTAAGAAAGTATCACTGTGAATTGCCCTTTTCATTAGCTTATAACAACCACGGTTTGTAAAACTACGAAGTCCTTTAAGCAGAGTTCCCATCTCTATTTTGACCGATACGTTAGTGAACAAGTAACAACCAGTGAAACGTCTGCTGGATATTCATACCCAAATAAGCTATAGTTTATTTGAATATATATATATATATATATATATATATATATATATATATATATATATATGTTCACTAGAATCTAATTTGAAGCGTCTGGAGTGTGAATGGATACTCTTCATTGAAGAGCCCACAAATGAATCACAACTGTGATTTCTCATAGTTATTCGTGTCTGGGTCACTGCTAACCCAACGAACAACGAGGCTGCATGTGCAAGCGCTCATACTGATAGCAAGTAGTATGTTAACGTGTGGACAAAATTTCCCCGGAAGCACACGACCAGTTTCGCGGTTGTTGCCGCTCATCAGGTATGCGTACCCGGTACTCCTCTGCCCACTCGTCTTCATACTTGTACACTCCGATGTTATATGTTCACTAGAATCTAATTTGAAGCGTCTAGTGGACATATAACATCGGAGTGTACAAGTATGAAGACGAGTGGGCAGAGGAGTACCGGGTACGCATACCTGATGAGCGGCAACAACCGCGAAACTGGTCGTGTGCTTCCGGGGAAATTTTGTCCACACGTTAACATACTACTTGCTATCAATATATATATATATATATATATATATATATATATATATATATATTTCAACAAAACACTTGCTCAAAGTTGAGACAAAACATCAACAGACATGTGTACGGTGAGTTTAAAGTCTTCCAGAATCCTTGTATCATCGGTAACGGGATACTGCAAACGTTGGAGATCGTCCTGATCTGCTTCAGTTATCCGGACCTGCAAAACCATATGCCCAGTATCAACAGTGCTACCATTCCATCCCTAAAAAGCAGTAGTAATCTAATGAAACTATTACTTAAGTTGGAATCCAAAAATACGTTATCTTCCAGTAATTTATCATTGAAATTGCACTACTGCATTGTGTCTATAAAAACCTCGTAAACAAATTGCCCTGGAAATTCCGTTTACATGACACGCATAACCCTTCTAGAAATTTAGATTTCAGACAGCGTAGTATTTTTGCATGGAGCCGACATCCCGGGGCATATTGTTGCTAAAACGTGTTGAGTGAACTATACGGCCAAATTTGTTGCACTTGCTTCTGGCCGATTCACCTGCGCACAGTAAGTCTACGTACAAATCAGTCCTTTTAAATTCCAGCGATTCTGTCATAATATTTATAGCTAGCTCCTGCTCGAGCCCCGGTGCGGTCTCAAAGGATTCATTGTTAGCAGGGGACTGATCAGAGACCTTTTTGAGATTTCCCTTCTCCTTTTGTGCTGTCGCACGGAGTGTGAAACTGTGACATTCACACACCCTAGGGTTACCCATGGGACCCCGTAGACCCCAACCCAAGACCACATGATTTGCATCTGGATCACCTTGGTTCCTTGTCTTTATCCTAATATCCGATGCACTTCAAGAACATCCGAACCTAACAACAACTCCACTTAGGATTCATCAAGGGAAATAAACGAGTCACCCTTCAAGTGATCCCACGAAGATAGTGTATTCTTGATCGGCAATGAAGCTGAAACCTAGAATCTAGTGTTGTATAGACTAGTGTAATCTCTGTTTCCTCTCTTTCATTCAGTGCTTTACCACTGAATGTTATTTGTGTAAAACTTCGAAATAAAATTCTTCTCTGTGTTCTCAAATATTATTCTTTCTTCACTCTTTAATCACGACATAGCTGTCAAAGCGGCTTTAGTCAGAGAAGCTTCACTTCCGATGTTTAACATGGCATTAACCAAAGCCAGTTGCTCCGGTTCGTCAACCTTAATTGGTCACGTACCTAAACAAAACCACCACCAACGAGGAACGCTTAGCAATATACGCTCATAACTCCTGTGAAGATCTCTTGGTGTATTACCCGACGGAGGTAACTTTTATGGTTATTTTTCCCATATCTTTCTAGACAGGAAAGCATACCCGTACTATGTCTACAAAGTAGACAGATTAAGTATAGTTTGCAACCAAAGCTGTGATATGCCTAGAGCTTAAGTATATGGACAGTCCTTGAGACAATGCTCTTCGCTACATTCCGCAAATCGAAATTATCGACCACAGCAGCATTTGTTCAGCCAAAGGGGACACTTTCATGTTATGTTCGGAATTACCGGAGAATACAGTACGCAACAGATCCCTTTTTAGTGCTTCACTAAACACGCACGTAAGTGAACAAGCAAACAAGTGAGTCGTATATCGATAAGCGCAAGCAGTACCTGCGATCAAGTGAGGTCAAGCACGGCCGCTCAGCAGTAACGAATCAACAAGCGCGTATGGCTCAGTGCCAAAGTCTGATTGATTGGAGCAAGCCGTCCTCAGCATGGGTAGGGTCACAGTGATGGGCGTAGGAGTGTGTGTGTGTGTGTGTGTGTGTGTGTGTGTGTGTGTGTGTGTGACTAGTCGTGATAGCGAGCAGCCATCTGTTTGTCTTTATGAATTCTTTTCATGACTGCTAGTTTTAGGCGTTACCTCTTCGCTCTCGTTGTTCAGGTTATGCTGTTTGAAATTCTACTGCGCTTAGTTTAGTTTGAGGCTGATGTTGGTAGTGAGTAGATCGCTGCTCAAACAACCGACAGAGATAACGATATACTAGAGTTAAGACAAACTGCGTAAATGCGCTCTAGCTATCTCTGGGAGCGACGAATCATTTTTCACCGTAGAAAAACCGAACGGTCCATCCTACCAACAGAGAATAAGCAAAACAAGTATCGCACCGCCTTGTCACAAAGGCATTCAGTAAAACAAAATAAGCTGTTTTTGTAAGGCAAACAAACACCAACAAATAATGTAATACAGCTGGAAAAATTCCCTTCCCCACGGACCGATGCAAAGGAATGCAAATCCGCGTTCAGCCTCACGTATCTTATTGACCTTTGGAGATATTCGTGATCCACTTGGAATTCAAAGTGTGCGCAGCTAAAATTAGCACAAAAACTGCGCCGTGTTGTTTTGATTCGTAAGTTCACACAAATTGTATATAAGCAGCAATATCATTTGGTCCAAAGCCAAATATGTGGGTGAACTGAAGGTTTTGTCTCCCGTGTTTTTCTGTGTATGTACTGGTTTTCTGAGATCGAGTTTTCCAGCCTCTGCGGGGAAATTGCGCATTACCAATCTTACCACTCACCCCCGGGAAACGTAACAGAAAAATTTATTATTATATTTCTTGTGAAATTTCTCGAAGTTCTGTGCAGCCTTCCAAGGCACGTGTTACGAGTGATTATACCTCAAAGTTTGCCAAACGGTGTTGGGTAATGTGCTGCTTGGGTGCGTCATTCGAAAATAGTATCTGTTTATTACTGGAATATTGTGAGCCTTTCGAATGATTGCCTATGTTCGTGGAGGAAACCTTAAAAAAATGACGATGCAGTTAAAGTTTAGTCAAAAAAATG
Source organism: Fasciola hepatica (assembly GCA_948099385.1). NCBI lineage: Eukaryota > Metazoa > Platyhelminthes > Trematoda > Plagiorchiida > Fasciolidae > Fasciola > Fasciola hepatica. Next base: position 3,422,382 of record CANUEZ040000108.1, read on the forward strand.
TCGCTCAGTTCTGTGCCCGTTGATCTTTGCTTTGAGCGTACTCGTGTGGACAATGAAATGAGCTCCACTAAAGAGTTAGGTGGTGAACATCAGAAGAAACGGAAGTCGAAGGACATTCCTGAAGGAAGCGTTATGTTTGCAGACGCGTCTCAGTTTGGTTATGAATCGTATATCCGAAGTTGGTACATTCCTAATAGGAATGGCGTTCTCGTTCTTGATATTCCTCATTTTTTTAATGGCACGATTTACTTTACGCTCTTCCGAAGCTCCAGCCATCTATTGTCTGACTCCTTCGGTCACCGCTGTCATTGTTTGTCTATTGCGGGTAGCCTCAGAAAGACTACTGCCAAGTACATACTGTACCAATTCTACCTATTGGTATGTTTAATTTAGATACCACACCGATTGAATATAACACTGGATACTGAATTTTGATCGCTGGTTGATATATCCGAACTGAAGCCTTGGTTAACCTGCTTTAGCGACTGTTCGTCGTTATCGGTACCAGTACGTGCGGTTATTGGAGTCCTTTATCTAGCTACAAGTGCCCAGGCAGCACAAAGGGATAGTCGAGTGTCCTCTAGGGGACGGTCGAAGAAAGTCTCTGCAGTACCCCAAAAAACAATCAAAATCTATAAAAGTACCAGAGAAAATATCGTAAATGTAGAAGATCTTCAAAGAGAGTGTCTGTTAAGCCACATTTCGGAATACTTTAGAGCTTGACCCCGATTGAATTTGGATACGGAAGTCTCTCCAATCGTGAATGCCTAAGAATTTCGAAGCTAATATTCCATGATTGAAAACCATAATAATAATAATAATAATAATAATAATAATAATAATAATAATAATAATAATAATAATAATAAATATAAGCATTTATGATCCATTTAACGGTGTATTAGGAATTTAGATAATCCTTTTTTTTAATACTTTCCCATTATGGCCGCAAGTTTTTGTCGGTGGTTCGTCGTTGCCACTGCTCGGCAAAGCCGTTAAACGCTGCGCTGCTTTTAGCCAGTTCTTGCTGTTCTTCAGTGGATACATGTGCTTTATTTTCCTCTATCTCTTCAAATATAGGTGAGAAAACACCCCGAATTGCTTGGCTATTCCAGAACTATAACATGGAGGCGCAAGATCAGATCAACGCCCACAGGGTTCATACGGGCTATTTCATATCATCCCTCGTATGGGAATACGACGTACAAAGCTAGCTGCTATGAAGTTTGTCTCAATTTTTCAGGCCTTTGTTCTTGTTCAACGAATAACGAGCCAAATGATTTAATTGATGATATCGAAAGTCCTGAAACAATGAACGACTGGCCTGTAACAGTTGCGGAACAACAAGCCATAATTGCCACTACCTGTACCGTTGTTAGGTAATGCATGGTGAACTTTTGAATATAGATAGCTGTGACAACATGATGGGGAATACTGCGTGCGTACCAAACAAGGGATCAGCATCAACTGTTTTAGCTGCGATGACCTCCGCGAACGGTAAGCTTCATGGTGGTCGACAGTATATGCAACCGAATTATCATTCAAGGTTAGAGAAATAAAGTCTGAAACACCAAGCGAAATAATAAGTACTCTTGCAAAAGTTAACTGGATTTGTAAATTTACATTTTCCGGTTGTTCCTTCGGCCAGAGATGTTGTGAGGCATGCTACCATACAAATTTACTCATCGATGGCCGATTTGAGGGTTTTTTTACGAGCTGTGAGGCAATTTAAACTTGATTTGCCATTGCATCGGAGACGGTTGCTGGGGACAACAGCGAGGATCCAAGGGGAAAATGGCGTTGGACATGTATATTTTGGGCTAAGCGAAAGGCAATACTTAAACAAGCTATACAGCTGTCGCAGATGCAAGTAATTCGGCTATTGCATCCAACGCTGGCTCATTTTCCCGTCAACCACGGAAGGCTACACAATGACCTTGGTTTTAGAACTCGTCGCCAAGGCAGTCATCATACGGACAGCTTCCCGTTTGAAGTGCTACTGGTGGATATGATAGCCCTGTTTCCCAACGACTACATGAACAGGGTTTGTCTGGGAATTAGGTTACGATTAATCGGTCTTTGGCAAGGACTTAGGTCTACACGAAGACTAATGTTGGTTGTCAGTGACGCACGACCAGTAAGTGAACACTTAAAACCCGTAGAAAAACATGACTTGTGTCCAGCTGTCACTATATACCAATTATCAATTTTATTAACTTCTTCAGATCCCAAGTGCCACCAGTTACGTCAACCCCCATCAGAAACACTGCAACACATCAAACAGTACGCATAGATTTAGTATAAATTGTCATACATTCTTTTCCTAGTGGGACGAAAATAGCAACGAAGATAACATATGTAAAAGACAGAGTTTCCGAACATAATACTTATGAGGAAACTTTGGTTTGCATGTTCAGGTCCGGGTGTTGTTTCAATACTTGCGGCTATGATGGACGATCGCATAACTCGTGTTTAGGAGGTAAAGATAACATTAGAGGATCCTAACCTTCAACTTGCAAATCCGAACAATGTGGGTGCATCGATGCAGCTTTTGCATTACATAACTCTTGTGCGAAAAGCGTGGGATTTCAACAGATTGAACGCAAAACTATAGGGTGAAACCTTTTACGAACAAGTGGTAACTTCCATTTTTACACCTCTGAGATTCGCTGTTACGATTCCTGGTTGCCACGGGGACAAGATTTATCGATGAATATGTGTGCCAAACTATGCGAACATTGGTTTCGGGTTTTTTTCCCGCAAAAATAAAGTTGGCTGGGTGTTCTTGGGCAGCACTCACTTTCAGGTACAAAAGTTAGCGGAATAATTGTCGGCGAGTGTAGTGTTCTGTTATCTTCTTCTGTATTTAAAGGTGCTGTAACTAAGGCAAATTTTCCTGGGGCTGGAATCCCTTTTATTAACAAAAAGGATACAACGTTGAATACAGCAGTGTAGACCGAATGAGTTTACGGGCACCGATTCATCGTTTCAAGACTTCGCGGTACAAGCCGAAAGTGTTGAGGTCAGTTATGATTCTATCAGTGGTAATTTCTTATCCTTTGATTAACCATCTGATAAGTGCATTAGTGACGTTAAAAATTATAACCAAATTTTGTACTACCATGGTTCAACAAAGATCTTTATCATTTAAATCGTTCCAGAATCTGCGAAATGCACCGCAAGAACACGGGTGAATAACAATTGTTCGTTGAAAATCAGTGCACATGCTTGGGTCGATTTCGCAAAATATAACTGTGCTTCGTAAAACATGTTTATATAAACTTCTTTTTCCTAATATAATAACTATTCTAAGACATTGGGCTTTTGCATGCACTTTCGGAATTAATTTCACAAAATGGTGTATGCGGAATTATGGTTAAGGTTATCTTTGCAGCGGTGGCAAATTTCCATTTTAACATAGAATATTAGTAAATAAATTGGGAGGGATACGTATATTTAAGTGTGCTAAGTCCACATTAGTAATTAAAACTAATTGGGCGTAAACGGGTCCGTTTTGATCAATTTCAGTGACCGTCAACTGAGTTTCCCTGTTTTTGTTTCTTAGGAGACTCTCATGTGACGTTCAGGTGACGCTCAAGTGACGGTCGTGCTGCTTGGGTGGTCTGTTAGCGCGGTAGCCATTTGTAGTATGTTGACGGAAGATGAAGACTGAAGGAATATTCAATCAATATTGCGCAGCACTTATTACAATGATGGATTAAAGCCATGAACAATAAGAGTCATTGCTGGTCACTGGATCTTCGAGAAGGATACTGGATTTTTCGGTAGCCACATCCACTAGTACTCCGGCAACATAAATAGCAAATAGATGAAGACATCATATACAACGAAAACTCAATAACTCAACTTCAACATGAGCAATCAGGCTTACGTTTTTTTGCACCAGGTAAACGGGCGGCACCCACTTGACCACGTTTTGATAGTCGTGGTAAAGTCAGTTCAATCGAACTGAATTCGTTTTCAGAACCTAAAGGCAAGATGCCTGAATGTCTAGATTCCTACATTTGTGAACTCCTTGGATCTCTTGCTTCTTCTGATACTAGAAGAGCCGAGTCATTTTTAATATTTTGCCATAAAAGATGAAAGGTTTTGGAGAGATATTTAATCCTCGTTCTCTTCCCAATATTTTTTCCGATCACAGCCGCAAGTCATACTGCCTTCATGGTTGTTGTGATCAATCATGAAAATAACACAGTAAGTGGTAGTTGGATTCAGGCAAAGGTATCAGGAGAAATGGAAATGAAAATCGCTAGTCCATTGTCTGAACAAAAATGATTGTACAGCTCCTTCCCAGGCAGGAGGGCACTTGATCTTCACCTGTGTGTCCCCTAGGGGATTGTTGAAGGGAATCACTCCAGTTCATCCAGAAACAAACAAAATCGAGAAAAACACCAGAGGATTCGCCGTTAATGTAAACATTTTTCCAAGAAAGTATACACTAAACTACATTTCCGCATATTTAGTTGTTTCTTTCCAACTGGACTTAGACAAGGAAATCTTCCTCTACGTGAATACTAGGGACCTAACATCTGACATTCTATAAGCCATAATCTTGATAATCAGAATCATTTACCTTCCTGGACTAGGTATTGTGCACGGCGAATTTAGATAATCTGTTTCTTAAATGAATTGCTTTTGTGGTTACTAGTTTCATGCGGCTCCCGTTCGATATCACTACTCATAGGTTGTTATTCAGCGATGGAAGGTGTTTGATTGATTTTTAAACCCGTTTTATGGCTATTCAGTTAACTTTATCGTTTTTCGTAATGGAAGACAATAATAACTGACCAAATGAAGTGTATGTGTTACGGTACTTGAAAATAATATATACGAAGTCAGACATGGAGCCAGTGCATCAGTGGACTCAGCAAACTGTAACATTTCGGTTACACTTCGTGGAAAATCATTAGGCTGAAGGAAAATTTGAGGAGCACACATTTTATCAGAAAATATTAGGTCGCTTTATCGGCGATCGGTCTGGGATTGGCAGTAACAATCGCTTCTGAACAATGGAACGCTAACCGCTGGTCCACGTGTAGGTCGAATTTCACGCACCAATTCCGGATTGCATATTGGATAAAATAAACTGAAGTATAGTCCGGGGAAGTCAATTGTTTGCGAATACCAAGATTTGCACAATGCCGATTGGTAGGTATTGCCAAATATGTCATCATTTTTCCTACAGACAAAGGCCGTCACAAAATATAAATTTACTGGAGCTGATATTCAATTCATCAACAAAAGAAACAGATGGGTTGCAGAAATCATAGTTAGCAGCCGTACCAACACGAACATATGATTTATTGGTAGGTGAGAATGTAGGCGGAGTTACGTTAATGCAAAAGGTTATATACAACCATCTGCGTTGTAGCGGTTGCCATCTTCGTTCATACTTTTACCACGTTTATTGTTCAACTGAACGCTGACTGCCAAGCGCGGTTGCCATTTGACCGTTGCTCTTGCGCACGCTCTCAAGCACGCTCCCAAATACACGCTAACCACTATCTCTCCCAATCGCCTTCTCGTTCTCACGGGTCGTGGAGAATACTGTTAACATATTTGTGCAGCGCCGCACATTAGAGTAACGTGCAGGTGGTCCACGCAGTACGAAGGACCGAAGCACGCGTTTACTAAGGAAACCGCGAAGTAAGGTCTAATCAACCTTACAATTGGTGAGCCCGACGTGATCCCCAGGTCACGTGAGTTTCCTTGTTTTCTACCGTTCAAGGTCCCGTCTGCGTACGTTTTTGTGTGTTTTATTTCCCCTATCTTGATTGTTTTTGGTTGGTTTACCAAATAATTTTTTTTTCGTCCATACATATTTTGTGTGTCTAATTCGTCGTGATTTTTTTTTCGCGAAGACTATAGTGTCCCATTGGTCGTTGATTTCTTTTCCCGTCTGTATTCCATAAAGTAATCGCTATGTCTGCCGAACGGAAATCCTGCTCAGACCCCACCGTTGGGGCGATCACGCTGCACATACCGGCATTCACTCCTGCTGACCCGGAACTCTGGTTCACGCTGGTTGAGTTAGAATTCGAAAACTGCCGTATAACCAGCGACGCCAGCCGTTTCAGGTGGGTAGCAGGCCGCCTCCCGCCGGAGGTCACAATGCAAGTAAGGGACGTAATAACCTCTTCCGGAAGCTATGAGGCTTTAAAGGAAGCCGTCATTGCCCGCACGACCCCAACGCAAGACCAACGTATGCAACAACTTCAAAACGTTGAGCTTGGAAGTAGGAAGAACTCCGAACTGCTGCGTGAGATGCAGCGCTCGTGAGGACCGACTGTAGGCGAGGACCCGCTCTTGAGGGAACTTTGGCTGCAGCGTTTGCCGCATAACATTCCAGTTTTACTAAGTGCCACGCGCAAATGCTCGCTGGAGGAAACTGCAGCGATAGCTGATGACATTATGTCACGATACAACCCCGCTGTCGCTGGAGTAACCAGGCCCTCCGTCGCAACGGTGCCTGCCTTGCCAACATCTAACGAACTCGCATCAGTTTTGTCTAGAATTGACGCGAGCCTGCAACGCCTAGCAGTTAGAAGTGGGTCACAGGAGCGGCACCGCGCACGCTCACCTAGGCTCCATAGTCCGTCATTGCGACGACGTTTCGTCGGTTCTTCAAAAGAAGGGTATTGTAAATACCACAGTCGCTTCGGTGAGGGAGCCAAACGATGCGAACCAGGGTGTACGTTTCCCGGTGCTCATCAGGGAAACTAAAACCCCGGCCCGTGGTGGCGACCCACGAAGCCGGGTATCACACCAATAGTCGTCTTTTGAACGTAAGGGACATTATTTCAAATAACCTATTCCTTGTAGATACCGGTGCCGAAGTGAGCGTCCTCCCCCGAGCGAAAGACGACAATAGCACACCGCAGGCCCAAACACTACGCGCTGCCAATGGCACGGCCATCCCAACGTTTGGCCAGCGGTCGCTTACCTTAAACTTGGGTTTAAAGCGTAATTTCCGTTGGGTATTCATCATCGCCGACGTCCCGTACCCAATTCTGGGCATTGACTTCCTGCAGCACTTTGACTTGTTTGTTGATGCACGGCGCCGCAGTGGTGGATCGTCAGACCACTCTCGCCGTTGCGGGTCATAATTCGCGAGTGAATCACGTCACGCCCTTTTACGTTCAACCACCGGCACACCAACCTTATGGCGAACTCATCGCCGCCTACCCGGCCATGTTTCGGCAGGCCGGGCCTCTCCCAGCAGTGACCACCAGTGTCACTCACCATATCGATACTAAGGGACCCCCAGTGTTCAGTAGGCCGCGTCGGTTAGCACCAGACAAGCTTCGTGTTGCACAGGCCGAATTCGAACATATGCTAGAACTGGGTATAATACGCCCTTCTAGTAGCCCTTGGGCTTCTCCCCTTCATATGGTTCCTAAGTCTAGTGGCGACTGGCGACCCTGTGGTGATTACAGAGCGCTTAACAAAGTCACCGTCCCGGACCGATACACGATTCCTCATATACAGGATCTTACTTCGTCTTTATCAGGTTGCTCCGTCTTCAGCCGTATCGATTTGGTTCGGGCGTACAACCAGATCCCGGTAGCAGAGGCCGATATACCTAAAACTGCCGTCACTACACCTTTCGGGCTGTTCAAGTTTCTGCGAATGCCGTTTGGACTCAGCAATGCAGCCCAGACCTTTCAACGGTTCATGCACGAAGCAACTCGTGGTTTGGAAAATGTCCACGTATACCTGGATGATATTTTGGGGGCGAGTTCTTCAGAGCAAGAGCACGCTACACACTTACGAGCACTTTTCGAACGCCTTAGCCAGCACGGCGTTACGATCAATATCGCGAAATGCGAATTAGGCCGGTCTGATATCACTTTCATAGGACATTCTATTTCATCCTCGGGTATCCGCCCTCTGTCAGATAAAGTTTCTGCTATTCGCGACTACCCTGAACCCCAATCTTTTCGCCAGTTGCGTCAGTTTGCCGGTCTGGTGAATTTCTACCGCCGATTTATTCCTCACTGTGCGGAAATGATGCAACCCCTCACCGACCTGTTGCGCGGAGGTAAGCGGAAGTTCGTGTTTCCCGACACGGCACAAGCCACATTCGCCTTGGTCAAAGATGCTGTCGCCAACACAGCACTCCTTACACACCCCGACCCTTTGGCTCCTATTTCGGTAGTGACGGATGCCTCGGACACAGCGGTTGGAGCAGTACTGCAACAGTTCGTAGATGACTCTTGGCAACCTCTAGCATTCTTCTCCAAGCGCCTACAACCCGCGGAATCAAGGTACAGCACGTTCGGTAGAGAGTTATTAGCCATCTACTTGGGAATCCGTCATTTTCGACATGCACTCGAAGGCCGTTTGTTCACGGTGTTTACAGACCACAAGCCTTTGGTTTACGCACTGAAGTCAGCTTCCGATCGATACTCACCACGCGAGATTCGCCACTTATACTTTGTCTCACAGTTTACTGTGGACATACGACACGTCTCTGGGGTACTTAATCCCGTCGCAGACGCCTTATCGCGCGTATACCAACTAAGTCTGTCACAAACGCCTAACATCAATTTGGATGCAATGGCACAGGCTCAAACTATGGACCCTGACATCGAACAACTTCGACAAAACGGTTCTTTGAGTTTAACTACAGTGCCTATCCCAGCTTCCCAGAATACCATCGTGTGCGATGTGTCGCAAGGTCGCCCTAGGCCAGTAGTTCCTGCTGCCCACCGTTATCCTACGTTCATGACACTCCATAATCTGGCTCATCCGGGTGTGACTGCCTTGGTGAAACTGATAACTGAACGCTTTGTTTGGCACAATGTCAAACGAGATGTCCGTCAATGTGCTCGTGCTTGTCTGCAGTGTCAACGTGTTAAGACCCATAGGCACACTAATGCGGCGTTAGCCAGGTTCCCAGAACCCGAAACACGTTTTCATCATGTGCACGTCGACTTCGTAGGACCACTCCCACCTTCGCTTGGGTACGTTTACATACTCACATGCGTGGATCGTTTTGCTCGCTGGCCGCAGGCCATCTTTATCCCTCGTCCCACCTCGGAAGAGGCCGCGAAAGCTTTTCTGACCGGTTGGGTTAGTCATTTCGGTTGCCCGGCAATAGTGACCACCGATCGCGGTCCACATTTTGACGGCGCTTTCGGCAGCCTACTCACTACGCTCGGTTGCCAACACGTTAAGACGACAGCTTACCACCCTCAGGCCAATGGTATGGTTGAGCGTTCCAACCGGCAATTAGAAGCCGCCCTTCGAGCAAACGGTAACCCCCTTTGGAGTGAAACACTACCATTAGCACTCTTAAGCCTGCGTAGTACCGTTAAGGAGGAGTTACACACAACACCGGCCGTACTAGTATATGGCTGTACACTTCGTCTGCCTGGGGAGTTGGCAGCCCCCTCACCAACCGTGACTTTCGACTACGGTGACTATGCTCAGCGCCCTACGCAGCACATGCGAGTGCTCAAGGCCAGTCCGCCGCGTGAACAACAGTCTACAAGTTATGTCCCAACTGCGTTAGGAACCGCTACTCATGTATTCCTTTGCGTCGATGGCGTTCGATCACCACTACAAGCGCCATACACTGGCCCGTTTCGGGTGATACAACGTAGGGCAAAAACATTTGCCATAGACATCAACGGACGACACGACACCGTATCTATCGACAGTCTCAAGCCTGCCGTCATTGAGTGCAAGCCGCTCGGCCAATTTACACCCGCTCCAGTCGCTAGGTCTCCTGCATCGAGCGAGATACTACTCGAACCACCCCCAATTACGCCTAGTGAGGACTCGGCAGCTAGTCCATCAGATTCTCCAACCGTACCCGCAACGCGAAGTAGCCGTCGCGGTCGCCAACTACGAAATCCCGTGCGCTTCGCCGATTTCGTGACGATTTTTACAACCGACTGTTAGCAATAAGTTGGGAAGTTCGCCATGGATTTACCAAAAAACAGACCCGTGAAATTACAATCTGTAGTTATGGTTTCATTTTCTTCTGGTCTCCTAGCGACTACAACAACACCAAACATCGTTTGTGTGTTGTTATTACGGTCCAACATCCGCCGGCGCCCTCAGGCGCTATTTTGTTCCAGTTTACCTTGCCCTCTCTCAGACGGATCTAACAAGTCACATTGGCTTCATCCGTAGCCTCACTGACTCCCGTGCACGTTCAAGGAGCCAACCGCTCACTGGACAACGGGACGATTGGTCAGCCTGGCACTGGAGACAGCAACTGGACGCCTTTTTGGATGGACCTGACGAGGCATTCTCCGGCTTGCATTCGTATGAGACCCGCGGGCGCCAAAACACAGTTGGACCCACGCACATCGGACTTCGAGAGTGCAGGCACCGGTAAACCCATCAGCAGTCGTTCGACGTCAACAACAATATAACGGAGAAGCTATGAGGAGTTCCTGGACAACCAATAATTCCGGCTTACCATCACGATCGAAGCCCAACTCCGTCGGACTTCTAGGAGGAGGCCCCTGTAGCGGTTGCCATCTTCGTTCATACTTTTACCACGTTTATTGTTTAACTGAACGCTGACTGCCAAGCGCGGTTGCCATTTGACCGTTGCTCTTGCGCACGCTCTCAAGCACGCTCCCAAATACACGCTAACCACTATCTCTCCCAATCGCCTTCTCGTTCTCACGGGTCGTGGAGAATACTGTTAACATATTTGTGCAGTGCCGCACATTAGAGTAACGTGCAGGTGGTCCACGCAGTACAAAGGACCGAAGCACGCGTTTACTAAGGAAACCGCGAAGTAAGGTCTAATCAACCTTACAGCGTGATTGATACAACCGAATTTCCATTGATAATTTTCGCCACCTCTAAAGTACAGTCTTTGAAGCCTTGTCTAGGTCCTCTTGAACTTAGCCACCGTATTTGCGCCCCTTTAGTCCCCTGGGAGCTTATTTATACTGTTTGAGGCTCTAGCTGACCTCTGCTTTGAGTCTTTGTTGGCTCTTCCGTGTTTTCCAGTACATTTCTCACGAGACACTAATCTCCTTGCAGCTCATTGGTGACCCCGTTTTTCCGTGAGCACTTTTAGTATTTTGAAGGCCACTGACGTCACATGCCCCTCGCATCCGCCGGCACAATCACTGACCTGGATGCCGGACAGGCGATGATATGGAAACTGCTGACTGGACAGGGCTGGCTATCGACTATAAATCAGTTCTTACCCTCACGGTAGTCATTTTTGACGTCCTTTGTGTATAAATTCCGAGCTTACGGGTGCCCTTACATGGCACTAACTGGTTTAATCATCGGAACACGATTTAGGATTTTGCCTGGCTGTATTTTGAAGTTTGTCAATTTAAACATGTTCTTGTGCAATTATAACGAAGGTGGCGGGACGAGTAGGAATGTTTGTATTTAGATGACCATGCAAGTGAAGTTCATGGAACATATAAAACCTTTCATATAGCTCTTTCTCTAAACCGCGCTGCACCAATATTGATCCTGCGACCGCCTCAGTGTTTTGCCCGCCTTCTGGTCAGCTGCCTGTGGCCATTGGCCTGATTCACTTAGGCACCAGTTCCATTCGGCTGGTCTGACTCCCCCGGATGTCGGCTTCATTGGTAGCCCCTTGCGTGGGCTATGTTGCTAGTTGTCTTAGATCCCGCTGCTCCCCACCTGCTAGTCCATGGGCCACCTTTTATCTGTTTGGAGATGCCTTCGACATGTTCGGCCTCTGTTCTTCGGTCTGTGGCTCTCGATTAGGTGGCCTGATGGGTTCGATGTTCGCGTCGTCCTGTTGCCCCAGCATTAACCGCTACGTTTGCTCTTCCTTTAAAACTTTCGTTCTGGGTGTGCCAAGGTGCCGTGTCTCATCGGCCGACCCATTTGCTTTGTGACCTTTGACTGATTCTAAAACTGGAATTCCTCCCGTCTTGTGTGATGTCTAGTCCATCCCGTCGTCTCTGGAACTTGCTGGTCCCCGAACCCACCACACCGGGTCTGTTGCGGTTCTCCGCTTTTGCCAGCTGTCCCGGCAAAGGCAGTTTCCATTTTCGTGCTTGGTTCCATCTATCATACCTTGCCCTAATTCGACTCTCAGCATCTCTCGTCCCTTGGAAAGCCATTTTCTCTAAAATCTTCCGCTTGAGGGTTGTCACATGTTTATCGTGCTCCATGTCGAGCCACGCGTCCCCTTGCTTTCTGAGTTCTTACCCGAAAACTAAATGCCTGGCAAAATGGTGCAATGTGCTACTATTAGTTGAAACTATTTCGGATATGCATTCAAAGAGTTGTCTGCTACACCATTCGGCTTCCCTTCTGGCAAAACCCCAAAGCATCTGCTTTACGCCTGTACAATCTCTGTGGAGGTCTGCTCCAAAGTATTGGAATGAAGAGTGCAAAAGCTACTCAAGGTCGTATTCTATAGTCAGGCTACTCGCGTGAAAGTCAAAAATGGAAAAAGCCTTTCTTTGAAGTAATCCAGTTATTAGTAGAAGCCCGCCAGGCCAGACAGAATAGTCAGTAACCAATCATTTATCGGGTCAAATAAGATGGACCTCATTCTCACTAATCAAGCAGTTGTTTGCCGTCCAAAGCAAATCAGTTTAGCTTCCAGTAATCAATCCGGAGTACATGTTTATTGACCGAATCGGCCCGACAGTGTTTGGACCTGAATGGAAGCCCAAGTCTAGAATGTTCAGCTATCTTTCGAATTCCACATTGTGCTTTCTGCAAATACACGGTCGTTATAACGTGCCGTTTTGTCATCTTTTGATCTACCAATGAGGGTCGGAGCGACCGAGATTTGGACCGAGATAACGTACGCAGATTCCCTGTTCAGGTTACACAAGAGAGTCTTGAACCAATAAACTATATCGCATTTGCACTGATATGGAACACAAAATCGGTCGGCAGGACCGACTCCAAATAAGAAGCGAATAAGAATGGGACAGACAATGGAGAATAGCGAACTTAATGGATACAGAACAACTATTCTCATTTCTATTCATCGCACGAACAGCCGGACCAGCAGAAGAACCTTCAAGCAAGAGCGGTGAGGCGCGCGGGTGGGGGAGAGTGGCCATACAGCACATCGGTTGTGGGATGCAATGCACTTACGCAACTAGAGGACGGTAGAGATCTCGGAAACGATGAAGGGAAGGGGACATTTGCACAAATAAAATAATTGTTCTTATGGAGAAAATAGCGGCCACAAAGAGCAACTGTGCCAATAAACATGTTGGTGTCAGGTCCCGAGATCATTTTGTCGTAAGCCGTTCTAACAACCGTCAAACAGACCGTCGGTCTGATTACGCTACAGTGCATGGTCTTGATGGTATCTGGATTCCCACAGTTTGGGTGGTACGGCTGTTCAGCAAATGAGTTATTCTTCTTGATTCAATGCATGGCTTCTTCCTGAAAATTGAGGAGCACAAGGGGCAGCAGCCGAGCTGGAGGCAGATAAAGCGGGGGCCCTACCAAAACTGGAAACGTACCCGCCTTGACTTGAGAAAAGTAGAGTAAAAAAAATTCGGGGTTTTTAGAACTACATGTCTAGCGTATTTTTGGAGATACTGAAAAGTGAAAAAGTGGTAGATACGTCTAATGATGATGCCGGTCGGTTCCATCAAAACACTGCCGCGCACGATTGGATGGAAAACCACCGAAACCCAGGGAAAACACATGGCTCTGAACTGCATTCAAAATCAGAGTTGAACGATTCTATCGTGACTGGGTTGACCCAGAACATAGATTGCTATTAAAACCATAGGTTCCAAGAGGAAGTAAAATGGCAGTAGATATCCAGCCACCAAAATTAATTTGAGGTGAGATCTCATGGCCTAAACTATATCGAACGAGGGTGTGAGATGCACTTATATGCAGGGCAGAGAACCCTTAGGGTCCTGATTATACTCCTGACAGAAATCATACTAGTGGTGCAGGATATGCCAGTTAAAACCAGTTCCAACTGGAAGACCATGAAACTTCGATATAAGTGAGAAAGCATATCACTCCTTAAAATTCCCCCGAAGAAGTGGTTGGTGATTCTAGTCGGAACCACGGTCCTGTGGCTATAAGCATGTTGCCTGCTGCTGTGAAGGTCGGATAAAACTGATCAAAACTGCTTCCCTACTACACACCTTTGCTATTCCTTCCTGTTACAAGTGGACTACCTGTTCGTTATGGTGGTGCTCAGCACTACGCCACCAAAAACACCAGGGCCACGTGCTCTCTACTCATTAGAAGGAGAACGTTGTAGGTAAGGAGTTATCGTTTATCGTAGATTACAGAAGCGTACGTGTAGTGTGCACATGCGACGGTTGACGGCAACATCGCATGACGGCAAGAGTTCGGGTGAAAAATGGTGTGTGTTAAGCGATTGAGCAAAGTTGAATTCTGCTACATTTCACTTCCTATAGACAGGGGCAGTAACTGGTTTTCTTTAGATGCCGGGAAATACTCCATTAGCAAGATGTTGACTGAAAAATGCTGCATAACGTGTATCCACTCTGTTTGCCATCTCCGTAGAAGAGCGCGGGGGGAATAAATCTTGTCCCACAGAACAGGTTTGCCTGAGAAGAAGGAAGTATAGATAGCTGCACAAAAGAAAGCAGAGTCATGATTTTGAGTAGAGGGCAAAGGTGTTGGATGCACGGCGGAGGGGGGGGGGGGTCGCAACTACCGTACAAAATAGGAAGCTAAGGGCTTGAGACACCTGGCTGAGAGACAACACTGAGGAGCCGACATAATCTTTGAGTGCTGGTGGGGTTAGAACTGCGCTCGGCAAACGACCCGTAAACTGGAAGAATAAAGCCTTGTTCACCCATGCTTGAGTGAACACTGCCTATTAACCCGACTTTTGATAGGACCTAATCTCATCATCATATTTGTTACGGATAACCCCGAAGTTTTCTTCATCACGTCAAGACCTGTGACTTTATACGCAGGAATTGCGCGTCAGCTTTCTTATAGAATTCTTCTGATAGAACGGGTTTGGACTGTTCTGCCGTCTGTGGGAGTCATATTCCGAAACGGAACTACCTAGCAGATGGAGGAACCAGCTCTCTGAAACTGTAGGCCACCGCACCAGCAGAGCTGTCTGGGTTAGCTTAGTTAAACTGGGAGAAGATAACCGCACTGATTTGGTCAAAAGTCGTTTTATTGAAGGACTTTAAAGTTTTGATTCCCGAAGGAAGAGAAGGCCAATTCATGAAATAGTCGAATGCAATGAGCAGGCAATCACTGTATGAGTGGAACTAGTTTTACCTTAACGATTCCCTTGCAGTGGCTTTCAGCCTTTGTTACCTTGCTTAATGCATATCACGGTTCATCTGAACCCGAGCCGCCAAGCTTGATGACCAATAGAAAGTTGCCGGTGCAAGCTACATGCAAGCTTTTCAGATGTACACTAACTGCTCTCCCCATACATGTAGTGTTCTCCTTTTCATGGGTTGTGGAAAACATTGCTCTGGTGGTCGTGGCGGCATATTGCAGAGTACTTTCGTAACGGAAAGGTGGTCCGTGCGTAGCTGGAAGGGCTAGCAAACGCAAGAAACAAAGAAGCGGCTTGGAGGGGTCTAAGTGAACATAAACCCTGCCCTGTACATAAGTGCATGATGTTCATGGTTTGGTACCACATCCTCACCTTGCCACGTGCATCCAAGTTGAGCCGCGTCCATACCCATCCCAAAACAAGGATCACCAATGAGTGTTTCACATAAACTCTCGTAGGTTTGACTCCATTTATCGTAATCCCCGTCTCTTTCAGCTTTGCATATCTGAAATTATAAAATAAGTCTACAATGACATACCTCACCAGAATGGAAGATTCATCACTTTACCTCCACCGATCTCTTCAATTGTTTGTTTTCCTGACGTTCCTCCCCAAACTTTGTCCGGCCCTCCGGCTTTGAAAGTGTCAGCTCTTCCCCATCTTTTGGATGATACTAACAAATGATCCAGTTGGCCCCGGTTAATTAGGTAGAGTTTCGCCCTCGCTGTCCGCTTTACCATAGCTTATTTCTTTAAGTGAACCCGAATAAGCGTTCTTCAACCAAGATCTGTATATTCCCTTCGTGGATACATCTTCCACATTCTGTGAACGACTCCCTCCTCAACAACTTCACGTTTGGTCGACTTTTGATCTTTTCTAGTAACTGAATTCGAGACCAACTAGTACTTACCGAACAGTACTGTAGAAGGAATTCGACAGCTGTCATGAAGCCCTTCTGATTCCCTCCCACTTCGTTTTCATAATTCTAGCCGCTTCTTTGCTTCCCGTCAGCCTGGTGGACGCACTGCCAATTGACGTGAGTGCGAGATAACAGGGTTTCATAAATAACGAACATCTGCAAGTTAAACTAACGAAAAATACAACAGAAATTCCCGAAGCATACCGACAGCAACTGTTCTGGGCTAGGCGGATCTGGGTGAATAGGCGTCATGGCGATCGGTCTGAAATGAATCCGAGATAGACTCGGTGTTGGTGTTTGATAACCAAACACTGGACCGACGTCCGACACACCGTTCCCTGGCAGCTCACACGCAGGAAGAACACAGACACCAGCGGAGCGTGTATAATAGGCAAAATGTTTCTTCACATCCTGGGTGCAGGGACTCCCAGGGACAGATCGTGAGTTAGGCAGAGGAAAAAGGTTCATGGAGGTAGTTTTCGGTTGGTGGCCCTGAAACTTCGGACCCCACGGCGTTCAGGCCTGGAAGGCAAGTGGAGAGACAGAATGTGAATAACACAGTATTAATGGGTATAACAGAATTAGTTCCCGGCCTGGAAACAGTGATTGCTACTACAGCTGTCACGGGCAAACTACGCGGTGTAGAAAATATGTGATTCCAACAAAGGGCACTCCCAATAAACTGGGAAAAAGCAAATTCGAAAAGGGAAGGTGAGAAATGTACAGAGAACACTCATAAATTATCCGTGAACGCAAGAGGCCCACTGTCTTAAGTGTACCAATTTTGGCCAGTCAAAAAGAGCAGACCACTCCAGTAAAAACCCAGACGCGGCGGATAATAGGACTTTAGGGAACAGCGTTTGCCCACTGTCAGTAGGAAGTAGTTTAAAATAATAGAATAATACGTGAAACGTACAAGGATGATGGCACTTACATTCAATGAGAATCAGCTTAGCTCTATTTCTTTGTTTTAGAATTAGTGAACATTTCATCCCTGTGAGCAACGTTGTACACTTTGATAATGCTTTTACGCGTGCCCCTTGACCAGGGTTGAGAAATATTCCGTTATGATTATTTTTATCCCCACTTGTCCCTTCTATATTTCGTTGTGATCCCTCCGTTTCGCTTTGCGTTTAATGGCACTCTTCTGCATTGCGTTACACCACTCTCAACTTTCCGACCGCAAGTGCTATCCTTAAAGTAATATGGGCCCAGCTGGAACTTTCCGAGGGGCAGCAGTCCTGTGAACCTCCCAAGATTGAGCACAGTGCTGAGGGTCGCCTGTATCTTTTATTCTCAGTAATCAAGCACGAACTGAGAAAGTGTGGTTAATAACGAACTATTGACGCCTGCACGGCATGAGTTTGCCGGGCAAGATCCTGTTTGACCGGTCTGCTGAAGTTGTCAGAGGAGAATACGCAATGAATGGTTAAAAATACAGTAGTGTGTGTTTGATGTTTGGATTTCATTGAAGACTTGCATTCCGTAAAACATTGTTTGTTGGACTGTGACTTGAAGACCTTTGGAATAATCAAGAAGGCGAGGAATTGTGTAGCTCGATTTCTTGGGGGTCTTTGTTTGTGTATCAAGGTGGGCGAACATGTATTGAGGTTGGAACGGGTTCCAAGTGATAGGGGACGGGTTTCATAACTGGAACCCTTGCACTTACTCCCCCACAAGGATGACCTTGCAAGATAGTATAGCATCCTCTGTCTTCTGTTTGCAGCTGACTCAAAGAGAGCCAGAATTGATTTGGCACAGGAACTGGATGCTATCCACATGTGTTTCAATTCCTGGGATTCGCCCTTAAGCTCCAGCAAGATCCAGCGGTCATCGAGCTTGGAATCGTTATCCGAAGCTCAGAAAAAGGCGATGAGCCTGTAAGTCAGCCTTTGGGGGCAGGCCTAAAGTGCAGTAAACCAATAAATTTCGCGACTCCCTCACCCTGAATAAACAAGATTCAACGGATGCAATCCAACAAGAAAGTTAATAGTACTTGATGCGATATCTGAAAATCTCATGAAAACAAATCAGGAATTAACAAAAGGTAATTCGCTGTGAACATTCTCAGGCTAATGATGAGAGCGTGATAGAGCCAGTGTTACCAAACGACCGAGAAGCAAACTATGTAAAGTTCGTTAAGAGGCAGAAAGTCAAAGCCGTGAGACAAAGAGTGAAGACAGAAAAATTTGCCAGTCCCGAAATATCAACTGAATTCAGTGGTTTCTTCCGTGTGCAATTCGCCACGACCCATCAGCTGCGGTAACAGAGCCTTCAGCGAACTTCCAAGCGAGAGTCAGGCCCAGTTTGGACAAAAAACACAAAGAAGCAGCCGATGTCTCTCCGTACAAATTACGGTCAAAAGATGCATTGAACGATGGGATAGGCTCACCTTCGCTAGTTGCCATAGCTTTGCCATCGCTGGTCAGAGCAGAGCAGACCCCTTGGATGACTGCCCGGGTGGCATACACGACGGAAGCAATAAAGTACAAGCCCATCTGAGGTAATATATCTTCATCCCGGGTCAAAACACTTGGTCGTCCGGAGGAAACAGTACGTAAATATCCGCAAGAATTGCACATCCAAAAGTGAAATGATTTGGACGAAATTCGCTCAATCATTATCGAACTTTTGGTGGATATCGTAGCTTCGTCAGTACATTAGCTGTGTGGCCCATTTTGGACCGGGGCAAGCTGCTTCAGTACCTTAAAAATGTGGCCGTCATGGCAATATATACAGATGGACTTCAGTTGATCCTGAGCAGCTGTGTGCCCGTGTGCCTAAAAAAAGCCTTTTGTGGAGTTCATTAGAAGATCACCCGAGCCTCTTTCCTTCAGCTCTTAAAGCAAGCCTCGCTTAATGCACGAGTTCCGAAAATCTCTTCACCTGATTCATGCTAAGCTAGGTGCCACGAAAAAGAGTTCTCTTCCGTTTTCTAGCATTCTATCTTCGGGATCACTGATGACACCAGATTCAAGATACTGTCAGGAGTTCTACCTTAAACCCGCTTTCTTTGCCTGCAGGGCCAGCAAAACTCAGAAAGTGTTATAAACAATAGATCCAGAAATACTTGAGCCCTAGCCCCTTGCCCACCGATTACTCCAAGATTACCCCATGCTGGGCCCAGCATGGGTCCTCAGAAAGTGAAAAACGTTTTGACCAACGGCTCGGGCTTATAGAGCTAGGTGATTGAAAGGCTGGACGAAAGCAAACAAGTCAAAGTACTTTGTCTTGGCAATGGCAAGGCGTAGCAAAAATTCCTCCCACAACTTACAATGTGTTCATTACCAAGAACTCCACCGGAAGTCTGACACCGTTTATCACAAACCATAAAAAAATCTGTTTGGCTGAGGTTTTTCGAAATGGTTATTTTAGGCCCAGGTGTATTGGGTTTTGCAGTTTTTCCTATTACTAAACTCGTGTTTGGACCAGCCCTTTGTCAAACTTGGTTCTCTTTGGTAAAGTTTTAGTTGCACAGTTATGGCTTGTATGTATATTTGTACGCCGCTAACTTTGTTATCTACGGCCACAGTAGACTTGAACCACGTCTTCCCGATTCGGGATCTGCCTATTTGGCCGCGCTTACTGTGGTTTCCAACGGTGAGTAACAGTCACATCCGACCTCATCAGGGGCTGGGTTAAGGTCTTTAGCCGCTGAGTTTGAGTTACTGGTTACAGATCTAGGCCTTACGGCATCGGCCTCCTAGGGAGGGCCCTGCAGCATTACTGATATGATGGACGACAGCTCACAAATATTATGCGCGAAAAAATACCAAAATTTCGAGGAGCCGAGTGCCCTTTATGCGTGCTTCGTTCGCAATCTCTTGGAACCCTCTAGTACACTCACCATCTCTCGGCAGAGTCTCCAGTTCTCCGGTGCAAACCTCCGAGTACCATCTTTTTTTCATTACGAACCGATGACGGAGGGCCAAAGGAAATAAACGGGAGCGGAGGTTGACTAAAACTAGGATAGTCCCATTTTTTTGCCTTCCTAAGTATCTATTCAAAAAATTTCTTGATCTCCCTAGACTTCTTACCATTTTGCTAGAGCTAAAGGCCAGACGTCTTTAACTTTGAAAGAAGGGCCGTTTGCTGATTGTCTCGAACATACCTGTAGAAGTGACGCTTTTTTCAGCTCTGTTGGACGGCAATCGCGATACACTGTCCCGCAAAGCCACTGAAAAGCAAAGGATCCTAGAAATTCGAAGAAGAGTTAGACTTGGAGTTCTCTCAAGTTCATGAATCTGGAACTCAACTTGCCTTAGCAGCTAGTCCCGGGTTTTACCGAAGGTTCGGCCCGATGCAATTCAGAAAAGCTAAAGCCTCTCCTGTTTCTGATAATTTGTCGTCCAGCCCCACTGAGAACTGAGAGGCAGAATACGGTTACAATTGGTAGGCTTTGCCTTCTCCCGTTCTTTATTGGCCCACTTTCCGGCTGCTATAGCCACCCATATGCTCAGACCTTGAAAGCTTGAAATGGTCTTTACGGCCAGCGTTCTCCAAACAAACCCAAAAACGGATTAGTCACGTCAGACCTGGCACCGGGTGGAAGTCACGTAGGCCGAGCCGTGAAGGAGGACTCACTGAATTATGGACCTGACTATGCAACACGAAGGATGAATGGAAGAAGGCAGTGGTGGAGGAAAATAGCTTATATTCTTTGGCCTTTGGAAACCTGGTTTAGGTGATTGGTAACCTAGCCGCTTCGGTTCGTTCAGGGTGGAGCATCCATACAGCGGTGAGACCAGAAGTCTAATGGAGCGCAGCCTTCCTAGCAGCCGGAGACAGATACGGGCGATTAGCTAGAGAGGTTGCCGGCAGTAGTAGGAAACATCGATTTAACAGGACTAGTGTTTGTTTAGCTTCGGCGGTTTGAAACGATACCTGGTTTTAAAAGTTCAAGAACAGGGAAAGATTATGCCAAGATCAATAACAGTAGGGTATATGGGGGTGGGGAGGCCCTCCACGTTACCTTGACCGGATGGTACGTTGCGCCTGTGAGGTAGGAGGAAACTTTTCTCTGTAGAAAATTTCGTCAAACACGAGGTGCACCAGGTTCGGAGAAGGGATAAGTCCCTCAATATGTTGGAAAGGGTCGTGGATAGGCCATTAGTGTGGAAGGAGTAAAATATCTTTGTACCGTCGGCAAGGAGGAATAGGGTACGGTGGCAAATGCCGTTGATATAAATGAAGAATAGTAATTGGCCTAAGAAACCGACTTGGATGACGCCACTTGTTCTATGTTTGGCAGAAGATAAGTGGCCATCGACCAAAGCAGCTTGTGATTTGTGAGAGAGGTGAGAGGACAACCAGGAGAGGAGAGGGACCGTCATATCATGAGATCGGATTTTGGCGATCAGTTGCATATGGGGAACCCAGTCATAAGCCTTGGACATGTCAGGGTACAGGACAATTGCAGAGTTACCAGCGTCTATTGCAGAAAGCTGGAGAAATTCAGCCGACAGGAAGAGCAAGAGCGGAAGTTCAGAAGACCATGCCGATTAGGGCGCAGTAGAATGTGAGATAAAAGATACCAAACAACGCGTTTTTGATGATTCTTTCCATGGTTTTGCAAGCTGCTGGGGCCTGGTCAATGAGCTGATTGTTCTCCAAGTCATTTTAATGGCCCCTTTTTAGGCGCGGGGTGATAACTGACTTTTTCTTTGAGAGGAAAGAAGCCATGAAGCATGGAGGTTGTGTATATATTAAGTGATAACAGGGGAAGATTGCGACTGCCAAAACAGAGAATGGCCGATGAGAGTCGATTTATGCTCCGTTTTGAAGACGGTTTAGCAGAGAAGACTAACTTGTCAATTTCTAGATAGGTGAGGGAATCGATGAAAGAAAGGCTGAGGTGCTGGAGTGGACATGGTGAGGGCGGACACCGGGGCGGTTAGCAAGCGAGAAAGACAAGCGATCATTAAGTGCCCTAGAATTTGACGCTGGATTATTAGCGGTGGATGGGCCGCACATGAGGAATTTGAACTGGACAACAGTGGAGCAGCTGGACCTTTTACATAGCAGCTTGAACAGTTAGCCAGCGTTTTTTGGGCTCTCTAAAGCGGCGGCCTCTCGTTGTTTTGAATGCCATTCGGTCGTACGACTTAGCTTCTGTTGCAACTGATTAACGCGCAAAGGAAATGTGAATTCGCTTGATCTGACGAGTGAAGTTTGCAGCTTGGCCAGCTCACGCTGTGAAAGTGACAAGAGCAGGTGCAGGAATTGCGGCGTGGGTCAATATATGGGTTAGCGGTAATCAAGCAATGTACAGGCTGAAGTACAGGGAGTTGACTACAATGAGGGTATCAGGTGAAAAAGGCGTCCCAATTAAGGGAGCGGAGTTCGTTCGTATGGGAGGCCAGTTATATGAAAGGTAGGAAGTCGGGAAAAGAGAAGCAGGTTCATTTGGATAGGAACAGCTGAATCAGTTTAATTAACTCAAGACAATATCCTGGTCTCTAACCGGGAATCGGTCAGCGACCTGAGTAGTGATCCGGGGATACCGATGGAGAATACAAGGTCCAAGACGCTGTTCCCCGTTGTCAAGCTGAATGCGTGTTGGCTCCGCCCAACAACGCCAACACAAGGAAGGAAGGTGGAGGGAGCTGGAGGGCTGGTGTAAAAGGACCAGTAGATTATAAGAAGGTTAAAGTCACCCGCAGTAGTTTTGATCCGGCAGGATTGTCAAGTGCAGCATTCAAGACATCTAAGACAGAGTCCACTTGAGGGAGCTTCAGGTGGAACGTCGGCGCAGCCAGTGAAGTGTTTTCGGCTGGAGGGACGAATACACAGCCCTAGTGAATCTCCTCCAAGCAGAAGAGTGCGGTGGTCACTGACACTGGCGTAGGCAGTGCATTTGACAAAGATCAAGCAGCCAACACAAAGCTTAGTCTGTAGAGTGTTTGGGAAGCCTTGATACCCAGCCAAGCCAACGGGATCGCCTGAGGTGTCTTTGGAGGGCCAGGATTCAGCTACTATTATTCTGGCAGAGTTCGAGGCAAGTGCAACGGACCGCGGATGAGACATTTTCCTAATAAGTGGCGGAGCCTTTTAGGGACTAGTAGAAAAGGATTCAGAGTCGGGGTGCGCGACGTGCTGCTTCCAGGTGCATGACTATTGGAATTCCTATGGCGATAGATGGTGGGTCTCAATGGGGAGGAAGCTTCGCTAGAAGTGGGAGGGTAGGCGATATTGAAAGGGGAACGGTAAATAGGCCAGTCTTCAGTATGGGGCTCCGCAAATCGTTTGAATGATCGATTGAATGGGTGTGCAACAGACGGTTGATGTGGGCTGGAGGGGGGCTGGCTTTAGGGCCAGGGGTGTGGTGGGCTTTGGCCAGGAGAAACTGATTGCAAAACGGCGGATAATGTACCCGTTGGGAAAAGCCAGTATGGGACGAGTAGGAGGGCATAGGTTTGAAGGGACGTGCACGAGATAAGTGAGATTAATGAGAGTTAGGATGTAGGATATTGACCGCCGTATGTGGAAAGTGCTGCAGGCCTATGGGGGGTAAACGGGCTTTTATGTGGGGTGAGGGTTTACAGGGCGTTAAGAGGTGGGGTCTGGGTCCAAACCTGGAGTTATGGGTAAAACGTTCACGTGGCTTTTCGGTAAGTGGCGGAAAATAGCGAAAAGTTGCTGTAGGCAACTGGGGCACACGGAAACTACTAAATACCGGGTTGTGGTCGGGTGACAGTGAAGGGAAGTGTGTTGGCGAGACCAAAGAGTGGTTCGGTCGTTGCTCTTAGTCAGAAGTGGGAAAGAGTAGGCGGGGATAAGGAAAGGGAGAAGAAGGGGCGATTTGCACGAGAACAGCTGGGACGATCGCTGAGGCAATCAGGTTCGGTGACGTCAAACTGAATTGTGGGATGTCGTAACTACTCATCTCCTCTAGGTGCGAAGTGTGGGATTTCAAAAAGTTCATTGGGAACAAAGATGAATGAGTGCATTGGGCGGTTGGCTGAATGCAGACCCGGATGAGGGTCCTGGCATACTCGCAGGAGTTTTCTGAGTAGCTTCCCATGGAGTTCTGAAACCTAGCAGATCGCAGTTTTCACTGGGTGGGCAGTGGAAAAAGTCGTTTGAAAGGGAGTAACGGTTAGCCACACGTAGAAGAGGCTGGACGGACACGGAAGTATTAGTAGGGCTAAGATTCGGGGCCGAGCTAGTATCATTTTTTGGCTTTGAGGCTTCGCTAGGGGAGTGTGGGGTTGATAACGAGTTAAAGGGTCATTAGGAGCAAGTGGTCGGAGGGCGTAAGCTGCCAGAGGTGAGAACTACTGGAAAACATGTTTTAAAAGGGCGTTTGCCCTGAAATGGGACCGATGCTGAGGAGTTCTTCATGTCTTGGTTAACGGTATTAGAGTACTCTGCAAAGGGTGCCTGGTCTGTTGATGCTGTCTTGCCCATGAGGTACTGTGCGGGGTCTGCACCAAGACTAGTTGGACCAGCATGGATGGGCACTGCTGTGTTACTTTTAGGCGGTCGAGATATTTCCCTTTGAATAGGCTTTTTATCGAAAAATATCCTAATATTCTTATAGGGTGAACAAGCTGCAATCTTTAGCTTGTTGGTAATGGACTCTGTGACTGTTAGGTCAGCTATAAACTGAAATAGTAGGGGACAGTTAGGACGCCGAGAGTTTTGCGCAGCCTGGTACAAAGGCATCTACAACGAGCCCCGTTGCAAGCACTGAGTATGTTATGCTCGACCAGTGGGGAAGTCGATCAGAGACAACAAAGACCACGGCATTTTGGAGTCGAAAATGCTGCGGAGTACTCTAGTTAGGTAGAGTCGAGGAAGGTTCCGGCTGACATCAGTCCGTCGGAAGGAGTAATTGCCCCGAAATCGACTAGGTTTAACAGAGGGGAAATCTTCAGTGAGGTTTCATCGATGAGTTACATCCTATCGTTAATTTTCGCTATGCTCTTCCTAAATACAAGTTGGCCATGTAAAAAGGGGAGACCGAGCTGGAATCGGTTCCCAACGCTGCTGCACGAGTGCCCCTACAACCGATACCGGAGTGTCCCTTGAGTGTCCTCCTGACCGTACCATTGTGTGACCCCAATGAAAAATGAAAAGGACATCCACAGGAACGTCAGCGAAAGTTCATGACAACGCCAATGGAGCTTATTCTAGTTACATTCTCAATTATCAAGTAATACTTATATATATATTCAACGATATACCACCTTGATTTCAATATAATTAAGTCCATTGCTGCTTTTACGCGTCGGCCTATGTATAGGCCCCATCCCAGTTATACTAGTAAAGCAATTTCGCACTTGATAACATAGCCCTGGACATAAATCCGGAAGAAGAGTGGGCCAAAAAAGAAATATAAGCACATATGAAAGAATTTTATTGGCCGAATATAAGTTTACATATCCTCCAATTGCAAGAAATTTCCGGTCGGCTTTCAGTGTTTTCATCTGAGGTGGAAAAACAGAAACTTTTGCACAGACGGTTCAAATATTATTTACCTCGTCCCGATCTATGGCGTGAAAGCAGTAATATTGTTACTAATGACATTGATAATAATGGCAATTTTTCCAGGGTGTACCTCAAATCCCTTGACTCAACATACCCAGATATCCAAGTAGCACACTGCCCACCCCTAGTGGGTACTTCCCAGCGTGTAGTTGGGGTGGCGCACAATGAGGATAGTTTTCGAAGTAAGTGCCATAGATCTTTCTAAAATGCGGGGAGCCACTTACATATGTGACCGCCGCACAAAATGTGACAAACATTTGTGAGACTTTTAGCATGGTCTTTTTTACTGTCTGCCCCCGTGACAAGGTGGTCGTTATTGGTTTCGCCCACTGTTTGTCAGCAGGTGAGTGTCTTTAGAGGTGCCTGGTTACCATTAGTGTTATGAGAGCCGAGATGTCACAAACAGTTGTCACTTAGACTACGTTAATGTTGTTTCGTTGTCCAAATAATGTATCGTAGGCAGTAATGGCTGAAAACATTCCATATTTCATAGAAAAGTAGAAGTTTCTCCCAACGTAGTCATCGGAAGGGTGACCAGTATTTCCTGGGAAATAAATAGCATTAGTGAAATTGTTGCCTGCTGAACCCACTCTCTTTGTCGTCTTTCAGTCCAACGGGAAACATTTTGTTATGCCGAAAGGGAAAACTGGCAGAAGTATAGTAGGATAAAAATGAGACTGGGCGCCGAGCAGTGTCCTGTATATCACGATGCCAGTTTGTGGGGAACAGAGCCTTGTTTCCCCAGGAAAGAATACGGAGCATGCTGTTATGATGGGATTGTTTATTTCAGTTAGTTGAACAGCAGTGCAGCTAGCACTTCCAGTGTATTTCTTGAAGCGGAGCTACAACCGTCGAAGGTACAAACAGGAGGGGTATATGCGGACCTGATATGTGGAGATACACTGCCCGTTGCTTGCACATCCGTGGGTATCTTTCCATCAGGCAACTAAGTATCGTTTCTATTTAGCTTTATTTTTAAACGGCGAAAGGCTCGCAGCAGGAGGAACACAGGTCCTAGATGACACGCACTTGCCCATAAGTCCTTTCTCCAAAACTCGGTGTTCGTGAGCAGTCAGCGGGGTTTCATTTTCTAATGTGCGGCCCGACACTATCATTGTGACAGACTGTAAACGGGCGACCGTAGTAAATATTTCGAACGATGAAGTTCATTTGAAGTATTTTTATGTCATTAGAGGCTTTTCAAGCATACCCCGCGTTCAACGCCTTTATTCATCTTTTCAGTGGGCAGATGGCAGTGCCATATTCATGGGGCTCCCACTCACACTGACTCCTATAAATACTCACTTTAGCCGGTCAACTCGTCTTTTGGTTGCACCCCCATTTAAAGTACCCTTTTATAAAAGTGTTTTTCCCTCTGCTGTTCCTTCTGTTAACTATTTATGCATATATGTACTGCAGTTCATCGTCCTTAGAAAGCACCGACGAAAGTAGCATCTGTTTTCTTAGGTTGAATAATTTGACTAAGATGTACGTCGTAGTGAACATTTTAGGGGACATCTCGTGTGCTGTAGTTCACAGCCACTGGAAGGTCAATTGCCACCGTGTCCAGAGGCCACGGACCAAAAATAAGGAGGTTTACCGGCAGTTGCTGCCTTCGGGTGTTTCACTAAGTGATTCGGTTCTGGTACTCGAGATCGTGGCGATGTTCGTCACAGGAAAATGTTTTCGTAGGTAACTCTCTTAGACAATTTCAGGGATGCCTTCGTTTTCGATAGCATGCCAGCACATGAATCGTTCACCTGCAGCCCAGATGACCCTGTGCCACAATCACTGTTCGGTCGGCTCTGTTCAGTTCACTTGAGTTAGGAAGGATTATGGATTAACACTGTTCAAGCCTTACTAGCACAGTTGACATCCGATATGAGTTTTGAAGAGGCGGGCACGTTTGTGTCCCGTGAATCCTGTGGATCTTTCAAAACGCCGCCATCTGTGTCACCGGTTCTGGAGGGAACAGTTTACGTCTCATTGTAGGCCGTCTTTGTCTTCCTGTACAGCAAGTGCATCTAGTTCGTCTGACACGATGCAGCACATCAAGTCAACACCAGCTGTGGCGCACAAATTTCAAGCCCAAGGGGCCCACCGGAGTCCTTTGAAAAACTTAGGGTAATACTAGTTATCAAATGTCATAAACAGTTTATCTCATAGTGACGTTGCCGCTTCTACGACAAGCGGAGAGCTAATGGAAAGATTTGCCAGAAATTTGCATCAAGTTGTCCGCGAGTGACTGTTATATATATTCTTATGAGTATAGTTACTGTGTACTATATACGTTATCATTTTAGCGAGGTCATGTATGCACTAGACGGGCTAACAGTTGCTATGGGTGCCAGGCGAGCAACAGCTGTGCCGTCAAAGGCGCAAAGAGACGTGGGGGAACTTCCGAAAAGCCACGAGGCTCGTAGCCCGCCCGATGTGTACTCCAGCATGATAGGTATACGTATTTTAGCTAGACACCTTAAGATGGCAGTGCTGAAGCCGTTTGCCGACTACTAATTGGTTGGAACTGTGCGTAGCTTGCTCTCCTCGTCCGTCGGGAACGATGCTGCCCTGAGCTGTTGGTGGCTAGGAAGCCCTCAACGGAATTACATTACTACCACAAGCAGATTGCTGCCGCTAAGGGTAGGTCGTTCGAATTTGTCATACAAAACCTCAAACGCTATAAAAGGATCGGAGTGGCTCTCCAACAAGCCAACGTCCCTCATTGACAAACAAAAAGCTCTGATTCATCAACGCTGGGGGTCTAGTGAAGGAAGGCAGCTAAGGCCGTACGCCATTTTTCTATTTAGTGCTGCATAATAATTTTCTTTCCTTCAAGTTATTTCGTTGACAATTTTAGCCGTTGGAGTTTAGGTTGGATTATATGCCCACTTGGACATGGGATTTATCTCCGATTTTGCCGTTGCAAATGTGCTTTTCAATGAATGGAAATTTCGTTCAGTATCTGGTAATAAGTTTACATGTAAGAGGTTATATTTATATCCATGCACGTATATGTGTGTACGTGTTATATATGTGCATGTGAAATCTGGTGCGAGTCCCTTGCTCTTTGGATATCTTACATGTAAAACTTTAAAATTTAGCCTTTTATTTCAATTAACAGCAATGTAGCAAATATCAACATTTTCATGTTTTTATTCAACAGATCCCGTGAACAACATGAAGAAGGACCAGGAACTTTCTGGCGTAGAGTAGACTGACGGAAAATCGATCGGCGGCTTTTCACTAAATATATCCAAATGTTTTCAATACGTTTTTCTACTCTTTTATTAGAATAATTATTATTAGAATTTTAATTATACATCGTGGTAATTCGGTGGTTAAGCTCGAAAGGATGGAAAATAATTTATTGATATATTGGGCGATTGAGCGAAATTGGAATTACTGGCGAGCAGAACATAACCATCTTCCGTTATTTTTCAAGTGAGTTGGGCATGCCAATACTAGACCAACTGGGCCCTGGCAACTCTGTCCAAGGCATTTCAGTGGAGCTGCTATGGGCTAGCCCAAGGTTTTCCCAACCCCAACTGAATTTGACAAAACACTAGGCAGTGCTGCTTGGGTATTACTGAGAATCAAAATTGCAGTCAATCCAACAATAATGTAGCTTTTAGACACTGAATGATATTCCAGGTATTAAGACGTCACCTTCAATGCACTAGAGGCAAAACGACTTTGGTTTACAGAATGTTAACGAGTGTCTGCCCTGAGGAACACTCAGGGAAGATCAGACCAGATCATGTCACAGTTTCTTCGGTGATGCCTGCTGATTATCGAATTGTGCCAACACTCATTTCTTGCGTTAAATAGCAAAAAACTTGGATTCCGGTAAAAGTATAGCACGAACACTTGCTTTCCAGTGTTCATCACTGACCGTTTCCCGAGTGTACCCTCCCCTGTAGTGAAAACCGGTGCAAAACCGCCCCGAAACTGATGGGATTTTGGTCAGTTTTCGATCCATCTTTACCATTAATCCGACAGGTTTTCCGTCCGTCCGGTTAGTATCGATTCCCCATGGATCAACAGTGAACTGATACTAAGGAAGTTGGCTACGGAAATAATGTGCAGTGCTCGGTTGGCGTTTTATTTGAATGTTTCGGTTTATTTCTTCGAACTGTCCCGAAAACCTTGATATAGACTGCTGTATTTAATTTTCTCGAAATGGGTAAAATAAGCACAACCGTCGAAAAATCATGTTAGAAGATGGAAATGAGCATCTTGATGAAAACGTTTGGAAGAGTGAAAAGAATTACCGGAGAATAATACATAGTTCAAAAGATTGACACAGACGGCTCGGAAACCGTTTAGAAACCGTGCAAAAAGCCAGTCTGAAACCGCTTGAAAGACGATCGGAGTAATAGTGAAAACCACTCGGAAATCGGCCGAAACCGACGGGTTTCGGAGCGGTTTTGGCCCGTGTCTAGGAGGTTTGTGTCAATCGTTGGAAGTACTTGATACGCTTTGGTAATTCCCCTCACTTTTCCCAAGTCGTGTATCACGAAACTCACTTCTATCTCCTAACTTATGATCTTCCGACGGTTGTGTTTATTCTACCCAAGTCGAAGAAATAAAGTACGGCAATCTATACCGAGGTTTTCGGGACATTTAGAAGATATAAGCCAAAACATTCAAATGAAACTCCAACCAAGCATTGCACACCATTTCGGTAGCCAACTTTCTTTCGTATCAATTCAAGGTTGATCCGTGCAAAATGGGTACTAAACGAAACGACCGAAAATCGATCGAAAACCAATGTTACGAACGGGCTTGTGCTACGAATTTTTGGGGGACACTCAGGAGTACACCAGGGGGAAAATCAGCTACCACTACTACAATTTTACGAACTTTTTCTCTTATTCTAAGTACAAGGAGAGTCTGTCGTACATCCCGGAGGCCAATTAACGTCATTCAAGAAAGAAAAATTGGGCGTCCCTAAGTGGAACACCCAGGGGACGGTCGAGTGTCACCCCATGCCGCATGGGTGGGTGGGGTTAAGGGGGAGACGGATTATCTGACTGTGACTCCTCGGGTATTTCACGCTTTGGCTAAGGTCGGCGGTGGCGTGACAATGTAAGGAGTACGGCAAAAAACCCAGCTGGTGTACTGGGTGAGTCGGTAAACCATCACTAATGGACTACGAAGTGAAAAGTGGCCCAGGCAACACACAGGGGCGTCAAAAAGTCCCTAAGCGGTTCTCTGGAGGAATGCTTCCAATATCCTCTTTTGGCTCAAAATATCCTAATTATTGAAATGGGATTGCTAAATTATGCCCGAATATAAATTTTCCCTCCACTAGAAGTTTTGGTATTCCATAGGATTGCATTTAAAAGTTTCACATCAGTTTTTCCTTTTTCGTGATCCCCGTCGTTTTTTGTTGAAGGTTTTTTGTATAATGATAATTGTAAAAGTTATTTTTAGGTTTTATTCACACTGAGAATATAGCATTTTGTGGTTCACCATGGTAGTCGTTTTTCGTGTCAGTTTGTTTTGACGAGGTCCACCATTTTGTCATTTGAGCTACTGGAGGCTAGCCACTGGCCGTAAGTCATCCTGAATAATGCTCTGTTTTTCGTTCCTTAAATCAACGTTAGGATATGACTCGCCGCAAGTTTTGTTCGTAAGTGTCCATGTAAAGTTTGTTATCGATGGTGGATAAATAATAATGTAATCTTGCGTGGATTGATGCCTACAGGATTTCGCATCCGGTTTGACGGTGAAAACGGGCAGCGTCCGTGATGAGTTGTACTTCGAATACCCTATGGAAATACCCCTCCCAATCGGCAGTGACTTTGTCTTACGATCGGACCACAACCGCTACGTGCTTGTGTTCGTGGACATTCAAGAACTACGGTTTAAAGACTTCAAAGAGAAGCCATGAGAGCCATATCGATGAAAGCAGAGCCTTTAGGTCGATGCGATGTTGAAGAATGGATCAACGATATTAGTGACAATATCGCTTCTTTAGTTCAAAAGTAATTATTAAGCTCAGAAGATCGGTCATCTCACGTAGTCCGAAAAATTCCAGAGGCTGTTCTTGTCGACCCCAGTGCTTTTACTGCATTGGAAGCCCAACAGATTGCCGCAAACCTTCAGCAGTAATTTTATTTTAGGTAAAATCTAAGTGCGCGGCAAACAGTGCTGCAAATACTGGACAAAGCCCAGGAACAGACGTCATGCATATGTTGCCTTTGGATCATGTAGACAATTGTTAGCCTGTGACGCAAGTTTCTTTTACCGAGGAGGGCTCCATTATAAGCTAACACAAGGCTAAGCATCAATGAACGTTTTTCCTTAATTTGGCAGTGATATCCTGGTGAATTTCCTCGTGTTTGTTGAACACTTTAAGACCTTGACTACTGGAAGGTTCCTAAGTACTGGCAGTTTCTCTCGAACTTTGGACCTATTGTTCTTGAAGATGTCGCTCGAGCAGATCATTATGATATTCTTCTCAGCTTTTCAGTGTTTGCATATATATTGTGCGGCGGGAAACAGCTTCAACTTTACATGGATTTCATTGAAGTTTACTCCGAGTTGATGGCTTGGTAGTTGGCGAGGCTTTGCAAAGAAAGGAATGCGGTCTTCATAGTCCAAGCTTGGGTGCAAAACTGCAGGGATGTGAGAAGTCTATAAGCACTAGACAGCTTTCCAGTGTTTTTATTTGAGTCACACATGCAGAAAATAAGGTCAGTGTGTCCTCAACCGAAACCTGACTGCGGAACTAATCCCTCATCGATCGATGGAATGCGCAGCCGAGGCAACGACGCACGCATATATTCATTTTTTGGGATAATTTTCTGGCTTTCGGGTACAAGAAGCTGTCTACTTGGGAAAACTGTAAAAGTTCAGAACACAGAGTATGCCACCCAAACGCTAAACGATGGTGTGTTGTTAGAGAACCAGCCCTTTAAAATTATGAACGTTTTTCATCGGACCATGCATTACACCGTCTACAAGAGCAATGAACTTTTCCCACACATCCAATAAATCCTTCACAACAGATGATTATTCTCTGTGATTAGCCGCCGGAAAATGCCCACTTTTGCAAAGTGAATGCCATTCGGCGTAAAGGTTTATTAACTCAGTACCTAGAACGTGGTTTTCCATCCCACCGC
This sequence comes from Fasciola hepatica, assembly GCA_948099385.1. Classification (NCBI taxonomy): domain Eukaryota; kingdom Metazoa; phylum Platyhelminthes; class Trematoda; order Plagiorchiida; family Fasciolidae; genus Fasciola; species Fasciola hepatica. Next base: position 3,455,179 of record CANUEZ040000108.1, read on the forward strand.
TTACAGTTGACGTTTGCAATTTAGGTCGGCTTATTAAACTAATTACTCCCCTTGCTTTTCAGAAATTCGTTGTTGTTGAGTTTTTTGAAGGAAGCGCTGTGACCGTGGTAAAGAACCGTGGATGGTAGATAGAAAGCACATACTGTGACCTTTTGTGGGTGCAACGCTAGCTCGGAGCCCGGTGAGAGGGGGTGGTCTACCACGGGCCAACTCAGAGGGGCTCAGGGTGAAAGTACACCGATATGTTGGTATGACCATATTTCTAACCTTCCGAAAAACATTTTTCCGGCTGACTACGAAAAGACACCAAGGTCAGTGCTTTTGTTGGAGGACATAATTGAAGTGCCCTCATCAGATCCCACGGAACAGATAGAATAATTTAGAAAGAGACCACCTTGTGTTGTCTCCAAAGGCATTAAGGTATTACTTGCGGGAAATCCACATTCGCTCCAGGGTCGGACTTGGAGGAAAGTGTTCATGTGGGGTTATTAGTCAACTTATGGGCTACAGAGCCAAGTCTCAAGGAGGAAATACCATTTACTTCTTAAGGCGCTCACATAATGGCACTTCATAAACTGGCAGTGTCGTACACACTGTCGGGGTAAGGTTCATCCATGTTATCTCGCTTCATGAGTCATAAAGGTGCACATCGGAAAATAGAAATTTGACTTCGACTCCGACTGTCAGCCGCATAGAAGAATGATTTCTGTAAGCTCATAGCACTCCGTCTCAGTTTTCCAGATTATAGAACCATAGCTGCACCCGAGGGAGTGCTGTCCATCAGTAAATCCCTAGTCAAACATTCTTCCAGGATTAGCGAAGCTATCAGGGAGGGCATAGTTGTGGGCTTGTCGTGAATTCAATTTATTGTTCATTGCAAACTTCGGCTCCCCAGAGGCACTCACAAAGTCCAAGAGTGAGATAGGGAGAGAATTGACAGCCATACACCACAAACTGCCAAACCAGTCTTCCAGTAGTGTATCCTATTAGGGTTTTTCAGTCAAGAGGATTGGTGGATTCTGGCATCTGAACGAGCTCCTCAAGAATGATCCATTCTATGCCCAAGTGGTAAACTAACGTTTAATCGGGTTATCAGGTTTAAAGGCGAAGATTTACAACAGTTTTCTGGAACCACCTTCGGGGATGGCGCCAGGGACATTTTGAGCCAGCTGATGACAACGTCAGTCATGGATCAACTCAACGTGAGGGGTCTCATGGAAAAATCGTCCAGTCCGGAATAAAAGTCTTCTTTTGTGCTACGTAGGAATGAATTTTCGAAGCTTTTATTCAACGGACGTGACTTGTCGACTAAACTAACCTTGAGCATCCACATCAGTGATACTTGAGAAAACGCGGCCTTGCCTGCAGAGAAATAGATTCACGCTGTTGGACTGCACACCCAATCTGTATTGGGAGGTTTGCATACAGTGAAGTGACGATGAAGTGAGTGGCAGTCTCCATGGTGGTGTTTCAAAATAACTATGCTTTTTGGCTGTACTTCTTATCATACTATTACAATCATCATTCTGTATAACATGAACCTACTGTTCCCTTTACAGACGCTTGAAAGTCAATAGATAACTGAACAATACCCAACTGGCTAACCATTCCGTGCAGGAAAATGTTCAAACTCTTGATACGTTTCTGTACATTGCCAATGATTTTAAAAATATTTTAGTTAATAGATGTATAACATTCTAAACTGAAACATTTTAATAGGCCTCCCTGCTTAGCTAAATGAGACTTATCAGAACTGTGATCGTTTCAGGGCCTTTGGGGGTCTTTTTAAGGATTTCTGGGATAACGAGGATATTTTGAAGTTTACGTATACCCGCTTAACGCTGACAGCCATGCAGTTATTTTTCCTTGGTTTCTACGTTGCATCCGATGCAAAAACGTACCCAGAGATCAAAAAAGAGTTACTTTCCTTGCATTGCCAACGTCGAATATGAGCAGCTGCTTTTCGGATGACGGCCTCAAAACCACCCGAAACAGGCCGCTTTTTGTTCTACGGTATTCTTTTAGGGGTCATTCAGTGGCACTTTTGGGGTAGTTTTGTTGTCCCTTTGGGGCCTATTTGGGTCCCATTGTGCCTACTGGGGTACCAAGTGCGTGGAGAACGATGACCACTTGTCAAGTTTGATCTGGGGGGGAAACAAAGAAAGCCAAGTATAGTGGTTATTTGGGGGTATCTTCCAGTATGTTTGGGGATGACAGTCACTAAAATAGGGCCCAACAATAATTCGCGATAATAAATAACAACTTCGAAGTCGTGTGGCACAGTTACTTCCGCTATTAGGCCACTGTATGCTGTTGATCGATGATGTCTACTACAGTTAAAAACAGCACCACTTCTGGACAACTGAAGTAGAGCTAAAATAACCAGACAATGACTTTGATTTCGGGACGAACTTGACCTTGACTGAAGTTGTCTGAGCTTATATAGACTCACGCGCTGCTAAATTTGGGGGCTCGGAAGTGCCAGCATTGTAGTACAAACCTCTCATGAACCTCCACGCGGAGCACCGCTTCCAAGACTGAGCGCCGAAGCTCGTTCAAGACATGACCATACAAGAAGTAATCCAGGAACTAATCGCCAGGCCCATAATTGGAGCCAGGCATATTTCAACCAGGAGCGCTGTGGCAACAGGTCAACCAGAGTAATTGATAATTAATAATTGTATATTTCTTGACCGTGGTCAAGGCATATGCACAAGGCAAGATCGGGGAATACAGCAGCACATAACAATATGAGGTATTCACAATTTTCAAATTCGAGAATCACACAGTGACCGAACTAAGACAGTAAAGTCGTGGGGTGTTTGAGTGAACTAAAGCGGTAATGGTTAAAGCGGGAAGCATAAACCAGCTTCGACTTCGGGGAAGGCGGTGCGGATAGCTGAACAAACGTGGGAATGCTGATATGAGCAACAACGGTGAATGTTTAAAGGCGCAGTGGTCACAAGGACCAGAAAAACAATAGGCGGGATATCACAACATAGATGGCAAGTGGAGGAGAGAGTAATACACGGTACGCTTTACGGGAGCCGAAAATTGGCTGCGACGGGCAACGGAATCCAGAACAGAACGCGAGGGTGTACTGAATGGATAATTGGACGGTCACTGACGCGTAACCGGGCGGAAGAGATGCCAAAGAACAGGATTAAAAGTGAAGTCAGCATAGGGCTATCATCTTGCAGTTAGAGATGCCAGCGAAATATGGAAGATTGATCCAGCATTGGGTAACTAATTGTGGGGGGAGTATGTGAAACAAATGTTAGTGAGTCAAAGGTGATGACAAGACAGACTTTCTATGCGGATGATTTCAGAGTCATATGGAAATTCACTTGAAAGCGAAAAAATTCACAAGGAATGCAGTGAACTTTTGAAGAGCACGAATGGTGTATGGACGCAGAACGGACTTTCAAAGAGGTGCCATCGAAGAAACAGATCAGTGGAGGCAAACGCTACTGATGCGGCTAGGTAGAAGTTAGAAGGGTGTAAAGATAAAAATGTTTCGTATGTGTAATAAAAAATTATTAGCCAAATTCTGGTTGGCTACGGATGGCTGGTATTCTGTTTCATGAAGACCTTGGTTACAGGTGGTGGCAGGCAGAAAGTTGAGGTTAGCAGATAAAAAACGGCTGGTTTGACGAAACGGGCAGTGGCAAGAGCTGTGTTCCGGTCATTAGTTTTGTACTGCAACGCGGAAGGGATTGAACTGTTGGAATGGATTATTGGAAATAGACGTAGAGCGGGCGTAAGTTGGTGGCTGGTGTCAGGAATTACCTCCACTATCCGGTGAGACCTTCATAAGGGCTTGTTACTCCGGGTATACGATTATGGCCAGCATTTACTGTGCCCCTTATAAAGTCAGCAGGCGAAAGTATAGGTTTGAGCCATTGATCAAATCGTGTAGTCCTTACGGTAACCCGGGATTAAAGTCGAGTTGGTCGATGGCTGCCCAAGTAACCAGTAAGATCTGAAAGGGGTCAGGAATGCGGCCGTCTGGAGAGTTTTGCAGCTGTTGGTCATGGTTATCGTTTTGGTGGAAAGCAGACAGTGAACAGTTTGCTGTTTGAACATCAAGTTATCATCCGGCTAGTGGGCCGGTCTATTAGGGATCCCTGGAAGGAGACTGTTAGTTTTCTAGGGTAGGGTGACAGTAGAGACTTGGGGAGATATCAGGTTAGTGGTGGATGAGGAGAGGGGGTCCATCTGGGAGCCAGGAATAAAACAATAGTGGAGGGTATGATCTGGAAGGAGAATAGGAAGATTGCAATCTGGTCGGTTCACTAGCCGTGGTCGAGGACGGCAAAAAGTGAAAAGGGAGGAAAACACTGTGTTAGGGTGAGGCTTTTTCACGTGAAAGCAAATGTGCTGGTATTCCGCGGGGTCATGAGAAGTCAGAGGTATACGGATTCCGGTTGGAATGGGGTCTGAACTTACCATAAGCATATGCGCAGAGAGGTGAGGCTTAGTTATGAAGGACAGTAATCTGGGTGGCAAGACTCAAGTGTGCTAGAAAGGCACAAGAAAAGCAGGATAAGGCCGCTGAGTTCTAGCCTGGGCCAGAGGAATCAAGTGAAGGTGGGCACCTATCACTAAAAGACAAAACGGTTTTTTAAAGGGAGCTTGTGTCAGCGGACCTTTTGGATGGGTAGGTGAGTCAACGACGTAGCAGACAAATCACCTCTGATTATTGTCATCACTAATTATTCGTGAGCTGGAGAAGAACACAGAAAAGATGAAGTTGTGGATGCCAATCTATAGAAGTGCTATGATTACTTTTCTAATTCGGTCAACCAGTACAGGTGAGGTTTAGCCCATAGCTGTGAACCGTGAGCATGTCAATACCGGGGTGTTTTCAGAGCAGAGGCTGCATAGTGCAACTGTTCCAACCGTGTATTTGCTAAAGCATTGGACATCAGCAAGCCGGCTAAGGGTTTTGCAGGGAATCCAAAAAGGTTGAAACTGAGACAGGCGGGGTAGGCAAGCATATGTGGGAACCGAGCAACAGGCTAAACTATGAAAGTCAGGTGACTTCTACCAGATTGGCATTGTTCTAACAGAGCTTTGGTTTGGTTTTCATTTGCGGGCGAAATATAGGTATGCAAACTGTAGTGTAAAATGGCACCATCTGATGAGGAGGGAGAAGAAAAGTGAGTGGAGCATACGCAAGATATATGTATGTCCGTTTACTTGGGCGTGGTCATCCGACGGGTCATGATAAAGGGACCGGAAGCAAAAGACTGTGGCTCATTGTGGCCTAATAATCAAGACTGTCTTCATATGCTTCGTCTTTGTCAATGTTATTGCGGGTCATGCTGACTACGGAAGTTGCGTCTAGGGTTCTGCACAGTGCTCTTTTAAAATGTTTAGCTTGCGACACTATCGCAGCGAGTCAAGAAGCTTATTCCAGAGGCTGGGGTAGATAACCGAGAAATATCTAGATCTGGTTAGGAGCCTAGATTGGGGAGCCGTAATGGTGAATTGTCTGTGACGGAGGGAGTAAGAAGTCTCACTATAGGAACCAAGTGGGTTATCAAATGAGTGGACTTTTGAGTGCAGGAGGTTGAAGAGAAATGAAAGACCGAGCGTGATACGACGTAATCATAGAGGTTCAAGTCGGAGTAGTTAGCACCTAGCTCTGTAGTTTAGGTTGGAAGAAGTGCCAAGTACCTTTTGGTGGAGGAGCGTTGCACTTTCCCTATATTGACCTGGTCAGCCTTTCGCATCGAGGTAAAGACCAGGGGGCAATATTCCATTAGCAACCTGACGTGTCTTGAACATCAGGAGATTGCTCTCTTGAGTACGGTATGTTCTAATGATAAGTGCAATCATCCATCTCACGTTGCCAGTTTGGGTCAATTCTTTTTCATCGAAGGTAGTGAAACATGAATAATGCAGGCCCAGATCTCTTGCCGCGTGAGTAGTGGGAATCAACAGACCTTTTTTTGTGGGAAAGCCAGGTGGAACGTGGCATTTGTAAGACAGAAGAGAGCTCTTAGCTGCCGAAAACTTCATCAGCTATTGAGTACGCCATTAGTCCAAGGAACTTCAAGTCTGACAGAATATCGCTGATAGCTGCACGCAGGGCATTCGCCTTAAAAGTATAGACTAGTTTTATGTCAACAGCAAGGAGGAATGTCATGCCGTGACGCACTACTTGGAAGACGTCATTTATGTACATAAGAAATAGGAGAGGACCTAGAACGCTACCCTGCACGACTGCACTAGTAATTCGTTTGGGCCGAGAGGATGTTCCATTGACGAGGGCGGTCTGAGAAAGTTCGGAGAACTAGGATGATAGGCAAGACCGAACGGGCTCAGCAACTCCGTAGAATTTAATTTTTGACAATAAGCGAGCGTGAAATACAAGGTCGAAAGCTTGAGTCATGTCGAGAAAGATGACGATGATTGGCTTGTTGCTGTCTGCTTTAGAAGTGATTAAATCGGGGAAGTCCATCTGACAAGTGGGGCACGAACGGGGCTTTAGGAACCCATGCCGGGCTGGGTTGATAAGAATTCAAGAAGTCAGGAAATTTGCAAGCTGGTCCTTTACTATCCTCTCCATGAGCCTGAAAACGATCAAAGTGCGGTTCGTGGGGCGATAGTTCCCCGGATCATGCAAAGGCCCATTTTTGTGTTGTGGAATTATACAGGACGCTTTCCATCGGGCCGGGTAGATTCCGGATGACATGGATAATGTAAAGAGGTTCAGCAGTAGGAGCACTAGGTTAGGTCCCCCAAATCGAAGTAGGACAGGTGGAAGGTCATCAGGCCCTGTACGACGGGAGGGTTTGATGTTGGCTAGGATTTTCCTGATGCTGGCCGTGGTAAATGCTATTGTTGATTACGCGTTCTGTGTGAGCGTCGGGTAGCAGAATGGCGGAGGGTCAGTGTCCGCAATAAGAGCTGAGGTGAAATAGCAGTTGAAAGCCTCAGCCATATCTTCTGGCGAGGCAAGATGGGTGCCATTTTGGATAAGGAATGGGATATTATTGTCATTTCTGTGCGAGTTGCGAGATTTTACCAGTCCAGAAAAAAGCTTCACACTACGAGGCTATTGTTGTACAGTACATTCTTGCTTTTTGAGTTTGTTCTCGGTTGCTGCATAGAGATCACGGGTGAGTCGGCTTTTTCTGTTGCAGAGGGAAATATCGATTCCTCAGGAGTGAGTTCTGGAGCTTACAAATCTTTTTTTGAAGTCTGTCAATTTTGGTAGCCTTGGCTTTAATATGTCCAACGGTTGGGGTAAAGCAATTTATGGAGGAAAGCAACTTGACATAGAACACATCAGCTGCTTTTTGCGGATCGGATGTGAGGAAGAAGTCAGACTTGTCTATGCCCCGGAGGGAGGGAGGCACCTGGGCCCAGTTATTAGCCTATAGGTGTTTTCGTTTTTGATTTCGACACCTTCAGGTAAGCGTGATTCTTGCGTCACAGTGAAGTGACATATGACCATTTGTGGTCACTACCGGGAAGGTTTTGCATGACAGAGACGTTCACCTCAGGGAGGCCATGAATGAACACCAAGTCGGGGATATTGTTATGCCCTGTTGGAGTAGAGACACGCTGTGTCCAACCTGCAGCGTAAGAGTCCAGAAGGAAATCGGATAAATGAGAGGGGGCAGTCATTGTATTCTAACAAATACCTGGAATGTTGCAGGCTCCCGCTACGATCTTTGGACCTAAAGATAGAGCGGAGATGTACTCGAAAGACCTGACGATATGCTGAAAATCAGAGTAGCTAGAAGGCAGTGCTCGGTAGACGCACTCAATGTGCAACTCGTTTCCAGGAATAAGGATGGAGAGTCAAATAGAGTCGGGAATACAGTCAAGCCCTGGGTGGTGGAGGGGGATGTTAGTAAATTTATGTTTACCGCATGCATGACAACCACGGCCTCGGCGTTTCACTCCGTTTACTCAAAAGAAGTTATAGCCTACCAACGAGGCAATGTTAGTTGGGATGTGATCGACTAACCATGTTTCTGTAACCAGAACATTGTCAAAGCTAGAAGCAAGTACATGTTTCCTCAAGTCATTAATTTAGTTCAACAGCGAACAGAAATTCAGTGGTAAGAGGAAAATTCTGCCTGCATCTTTTTCGGTTACAAGGAGCTAGGGCTCCACGTGAGGGCGGCGGAAGACTGTTGGGGCCGAGTAAGCTTTCGGCAGCCGGGTTGTCAACCAGGAGGGTGTCACCAGGGGGAGTATTAACTGGGCTGGGAAGATTACCAGGTAGGTCACATAGTAGTCGTTTTTGGGGCACGGTTTGGTAGCCTACATAGGAAGCCTGAATGAAGGGTGTCAAATCTGTGTAGACATCAGGAGGGTGGCTGCCGCAAGGTGCAAGTTGGGTGAGACACCCTGGAAGACTAATGGGGAGCAGCATTAGATGCGTTGGCGGGTGAGTGACCCCGGGTAATTGATCGAGAGGTACAAGGATGGTGTCTAATGGAGCTTTTGAAGGGAAACTATGATAAAATCGGGGAAGTATTATTAGTGGCGATAATAAGTCGGTATGTGGGCGAAAGTTCCCTTGCGAATACTGTCGGTGACCGATAAACATTCATGGAGTCCAGTAAAAAATAATATGGGATGGTGGGGTGATTTGGTAATGTGGGATAATAGATCTGGGGAGGATATGGTGACTCTGTGTGGGACCTTCGGGGCAAATCATGTATAGATCGGGTGAAAGTTAATAGGAGTGCTAGGGGGTCAGTATAGGGGTGGGGGCCAGAGCTGGACAGCCAACCATGGTTATGATAGCGGCCTAGTGAGGAGGGTGACCAATGACAGAGTGAGTGGGATTGGAGTGAGACGGGAATAACGTTATGGGTAGAGCTTCTGTGAGAGGCAAGCATCTCACGGGGCTTCACAGAATGTGTGTGAGGGGGCGGAGTAGTAGCGAAATGGCTGCTGATGAATGAGGCTTTGGTATGTGGAGTCAGTTGGCATAATGTGTAGTTGGATCAGTGTAGAATACGGTAATGCTCGGTGTTGAGAGGGCAAAGGATACTGAGGTTGCAGAGGGGTAAAATGGGGTAAACCACGGGGCAGAAAAGGGTCAGGCTCGGGCCATATGTTGTGGGACAGGTTGACATTCGTGCTGGCAACTCATCCTGCCTGATTTGGGAATGGTAGGGCTAGCGATGGAGGTGATAAACTTAGTGGGATGTTTTATGTGGTACTGCATATGTCGGCGTGATTGCGGCGGCTTCTGAGTCGATGGGTGCTGTACGTGGCTTTTGGACACGCAGATCTCCGTGGGACCGAACAGATGCTCTAATGGGCCAATGCCAGGGTGAGCGATGCGGTTTCGTAGGTACGGCCGTGGAGGAGGACGCTGATGGGTAACAGGCCGGTTAGCTGAAGAGCGAGAGGCCATAGGCCGACCGTCGATTGGAGATGGGGACGTCATGGTATCAGTGCAGGGGAGGTCTCGGTCATTGAAAGCAACAGGTGACGAGGGTGATGTTGTGACCGAAGCGCTAGGAGACAAAGTTGCAGCTGGATTCTCGGTGCGGGGTGACGAGTTGGAATCTGGCTATTTGTTGGCTCTTTAAGCAGATGAAACTGGGCGCGAATGACTGCTGGCTAAGAGGGGGGCTGTTTTGCTCGCCTGTGGGTAGGCAGTGGTGGAGACTTGGGTGCGACGTGAAGCCTTTCGGGGGGACCTTGTGGTGTTGGGGCAAAAGGGACAAATCTAGGTATTTTTTTGCACTGGTTCACTGGTCAGCTGGAGTGGTGGCGAGTTATTGACAGTGTGAAATTATTCAGAGGGATTAAGTGGCACTGGATTATTGGGTGGTGGGAGTACTTGGTTGCCGGCAATTGATCTAAGAATCCCCCTTTGGAGCGGGGTTTTGTCAGAAGTAATTTTTAACTTTTTGAGTGAGATGGACTTTGCGATGGACTTTCTCTTTCTCACGAATTCCACTGCAGCGCTCTGATCCAGAAATCGAAGCAGTGGTGGGCAGATGTTTCGATGTGACCTTTTTTTTAGTCTTTTGCGGCAGCGCTCGCGGTGTGACATACCACATGCCAAGAGCATGGACTGTTTGACCGAAGAAAGGTGCAAACGATCTGGAACGTTAGAAACTACGGCGTTTTTGGAATTTTTCATCTTCGTATGGACTTTAGGCGCAACCGAGTCCAGGAGGTGGCTAGCTGATAGGAGACTTTCAATGTTCGGATGTTTTGAGGGACCGACTATATATGCGAGTGGCAACAGCATGGTTAGTGCATCATCCATGGATCGTAGCTGTTCCTCTAAAGACAACAGGTTTTTCTGAAGAGCATTATATTTGTCACTGGCTTTACTGTATTTATCGACTAGTGGTACTGAATAAGGTACCTAGGAGCTAGGAAGTCGAGGGCGTTTAGGGCCTCTAGGTTGAACCCGGTTGGTTACTCGGTGAACGAGGCGATCGGTGGACGATTTACGTATGATGTTTCATAGAATTCTGGCAGAAGTAGATTGGTCAGTCTCAGACATTTTCTGTTTACAAAAAACCCTGAATTATATTAGGAGTTGGTGATATCTTGAGAAGCTGTTTGTGAGCTATTTCGCTAGATAACTTAGTGGAAACTGTACCAACAACAGCACGCTTAACGACTTGGTGTACCAAATCAGTCGGACTGACGAATCGAGAGCCACCGATTGAAGAAGTGGTTTATGTGTCAGACGCATTCCGCAGCCCACGAAACAAGAGATAAGGATTACTGAATGGATTCCAGAGTGACCTCGGGCCACCAGGAAGATGGCTTACGTAAATACAGGGATCAAACCTTCAAGTGGAGCAACCGATCCAATGGAACGGAACTATTGCGCAAGAGAATCAGAGCAATGGCCACAGGCAACTAGCCAGAAAGGAGCAGAAATTTTTCCCCTCCTCAATACTGGTGTTGTACAGGAAGTTCCGCTATCACTTAAGTAGCCCGCAGTAAATGAAACCCAAGTCCGAGGGCGGCGAACAGGGACGAGCCTCGTTAAGTGTACTATAGACAAATTATCGACCAGTAACAGCAAAGTACCTCAGATTGTAGGAAAGCCAACCGAAGGAGCATAATGTCAATAAAAGCTTCAAAGCTACCAGGCAAAAATATAAGTGAAAGGCTAGGTAGGGCTACTTGGAGGTAAACCAGGTGGTTTATGGCGGAGGTTCTTGTTTATGGGGCTTTCTGACAAGTCGAAGGTTAGGAGGGAAGTATTGGTCAGATAAGATACATATAGGAGAAAGGTGAAGGACAACCGGAATGACATGACAATGGGGAAGAGTATCATTATAGAGAGACGGCCTAGCTTTTCCATTTACTTGGGTAGGCTGGTGGAGAGATAAAGATAATTGCTTCCAAAGGTTTGGGCTTTAAGGGGTAATCCAGGAAACTATGACGTATTTACGGAACGGGTCACGAATACCGGTAGTTCATTCCAAAAATTGAGAGGAAGGCCATGTAAACGGTAAAGTCCAACAGGTAAGGCCAACAATTAGACGAATAATAATTAAGACCGGTCTACACCCGCCATGGAAAAGAAGCTAAAATCATGTGATGTTGAGGTGTTGAACAAACCAATTATTATGCGGACCGGGAAGTGAAGGGGTGATGATCGTTGTGGCGACTAGCGGTCAAAGTGCATGAAAAGCTGATGAACCGCTTGGTAAATACAAGACAAAATTATGAAAGGAAGCATGGGATCTGGACCAACCCAGATCAGCGGAGTTTTAGATTTCACGAGCCAGATTCTCATAAAAAATTTCAATAAATATTTAAGGTCTTCCTTCCCTCACGTTGTTTTATTCATGATACTCACGCTTCCGGGGCCAAATTAGACCAGCAGAATCTTTGTAAGTGGAAGAGAAAAGCATCCTGCGGTGGCTTTTTTGAAACCCTTAAGTCAGTGAGGGACCGTTCAACCGATATTGCACTACAACCAAAGATGAGCATTCCTGGGGAAAAATTGCAAGCTCAAGAGCCCATGTGCTTCTCAGAGACTTATAGAAGACTCAGTTGGACGTAACATAGTAAAAGACCGAGGCCATTTGCTGGAAATTCAATTAAAAACAGCCACCCTGACAAGGTTTGAGATCCAACCGTACCAAAATTGTACTCCCTCATTTCACGTAAGAGGGCTCTTTGCTGAAACAAAAAAACCCAGCTAGTCTAAAATGGAGTTGCCAGCCGACAGCTTCATTCATTTTGTTCCATGTAGGCGTCTGTAATTGGTTCCGCTGTCATAGATAAAGCCACTACCCAGGAACTTACCCAATTCCGGCATCGGGTGCACCACCAGCTACAGGTAGTTTTAAGTCCGAGCCCAAACTTCCAATTACTTATGGTGGCTTCCACCAAGCGCAGTTGTACCTCTGGTATTTATGCACATTCAGGATAGGCAGGGCCATTTATGAACACCTATGTGGTATGAACTTGACCATCGCCATTCGTTCATCGAGACACGTAACTGGCGAGCTGCAAATAGGTCATCACTTTTAGGGGTTTAGAACTGAGGTCATCTTTATTCTCCCCAATCAACTGGTTCTGTAAAAGCAGTTTTTTAAGTCGTCCTAGTACTGCCAAGCTCTGACCCAAATCTGCCTCTTCTCAAGAAATTCTGGGGACTCAAAACACCTTGGCAAGCCGAACACTGTCACTAGCTGCTAAATGCATCATCTCAGGTCGGTTTTCTTGTATGAGTCGTAAGGCAGAAATTGTACTAAAGAAAATCTCTTGAACATCCATGCTTGGCTGAACTCGGTCGAAACACAAGGCTCCTTTATATCTATCACCCTCTATTCTTGTATCTCCTTTCCTCTGCCTACAACTAAACCAAAATTTCTCTCAGGCTATTCCACTACCACGCCTTTTCGGCCAACCCTCCCTTCTGTTTGTCGCATGTTACCCTCAACCTTTCTTTTATTATTTTAACTATGACTTTCATCCTAAACTTACATCCTTACAGCTTCCATTTTTAAAGTGAGCGTGAGAGGTTGCACGAGAGAAGGGGTGAACGTAAGCAACAGAATTGAAAAAAATTGCTAAGTCATCACAACACCCCGGGACTTCTGTGCAGCTGAAGCCAACTGTAACCTGAATTCCGTGAAAACACAATTTACCCAGGCACGGGAAGAACTATATTTTACAAATGAATGCGAAGCTAACAGCCGGTTACTATTCCTCAAATTGAATCCAACGAGAAAGGAAGATGGTCAGATCCGGCAAAAGGTGAACCAGAAACGAACACGGAGCTCTCAGCTTTCCAACTTTACCAGTTTCGTTAATATCCAATGGAAGCAAAATTCAGTGGAATATTTGGCCCTCGGAGAGAGAAACATTTGTTCTAAAAAGGAATCTAGGGAACGAGCTGAAGCTCATAAAATCATTTTGCATGAGAAAAGTTGTCCACCTAGGTCTACTGAAAGAAACGCCAGTCATTCAGAGCCCAACACAACCTAGGGAACCGTAAAGTAGAAAGAACCATTCATTGGCTTACCATATAAAGGTGGTATTATGAGTGCAACCATAAACCGAAGACTCCAGAGAAAAGTTTGAGCCACATTCATTGCCACCAACTGGCTTTTCGTGTTTTGAGGTGCTCCTCTGATCCAGATACAGAACGAGGATAAACCGTTGGCGCTGACCCTGTCATTAGTAACGTACTCATCTAGATGTATTTGCAACGTAACGTAATTTAGTCGAAAGCCACGACTTCTATCCGTTCGGATCAAAAGGCATCACACAGGCTGGCTAAGCCAACGACGGACCGGATCGATAAACATAACTTTCCTAACATGCCCAGCTGAAGTAGAACATCGTGCAATTCCAGTCACGACCGAAAAAATATGTACCTTGCCCGCCAAGCGAAAAGCAAGGATGTGCAGCTTGGTGCTCTAGCAATGACCGAAGCATTTTGAGTCAGGAAGCTAACTCCAAAACTCTGAGTCCAAAAGCGTTGAGTTAAGGGGCTTAAATTCCTGAGGCCTCGGGTCGACCAAGGCCGATAGAGTTTGTCGTCCTGTCACCCAGAGGGGGTGAGTAAAATAAACCGCTCACAAGATGAGGACAATATGACTACTGAAAAAACCCCTGCCCATGACTGATGCTTGTTCCGTGTCTATGCACAGATTACGTTTAATGTCTCCCATGCAGTTCGTAAACGGCTTGAGGATAAATTACTCAGAACCGTTGTTTTGGAATTCCATATGACACAGTGGATATTATCCAGAGGTGTCACAATACTAGAGTACATAGATTCATTTCTTTGTTCAGCCTCTATACTGCTGGGCCGACATTCGTTCATTAGTATCAACGCCCTGTTACCCTTTTAAACGTCACCCATTTCGGTCTCGTGTGACTCCCGTGTTCTCTTAACAAATCGTGGTTTCGGCCCTCGTTTTTGAGTGCTTGTGGCCTCACAGTTGTAACTTGTAGACGTTTTTGAATTCACTCATTTCAAAATCCGGTACGGCAGGAGAACGAATCGTTCTCGTTTGAAACTGAAATTGAGATCATCATTCGAGTGCAAGGCGCTCGAACGTGCCTTAGAGTGGGCATGGCGGAATCATTGGCCCTTGAGATTACCGTTCAATCATGAAGCAAGCCCGATCGGCAAATCGATGCTTTGCATTTTTCTGCTCTACTAAGCTGCTGAAATGCTGACTATATGCACTGGAAGCCCAGAGGGACTTGGAAGCAAGTGCCAGGCGACAGAAATCGCGAGCCTTGTAAAAAAGGGGTAAAATTATGAATTACTGGGGATGGCCAGTAAGACTAGATCGGAAGACTTACAGTCACCTGGGGAGATCAAGATATTCCTTCTCTGCTTGGCAGATGGAAATCGATAAATAAGCGCAGAAGAAGTAGAGGGTCAGGGTAATCTGTGGAGCACAAGCTACGACGGATATGTTAGATTGTAGGTAAAAGAAGAGAGTTAGAAAAAGTGAACAAATGAAGCAGTTTACTGTATACTAGACAATTAGTTCCACAGCAGCAGCGTCATGTGAAGAAGCGCAAAAGATAAAACAGAAGTATCGGAACAATTGCATCTTTGACGGGGCAGTGAGAGAAGAGCGATACACGTGGCAGGTTCCGGAAGATTGATCTAGAAATCAGGCTATTAGGCAGATGAAGTGAGCCAATGGCTTCTAATCAGGACCCAGGATGGAGGCTGGCCCCGGAGAGGTTGGTAGAATTAGGCAACGAGTGCTTTGTAGAGATGCACATCGGCAAGAAACAGGGCTGATAAGGATGAGAGCGGGGAGAAGGCGATTACTGGCGGGGTGGATACTACCACGGATGGGATTAATGGGTATGGCGTAAGACATCAGAAGAGAAGGCGGAAGGACATTCAGTGAGCTGGTGCAGTGGGAGTATAAGAATACGACCCATCAGCTTTATGGGCAGGGGTTATTAGCCGGCGTCTAGCGATATGGAATGAGTAAGATGGCGTGGGTGAGACAAAACGTAACTTCCAGGCGCGGGCAGGGAAAGCGAAACTACCACCAAGACAAATGATAGAAGTAAAAAAAAGAATGTGTGCATATAACGGACAAGAGACGTCGTTGGGGGGCCATCACTGTAGATATAAAACGGCAGAACCATGGTAGCAGACGAGTGCGGTCCTGAGCTGTTGGTAGTCAATAGGGCTGACTGTTTGCTGGGCACTCAACTTGAAAACCATTCTGTGAAGCGAGTGCTTGGAGTGCTTTCCACCAGCATAATTCCGCCCCGTATAAAGCCACAGACGCCTTGTGAGCTCGATGTGCGTCAGCCGAGGCGATGTACTTGACCACGCCCCGCACTGTGGGAATAAGTGTCGGTTGAGGTTGTTTTCTTTGATTGGTGATCACAAGATAGTAGACGAAGTCTGGACTATCCAGAACGAGTTGCCAGATCATCAGAGATCGTGTGGGGCAGAGAAAAACGTGCCGATAAGTGGGTGACGGTTGCACAGTGAAAACAAAGCCAGACGCGGGAAACCGAGTGAAAGTCGTTGCGGAACTAAAAGCAAAAGAATAACGAAGGGAATTTTGGACACCAAGACGACGAACTGAAAAGGAAAACCAAAAAGAGAAATACTGTCAGATTGGATTTCGGCTGGGGAATAGTAGCCTGCGTCAACTGTACAGCAAGGAATCTTGTAGATGGTAGAGCCCCAGTGCTATCTGGGGAGGGTATGACTCGTGCAATGGGTGAAGGTCAACCGGAGTAGAACTATACGGAGAATCACTCAAACAGAAGAAAACCTCAAAAAGAAGAAAAAGAGTGCAAGGCCCAGTAAGCTGAAAGCCCAAACGACGCATGACGACCAACTCCGGGACTGTTCGAAACACAGCCGATTCCAAACAGCTACGATAAAACAAATGAAGCGCTCTTACAATTAAAAAACCCCATTAGTGCTCCTTCTGGGCTCTAGCGCTCTCACTCGAGCGATGAATCAGCAACTGCAGCTGGGTTACAGAAAAGGCCCAGAAACGGTAGGTTGGATCTCGAATACAGTCTCAGTAAAGTTCAAGCATAGCGACTCACTCCCGAAGCAACGATGTGGGTCCAATTTGTGACGAAGATTTAGTGCGATGAAACAAACAATCGAAATTCTGGTAAGGATGGTTCACGCAAATAAAACAGAGCGCCGATGTGAGGACCGGTTTGGAGAACCCTGAGAGGTGGAAACAGGACTGGGCCAAATTTTCATCAGGGAAGCGCACCCCCACCGTCCACACTCAGTTCCCATGGTGGGCAGCGCTAGGGCCTGCTTTGGGTAGGGGGTAGCCCGATGCACATTAGTTGGCATCCAGCTCGTAGCGCTCCAAGAATGGTCCACACTGTTTAGATGTTTTTATTTTTGGACAGTTTTATCACAAACAGATATCTGGATGTCAGGAGAGGCGGAGCTGCCTTTCGTGGGTGACCGCAGCTCCTACGCCCTGGCCAAAACATGGACCGCATGTAACAAGCCGCGTTTGGAATAAATCAACCACACCGGTAAATCCGTGGCAACACTGCAGCCCGGAGACATGGGTCATATATGACAAGGCTGGTGTGCCCGGAAGTCAAAACAGTGAGGTGGGTTTTCTCCTGCTTATGCCAATATCTTACTTTTTGATGTTCATGTCGTCTCACTGATGGCAAACTCTGTGGAGGGAGGCAGTCACAGCCAGGAATGTTTGCTGATGTGCCGCGGTAACACTCGCCGTACCCGTGAAATCAGAACCCCAGGGTGGTTAACGTTGGACAGAAAGTGCAGCGGGAGGCAGAATCAACCAGAGCCTGCGATGATTCCATGGGGTTCATGTTCACCGAAACACCGATTGGCACAAATATGGGACACTACTTGCAGCACTAACAACGTGATGCATCGGGATGGCCCACAGGTGATTTGTAGTCTTGCTGACTAAGTATCAAATGGTATACGGCCAATCGTAGGAGGATGCTAGAGCGATGTGATAAGGAGGGAAGATGAGTGACGAGTGTCTAATGATTCGATTTAGGGTGACCACCGGATGGAGGTTGAGGAGTCTGACAGTTGCTGTGTCTTGGGTTAGAGACAGAAATGGAGGCTAAATAAAAATTATCACCGGGAATGTTTAAAGAAAATCTTTCATGCAACCAGTGGTATTTCAAATATTCAAATACAATTTCAGAGGCACTGGCCTCAGTCATGAAGGTAACCAAGTTTTGAATTTGTACCCCGGTGAGTTTACGCCAAGGTGATGGCAACGACGGTGAATGGTGTGGCGCATCCTTCAAATTATCCAGGGTTCCGTTTGTTATCCAATGCTTTCCTAGTGGGCTCCATCCATAGTGATATATGGATTTATAAGAACCATCAGCTTTTGGACGTCTGGCACTACGTGTGGCCCAGACTGAAATAATATTTGAGTATCTATGAAATGTATATCAGCTGGGGGTTTTTCCACAATGTTGCATATTTGAGGGAGAAGTTTCACCTTAGGGATTTCGGAGAAATAGGAATCAGTATACGGTGATCCTTGTTGCGCAGCTGACGTGTCGAGTTTAAACTGAAGTGAACTTGGCTAGAGGATAGAGCTTGTTCGTATGAAAAATTAGAGAAAAATGCGTCGTTGAGTTTTATCCTCCTAAGTCACAGAGGGTCAAGCAGCAGGAGCTTGCACCGTTGTCTTTTGCTTATGTTCGTAGACGGCCCAAATAGTTTTTTGGTAGGTCGAAGCTGTACATTTTCAGAGTCATTAACGTCACTCTTGTGCATATTTGAGAACACAAGTGTACTGTACTCTAGGGTTAGAAGAACATGGGTTTTGTATATCCCTAACTTTCTGTCCTGCAACAATTCAAGGGAATTGTTCGCTCGTGCAGTTGTGCTGGAAATGTGCTCGAATAAACTGGAGATGTAAGAGTATAGTCCGGAATCTCGTGTTTTTGGAGAACACGGAAAAGAGGCACTGCCACTGTTAAGCGTATCATGGGGCGTGTCGCAGTTTGGCTTAGATAAACTGCTTTTGTTCACCAAACATTCCACTCCCCAGCGATCAAACCAGGAGGATAAGGACTGCATATCGACCGTGATGTTATTTAGTGCTACTGGCAGGTTTCCCCGTTCGAATTCGTAGACTACCCTCATATCATTGGCAAGTAGGAAAATTTTGCGACAAGCGACGACAATGTACATGTCATTTATATGTAGTAAAACGGCAGTGGTCCTGGAACACCCCGCCCCAGATAACCCCGCTGTTTACTGGTTGGGGTTCTGACATCTGGCCGTCGAGGCAGGTAACTTGATGACGGTCGTGTAGGCGGGATTAAAACCAACGGAGTGGGGGGTTTTCAATCTTATGTACTCTTATCCCGTTCGGCAACTTCAAACGCGGGACCCTGTCAAAGGCTCTTGTCTTATCAAGATAGATGATGACGAGTGCTTCCTCTTTGAGGGCAGCTGTTGTTACCAAGTTCAGGAAGTCAAATTGGCAGGTTGAACTAGAACATACTCCGAGAAACCCGTGCTGTCTCAGGCTGGTGAGTTTATTTGCAGCGAGGTTGTTGGTCAGGTAGTGTTTCAAGTCTTTTCTAGCAGCCTCAACATCATTGGCACATGGTTATTCGGGAGGCAATCGGCAATGTTGTAAGCTGCGCCCTTCTTATGCCTGGGGATGATAATTTATTTCTTCCACTGGCTAGGGAAGGTTCCGGTTTGGAGGGATAGATTGTTTAGGTTTAGTAGAAGAAGGGGAATATCCGGGCTGCCAAGAGCGAATATTGCTGATGGTAGGCCGTCAGGTCCGGGGTGGTAGTTCGGTTTGAAAATGTGGATGTATCTATTTATATCCGTGGTGGTGGTCCTTATAGAAGTGAGTAAGGAATTTGTGATAGGCGGGGCGAGAAGCTAGGTAAACGTTAAGCTGGGGGATAAGGTGGTTGTGAAGAATGTGTCAAAGGTGTCAGTTTTCCTTCGAGATGAGGTTATGAGTTTACCCAAGCGGATGATTTGTTTTACGCACTAAATTGATTGTGGTTCACGAGCCTTGTGCAACCGGGCTAGCCCTTGAGCTTTGTTTAGGTGGCCAAGTGCTTTGGTTTCTTGCCTTGGTTGTAGGTCACGGGCCTTGAGTAGGGAAGGTGGGCGGCTTACTGGGGATTTGATATTGGGAAGAACTCGTCCCAGTTTCTGGGGTGGAACTGCGAGGATTTGTGGTCCCATTTCAAGCGACGCGAAAAGAAACCGTTATATGGTAAGCTATCAGTGCGTGGCTTGCCTAGAAATCTGTAACTAATGATTTTATGGTCGCTACCCCTGTAGTCGCTTAGTGCTGGGGCAGAAACGTTTGTCAGATCCAGGGTAAATATTAGATCAAGAATGTTGTTCATTTTGGTATGCTGTTTTGCAAGTTGGGCTTATTGGCCCAGGCGGATGCATGGGGCGAATTGCTCATAATTTACGGGGCAGAAAAGGAAGACCATTTTGCCTCCGGGGCATTGCAGTCGCCTGCTATAAACGTACCTCCAAATGCCAGGTCGGCGAGGTAATTAAATGCGCCAATGATGGGGTTAAATGTGAAAGTGCTATTCCTCTGGCGTCGGTATATACATCCTTAAACTATTGTCATCTGGGAAAAATGAATTGTAGACTATGTTTAACCTTCAACATTTATCAGCACAGTATTTTCCAGTAGGGTGGTAGATAGCCTGCACTTGACATACCCCAGGCAACCTCAACCGTGTCTGTAGATTCGTTGAGTACCGGAGGTGTGATAATCGATTAGTGATATTTGGTCAGAAGGTGTGCACTCATTGAGCCAAGTCTCAGTGATCAGGGCAATGTCGAAGTTGTGAACGACAGTCAGTCTCTCTACAGCGATGAGATTGTTCAACATTGAATGCAAACTGAATAGCGCTATGGAAAGCTTTTCTATGAGAGGCCTTGAGTCGACAGTGGAATTGGTAGCCAAAAGGTGCGTGTTGGATGGGGGGGGCGGTTGATCAATAGGCGGGTCATTCATATATGGAGACTGGATGTGAAGTGATGCTTCCATTTGGATGATCGTCACCCTATTGCCGCGGAGTGTTTACTGGGCTAAACACTCATGAAGTCCAGTAGAGAATAACACTGGAGGCTGAAGTGATTTAATAGAGCGGAATAATAGATCTGGAGAAGGGCTTGGTGACCCTAGTTGGCACCTTTGAGGAAGATCACGTATAAATCGAGGGAGAGTTATTGATGATGCTAGGGGGTCCGTATGGAGGTGGAGAACAGTACGGAGGAGCAGGCATGGTTCTGATAGCGGCCTTTTGAGGAGAAGGACAAACGGTAGGGTAAGTGGAATTAGGATGAGACAGGTAGGATGTTATGGATGGAGTTTGTTGAAGTGTCAAGCATCTCACAGGGCTCCACAGAACAAATATGAGGGGATGGAATAGTAACAAGAAGGCTGCTGATGAAAAAAGCTTTGGTATGTGGAATCAGTTGGCGTAGTGTGCGGTGGGGTCAGAGTAGAATACGGCAATGTTGGATGGTGAGGGGCAGAAGATGTTGAAGTTGCGGAGGAGTAGAATTGGGCATGCCATGGGGCAAAAAGGGTCAAGCGCGGGCCATGTGTTGTGAGGCCGGTTAGCAACCAACCTGTTGACCCGTCCTGCGTGATTCGGGTTTGGTAGAGCCAACGATGGAGGTGGTACACCTGGTGGAAAATTTGTGATGTGGCACTGCGTCTGTGGACGAGATGACGGTGGCATCTGATTTGATGGACGTGGCAAGTAGGAGTTGGCTAAGCGGATCTGTGGGGGACCAAATGAATGCGCTGGTGGGCTAGCACTTGTGTGTAGGGACGCGACTTTGTAAGTACTCCCGTGGTGGAGGGCGCGGATTGGTAATAGGCCGGTTAGCGGGAGCGCTAACGGTCATAGGTCGACTGCTGGTTAGAGCTAGGATCGTGTCGATGTCAGTGCGAGGGAGGTCTTGGCGATCAAGGGCAACAGGCGACGAAGGAGAAGTTGTGACCGGGGCGCTAGGAGACAACTCCGCAGTTGGATTTTTGGTGCTGGGCAGCGCCTTGGAATCCGACGATTTGTTGGCTTGTTTGGCAGGTGGACCAAGGCGTGAATGGCTGCTGGCGGAGAGGAAAGGTTGGATTGCTCGGCTGTGGGTAGACGGTGTTGGAGACTGAGGCGCAACATGGAGCCTTTAGGAGGGAAGTTGTGGTGTTGGAGATGAACGAGACAAATCTAGGCCCTGCGTACTTGCTTGCGCCTCGGTTTCTGGCCATCACAATGGGTAAATAAAAGCTTCCACGCCCTCTGGTAAGGACACGGCGTAAAGTAATACCTGGTGGGCTAAAGGTGGAAAAGCAATGCACAGAGGTCTCAGTTGAAAACGTGTATTCATGCCCGACGAAAAGGAGTTATACTTTTGTAATTAATGTGGGGGTTGACCAAACGAAACCATTCAGCTAGCAGCAAAAAATTAAAGCAGTGGCTTGATTCATCTTGAGCTTAAGGACTGGTTAAGAGGGCCTCATAAACGGTTGCATAGACGGACGGTAGTTAGAGAGTAGAACAGACGTCCCAGAAAAGAAAGCAAAAGAAACTAACTCAAAATCGTGACAGCCAGAGACTTCACGGGTTGGCATAAATATTCCGTCCAAGAATTTTCAGTGACTGAAACAAAAGCTCTCATTGCTAGGACGATTTCGGAGGACTCCAAGCGCCCTACAGAGCAATACTAAGCTGCCAATGAAAAATGGCGAAAGGCAGGACTAGACCAATTAAGCAGAAAGCTACTGGGCCCGAGAAAATAAATTCAAAAACGACCTTGGGGGACGGAAGAGAGCTCCTGAGGGAAAACGTATTAGGAAAAAGTCGGAACTTTCAAGCTAAAGAAGTTCAGTGGCACCTTGTTTAGATGAAACTAAAAGGCAGTCATTAGTAGTTTACCGAAGCCCTATATGAGAGTGCTGGCTGAGACTAGTGGCAGGCGTACTGCGTGGCAGCCAATCCGAGGACGTTGGATATCCCCGTTTATGTTTCCCCTAAAAGATTGACGCGGTTGAGAAGGTGGATTGTTGCGGAAAATAAGAAAGAAGTGTGTCCCATAATTATTTATTTCACCATCCAGTGGCACAGACGAGGATTTTTAGTATAGCCAGAAGCACAAAATATAGAATGAAAGGGATCATACTAGTTACCCTTGATGAAACAAACTTGAATAGAAAGCAAACAGGGTTAGGGAATATCCAGACAAGTGGATATAAAACCGCTCAGGTTAAGTCACTTCAAGTATAAATTCTGCGAAAAACGCCAAGGAGGCGGCCGAGTCTACATGCTTCTTGCCGCTTAGTACCTATCAGCGATCGTTCGGCAGCCTACGGAAATCGTCAAATGGTTATCCTCTGTTATTCAGCCTCTACATGTTGATGTGCAGCAGCCAAATCATTCCGACACATTTATACCCAATGACATCAAATCACGCCTTAGTTATCGCTCCCAGTCACATGTTTTCGTGTCTTTGTTAGAGCCACTTGAATGACTGAGCACTGGAAACAAATTTGGTTTCAACTGGTTTCTAAGTTGCCAGCTGGATAGGCTCTTCAAAGTCCCTAGAATTCTCGGTAAGAAACTGATATAATCCACCTAAGCTAACGGACGAATACAGATTTGCCTCGTAAGTGGAAAACATTGTTGATCGGGACTGCACGAGAAGTGTGCAATTTTCAAGTTAAAGTAAAGGTCTTAAACGTTTTCCTCCATCCTTTTGGAATCAACCTAAAATTCTGCAAGTCCACAGCCAAGGGGGATGTCAAATTAAGTCTGAAAGAATAGCAAAACACAAACCTAGCAGTGAGTTCCTGATAAGACCCAGCTCATTGGTAGAGTAGAATCCTAGGATCGCAGTTAGTAGGAGGAAATAAAAGAAGGAACTGGACACCGAGGTCCGCTGATAAGTTCACTCTCTGCTCATAGTCTTCACCACCGCAAGGGCTATGCCACGAGGAAGTTAGCCATTTATCCCATCGAGTGGTTCAAGATTTACGTCGCAGAGGCAAACTCAGCACTACGGAAGTTGTCACATCATCGCATAAAATGAACAACCAAACACTAACATGCGGTGCTTCAGTGCTGTGATTGGTCCAGAATCTATTGAAAATCGATGTTGAACCACACGGCTTAGATGAAGTCATTGGTGGGTTATTGAAGTTTCGGTCACCACGGAAAACCTTCGCTAAAGTTGGTTTCACCTGCACGTGAGGCCGAAACTATGGCCTAAAGAAATTGGGTTTTCTTCCCTGGGGGTTCTTGTGTTGGCCCGTCTATTTGTGGCACTGTTTATTGCGAAGGTGGGTACTGAACTTCCGTCCATACTGTGTCCATGAAATTCGGGTCATTTGAGTCCCGCAACGTGCTATGATCCTAGGGTGTTCAGCCATCTATGTCGAAGGTGACAACAATATATTTGGAATCTCTGCTCTGTAGCTACAACCGTGTAGTGAAGGGTGGGTGTAACGACCGGTCGTGAAAATTCCCAGTCTTCCCCCCCCCCAAAAAAATACTGCAGTTCAATGTTTCCGCAACACCACTCACGTATTTACACTATTGACTTGTTATTTGCACTGTGTGTTTTTACGAACCAACGTTTGTTCGTTTGCGTCCAGCACGCCTTTCTGTCGTATCCTTGTCCTGGACCTGCATGACGCACGTGCTTCTTTCTCGCAAGCCGCAATTCGGTTCTCGCTTTCTGAGTCCTTTTGTTCGCATAAATGAGATTTGTATCTGCTTCGCGTCATTGTTTATTTGATAATCTAGTATCGTAGAACTTCACGGATGATCGCCTTCTGATTTCGGGATCCGTTTTGAATTTGGCAGCGTATTGCTCAGAGGTGTCTAACAAGAGGTGGTAAATTCCAGAGCCCCCACGTAGATGCACTCAGTGTATGTGCAGAATCTATAGCGGAGGCCTGTGATGTCTTCAAAGTCATTGGAGCGGCCACCGGATATAGCGTGAAGTGTGATTTCATGGTCGAGTTCCGATTTTCCCAGAGCAACTTGATCTCACGGCCTGCATTTTTTATTTTGTGTTCTGTGATTCGGATTCCAACCATTCCGCGTGTTTGTCCAATGTATTGACGGGGGCAGTCTTTACAGTTGATCAAGTAAACACATTTATACCCTTCAACTGAACCGTGGGGGTCTTAGGTCCTTTTGAGATGGCCTTGCAAAAGGTTATATATTCTAAAGAGGACACGGACCCCGTACACACCAAGTACTTTCTTGATTTCCTCTAGGTGCCCGAGCTTTA
This sequence comes from Fasciola hepatica, assembly GCA_948099385.1. Classification (NCBI taxonomy): domain Eukaryota; kingdom Metazoa; phylum Platyhelminthes; class Trematoda; order Plagiorchiida; family Fasciolidae; genus Fasciola; species Fasciola hepatica. Next base: position 3,479,948 of record CANUEZ040000108.1, read on the forward strand.
CGGGATATCAATGGAGGTAAGCCTATCCACTATGTCCTTGTCGCGTTTCACCGATTTGTTTATCAGCACCTCTGTTGTTGTTTCTTTTAGGTGGCTGTAGCTTTGAAGGATGGTGTGCAAGAATTCCTTCTTCTTGTTTGTGAGTGACGTCGATGGTGCACAGTTTGTTCACCCTGTTTGTCAGAGACGATATAGGTGCCCGCCTCAAGCAGTGCGCATGGGATGAGGTGAAGTCCAGATATCTATCGGGGTGCGTAGTTTCCCGGAGAACGATCACAGTACACTAGTGAGAGTTGTTTACTGGTAGTCGACATCCAAGGAAATTGACAACTTTGTCAGAGCTCTCGGTCTTTATTGTAAATTTAACCGAGATATACTGAGACATAGGTAAAAGTAACGCCCGTGTTCCGATTTATGAATTACAAATTTACCATCCATATATCTTGCATGGATTTTTGTTGAATTTTGGAAAGCACTCAATTCTCAAGTTTGATTGGATATGAAAACAGACCGGCCACAATCGGTGATGCAAGAGAACCGATGACGGCATTCTCAGTCTGTCCGAGCTATGATTAGTTAAAAGTGAAGAAGATGGAAGTAAGAAATGGTCAAACGTCACTGCTAATACGAATTAGGCTTGCTGGGCATCTGTGTTCCAAAGTGAAGCAGTTTATCAATAGTGTAAAAACTCCAGACTGCCTTTGGTGGGCACGAATGTTTAAAGAGATGCCGCTTCAAAACTCGCTCCCTTTTCGTAACGACGAGAACAGGTAAACTCTCAAAGGATCATAACACCTTGCTGACCTGAAATCATCATAACAACAACAATAACAATGGTTTATTTGGGAGGCACCCGGAGCCTGCCAGATACATGATCAAATTTTTGCAAGCTGCAAAATGGACAGAATATTCGTGAAAAGTGTTTGTGCGTGACTCACGCGGTGTAGGCTGGTTTAGAAAGTAGGTGAAAGGAGGATAAATGTCAGCACATCAAAGAATAATGGAGGGAATTTAAGTGAACCAAGGGATTGATTCAAATACATGCCCGGTGAATTTGAAGGCAGAGTTCAAGTGGAGTAGCTGGCCGAGCCGAGCGAAGGAGAATGAGTCCGGGAATTTTTACACGAGGATGACGGAAAGTCGGCATTAGAAAATATGTCAACCAGAAATGATGAAGTATAAAGAAGAAAGAAGGTAAATAAGAACGAAAAGTTCAGTCGTACGGCAAAGGTTTAGACAGCCTTGAATTATGCAACATTGCTTTACAAGGATGATGTCGATTTAAAACTGAGAGCGAGCAACGCAAGACGTAAAGAATGGGTCAGACGACAAAGTCATTCGAAAGGATCGACATGGGGTAAATGTGAAGTTAAGACATGGACAAGGTGGGGGATACCACGAAGAGCAGAGGATTGGTGGCAAGAGAACTGGCCGGCAAAGAACTGGGGGAGTGCATAGGAAACACATAAATAAACGTGTATGCACATTCATACATATATATGTATATACGTAAGAAGAGGGGAGCAAAGCGCAGTGAAGTGATCAAAAACGGAAAAAGCAGTGTTGAAGGAGACAGAGGGGGTCAGATCAAGTGGTGTAGAACTGACTTGGATAAATTCTGAAGAATTCGTTCATAATTAGTGAACACTGGGGATCATCGGAGAGAGGGAAGCGGTTCCGGAAGGACGAAAGTGATGGCTGTGAGCAGGAGTTGATAAACGAAGGAATACAAAGAAAAGGGTCAAAGAAAATAGGCGGGAGTAAACCCAACGATGTGAATAATGCAAGTGTGACTTACGGTGACGATCGAAAATGAGTGACGCCTTAGTAAAAGGGCCCACATTTTGCAGCAAAAAGATGGCTGGAGAAGGCAGAGCAAATGAAAAGCGGAGTGGTCGGAGAGGTGTGAGATACCATTGGAGAACGTTAACTTGGAGGTAAGACGAACTCTGGTGCTAAGGTACAGCAGTTGTAACAGCGAACAACATAGGAGAGAAATAAGTGAGTGGAGGATCAGAATGAACATGTAATGGCAGACCATGTGGTTTGAGGCTGTTCGTCAAAATAATAGAGTAACGACAAGTTTAAATAGAGTGGAACGCGGAACAGCAGTGCAGCCTGAAAGGCACACAGAAGATGCCTGTGGCGAGCAGTTTACTAGGCGGGTGGGAGTACTGACCAGATAGAAAAGGGTAAGAGATGACCAATCAGATAGTTTTACCGCAGACGAAACAGGGTGAGGACCGCGAAGAAAAAAAGAAGAACCCAGACAGTTATACTTGTGATAGAGCAAATACACGAGAAACGTGCGCATCGGAGTTGACTGGGTAGAGCTGAAGAGCTACGCGCCTACGGGCTATTGCACAAATTGATTGTGCCAAAGGCTGCTAGTCGGGGCACTGTCTAAGAGAAAGATCCACAAAAGACTTGTAGATTCGAGCATGGGAAACACGATGGTGGTGAAAAGATAATAAAAGTAGCTGTAAATGATGCAAAGGCTAGAACAACGAGTTTCTGTATGGTGATTGGTCATGGATACGGGTGGGTCTGGGTGGAACTCTCATGCCATATTACCCTTGTACAAAGCACCAGATTACCAATGATTGGAGGAAGAGGAGACGACCGGATGTGTGCTTTGGTATCATCATCCCTTCGTCCCTGTAAGGCGTTGTCCCTAATTGGAGAAAGGGGTGGTAATTTTACGCGCACCTCGATACCAGAACAAGACTGATTTGTCTCTTCCACGATACTAAGTTAAAAGTTAGAAAACGTGAAAATATACAAGCACCTCGCGTATGCGGCTGAAAAGATTTGACGGGCCGACGGTCGGAAATGGTGAAAAGCCGAACTGAAATGTCTCAAGGAAACAAACAACCGAGTAAAAGTTTCGCACGTACGAGTGCTCGGAAGTGCGATGTGGAACATAGCCAAATTCGTGAATCATATGTAAAACGTGATGGGATTACCAGTAAATGTTATCGAAAGTTCGTTTATTATTCAAATCAGGGTTTTTAGTTTGTTCAAGGGAACCGATATGTCACTTCCCCAAGAAAAAGGAGCCGCAGTTTGCGGCTTTTCGGAAAATCAACCCCCCGTGCTGCGTGATTTCGGGAAGCAAGCGCGGCTACCGAATGAGAAACGGATCGTATCTTGCCCCTTCCATGATGTGCTTCTGACGGACACACTCATATTTAGTGAACCTCTGGAAAATTATTCTCCTTTGTGAACTTTATTTTCTTTGATGTGGTATCACTTTTGCTAGGTACAGTGGAGAGTTTTCTCTGCCACTTTTGTTCCCCCAAGTTGATAACTCGCACATGAATGCCAAGTGTCTTATTTGGGGGCGACAACTCGCACTTGGCCTGATGTCACTGGGTAAGGCTGTCTGAATAACTTGCTGTTCCTGCCATTGGCCTTACGAGCTTCATGGCAGATGGTGAGTGCTGACCGGTTGCCGAGAGCTACTAAACTAGCGCGGGAGGCTACCAGATGTTTGTTGACGGCTACTAAGGGAGTGAAAATACTGTATTGCAGTGGGTGCAGGGATTTTGACAGCGCAGACTGCGACACATGATGCCCTAGAGACTACTGGGTTAGCTGGTAAAAAGATTAAAGTCGGCAAGTTCAACTAGACCGTTGTGCAAAAATAAAGTGTTTCCTTGGAAGCGATGCCTGAGTACCAAAACCCTCTCTGACGATTCACGAGGAATTTAAGTCAAGGCGAGACCATTCACAGCCTGCATGGTTGCAGTTCGTGTGCGGACTAAGTGGCCGGCGCTACGGGTAAATACAGGGATGAGGGACGTCGTAGCTCCAACCAAAATTAGGCTGAATCCGATCGAAAACATTGGTGGACTGGGTCTCAAATAACCCATAGCCCGTAGCATTCGTGTGGATGACCATTTTGCGAAAAGTAGAGTTCTCTTACTCGTGTCAAACTACCATAATATTTAAAAAGACGGGAGGCTTTCCTCGTTGAAGGTTTAGGCCATACGGTGTTGGGCACGACTGTGAGACGTGAAATCTCAAAAGTCTCTGAGTATCGAGGTTCAGGGTCTCACCAACAGGAAAGTAGAGTATTGGTGTCGTATGTTACGGAAGTGGGGACGTCGGGGCAAACATTGCCCAACCCAGGTGACTTCCATCCATATGGAATAGACAGTGAAGCAGAAGCTGCTCCGGGGTAACTACCGAAGAAGGAGAGGTAGGGAGGTCTCACCCAAAAAAAGCTTCCGTTTTATCAGCTAAGGAAGATAACTCTATGAAGGTACGGACAGACATCCTCACTCTTCGAATGGACGAACCCAAGTTATCGTAATGATTTTAAAAAGTTGGATTCAAGGGATCCGGTTTGAAGGAGTGACCATGGGGTTCTAATAATTATAGTGAACTCCCGGGGAGTGAGGACGCCAAATAAATGAGAACATTCTTGGGGAAAACCCCAGTTAAGTTACGGCAAAGTGAACCCTGGACCGAGAGGCACCTGTTCAGAGGGAAAGACCATGTAATGACATAGCTGCGGTGTTCTTGGGATTATCAGGTACAAATCATTGATGGCTTGGCTTCTTTGAGGGAATTCATAATGGAGGGCCCCTCATGGAAGGTCAGCCATATGAACATATGTTAAGCGAAGGCTCCTTATGTGAGAACTTACATCGAGCCCTCCTACGGTGCAAAAAGGCCAGAAGCAGAGCTCAGAAAATGCAGCCGAAAAGCAGACAGTGCCACCAAAGGGCAAGCATTGAGGATGTCAAGATGAAGCCCAAAGAGCAATACAACTACTTGCCATCAGAGAGTACCCCGCGATGAGCAGGCGGAGGAGCAATGGAGGAAGATGAGATAAGCATGTTCAAGGAGCACGAAAAGTCCAGAAATCTGTTTCGATTCTCTCAGAGGGCGCACAGGCTAGACCAAGGATGGTTCGAGAATTCCGGTAGACAGGGCACGCACTTTCCTGAGATGCGGCGTACCAAAGTCCAAGAGTAAAGCTTGCGAGCATTTGAAGCTCAGCTCATCTTGTGAAGCAGCGGGAGGTGGTTGAACGAACCCAGCCATGATGAGACCACTAGCTGATATGCTGGCTAGATCGCTAGTGCTTCCTTTGATCTCATCCTTGGAGAAAGATGACGTACAAAAAAGCTGGCTTATTTACATGGTCACTCTAATCCGCGAAGAAAGCGATAAAAAGCTCGCCTAAACTGTTGGCCGATCAATTCAAAGTCAGAGCTGCCGGAAGTCATGGGAAGTTTAATCCGGGGCCACTTAGTCAAACGCCCTGGAAGTTACCAGTTTTTACCACTCCGTCAGTGCGGATTTATTCAATGGAAGTTACTTAAACCAAAATTACCACACTACTCAGATAAAGTAAACAGGAAACAAGACAACGGTGAGAAAACTGAAGTTTGCTGCTTGGATCCACAAAAGGCATTTGGCTCCGTTAACATCAGACTCCTAGCTGGTGTGCTGCGAGAATTTAGGTCGGCTGGAAGAACAAAGAAGGGTTTTACTGTGGGTGTATTCATGTGAAATCAGAGTAAATTTTACCTACCGTAGTTTTACCACAATGACCGGCCCCTCGATCCCTTGCTCTTTGTCCCGTTCATTGGTGATCTAGCAAATGAGCTGAAGAACAACTATTGAAAATTTGCAAATGATGGTAAAAAGCTTCAAGTATTCGCAGATGACACCACCCAGAGAAATCAAGACAGAGTATACGCGTGCTGGGTAGCTTGGGATCCCCTAAACGGGGAAAATGCCAACCCGTCATGGCAGAGACAGAACCCCAATCTGGCCTCTATATAGACCAACCAGGCAGCCGGATGGAGCTCACCCAACACTGGAGTGTAGGGATCTTGGTGTGGCAACTAGAGCAGACTTTCAGCCAGGTAGTCAATGTGAGGAGGCTGAGAGGAGAGCCTTACTCGCATCCTCCCAAACAAAGCGCGCTGTGAGTTCGCGGAGACCGGAGGCCATCTCACTGGTGTGCAGAGCCGTAGTGTGACTTCAAAGGGAAAGTCGCGTCCACGTTTGCTGTCCGTCACCCGCGCGGCACCCAAATCCTCGAGCAGGTGCGGCGATGATTCACCAGGCGGCATGGGGACTGCCAGGGATGACGTTACGATTAAGCTCTGGAAAAGTCAAACCATTTTTATACGGGAGAAGTTGGGAGGGGATTTACTGTGGGTTTATGAAACAACTTAAGTGATAGAGAAGTCAACCGGACCTGGAGAAAAGCCTGCCGATGGAGCACAGTCTTCGTCTCATGTAAGGCCGCATGGAAACAGGGATGTTGATCAGGATGTTCACTAGGAGTTATGTCAACTAGTGGAATAAACTAAAGGGGTAATCAATGCGGCTTCGTTGTTAGGTGCCTTTGGAAGGCTCTTGTCATCACCAAAGAGTAGCCCTCGACTTGGCGGCGCTATCTGTTAGTTATTTGGACTGCTTTGTCACATCAACATTTCACCCGCACCAATGTTACGTTAACTGGCTCCCTTCCCGTAGACCGCCCGGGAAGTACTGTGAACGTACAGGACATATCATGACTTTTGTAATCGAACGGTAAAGTAGCCAAACGGGAGTGTTTTCACGTATTCCACTTCCTACCTCAATGCCTTTTAAGTAGATTACAAGCCGAATAGCTCAATCTATCAAAAGCACATGATTCTCGTCAAATTGTAAAGTTCCTCAAATTGTCCCCTCTCCCAGCTGGTCGAATTCGCTCACATTGCCTTTAAAAACCTACTGACCTCTTTGACGCTTTTTTGTGTTATCTTTGGCCACTTCAACTGGTTCATTATGAGTTTTCTTGCATCAGCTGGTCTAACAAAAACTGTAACCTTCCTTACCAGATTTGAAGCCGCCTCTAACCCTTTTAATTTATTTCTCCGAGCTAGTTTTCCATTGCCTTTCGGCCTCCATCCGGCCATCCTCTTATGCAATTTTGGGAGTTTCTCCAATGATATACCCTGAAGGTAGGCAAATAAGTTTCATTTGGAGTGATGGCCGCAAAACACTGTCGACAGTGCCACCCGGAAAACCTCGCTCGACACGGAGATATGGATGATAATTCTGTCTTTAGCTTATATTTTGCACCTCGGCCCTTCGCTATTTCGTGAACCAGTAACAGTACCTCAAGTTTCGGCCTAGTGCTCACTGCCCCATGAAAACATTGTGCATTCGATTCTATCTTTACTGTTTCACCCGTCTGAAACTATGGCGTTGTATAAAGGAGCTCTTTTCCAAGGCCAGGACCAGGGTACTTTGGGAGTTATATCGAGTTCCGTTGAAACAAAACTTTACAGGCTGGAAGCCCTTCAAGTCCGATCCACAACCATTAACAGTAAGTGCTAGTAAACACGGAACAAGGTCCTTCCCCTAGAAGGGGATTATTCGTACACATGGCCACTGTTAGCAGATTTTACCGGGCTCAATCGTGGCTTCACCTCTTCCTTATGCCTACTAGTCATCCCAAGACATGACGTTGACTTCCACCGGAACGCAATTAACAAAAGCACCCATTCAAAGGAATTATGTAGACTGCACACTCCCCTCCACGTAAGTAGCCCCGGCCACTTGCTATCAGTCCTGCTGAGGGAGGGCACAAACAATTGTCTCCCGTGTTTTCTATCCGGCTTGACTTACTTTCAAATCCTAATGTTTTTTCGTGTTTGTTGAAAAGTGGCTTTAGTCACCCAAATACCAGAAGTGTACATCTGAACTTTCTCAATTATCTTGCGGATCCGTAGCTCTTGGAATGATTGGAAGAATCACACTAAAAACTGTCTTCCACGATCAGTTTTGGACCGATGGGAGCTTGAATGTTTCCAGCCACGATCTACTCTCTAGAGCTTGTACTCTCTTATCCATTCCTTTTTGTCATTTGATGATTGCAGAAGTCAAATGGTCGGGGTCCTTTTCTTTGATTGTGAAGATGCGTTTATTGCGCTGACAGATCAAAATCGCTCCATGCTCTTGCTAACCTGGGCGTCAATATCTCCAGCAGTATTCTCCAGTCCAACTTCTTTTCCGGTCTACAACTTACAGGATGCATCGGTCGAACTTTTTCTGGCCTTTCCTCGACAAACCTGGTGTAAGGCACATTTCAGTAAAGCATAGTCAAAGCACACGAATTCCAAGGCAAAACACGATTGCTTCGCCAATTCTGCGATCGTAAGGACCCAAATAGACAGCCAAATTCGTAACTTGCGACAACCAAGCATGTAAGTCACACGGCTCCGAACAAGCTATGATAAATCTACCTTCGGATGCAAACAAATAAAGGTCGAAGCGTAAAATTATAAAGGGCACGAAACAAGGAAAAAATGCCTTCAATGCGGCTTTTTCACGGATCTAAGTTACCTCGGTGTTCTTGGAGGACCTTTCAAATCTGGCCTCCTCCACTGTGTAAAGGCATCGCCGTTTGTTCTGCTTACACATCATCCATGCAGGTTTGTGACGGTTTAGCCCTCAATAAATGACCCGACGATGTGATTTTGCCAAAGCCCAACTCTAAAGCCTCCATGCACCTCCTTTCACAGTGGAGTAACGAATCATCTTGAAGACTTGAGGTACTACCAGAGGTTCGGGGCTTTTAGTCCAGTTTTCCCGGTTACCGGTGAGGTAATTCATCGTCAGTTGGATTCACCGGGCTGAAAGGAGAATAAAAAGAAGAGAAGGGGGGAGAAGACCACCAAAACAAAATGTACATGACACCGGGCAGTGCCGCAATGCGGACAGTGACTTAAGAGGAGTGAGAGAGAAATCGGAATGGAAATGCCATAAAGACGTCTATTTCACTTTCGTTTCTTCATAGGCAAGATATTACTGAAAGAAGCCAGGTTAGAGATATTACATTTCCTCGAAGATAGCTTTGTTCTGCGAGAGGACATTGTCTTCCGGAAGAGCTTTCCACACACCGGTAACCCCGTTGCTAAAAACGTTGATTCATGGACAAGTACGTGGTGTCGATCTAAAAGCTTCTCTGCTGCAAAAACGGAGAAAAGAGGCTGGACAGAAGGAGGAGAAGCAATCGTTTTCACCTGATTCAAAAGGGCGAAACGTCAAAAACAGATCACCTCTTACGGGTCTTCAGTCAAAAGGGGTAAAGGTTGGGAGTGAGAAGTGGATGGGATAAGGTAAGCAGGACGGACCCCGGGCGGCTTTGCTGAGAGTCATCTGAGCCCTTTCGAAGATCGCGGAATTTCGGACAAGACCGTAGTGCACTACCTGACTACCATACTCCAGCAGAGGAAAGATGCGTGCTGAAAGCTATGGAGGAATCATCTCTAGAGATGCTCCAGAGGGAACTTTGAGTCGTGCTCAGGGCTCGTGAGGCAAACTTGCTCAAAATTTGGCAATGACGGGAGAAGGACAAGATGCAATCTAGCCGGAAACCGAGAACCTTATATAGGATAACCCTCGGCTGTGTGGCTTCTCCGTTATTGGGGAAGATGTGACCAGTCTCTCCGCCGAAAGACATGCTTACGCGTTTGTCATCATTAACTGGAAGATTCCAATCCTCGGACCGGCGTTCTGTTTCATCAACTGCAACCTGCAGATTTCCAATGCTTGAACTCTGGAGAGTGACACTGTCTGCGCACGTGGCAATGTTTGCAGCAAGGGCTGTCGGAAGATCATTTATATAGATCAAGAAAAGAAGGGGGCCTAAGACCGATCCTTGTGGGACCCCAGTTGTGACTGGGGAGTGTCGGGAAAAAAAAATACCCATCTTAACCACAAAGGTGCAGCCGGCAGGAAAGCTTGGTAAGATGTCCAACGCGGAGCCTGTTTTCCAGTATGTGTGCGGCCTATAGAGAAGGGAGGCATTAGGGAACCTGTCGAAGGCCTCAGTAAAATCGATGATTGCAGTGTACGAGAGCCGACTGTCCAAGACAGTAAGCATATTGGTGATGTATGATCTACCAGGAAGAAACCCGCGTTGGGCCGCGGAGAGGATCCTGCCATTATACAGACGGGAAAGACCGTCACCATTGAGGATAAGCTCGAAAATTCTGCAGACTTGAGTCAGACTTACGGGGCCGCAACTACAAGCAAGATGTCTACTACCTTTCTCACAGATGGGTAAGATGACTGCTTCCCTCCAGCTGTCGGGGTAAAATCACTTTCAATATGTTGCCGAAAAAAAGATGAGCAATGAGCTGCTTGATAATACAGGGGTGAAATAAGTCAGGACCCATAGAGTAATATGGGCTGGGCCTACGGAAACCATGTGTAACGGCACCAATGGGAACAGTAATGTGGCTAAGGGTATGGGCCAAAGATAATGGGCTCATAATGGGGTGTGTGGAAATCGGTATTGGGCTAAAAACTGTACCAAAGTGGGAGCTGAAGGTCCTGGCCACTTGACCGACGGAAGTAATTAGGAGTCTAGCATGATCTCCGAGAAAAAGTGTCGTCGAGACTGTGCTCCTTAGGCGGGGTGTGTACTGAGAGAAAAATGCCTCGGTGGTCTGTGCTCGGGCAAGTGCCGATCGTAGGACTACATTCCGGCTGGGCTTAATCTTGTTTTTGCATCGTTTACGAATAAACATGAAGATTTCCGCATCTTGGGCAATACGTATGACTTTATGTCTATCTGAGAGGCTTGCGCGTTCGTCTAAAATTCTCCTGATGCACAGATGAAGGGGCCGTTTACCGGTCTGTGGTAGACGGATTCAGGGGAGAATAGACTGATATTAAAGGTGTTCATTATGGTTTACCTTGGAGACGCACGATGCATCCCAGAGGTATGATCAGCTTCTCACCAGTGATTAAGCGAAAAGATACTTCGCCAAATTGTAGGAATGTGCAATAAAATCCTGGAATAGGTACACTGAGGGGGACGAGAGATAAAAAATGACAAGTTTATGGTAGATGTATGCACCGCAAAAATAATGAAGGGAGTGCAAGCAAACTAGAGTACAAGTTCAAGTGAATGACCTGTGAATTTGAAAGCCAGGGTCCGATGGAGGGCATAGTTATAAGTTCGGACCGAAAGATGATCAAGTTGGCGCGGACTGGCGTACTCTCGAGTCGCACAACTTGAAAGTTCGGGATTGATCCACCAAAAAATTTGTGAAATATGATTCCGTTGCTGAGTTTTAAGTAATTCACCTGTTATATGCACCATGAGAAAAAAACTGGACCATTTTGCCCTACTGAAAATTTTCCGCCAATCATTTTGTTGTGATTTATGAGTACGGAAAAATAAAACTGACCGGTAAGGGGTATTCCTTTCTAAGATTGGATAAAAATTTGCAAAATGATTGGGAATACTAGAATGCTCCCTGAAAGCTTTTTGGAAAGACAGTCCTGGGCTCCAATTGCCCCGAGTTCGTTGTTTTTGTGAAATCCGGCCACTGTGGCTGGTGAGACTATAGGTAGGATGATTTAGACGTTGAAGCGTGCATCGAACATCTTTGGGCAACCTGTACTATCCCGTGTTACAAGGATTATACTATTCCGACCCGACAATGCAGGCGATCTCATCCAGGGAAGTTCGGTGTGAACAATTACTGCTAGTACACTGTACAGTTTTGTTGTTTATGCGTATATATATGTATATTTATATATAAACTATACATATGCTATATTAGGCCATAGTCCCCACCGTGTTCTGGCTAGTAGACCGACCTTCAGTCAATGCAGGTTGCCTCTCGTCTTCTATTATGATACCTTCCGCAACTGTTCCAGAACCCCTGCGTAATAACAGTGAAAGCCTAGACTTCGCTATGATGAGAGCTATAGCTCTCGTCAAACGGTTACCGAGCTAACCAACTGATCCTCTGGTCTGACCCCCTCGGTATTTATTACTGTGATTTACATTAGATGGGTACGTATGGAATCAAGAGCAATCTCCTTTCGATCTCGTGGGGCTGTCGAACTTCACTAAAAGTTTACCACGGCAAGATTTTTCTTCGGACCATACCCAGCCAGTTAACTTCACATCAAAAACTTTCATGCACACGATCGCCCCCACATTATGCTCGTATACCCGCCGTGATGTGCGTAAAATAAGACACAATAGGGCAACAACTAAGTGGCGTCATGGAAGCAAAACCGTAATCGAATTGTGGTGGCCCCATAGGGACCCTGTTAACATTCACGTATTTCTCCACGTTCTCATCAAGCCAGGCAGTGTAGGCAATCCCTCCGAATCGGTGAAGCAGCTGGATTCACGCGTGGACATTTGTTTTCCGTTCAGAATGGTTCCATTCCCCTGGTTCGTGGATCGTATACGTAAGAACGTGAACGGGCTTTTGGTTGGAAGTCCGAAAATCAGATCCAAATTCGGAAACTGGGCCAAATCAGCGGCTGTGCTCTGTTGTGTATCGTAAACCGGTTACTATGCCAAAATGTGAGCCCGGACCTCGTGAAACGAGTTATATGTGACTACCAGCCCAATCAACAATTAGCAACGGCTAAGCCAACAAATGGAGAGCTAATTACCAAGATTTGGCCAAGAAAAGACATGATTCACCAAAAATAAAGAATATAAATTTGTAAAAGTCACCTCCTTTACGCACACTTGTACGACATAATTGCATGCTGGAGGGTGATAAACTACACCAAGCAGCAGTATGTCCGTCATGGGGAAGCAAAATCAACCAGTAGACAACCAATTCTTGAAAAGATGGGAGTGGATGATATAGTGGTGGAAGGATAGAATCGTCGTAGCAAAGGAAAAACCCACCAGCTCTACCTCTGCTGGAGCTCTGCCTTAATATGAAGTATCCCGTAGTGGGTGTCGCAGCATAGAGTATGTCAGGGTTGGGCCAGGTTTCTGTTAGGGCTAGAACCTGAAGATTTTCACAAGTTGCAAGCTGTAGAAGCTGCGATACCGTACTCGGTACAATCAAGCAACCATCCTAAACACTTGGGAACAAATTTAAAAGTTGTCGCAGAATCACCGGAGACAACTGAGTCTGGGTTTGTGGAGGGGGAGAGGGAGTTCGGGGCGGAACGGAGGCTTCGAATGAGTCTGGAGCTGAGGATACTGGGGGCTGAGGAATAAACAAGATACGGTCGGGGTTGGCAAGCTTTGACTTCTAGTAACCTAGGAGGTACTACAAAAGGTGGACGGTTTATATACTCCAGTTTCTGAAAAGAAGACTGGTTTTTGCGGTTTTCTTCTGCGTGTATTGCTGGGTTCACTGATCAGAGTCTTCTTATTCGTCAAAAGGCCTCCAGTACAGAATCCAAGAAGAAATCCTTCAAATAGTCCTGATATTCCGTGTTTTCACCATAAAGCCCACCGCTGAAGTTATTTGTGGTTGCCGGCCGGGCGATCAACAAATGCAGTATCAAGTAACTTTCCTTCATCAACTTCGTACACGATCTTACCAACCAACTAACCGGTTGGTTTGCTGCTTCATACTGTTCGTGGTTGTCCGACTTTGGCGGCTGAGGCGTGACTGTTGCTCATTGACTCTGCCTTATTTTTCATTTTGGTTCTTGGGCGTTTTGACCAGGAGGATCAGTACTGAGGTTGGCTTTCACGTATTTACGAGCTTTAAACTGCCACCTACCATGCCGTAAACTATTCAACGGTTACCAAATCAGAGACGTTCCTCAGACATTGGCTAAATACTCGATTATTGTGTTTTCATGCTTACCAGCGAGGTTGAGTAAATGGAAACGAACTTCGGGACCGGGCCATCCCTTACTTGAATGTGATTTTGCGGCCCAGAATAAACAGGACTTATTGTCGTTTATTTGCCATTATTTCAGTGGTGAAATGGATGACGCCTCTTCAGCCTTCAACGCAGGTGCCATGATCAAAGTTCGCTTTCGAAGAAAATGTCCATGTAGCGGTTTGCCTTCGACAGAAGGAACGATGACTTCACGCAGAGATAGACTGTTTACTGCCACCAAAACAGAGAAAGGTCAGTCACTTCGCATATCCTTTTCTTATTTTTGCAGTATCCGGCGGACACCGCCGTCTAACAGTCTGAGTGCTGTAGTGATGGGGCCCCTGACCAGAGTGTCTACTTTCGATGCTAGAAGGGTAAGTAACTTAAATGTTTTCGATAAGCTAACTCTCAAGTTCGAAGTAGGTGGGGCCGAACAAAAAGGTTGATTGGTGCGAGCAAGAACTGCTACTGGACAAGTTAGATTTCAGGTAGCTCAAGAAACGATTAGAATTTGAGAAGAGTTTGGCCCTTGCTCGAGGGACTCCGTATGATAATAAGCGCAAGAACCAGGTGACTTGAGGAGCTAGCTGCTCGTCAGCAGATGGAAGTAGAATAGAGTCTTCGTTGAGGTCTCTTATCATGGTAGTAACCAGCAAAAGACCGAAGCTGACCAACTTAATTGGTCCCTATGAAATTTTCGAAAGATTTTGTGGAGTTTCTGGAGCACTATGTCTGGCGAGTTGATCGGAGATAGGCAGAAGTCATTTTAGCGGCTGTATTGCTGTAAGGGTCATACCAAAGTTGCAAACCCGGCCGGGCTCCGAGCGGTTTTGGGCCGGGCTCGGAGCGGGCGAACGGGCTAGAAGCGGTTTTGGGCTGGGCTGGGGCCGAGTGCACAACGGGTGCCCGGCCGGGCACCGGCCGGGTTTCGATCGGCCAACCCAGCCGTAAACCGGCCGTAATCCGGTCGGGCTTCGGCTGGGCTGCGAACGGGCTCCTGCTGGGTTGGCTTATGGGTTTGCCAGGTGCACTAACTTTCTCAGCTACATTGAGCCAAATGAATCCTAACTTAACGACTCCTGTTTACGTCTAGTCCTAGGCCAAGCTTGCGACCCACCCCATAACAAAAGTCGAAGAAGCCGTCAAAATGAAAGCCGCTTAATTTACACCAAGTTAAAGGTACAACTTTGTCTCGATGTTTGCAGTTTACATGTCCATATTCACGTTATTTCTCACAAATCTTAATAGTCCTGAATGAGAAGAGTAAAATAATTATCTTGTATAACCTGTCAGCAGTTGATAGAGAGCAGTATAAAATAGTGCTATCAGTCATCCCACATTAAAGACCAATGTGGATAACAAACTGCGACATGCGTAGAAAATAAAATTGGTATCAGTCACACCAACCTTCTATTCTGAAGAAGGTTTTAGCTGTGAAGCATTAAAAATGCAAGAAATACAAATCCACATATACACTGAGTCATTTGCTTTATGACAGACAGAGATGGAAGGAGTCAATAAAAGTTAACTTTTCTTAGATTATGGGTCAGAAGCTACCCTCGTCAGTCAGGAGGTGGCAAAGTCTATCGGTTTAGATGGTAGTGAAGGTAAATTTGCTTTACTCGGTCTGTTGGGTGTAGAGACAACGTTGTGTAAAAGGATTTGTCTGTCCGAAAAGCAGCTGGAGGGAGATTTCATTTTGAGAACTGATACGACCTACGCAACCGAAAACTTGCCAGTCACGTACGTTGAGTGTGAGGAAGTGAGCACTTTCATCTACTGGCCACACTGGGAGTTGAGATTCCATAAAGTACCCAATAGGGGCCTCGGGTCTCTAGACGGTTTTGGAGTGCCTGAAGCCCAATAAATCACTGGTAATAGAGTAGGCAGGAAGAAAGAACCCCCCGCAATTAAATCACCTTTTGGTTGGGTTGTCAGAGGCTCATTGGTAAACCCTGCTCTGGCTGAGGCGAACGTCAACCGCCTGGGCATAAATAACCTCACTCAGCCGATCCAAAATCTGGTTAAAACAGAGTACACGGAGAACTTCATTAAAAAAGAGCAGGTTCCCTCGAGGATATCCAACACTGGCATATTGCGGATAATAATACACGATTAGCCGTTAGATGGTGGGTTGACCTTGGCGAAACGGTGATACCAGCCTGCAGCTTAAACGACTTTTAACCCAGCCGCGACTTACCTCATGGGCAAAGCTTTTTCAGCCTAGACCAAAAATAAACCAAATAAATAAGAAGGTTATGGAGGTCGTGAACTTATAGAAGACGTTCGACAGTGGCTGGTGAAATTGTCTCCTAATGGGTCTAGCGGCGGAATACCAACGTTATCCCCTCTATAGGACGAATAGAGGATACGCAAGTCGGTTTACAGGTGCAAGATGTATTCTATATATCGTGGCACCGAAACAGTACGGATACGAGAGATACACCAAACGGAAAACAAAACGCAACGCTTGTGCAGAAAGAGAACCGCAAGGGAGTACAATCGGCGAACGACCGAAAGCGAAAATGATTCAAACCGAGGTCGACGGAAACCTCGGAAAAGTCAGTCCAGTAAAAGGTACGCAACCGGCTGATACTATGAGGTCGATGTCAAACGTCTGAAAAAATCGTAGGAAAAATAAACTTAGAATGGTGTCCAGAATACAATCGTTTTCTCAGGACAATCGAAGTCACTGCAAACTCAAAGGAAACATCCGAAGGGTAAAAGGCCAGGAGGATGCAGATACGAAACGGTGGCTGCTGTCTCTCCATTTCATGTTGACAGCCGATGAACCTGTCAAGATGAGAGTGGTATTGGATTACACAGCGGGAGACAGGAGAGTCTCCCTGAACAGTAAGTTTTTGAGTGGCATCTTAGAAGTATTCATGCTTTTCCGAAAGTATCCCTTGGCGTCGTCCGCAGGTACAGCAGAGAAGTTTCCACAGACTCGAGCGCTGGTGCCAGATATATGGGCCCTGGGTCTCTTATTATGATATTTTGGGTAAATTGGGTAAACCAATGGAGGTTTATTAACGACACAATAAAAGTTTATTTCGGATAACCTCGAAGCACGCTGCAATGCAAGATCAAACAGTAAAATTGAAAGCTGAATAAAAGTTACAGAAGGACTGTACACTTATATGAACGCGGTTGAGTATGAGATAAGGTATTCGAGTCAATTGTTGCTGTACCGTCCGGTGAATTTAAACTCAAGGTCAAGTGATCGATCCGGCTGAAGGTAGGTAAAGTTATTCTGCCAAAGTGTGG
Source organism: Fasciola hepatica (assembly GCA_948099385.1). Lineage (NCBI taxonomy): Eukaryota > Metazoa > Platyhelminthes > Trematoda > Plagiorchiida > Fasciolidae > Fasciola > Fasciola hepatica. Next base: position 3,496,849 of record CANUEZ040000108.1, read on the forward strand.
AGTGGGTGGGGAATGATAAAGAATCACACTAATCCTATGGAAGGAAGACTGTCCTGTAGGAGAACCAAACTGGATTGACGGATACATGGGTATAGTGAAAAAGAAACACTCCTGAAGGAGACGTATTCAAGCAATAGATCTATGTAATGTATGAGAGGGGTTACGATGTAAAATTGAACGACAAAATGATGGCACAACACATGAAGAACAAGAAAACCAGTCGAGGATTACAATTTTGAAGTTCGGTGACCATATATCGTTCAAGCCAGCTGCAAAACAAAACGGACAACAGACTGGACTATGGGTGTCAAACTGATGGTAAAAGAAGTGACTGGATAAAACTTACAGACTTTGAGCGGATTGTTTTGCTTTCAGAAAACAGGAATGTAATGCATCAGCATGAAACTGGTAACTGGCAAAACAGTCGATGTGTGGAGCTCAACTACAACAATAGGATGGAGACAGCCGGGGAAAACGAAGAAGTGGCGGGCAGAAGACTATCAGTTTATGTTTGATACTGAAGGTGGACCACTTTGTGGCGACAGAACAGAAGTCTGCGGTATGAGAGCTTACCAGATGTGCATGGGTGGGACACGATACCTTGCAAGATGAGGATATTGCAATGCAACAGCCCTAAGTGTGCCAACAACGGAGCTGACGGGGAAAGCAAAAAAACACAGAGTCATCGATCAGTGGGAATCTCTAGAGATATATTTCACAGTATCATATAATGTCTGAAAATAGTGGTAAGGAAGTTAGCGACAGCAGTAAATGCGTTATTTTTCGAGTACGTCGGTAAAAGTAGCAAAAAGGGATGAGATTTACCTTAGAGAATGGTGAAGTTTACAAATAAGACTGGTGAATAGTTTAGCATGAAACCGCGCGGAAGTAGACCGGCAACAACGAGCCAGGAGTGTTGATGAGTTTTCAAGTATGCAATAATTATGCACCAACAAAGGCAAATTTTGCCGGACAAAAAAACGGTAGTTTGTGAGGGCGAATTTAAAGGCGAGCACGATGGAGAGTCCATGTTAGCTGAACGAGACAGCAGCATATTTGAAGCATTTAGTGTGTATGAATGGTGTTCTTTTTGTTTGGTTGTTTAGTCCGCAACCGGTGCCAGCGGGTGGGGCTGACCGTGCGCTGGACACCCAACCTGAAAACCACTTCTGGGGGCAGGAGGTGCGATCCACCAGCATATTTGCGCCCGCACACCTTTGCAGACGTTCTGCAAGCCCGATGTGCAAGGGCCAAAGCGGTGGATCTGACCGCACCCCGCACTGGCGGGATTTGCACAGGTGATGTTGGTCGAGATCACACAGACGTAGAGATGGAGTAGTCTAGGAGGTTGCGGGGGATCCTGGAGAGCAGGGTCAGTGAGTTAGCGACGGAACGATGGGCGGGTATCAAATTTTCGGCCGGAAATGTGGGCCAGATATTTCACCGGTATTATCTCCGAATCATTCCAAGACATGAAAAGGGAGATGCGCGCCGGCTGGTGTCTGGAAACAAAAGTAGAGAGACGCAGTCTGGGATGCCCCTAGCTGAGGATCAACGGTCAACAACAAAAAGAGAGATCCGGAAATTTAGACACAGACTACTTTGGGAAGAGTGAGGACCATGAGCCATTGGGGGTGAATGAGAATGCAAAATTAATGACCAAAACTAGCAATAAAGTTGACAATTTCGAGGTAAGTGGTGGTTGCCGGAATTTGATTAAATATTGAGACTATGGGGCAAAATAAAGGAGAGAAATGGGGTCGGATCGGACCGAGTAAAGCAAAGTAAGTATGGTGGAGATAGATAAGAGACGTTCGAGCGCGTGAATTAAAGAGAATCTAACAGGAGCAGTGCCAGTGAGTAAGTCATTCTAAGGGATACGAATATACTGGCGATGGAGAGGGCATATGGGGTAGGTGATGTCGACGTTGCAAAGTGTGTTACCCGGGTCATGCTTTCTTTAACTATTCAAAAATCTAGGTCACCCTCATAGGCTTGTTTTAACGTGGTGAACGTATGGGTTATTTGTAGTACTTTGGCGGCATCTAAATACTTTGTAGGGACAATTTTGAAACGGTCTAGTGTCTGGCAGGCCCGAATGACTTCAGGCGGTCTGTTCCAAATACGGGAATAGACGGTGATGAAGAACCTTTTTCTTAGTTTTGTCCTGGATTGTGGAACTTTAGTAGTATGATTTCGGTTACGAAGAGGGTAGGATGCGTCTTGAGTGAAACATAGATCGGTGATGGACGTATGCGCCCTAGAATGTAGGAGGGTGAATAGAAGGTAAAGATTGAGTTTCATAAGTCGTGGCCACAGGGGTTCAACTCTTAGTGGTTCACATCTCTCTTTTATTTCAAGGGGGACGATGGGCCAAGTAAGTGCTTGGTGAAGGATCGCCGGACTCTTTCAATCGCAAGTCTGCCAGATTTGCACTTGTGAGTATATACCAGAAAACAGTACTCGAGCCGCGTTCTGGCGTGGGATTTAAAGATCAGAAGTTGGCTGTCGCGCATTCTTAAATTTCTGCAGATGAGGGCTATAGTTCTCTTTGTCTTAGCCACCTGGTAGGTGGCTTTTTCTTGAAAGGTGAGCGTGCAGGAATGCTGTAGGCCAAGATCTCGTACTAGCAGAGCAGTAGGAATGAACGAGCCGTGTAGGGCGAGGGATTCAGGAGGAATTAGACTTTTATACGTGAGAATAGCACTCTTAGCAGCGGGGGAACTCATTTTACAAGTGTTGTACCATATGTTAAGAGCGTTCAGGTAGTCCGCTATTTTAGTGAGTGTATAGGTCAAGGTATGGGGTCCAAGGGAATATACAATTTCGATGTCCTCAGCGAATGGAAACGCAGTGCCATGGCATACTACTTTGATTACGTCGTTAATTTAGAGAAGAAATAAAAGTGGGCCTAACACACTGCCCTGTATAACACCACTTTTGACCGGCAGTGATGATGAGAAGTAACCCTCGATGTTCACTACTTGCCATCTCATGCCAATATAGGATGAGAACCAAGAGTGGGTCTGTTATGCCGTAAGATTTAACCTTAGTTAGTAGCCAAGCGTGAGGTACGCGATCAAATGCTTTCGTCATGTCAAGGAAGATAACGATAAGTGCCTTTCCAAAGTCAGCTGACATTGTGATTAGAATAAGGAAATCAAATTGACAGGTCAGACACGACCTAGACATTGAGAATCCGTGTTGATTTTTATTTAATAACCCACGGGTGAGGATAGCATTGGCAATCTCCTCTTTGACCACTCGTTTCATTATCCCAGGTAAAATGGGAGTGTGGTTTATGAGGCGGTAGTTAGCAGGGTCATGTGAGGCACCCTTCTTATGGAGGGGAATGATAACGAAAGTTTTCCACTGGGATGGGAAAATGCTTTGTGACTTGAAGAGGTTAAATAAGTTCAGCAGAAGCATCAAAATATCCGGGCCGCCAAGATGAAACAGAGCTGGGGGACACCATCGGGTCCAGGGCGGGCTACGGGCGGGTGGTACTTCACGGTCTTGCAATTTTGCTGGCTGAGAACACTACGGTTGGCAAATTATCTGCGGTCAAGTAAGTGAGATTCTGGGTCGGACTTATGTGATCTCTTATCGAGATAAGAGCGTCAATAGGTGCATCAAGCCGAGATGATAATATCTGACGAACAATAGATGATAGACGCTGTGCAACGTGGTCCTTACGAAATGCGCTAGACGAGCTTTTGGGGCGGAGTAGTCTAGTTTTAAGTGGTAAAACTCAAAATGATGGGCTTTCCTGAAAAAAGTCAAAGACACATACTAACTGGTGGTAATGTTTCCACGGATATGCTAGATTATAAAACACCCAAACAAAATGAAATCTTTGGTCACTGAAGCTTATGCTCGTGAACGTCGGCAGAATTACTAAAGAACAAAGCGGAATTCTAACGGGAATATGCTCCTAAGTAGCCTTCGAGAGTGTGGATAAATTAGTTCTGCACCATCGGGTAAGGCTTTTGGAAGGCTAGCTCAAACTTGTAAAGAGTAAGTACGCGGATCCTCCACCAATTGCTTGACCTTTCTTAAGAATGTCACTGCCCCACGTCCATTAACCAACCGGTGACCATAGGTGAGTGCCACATACATCATTGGTCGTACAACAACCTGACCTTTAACAGCTACCGGTCGATAGAAAACACCGTATAGGCCCAAACTTTCGGGCTGTGGTGGGTCGATTATCGGAGTGCCAAACAGAGATCTTTACACTTCACCGTTGCCGATCGTAAATGTCCCACCGCCCGTGTCTTCGACTGCCAGCTTACCTAAACGAGCCTTTTGACCGAGATCAAATACCTTTCGCTCAGTCTCGAAGTAATTCATCTTATCTACATTTCGTACTATGGGTTCGACGAGTCCTTTTAGATTAGCCACCGCTATACTAATATCAACGTATTCACGATGAATAATACTCCACCGTCGATCACAGCGTTCACTGCGGGTTGGTCCTGTAGCATCACCGCCGAAGCCCTGGCAAATGTAGACATTATGCCCAATTTAATACTGCATTCCTTTTGAAAGGTGTCTTTATAAGCGTTCCGTAATTTTAGTAAATTTGACATATCGATCTCTTTGAACGTTGTTAACATGACACGTGTTTTGTAAGTCTTTTAGCCCTTGTGCTATACGCAGACGCATGCGCGACATCATCACACATTGCTCTCCTCATTCCTCAATATTTTATGTAGCTAACGGACCCCAAAACTCAGCTGGTTTCGGTGCTTCTTGTGACTTGGGGACGGATCTGAGTGGCTCCGGGGCCTCTATGGGCACTTCTTTAGAGCTAGTTGACGATGGTGCAGCAGCAGCAGGAGCTTCTGTTTCAGATTATTTTTCGTTAGCAACATCAGTAGAAAAGAAGAAATTATTGAATGCCTCAGCAGTTAACTGCGGCGAGCTAACATAAATGTTCTCTGATAGGAGCTAATATGGTATTTTGGTTGTACAGCGGAGGTTTGGAGTGTTAACAAGGCCAGAGAGGTGGGCAATTTTGTTCAGCTGTTTTAGAGCGTACGGTTCCTGCTTTTCCAGTTTTTCCTCTCTTTCGCCTAGTAGATGGCGTGAGAGGTGGCTGAGGCAGAAGAAGATAGAGAGCTCGCTGGTATTTCCTTGGGCAAGCTGCAAATTTTCGAATTTACGTTGCATCCTTTGTTATCGATAGGACTTTCTCACACTGAATTCTATTATCTCGAGAGGGATGATGTTTAAAGAGCAGAATAAGATAGAATACATCACATACGACGCCAGATGAGGATCAAATGTTAGGAGGAATTCATCCCAGGTCCGATTGCGCAGGATGGTGGGTAGAATGTCACAATTTGTTTCTCGGAACGATTTCCGATCTTTAGGACTTTCCCGGTGATGCGGGTAAACGGAGAATTCACATGTTATGACCTACTGATCAAAACCAGGAAGGTGGCCAAGGACATTTGCCTTTATACTTCGGAGGCCTAAAGAAAAGACGAGATCAAGAATGTTGTTCCATCTAGTTGGTGGTTTTACATGTTGCGTCAATCCTCTTGCATAGATACATGAGATAAAATTGCATAACTTCGTAGAGGAATTCAGAATGTTCCAAAAAATGACAGGGAGGTTGAAGTCCCCGCTATGATTTCAGCAGCGTGCGGGATTTCAGCTATGTGACAGAACGCATCGGTGATTGCATTTACATCGCCCATGTTGTAGCCCGGCGCACAGTAAACACAACCAATGACGAGCTGTACCTAAAGCAGTAGTATAGAGATCCAGACAGAGTCTTGGACCTTATCAAGGATAGGAAGTTGGAGTACGTGTGTTTCAAGAATGCTCTAACTATAAGCAAGACATCCACCACCACTTCTCTCAGATTTGTTCGTAGCAAATATATTATAAACAGGTATAGAGATGTGTTGGAGGGGAATTTTGTCAGTAAGCCAAGTTTCAGTTACTAGGATCACATCCGAGTGAGATGGCAATGCAAATGAGTGGACGGATGTAAGTTCACTCACAATGGAGAGAGCACTGAAAAGTGCAATTGTGAAACTATCACTATCATGACCATGACGTACTTTGAATGCACGGACCCTTAGGTTGGCTGCCAGGCTTGCAGAAATTGTAATCATTGGTGGACTGTGGGATGGTGTGGGAGGAGATGTGGTATTGGAAGAGGCGGGACGTTAAGAGGAAAAGTAAGAACCGGCAAATTTGGATAGGGTTGCATTGAGTCTGAAAGCTCGCAACTAATTAGAATTTGGGAGCAGGATGCATGTGGTTGGGTAGGCCGTAATTAGTGAACCGGAACTGCGTTTGGATAAGGCACTGGCATAACGATCTGAGATGCCCCTCTGAGACTTCCTTTTTCGTCGTTGAAAGATGCGTTTTTATGGTTCACTCTAACTGGGGGCAAAAGACTGATTGTGTTCGGAGAGCGAGGCCCGGGTCCCCGAGTTGAGATGACTGATTTTGCCGATAAAGCTACTCTACATATTTCCGAATTTGGTACGGATGCCGGTGCGGATAATCTAGTCCCGCGTCTTTCTGAGGCTTGCAAGGAATGGCTAGTTCTGACATCGACAGTTGATGGGTTACTGATTTTACTTCAAATATTGGGCTACTTTCCCGAATCAGTTTTGGATTTCGGACTCCCGCAAGGGTCGGCGTTCGTTTTTGAACTATATTCTGTGGGAGTAGTGTGTGGGTTCGACCATACACCTCTTGAGCGAGTCGAAGGAATCGTATCAATCGGGGTTTTGTATGGTAATTTTTTTACTAGTCTTGGAGTCAGGGAGACTTTTTTCAGTTTTGTGGGCATCGGGGAGCACATGTAGTTGGACCGTTTCATTGAAACTATTCTGCAAGTTTTGACGTCCGCGACGCAGCTCCGATGGAGTGGAGACTGATGAGCTATTTAGGTCGACAACTACTTTGCAAATGACTACAGAAGAGGTCTTCGCATGATGGCCGATGCTTGGTAAGTTGACCACCTGGGAGGGTCTACTGGCTAAATGTTTCCCAGGGTTATGGTACTTCGCATGGCCTTTGTGAACCTACCTTTGTAGAGGGGTTTTATCTGGAAATATTTCTGACCGTTTGAAACCTGTGCTGGCAACGACAAAAGACTGTCGGCTAATAAATTCCTTGGCAGCAACTTCAGTATTAAACTGAAACAGGAGTAGGCATGTATTTTGCGGCTAAGTTTTGCGGAGTCTGACGCAGTAGCAAGGCAGCTAATCCAGGTTGCAAGCTTTAAGACTAAGTTCTTAGCAGTTGAGAGAGGTAACTTATTTGGAATGCTGAATACTGTTGCATTGTTGGCTTTCTTGATGCGTCTAAATATTTCAGAGGCAACTGGATCGATGAACTTCGTGGCTGAGATTAGGTTTGCCTGAGTGTGGCTTAGAGATGGATCAAGCAAGAAAGCTAATGGACCTAACTAACCGATGGTTCGGTCAAAAGCGTTAAGCCGAGAGGAAAAGCTATTCATGGTTTTGCTTATTTAAGTGGTTGCTTTGGTAGTATCTCCAAGTATATCCACGAGGGATACTGAACAACTTTTGAGCGTGCTTTGGAGGTGAGAGGTCTAACTACGGCGAGCGCCAGCTTTGATTTTGGGCCGGTGGGCAGCAATGGAACCCATGGCTAAGCTGTTGGAGTGATTGATAGTTATTTCAACGCAAAATCGCGGGAAGTAGAGTGGTTACAGCTGACAGATAATGGGCGAGCTACCGGACTATGGTAAATTGCGTGGTAACAAAAAGGTGGGAAATAAAGTGAGTAATCAAGTTTGAGAGGCCGGATAAAAAAGACTGCCTAGGGAGGGTTTTGAACAATTGATTAAGTAAGATGGAAACCACGAATCTCTAAAAATCTTTGTTTTACTTATTCGCGATAATAGCTGACGCCCACGGGTTGGTGTGAAGCGGTTATTGCTATTATCGGATCAGTAAGTTAGCTAGAATAGCGATAAATGCCAGTAACGGCTAGATTATTGACCTTAACGCTAAAAAGCAAAAAAACGGAGACAACCTGATTTTGCTTCACGATGACCTTGACCACCGGCTGCAGTGGACGTTCATACGTATGGAGCCACTTCAGCCCCTTTTTGTGCAAACGTGGATTTAAGATGTGCTCGACAGTTATAGATAGCACATTTGTTGAGAACTACTCTGTAGGTGATCGTTCAGATTCGGTAGATAGTGCACATGAAGCCATTAGGTTACTAAGTGAGATGAGTGGGACGGTTTCCTCTGACCAAATGGGCGTCGATCTGTTCGGAGGTTCTCAAGTACCGGAGAGGTGGTGAACTGTACAGTGGCAATATCAACATCAATAGCTAACACCGGATGTCTCGAGGGCTCAAGGAGTGCAATGGGAAGTCACTGGTGGTTGCTTCACCTTCGAGGTAAAGTCGCCTGATGTACCCTACACGAAGAGAGAAATCCCTAACTGTGAAGCTATATTGTATGATCCCCTGGGTCTGGTCACTCCTATGTTGCTGCCCTCAATGAAGACAACTCAGGATTTGTGCAGTCATGTTCTAAGTTGAGATCATGAGGTCAATGAATGCGGGCAAATCAGACAGGCGAATTGGCCGAATAATTTACAGTCTATAATTTCCGTTTGCGCTGACAGACGTCTGATAAGTAAACGCCCACTGGGTGGAAGAGAGAAGCTGCACATCCTCAGCAAAGCATCAAAAAACTTATTTCAGTGCAGTGGTGTGTTGGCGATTCCGGCTGCGTTGTAGACTTATTTGCCTTTTCGAAACGGGAGAATCCCGAGTGGCATTGTACAGATTTCTTGCGGTATCACTACTTGAACTAGTTCCCGAAGCTCTAGGAAAAATGTTATAGGAAGACATTGCTAATGAGTTACAAATGCATATAAATCCTACTTTCCTATGGACGGATTCCGCCGTCGTTTTACAGCACGTTAATAATGTCGCAGACAAACTTACTTCCACGTTTCTCGGCGCGTGACCAATTTCCTCTGGTGCATCGCCACCGATACATTGTTAGCTTTTCTACTGTGAGGCTCCTCAGCAACTATTCAGCACAGAATAAACACTATACCAGAAAAGACAGCAACAAGTATGAAACTATGCTAAACGTGTACCGGTCCTAATCACTCACATAGGGTTATTTCAAACCTATTTCAATGTCTCGGTTCCAAACTGCATCCTGTGTAAACAAACGGTATTGAGGGTTACCATTTCTAATTTCTCTTAACCGTAAGGCCTTAGGTTTTTCTTGGTATCCGAGCCCAGCCGCGCCAACGTGTAAACCATAAATCTCTGCCGAATCGGTGTACGCAACTTTACTAGCCTGCAGCAATATGGCGCAATCCCCTTATGAGCCCACTTTACCCAGAACGTGCAGTAGGTGCCACTGGCTGCTTCACCGAAACTTCATCTGTGTCCCATTTACATAAACCTAACCCGTTGATTATTATTGTCATCATATACCACCATCCCCCACAGCTGGAACTACGTCCAGATTGTAATCCCCATTTATTCCAGGTTCGGTGTCTCCCACTGTCTCAGTCATTGCACTGGAAACCCAAGGAAGCCACTTTGACTCGTACCGACAAAGACCCAAGTGAAACCTGCCATAGCAACTGAGACCGCAATCAAGCCATCCGGCAGACAATACTCCTGACTGATTATCAGATCGTTTAGCGTTTTCTAACGTTAAGCCTCTCCGGCCGACATCACCGCTGCAGCCAGCACGAATAATAGTTCACGCGCACCCTGCTAATATACCGGTCAATACCAGTCGTCAGTTTAATCCGTCACATCTCGCCACACCAGGCTGATTGGCCGACACTTCCTTTACCCCGCCAGACGAACCATATCCGTGGGATGTTGCACATTACCAGTATTGACGCTGAATAACACTGAGGCCAAGTGCGTCAATATATATATATATATATATATACATATGTATCAGTGAAATAGCATAATAATGCTCACGTCCGTGCGGAGATTCTTTACTTTGGTACCCGTTGCCACAGTTCATTTTTCCCTCGAGCCGTAGCCGACTGAGTCGACCTATCACTTCTCCAGCACCCTCCAGTTGAGCTTTCTCATTTCTTTGTGGTACAGGCTACTGATCCTGAAATTAAACTCACCTTTCTATGGACTGTTGTTTCTTCCACATCCACCAGTGTTCCCGAGCGCACCTTCATATAATTGGCTTCATGTCTCCCCGTTTTGAAACTCATCCCGTTTATTGGACCCCGGTAAATCCGTCATTCAGGGTTTGCATCATCTTCGTGGCTTGCTGTTCTCTTCGCATGCATCGATTTTCTCGAGTGTACTTCCATACAGTTTTATTCCCTTTTCCTCTCGTTCGGACCTTACTCTGTTCGCAGAACCCCAGTAAACCTCCGTTCTCCACGGCTTGCATCAATCTCACGTTTATTACATTTTGATCACTGTGTTATTGATCTTCTCGGCATCCCCATGGTGCACCACCGCCCAGCTCGAACTCGAGACTGGTTTGGAGTTGCCGCGCAAACCATTATTAGAGCGCCCCTTTGAAACTACTGCTGGATGTATTTTTATCGCTGAATTTTTTGACTTTTATTCTTAAAATTTGTGAATACTTCATCTGGTTAAATTGTTGCACCATTATCATGCGCCTGCTTGTGCATCTTGACCTTGGCTGACATGTATATCATTTTCAGTTAATCAATAAATAGCATGACCGTTGTGAATAGTGTACTAAGAGGTCTTTTTTTCTTCGAAGCTCCTTCCCAAAAACTTGTGAGTAGTTTGTTGCTCCGATACCCCGCATAAGATGCAGAAAGACCGACCAATTGGGTTTTGAGGAGATGAGTACTTTGACTTGTTTAGTAATAAAGTTGGCAGAAAAGCTCACAGGTTTTATGGACTTGTGTTCACCTGTATGGAAATGAGGGTCTTGCACACATAAGTGACCCGTAGCCTAAAAACCGGTTCACTTCAAATGTGACCTTAGAGATATATCACCAGAGGAGGACCCTTGAGGTCGTGTTTGGCAATTTTGGTTCTAATTTTGTTCGGGCCGAAAGATAGCTAAAAAGATTGATAGTGTCATTGGGCAGCAGAATATTAGTAAGAGAACTGTCACAAAGCAATTTCGACAGGAGATTTCAACCATATGAAGCAAGTCACGGTGGTTGCACACGGGAAAGAATGATCCGGCCTGTTGGGCGAAAAATAATAGCTGTGGTAGGTTGCCTGGTTTTCACGGACGACTGAATGTCGGCCGGTATCTTTGAGGCCGAAAGGATCGTCAGTGACAGCCCAGTCGTTCTGGCGTACGGTGACCCCTCATAAACGAGAGATCCGAGACCCCGGGATTCGTTGCTGTTACCGTAACGGTTATCCCGACTGCCAATAACGAGCAGCCAATCCAAACAAATCCCAAAACCAGAACAAGACTGATTTGTAGTCTCTACGGTACTGGATTACCAAGTTATACGCACATAAATATGTACGAACCTCAACTGTACGGCCACAACGTCTAGCAACGAGGACCAGAGTTCAACAAAGGTCAGTGTCATGTACCACTGTCAAGGCAGTCCAAATTTGAAGCAAAATTACGCCACTTTACGTGAGCGAAATATAAACTAATGTTGGAGTGTGGTGATTGATGCATGCTATACTTGTTCGAGGGTCAATAAGACAAAGAGTACAGTCTCAACAGTACAAGTATATGACAACAGCTAGGGAGGATTTCCACGCACGTAAGGTACAGTTACATCCCAATCCAACTGGCCCTAATGGTAAAACCATGCATGCGATGGGTTTGTTCCAGAAGCAGCAGTTATTCTCCGCCTGCTGGAAAGGATGGCAAAAAGACTTCTAAGCTACGCTGCAGCTGTGCCACAATTGGCTATCTCCTGAACGAGATTGATGCTTCGGTGGTTCAGTCTCGTTTATAGGTGGGAGCACATCTAGGGTTCCGGGCTAGAGAGAATCACCGATGCAGTATTTCCTGGTGTTGATCGATTCGTATGTAGGCGATGGTCCGTGCCAATAATCGAGGTGATCGATCCGTAAGCTTACTAGAAGGAGTTGATTTAGGCAGAAGGATAAGAAGTAACCAGTCATAATGACGTAACCTGAACTCCATCTTTGAATGTAGGCAGCCCTTACAGTCGATCGAAAACAGACTTTTCGCTTGCTGTGAAAAGCCGTTCCGGTTTTGGGGGTTGGTACTGAACTTGTTTGTGGTTGTTGTCATTTTCATGCACAGTCTTACTGATCAACTAACCGGTCGGTTTGCTGCTTCATACTGTTCGTGGTTGTCCGACTTTGGCGGCTGAGGTGCGACTGTTGCTTATTGACTCGGCCTTATTTTTCATTTTGGCTCTTGGGCGTTTTGACCGAGAGGATCAGTACTGAGGTTGGCTTTCATGTGTTTATGAACTTTAAACCGTCATGTACTATGCCGTAAACCATTTAGTGGTCCCCAAATCAGAGACGGTCCTCAGACATTGGCTAACTATTGGAGTGGGACAATTTCTTAACCACAGTTTCGTATTGTCGTGCCCATCAGAATAACAGAGAAATGCGCAATGGCTAACAATCTGGTATTCGTCAACCTCGTCCCCTGTCCAATACGGACTTATTAATAAGTGATAGTACTGCGTAGTTTCAGAAGAAAAGAAAGAGGGTTTACTTTGTCAAGTCGAGATTGGTCAACCAATCTTCATTCCTTACAGTAAACACCCTCCCTTTTCTTCCGAAATTACGCATTTCTGCCACATATATGTGTAACTGCACTAGCCACTGAATGTCTCTTCCGAAAGCAAGCTTGTTTGCTATATTGCCTTCTCTCATCGGAATTCTCGATCGCGATTGTCGTATTGTCAGGCTGGCCAGAGGGGCCGACTAAACGGAGAAGACCCTTGGAACTGGAACACGCGTTGCTGAAACTTGGTTTCACATTCCGGACTCAACCCTGATCAATATTCCAACTTCACGGTATCCAACTCATAAAAAGTCATCAGCAGAGGGCCAATGCGAGGAGTGTAAAGAACGAATACTGAAAATCCTTCTAAATGTTCAACGTGCTTTGTGAATTTGACTATATTTAACATTATCTTGGAAAGCTCGCTCATACACCACACATTTTCACGTTTGTCTATCCATGTGAGACATTTGAATTTGGCCTTGAACCGTTTCTGACTGTCGTGCTTGAGCCACGGGGCTTTGGACCTTTGGGTTTTACTGTGAAGTCTATTTGGCCGCATACTTGAGGTTCGTATATATTTGTATCCTTTGTGCATTTCAATTTAGTACCGTAGAAGCTACAAATCAATCTTGTTCTGGTTTTGGGATTCGTTTGAATTGGCTACGCGTTGCTCGATTTGCGAGATTTGACTTACAAGGAGTATCGGCCTTGGCCCTTTCTGGACAGATCACTCAGCCGCTACCCGAAGTTTGACGACCCACCTTTTACTCGATAAAACTTTGGCCACTTTCAACCCGGTACCGCTTATTAAGAAAACCGAGCGTGGATTTACCAACTCAGAATCGTTTTCCCTACTCAAGCTTAACGGAATGCCGTCTTCTACTGTCCAGTATTCTACCTTCAAGCTCACTGGCAAAACACAGTCAAGAAAAGCGTCTTGGGAACTTCTGCTTTCTTTGGTGGTCTACCTTCAGCCCACATCAGTACCAGATGCAAGATACTGTCAAAATATATACTCTGAATTTTCCCTCTACCGGGCACTCCCCGGTTATCCGGCGAAGTATATTCCGGCCCACCGGTGGCATCCGGATTACAAGTTACTCACAAAACCCGGGAAATGCAGTATTTATGTGGCAGACAAAGATTAATCTTTTTTCATAAGGCACATATGTGCCTTGAGTTGATGAGGCAAAGCCATGGAGAGATCGTTTGATGACAGCCGTGATTAGCGTCTTTTATCACTCTTCAGTCCTCCCCCGCCATCCAACTCCAACTAAATATACATAAAGCCGTCGGTGGAGCAGCAGTATTCACAGGATGGTTGGCTGGAGAGTCAAACCTAAATGGAGCTGTGTGCCCGGAGTAACCCCAAACTTCCTGTCCAACAGTTCATAGATCAGCCTACGAAGAAGAGGTGACTCTTCGTAGAGCCGATGAACCCGGGGTCCAACAAGAGCACTACTGGAAGAAACTCGACATCTTCCTTTGAGGCCGCGTGCTAGGTCCAGGGGTCATGTGCACGCGCAGTTCACAACTCCTTGGGAGATTTCTAATACAAGTTCACTTTGGCTGGATAAACAGGAAGAAATCTACACATACCATTGTCCATATGTTGACAGGCGGGCACCTGGGGTCTGTGGAGACGAGTGGACAACACACATGTCTGGATGCACGAATGTTCTAGGATGGAGAACTGCAAGGGCAAGGTAAGAAAGGGAAGATGCTTTATCTGCAGACAACAAATGCTTCTTGAATGTCCTTCCGGGCTTAATCACAAAGGCTGAATCTTCGGAAGAAGATGAATGTCAGGTACCTCGACCCCGAGTCGCCGGAAAACAGATCCAAATAAGCCTCAGGGAGACAAAAATGCATTAGTAAAGATAGAACCAGTGCACAACACGAAAAAGGTAGGTTGAGTGGGCGGGCGAAGAGGTTTCATAGGATGGAAAGGGCCATGCATTCACTGAAAGAATTCCGCGGAAAGGCCAACGGACCGGGTCGCAAATATGGAAACCGAAGTTCCCAGGCCATCATTGGAGTAGCCTATTAATCTTAGGGGTAGAGATCTCATCCCGGAGAAAACTGATTATACTCAATCCGCCAAGAGTGGTTTGGCCAAAGTCTAGCCGGATGGTCCATGACAAAGCACATCCATCACTGCTGCCGATATTCTGGATTTTCAGAAGTCAACACTCTTCCAGGCAGCCAGACTGGAGTCGGAGTCAGTGAGTGCCGCTCCTGAACTTCTCACCCAAGATGCGAGGGTGATAAGAAACGAAACTCCCCAAGGAAAATGTTCTCGTGGGTCGCGGGAAGTCTCTACAGTGAGGGTGTTTAAGATACAGGGGCTCCAGTCGAGGCATCTAGTGAGCGGCCGCAAATAAAGGCCACCGAGATGCCCATGACAAGTTGCCCAGGCACAACCCTGAGGCCAAATTCTAGCAACTGGTGAGCGGTTTGGAATCAACTTCCGAGCTAACTACATCTTCAAAGAAATAGGGAGTTCCCCGGGGCAATCGAAATCGCTTGCTATCTACGCCAACATAATTAGCCCAGGAAACGGCTGGAAGGAGCTAAAGGCCCCCGCTCGCGAAGCCAATGCGACAGCGGGAGCTGACAGATAGTTGAGCCTCCACTGATTAATTGAAAGCTTTTGTCGCCAAACCACGTTCTAAGCAGAATGAACAGGCGGGAAGAACTGGGCGGAGGCATTTTGCTGCTCGTAGCGGAGCAAAACCCGCACCTTAAACGGGCCTGACTGTGCCTATGAAAAGCGCAGTCCTTAGCGATCTAAATCGGGCTAGGCCTCAAAGACCTAGGTAGATCTTATGTATGGAGCTGCCCTACTCCAGCAGTGTGTAGAATGCAGGGTTGTTCTGCTGACAGATAATCTGATGAAGTTGAGCTCTACGGCTGCAGTATTTGCGGATTTTAAAGCGCCCGAAGAAGACTGAAAAAACAAATTGGATTCCAAGAGGATATTTTAGCCACTACTGATAGACATGCAGCACAAGTGCTTGACGTGAAACTTTCGGGACGAAACTAGGTGGAGACAAGGACGAGGGCTCCCACCTCAGATCTAATAATCGTCAGATAGCCATGGGATGGTGCAAAAATAACCGTGGGGTATCCGCTAGGAAAGAGTGACCATAGGGCTCTAAATTAGTGATCAGCAGGCACAGGTCTTGTGCTCCAGGTTAGTTCCGAAGCTGCTTCAGCCTAATGGACTTGGTGCTTCCTCTACAAGCCGGAGAAAAGGTAGACCAGCGGGTAGATGGAAGGCAAATCATGCAAAAATGATAGCAGTTCCGCATCCGGAAGGTATGGAACATTTGAAAGACCAGGTAACCCATTTTCAGAAGGGTACAAAGAAGAGAGGCCCAGCCGAGACAGAATGGTCGAATCCGCGAGGCCCTCCAAGCGAAGAAATGGCCCAAACGAAACATTGGGATGATGGTAGTCTTCGACACTTCCTTCAGCATAGAGCCGTGGTGACTGGTTTTTACCTCTGCTGATTGCTTATCAAAAGAAGCTTGCAGAAAGATGAAAGGGACCGCAGAAAGCAACCCCCGAGTAGTACGGATGGTCAAAGTTGGCCCTCGGGGTACTACACGAAAAATAAGCGACCGATTCTGATGTGGCAGGTGCTCTCACACTTTTCTCCCAGCGGGCTTACAGAGTAAACAGTGTTATGCCGGGCAGACTATTAGACACTGTGGCCCTTGAGTCAACCGACGAGGATGCCAGAAGTAGCCAACAACTTCAGCAGATTGGGAACATCCGAAATGGTAGGGACAGTGGTACTCGTACCAGCCATCCCGTAGCCACCAGCCGACTTGATAGCGGAACCTCCGAACTTACCATCCAAAGTGTCAATGAAAGAGTGCCTGACCCCGGAAGATCGGACTAGGTCCATAGTGTGCCCAGTTCACCAGGGCGAAGATAGGGGGAGTTGCTTGAACTACTGTTGCGTGAGTCACACCACAGTAATCTATGAAGAAATGGAAAGAATTTCGAGGGACAGAGTAGTATTACTCACTAAAGCAAATCATCTAGTGATACCGAGTAGGAGTGGCCCCGTAAGAAGTCATTCACTCCTGACCAAGTCGTCAAACTCCCTTGGTTAGGTGAACAGTAGTCTAAACAGGAAAAAAATTGGAAGTTTTACATTGGATACAAAATGGCATTCGAGTCACTAAACCACCGCCCTTACTTAAGAAACTGCCAGCTTTCGGTTTAACCCTCAAAACCACAGCTTGGATCGGGAATTCTATAACGGGCAGAAGCACCCAGATTGAAGTAGAAGAGAGTATTTTTCTGGCCTCGTATCCCAGCTTTCAGCGTTGAGTTCTTCCTTCTTTCCAATATCCGTAAACGACAAGGCCGTGGGGTTATAGAGCCCTGTCTTCGTACTAGCAGACGATGCCAGCGTGGCCGCTTCCTTATGGGACGATTTCGTTTAGCAAGACCGGAAAGGGCTTACCAGCAATCTGAAAGATGAAGCCTGACACTGAATGGTAACAGACGTCTGCATTCAGCGAAAGGCACATGGATATGCCCCTTGAGGAGTTGGGGCAACCAAAGCAACAGGTAACAGTCCCACTGGAGATTGGTGTAAAAGGCTCGGAGGCTGTAATCACTGACGATTCCATCCAGGCGAACAACGTCTCGTGGCTGAACAAAAGGCTCCCGGAGCTCTCTGACAGCTCAGAACAGCAGTATCGATGCGAAAGCCAAAATCTCTACTTTCGCCACTCAAAATGCTTATGCATACCAATCTGGAAAATGGTGTTCAGGCTTGGCGGTCATGCGTGGTAAAAGACCACCACCACAGAGATGGGGCAGAGGAGTTTCATGAGGCGGTTTTTCACCTACGGGAGCTCCGTTATGAGCAGCTTCTCGAGAGACTGAGCCCATACACCTTGCAAAACGGAAGGCGTCGGTGCCACCTAAAACGGACTTCCAAAATAACGGAATTAATAATTGACATTGGTGGAAGAGTGAAGCCGATGTGGACACCCAGTAGCAACGCCAAGGTCCGAGGACATGCCTGTATGTTACGGAAGAAGAGAGTTAGGACCAACAGGGGGCGCAAACTTCTCCTTGAGGCAAGTAAACCACTGGAAAGGAAGAAGTGATCGCAGAGTTGACGGCAAGGGATTTCAAGGAGGGGGTTGATGGAGAATAGAACAACGCCTTTAACGAAGGGCTGCACCGAACAGCGCTATTCAGTCTTACGCCTAGCCCTCACTTTACTCCACCTTTAACCGTACTCCTCTACTGCCATCAAGTTCACCGTATCTTCTACCTTGTCACTTTTAGCCCGGTGGCCCTGGGTGACTTTTTGTAACTCATGGCTCTTAAGATGACTGGCCACCATTTGTCAACACCTGGCAACTAAGACGATAGGAAACCTACATTTTGGAACAAAGCGGACGGAGTTCCGTCCCCTCCGTCTTGTTGTATCCTTTAACAAAGGAAAACAGCAAGCGACAAATCCTTTTAGTAAAATATTAGTAAGCACGCAGGCGGATAAGTAAGCAAAAGAGCTAGGTCACGTGTGTTGTCACTAGCAAAATAGCAAGGCTAATCATCACAGCAAAATGGATGAGTCGGTACTACTGGCGCTGGAGCGGGATTAAGTTTGAATACCAGATAAACGTTTGCCCGTGCGCGAAAGTGTATTGATTTGTCTGCCCGCTTAGCATGCATGACTGTAACCAAAAGCAAAAACCTTTGCTTGTCATGAGAATAAATGGGGCCTGTCC
This sequence comes from Fasciola hepatica, assembly GCA_948099385.1. Lineage (NCBI taxonomy): Eukaryota > Metazoa > Platyhelminthes > Trematoda > Plagiorchiida > Fasciolidae > Fasciola > Fasciola hepatica. The sequence continues at coordinate 3,515,309 of CANUEZ040000108.1, forward strand.
TTTCCGCTTGTAGCAGAGCCAGAAGGTCCCAGAAACGCTTAGTGTAAGAAGCTCGACAATGGGCGCATTGCCATACAGCCTATGAACCGGGCTGAACATGGACTACCAGTTTCGTCATGAACAAACCCTTGATGAGCTCCGCCAGGTTTGAATATTTGGAATCCAACGGTTCAGATCGAACTTCTGAAAAGTTTTTCAATCAGTTCTGGCTATTTCACAAAATCCAGCTTAACAGGAAGACACTCATGGTGCGTTTTCGTTGGAGAGCATTTTCATCTTCCCCTCGGTACTGCCGAATAATACTAGCTGTTTTTGTGAGACGTCGTCTTCCCGCTTGGTGATTCTTGTACATTTGAGCATAAGAGATATGATCAAAAGAGCCAAGGTTTTTCATCCGAAAACACAGTGTTTCAACTATTATTACCAAACTTGCGTATGTTCACCGCTATGAAGAGTGCTTCTGACACATCGAGAATTCACCCGTGGAAACCATGTAATAAATGGTGCTTATTGCCAGATGTTTTGACCGATCGGAATTAATCCAGGAAGTCCCTGGTCTTCTGCCCTGAGGTGGTGATGTGGTTCTCTTTCACGGTTTCCACGTTTCCAGAGACCGCCCTCCTTTTCCCCACTGGACTGTACGCAGTCGTCTAGTGACTCCGAGTTCAACTCCAGCCTGCTGACATGCGGCTGCTTGGAGTTTCTCCTCTAGTTTTCAGGAGGCTTCTTGTGACCCATAACAAACGAACAGTAAAGTACCATGGTCACTTTTACCAAGGACTGCAATAATCCTCAGTTCACGCAAATCGGCCGAGTACTTGGTTATCACGACGTCCAGTAGGGCAGTGGCGTGCCACTTCCTCCAGCTCGTGGGCTGGCGAACGTGCTCGGGTACGGTCTTCCCGTGGACAATCTCAATGAGGTATTGGCTGAAAGGACGCCCTGCCACCATCCACTTTCCCTGTCTACTTTAGGGGCACTTCTGTACCCGACTATTAGGACTTGGTTACTCGTCCCGACGGCTTGTCGTGAGCAGTCCACGAAGCTTGTGCTTCCTCCTGTGGTTTCTGAAGGACTGCGGTAGGCGCAAATAAAGAGCACCTTCCTACCCCCGGAAGCTTCTGTGGTGGAAACTGCCTGCACGCTGGGTGTAGCAAAATGGGTACCTTGGATTTTCTGTGGGTGTTGAGCAACTGGCAATAGGAAACCACTTACCCTCCGGTCCTCCCGGTCTAGCCTATAGTTTGAGTAACCCGGGAGGCCTTGCTGTTCTTTGTTAACTTCATCGTTTATCCATGTTCCGCGGAGCGCAAAACAATCGGCCTCAGTGGCCTCTACCTGAAGTTCTCCCCACTAGTTTCCTACACTGCGGACTTTACCGTAGATTATCGGTAGACTCAACTGCGCTACTGGGCCACCCCCCTCACGAGAGCTTCTACACTTGGGTCCTAAGCTGAGTTCGCTTCTTGACACCGAAATTAGCGGTTGGATGATGGAGGGACTGGGAAGTTGCATGGGGCCGCCCTCAGGCGATCCCTTCCGGACGATTTGAATCCACTGTTCGGGGTTTGCTGTGGAGTACTCTGCCGAGGGCCCACTTTCAGACCACATCTTGTCAGATGAATTATAAGGGACTTTCGATGCTTGGATAAGCTCCAATTTCCGACTGTCTGACTCAAACATCCTGTTCTTTGAGCCCGGTTTTTGAAGGTGTAATTGCACTCCGCACCGTTATCCGGTTCACTTCAAGTCATCCTACCGGAGTGTAGGTGGGTTCTGTCGGCTGCTCCGAAGAGAAGATCCCCGTGACGGGGATTAACGAATTCCAGCAGTACGGGGCGGGCATGAGTTTGGTCCCCTGGGTGTCAGGCTTCTACTTTTTCTGCGGCATGGCTCGCTTTAGTAATGCTAGCACTGGGATACCAAGGTGCCTTTGGAGATCTACCACATGTTGACGGAGTTCCCAGTGTCTTTGGTTTGATGCTCTGCAGAACGTCTCGTGAATGCTCTTAATTGCCACGTTTATATGCCTACCAAGGGCTATTTCAGCATATGATCCAAACCGTGATACCGCTCCGGTGAGGGTCGGAACCTCATCCCGGAATTTCTGGACCTTATCTCGCTGGCTGGAAACAGAAGAACAGAGTGTAGTAACGTCACAAGATGGTTCCTTCCGCGACAAATCGGAAGAGAACTCTGCGTTTCCTTGTTCTTTACTTGCGCTTTTGGCCACATGTCTCATTCGTGTCCCCCGTCCCCCTCCTCAAAGTGACTACTTCCATCAAACGTCCTCACTTTCTCATCCTGATTATGTTTTGTATATGAGTTTCGCCGTTCTGAACGTTTATTTGGCCCACTGACTTCTTTTGGGGTGATTTTAGAAGGTCGTTGCTTGCAGTAGCAGGCACACACAGAACAAGCCCACTTTAGCACCTGGTGTTTTCCATATAGATCCAACCTCTAGCCGACAGTTTGCTGCACCTTTCATAGAACCATGGCCTGCAGACGTCGTTTTATGCCATCATGAACTTCGAGACCACAGCCCTCCCTGTAGCCGAGGAACTTTGACGATGGATCTGATCCTACGTTTTCTTTAGCCATCTGGCTTTACAAGGACTGGCGCTGCCTGAAAATATGGTAACCAAACGTAGGGTAGAGACAAACCAGAATGAAAGTTTCCTGGAACTGGGACCTGGTCTATCCCAGTGCGAAAATAGAGTGACTACGAAATACGGTGGGGTGCGACGGAATCAGACAGGTATTGCAACAGAACCCCAGCATTGGTTACACTGGAAATCAGCTCACCTGAATATTCGTTAGAGTTTGCTGCAGTTCCCTCGGGAGTTCCTTCTGATGCAACTCCTGGTAAGTCCAGTCCGGTTGTTCCTGTTCCAAGTCCCGCTATCCTGAGCGCGACGTCACTGTCACGTACGACGTTCAAAAAGTGAGAGTTCTGAAGTATTTCGTGGGCACGCGGCCGAAGCCCAAAAGATCCGGGGTCTTGTGGTTAACTTATTGTCTGGATGTCACCGGTGATCTGGAGAAAAGTTCGCCGGATAACGTGGCAATGGGAGAAATGGAGATAGTTCAAAGTACAAATCATAAAAGTGCCTTGTGTCTGTTATTTCTGGTGAATTGAAAGGTAAACCGCTGGGCTCTGCGAAGGGGTTCAAGAAACCAGTCCTCACTGCGCCTTGTGTATTGTGTTGCCGGAGCTCCAGAGGATAAATGAGGACTGGCCTCGATCGGGTTGAGACTATGACCGCTTTTGATCATCATTTTGGATTTATTTTCTCTACGATCTTTTTCGACGTTTGACATCGATCTCACTGTTTTGTTTGGTTGCGTAAGTTTTACTGGACTGAAATTTCCGAGGTTTCCATCGGTCTCGTTTCGAATCACTCTCACTTTCGGTCCTTCGCCGACTGTACGCGCTCGCGGTCCGTCTTCTACCAAGCCGTCGAGTTCATTTCCGTTCGGTGTATTTCTCGTATCAGTACTGTTTCGGTGCTATGGTATATAGAAAACACCTTTGCATCTCCCAACTGACTTACGTCTTCTCTACTTGTCCGATAGAAGGGATTACGTTGGTATTTCGCTGTCAGACCGAATAGAAGACACGTTCACTAGCCGCGCTCGAACGTCGTTTCTCTTAGGGAGACCATAACCTCCACAACCTCATTCGCCTGCTCGATGAGTCTGTGACTTTTTCCCTGTTTCACGTCCCTTGTCGTTGCACGATATACATTTTTCAGGATGCATTATCGCAAAAAATTCATGTCTGAGGACAAAATGCAGCTGGACACAAATATCACTTTATTTTCGGTTGCTTTCAAGACAGTGGTGTTTATCCCATACGACCCCGGGGTTTGGTTTAAAGCCTAAGAGCTGCCATTCGAGACACGCAGGATTATCGACCAGCGCCTACGGCTTTCCCATACCTTAGAGTCAGTCCTGGGTGATTTTATCGCCTCAGTGAGGGATTTGGTTCCAAATCCTTTCCGAAAGCTGCTGTGCGACTGGCTTAACAAAGCCATCCTACACAACTTCCCACCTTCCCAAGGGCAGCGATTACTTCAGCTACTTGCCTGTCACCCCCCCCCCTGGGGGATAGAAAACCCAGCCGCCACCTAGCACACCTCGGGTCTTTGGCAGGGTCCACCGATAAGGATTCGGAGATAGTTAGGAAGTTGCGGCTGGACTCCTTACACTTTCATGTCCAAAATACCATAACTGCTCGCCCCGGGGACTCGTCCCTGGAACGAGCAGCCGTCGCGGCTGACGAGATTGTCGCACGTGCTGGCAGTGGGGCTAATTCCCTCATCGCCTCGACATCGCGCAATCCTGGGGGTATTGATCTGGATGAATCGCCGGAGAGGCCTCGGCACTCTCAATCCATCCGGCGCCAACCGTCTTTCGAAGACAGAGAGTGAGTCCGTACCTTCGCAGTAGCTTGCGTAGGCAACAGCAAGGACGGGAGCCATACACTGCCTACGTCCGCCGTCGATCCGCCCCGGCTGCCTCTACCAAACCGGACCACTTTACCAGTGGTTTATGTTGGTTCCATCGCGTTTTCGGATTCGTCACCCGTACAAGCAAGCATCCGCGTTCATACGTGGCAGGAAGCGCCCCTGCCGGTGAGTAAAGGCGGCCGTACTCGCAGGCAATCGGACTCACGTTGGCCCTTGGTTCCACGTGCGTGATTCGTCCATTAACTCTGGGTTCCTGGTTGATACTGGGGCTCAAGTTCTTTCCATGCCTGTTGGTACAGACAAGCCACGAGTTTCTTTGCTTCGGCTGTCCGCGGAGAATAGTTCCCCCATTCCTACCTACAGCACGAGACAGCTTGCGGTCAACCTGGGTACACGACGACGGTATCTGTGGACGTTCATCCTGATGGACGCTCCCACAGGCGCACTGGGAATCGATTTTGTGCAACACATTGGAATACTTGTTGATTCACGTGTGTTGCAGCCTATCGATCCTTCGTCGGACACCGAATTTACGGGTCTCGCAGCTCTAACAGATGCACATTGAATCACAGGTTTGTTTTCTAACATTCCTCACGACTTTTAATCGTTATTTAATAAATTCCCCATTTTGAAGAAACCGCTTGAAGAGCTAGATACAGTGAACGATCGTGTGGCACACCACGCTGTCACTAACGGACCACCAGTCACGGCACGACCTTTCCGGCTGGCACCGGACAAACTCGCACTCGCCAAAAGTGAGTTTGACACTTTACCTTTTAAAGGTATTGCTCGTCTTTCTCACGGTCTATGGGCCTCACCTCTACACATAGTTATCAAAAAATGGCTCCAGCTGGCAACCATGTGGCGACCATCGCTCCCTTCGCTCGGTTACTCGCTATGATAGCTATCCGATACCCCACATACACGACATCACGGCACCACTTCAAGGCGCGACTGCATTTTCTAAGATCGATTTGGTACGAGCCTATCATCAGATCCCGGTCGCCGCTGGGGATGTCTAGAAAACCGCTGTCATGACTCCCTTGGCCTGTTTGAGTTCCCATGTATGCTTTCTGGTTTGCAAAGTGCTGCTCAGACATTTCAGTGGTTTATCGATAGCATTAGACGAGACTCGAAATTTGTTCACGTCTATATCGATGGCTTACTAATCGCATCGTCTAGCGTAAATGAAAATTTCCAACATTTGACGTTACTATTTCAACGTTTGTCCGAACACCGAATAGTAGATATTCCCGATGAATGTGAACTTGGTAAACCGGAACTTGCGTGGACAAAGTGCTCGCTGAGCTAGGTTACGCCGTGTCGTCCCCAATCAAGGAGCTTAAGGCATTTTTTGGGTTAGGTAACTTTATTGTCGTTTTGTATCCCATGCTGCTGAAAGCTTGCTTCCATTACCTGACCTACTCCGTAGCAATCCGCGTAAGTTGTCGCCCGCAGATGCTGCACGGGTAGCTTTCTCGGAGAATTAAGCGACATCAGCTCATATCACGCCCCTAATGCATCCAGTTCCTTCATCCACGCTAGGCAAAGTGGTGAATGCATCCGACTTTGCCGATGGAGCGGTCCTGCAACAGTTTGATTTTTGGATTTGGTAGCCACTAGAGTTTTTCTCTGGGCACCTCGGTCCCACGGAAACGAAACTTGGTGATTTCGGTCGCGAATTGCTGGCTGCATATAACGCTGTTAAGCACTTCCACCATACAGTCGGGCATATAAATCCTCCCACGAATGAGGCACTTGGCTCAAGTTCCGGTTGGAAGATCGTTTGCCCAGCACGCTTCTGCGGCCAGGTCAAAAACGACCCTAATCGTTGCACTTCGCAGTAAATCTTTTGTGTTTATCGTTTCTATACGGCTGAACATATCTCATTGGTTGTTACTGTATTCTAGTTAAGTTCATTGCAGTTGCTACACCAGTTATCCGCTTCTTTTTGTTTCACAAAACCCCGCCGTATGGAAAGCTTTGCTGGTCCCACGAAGTCTGGATAAATTTTGCATTAACGTTTGCATTCTGTATCAGCCCTTTCGTTTTCATTCCTTGCCACTGACGAACCTACCGATTTGACTGCCGGATATCATAATGGTTATCGGTTACCCAATGCTGGACTTTATTGGTATGGCACATACGGATGATGGTTCACGCAAACGATGTCGTTGGCAACGAACCTGGTTTGTGCTTGACCATCATTCTAGGGTTCTTGCATGCCAAGGATTCTGCCTGTCAGCATCTTACAGCACAGCTACATTCACGTATTTCGCATGCCTTCGCGCGCAAGAATGTCGTTCGTATTCCCTCAATAACCTGATATTTTTCGAAACCCTTCCACGCTTTCTAGCAGGCACTGCTGTGGTGACCTCGACCGTTCTAAGATAATGACCACTTTTTGGACATCATTTTGGATTTATTTTCTCTACGATCTTTTTCGACGTTTGACATCGATCTCACTGTTTTGTTTGGTTGCGTAAGTTTTACTGGACTGAAATTTCCGAGGTTTCCATTGGTCTCGTTTCGAATCACTTTCACTTTCGGTCCTTCGCCGACTGTACGCGCTCGCGGTCCGTCTTCTACCAAGCCGTCGAGTTCATTTCCGTTCGGTGTATTTCTCGTATCAGTACTGTTTCGGTGCTATGGTATATAGAAAACACCTTTGCATCTTCCAACTGACTTACGTCTTCTCTACTTGTCCGATAGAAGGGATTACGTTGGTATTTCGCTGTCAGACCGAATAGAAGACACGTCCATCAGTCGAGCTTGAACATGTTCTCTAGATGGCTGGACATTGGAAGTAGTTTCTGCTCTGCGGTGGTCCGTTCAGCTTGGGTAGCGCAAACGAGTCCTTCATGGAGAATCCAACGGATGTCAGACAGCGAGATTCCAGAACCGCGCGCTGCATGCGGTCTCGACAAGCAGACCATTGTTGTACTAATGGACTTTGAATGTAACAAAATAGGTCCGGAATTTAAAGAGAACCACGTATGTGAGCTTCTCAAAAGCGGAAAGTCTCATTTTGCTGTGCAGTAAACCACGGCAGCTGACGACGGCAAATGTATGATTATCATCTTCCTCGATATGACCTAGGCATTTGACCGAGTTCCTCACTCCCGGCTGTTAAATAAATTCCGAGCCTATGGCGTCCATGACCCGCTTTTATCAAGGATCACTTCGTACCTGTCGGACCAGCCCCGGGGTTTTTGTGCTGACGGTCATTTATCGCAACCGGTGCCTGCCATTAGTGAAGTTATACTAAGAAGTGTACTTGGTCCGCCATTTTTCTTTCTCTATATTGACGATATTTTTTGGTTGTGTAGCTCGGCGCTCCTTTCCTCTTTGCCGACGACATCAAAAGCGTTCGTGAGCTCCACCATCGAGATTAGAGCACAACTGTCTGAAATAAATAATGATCTTAAAAACTTGATCAATGGTGCACTCCACGGCGAATGTTCTTCTTGACATCTAAAAGCTTCTACACGACCTACAGATGTCAAGTCCCTCCCGAAACCCCGTCACTGAACCAAGTGCCCATCGCCACGAGCTCATCACTGAGGGATTTTGGGCTTCGATACAACAATAATCTGCAATTCTCTGAGCATATCTCATTCCAGACTGCCAAAACCAGACAGATAATAGTCCCAGTTCTCAGTTCATTCAAAATGAAACGGTATTCTCCTCAAATACCAAACCCATGCTAGATCTTACCTGCCATAATGCCCTATGATCTTCTCCGGAATATCTCAATTAGACAGGATACGCCTTGAGGAGGTGCAAAGTACGTTTACCAAGAAGCTAATGGGATACATCTCTCCATTGAGCTAATAACAGTGATGCACTCTACTCAAACTTGACCCCGTGTAGCTTAGACAAATGAGGCCGAACTCATATTTTCTATATACACTTATTCATCGCTCTGCGTTCAATTCTACCAACTCTGTGCGGTTTTCCCTACCCTCACTTTACCCTCTGCAACACAGTAAATTCAGCCTGACCATCTCACTGTTGAGGCTGGCAATAAGATCCAACTTCTTCCTTAATAAATACTCAAAACTTTGGAATAAGCTACTCTTGAATATTCGTAAATTTGCGTCAATAACCCAGTTTAGCCGTGCCCTAGGATCACAACTTACCGTTAGCCATCTTTTATCTTTGACTTCTACCAGCATATCTGAGGACCGACCCCATGAAGAAGGCGTCGAACTTAAGAACCCTAGCTTCCGTCTCCCTTCCCGCTCTCTGCTATCCGTCGATCTGGCCTTCGAAAACGGGTTCCACTACTAGGATCATAACACAATATCCCAAACCTACCATTTCCTGCCTAACGACAGACGCTAGGCTTACCATTTATTATCACTTTTTTACGTATACCGCACACAACCCACGTTGCAGTAGGATACAGTTTTGTCGTTCACAAATGGAACTAGTTAAGTGCTTGCCGGTTCTCGCTACTCACCCACGTTCACCTACTATCGCCTGACCACCGTACAAACCTGCCTTTTATAATTTACTAGTCGGTCTTCACAACTATGTCTAGACAATTACTGCCTCCCTGGCTAAATAGTTCTATGGCAGCCATGTGAAACAACCTTCCTCTAGCTAAAGGCTTTCAGCCATTGATGTTTTCCCCTAGCATAAAACGAGTCAGTAGTAGTGGATCCTGGGGCATGAAGTTCCACCGCCCACCACTTTACTTCTTGATTCTTGGACTCTTCCTTTATTTACTCTGGCTTCCGCTCCCTCCAGCTTCCTTACACGGCCGTAATTTGCTTTCCTTAACCATCCAGGTCGAAAATCTCTTATTCCATAAGTCCACCTTCCAATAGCCACCTGTTGGCCTCAATTTTCTCTTCTTATATTTCCCGACATGAAAGCTAGTCTGTGTTGCCAAGGTTTCTGAATCCATCACTTAGCTTAGACTGCTATCTTCTCTCTATGTGTGAAATAATATCTGTTGGTTCGGCCCACCCCAACCACACCAGGACGGCCTTTGGCAGTCTGGCGCAGGGTCTGGCGCTGTGCGAGACTGGTACATATATGCAGGAAGGTGCATAACAACACTCACTATCCTACTGCGTGTGTTTGCTTAGCCCCGCAGTGTATTTTCTCAGTTCGTGCAATCAAAATCCCTGATGCCAAGGGCACCTTCACCACAGCTGCTTCCGGAACTGGGGAAAGCAGATCACCCTCAGCATTTGCGAAAAAGTGACATAAACGCAGAAAATTAGGGCCTGGTGGAAGGGCTGTGGAAAGTTCCTATATGGGCTCAGCCAACCCTGTTTTAGAAAACATTTAAGAAAAGTGGAAAACAAAAAAGACCTAGGGGGATCGATCTGACCTCTAAATACCTCTAATATCGGTCTGTGAAGGAAATAGACAATCTTCAACCACGGGTGTCTTCCATCAGCTCAGACCTGACCCTGCGAAAGGGGAAACCCCGTACCGCCCTTGTCGGCTTGACGAACGAGACTAACTGGGGTGATAGCAAACTGGCCTCTTCACACATGCCTATCTACCTCCCGCCCTAATTTTCAACCACATCTTAGTCTCCCATGCACGCCTGGCATGTTTGTTGACGTCAGCTACAAAACCACCGTGGCTCTGAACAGCAATTCGATACATCGGACGACAAACGCGTCTCATCAAAGCACTAACTATATACACGTAGATATTATTGTATATATAAACATACATGTGAGAACGTAGAGAAAAGCCCCGCATTTTTCGCCCACTTACCTATTTTCCCTCCTCTTCGTCCTAGAATCCCGCCCACTCTCCAGTTTCTAGCCTACCCTAACAGCAGCCTGCAGCATTAGTCCGGTAAATGCCCAGCGATAGGATTTGTCATATATTCTCTGGATTTATCACACAAACTTGCCATTTGGGTTCTTAGTTTGTCCCACCTGCTTCCTCGTGACCTGTAAAACACCACTGTGGGATTTGTCATGCACCACCTAGACCTATTGCGCAAACTTGCCACTCAGGTTTTTCGTATTGCCCATCTGCTTCCTCAAGTAGCCCTCAGACCCTACAGTCCAAATCCACCTCTACAGTTTTATTGACCCCGAAAGATAAGACTTCCGGGTGGACGGCCGAATCGATAATCAATAACCTTGCCCAGTAGTGCAAGCGCCGTTAGCCCTTGCGAACACCGAACTACAATACCTACAACTCCCCATTTCACTAACACCATTGTGCCTCACTTCCAACCTCCGTACTCTCACTTGTTATTTTGCTCACGCTAACCCTCAGCTGGAACATCTCCCAGACTGCGATCCTCCCTTCTCCAATTTCAGAACCACCCGGTCACTAAGTTGCCTGCAGTAATATATCGCGCAGACAGCTTATCTTTCTCTCTGCCCGTCTACAACCGCACCAAAATCTGGCTACCGCGAAAACGATCTAGTCGCCGGGTTTCACCCGCAAGAAGTCCTGTTATTGCTGCATACGCCTCTCTAAGGCTTACTGAAGAATTCTCACTACAAGACCCTATCGTTGTCGAAGCTACTTAAACCACAGTTCTGGGACTCCCAATTAAATAGTGATCATTCCAGACTCGGTGATGCCCTCCTCCTTCCCACGATGAAACAGAGAACACAAACCGCGGCAAACCCTTGCCCAGAAAGCCCAACACGGACAAAGAAAAGCCACAAGAAACTCAACAGATAAATGCATTCGTCAATTTACCAGCATAATCCGGCCCATTGCAAAGGTTTTAACCCTTGTCTTGCTTCATTTTATTCCTCCTGGTCCCGGCATTCCGATTGCTGAATATTCATTCCTGGAAATTCATCCATCTCCCACCAGCTGCGAACTGCCGATACTAGATGACACAGTACGTATCATGGAAATTGTCTCACCTTTTCAGGGGTACTGTTCCTCTTCATATCCACTAACCTATGAAAATTAATATTCTTCTGCGAACCTTCACGGAATTCTTCCCTGCCTCCCTTGCCTCAACACCAATAACCTTTTGAAGTGAACGTGAGCATGCAATACTGACCACTTTCTCTCATTATTCCTGTGAATATTGCATTTCCTGCGTCCTAAGCCAATGTCCGTCTGTACATTCCTACATCCGGCCGATTCATTACTATTGTTGCAGCTGACTCGAAGTTCATTCGTGCTCGCCGTGTATTCTCTTGTCGCTCTGTTTCATTTAAACTTTTCTCAGCCTTATTTTATTGTTGCTGTGATTTTCAAATCCCTCTTTGGAGTTTGTGAATTTTCTATCTCATTCAGAGAGATTGTGCAATCTGATCACGCTTGCATGCGTGCTTCTCGGCCACGGTCCAGACATACACCACTATTATTATTATTAATATTATTATTATTACTATTATTAATAAAAGCAGCTACTCTGAACCCCAATCGAAAGGTTCCTTCAAAACGGAGTAGGATCCGAACTTTTGAGCGATGTGAGAGAATTCTACGATGATCACTGCGAAGCTGAGGCTCCCAGCAAGTACTTCGAAAGTGCGCACTGAGGTGACGGCGGCATCAAGGGCTGCCGGAAGACTCATTGAGAAAGTCTGACGTGCCAAAAGTTTATAACTTTGGAGCCGACGAGAAATATACAAAGGGGTTGAACATTAGCAGGTCGCAGGTGCTAGATTGCATATATCCAGCTGTCATATGACCACTGACTGCTGCAATAAGTTGACATCAGTTGGCTTTTCCTTGCAACTGTTCGACAGTTTTTAATATTAGCAGAGAGAGAGACGACAGCAGTAGTGGCTATCCACAAAGGTGGACGGCACCCACAGGAGCAAACCTACAGTCCTGTAAGCTTTACCTGCATCCTTTGCAACCGCTTAGGGGAACTGTCAAATGACACGCCCGCGAGCATTCGGAATAACACACGCCGCTAATTGAAGCACAGCATGGGCCTTTCACAAGAGGGGGATGTCACTCAAACCTCCTCAGGTCCTTGGATCGAGTCACTACAAAATTGGAAGAAGGAGGAATAGGGGAATTTCGCCACTTAGGCTTCTGCCAGGCCCTGGATTCGGTAAGTCACCGACTTCTGCCGGGTAAACACAAGAACTATAGGATAGATGGACAGCTACACAGTTCGACTGCCTTTGGCTGACTTCATGATTAACAAAAGTTGTATAGTCGGGTTGCGGGTACGAACACAGATCCAGTATATATGACAAACGGTGAACCCCAAGGACCAGCCCTGGGGTCACTTCTATTCATCTCTTACACAAATAACTTGACTGAGGCCATGGAGCTCTCATGTGTTATATTTGCAGGCTATATGATTGTTTTTGTATCAGGTCAGTGTGAGTTACTGGATTTTAGTGTCAAAGAAGTATTCAGGTAAGCTATCACATGGAATATGCTGTTAAATGAAAATAAAATTCATCCACCAAACAGGGCTTTGGTGGGACAAGCCATGGCTGGGGGGAGTGAACAGTTCACGATTGGCTTAGTGCAACAGGTAAGTCGTAGATGTTGTCAAGGTGGCGGGCTTCAAGTGGGAGGAGCTGATCAAGCTGGCTGTCCATGGAGATCATAATATGCTATTCAGACAAAAGTCACGGATTTCCTGCAAACAGGCATACATGTCCTCACCTCCGAAGAAGGCCACAGTGAAGCCTTGCTTTGAATACGGTGTACAAGCCTGAGCACCGTTTCTAAAATAGATACAGCCTATCTTAAAAAGTCCCAGCGGAAAAGTGATAAGACAGTTGAGAGTGAGCAAGGAAAGACAGCAAAATGTAAAGCCGTTTTCTCTTAAAAAGACTAAGAGATGACCTCAATAAAGCCTTTAAAAGTCTGAAAAGGTTTAACGGGAATAAAAGGCGGGGAAATAGCAGTGGTGGCTCCGGATGAACGGAGAAGAAAGAGTTGCTTAAAACCTCGAAAGGTGAGCTCAAGATTAATGCGGAGGCTAACGTCATATTTTAGTACGTGAGTTCGGCTTTGGAAATGGCTTACAGAAGAGCTGGTAAGCTCGATTGAAAAAGGATGCTTCAGAAAAACACTAGACATTAGGCCGGGGGAAATATTTACGGAGGAAAACATTTTGAGCCGAAAAACCTGAGGTGAAAAAGCGGCAGGTTTACCGCAGAGCAAAACGAGACTTTCCGCTTTTGAGAAGCTCACATACGTGGTTCTCTTTAAATTCCGGACCTATTTTGTTACATTCAAAGTCCATTAGTACAACAATGGTCTGCTTGTCGAGACCGCATGCAGCGCGCGGTTCTGGAATCTCGCTGTCTGACATCCGTTGGATTCTCCATGAAGGACTCGTTTGCGCTACCCAAGCTGAACGGACCACCGCAGAGCAGAAACTACTTCCAATGTCCAGCCATCTAGAGAACATGTTCAAGCTCGACTGATGGACGTGTCTTCTATTCGGTCTGACAGCGAAATACCAACGTAATCCCTTCTATCGGACAAGTAGAGAAGACGTAAGTCAGTTGGGAGATGCAAAGGTGTTTTCTATATACCATAGCACCGAAACAGTACTGATACGAGAAATACACCGAACGGAAATGAACTCGACGGCTTGGTAGAAGACGGACCGCGAGCGCGTACAGTCGGCGAAGGACCGAAAGTGAGAGTGATTCGAAACGAGACCGATGGAAACCTCGGAAATTTCAGTCCAGTAAAACCTACGCAACCAAACAAAACAGTGAGATCGATGTCAAACGTCGAAAAAGATCGTAGAGAAAATAAATCCAAAATGATGATCAAAAGCGGTCATAGTCTCAACCCGATCGAGGCCAGTCCTCATTTATCCTCTGGAGCTCCGGCAACACAATACACAAGGCGCAGTGAGGACTGGTTTCTTGAACCCCTTCGCAGAGCCCAGCGGTTTACCTTTCAATTCACCAGAAATAACAGACACAAGGCACTTTTATGATTTGTACTTTGAACTATCTCCATTTCTCCCATTGCCACGTTATCCGGCGAACTTTTCTCCAGATCACCGGTGACATCCAGACAATAAGTTAACCACAAGACCCCGGATCTTTTGGGCTTCGGCCGCGTGCCCACGAAATACTTCAGAACTCTCACTTTTTGAACGTCGTACGTGACAGTGACGTCGCGCTCAGGATAGCGGGACTTGGAACAGGAACAACCGGACTGGACTTACCAGGAGTTGCATCAGAAGGAACTCCCGAGGGAACTGCAGCAAACTCTAACGAATATTCAGGTGAGCTGATTTCCAGTGTAACCAATGCTGGGGTTCTGTTGCAATACCTGTCTGATTCCGTCGCACCCCACCGTATTTCGTAGTCACTCTATTTTCGCACTGGGATAGACCAGGTCCCAGTTCCAGGAAACTTTCATTCTGGTTTGTCTCTACCCTACGTTTGGTTACCATATTTTCAGGCAGCGCCAGTCCTTGTAAAGCCAGATGGCTAAAGAAAACGTAGGATCAGATCCATCGTCAAAGTTCCTCGGCTACAGGGAGGGCTGTGGTCTCGAAGTTCATGATGGCATAAAACGACGTCTGCAGGCCATGGTTCTATGAAAGGTGCAGCAAACTGTCGGCTAGAGGTTGGATCTATATGGAAAACACCAGGTGCTAAAGTGGGCTTGTTCTGTGTGTGCCTGCTACTGCAAGCAACGACCTTCTAAAATCACCCCAAAAGAAGTCAGTGGGCCAAATAAACGTTCAGAACGGCGAAACTCATATACAAAACATAATCAGGATGAGAAAGTGAGGACGTTTGATGGAAGTAGTCACTTTGAGGAGGGGGACGGGGGACACGAATGAGACATGTGGCCAAAAGCGCAAGTAAAGAACAAGGAAACGCAGAGTTCTCTTCCGATTTGTCGCGGAAGGAACCATCTTGTGACGTTACTACACTCTGTTCTTCTGTTTCCAGCCAGCGAGATAAGGTCCAGAAATTCCGGGATGAGGTTCCGACCCTCACCGGAGCGGTATCACGGTTTGGATCATATGCTGAAATAGCCCTTGGTAGGCATATAAACGTGGCAATTAAGAGCATTCACGAGACGTTCTGCAGAGCATCAAACCAAAGACACTGGGAACTCCGTCAACATGTGGTAGATCTCCAAAGGCACCTTGGTATCCCAGTGCTAGCATTACTAAAGCGAGCCATGCCGCAGAAAAAGTAGAAGCCTGACACCCAGGGGACCAAACTCATGCCCGCCCCGTACTGCTGGAATTCGTTAATCCCCGTCACGGGGATCTTCTCTTCGGAGCAGCCGACAGAACCCACCTACACTCCGGTAGGATGACTTGAAGTGAACCGGATAACGGTGCGGAGTGCAATTACACCTTCAAAAACCGGGCTCAAAGAACAGGATGTTTGAGTCAGACAGTCGGAAATTGGAGCTTATCCAAGCATCGAAAGTCCCTTATAATTCATCTGACAAGATGTGGTCTGAAAGTGGGCCCTCGGCAGAGTACTCCACAGCAAACCCCGAACAGTGGATTCAAATCGTCCGGAAGGGATCGCCTGAGGGCGGCCCCATGCAACTTCCCAGTCCCTCCATCATCCAACCGCTAATTTCGGTGTCAAGAAGCGAACTCAGCTTAGGACCCAAGTGTAGAAGCTCTCGTGAGGGGGGTGGCCCAGTAGCGCAGTTGAGTCTACCGATAATCTACGGTAAAGTCCGCAGTGTAGGAAACTAGTGGGGAGAACTTCAGGTAGAGGCCACTGAGGCCGATTGTTTTGCGCTCCGCGGAACATGGATAAACGATGAAGTTAACAAAGAACAGCAAGGCCTCCCGGGTTACTCAAACTATAGGCTAGACCGGGAGGACCGGAGGGTAAGTGGTTTCCTATTGCCAGTTGCTCAACACCCACAGAAAATCCAAGGTACCCATTTTGCTACACCCAGCGTGCAGGCAGTTTCCACCACAGAAGCTTCCGGGGGTAGGAAGGTGCTCTTTATTTGCGCCTACCGCAGTCCTTCAGAAACCACAGGAGGAAGCACAAGCTTCGTGGACTGCTCACGACAAGCCGTCGGGACGAGTAACCAAGTCCTAATAGTCGGGTACAGAAGTGCCCCTAAAGTAGACAGGGAAAGTGGATGGTGGCAGGGCGTCCTTTCAGCCAATACCTCATTGAGATTGTCCACGGGAAGACCGTACCCGAGCACGTTCGCCAGCCCACGAGCTGGAGGAAGTGGCACGCCACTGCCCTACTGGACGTCGTGATAACCAAGTACTCGGCCGATTTGCGTGAACTGAGGATTATTGCAGTCCTTGGTAAAAGTGACCATGGTACTTTACTGTTCGTTTGTTATGGGTCACAAGAAGCCTCCTGAAAACTAGAGGAGAAACTCCAAGCAGCCGCATGTCAGCAGGCTGGAGTTGAACTCGGAGTCACTAGACGACTGCGTACAGTCCAGTGGGGAAAAGGAGGGCGGTCTCTGGAAACGTGGAAACCGTGAAAGGGAACCACATCACCACTTCAGGGCGGAAGACCAGGGACTTCCTGGGGCAATTCCGATCGGTTGACATCGAAGACCCGGGTCAACGGCCAGGGGGCCGCTTTATCCAGAAGTGCCGACTATGTTAGATATGACGTTCACGTAGGGGAGGGTGAAGCCAGTGCCCCAAAGCCTGAATAAGCGAGACGCCGCGGGGCCTGATGGCATGCATTCCGCCATTCTGCAGCCTTAAGCCGAGGTAACTGCGCCCTGCCTAGAAGTGTTGCTCAACCTTCCTACCGAAGCAGGGGCGATACCAGAAGACTGGAGGATGGCACAGGTCGTCCCGACTTACAAAGGCGGGAGAAGTGACCTGACCTCAGAATATCGCCGCGTAAGCCTTCCATTACCTGCAATAAAGGTCAGGAAGCGATGCTGGAGGGATGAAGCCGCTCGTCATATAAATTATCAAGACTCACTGGAGGTGGAGCGGTACGGGTTTGCCAAGGGCATTTCAAGTCTAAAAGAACCTCCTGTCTTTTACTAGATGAGGTGAGAGAAAGTCTGGACAGACGTGAACGTGTCGAGGCTTGTCACCTGCACTTCCTGAAGGCGTGCGACTCATTAAACCACCAGCCACTCACCTCTAAACTGGCAGAAATAAACATGTCGACCCAACTGCTGGCACGGGTACCGGATTACCTGAGACGTCGGGGACTTTCCGTCAGGGTGGAGCGGGCCACCTAGTCTTTTGCGAAAGCTCGTAGTGGGGTTCCACAGGGATCTGTCTTAGGACCGCCTCTATTCCTCGTTTTCTTAAATGATCCGGTGAAAGAGCTAAAGTCTATTTGCAGCTTGTTTGCAGAGAAAGGTGAGATTGCAGGGAACTTAGCAGTTAATAGCGCGTAATCCAACCTGGACACTCCGAGCGTGGCCAGTAATCTGGGGCCTACCGCCTAACAATATCAAGTGCAGGGAACTGTCATCCAGTGGTGCTCCGGCCCACAGACACCTGGGTTCAAGCAATCGCCACGAGATGGCATGAACTTCTACCATGAAAGGTTTTGGGGTGCTCATTCTCGAGACCCTTAGACTGTCGGCCCAAAGTGCTGCCGCAGCCAGCAGGGATGATAAGGCTATCCATCAAATTCGAAAGACGGTTGACGCTGGAAATCCCCGGGTGGTGATCCTAACACATATAAACATGGTTAGACCTCGCCCAGAATACTCTGTCTAGGCTTGGGATCCCTCTTTAGTTGTGGGCTTCAAAGTTCTGGAGGCTGTGCGAAGAGGGTTTACGAAGACCATCCCAGATGTCCGGAATCTACCGTGCGCAGAAAGATTATCAACCTTAGGACTTTCCCTCAAGAGAGCGCACTGATGACAGCAGACTTAGCTGAAATATTTATTCAGCCAGAAGGGAATACAGCGGCTAATGTGTCTTTCTTTGAAGTTGACGATTACTCGGCCCTGGGGGGACATAATCCAAAACTGGATAAACTCAGGGAACTGTTGAGCATCCGGGCTATTTTTTTCTCTTTTAAAGTAGCTCATGCAAAGAAAAGGCTTCCCGACCAGGTGGTGTCTTCACACTCCGTTATGCGGATCGAGGCTAGCCTGGGGAAAGCCCAGTCACCAGTTTTCTTACTCTTCCCGAAACCCAGACTAACTGCGTCACTCATTATTTAAAACTATTACGGTTTCTCTCCCACCCAAAGGCCATCCTGCCTGCAGACACTAACCCATGCTCCTCTGTGTACTCTTCCTTCCGTTTCGCGCTAAGCATGTAGCCTCCTCCCTTCCAGCTACTTTTGCGAGTCAGAACATGTTCAGATTGCCTAACCCGGTGTATGTTCGTTCTATGTTCAAATTATGAGTCCCTGCCTTTTCCAGGGAGTGAACCCGATTTTAGGCACTGGAGTTGAGTCCGCCAACTGTTGCAGCAATAGGCGTGTTGTAGCCAAGCTTCTTGTAGGATTCTCTTGCTGTTCACATATAACATTTGCTGCCTCCGTCCACCACTTTTAGATATCAATAAAACACAATCAAACACCTTTGAACATGTCTTGGCACCTATGTGGGACTTCGAACATATCATCCTCTTCTCTGAACGCTTGAGACCCATGTTTACAATGGTAAGGTACTTTTTGCCGAATATACGTGCCTGCCTGGTGTCCGCCATATTGCTGTACATCAGAGCCGTCAGTATAGTATAGTATAGTATATTTCTTGACCTTGGTCAATACACATGCACAAGGTAAGATCAGAGTACACAGCAGTACATGTCAATGTGAGGTTTTCACAAATTCCAAATTTTTAAATCACACAGCAACCGAAATACACCAGTAAAGTCATGTAGTGTTTGAGTGAACAAAAGTAGTAATGGTTGAAGCGGGAATTCCGAATCGGTTTCGAAATCTCTGGGGGCGGTGTGGATAACTGAGCAGTCGTGGGATTGCTGATATAAGCGACAATTGGACGGTCACTAACAAGTAACCGGACGGAAGAGATGCCTAAGAACATTGTTAAAAGTAAAGTGAGCATGGGGCTTCCAACGAGCAGTCAGAAATACCAGCGGAATATCGGACACTGATACAGCATTGGGTAACTAATTGTGGAGGAAGCATGTGAAATAAAGGCAAGTGAGTCAAAGGTGATAATAAAAAGGACCTTTTGTGCGGGTGATTACAGTGTCATATGGAAATTCACATGAAGGCGAACAGCTTCGCAGTGATTTCAGTGAACGTTTGAAGAGCGTGAATGGTGTATGGACGTATAACGGACTTTTAAAGAAAAGCCGTCAATGAAACGGATTAGTGGAGACAAACATCGATGGTTCGGCTAGGCAGAAGTTGGAAGAGTGTAAATTTTTTGTATGTGATAGAAAATTGTTAACCAAATCATGGTTGGCTGCAGATGGCTGGTATTCTGTTCCATGAAGACCTTGGTTGCAGGCAGTGGCAGGTAGAATGTTGAGGGTAGCAGGTAAAAAATGACTGGTTTGACGAAGTGGACAGCGGCGAGGGCTGGGTTCCGGTTATTGGTTTCGTACTGCAACGCGGAAAGAATTGAACAGTTGGGTTGGATAATTGGGATAGACGTTGATCGTGTATGGGACTTTGGGCCAGTGTTTTTTTTTAAGTACTTATCCAGTCTACCTCGGGCCCATTTTCAACCAATCTTCACTGCGACCAATCACCTGTATCCACCTTACCTCTTAGATAACCAAAAGGGGTCGGAAAAAGCTTTTGAAGTCAGAGCATGGCGAGACACTGAGGCCCACGCGGGCAAGACTCTGGACTCTCGTTGGTGGAGCAGCAAGTCTCGTGATCCTAGCTGACGTGAGTGCCAAGCTGTTTGAATTTATACCGCTCCTGCCTGTAAATTGAGTTTCAGAATAGTTTTGCGAATTGCCCCAGGTTAATTTACATTACTGATCCCATCAGAATGGCATTTAAAGAGCGTTTTTTTTCGGAGAATATTTCTATTCTCCTCTTAGTGCTGCCCAGTAGTGCTCGCCGTTTTTGTGAAGCAACCTTTTCTCGCTGGGAGTGTTTTTCTTTGTTCTTTTGTGTAAGAGGGCCGTATCTGCAAGTGTCAGGGTGTTTATTTTGTGTTTGGGTAAAGAACACTTGAGCTGTTTCCCCTTTCGTTTTGTGGCTTTTTGCATGCCACGCTTTTCTGACCCGTATCCGCAGCCAATTGCGGAAAACGAGTTGTAAATGGCATACAGTGCAAGGGTTGCAAGAGGTGTGCTCACCCAAAGTGTTCGAGGTTGGCAAAGGACATCTGCTTCCTTTATAAACAGAAACAACTTGCTGAGTTGGTCTGTGCTCCTTGCAAGGAGGCTAGAGGTCTGGCTTTTAAACTGCAGGCCCAAGGGCAGGACCAAAGCCCACCAAGTGGTACCTTATGCATAAGCCATAAAACACCGCAATCAGGCTGCAGGAAGTCGTTTGCAGAAGCAGTAGGCACACCTGAAAGGACGGTCATTAAAGCTAGTGGGCCAGTTCCGAGAGCTTGCCATGCGGTCGTTGCCTCAACTCCCTTGAAGCAGACCGACGAGGGCCAGTGGACTGAGCAGATTCCCAGAGGAGCGAGGCAGTCCGGAAATAAGAGTGACTCTAATATAGCGAAGGATGAGCCAGTTAGGGTGGAGGACCCTGCGCTCCTGGTGTTGGAAAGCAAAGTGAGGGATCTGCAAAGGCAGACCTCGTCGATAGGCATGGTCTCAAGAAACAGGCTCTTGATCCTAAACCAGGGAGAACCTTTCATAATGGAATCCAAAGCCAGGCGGGACATAGATAGGAGGAGAATTTACGAAGTACAGCGGACTGCAGGTGCTCCGTACCCTACTACTCTTAGAAGGGCGAACAGAGTGGGGACATGGAAATCGCTAATTGGAACAAAAGCGAACATCGTGCGAGACCAATAATGGTGGAGTTCATCGGTGAAGCCACCCGGGATATGCTGCTGGCTAGGTCAGCAGTAGTGGTTCACACCACCAAGGGTAGATACCAGACGGGGCCAGAAGAGCACAGAGTAGGGCCTGGTGGCCTAGGACCGGAAGTAACCTGACTCGGCCAGCCTGGACGCTGATGAGAAACCAACAAGTTCAGCAAAATGCCGTACTCAGCTCTCAGGCCCCGGCCCTGACAGTAGTAGAGGAGCCGAGTACGAGGTCGGAAGTGGTCGTAATTGAAGAAGCGATGGAAGACGAAATTGCCAGCTCTGTCCGAAGGTGGAGGACTGCGCGGCCCTCGTCTGCCTGGATGTTACGGCAACTCCCATAAAGATGGGCTGGGAGTCGTTGGAAGTTCTGGATCTTCAGCTGGCGTCATGCCTACTAGTGGGACGGCCGATGCAAGAATCTTGTCACCATTGCAGGCTTTGCGCGTAAGAACCGGACGGGAGTAAATCCTAATCCTAATCGACGGAGCAAACGTGGTAGTGTCATATACTAACGCGTGTAGTATCACAAACAAATGGATGGAACTCGCCAAAACCACTGGGGAGCACAAAGCGTTGATAGTTGCCGGTATGGAAGTGTAGCTTTCCAAGGAAGACCATGTTCCAGGACCATTAGGTAACGGCTTTTCTGTCTACAGGCAAGATAGAGAACACATCCTTGGTGGAGGAGTAGCCGTCCTCATTAGGTCAGGTAAACCCACCTTGAGTCTCAGACCAAAATGTGCACTCGCAATATCCTGTTGTGAGCAGTTACGATCATCCTTAGAGGCGGAAGGGTTAACGTTGTCTGTCTCCACAGGGCATCAAGTACAAACCGCGAGGAGGATGGTTGTTTACTGTGGACTTTGCTTGAACTAGTTAGGGACGCACAAAAGGCCCTCATTGTGGGCAACTTCAATCTTCAGTACATCGACTGGAAGGCTGAGGTCCGCTTGCCGGAATCGGAGGGGCAAATCTACTTAGAATGGCTGCAAGCCAATACGTTGCACCAGCATATTAGGGAAAATACCAGATGTAGGTCTGGGCTCCTTCCATCCTTGCTGGATCCAGCAATAACGAATCACCCCGAGGATGTGTCTGGACTGCATTACTGTGCATCGCCGGGCAAGAGTGACAATGTGTGTATCAAAATCGTCCTGTGCATGCGGCAACCTAAGATATCCTCAAGGTTGGTTAGAAATTTCTCTAGTATGGACATGGCTAGGCTTCTTAAAAGGGGAGATGTTTCTGACCTGGGACACGGTAAAGGGGGGTTATTGTCGAGGAGAGGTGGTAGATCATGTAGAGATCCCTGATTGTCCTACAGGAAGAGTTTGCACTATTGGAATGAGGGAGTGGGGAGGACAAACCCGTGTGGTGGAAGGCTGCAATAGCCAAGGCCATCAAATTTGTAAACCGCAGCTGGAATCAGTACGAGGCTTCCGGCAGTCAGCTAGCTTAGAACCGCCATACAAAGCTGAGAAACGAGACCACGAGCCCTTTGAGAATTTCCAAGCGGAAGTTTGAGCTCAGATTAGCCCGGTGTGTAAGACAACAGCCAAAACACTTCTACGGCTATACACAGTCTAAAGGCTCAACGAGAAACGCAGTGGGTCCGCTATCCACTAGAGACTGTGGTGTTGTCACTGATGACCAGGGCAAAGCAGACGCCCTGGGGGAATACCTCGGTAGTGAACATAGAATGGATAGTGGGGTAAGATTAAATCTGACTCTGGGGCATCTTTCTCCTCAGTTAAGCGAGCCAAACCTCTCAGAGGAAAGCGTGCGTAAGTACCTACGGGAATTGAATAGCCACAAGTCAGCGGGCCCAGACGGCATCGACTCAGCCATCATCAAGCCTTTGGAGGATATCACAGCTCCATCGGTAAGCATGCTGCACAAGTCCACTTTGGTTCAATGTAAGCTTCTTCATGACAGGAAAGTCGCGGCGGCCGTGGAAATACAAAGGAGTGCACCTAAGTCGGCTAGGCACAACCACAGGCCGGTAAGCCTAGCCAGCATCCTACGTAAAGTCCCTGAGAAGATCATCCGTGCCCACATCTGCCAGCACCTACTGAAGCACTCCATGCTAAGTCCGGCCCAGCAAAGATTCCTGAAAAATAGACCTTGTCTGACCAATCTCTTGTGCTTCTCAGATGAAGTGACTCGACTGCCGAGCGAAGGTAAACGAGTTGAGGTGTGCTATCTCGACTTTAGCTAGGCGTTCAACTTCATTAGTTATCGTCTTTTGCCATGCAAGATGAAGAAGTTCGGTGTAGGTGGGCCAGCATATAGGTGGCTGGCGGACTTCCTTCTCCATAGAACGTTTAACGTCAAAGTAAGGGACAGGCGCTCCAGTCTGACGAAAGTCACCGGTGGTGTACCTCAGGTATCCTCCCTAGGCCGGATCATATCCTTGTTGTTTATTAACAGCCTGGCATCCGCTCTTCGATGGCCTAGCTTTATTTTTGCGGATGGTGTGAAGAATTTTGGATTTGAGGGTAGAGTGAACATGAGGAGGGATGTAGGTACCATCCTGGACTGGTCATACTGGTCATACAAATGGGACTTACCCCTGAACTCCGAGAAAAGCCATATGTTGTCAAGGTCAATAGAAAACCCAACTGTCGATCATGATCAAGGGCTGTTCACCATGGAAGTCAGTAGGGCTAGGGACCCTTAGGCCATCACGGGCAGCGACTTTAAATGGTCGGACCAGTGCAACCCTGCTGCACAAAAGGCCCGTGGTGAGTTCTTTAGACTGAGATCAGCCTTGGATTGCCGACAGCCGGAAATGTTCATACACGTTTACACTGCTATAGTACGACCTCGCTAAGAAGGTAGCGTGCGGGCTTGGCCACCCTTCTAAAAAACGACGCCGTCCGCCTAGAGAAAGCTCACTGTGTCGCCACGCGAATGGTTGAAGGGCAGAGGGGTAAGACTTACTAGCAGAGACTCTGTGATATGAATCTCTTCTAGCTGGAAAGGAGGAAAAGTTGAGGAGTTCTTATAAGAACTTTCAACGTAATGAAGGGCTTTTCTGGCATTAGGCCGGATAGTATATTCCAAGTGGCCCCAGATTCCACCACAAGGGGACAAGAAAAGAGGCTGACAAAAGTCCGAGCTAGGTTGAGGACTATATCGCACTTCTTCAGCAACAGGGTTGTGAACAGATGGAACGGTCTGCTTGGTGGAATGGTAGATCCTCAGACCGTCCAGTCCTTCAAAGGTGCCCTAGATCGCAAGTGGTACGAGATATTTCCTTGCAGCGCGCATTGAGTATGCTACCCAGATGGATGACGGGGAGCACTGTGGTCCTTCTGGAGTATGTTTACTCGATGTTTTCGCCCACTGCATACAGCTTCGGTGGAAGCTCATGATGCATATTGTCTCTCACAGTTGATGTGTGATGAGGTTTTCCGTCTCCCTCTCATCTTTAGCGGGGAGTAGACGAGATACACTCAGCAGTGGTTGGTGCATAACTGATGTGCATACCGCTGAGGGAATTCTGGGCTTTCCTTTGGCTGTATCCACCACCTGTACCACTCGAACGGCGGTACACCAGAGGTGCGGTTTTCTACCTGGGTGAGTGTGAAAAAACGGACTGTTTCTACCTGGGTTTAGGTAAAGGAGTTGTTACGCACTGATGGACTTCTCGCTAATCCCTTTGCGGCTCATAAGGAACTTAACTGCATGAGAATTTTGTCATCATTCACGACTGTGAATTTATTGAACACTAGGTAAAACTGTTTGTGTTGGTCAAACGTTGGTAAGTTTCTTCCAAGTCTTTGGTCGACCCGCTCGTTACATTTGACTGGAGCAGCTGTCATTTATAAGCTGACGCGAAGGAGCTGCACTCCATTTTTGCGATGCAGCTTGTGCGATGCGGATACTGGGGTGTCAGTTATTCCGTGGGCGATTCAGCTGAGGCTCGACCAATGGTACCTGGTTTGGAAGCATTCAACTACGAATTCCATGACTGGCTCACGTTTAAGCCTTAGCAGTTCACGGACCAGTGAGTCAGTCGGAAAACGAGTTCATCAAGTACCGTTCCTGTAAGCGTTTGGCACTTTTGCCATGCGACTTTTGGAGAACTACGTGTGCGTGTCATCTCTGACCGGATGGTGGACGACCAAAGAACGGGAAAATGCTAAACCGGCCTCCGTGGGCCGTTATTTTGTGATTAATACCGAAAAGTGTTGTCTTCCTTCAGGTGCTTTCGTTATCCTGCACTAGTGACTTTGGTACGTTAGTCTTTTTCACGTGTGCAACAACAAGGCATTGTGGTGTGACGGTTGATGGCAGTAGTCGGAATGACGTATACTTCCGTAACGGCAGTGAAGTGCACCATTTGCGAACTAGAGGCTACTGGGTTCGTAGTAACAATGACTGCCATTCAGCCCCAGTGGTTGTACTATCTGTCCGGTAGAATTGTCTGTGACATGTTTCGTTATCTAGTAGCCGGTGCCTAAGTATGTAGACATCAAAGCTGGGTGGGTGACGTTACCATTATATAGCCGATGCTAGAGTGGCCTAACTGCGGGTCAGTTTAGTCGTCTTCGTGCCCCACGGCATGCTGCGTTACATCAGTTAACTCAAGAGCGTAATAAGCGAGAATGGACAACTCGAGGCATTTGATGGAGCAGTGATGTCTACGTTCAAAATACTAGCTAGCTTGCTACAGACTGGTGAGCGCCAGAGAAGAGAAACAGAATAACGGATTGTACATGGGGCCTGTACACATGCATATATAAATGTGTTTATATTTGTGCAACCTTCTGTTTTCATTTGGGAATCGGTGTCTTTTATGCGATCAGTGGAAGTCCATATATATATATATATATATATATATATATATATATATATATATATATACATTAGAATCAAATATAAATCGTCTGGAGTGTGAATGGATACTCTTCATTGAAGAGCCCACAAATGAATCACAACTGTGATTTCTCATAGTTATTCGTGTCTGGGTCACTGCTAACCCAACGAACAACGAGGCTGCATGTGCAAGCACTCATATTGATAGTAAGTAGTATGTTAACGTGTGGACAAAATTTCCCCGGAAGCACACGACCGGTTTCGCGGTTGTCGCCGCTCATCAGGTACACGTTAACATACTACTTACTGTCTATATGAGTGCTTGCACATGCAGCCTCGTTGTTCGTTGGGTTAGCAATGACCCAGACACGAATAACTATGAGAAATCACAGTTGGGATTCATTGTTGGGCTCTTCAATGAAGAGTATTCATTCACACTCAGACGATTCAAATTAGATTCTAGTGAACGTATAACATCGGAGTGTACAAGTATGAAGACGAGTGGGCAGAGGAGTACCCGGTACGCATACCTGATGAGCGGCAACAGCCGCAAAACCGGTCGTGTGCTTCCGGGCAGATTTTGTCCACAAGTTAACATACTACTTAATATCCATATATATATGATACTTTTGGGCAACCCGACCATGGATATCAGTGGGCGGAAATAAACACCAGAAATATGAACCCCTGACTTAGATGTGTCATACAAACTACCAACAGATGGTGTAAACGCTGGTACCTGGACTGCATGAGTCTATAGAAGACATTCGTGAGCGGCTAGCGAACGTGTCTCCTATCGGGTCTAGCAGCGAATACCAACGATATCCCCTCTATCGGACGAATAGAGAAGACGTAAGTCGGTTTGCAGATGCGAGGTGTATTCTATATATCGTGGCACCGAAACAGTACCGATACGAGAAATACACCGAACGGAAAACGGAACGAAACGCGACGGCTGTGCTGAGAGCGAACCGCGAGCGAACGAACGAAAGTGAAAGTGATTTGAAACGAGGTCGACGGAAACCTCGGAAAAGTCAGTCCAGTAAAACGTAGGCAACCGGAGAACACTGAGGTCAATGTCAAACGTCAGAAAAGATCGTGGAGAAAATAGATCCAAAATGGTGTCCAGAAAATAGTCATTTTCTCAAAACGATCGAGGTCACTACAAGTCCGCGGATTCACGCGTGAGTTGCGTATATCATTCCGACATCACACCTAACTACATATGTCTATCTATAAGCAGGGCATATACGTACACGTATAAATGTGTCGTACACAGACACAAGCAGTCTGCGACACGTGCTAGACGTCATACTTTCGCAATCGTTGCACTTATAGAAGCTAATCCCCATATGATTACATACCGTACACAAAGCGTTCAGTAACCTGTGCGCTGCATTTGCATGATGAAAATATGCGGAATTTGCATAGAACCAGCATATGCGTATATATATATATATATATTTATATATATATATATATATATATATATATATATTAGAATCAAATATAAATCGTCTGGAGTGTGAATGGATACTCTTCATTGAAGAGCCCACAAATGAATCACAACTGTGATTTCTCATAGTTATTCGTGTCTGGGTCACTGCTAACCCAACGAACAACGAGGCTGCATGTGCAAGCACTCATATTGATAGTAAGTAGTATGTTAACGTGTGGACAAAATTTCCCCGGAAGCACACGACCGGTTTCGCGGTTGTCGCCGCTCATCAGGTACACGTTAACATACTACTTACTGTCTATATGAGTGCTTGCACATGCAGCCTCGTTGTTCGTTGGGTTAGCAATGACCCAGACACGAATAACTATGAGAAATCACAGTTGGGATTCATTGTTGGGCTCTTCAATGAAGAGTATTCATTCACACTCAGACGATTCAAATTAGATTCTAGTGAACGTATAACATCGGAGTGTACAAGTATGAAGACGAGTGGGCAGAGGAGTACCCGGTACGCATACCTGATGAGCGGCAACAGCCGCAAAACCGGTCGTGTGCTTCCGGGCAGATTTTGTCCACAAGTTAACATACTACTTAATATCCATATATATATGATACTTTTGGGCAACCCGACCATGGATATCAGTGGGCGGAAATAAACACCAGAAATATGA
Source organism: Fasciola hepatica (assembly GCA_948099385.1). NCBI lineage: Eukaryota > Metazoa > Platyhelminthes > Trematoda > Plagiorchiida > Fasciolidae > Fasciola > Fasciola hepatica. Next base: position 3,543,562 of record CANUEZ040000108.1, read on the forward strand.
ACCCCTGACTTAGATGTGTCATACAAACTACCAACAGATGGTGTAAACGCTGGTACCTGGACTGCATGAGTCTATAGAAGACATTCGTGAGCGGCTAGCGAACGTGTCTCCTATCGGGTCTAGCAGCGAATACCAACGATATCCCCTCTATCGGACGAATAGAGAAGACGTAAGTCGGTTTGCAGATGCGAGGTGTATTCTATATATCGTGGCACCGAAACAGTACCGATACGAGAAATACACCGAACGGAAAACGGAACGAAACGCGACGGCTGTGCTGAGAGCGAACCGCGAGCGAACGAACGAAAGTGAAAGTGATTTGAAACGAGGTCGACGGAAACCTCGGAAAAGTCAGTCCAGTAAAACGTAGGCAACCGGAGAACACTGAGGTCAATGTCAAACGTCAGAAAAGATCGTGGAGAAAATAGATCCAAAATGGTGTCCAGAAAATAGTCATTTTCTCAAAACGATCGAGGTCACTACAAGTCCGCGGATTCACGCGTGAGTTGCGCATATCATTCCGACATCACACCTAACTACATATGTCTATCTATAAGCAGGGCATATACGTACACGTATAAATGTGTCGTACACAGACACAAGCAGTCTGCGACACGTGCTAGACGTCATACTTTCGCAATCGTTGCACTTATAGAAGCTAATCCCCATATGATTACATACCGTACACAAAGCGTTCAGTAACCTGTGCGCTGCATTTGCATGATGAAAATATGCGGAATTTGCATAGAACCAGCATATGCGTATATATATATATATATATATATATATATATATATATATATATATATATATATATATTAGAATCAAATATAAATCGTCTGGAGTGTGAATGGATACTCTTCATTGAAGAGCCCACAAATGAATCACAACTGTGATTTCTCATAGTTATTCGTGTCTGGGTCACTGCTAACCCAACGAACAACGAGGCTGCATGTGCAAGCACTCATATTGATAGTAAGTAGTATGTTAACGTGTGGACAAAATTTCCCCGGAAGCACACGACCGGTTTCGCGGTTGTCGCCGCTCATCAGGTACACGTTAACATACTACTTACTGTCTATATGAGTGCTTGCACATGCAGCCTCGTTGTTCGTTGGGTTAGCAATGACCCAGACACGAATAACTATGAGAAATCACAGTTGGGATTCATTGTTGGGCTCTTCAATGAAGAGTATTCATTCACACTCAGACGATTCAAATTAGATTCTAGTGAACGTATAACATCGGAGTGTACAAGTATGAAGACGAGTGGGCAGAGGAGTACCCGGTACGCATACCTGATGAGCGGCAACAGCCGCAAAACCGGTCGTGTGCTTCCGGGCAGATTTTGTCCACAAGTTAACATACTACTTAATATCCATATATATATGATACTTTTGGGCAACCCGACCATGGATATCAGTGGGCGGAAATAAACACCAGAAATATGAACCCCTGACTTAGATGTGTCATACAAACTACCAACAGATGGTGTAAACGCTGGTACCTGGACTGCATGAGTCTATAGAAGACATTCGTGAGCGGCTAGCGAACGTGTCTCCTATCGGGTCTAGCAGCGAATACCAACGATATCCCCTCTATCGGACGAATAGAGAAGACGTAAGTCGGTTTGCAGATGCGAGGTGTATTCTATATATCGTGGCACCGAAACAGTACCGATACGAGAAATACACCGAACGGAAAACGGAACGAAACGCGACGGCTGTGCTGAGAGCGAACCGCGAGCGAACGAACGAAAGTGAAAGTGATTTGAAACGAGGTCGACGGAAACCTCGGAAAAGTCAGTCCAGTAAAACGTAGGCAACCGGAGAACACTGAGGTCAATGTCAAACGTCAGAAAAGATCGTGGAGAAAATAGATCCAAAATGGTGTCCAGAAAATAGTCATTTTCTCAAAACGATCGAGGTCACTACAAGTCCGCGGATTCACGCGTGAGTTGCGCATATCATTCCGACATCACACCTAACTACATATGTCTATCTATAAGCAGGGCATATACGTACACGTATAAATGTGTCGTACACAGACACAAGCAGTCTGCGACACGTGCTAGACGTCATACTTTCGCAATCGTTGCACTTATAGAAGCTAATCCCCATATGATTACATACCGTACACAAAGCGTTCAGTAACCTGTGCGCTGCATTTGCATGATGAAAATATGCGGAATTTGCATAGAACCAGCATATGCGTATATATATATATATATATATATATATATATATATATATATATATATATATTAGAATCAAATATAAATCGTCTGGAGTGTGAATGGATACTCTTCATTGAAGAGCCCACAAATGAATCACAACTGTGATTTCTCATAGTTATTCGTGTCTGGGTCACTGCTAACCCAACGAACAACGAGGCTGCATGTGCAAGCACTCATATTGATAGTAAGTAGTATGTTAACGTGTGGACAAAATTTCCCCGGAAGCACACGACCGGTTTCGCGGTTGTCGCCGCTCATCAGGTACACGTTAACATACTACTTACTGTCTATATGAGTGCTTGCACATGCAGCCTCGTTGTTCGTTGGGTTAGCAATGACCCAGACACGAATAACTATGAGAAATCACAGTTGGGATTCATTGTTGGGCTCTTCAATGAAGAGTATTCATTCACACTCAGACGATTCAAATTAGATTCTAGTGAACGTATAACATCGGAGTGTACAAGTATGAAGACGAGTGGGCAGAGGAGTACCCGGTACGCATACCTGATGAGCGGCAACAGCCGCAAAACCGGTCGTGTGCTTCCGGGCAGATTTTGTCCACAAGTTAACATACTACTTAATATCCATATATATATGATACTTTTGGGCAACCCGACCATGGATATCAGTGGGCGGAAATAAACACCAGAAATATGAACCCCTGACTTAGATGTGTCATACAAACTACCAACAGATGGTGTAAACGCTGGTACCTGGACTGCATGAGTCTATAGAAGACATTCGTGAGCGGCTAGCGAACGTGTCTCCTATCGGGTCTAGCAGCGAATACCAACGATATCCCCTCTATCGGACGAATAGAGAAGACGTAAGTCGGTTTGCAGATGCGAGGTGTATTCTATATATCGTGGCACCGAAACAGTACCGATACGAGAAATACACCGAACGGAAAACGGAACGAAACGCGACGGCTGTGCTGAGAGCGAACCGCGAGCGAACGAACGAAAGTGAAAGTGATTTGAAACGAGGTCGACGGAAACCTCGGAAAAGTCAGTCCAGTAAAACGTAGGCAACCGGAGAACACTGAGGTCAATGTCAAACGTCAGAAAAGATCGTGGAGAAAATAGATCCAAAATGGTGTCCAGAAAATAGTCATTTTCTCAAAACGATCGAGGTCACTACAAGTCCGCGGATTCACGCGTGAGTTGCGCATATCATTCCGACATCACACCTAACTACATATGTCTATCTATAAGCAGGGCATATACGTACACGTATAAATGTGTCGTACACAGACACAAGCAGTCTGCGACACGTGCTAGACGTCATACTTTCGCAATCGTTGCACTTATAGAAGCTAATCCCCATATGATTACATACCGTACACAAAGCGTTCAGTAACCTGTGCGCTGCATTTGCATGATGAAAATATGCGGAATTTGCATAGAACCAGCATATGCGTATATATATATATATATATATATATATATATATATATATATATTAGAATCAAATATAAATCGTCTGGAGTGTGAATGGATACTCTTCATTGAAGAGCCCACAAATGAATCACAACTGTGATTTCTCATAGTTATTCGTGTCTGGGTCACTGCTAACCCAACGAACAACGAGGCTGCATGTGCAAGCACTCATATTGATAGTAAGTAGTATGTTAACGTGTGGAAAAAATTTCCCCGGAAGCACACGACCGGTTTCGCGGTTGTTGCCGCTCATCAAGTATGCGTACCCGGTACTCCTCTGCCCACTCGTCTTCATACTTGTACACTCCGATGTTATATGTTCACTAGAATCTAATTTGAAGCGTCTGGAGTGTGAATGGATACTCTTCATTGAAGAGCCCACAAATGAATCACAACTGTGATTTCTCATAGTTATTCGTGTCTGGGTCACTGCTAACCCAACGAACAACGAGGCTGCATGTGCAAGCACTCATATTGATAGTAAGTAGTATGTTAACGTGTGGAAAAAATTTCCCCGGAAGCACACGACCGGTTTCGCGGTTGTTGCCGCTCATCAGGTATGCGTACCCGGTACTCCTCTGCCCACTCGTCTTCATACTTGTACACTCCGATGTTATATGTTCACTAGAATCTAATTTGAAGCGTCTGGAGTGTGAATGGATACTCTTCATTGAAGAGCCCACAAATGAATCACAACTAGGATTTCTCATAGTTATTCGTGTCTGGGTCACTGCTAACCCAACGAACAACGAGGCTGCATGTGCAAGCGCTCATATTGATAGTAAGTAGTATGTTAACGTGTGGACAAAATTTCCCCGGAAGCACACGACCGGTTTCGCGGTTGTTGCCGCTCATCAGGTATGCGTACCCGGTACTCCTCTGCCCACTCGTCTTCATACTTGTACACTCCGATGTTATATGTTCACTAGAATCTAATTTGAAGCGTCTGGAGTGTGAATGGATACTCTTCATTGAAGAGCCCACAAATGAATCACAACTGTGATTTCTCATAGTTATTCGTGTCTGGGTCACTGCTAACCCAACGAACAACGAGGCTGCATGTGCAAGCGCTCATATTGATAGTAAGTAGTATGTCAACGTGTGGACAAATTCTGCCCGGAAGCACACGACCGGTTTCACGGTTGTTGCCGCTCATCAGGTATGCGTACCCGGTACTCCTCTGCCCACTCGTCTTCATACTTGTACACTCCGATGGTATATGTTCACTAGAATCTAATTTGAAGCGTCTGGAGTGTGAATGGATACTCTTCATTGAAGAGCCCACAAATGAATCACAACTGTGATTTCTCATAGTTATTCGTGTCTGGGTCACTGCTAACCCAACGAACAACGAGGCTGCATGTGCAAGCGCTCAGACGCTTCAAATTAGATTCTAGTGAACATATAACATCGGAGTGTACAAGTATGAAAACGAGTGGGCAGAGGAGTACCGGGTACGCATACTTGATGAGCGGCAACGACCGCGAAACCGGTCGTGTGCTTCCGGGGAAATTTTGTCCACACGTTAACATACTACTTACTATCAATATATATGTATATGTATATATATATATATACGATTATGTACATGTGCACATGTGTATATACGTATATGTATACATGCGTATACATGCATATATATATATATATGCGGTAATATATACTTATATATATATACATATATATACACATATATGTATTCATATATACATATATATGCTGATACATATATATACCTTTACGTTAGCGTGTGGATGTATATATATATATACATATATATATGTACGTATATACATATGTGTACATGAACCTATTCATACACATCAAAACTTTACCCTTCAGGAAACCAACCGAGGAGGTGTGCCACGCAAACAGCCAGCACAGTGCACAGGCCGGTACGCAAACCGCATTAGTCGGTCAGCTGCGCACATCATTCCGGTTTAACATCCAACTACAAAAGTCCATTTACAGGTAGGGCACAATAAACCCTCGGCTTGCAATCGCGTCCCAGGTAGGTTTGGCAGCAAAGCCTCAGCAAATAGAATTGGGACGGTATTATTAGTGCACCGCGTATTGAAGGAAGATTAGCATTGGCGTCATCAATACTGATATATGTTACAGACGATTATACACACATATATATATTCCAATGTTTGTAGACCTGTATACGTATAACTGCACTTCCACCTACACATCTTCCATTCATTCTGCGGTAGGCCAGGGGTGTGATCCCTTATTATTTTCACGGCACTTATCATACGTTCTATGCTGCAAGTACGTCACATTCACCACCATCAAGATGCCCACGTATCATGGCTTACCTAAACCTTGGCCGCAATACTGTTACATGAGTGGTTCTTCGTATGTCATATGCATCATTTTCATTGCGCGTTTCAGTGACACCCTTGGTGCTCACAAAGGATGCACACCACCTTCGTCGCAGATTAAAGTAATACGACGAAAATTGATGGACCTTCAACAGGATTTGATTGCGCCAACAGTGGAAAGGAAAAAGCTTTCGATTCCACCAACAAGAAATATTAAGTCCGTTTGGTAAAACGTAAATATAACAACAGTCATTGTGCACGTTACACAACCATGTAGGATCTACAAATTTGTGTCAAAAATATAATGAACAGATAAAAGGTCCGATGGAAACTAACCAGTAAGCCTATCAACACGCAGTTTCAAGGAATACCTCAGAAGTATGCCATACTGAGACTGAAACTGCATGCAAATAAATGCACAACTAACATTGATATTCGACTGCGCAATCCATGTCAACATTTTTAACCTCCTACTAATGCGACATAGACTTTCTTCTTATATGGAACCCATCAGGGGCATCGGCTTCTTGGATGCAAACTATATTTTATTTGACGAACTTGAATGTTAAATGCACACTACATAATTTTTAGGACGAAATTTCACTTTTCTGCACAAAACAACCGATAGTGGATAAGGTTTCTAGTTGCAGGTCAGGCTGGAACATTATTCTGATAAGTCAAATTATTATTGCCAACATCGATAAGCCGCTCAGAGGAAAACCTCCCAAGCGTGCCGCACCGGGACTTCAACTTAGTGAAAATAAATCTACAATTAACACTGTTGATTGACAGTGCATTTCGTGCTTACATTTTTAACCTCTTAAAGGTGCAACGTAAACTTCGTTGTTACATAAAACTCAAAAGGGGCACCAATTTCTTCAATACATTTCTCATTTATTGACGATTTTGAATGCACAGTGCACAATACCCCATTTGTACGGATAAATTTCAATATAAAATTGGTAGATCAATTCATCGTTTTTCAAAATTGGCACGTCAACAAGGCGGGGGCGTAATTTCAAAAAAAAGTGTTGCGTAAGAACAATTCGAGATACTCGGGGAGTGTAGACATTTTTTTGAAATTTTTGGAACACACTGCCCGTCCCCCCCCACTTAGGTGGATCTCTATCTGTACTGGTCCGATCCTCAATAACGGTAACCTCCCCCACCATTGATATGATCACTTCCTCAGACGAGGCTACCTTCCCCATGAGGCAATGGGATTACCCCTTTGTGGCCAACGTATAATTCCTCAATCCGGAAGAGACGGCCCTTCATAAAGATCTGTCGAAGGAAGCAATGAAATTCACAGTCCAAAGTCAGGCTGCAGAGACAGCTGAGCTGAAGGCGGCTGTCCGTACACTTAAGGATGAGTTGACCAGCCTGAGGAGCATGGTTATCAAAACCCTTCCGGTTTCCAAGGTAGCCGACCAGGTGTGAACAGTATCTGAACAGCAAATGTCGCCAAGATTTTGCAAGACACCGAGAAGTGCTCCAAGCGAGTCATCATTTGGGGTCGTTTTCTCAGCTAGGATCACCCTCATGACACTTACGTCCAGGTGTTTAGCCGCCTCAAGCTCTCTTTCCACTTAAAAGTCGGCCCACTTGGCCAGTATCCAAGCGAACCAACCGGATACACGGCATTCCGAATAAAAAGAGCTCCACAGAGGCAGCCAAACGAACTGCTTCCTCAGCCGCAAAGCTGAAGGAGGAAGCAAAAGGGCTCAAGGGATTAGCCATTGACAAGCCATTTCGTCTAAGGCTGAACAGTGAGAAGGTTTAGCCAGCGACCACACAAAAACCAGCTCCCGAGCTCAGAGTACTGCCTGTCGTCTAGGTAAACCGCCTTGAGGATCGAGCTCGATGCCCACCATCCGCTGTTCCCCTATTCATTCCATCCCCGGCCGTGGAAGGTACCCCAGTAGTAGACCTAGTGTTACTAAAAATATGGCGCCAACCAAAATTATCCCAGATCAAAACACTGCTAATAAGGCTGTATTAAAGGACAAGGCTCACCCATCCTGGAACCCAGATATAAACCTGCAACCTGTTTCTGCTGAAAGCTGCACTGAGGAGGTTGCCGCAAAAAAAGATATCTGATACGGTCATGCAAAACAGGATCACCATCAAGAAAACTCAGAGCTGTGAATCAGGCTGAACGTACAAAATAAACCACAAAAAGCAGCCCGCCCTTTTCGGAGACTGAAGAATGCAGACCGTCCGCCTGGTATGATACCCTCCTCCCCCCCCCCAGGTTACTAGAATTCAAAACTTACCTGTCCCCACAACAGTCTGATTACCCTCTAGCTCACCAATATATTCAGCTCTCAACTCCTCCAGGACATCCTTCCCACCCCCGACTCTCCCTATTTCCCCCTCCTAAACCCTGAATCAGTTGTCCATGGCGATTCGGCAACAACTCCTGAGCATGTGCTCTAGTGTTTTAACAGAAATTGCCTGAGTGTGCTAAGTAAGATCCCGGAGCTCGGGCAGCTCACAGTGGATGAGGAGTCCCGGATCACAGCCCTCACAGAAGCCTGGCTCACCCTTGATATACTTGATCCCGAAATATCCATTCCGGGATACTTCACAGTAAGGCAGAACTCCAGCAGAGGTCGTGCTGGCGGAGGTATCATACACTACGACAATTCTATCCCTCCTCCCACCATATTGACAACACCTACCTTTCCACGTATTGATTGTTTTTGGGTTGTGTTTACAATCCCTAGGACAGACACCCTAATGTTTGGTGTTATCTATCGCCCTCCCGCGTGTGATTCAACCGATAGCCCAGGTCTCAACCTTATTACACCCCCTGGAGAGCTACTCAGGTTTGGCCCATCTGTTGGTCACTGGCGACTACAACTCACCCAGCACCGACTGGCAAAGAGCTGATGCCCCTGATGTCACCTTCGGTAAAGCCCTCCAAGATCTCATACTCAAGAACTCATGGGTGCAGTACGTAAAAGATATGACCAGATATCACACAGGACACGCTTCGTCCCTACTAGACCTGGTCATCACCAATGAATGGTTCCAAATAGATGTAGTGCTCAACTTGCCGCCTCTCGGCAAAAGTGATCACCTTCTCACTGGGTTCGATTATATTGTGAGGCGGCCTCTTCTTCCCACAGAAATCAAAATTTTGAGATCCCTCAGAAGGGCCAATTTTGACAAAGTCTGCACATCTATTCGCTTCCAGCCAATTTCAGCGAACCTGGGTAGCTTTGCTGATGAGATGGCAGGGAATCTCAGAGAGTTGATCTCCCTAGCCGATAGACTATTTGTCCCCGGGATCCGGTAAGCGGTCCCTCCCTCGCCTCATTAGGAGCACTCTAGGCGAACGAGCACGCCTCTTCGCCGGATATAAAGCCACGGGCCCAGCCCTCGATAGAGACAACATCAGGGCTATCCGCAACAAATGCAAAGACAAATTCAGGTCCTATCAGAAGGTAGGGGGGTAAGTTCCGACCTGGATATTTTTGAATTGGCGCGTAATCCTGGAATTCTGGGGCGCCAATTTTGAAACACAAGAAATTGATCTGCCAAGCTTATTTTGAAATACGAGTTACTTGCTGGGTTTTAAGTGACTTACTTGGTATATTTGTAAAGAGAAAAAATGGGCGATTTTTCCTTGGTAGAAACATCTCGATCAACGAAATGGTCATCATCGTTGTATAGCGGACTCTAAAATTGAAGTGGGATGTCGATTCGTATCTGGCAATGGCAAAAAATGGTGAAATATTTTGAAAACTTTGGACTGTTTCTTAATTATTATTTGAGAAAGTGGTCCTCACTTGTCATTGTCCCAAAATCCCTGTTTTGTGTGAAAAACGTGCCACTAGTGGGGGTGCGCTTTCCGAAGGACCACTGAGCAATGTGATCTGACCCAGTGAAGTTTGGCTAAAAGAATAACTGCCAGAATACCTAAACTGTGTTTTTCCACCTGCGTGTACACCATTGGCGTAATGAGTTACGTAAGTGACGGGTGTTTCGCGTCCACCGAAACCGAGGGATATTATATATATGCATAATTATACGCATACATATATATATACGACCGTAGTTGTATATATGTATATATATATATATATATATATATATATATATATATATATATATATATATATATAGTTATACAGTTATGTCCCACTGTACGAGCTCTCTTCCATGTATCTAGCAGCAAAGTTTCACTGAACTAACTAACTGATCCTCTTGTCTGAACATAGTAGATAACTGCGCTCCTGATACCAATGCTTTCAGTACTGTAACTTACGTGATATGGTTAACGGACTGAATCGAATACTAATTTCTTTCCATCTTCTGCAGCTGTTAAACGTCAGTCGATCTTCACGAAATGTTTAACAAAGCACGGAGTTTTCTATATACCACGCCCAAACTCGCAAATGATCGCCCCCTACATGAAGCTAGTATTCCCAGGCTTGCGCACGTGAAACGAGACTCACATGCAAGAGAAATGAAAAGGCAACAAAAAAAACGGCTTCAGGGAAGCAACACGGTAATCAAAATGTGGTGGCCCCATAGGGACCATGTTAACAGTCACGTAGTCCTCCACGTTCGTCATCAAGCCGGACAGTGTACGCATTCCTCCCGAGCCGGTGAAGCCATTCCCCTTGCTCGCCAATCGTATACGTAAAAACTGGTTGGTTGGAATTCCAGAAAGTCGAACGCAAATCAGGGAACTGGGCCGGATCTCCCATTGCACACCGAATAGCCGGTAACCGCGTCGCAGGGAACGGCAAGTGGGGACTGGACTTCGTGCAACAGGTTATATATGACCACTAACCCAATCAACAACCAGCAACGGCTAAGCCAATGACTGGAGAGCTAAGTACCGAGATTTGACTGAGAAAAACAAGATTCACCAAAAATAAAGAATATATGTTTATAAAAGCCACTCCCACTATGCACACTTTCAAGACATTTTTGCTCCATTTTAATTCAGAAGCTTTTCTGTCAGCTGTATGATGTCTGCATTACATTAAGCCAGGTCGGAACTTACCCCACTCTCCTATCAGAATGCAGTCCAATGATCTGTACTTGATCGGGCGCGGACCACCAAGGCATTTTTGTCTCAGTGCATGCGCCATCTATGGGGCACAGCTCCGAGGCCACTAGCTCTCAAAGATAGTGCCGGGTCCCCGATCAATTCCCCCAGCCCAGTAGCCGAAGCCTTCAGTTCCTACTTTCGCACAGATTTTATCCACTTACCCATATCATCCCACCCTACCATGCACCCGATATTTCTGGCCACTACTCCTAGGCATATCACTATTCTCATTGGTGCAGTTACACAGGGTTTCCGTTGGCCCAGCCCATATCGCTCTATGGGTCCTGACTTATTTCACCCCTGTATTCTCAAGCAGACGGCGGACAAGCTAGCAGCTCATTGTTCATCTTTTCCGGCAATATATCGAAAATGGTTTTTTCCGCCAGTTGGAGGGAAGCAGTCATTTTACCCATCTGTGAGAAAGGCAGTAGACATCTTGCTTGTAGTTGCGGCCCCGTAAGTCTGACTCAAGTCTGCAGAATTTTCGAGCTTATCCTCAAAGGTGACGGTCTTTCCCGTCTGTATAATGGCAGGATCCTCTCCGCGGCCCAACGTGGGTTTCTTCCTGGTAGATCATACATCACCAATATGCTTACTGTCTTGGATAGTCTGAAGAAAGTCTACGATGATGGCCGGCTCTCGTACACTGCAATCGTCGATTTTACTGAGGCCTTCGACAGGTTCCCTAATGCCTCTCTTCTCTATAGGCCGCACACACTGGATAACAGGCTCCGCGTTGGACATCTTACCCAGCTTTCTTGCCGGCTGCACCTTTGTGGTTAAGATGGGGAGTGTTTTTTCCCGACACTCCCCAGTCACAACTGGGGTCCCACAAGGATCGGTCTTAGGCCCCCTTCTTTTCTTGATCTATATAAACGATTTTCCGACAGCCCTTGCTGCAAACATTGCCACGTGCGCAGACAGTGTCACTCTCCAGATTTCAAGCGTTGGAAATCTGCAGGTTGCAGTTGATGAAACAGAACGCCGGTCCGAGGATTGGAATCTTCCAGTTAATGATGACAAACGCGTAAGCATGTCTTTCGGCGGAGAGACTGGTCACATCTTCCCCAATAACGGAGAAGCCACACAGCCGAGGGTTATCCTATATAAGGTTCTCGGTTTCCGGCTAGATTGCATCTTGTCCTTCTCCCGTCATTGCCAAATTTTGAGCAAGTTTGCCTCACGAGCCCTGAGCACGACTCAAAGTTCCCTCTGGAGCATCTCTAGAGATGATTCCTCCATAGCTTTCAGCACGCATCTGTCCTCTGCTGGAGTATGGTAGTCAGGTAGTGCACTACGGTCTTGTCCGAAATTCCGCGATCTGGTTTTCAGATCGACACCACGCACCTCTCCATGAATCAATGTTTTTAGCAACGGGGTTACTGCTGTGTGGAAAGCTCTTCCGGAAGACAATGTCCTCTCGCAGAACAAAACAATCTTCAAGAAAATGTAAGATCTCTAACCTGGTCTCTCCTAGTAATTCCTTGTCCAAAAAGTGAAATAGATGCCTTTTACTGCGTTTCCGTTCCTCTATATCTGCATGAATGTGGCACCGCATCCCGCTTAAGGCGCTGTCCACAGTGGGACACTGCAAGATGTTATTCATATAGTTTTTGTTATCACCCCAGCCCTGCCGCCTCGCTTCTTTTTACTTTCTTTTCAGCCCGGTGAATCCAACAGAAGATCAAAGATTTCCTCGAGAACCGGGCTCAGACCCTCGAACCCGTGTAGCACTTGGAGACTTCTAGAGGTTTTCCGTTTCCCTCTCAGTTTTAGCGGGGATTCGATCAAATAAACTCGGCAGTGGTGGGTGTATAACTGGTGTGCCTACCATCGAAGGAGTTCTGGACGCTCGATTGGCCGTGGCCATTACCTGTCCTGTGCAGACTGAACTGAACTGAACTGAACTGAACTGACTAACTGGGCATACAAATGGGACTTACCTCTAAACGCTCAAAAAAGCCATTTGTCGTCAAGGGCAACAGAGAGCCTAACTGTCGCTCATGATCAAGGGCTGTTCACCGTAGAGGCAGCCAGTAGGGTTAAAGACCTGGGGATCATCATGAACAGTGACTTCAAATGGTCGGAGCAGTGCAACCCTGCTGCACAAAAGGCCCGTGGAGAGCTCTTTAGACTGCGATCAGCTTTGTCTTGCCGGAAGCCGGAGGTTTTCGTACCTATTTACATGGCTATAGTACGACCTCACTTAGAAGGTAGCGTGCAGGCTTGGTCACCCTTCTACAAAAAGGACGCCGCCTGCCTCGAGAAAGTCCAACGTCTCGCCACGCGAATGGTTGAAGGGCAGAGGGGTAAGACTTACGAGCAGAGACTCTGTGACCTGAATCTCTTCTCGTTGGAAAGGAGAAGACGTCGAGGGGATCTCATAGAAACGTTCAACGTAATGAAGGGCTTTTCTGGCCTTAGTCCAGATAGTCTATTCCAAGTGGCCGTAGACTCCAGAACAAGGGGACATGAAAAAAAGTTGATAAAAGCCCGATCTAGGTTGATGGCTAGATCGCACTTCTTCAGCAACAGGGTTGTGAACAGTTGGAACGGTTTGCTTGGTGAAATGGTACATCCTCAGACAGTCCAATCCTTCAAATGTGCCCTTGATCGCAAGTGGTACGAGATCTTTCCTTGTAGTGAGCCTTGAGAATATCAATTAGATGGATGACGGGTAGCACTGTGGTCCTTCTGGAGTATGTTTTAGCAGACTTTTTCCCTCATTGCATACTGTCTCAGTGAACGCTCACGATGCATAATGTTTCTCGCAGTTGATGTGCGATGAGGTTTTCCGTTTCCCTCTCATTTTTAGCAGGGATTCGACGAAATACACTCGGCAGTGGTGGGTGCATAACTGGTGTACATACCATCGAAGGAATTCTGGACGCTCGACTGGCCGTGGCCATTACCTGTCCTGTGCAGACTGAACTGAACTGAACTGAGTAGACTGGACTGCGCCACACCACCTAGTTATCTTAGTTGATTAGTGGAGTGGTATTCCTTTACCCTCTCCTTTTATTTGTTATGCAACAGTGTGAAACAACTGTTACACTTGTGTGTTCTATTTTCTAAATGCGTCTTGAAGTTACAAAGGATGCATCCCAGGTTCAGTTTTATTTCAGTTCAGTTTTCACGGGACTTTGTGTAACTATAGCTAGAACCAATCGTGTGTCCAAATAGGTGTGTTCACGGAGCGCTTCCGTGGGTTCCAACACCACGGTGCCTGCTTATGCAGGTATGAACACTGTTAGGGTCATTTCATTCAGCTTAAGCCGAGGCAGTTTTGGAAAGTCAAGGATTGAACTACGAGGGACCGGCCGGGTTCCGACCGGACAAACCCAGCAGCAAATCAACCGAGCTTCGGCTGGGTTCGGAATGGACTCGGGCTGGGGTTCCTAACGGGTTCATAACGCACATCACTCTTGCCCGCTGTGTCGCACCAAACAACTCTCCATCCACCGATTTCGTGTAACCCTAAATTCCAGAAGATGCTTACGTCCCACTCCACAACATAAAATGAAGAAAGCGGCCATAATTAATATTATCCGTTTTATTCATACGAAATGAGAAACTTATCGACAATTCGATGTTTAGAAGTACCCTATTGGTTTTCTCATGTCATCGTGCACAGTTCTATTTATTTCTGGGAGAGAAGAAAGGGAAATTAGCTGTTTCATATGACGGACAAAGGTTTGAGTATAAATGGCATATATTAGTGCTATCAGTTACTTTAGAGACATAACAAAATATAAAATTTTGGTAAGTTAGAATCGATTAGTACCGTTGGTACCAATCCTTATGTTTCAGAGATTTCTAGCTTGTAAGGTTGATTAGACCTCACTTCGCGGTTTCCTTAGTAAACGCGTGCTTCGGTCTTTCGTACTGCGTGGACCACCTGCACGTTACTCTAATGTGCGGCACTGCACAAATATGTTAACCAGAACGGTATTCTCCACGACCCGTGAGAACGAGAAGGCGATTGGGAGAGATAGTGGTTAGCGTGTATTTGAGAGCGTGTGTGAGAGCGTGCGCAAGAGCAACGGTCAAATGGCAACCGCGCTTGGCAGTCAGCGTTCAGTTAAACAATAAACGTGGTAAAAGTATGAACGAAGATGGCAACCGCTACAAGCTGTGAGACAGTGAAAAAAGTGCACTAGCTCATGTATGCACTGGCCTAACTATTATACGCCAGTCAAAAATCAATTAAGTGAGCTAACAAGAATGTGCATGTGGCACAATCTGGTAATAGATGTGAAACTGGTGTGCGAAACTTACTTTACATGCTCACTCGTTTCTCAGAAATCCTTTGCTTCGGCAAGCCAGCACCGTGTGCCAGTGTGCCTTACACTGTTAGTTCTCATATCTTTTGGATAAGGTAACTGCGTCCGCGGTGTCAAAAACCAAATTTCTAATCTGACACACCTCTTGTTGCTGAAATTCGTTACAGATGAGACAAGAACATGTTTGAACTTCCGGGTTCAGTGCCAAATCATCGAAGATAAGCGCTACAAAACTGCGAAACAATGATTTATCGTTTCAAAAAACGCATTCATAACATTATTGTCATTGTGATCAATGTCGGTAGATCGTGGAAAATTTTATTCAGAGCATAATCCTTCTGTTTTCGTCGGTTATTGTTGGTACACTTTAGTCAATTAAAAAAGATAGATGTAAACAGACAAATTACGTTTAACAATAATTAACCATGAATATACTTCATGCATAACGTAATATATATATATATATATATATATATATATATATATATATATATATATATATATATATATACAGCACCATTAATTTCTCCTTATTCTCTGACATACGTATGAAGAAAAGTAGAACACGAGAGGGAATAAAACTGATATTGATTCTGTTAATATCAAATTTGTAAATAAATTTACAGTTGTCATCAATAAAACAAGCGAAAGTAGTATGCTTAATGAGCCCAATGAAGAACCCAGCCGAAGTCCAGCTGGCTTGCAAGCGGATTCATCCGATCGGAATCCGGCCGGTTCCCCGCGGTGAGCCCGATCCTATCCCATCTGTAGCCTGCTCCGAATCCAGCCCGAGCCCGGCTGGTTAACTCTTGGGGATAAACCTGAAATGAAGGCCCCAGATCATCCAAAATAACTATTACATAACATTACAGACTTATCTATTGGAAAATATTACTCACCGTAAAAAACCACTTGGTTGTTTCTACAAATATAGGAACTGTTGCGGTGTAGCGACGCACAGCACAGCTACGCAGTGAAAGCCGATCCCCAATTTGAACAAACCCTTTGATACTGTGACAGTCTATGAAAGCCAAAATAGGAAATATTCATATTTCTAGTTCCGCAGAAAAAATTATGGCGATCGAGATCGATTCCATTGTGCGAGCTAGACTCATTCGTTGTCCGATTTGCATGGGCGTGCGTACGTTAAAACCAGCATGAAGCATAGGTGAGGTTGAAAAAAGATGTGTTCCGTGGTGTGATTTGCTATGGCAGTCGTAGGGAGGACGGTCCCAGCGAAAGTTTGATCACAACCGGCGCCAGTGGTGAGGCAGTTTTGTTAGAGTGAAGGGACGCGGCTGGCGAATAGAACAGCTGGAGAGGTGAAAATGGATAGGATCCGAGTGTGGTGGTGGATGAGCATATAGTCTTGAGATAGCGAAGGAGCATGAGATGAAAGCGAATTTGTAAGAAAGTCCATGGTTTAGTTTGCTTGCGTAGTACTGTTAGATTTCCCAGGCCAAAACAGGTGGTTTTCTCAGGGACCCACAACCAGAGCCTTCAGCTATCCAAAGCTTAATCCGCAATTCAGCGGAACGAGGCATGAGGTCCGTAACCTAATAGGGGCAGGTGATTGGTTACTCAGTTCCCACGCCCTTCGGATGAGGCCAAGCATCCTGGGTGTCCAGTAAACCCCTCCGCCACCGATGCCGATGAGGATAGTGTTTTGCGCTTCGTACGCCAGCATTGGTTTGTTTGGAATCGGCTAGAAAGGTTATGGTGTGACTTATGGCCTCCTATCTCAGGGAACATTTTGGACATCCACTTACATGCACACAGCAACATGATTCTAGGAGGAACTGGTCGTACCTGACTAACTAATTACACTTAAAGTTTGGTTCACTGTCAAGGCGAAGGACATGACGCGGACGTCACCTTTGTGGACTCCAGTAAAGCTTTCGACAAAGTACCCCATAGGCAGCTACTGTCGACGCTCCGGACTCGGTATCGTTGGGTCCGTGGTTCACCAAATTGAGGAATTCTTAACTGGAAGAACCTTTTCCGTGAAAGTTGCACTGTGTCCAACTGATATCCTGTCACCAGTGGTGTCCTATAAGATCCCGTCCTGGGACCATTGCTGTATCGTAATCTCAAGCGTACTGGCTTTATCAGACTTGTTATTTAAGTATGGCCTGAACAGGAACGAAAGGGATTTTTGGGATGTTTGCATTGAAAATGAGAGCGAACAACCCCGAAGCATGACATTTTGTGAATGACCTTCCGCAGACATTGCAGTCCCAGCGCTTCATTTATACTGATGATGTGAAGATCTGGCGCATCATTTGGCCAGAAGACCGTGAGGTACTTTACCTGGATTTACATTACCCGATACGATGGTCCGACTATTGGGACCTACCGATGAATCTCGATAAAGCGTTCCTGTGAGAGCTGATAAAGAGGACGCTGTAGTATGCTATCATCCTGGAAACACCGTTCTTCGTCGACCGAAAAAAGAGACCTTGGTGTCGTTGTCACCAATAATTTGAATATTCGGGCACACCGAGAGAGCCTGTGCTTCCTTGTGGAGAATGTACTGAGTCGTTCACCGTTTATCTGCTTGTCTTTCCACGGATGCTTTCAGATTGCTGTACCCTTCTCACGCACGTCCCCGATTGGAGTATGTTGGTCCTGCTGTCTGTTCATGTACGGTTGCTGAAGTGAACAAACGGCAGACAGTTCAGAGAGCTACCAAACGTCAAATCGTTGGACTATGAGGGATGATTAGACGCCACTGGGTTGCCCCCATCGTCCACACGCTCATTCGCTGTGACCTGACCCATGCAAGACACATTTTCCAAGGTGATGTGGGTGCTGAATTAAAGCTGAAACCCCAGCTCGGGATTAACGACCGCATCCGGGGTCCTGTGCTCGCGCTGCGGAAGCTACTTCTTAACGGCCTGTTGCTGACTTACCTGTAATATATATATATATATATATATATATATATATATATATATATATAATAACCGATAACCCCACACAATGAACAGAAGCGTGGTGCCATGCAAAAACATGAAACAGCAACGCCCTGATAGCCAGCAAATGTAATACACAGTCCAACTGTACAAACGCAATTCGACCAATCATTCTGATTCGGCAGAAAGTGACAACTCAATCGCCATTGTTCACGGTTCGCTGCCATATCCTTCAATGTCTCCGGCTAACTGATTGAGGGATCCTTTGGATCCCAATCATGAAGACGTGAGGCATTTACTTTTGCTAAGTTCGGTGTACATCTCATTCCCCACTGCCACGTCATCTGCTGACCTCCACGTGATTTCTTCCACTGCTGGGGAGGAACGGAAAACAGGGCACAGCACGGTAAACGTGTGTTAACCGTCCGTAACACGTGCTCCAACCAACTACTAAGTCTACTAAGCTGGATACGCTGTGACAGAACGTTCTCCGAATTAATACCCAATACTCGCCTTCTGAACTCATCATTGCTCACTCGGCCATTCCACCCAATCCTAGCGATACTACGCAAACATTGGTGGTCAGAAACCTCAAGACGACAAATATCTTCCGCATGCAGACCCCAAGTCTCGCAACCATACAACAAAACTGAACGCACTGTAGCACAGTACACACGACCTTTCAACTTTAGTGAAATATCAGGTCGGCGCCACAAGTGCTTCAGTTCAGCGTACGCCGCTCGAGCCTTGGACACGCGTTCTCATCTCTACTGCTGTACCCCCATCCGTCGTCACGCTGCCGCCGAGGTAAGTGAAACCGTTGACAATTGTCAAAGCCTCCCCATTAAGCATCAAGCTCCGAATTGTTGACGTCGTCTACGATTCTGTGTGAAAAGTGGTCGAGATCAGTCGCTCGTCTTCATCGCGTTCTCGAATTTCATAGGCTCCTAAACCCACCCGCCGGCCAAAAAGCCATGTCCTACACAAGCACGGGGTGTTCGGCAGTAAAGACCATCAGTGGTTTCAACAGGGATCTCTGCCCAAACATTATGATGTCGTAAAACACTACTCCGCAGTTGTCTCTGTTATTAAAAAGGACAGGTGACTGCTTGATGGATTTCTTGAGGAATGTTTGTAGATATGCCTGAACCTACCTCCAATCAGTTGTAGCCGTACAAAACAGTTGTCTTGCAAGTGGTCCAGGAGAAATACAGTCTAAGACACTGTACTAGGCTGACAGCCGCGCAGTGATATAAGTAATGGTACCGCGATAGTTCAGCTGGTAAGCGGAAGGTCGCACGCTCGAATACGGTCGGCTGCGTGGAAGTTTCCGTGCAACTTCACATTACCTGCTTCTTAATTCCTGTCATGCACCAGGTCCCACGATATGTTGTTCTAGGTTGTCACTGTTAAAATTGTTAGAGGTTTTTATCCAGTTGTTTTTCATCCATTGCTCAGTGTGTACTAAGGTAAAAACTGGCCACAAATCAAGAAAGTCTTGTATGCTGCTGTAAGCGCTGTACAAAACTCCAGAGCTGTCCCTCTGAATGTCAAATCCAATGAGGAGCGCCATTCCACGACACTCCAACTGATTAGAAACCTTAAAAATAGCCGCCAACAGTGGTGCATCGCTATATGCAGGGAGATGGAGAAGATTTGGTAATTGGCAGTGGCCTCCAAAGTCTGTAATAGAATGAAAGCGTTGGTTGAAGTGTATAAGTTTTGTTTCTGGAGCCGGTACGTCTCGTCTGATGGCCGGATATCGAATCAAGTGTCGCCGCGTATACAGAAGGCGCGTTTGGTTTTTATCAGTATGAGACCACTGTGGCGTTGGTGTGATATTCCCTCGCCCGTCAGCGGCCGAGTTTACTCTACGGCGGTTAAGTCCGTCCTTTTATACGGCTCGGAAACGTAGCCGTTACGAATAGACTGTCGGTATCTTCGCAGTACAACTGGAATGTGGTAGGATCACTGCATCAATAATGCCGAGGTTAAACATGATGTGTTGGACCCAGTTTCTATAGCATCACTCAAAACGGGTTAGGATTGTTCAGATATGTTACGATGGTCCACGGACAGACTCTCTCTCTCTCACTGTACATTGTCCACCGGGGTGGTTTTTCAGCGGTCTGATGATGGTTCGAGGTCCTCAGTCAGTGCTCAGGTGGAAACGTATGAAAACATCGACCGATAGACTTGATCAGGTAAAACATGCTAGGCACCCGAGTTGCACCTGTTGATTGGTTGGAGACAGCAAATGACATGGCTAAGTGCTGCAATCGGTGTCATAGTGTGACTCGAATTCATTCTTCATCCATATTATTTAGTTTTTTCACACTTCTATTCGCCTCGCATTTGATTCGACAGTGCTGCGAGATAACAATCAGGACTAAAGCAGTGAAGTGCGAGGTTACTGACTAGAGAAACTGAACAATAATGGTGAGGATTTTGGCATTTTCTGTTTGTTCATCTGTTACTTGTTAGCACTCCATGCATGTCCTACTAGTACCTGATAACTCAGTTTTTCTGTCACATTCCTTTTGATGAAGCGGCTAATCGGACTTCATTTGAGGTTGATGAGCTCCAGAATAAGCCCATATGATGTGCACTTTCTGATTGCGAGATTGTTGCATCGTAAATGTATTAACCTGGAGCATCATCTCAGTAATCTGCGCGTGATACACCGATGTGCAATAAATGGCTCCAAATCACCCAAACAAACCGTGAGTTTTATGTCGGTTCCATGGTTCATCTGTTAGAACGAACTAAGGATTCTTACTGTCCCCAACGTCATTACGACAGGCCGCATTATTTGTTGCCCGATGATAGCACATTTCATTATTACGGACAACCTGACGTACGCAGTGGTCCTAGCCACGGTTGTCGGTCTCTCTGATGTCGTAAGTTACACATGATTAACTTGAATTTTCTACTGACAGTTGGATGGCGCCATTGCACGGTCTTTTCCGGGTCAAAAATCCATAGTAGGAAGTTATTTAGACCCGATGGCTGATAAAATTCTCGTCACCACGTTAGTCATTTCTATGGCTTTTAAAGGCCTACTTCCAGGTTAATTCCAAATGAGCTTCACAACATCACTGATTGTATATTCAGGCAGCCTGGTGTCCCTCATCGTTTGCCGGGATCTTGGAATCATCACGCTCGCAGGATATTTGAGCTTTTTGTCAATTCCAAAACCGGTAATTTTTCTACGCCCCTTACCTGACTTGTTGTACTAGCGGAATTTCCGGAATATTTTTGTTCAGAAACGTTCCCCGATTGAAATGAAGGCATCCAATCTAAGCAAGGTATGCATTTTAACGTCTATGATTTGTACGAAATGAATATCGGTTAATCTCGTTGAATTCTGATGGCCGTCTTCCGATGGGTCCTGGAGATATAACACGGTTTATTATTTTATTTTCCATTGTCATGACTGAGCTAATTCTGGTTCCTGAGGCCAATGAAAATGAATTTCGTGCCTTAAAAATCTTGGCCACATATCACTCCCGGTTGTAGTTAGCGTCTTATTACGTAAATTAGCAAACGATTGGCGGAGCAGCAAACCGGGAAATTAAACCTGATTTTTTCATTCCTGTCGAGTAACCGTTTAAGTTCACATGCCGGGTATTTACGACATTCCTTTCACCAGATATGGTACCGAACCTATCCTGTTTCATCACTCCACGTCTCAGCCTCCGTAGTTATCGAATATGTTAGTTCTGCATCTATAGTACCACTAACCAAATACCAAGAGGTGTACTGGGCAGAACGCTTGGTTGCTCATCATTGATAAAAACGAAGAGTATACTTCCACTGAGATAAAGGGATAACAGAAAAAACCGCCATTGTCATTACCGAGTACACATTATCGGTGTGAGTAGAGCCACTTAAATCGATTCACATGTTTTTGAGTTGTCACTTAAAGGAAAAGAAAACCTAACAACGCTGAATATTCAAGCGAGTCAAATACGCGGTATGTGGCGAAGTGCGAATTTTTCGTCAAATTGAAAACTGATTGATACATCCGAAACTTTAGTGGGATCTGGCCACAATCAACCAGACGACCAAAGGCGGCAAATTGTCACGGACGTTTAGGTACAACACGTTTATGTGGTCATTACATAATTCTTTCGTAAATATTTCGACAACGAATTATCATTCCAGATGGTACGTATGTTCAACTCTGATCAGTTCTTTACTTAGGAAGAAAAACGAGTGAGTCATGGAACGCAATGGGTCAGTCTACTTCATAGTCACTTTAGGTCAAGACATATTTACCTCAAGAAGCAGAATCATTACATGGTAGATTCAACAAGCCAGTGGTTCCCTAGATACTTCCTGTAATTGTACTGTTGTTTATCCTTAAAACCACTATCACGCACTCTTCATTGTGCACGATCGAACAAATCCACAAACACTATGCGTAGTTGGAAACAAGATTTAATAAACGATACATAGTGCAACGCCTAGAAGATCCTGAAGCATCCAACGCGGATAAACCCGAGTAAAAACGAGCGATGAAAACGGTTCTCAATCTTAGATGCATTAGGTGGCAGATCGACAGTTCGCGATCCACGATGATTAATTACTCGAATGAACGCATCTAGAATCAAAAAATTCAAAAAACGACAAAGAATCGTAGTTCTTCGGTAGTGAAATAATTGTTCGTGAAACGTAATAATGAACGAGAAGAATTAGGAAGCAGAAGAGAAACGTACACTCAAAGTGATAAGTCGACAGTTCTAGACGGGAAGCACCGTCGCGTGGTGACA
Source organism: Fasciola hepatica (assembly GCA_948099385.1). Classification (NCBI taxonomy): domain Eukaryota; kingdom Metazoa; phylum Platyhelminthes; class Trematoda; order Plagiorchiida; family Fasciolidae; genus Fasciola; species Fasciola hepatica. The sequence continues at coordinate 3,566,611 of CANUEZ040000108.1, forward strand.
GGAGCAGAAAAGTAGTCGGCCACTCAAAACAATGCGATTATAGATCGAAAAAATAGTCTGACTACCAAACGGTAGTCTGTAGCAAAACACGAACGAAGTGTTACAGAAACCGCAACTGATACTATAATTAATTCCTGCTATTTCACGTATCTGTAATGGTTTTGTTATTGTTTCGTTTTACTTGCCGCAGTGGATTAGGAAGTGATTTTCCGAGTACAGGTTCACATCAGCCACCCGTCATCGTCTAAATGACCGTCTATATTCATTTCATTTTCAGTTCAACACATTTTGCCAACTCTCTGGGATCGTTGCTGGTCTGATAGCTCCACTGGTTGAAATGAACGACTCAGTCGGCTTAAATGCCATATGGTGAGTTTAAGGCATGCAGTTGTACGGGACTCCGTTGTTATGAATGAGTGCATTTTTCTTAGCTACATGACCCGCGCACATTCAGGGGAAACGACAACCATGACTTTGAGATTTGGAGTAGAGAAACACACGAGGCTAGGCCACATGATACTTCGTCCCAGTACATTTCCATAAATGTATTGCTTTTAGATACAATCGGAGTACCGCCTGTTCATCAGAATTTCATGGCAGAACGCAGAACGGGTTTTGTGTTTGCCAATACTCGTTTCCTGATGTAGGTGGCTGAGGTCATGTGAGCCTGCATCCAATAAACAATCGTTCGTCTTGTCTTTTCAGGTCTATCGCAGCAACCACAACAATATGCTCCGGTTTAGACTACCTTCGAAAATACCCACAGTGGAAAAAATGTGCAATAGCAAAATCTTCCCAAACAAACAGATGAACGTGTTTTCTCGTTTGTACTTGTTTTTTTAGCTTGAAAGAAAATCGCACAACAGTTTTTTCTGATGATTTCAACTTCTGTTAAGGTGATGAAACGGATTGGATTTGCTGGTTGGCCCTTAATGAACGACCAAAGTAGGCGAGATACTCGACCGCGATAGTACTAGGCCTCAGTCATGCAGTATCACACCGTCTTGGGGGATCATCACTCTTCGCCAATACCTCGCAATTTGGAGTACATAATTTAGTGTTCAGGATGTTGGTTTTCGGTAAAGATTGTTAGTCAATATCAATATGTCAATAAATAATAACGCACGAGAGGAATAAGAATTTATGCACAGATTTCAATGCCTTTGTACAGTTACCGCAGTATCACTGGTGGCGATCGTTTATAAGTACAGACTGGCCGCAAAAACGATATCTCGTTTGATCATCACCATTGCTGTAAGAGAAAATGCAGTTCATTAGCGACCAAGCACGTAATCAGAGACGATATCACAAGATCTATGCAATCTAAATTTCTGAGAATCACTTCTACTAGTTTCCAGAGTTCAGCATTTTTATCTGATTGGGACAGCTATGTACATCATTAGGACAATTTATCTGCAATACGGCCCCTGGTGCTGTCATTTCACGGGTGACCCCCCCCCCTCACTGAATTGTTTGTTGTCCCTATCTCTAATAACGACTCACATAGTGACTGTGCTAACCATAGGACAACAAGCCTTATAATAACAGCGTCGAAGCTGCTTGCATCTGTCACTTTGCGGGATGCACGAAACGCGTGGACACCTAACGGCGAGAAGCGGACCAGGTTTCGTGCCGGTCGTAAATATATTGATCAAATCTTAACTCTCCGACAGCTGCCAAAGCGCCATTTTACCTTCTGAAGACCAAACGACCTGTTTATTGCCTGCAAAGTTGCCGTAGACTATACAGTCCCCCAAATTAGACATCAGTTACCGCGCACATTCGAAAAGCCCGCGGAATGCAGCGTTCCTTCGCACCTGTGTTTCGTTCCTACCTCTTCATTTTTCTAGCATTCCGTTTCTTGGCCACATGAAAATGTGTTTTAACCTGGCACGATCCATCGGCACGGGTCGTTCACTCCAAGAAGTGCCCTAAAATCTTTATTGACCCTGGGCTTCACTGTCGGCCTTGTATAAAAAACTAACGCATCTTTGCGCACACTTGGGTCCTTACGGGACCATTAAAAGGTCAGTTTCCATTTCGCTTCCTGACGCGTTCTTCCAACTTCACACTACCCGCGGGTGGTTTTATTGATCATTTGTGGAAAGATTTCAAGACAATCTGTGCATTAAAAGCTGCGCTTCTCTAATTTTTGTAACGATTCATTCATAAAACTGCGCGAGCTTGGAACCCCTGCGAGAAGTTTACACAACATATTCTAAAATACGCCACAAGTACCCTAGTTCCCGACTCATCTTTCTTCCTCACTATTCCAGCCGGTCACACATCAGATTGGTTTCTTAACGAATAAATGGATACGGGATTTCTGTTTTACTTTACATGGCAACCAAAGAAAAGGTAGTAACTGAACTTTTCATGATCTTATTCAACCATTGAGGTGATCAGTCTATGACGCTTCTGAGCTGCAATATAAGCGCGTGCTCTTAAAACCCAAAGTAGTGTCTGAACGAACTGTTATAACTCATCAACGTTTGTCTAATGATGCCTTGGTTTCACTAAACAATCGAGTGTTTGGAACCCACCTTGTACGAACTTATTCTCAAGTTCCGAATTTCCGGCCACCTTGGCTGCATCGTGCATTTGGCGCAACAGTTCCTCTAATCGACGCATGCACCGGATCACGCTACCTTCGAACACATGCGTCAGTTCGCATAGGCGTGCAAAACTGACACCTAGAGCCCAGGCTCGGACCACTTCCATCAGTTCGCCGGAAAATCGATCCACATAGGCTTGTTCGTCGTCCAGGATACCGACACGACTGTTTAATAAAGCACCGGCTTCGGGGACTGCACTTGTCGCTTTTGCGTCAGGCTCATCCTTCTGGGCACGTGAACCACCCACACGACACTCGGCCGCAGCGCGGGCGAGGAATCGAGCTTTAGCCTGTGTGGAAGTAAAGAAAGCGTCTTATAGTTGTCATCCATAAAATACACACTCGTAAACCTGATGATCGCCTTTCCGTGGCGATATTCATGGTGTAACTATTTAGATATTGAAAATTTAACCATCGCCATTATCTTCAAGGTTCACCGTTGCAGGAGTGTATGCATTCAACGCAAATTTCTGTCAGTTCAGTAGCAATGGTTAGTAATCTAGCTTATACCGTGTTTATTATACTCAATTCAGTACAACTTCAATCAACCTGTCAGTACGTACAAGGTGTACAAGAGAAAGAAAACTAGGCACAATTGCTCACCTGAATTTGCTTTAGCGCGCCTTCCATGTCTGGTTGCAAGACAACTTTATCTGCTTTGCTTGCATTGTGCTCGACAACAAAACAGGAAAGGACTCCGGCCAATTGTGGGGCATTCAGATTGGAAAACAGACCGTCCAGCATTAGCTCCGTTAACATCAATTCGTCACCAGAAGAAATCTCACACGCTATCCGACCCTTGAATGCAATCACATCGTCCTCGAGACAAAACCCAAGACGCCGCAGTAGCCGTTTACGTGCATACAGCTCATCCAATTGTACAAGGCTGTCACGGCTTTCCAAATGTTTTTGGAGAACTTTTAGCTCGTGTAATTTCTGTGGGTTTTAAGGCGAAATAAAACGGTAAATTAAGGGTTGCGTGTAACGTGATCAAACTACAACGGATGGGCACATGTGTCCAGTTTCCCATCACCCTGGCATAAGATTGGGTTAAGCTGTGGAGGAACTGAAACAAAATAAATCACTTAGGATTACCCCAAAATTCCACAGAAACAGATAAAAAGCGACACTACACATAGTAGTGACGCCAAATACAAATAAATGGGTGTCCCTGAACCGCATTTTTGAAAAACTAAGTGTCGCTTTTTGATACAATGAACGCGGACAAACTGAAACTGTCCCAGGCAATCACACCGAATTCAAACATAGGAGCCATTTCGTGCTTGTTTAATCAACGTTGACCTGAACAAGGATTGCTCTTTTTCAAAGCGAGATGAGCTCCATGCCTCCTGAAATTCGAGCGAAACGACATCGAAAGTTACGGTTTTTCAGACTCACTGCAGTGGATTTCGGATTAACTTCTAAAGTGAAGTGAATCTACCGCCAGTACTCCGGCCTCGCCATATGCGGCTTCTAGACTTCCAGTGAGTCTAGAAATCTCTGATAGACTGCGTGGAGCAGAAAAAACTCAACCACATCTGACTGGAGTAAGTTAAAACTGGTATCGAATTTAGTTGTCGTATCGAGACGTAGATCCCGGAACCGCGGGCCAGACGCCGGTAATGCACCCAAAAACGGAACACGGTGAAACAGAGGCACGCGCAAAGTTCGGCATCGCAACCACAGCACTGGCCGCGACACAGCTATATCACTTAACGTCTCTGGCAGCCGGGTCTCGTGGACTGCAACCCAGATGTTTGACTGGTACTATTTGACCAAGTTCACTGATCGAGGTTTGCATGCCCTTTTCCCAATTCCATGGGATGACCACCATGACTTACCCTCACATCACCACCTGCCTCAGATAATAGTGTACGCCGAGAGAGCTTATCGATGGGCATGAGTAACACGTCACAACCTCCTCGACCTTTTTAAATTCAGTACTTGTTCCAGTGACTGACCTCCGGTTCCCAACACCCTACGCCTAAGCTCATCATTTTTGATCCGGTGTTCTCACCATTTTTCCGCGATACTATGGAGACATCGAAGCCCGAACACCGATATTCTTCGCGTATTTTCTACCCATAATCATCACCGTACAGGAATAAAACAGTAGGGCAAGCCCCATTGACCGCTGTCTTTCTCACTATGTTGCACGTTGAATTAGAAAGTATGAATATACAAGATGGATAGGGAGTGGACCTCCACCGGTGGGAAAAGGAAACAACACACGGAATACACAGTCTAACTGTACAAACGCAATTCGACCAATCATTCTGATTCGGCAGAAAGTGACAACTCAATCGCCACTGTTCACGGTTCGCTGCCATATCCTTCAATGTCTCCGGCCAACTGATTGAGGGATCCTTTGGATCCCAACCATGAAGACGTGAGGCATTTACTTTTGCTAAGTTCGGTGTACATCTCATTCCCCACTGCCACGTCATCTGCTGACCTCCACGTGATTTCTTCCACTGCTGGGGAGGAACGGAAAACAGGGCACAGCACGGTAAACGTGTGTTAACCGTCCGTAACACGTGCTCCAACCAACTACTAAGTCTACTAAGCTGGATACGCTGTGACAGAACGTTCTCCGAATTAATACCCAATACTCGCTTTCTGAACTCATCATTGCTCACTCGGCCATTCCACCCAATCCTAGCGATACTACGCAAACATTGGTGGTCAGAAACCTCAAGACGACAAATATCTTCCGCATGCAGACCCCAAGTCTCGCAACCATACAACAAAACTGAACGCACTGTAGCACAGTACACACGACCTTTCAACTTTAGTGAAATATCAGGTCGGCGCCACAAGTGCTTCAGTTCAGCGTACGCCGCTCGAGCCTTGGACACGCGTTCTCATCTCTACTGCTGTACTCCCATCCGTCGTCACGCTGCTGCCGGGGTAATTGAAGTAGTCGACAACTGCTAGCACCTCCTCAACGAGCATCAATCTCGGAACCGTGAACGTCCAGTCTTGTAACATCACCTTACGCTTTGAAGGTGCAAAGTGCATGCCGAATGGAGCTACAGCTTTTGCGCGTCTATCTAATGCACGTTGAGCATGTTCCGTGAATTCGAACAAGGAGACAACGTCGTCCGCGTAATCTTGGTCGCACAGCTTTTCATTATTTCCTAGTTCGACCCCCACATTCTGGAGATTTTGCAGCACACTTTCCATTATTTCGTCCATGACGACGTTGAAAGGGAATGGAGAAATCGGACATCCTTGTCGAACACCAATGGTCGTTTCAAACCGACCGAGTAGTTCACCGTAAACCCTTACGCGGCCAGAAGTATGGGAATAAAATGATCTCAGTAGATTCACGAACTTCTAGGGCATACCTTTTCGCTGAAGAACACTAAAAAGCGCCGTTCAAGTGTTAGAAGACCATTATTGTCCGACGCATTTCAAGTGGTCGGCGATGAGTGAAAATCTGGTCGGTGCATCGTCGACCTGCTGTTCGCCGGTGTTCGTCTCGCGAGAGGGTGTAAGACGGGGCAGCAAAATCGGAGCTTATACTTTGGTGACTATCGGAATTAAGCCAATCCCACGATGGTTACTACAGTCACTGTGTAAGATTCACAGTTCTGAATAGAACTGAGCCGCCGGTAGCTCACACCGATGTGCTCAATCTGACTCAAAGCACCTTTAGAGTTAGAGCGCCATGTCGCTGTGCGACGCGAGCTGCGTCGGAAATTCGTACTAGATTTGAATAGCCGATTGTCTGCACAAAACTGGAGAAGCTTATCCCCGTTCTCTGTACGCTCAGCGAGTAAAGGATAACGGCCACCTAAACAAGCTTCTGACGCACTAAGTTTGCCAACTTGTTCACTGAAGTCACCAACTAGCACTACATCGTCAGAACCTCTTCTGCTGTGAACGAGAGTGAGGAGTTCATCATAGAACTCTTTTTTCTGACCCCTGGAGTCTCACACCTCATAGGCGACTGGTAACAGGGATCCAGTCTACAAGGGCAGCCCCAACCTTGTCAGTCACGACTAATACTTTGGTGACTATCGGGATTAAGCCAATCCCATGATGGTTACTGCAGTCATTGCGTATTCCCCTCTTGAAGATGGGAACAATTATTGACTCGCTCCATATTACCGGAATAGGCTCCTCGATCCAAATGTCACGGAGCAAGATGGTAAGTGATCTTATCAAAACATTTCCATCCAGTTTGAAAAGAACTGGGGAAGGTTCGTCGGGACCGGCTGCTTTCCCACGCTTTAGTAATCGAATGCATGACTCTACTTCTACTTTCGATGGGGGCTCAAGTGACACCACCCAAGGAGTCGCAGTTGTTGACACAGGAGTAACTACACTAGCGCGCGGCCAGCTAAACTATTCCTTGAAGTACTCGGCCCATCGGTCAAGCCCTTGCTGTCTGTCATGGATGGGTTCTCTATTTCCATCGTAAATCGTTTCACTAACGTCCACCGTCCACCAGTGTCACGAATACGTTTGAACAATCTTTGACTGTTAATTGAAGCAGCTGCTATTTCCATTTCTTTGGCTACCTTGACCCACCAATTTTTGCGATCATTCTTAAGGCTTTGCGTAACTTGCCTTTGTAGCTTTCTCCGCATCTTATTCATCTCCTTAGGGTTCGAGAGCTGACGCTTTTGCTCCATTATACTCAGCGACTCTTGCGAGATCCAGTGTTTTTGATGGACAACGGATCTAGGACCACAGGCAAAACCTGTTGCAAAGTGCATCGCCTGTTTGATATGAGCCCAATGCTCATCTATATTACTGTTCTCCGTGGATCCTAGCTCATGTGCTAACTTCTGCTCGTAACGGGTGCGTACTTCTGGATCACACAAACGTTGCACGGCTAATCGGGTTTGCGGTTTTTGACGATTACCATGGAGATGGAGGGATAATCGCATTAAAACTAATACATGGTCAGACTCTACGTACGTGGACCAGTGAGATCTACAGTTCTGAACAGAACTGAGCCACCGGTAGCTCACAGCGATAAGATCAATCTGACTCAAAACACCTGTAGAGTTAGAGCGCCATGTCGTTGTGCGACGCGAGCTGCGTCGAAAATTCGTACTAGATTGAAATAGCCAATTTTCTGCACGAAACTGGAGAAGTCTATCCCCGTTATTTGTGCGCTCAGCGGGTAAACGATAACAGCCACCTATACAAGCTTCTGACACAATAAGTTTGCCAAATTGTGCATTGAAGTCACCAGCTAGCACTACAGTGTCAGGACTTTTGCTGCTGCGAACGAGAATGGTGAGTTCATCATAAAACTCATCTTTCTGCGCGTCTGAGCTGCAGTTCGTTGAGGCGTACGCCGAGATCACAAACTAATTTTGCTTAACACAACTATCCTTTCGAACGCCAACTGACCCCTAGAGTCTCATAGCACATAAACGACTGGTAACAGGGATCCAGTCTGAAAGGGCAGCCTCAGCCTTCTCAGTCAAGACTAGTCCTACACCACGTTGATCCGTAGCTCGAGCTATTTCGTTTCCTGAAGTGTGCAGAAAATACCTCCATGAGATGGATACCAGGAGCAGTTAGTTGAATCACACTGCTCGAATCCTGTATACGCGTTTCATTGAGGAAGCAGATATCAATCTTCAGAAAATCTAATGTGAGGGCTAGGCACGCCTGCTGACCGGCCTGCATGAGTGTATGCACGTTGGAGAAGCCGTGATCCAGAGGCCGACGAGGCTCGAGAAAATGTGGGTTACCAGACAGAGGATTATTCCCGACACTATTCAACAGTGAATCGTTGCGAGTATCGACCGTGTTATCAGTGGGAGCATAATGGGTGGATAGATGGGGCAAAGAGAGGTGGTTAGGGAAAGAAGACAAAGGTTGAGTAAAAGAGAGGGAGCTCTGAGCAGTGGCTCACTTATCACTACCCACCCCGCTCGATGCAATGGGTAGCGCGGTCCTGATTACCCTGCGCGACGACCGATGCAGTGTGAAATTCTTTCTATTCGCAGAGTCTCTGGGAGATGTTGAATGGGTACTGCTATGGTGCCCAACCACAAAGCAGGACAACGATTAGGGTCCTCAGCCAAAGCCTTTAGTTCTAACAAGAACCTATCAGCAAGGCAGCGGGATGGCTTAGTGGGAGCCCATTTGCATTTTTCCACTACTTCTGTTGATTGAGTTGCCAGCTCAAATCGACCCGAAGAACCGGGAGACTGGACTTTGTCTGGCCTGTACGCTTAAAGAAGCCATTCTGTATAGCGCTTTGGGTCATAGAGGCGCGCAAGCCATGACACCACGGTAAGATGCAGTCTTGTCTTGAGGGTACCCGCGGCGGCCATGTTTCTGAGTCGTATATAGCGGCGAATTTACCTGATGCAGTGTATACTTAAACCTTGACAGACGACCGAATGTCACGCATCACGGATTACTGGTGCTTGCAAAGACAAAGGCGCTTTCTGTATGCGCGATATCCGACCACACGGAGGGCTGTAACTGCAAAGGCACTTAAGCTTATCTACTTCAGCTAATGCTTCCCAAGGTATGGTGTACGGCCAACCCAGCCCTATATCAGCATTTCACAGATGCATAACTGTTGCTTAAACTGCCGAGAAAAATTTGCAACCTACCTGAATCCTCACTAAGAGAAACAAAAATCACCCGCGTATTCTAAGTTAGACAGTTTTGTGCCTGAGCAAAGATCGACGCCGCCATTCTCACACGAGGATAGGCTTATTTTAAGAACCATTTCAATTACAAATTTAAAAAGGAAGGACCAGAGAGGGTAATCCTGACGCGCACCACTCCTCGTGGTGGAAGTTCGTCGTAAGCAGGAACTCGGCTTCGGTTGTTCGCGTACAATGACAAAAAAGAGATACATTTCTCTGACATACCCTTAAATGAGAGGCAGTACTAAAGAAGTGTATGGTCGACTGAGACGAATGCCGCTTTCAGATCAAGGAAAATAAAAATTGTGGGCCTACTGGAGATGTGCGTGTGCTCTAAAATTTGGAAGGTCCACTGTGGAGGTGCGCCCACTGAACCACTCCCTGAACTGCTCCGCCCAGCGGTCCGTACGACGTTCCACAGGGAATAAGTAAGTCGTCGGATTCATTAACTCACTGACACCTGGCTTCCGTGGACCGGGACTTTTAATCAAACGGTAAAGGTTGCGACTATCGCCAATAGTCGCAGCTTTCTCCATTCTCCTACACTGAGCGATCCAACTCTGTTCGCGTTCATTTCTCAAACTCCTCGTCAGTTATCGGCTCAGAGATTTGCGCACTTCACCAAATGTGGTGGCCGAAGAGACGGATCTGCTTTCACATAACTATCTAATGCATATTTAATGGCCTAAGGGAGAGGGTGGCAATCGAATCTCATTTCTTATGAAGGCATCGAAACAGCTATTGACTAATATTTTCAAAACAGGAAAATTGTACATACAGAAAAGACTATGAGAGCGATTACATATAACTGTCATTCTGTTCAGTGGCTTGTGAAAAAGCATCGGCGGTGAACATGACATTACCCTTAGCGGAGGAATGCGTAGTACCGAACATTAGTTAGAAAGATCATATATGATGCCAAGAAACAAGGTACAAACACTCCACATAGTATAGCTTTTACTGTGTTACATGTACATGGTGAACATGGTGTAAAGTACCTAAAATACAGATATGTGTTTGCCACCTACTGTTTCCCAAAAAAAGTCGACCGTGGCAGTATTCCACAATCATTTTTAAAAGCATGAATAAATTAGATGGGGCTGTGTGCGGACGCAAGTTACTGCATATGATGGCAAAGCTACAGTTTGTTCTGTCTACGTTAACAAAGTATAATTAGATTCAGTTACCTAAACTATTTAACACGCAAACGAGCAAACTGAAAAACAAAATGAAACTTACGTTGGCCCTGTGTGCAAACAAATCTATCAAAGTCTCCGCGTCGGTTCTTTTTGAGATAGGGTTTAGTTCGATACGAGCGTCTAACATGTGGGCCATCTGAGAGGGGAAATGCGTTGTGACAGTCAGCAATGGTAGAAAACAAAACACTACTTATAATGTGGCAGAGGGACAATAAGTCAGATAAGTATTAGCACTTGTTACTTCCTCTCCCGGAAAGTTCTTAGGAACTAGCGGGGGCACCCTCCTCAACAGTACAATACAATTTATGAGAGAGAAACTAGTAACGGCAGAGCGTTGTGCTCCGGACGGATTCCTTCCTTTACACTGGGTTCTCTATTCGAACGCGGAGTGAATTATGGTAGAAGGAGTAAACCGCGGTCTGTAGAGACCATTTGCGTCAACACCAGTTTGCTGATTCTGCTTTTGAAAAGAAAAGGGTTTTTAGGTGGTGGAGAAGATGAGACAGTGGTCCGATAAGCCAAGTGGAGGAAGGGAGGTAATGTCAGCGAACGGATAGGGGTAGGAAGTAAGCAGAAGATCGAGATTATGTGTCCAATCGCCAGCCCGATCGGGAATGCGTGTGAGGAAGTCAACGAGTTGACTTGCATCGCTGACCAAAGCGACAACTTCGGCTTCGCGCCTCACAGACGTAGTGTCAGGAAAGTGTAAAAGCCAGTTCTTATTGTGGACACTAAAGTCACCAACGATGGCAACTTAGAAATTGGGGCCTGATACGAACAAGTTCTCAATGACAGATGAAAACAGGTCTAACATTGAGAGATCGCTGCTGTTGGGAGAACGATAAACGGTACAGAACTAATGGTTAAAAGGGAACCGGAGCTTCAGCCACATAAGCTGAAACTTGCCGTTGGCAAAGTCCAAGTGTGGGATACGGGAGGTAGCGACTGACTGGGTGATGTAGGCAAAGACGTCATCTTTAGATAAAAATGAGAAATTGAAAATGTAGTTCGGAAACTGGAGATGGGTAGTATTCGACGCGAAGAGAATTGCGTCTTAGTCAAGAAGAACACAATATAACAAAATTGAAGAAAATGGTATGCAGAATCAGCATAGTGGTTCAAATCGCAAATGTGGGTGAGAGCTAGAGGTTTTTCTTGTTGTGAATGCGAGTACTAGTATATTGTATTTCACACTCGCTTGATTTCAGGCTGTGTGCCAAAAAAACAGTACAAAGAAGGAAAACAGGGGAACATGGAGTCATAATCATTGGTTGGTTTTGTTTGTGTGCGCAATACCGCCAGGTTGTTTAGGGCAAAGCATATATATATATATATATATATATATATATATATATATATATATATATATATATATATATATATATACAGCTGAAAGCGAGACACGAAAGGCATTTAAGTATACATGTTGAACATATCGACGGCATGAAGGGCCGGAATGATGTTGTTAGTGGTACCGTGACAGCTCATCTGACAGAGCAACTACTTGATAAGCAGAAGGTTACCGGTTCGATTCCGGCTCGGGACGTGGATTTTTAGATGCGAAAATGCAAGTTTATTTTTCCATTATCCATTATTATTCGTGGTTTTCAATTTCCTTTACGTGTCATGAAATATCATCATGAAAATGGACATAATATCCCTAATGTGTTCACACTCTTTTTCCTTCCCGCCTACAATCATGCAGATTCAGACCATTGTTTCTTAACCACGGAACTAAGATGTTCACTCCATTGCGAGGGTGTCGCAACCAAACAAGCACATCCCTACTGTCAACAAGTCCATGATCAAATCGGGCTGACAAACGGCATTATATGATAAGCAATAGCATAAGCAACTGAATATTGAGTGCTTGATATCCCTTGGAGGATGTTTGTTCTCTTCGAGGATCTTTGTTCAGCAAGATCCTCACCACAATCGGCAACCAACGAATCATCTCAAGAATAAAGGCCCCGTGGAAAAAGTCGAATGGGTGTTAACGTTTCGTGCACTCAAATTCATCAATCAAGTTTTGCTGGTCCCAACAGCCTGTACGCCTCAACCTGGTATGGTTGATTCCGTCTTCGTGGGATAAGTCGGTTACAACTAGTGGCAAGAAATGCACAATTTTCTAGATAGGAAGCTGCGATCAACCATTAGGAAACACTCCCATGACAACGGAATTACGTGATTCTTCTACCTGACTCCATAACAGTCGTGCTAGCTACTAGTTACAGCCCCAGTTTGAACAGAACTTTCACCGCAGAGAACCGTTGAGGTGAAGTGAAACCGTTCTGAGCACATTAAAGAGAAACGCGGTCATTTTGGCCGATTTATTCGAAGATGTAACTGATAACAACAAGCTTAGGTGTGATTTACAAATCTCACCAGTTCGGTCAGTGCGGAAAAATCGCGTGGTGAAACTCAATATGATGGAGTAATATCTATCCATTCGGAATAATGCAAAAATAAGACTAAAGCGAGCAAAACTTGGGGCTTACAACAATAACCGAACCACGACTCACCTCGGCCAGTTGTTTCAATTTGGGATCTGAAATATGCATGTCTCTGATGGGATCTAGCAGTGGTAATTCACCACCGAGCTGATCTTGAGCACGTTGAATACCTTCCCACAGATGACGTCGAATCGATTCGGATAGACGAATCACACGACGCACCACATCCGCGCTCTTTCCAGCCTGAGAGCCACTACCACTGGTTGAGTCGGTCAATACACTGCGCACTTTGAGACAAACACTAGACAACTCAGCTATACATGCCAATGGTACAGTGACCACATGAACCACAGTCCGGATGGAAGCATCCATCGGAACGTCATCTAGATCGGGTGAGTGGAACGCCGACTGGGCTGGTTCGACCATGGACAATGGGACTGAGGATAGTTTTGTGTCCGATCCACCAATCGTGTCTTCCTCGCCCATCATACCCAGAGGGAGAGTTTCCAGCAAACAATGCAGCAATAAACCTCCGGCAGACTCGACTTTCTGCCCCCGGATTGCAGTCGTCTGTGGTTGCTCGACATGGAGTAGAACGGCCCAACCGAAATCCACATCATCCATAGTGTGAACCTGAAGGAGAAACAGAGGAAAGATATGGAACGTTCGCACGGAGAAACGTTCTTTAATTGATTCATGCGACTAACTTGGTTTGGCAAGGAGGCAGTTAAAGCAAAAGAAACTAGGTAGCATGACGACTGAAAATAACACGTTACTTCACTGGGTAAAGAATCACAGTGACAATTAACTGAGATGGATAAATAAAACGGATGCATAAATGAGTTCACATGCAACCAGTTCTATGCGCCCAACGGTATTTTCATACGGAGCCGGGGTTGAGTTTGTGCTTGCAATGCTCCGACACCCAATTTTACCTCCAAAAGTAGCGTACGTCAGGATTATTTCTTCTCATTTGTTGGATTTCCTTATTTAAATGGTCCTAGAGATCATCTTATTGTCGTGCGAGGATAATGGCAGTGAACTTTTCTCAAATGTAAGTTGCCTGACCTTCAGTACACGTACGACTCGGCACTTTTAAGTAGAAATCCAAACAGAAAGAATAACTGAGTAGCACTGTTCGGAATACGTTTTGCACATTCAACGTCAAAGACACTATCGCAGGACTGTGAGGACCTGGGAGAGACAATAAACTAGGTAGATGAGTTGTTAACTAGGCAGCTTCATTTTACCTGGAGATATCAAATGAGACGTTTTCTGGTTTAAAGAAGGCGCGTTTGGCTCCTACGAAGCTCAGTCATCTGTCGAGTCAACGAGACAGCCCGAAACCCGTAAAGGGTCAAGTGTATACGGAGGCCGTTGCTCTTAGGAACGTGGCTACTGAGAGTGAGAATTAAACGACGATTATTGATATTTAAATACCGATGATTTCGTTGCGAATCTGGCGGGAACGCCGATTCAGCAATGCTGACGTTACATGTAGAGTATTTGGTACACGAAACAAATAATCAGATGAACCATTAAGGTCCCACAGGACAAAGCGGCTGAGATGCTTTTCTATACAGTCTAAATAATAGGGTACCAATCTTCAGGATGCGTCTTGCACCTCCGAACTGTAAGACGTTGAGATAGGCTTGGGCTGGCCCTAAACCAAACCTTGTTCTAATTGAGGCAGATAAGTTTTGTCACGTAGACGGTTAGACCTAACCAGGTGGTCGGATATTGGATGAACTATCGTCGCACACACAAAAAGCGCGTTTGGCTTTTGGCAGTTTGAATTATCTATGGTTCTGATGGGACATCCGATTATCCTTCAAGAGTCGAGCGTACAGTCTGTGCGAAAAATTCGGGATCACTTCCATTTAGTCGAAAACCCGGCATACGGTTGGATCCCAACTTATACTACACACTCTTTCTCTCTCCCTAAACAATAGTGTCTATTATGTATTTTTGGCTATTGAGAGCAGTATCACCTGTACAAACTGGAATTCGATTGCACGTCAGGATTTCAACCAAACTGGGGTCATCTCGAATTTTTCGGACAAACTGTGCATTGGGGCTCAGCAACACGACCGAAACGGGTAGAAGATACTCGAAGACTGTCTGTGTTTTAGCATCGATGTATCTTTAATATCGCTCGGATGTGATGGCAACATCGTACCAGCAACGCTGAGGTTAGGCATATGGTGTTGGGAACCAGAGTTCAGTAACTCAGTTCAAACAAATTCAGATGGTTGGGATATGTGCTACGTGGGACTATCAACAGACCTCCTTGGTGTACGTCGTTCTTCGAGGCTGGTGACGTTTGGAGGTTAGACTACTAGATGTTTGGTTGGCTACGTATCGCGGACAGTCACGCAGTAACATTCGGGCTTCTTCTTTGCCTTCGAAGTTTCCTCCTTGTCAAAAGTCAGTTCTTCGGAAAAAGCAGTCAGTATATTGTTACAGCGTGAAACAAAGAAATCTCAATCATTGCTAATTCTTCGGTGGTTAAAAAAGTCTCTTGCCTCAACTAGGTTGCTCGATTTATAAAGTGCGAAACAAAAGTCTCTTGCTGACCAATTAGAAAATGCCATTGATGAGGTAAAACAAAAGCATATCTAACACACTTGTTATTTTGTTTTCGTTTTCTTTCAGTTTGTGCTTCTATTCACTTTACTATCGACTGGAAAATGTTGCGAGGTAGTCACCAAAACCAGAGCACAGAAGTGCGAGATTGATGGCTGAAAGGACTTAACTGATTTGTGTTGCATATGTGTCTGGATAGGCTATGCGGGCGAGTTGTCCCCGTTGAGGGGCTAAGTGACTGCATATTAGTAAGAGTGGTCAGTTTGTGAAATGAAGAGGTATGAAAAAACCTGATGTGTAAACTGGGCCGTTGGGGGGGGTGGTGGCTTCATAGATGATGTTCAACATATCCACTCTCTCGGTGATTAAAACAAGGAGGATATGGATGAATGCCGCAACCAGTGTGGTCCCTGCATTCAAATACTTTTTTTATACACCTATTACCATCATTTTAGTGCTCCCTTTAAAACTTTTATTCTCGTTTTCTTACTTCCGAGATACCTGCTGAGATAGCAACCAGAACCACCGCAGCTGATGCATGACTATTTTTGTACAAAATTAACTAATCTTGATGTGGAACCTGTTGTTCTTAGTAGGTTTTGCGAACTCGCACCACAAGGACCTCATATTAAACTTAGAACGCAAGATTTCAATAACCAGATTGTATACGACAATATTTAGATGGACAAGTTCGGCGGGGCGGTTGTTTTCTTCGACATTCGTTTTCAAGCCGTTGTATTTAGCAGGGAACCACAAACCAAATTAAAACACGAGCAGCCATGCGAACATAAACAGTATGGGAAGTTAGTCGGACAGTCACATTGCTTCTGTCATGTCCTTGATTTAGTTAACTCGTTCTCGTTGATTGGTAAATCAACTGTTTGCCAATTACCAGTGTTAACATGCGCGACAACGTAGCGGGACAGCCCATGACACATGAAGTCACCGGTGACGTAATTCCATTCAGAGTAACTACAAAGCTAATGAACTAGCATCACATGAGGTATACGATCAAGCGATACCTACTGACCTGGAAGGCGAACATACGACATACTGAATAGGCATCGGCAAAAGAACGTCGATCGGAACGAGTGATCTTCATTCAGTTCTGACTGACCTCACCAAAAGTGCAGTTCAATGTCACAACAAAAGGAGCTATCAAAATGGATGAGTTTATTTTGTTGATTGTAGTTGAAGAAATACACACCCCAACTCAAATGCTGTTATTTATATCATAAATCGGTTGGGCGTGATTAGCTCTTTTAGCGAATAGCGCGTTGGGGCCTTTGCGAGTTTGAAAAAGGTTTTTCTAGTCATCAGCAAAACGCAGAATAGAGCCGTGCATTCAGGACCACCAAGTCATCACGTTTCCGCACAGCATTTCAGTGCGCTGGGTGTTAATTTCTCGGAATACGAGATCATTTGTTCATTTTAGAAGAATCATCTCCACAGGCATGGAGAGAAAAATTGAGTAGATGGGACGATGATACTGTTGGCCTGTGAGGAAAATAAGGTTACTGGATAATTAACAGTGAAAAAAATTCGAACTCCCTGAGAAGCGGGTGAGAGGAGGGCAGCAACTCACCCGTAAAACACGACCCACTTGAAGAAACGGAACAACTGATTTGGCTTTGAGTACGACAGCCCATCGCTCACGTTCAGTGGATAACTTAGCTTCTCGTAGTCTGACCAGAGCACCCAGCTTTTCCAGGTCAATATCGTCTGGGAAATGAATAGTTTTGATCTCAGATTCCAGCGCTTTGATACCTAAATGTATAAGCGACGCAGAAAATAGGCCGTGTAGTAAAGGTAAATGTAATTCACATTCGTCAGCACGTTTACACGCTGGACGATCGTCACAGAATAATGGGTTACAATGAAGACAATGGTAATTACTGAGTAGGATAAACGTAAAGACATCTACAAAATGAACCTCTCAGCTGAAAGTAAAATGAAGGAATGTGATGAATGCGAAAAAACAGTTAAAATCTACATGGTTCCTTTAAAAAGGCTCCACACTATCATTTAGTTTTCATAGGCTTGCAACCCCTGAGCCAGAGTTGAGGTCGCCAACATTTTATCGCCAGTCGACGTAGCTGCTAGAGCACCGTCATACCTCCCAAAGACCAACGACCATCATGTTCCAAGGCATTCGCGTGGCCTACAATGCTGTCGACAAAACCGTACTACAGAACGGTTTGTTGAGAAATAGAGTACGTGAGCGTCATGTGTCTGACCTCAAAGAGTTGTATCGTCACACCTCATATCGGGTTAGGGCCTACGGCCAGCTTCAACTCCTTTTCATCGTCTCAAATGAAGTACGACAACACTGATCTATATTCCCATTTCTGCCCAACTTTGCTGTAGAGGTCCTCTAAACAGTGGGGTTGAACTCCTCCCAGGGAACAGAATTTTTAATTTTTAATATGACGGTGGTATCGCTTCGTTGACTAACAATGCACAGCTAATACGACATTGCCTGAACCGCTTGGCGATTGATGTATCCAGATATGGTATGCATCTTGCGCCTTCCAAGTGCAAAGTACTTTCGCAAGACTGGCAGGAGCCTGTTCCTGCACCTACCTGTGTGGTGATCAGCTGGAGTCAGTCGAGTGCTCGAAGTACCTAGGGAACTTGATCACAGCCGATGGTGGTTTTGGAGAAAATTACATCACGAATGACGAAAGTCAGAACGGCTTCCGCCAACCTGCGACATTCGCGAAGCCGCCGTGATATGCGGTTCTCTCTTAAATGCTTCCAAATGCCTTGGTATGGTCGAGGGTGGGTGTCTCAGGCTCAAAGATGGCCACTCGTGCTAAACGCCTCTCAAAATGCTCCCAAAATGACAGTGCGTCTAACACAGCCTCTGCTGAAGTACTACTTCCTGTCTTCTCCTGGCAGAGGTGTTCTCACTAAAGTGAGAGGACGAAAGCGAATGCCCGGCGCCCTCCACTGGGTTGGCTGACTTATATTCAGTCTAGGGGAGGTGGCTAAACCCTGATTTCAAACCAACCCAGTTTCTTAATTAATATTACTGCGCTGTCATCATGCTTTGGGAGTCAATTTTAAACTCGATCGGAGCTGTTTCGATCAAATACACAAGAGAACCTTCCGTTGACCCACAAAGTCCTTTAGAATTTGAAAGTGGCGCTAGCGTCAGTCGGCCGCACGGTTTTCTGGTGCAGCCTCCCATTACAAGTAACTGATTTCTCTTTCTCAATCACTGTGCACAGACAGCTGATTCCGAGTTCGTGCATATGATTATCTTTCACCAGAATTCATCATGAAAGCTTACGTTTATCAACATTGCTCCCTACAAGCCTTCTTTTACCTTTCAATTGAAACGAATAGAATAAACCATATTCTCGAATGAGAACAGGAACATGGACCTTCTCGGACAGCGAATCGTTTGACTCAAATTACACGGACGACATCGTTTCTGAACGAACATCCAGGTAAGTCGTACACTCTTCTCGATAAACTAGGGTGTACATGGTACCGAAGACGTCTGGACTCATCCGTAGGCGTGTGAACTGAGCAGCCAGTGTCCGGCTCCCAGCGGGTTACAGATCCCACGCTTCGTCCCATAGCCTCGTGAGTAAAACTGGGTTACGGTTGAGCACTTCACCGGAAAATTATGCCACAGAAGTTCGTGAATCTATTGAGATCAATGTCCTGTCATATTTCTGGCCGCATGAGGGCTTACGGCAAACTATCCGGTCCATTAGAAACGACCAGTAGTGTTCGACAAGGATGTCCCATTTCTCCATTCCTGTTTAACTTCGTCATGAACGAGATAATAGAGAATGCCTTGCGAGATTTTCAGGATGTTGGCGTCGAACCGGGAAAGAAGGAAAAGCTGTGACCAGGATTACGCGAACGACGTTGCCTGCTTGCCCGTATACACGGAACATGCGCAACGTGCGATGGACAGACTCACAAGAACTGTGGCTCCATTCTACATACGCTTTGCACCTTCAAAGTGTAAAGTGATGTTGCAAGACTGGACGTCCACGGTTCCGAGCTTGATGCTCGATGAGGAGGTGTTGGCAGCTGTCGACCACTCCACTTACCCCGGAAGCAGCGTGACGTCAGATGGGAGTACTGTAGTAGAAGTGAGCACGCGGATATCCAAGGCTCGAGCGGCGTGCGCTGGACTGAAGCACTCATGGCGCCGACCTGATATTTCGCTGAAGTTGAAAGATCATGTGTACTGTGCTGTGGTGTGCCCAGTTATGTCGTATAGTTGTGAGACTTGGGGTCCACGTGCGGAAGATATTTGTCGTCTTGAGGTTTTTGACCACCGATGTTTGCATACTATCGCTAAGATTGGGTGGAACAGCCGAGTGAGCAATGCTGAGGTCAGAAACCGAGTATTGGGTACCACTTCAGGGAGTTTCCTATCACAGCGTTTCCAGCTTAGTAGACTTCGTTGGTTGGGGCACGTGTTACGTATGGCAAACACACGTTTACCGTTCCTCCTAGGGAGTGGAAAAAACCACATGAAGGTCAACAGACGACGTGACAACGAGGAGTGAGAAAATGTACAGCGAACTCAGCAAAAGTAGGTACTTCACGTTTTCCTGGTTGGGGTCCAAAAGATCCCTCAACCAGTTGGTCGGAGACACTGAAGGATATGGCAGCGAACCGTTAACAGTGGCGATCGTGTTGTCACTTTCTGTCGAATCACAATGATTGATCGATATGCGTTTGTACAGTTAGATTGTGTATTCCATGTGTTCTTTCTCTTTCCTACTTGTGTAGGTCTACTCCGTTTCCATCCGGTTTATTGATTCTTTCTACTTCAACGTGCAACATGGTGAGAAATCCAGTGGTCAGTGAGGCTTGCCCTGCTGTTCAACGCTGTACGGTAATGACGATGTGGACTCCCAGGCAAACCACCTACGTTATATATATATATATATATATATATATATATATATATATATATATATATATATATATATATATATATATATATATATATATATATATATATATATATTATATATTATATATCCAAGTATTAGAGTTGCATGGGCCCCTGGATCTAAGTCACCTCTACCGAATGGCGACCGAGCTCCTAGAGAGCCACGGGCAAGCATGCACTAAAATCACTAGGACGCGTTGGGTATCCCGGGTTGGTGGACCACCATCCCAAAGGCGTAAGAACCGCTTGTTGGGTCACCAGCTCCCAACACAAAAACTTCCTGTTACCCAACAGGTAGCACTTGGTTGTGCAGGGGCTAGAGTTGCTACCTCGAAGAAAAAGCCGAGTGAAGCTGGGGACATTACTTCGTATTAAATTCTCAAGACTCCTCATGACAAGTTGCCTCACACTCAACGCTCACGCTACGGCGTCTCCGGTTAGCGACGAGCCTCGTGTTCTCCCTGCGGCCGCGGTGACAAGTACGTTAGCTGGGGACTTCAACACGCCAACTCACATCCAAATCGCCTGCTGGAATGTGAGAACACTCTTGGATATAAGAATCTAAGCCATCACTGCACGAACGCTTCACGACTAACGCATCGAAATCGCTTGTTTCTATGAAGTTCGGTTGCCGAATTCTGGCACCCGGTGTATAAAGGTTCCCGGAGTAGACGACATTTACCACTTCTATCATAGTGGACCCACGAACAGCGATGGCGTCGCAATAGCTGTCAGCAACAAGGCTAACAAAACGCTGCTTTCAGGGAACCCGATACGCCCTCGGATCGCCTTAGCTCGTTTTCACGCCTCAACCTTTAAAGCATCGGTTGTTGCGGTCTATGCCCCGACAGTTGCAGCCGAAGAAGCGGCAAAGGATGAGTTCTACGATACGCTACAAGAGGTAATTAACAGCGTCCCGAAACGTCACATTCTCCTGGTTGCGAGGGACTGGAACGCCCGCACTGGTCTCTTCACCCAAGCAACTAGACACACTTAGGGGAAATATGGTATCGGACATCAGTGCAGCAATGGTGAACGCCTCGTCAACTTTGCAGACTCTAACAGCCTAAACGTCACCAATACCCGATTCCAACGACGGCCACACAGCGCGTCAGATTGACTGCATTCTCGTGAGATCACACTGGTCATCTTCGATTGAAGATTGTCGGTCCTACCGAGGCGCGGATACGGGCAACAAGATTGGCACCGACCACACGCTTGTCCGAGCACGCTTCAAGGTTCATCTAACCAATCGCCACAAATCTGTGCCCCGAAGCGGAATAACACAGCAGCGTTAGGATCACCGAGAAAGCGCCAAGCGGTCTCAGAGGGCATTGCATCCCATCTAGCCACCACGTTCATAGGTGGAGAAGTACAGGTGGAAAACCAGTGGACTTCACTTAAGGCATCGATCCAACAATCCGCTTCAGATGAACTGGAATTTGCGCGACGATGACAGAAAGACTAGATCTCAGAAGCGACTCTCCAATTAACCGAAAAGGCCAGAGATGCCCGCCTAAATGGTCATCCAGACTTCCGTGATATCTGACGAAAAGGCACCCGTTCGGCCAGAAGCGACCGCAACAACTACTGGACCGAAATTACGGAAACCATGGGAACTGCGGGGACTTATCAAAGCTCTTCCGTCTAATCCGCACTACATCCGGTAAGCGACAGTCGACAGAACCCTCCACCGAGATGCTGCCGGGCTGCTCATTCCTGAAAAGGCCAAAAAGATTCTGAGATGGATCGAACACTTTGATTGTCTACTGAACCGTCCCGCGGCAAGCTCTGTGTACCGAATCCCAGGAATCCAGAGCGAGGGCTATGATGGTAATGACAACCCACCGAGCCGAGATGAAATCACCGATATAATATACAAGCTGATGAACCGGAAATCCCCTGGAGAAGATGGCATTGCACCGGATAAATAAACCATGTCTTTCGACACTACTCGAGCCCCGGAACATTCTGTTTCTTCAATCTGGGAAAAAGAACAATTCCCAGTGGACTGCAGGACCTCAGTTCAACTTCCTCTTCCAAAGAAAGACGATAGGACCGTGTGCGAAAACTACCGTGACATCAGTTTAATCGACGTGGCCGACAAAATATTCTCCGTGTTTTTGTTGAACCGCTTCTCGGCGTTGCGGGACGCGCGCACAAGCCCCAATCAAGGAAGCTTCGGCCGTGGCAGAGGGTGCGTGGACCAGATATTCATCCCCACACCGTGTATTAGGACATCGGTACAAGTTCCAGCGACCGACTGCAGCCTGTTTTATTGATTTTGGAGCTGCCTTTGACTCAGTTGACAGAGAATCGTTATGGACTAAACTACAAGCGGATGGAATGACCCAGAAGTTTCTCAGTTTCATGAGGTCGTACTACGCAAATACCCGCTTGAGAATAGGCATCTACAGAGAGGAGTCCAGTGACTTCTTCCTCAACTTCGGTGTTAGACAGGGCTGTCCCCTATCATCAGTGCTGTTCAATTACATCATCGGTCGGATAATGCGTCAGGCGCTCACCGATTACCCTGGTATTTAGCTGGGCACCGATGCTTTCCTCGCCGATCTAGAATTCGCAGACAACATCGTCATCCTTGAAGATAGTCCAACTGCACAGTGGCCGGTTCTCAGTCACGTAGAATCTTTAGCGAAATCCATGGGACTGGAGATCAATACGTCGAAGGCCAAGATCCTTTCGACATGCGCTCCACAGTCCACTCTCCTGATATACTTTAACGGCGAACAAATTGGACACGTCCCGGCGTTCAAATATCTGGGCTCTACGATTCTCCCAAACGGCCAAGCCAAAGATGAAGTCAAGTTGCGCATTGACAACGCCAGGTCTACTTTCCTTCAGCTTCGCAATATACTCTGGGTGCGAAACGAAATCAGTCTCCGGACCAAAGTCCGCGTCTTCCAGGTCGCTATCCGCTATCCAATACTGACCTACAGCTACGAGATGTGGCCACTACGCGTCGAGGACACCATAAAGCTCGAATGTTTGACCACTGGTGTCTGCGACGGATACTGAAAGTGGTGTGGCACGAAAAGCTTTCAAACGAGACAGTAAGACAGCGGTGCTTTGACATCGAAAAGCTGTCAGTATTCCTCCAACGCCGACGATTGCAGTGGTTTGGACATGTCCTACGATGTCCAGACAGAGATCTCAAAACAGTGCCTCGCTCCTGTTCCATATCCAGGATGGCGCTGTCGCCTCGGAGGATAGCTGAAAACATGGGTCTGTACCATCAAATCAGACGGTGAAGGATCAGGACTCCAGACTGTCTACGGCACTCGCAGCTGGAAGCAGAACTGGATTTCTCTGTGTTCAGGTCTCGCATCCGATCCGCGTTCATGGGCTGGTGCCATTCGGGACATCATGAAGCCGGCTAATCCTCTCGCAGGAGCTAGCCACATAAAAGCTATATATATATATATATATATATATATATATATATATATATATATATATATATATATATATATATATATATATATATATATATATATATATATATATATATATATATATATATATATATATATATATATATATATATACTTGCGGCATCTTCAGGCCCCGAAAAAACATTGTGAGTCATCGAGAGAGTCCCTTGTGTGCTACATCTTTCGTATGTGTGCGAAAAAGCTCCGATCGGGTTCGAAAGTGACTTACAAATCGGCACAATCACCCCGTACACATCAATCCCTGGGAGTGTTAGCTTTTCCAAATTACTCCGAGGAGATGGAAACTCCGGCACCACAGGCTTGATGACATCCATGGAAAAAAGGAGATCAGCTATCCGGTTCAGCAGTTTTGTGCCTCTTTAGGTAACTGATATCTCAGATAAACTCTGTTTGCGGTGCAGCAGTAATATCTAACCGTAACGTTCCTCTTGTAAGAACAATCGGAACGTTCGATGTAGAATCCAAGTAAAATGATGCTTCAGCGTTCTTGACAGTGAATCAGAGAGCAGTCAGATTCGTTGATTACCGGTACTTCCAATCAAACGGTAAAGGTTGTGACTAACACCCATAGACACGTTCTTCCCCATTCCCCTGCATTTCACAATTAACGCTTGTTCGCGGTCATTTCTGAAACTCCTAATCAGCTGACGCCTTAGGGGTTTGTGCACCTCAATGAATGTGGCATCCGGAAGGACGGATCTGAGAGCAGCAGAAAGACAGCTGGTGCCGAGAACATCGTTTGTGAGGCCTACTTGAACTGGAGTCCCGTGTGGCGTTGCTGGGAGCGCTCGAAGCTTCCTTGATCCGTTGTCAATATTTCCTTGGATCATGAGCCCCTGGTCGCATCTATAACCGAGATGAAAGCTCTGTCCAGAAATTAGATCGTCGATAGCTATCGTCCGGTGACAGACGGGTAATCCACCGTCGTCCGGCTCGTTGCCAGGCCGGACCTATGTGGGCCTTATGTGGTTCTGTATCATTCGAAATCTTAGGATCTGCTTGCCGGGTATCCATAGAAGTTCAGTGGGCCTTCGAGGTTATGGGGCATACATCCCTTTTCATTTCACTCATGCACAAGCAGAACTTCACTGGACGCTACACTGAGTAAATTTCATCTAAACAAAGAAAGACTTCTAGGATGGAATGAGTGCGAACGTGGGAATAAGAAGAGATGGTAGAGGAATGCGAGTCCTTAAAGAACGCACAGCTGAATCAAAGAGTGAGGACGACAAATGACGTACGGTTGACTAGAGCGTCTGAAGTTCCGAAGAAAGGTAGCGAGTGGTGCTCGGAGCATGAAACCAGAAATCTATCCTTGCTATTCAAGCAATAGTGATTCAATCCGAAGTGGACTCGGCTTGGTGCGTTCGATGACAGCCGAAATACACTAGTATTGATATCTCTTGCCAAAGCAGAAGTAAATCGACTAATGACTAGTGCTAAGAAAACTACAGACTCAAAACAGACGCACACAACCGAATAGTCTGAAAGTTATACTTACGTCCGTGTAGTGATGGCATCATGGATTTGGTTTGAAACTGCAAGAAACTTTTCTCTAGCATTAGTTCAGGGTTGATATCCTCTACACGAAGCAGATTGAGAACCATGTTGTTCGTCAGATAGAAAGCGGAATCCAAACGATCCGGCTGTCCGGACAAAAGCTGGCGAACGTCGGTCGCGGAGATCTGATCGTCCAGCATGAGAATCACCGTGCCTCGATCGTCTTTTCCGCGGCGTCCGGCACGACCAGACATTTGAATGTATTCACCAGATGAAACGAGACGAAAGTTTCGCCCATCAAACTTTCGAGTGGCCGTGAACAGCACAGTTCGGGCAGGCATATTCAGGCCCATGGCAAACGTTTCGGTGGCGTACAGGACCTACGTACCAGAAAACAAGGTAGATTCAGTTGGATGTTTGATGCCCGGCATTCACCTCCCCTAATTCGGTTTGTTCGCTGAGCCAGGTGGCTCGTCTCCAGTATGACAACTCTTTTACATGTGTACAATGGAAGAGACAAACTCGATAGCTCCATGGTTCCGCTGAATTATTTAGCATCGGGCAACCTTAACATAGTCTCAACGTTCAGTTCAATTCACTCAGCCATCAACCTCGCACTTCTATGCTTTGGTTTTAGTTGCGATCTCATAGCGTCGCAAAGTTAGGGGCAGAATGAATACAAGCATAGAGCGAAACAGAGCGGAAAACGAAGCTATATACGGAAACCACGAGGAAAAATAGGATCGAATGCAATTACGCCACCGGCGGCCAGACCTAACCATTTTACCTAATGTTTCCACCCAACTGATACTCGGGTGTCATGGATCCCAACAGGGAAGTCTCACATGTCTAACTTGGCAAAATCCATTGGTCTGGGTTTTCATACCTTTATGCCGTCTTGGACTGGCCACCGGTCTTAATGATGAACATGAGGTCAGTTATGTCAGTGAGTCGGACAACAACGAGACTGCCTTTAACCAAAGTTAGTTGACAATGTTGGCTGTCCACTATTCGTGCCCAGCGACCTATGCTCATCAAATTATAGAAGAGAACGACGTCGGTTCCGCTGGCGATGAAAATCATTTACGGTTGTTGATGACCGGCACACAATTCGGATGTGAGCAAGACGATATGGTCAGACTGAGGAACTCACTTTTATTAAACCTTCGGCGAATAAGATCTCGACAATTTCCTTCAAAATAGGCAGTAATCCACCGTGATGAATGCCTACACCTCGACGTAACACAGGAAGTAATATTTGGACTTGTGGTAGACGTTTATCTTCGGCTGAAAGACTAGCGATTGCATTGTTGAAGATCAAATCGACAGCAGCCTTTTCCGTATCTGAGGGAAGCAGAACAATAAATCACATGCCTTTGTTCAAATGTAAAACGGAATAAATTTAGACTCTCTGAACCCACAATGGTTAACGGGTCAATAAAATTGTGATCAATCAATGAAAAATTCATTAGGGAATAAAACCAATTCGTGAGTAGATAAGGGTCAAGTATCATGAGGTTCAAACAACTAACCAGTACCAAGCTGTATAGCACGATAACACAAAGGTAAACGCAGGACTTTACCTCAACTTCTCTCCCACAGACATTACCGTTATGTTCAGTAAGGAGTGGTTATCTGGTTTCGTTTTTTAATCACAGCCTCAGTTTCGTGGGAGCTATCTGAGGTGACCAAAAAAGGATTTTCCCTTCCATACAGGGAGGTCCTTACACGTATGTCAACCAAGAGGAGCTGATCAGATTGCGCAAATCTGTAATACTTTTGAGAAGAATCGAGATATGTGACCTATTTTTAGTGGTAGACAAGAATGCCATTCTCCGCACAATCAGACATTCTCAGATGCGGTTTTTACACCAATCCAAATGGTGCACGATGTTGCTGTGTACACACGGAGAACGGTTTGTCTCCCAGCTACAAGTACAGACGATAACAATTCAAGTATTGGGTAGATAATATCACAATCGAGGAGTTCTGCAGAAGACCGTTAACTCGACAACGACGTAAGCGGAAATTGAGAAAGGAAGTAAAAAAAAAACAGGTTTGCACAAACCGGTCTTTGTAAACCAGGCGTTAGCGAGTTGATCAAACAGGCGAACGGCTCACTGATTCAAACCCAGGAGCGTCGTCTAATTCGCTGGGCAGAGCATTTCGAGATGCAGTTTAATTGGCCTTCATCCTCGTTAGGTTTGCTCACTAGCGCAATGGGTGCACCTCTTGTTGTAGATACCAGTCCTCCGTCAGAAACGAAGCTTCTTCGTCATATAGGCTATTTTAAACGACATAAGGCAGCGGACTGGATGGGCAGCCTCCGTCTGTTTTCAAAGACAGTGGCCCAGCAATTTTACTGGAGCTGACAAAATTCCTCGGTTTGATATGGGAGGAAATATTTCCAAAAAGTTGGTGTGAATCGGTGATCGTACTGATTTATAAGGCGACAGGCCCTCCTGTGAAAACCACAGGGGAATAAGTCTGGTTAGGATCGCATCCAAGCTGCTCGCTGGTATTATTCCCCATCGCTCATCTAACGCTCGCGAACAGTGCTCGCGCGAGAATCAAACTGGGTTTAGACCTGGTCGAGGTTGTGTTGATCACATCTTCACTCTTCGACAGACTTTACAACATTGACACACCCTCCGTGGGCCTCATGTTCAAGAGTGTACCAGAGAAATTCATTTCCATGGTAAAATTCCTTTACATTAATAGCTGAAGCCGAGTTCGGACTTACGGTGATCTTACACCCGAGTTCACCACGGGAAATGGTGTACGTCAGGGTTGCCCCTTTTCTCCTTTTCTCTTTAACTTTGTGGCCGGTATGGTCCTAGAGATCGCACTTCTGTCAGGTGAGGATAATGGTATTGAACTTTTCCCGGGTGGAAAGGTATCAGACCTTGAGTATGCTGACGACATAGTTCCTCTAAGTGAAGATCCAGGTAAGTTGCAAGTTTTTCTAGACAGCTTGATGGATTGTGTAGGAATGCTCGGTATGCGTTTTGCACCTTCAAAGTGCAAGATGCTGTTGCAGGACTGGGTTGGTCCAACGCCAAACCTTTCAGTGTCTGAGGAGACTATAAACGTGGTAGACAAGTTCTGTTATCTGGGGAGCTGCATTTAACCCGGAAGTCGGATATCAGATGAAGCGTCTCTGCGTATAGAGAAGGCTCGTTCGGCATTTGCCAATCTGAGTCATCTGTGGCGTCGACATGACATCCGTTTATCTATCAAAGGCCGAGTGTACACTGCAGCAGTCAGGCCCGCACTTCTGTATGGTTCGGAGACATGGCCACTGCGGGTGGAGGACACACGAGGATTGCCGGTATTTGAACAGCGATGTCTTCGTAGTATTGCTCAAATCTGGTGGGAACACCGTGTGAGCAATGCTGAGGTTCTGCGGAAAGTCTCAGGTTCAAGAATCAAATCATTAGGTGAAACTCTTAAGCTCACCAGGCTAAGATGGTTGGGAAGTGCATTACGCGTGTCCCCTGACAGGATGGCTCGGCGTGCTATGTTTGCTGAGACGGGTACCGATCGGAAGATGATTAAGGGTGGTCAATCCATGACATGGAAGAAAGGTATGAAAAGCCTAACTAGTGGACTTGGTCATGTAGGGCGTGTTGGACTTCCTGGGTAGGGTCCAAGAGACCCTCCCACTCAATGGTTAGATACGCTAGGGGATATGGCTAGATGCCGCGATCAGTGGCACCCTTGCATCCACAAACTTTCTTCATCGACTTAATTCCATTAATGTGGTTCTCCTCATACTCCTTTCATACTCTTTTCTGCTTCATTACTTCGGTTTGAGATTGCCACTACGAGATATCAACCAAAGCCACCGCACCCAGTGCATGGTTAATGGCTGTCTGAACCGAATAGAACAGAACATTGGATATGACTCTAAGCGAGCTTCTCGGATTAAGTTCTTGGTCGATCAAGCGTTGCGTAAATGACGAACGGCATGATTGCTTTTGGTTTGTAAGATGGCGTCGTCATTGTGAACTGAACTGTTATCCTGAATCTGTGCTGCACCTTGAAGGCCTTGTGGCGATATTGTTCTCTTTCAGAAATTATGAAGTGGAAAGTTAACGTTATTAAGTATTATTGAAAGTATAACCCGTTAATAATCTGGGTAGAGAGATCTGCCAAAATCCCCATTCCAAGGATTGAAAGCCACTGGTGCATGAACTTATCGTGGAAGTGCTCACTAACCTGATGTAGGACATGGGTACGCAAGTCACGTGCATTCGAAGGGAACAAAACGTGGCAAACGTGACACGGCCAAACACTGAGGACTGTGCTGCTGTCCTAGAAAAACTGAACTGATGCTAGCCATCCCTTCTGAAAATTATCTACCTCAATGCCAAGTAGATGTTCTGAGGCTTGAGAACAAACGGTCTCGATGAGAACATCATAGTTTTATGGATGAAACTATCTAATTGTGACCCAAGAAAGTGCTTATCGTAGAGCGGCAAACTTTGAACAAGCTTCGTGGGTAGACACAATCTTCTGGGTACCGTTAAACTCCGTCATCGTCTACGGACGGATCTCACTGAAGGTGCAACACCAAATCAACGAAAAAAGGTACTTCCGAATGTTTATGCAACGACATGAAAACAGTATGGTTTCGCTAAGTCAAAGGAAAGTCTCAATGAGCCATTATATACAGCTGGCTTTAGCTGACCCACACCTGAAGAACAAGTGACTAAGAAACTCTCTTTGTGGGGCTGCTCTAATGATAGGCAGTAATTCACTGTCGTCTCGCTCGTTATCAAACCTGGCCTATTGGAACCTTATGTGGTTCTTCATATCAAGTCTCAGGATCTGGCTACTGATTATTCCTAATGGTGCGGTTGGCCTTTGAGGGTATGGAGTACACCTCTTTCAATGCACTCAAGCATAGGCATGTGATAAAAAGCGGAACTACTTTTATTACATGTTAGCTCATGAGGCAGTGGAAGGGATATACCCCATAGCCACGAAGGCCCACTGCACCGTTAGGGATAACCGGCAATCAAACCCTGAAACTTGGAGTGAAGAACCACATAAGGTCTCAATAGGTCACGTGTAATAACGATTCGGACGACAGTGGTTTACTGTCTACCACCAAACTGATCGTTATCTGCAAAGATAAATAGAACATAAATCATCTCAAATGCGCATGTCTAAAATTTTATGTACAGCTCAATCGCCAAGTCAGTGAGGCGCAGCTTAGTTGGTGCTCAACACCTCGGAAAGTTGCGACGTATATGAGTCCGTATCAAAAAGGCGGCGACTTTCACTCACCTGTGTTGAAATCCATTTTGTTCATTTGGGTCGCATAGAATTCACAGTCTACTTTGCTGAAGGAGAACACGATTAGGGGTTCCAAATTCTGGTCCATGACCAATTTTACCAGCTTGGCGCAGTACGGTCTGGCACCTGTAGGATGAAAACGAAGTTTCAAGTTTCGATGCAGCATCTATTCGGGCGCTATCCATGGCAAAGTAACCATCACCACTACGAAAAAATAATTTCCATTTATCGAATAGTTACTGTGGACTTCAAGGGGAAGCTGAGGGCAATCATTAGTAGCCCAAAACGAAATTGGACCGACTGCAACCAGTTCATTATGGCGACTAGTCTAGGGATTTTGTGGTGATGATTCCGAACGAGTCATGGCTTTCGTTCCATTGTACAAATGAACCCTTGTGTATACACAGTGCACTAAGTACGGTTGGAAATCAATGAATTCTAGTACACCCGTATTACTTTCATTGTTCATGCTCTGATCACTGTGCTCTGCTGATCTTTTATGGTGGACTACTTTTCGGTTCACGCTCAGATGACAGTCTACTGATTGCACTAGACATCTCTCCACATGTGACAAGCCTATAACAGTGGACGATATAGGTTCCGTGTTGAAATCCCAACCTCAGGAACGTACAAGCGCTTTCATTCTTTCATTACACAGTGAGAAATAATGCCTGCAACTATAAATATCACTTATGCGAAAAGTGCACGTTGTGCTGAATGTCAACATCCCTTTAGAAACTCTGACGCCTAGAGCAATTTTAAGGACGTACTCATATCGTAATAGGTAGTGTTTCTTTAAAAGACTAAACAGAAGAAACGATGCCAAGTAATCAGCGCTTGTTACTGATCTACGAGGCCAAATCTTGGCGTGTTGATGTGAAGCAAAATGCATGGGATCGATCCAAATTTCATCTCGAATCCGGACCTATGCAAGGCGATTTAGTAAGTATAAACATTGTTAACGAGCCGAGCCAAGCAAGACTACGCATTCATAAATTGCCTCAATTCGCTAGTGATAAATAAAAATGAAACCCGCATAACTGAAAAGATCATACAATGCGATAAACTAGCCATTTTCTTAAATTGCCCATATATATATATATATATATATATATATATATATATATATATATATATATATATTTAATGTTAACACGTGCCTGGTGTCAGTCTGCGTACCCATGCTCGCCCTCGGCAACATTCAGTTGTTTCATTTAATAGGATTCTTGGGTCGTATCTGGTCTCCTTTACTCAAGAGTTAAAATCACAAACAATGCTTTGCATTTCACGGAACATTTGCAACTAAGTGCCCACTTGACTAGTATGAGCATGTGTTCAACGAAGCGGACAATACGGTGAATGGCGGACTAACTCACGTATTGATCCGCCCCGACGGCCCCGCATACGCGTGTCACTGGCCGCGTTTCCGGCAGCTTTGTGTAGAACGTTCATCGCCGTTTGGAAGTTGGACTCGATGAATTCACGCTGCAAAGAAGACAGCAAAAGGAACCGTTTAGCTTGTGTAACTTCGATAATTAGAACGCAGCGTACATCACAGAGCCTGTGTCAATGCCATCCGATTGCGTGGAACTGAATCATGAATGCAGTGTAAAAAACAAAATCAGTTTAGAAAACGTTTGGCATCGATAGCAAACTGTAGAGCAGGCAATTTTCTTACCTGGAATCTCAAGTCACAGTGAGGATAAGTCGGTCACTTGGATATTCCCAGCGAATACAACTTATGCAAAGTGGTAAGACCAACGAACAGCAAAATTAAAACCAAACAGGCTCAGCGTATATATATATATATATATATATATATATATATATATATATATATATATATATATATATATATATATATATATATATATATATATATATATATATATATATATAATGATTCCGTGTCCATTTCCACTATGCAAATCTACTTCTTCGGCAGACCAGCGAGATAACACTTGAGACCTGGATAATTTACTGATACTATGTTTCCTCCAGACAGCCTTGTCTTAAACTGATAAAAGATGTGGCCGAATCATTAAATGCGACTTTGGGGCAAAAATAAAACATCTCTTCTATTGATGAACAAACGTTTTAGACATTGGTGCTTAAGACCTAATCTCGTCATTTTGCACTAAGATGCCGGTGGTCGTCTCGCCCCCCGGGATTAGGCAGCGCTGTGCTGGAACAGGAAAAATGCTTGGTACCAAAATTGATGATTTCTCGCTAGGTCACCGCTTCAGGACGGCTTTACTTCTACCTACATTGTGTCCGGCGTGCCCATCGGTTTGTATCGGTTCGGTATCCGATAGGTTGAGCTCACTTCACTATTCGCTTGTTCACTGCAACAGGTCACCATTTCTGCAGTCGGCAAGACTTTAGCTACAATCTCCAAGTAACATATGTACGTTGTTTATTACTTTGTAATTCAATACGACTAAGCCAGCAGCAATCTAATTCACTGTTTAACTCTTTTTCAATAATCATAAAAAATCCACAGAATGTATTGTTGGCACGAGAAGCCTGAATCTCATGTAATGGAAAATCCACTTGCACTTTTCACATCAAAAATTTTGACGCCGCGAGCTGGAATCGAACCGGCGACCCTCCGCATACCGGGCAGATGCTTTATTAGCTGAGCTGTTGCGGTCCGGACAGTCAGCTGTGAATAACGCAAGTGAATAATCGGTGATGCGCGAATAGTGGTTCGCGCATCACCGATTATTCACTTGCGTTATTCACAGCTGACTGTCCGGACCGCGACAGCTCAGCTAATAAAGCATCTGCCCGGTATGCGGAGGGTCGCCGGTTCGATTCCAGCTCGCGGCGTCAGAATTTTCAACGTGAAAAATGCAAGTGGATTTTCCATTGCAATCATAAAACAATAGAAAAAGGGAAGCTGTTGAGGGGAAAATTCGACTGAGGACGACCAGACTTGCACCAAAGGCTCGTCATCCTTGATCCGTAAAGTTTAGCGCCTGATCACTGAGGTCTTTAGCTGTCAAAAAGCTAGATTTGTATATTGAATATTGCTTCTTGGAATTCCAGTCATTAAAATGTTTTAGCAACCAAGAGTTCAACACAGGCTGCATCGTCTTGGTCTTTGCTGACTGTGTTTTTCTAGTCTCTGACCAGCGTTTGACACCAATAACCTAATAGTGTTTCCTCGCCAATGTAATACTGACAACCATGGACAAATCTAGATGAAGTGCATGCAAATATTGCTTAAGCTACCCCATGGAACCTCGGCCGTTTGAAAGCGTTCTAATTGTGTCGTCACACCAAGCCTACTGAGTACATCTGCGATCCGTGGTCATACCGGCTTTCTGGTACTTGAGTGAAATGCCCTTCAGGCTTACAACCACAGAGTAAAGCAGATATTCGATGAACTCAACGCGACAAACTTCTCGTTGACCCTAACATCGAGATGCAAAGTACACAAATAGTAGCAATGTTAAGTTAGCACAATGTACGAAGCACGAAGGCCTTGAATATTCCGTGATAGAAGTGGAATCGACATGAGGTGGCGAACGAGCTCGATTTCAGTGATTCTTAATCACGCCATTATATCATATTTTGTGAGAACAACGTTAGGTGAGAAACGATAGCTGAAGAAACGTCATTTGGTCAAAAGTGAAGATAACATGAGTACAAAAGGCCGTATACGTCCGTAAGCCGTTCAAAGTTGATATCCCAACGGATATTATACACCGTAGACCACCGGGAGCGGTTGAGAAAACTCTTGGGGCGGCGAACCATCGCATTTATCTCACATCGAAATCTTTTATGCACTGGGGATTAAACGATGTTGCTTACCAATCTCCGGCCTCATTCTGTGTACACTCGTTTGTCTACTACTGTGGAACTACGCAGAGTGGCCTTAAAACCAAACGCTCATTCGCACAAGTCCGTGAGAATCATCATCCTACAGCAATAAAGGGAAAGCTCCACTTACCACTGCCTTTCTCACCGTGATGCTCGTTGAATTAGAAAGTATGAATATACAAGATGGAGAGGGAGTGAACCTATAGGGGTGGGGAAAAGAAAGAACACCCTAGTAGTCAACACACAGAATACACAGTCTAACTGTACAAACGCACATCGATCAATCATTCTGATTCGACAGAAAGTGACAACACGATCGCCACTGTTAACGGTTCGCTAACATATCCTTCAGTGTCTCCGGCCAACTGGTTGAGGGATCTTTTGGACCCCAACCAGGAGAACGTGAAGCACCTACTTTTGCTAAGTTCGCTGTACATTTTCTCACTCCTCGTAGTCACGTCATCTGTTGACCTCCATGTGGTTTTTTCCACTCCCTAGCAGGAACGGACAAAAGGACACGGTATGGTAGACGTGTGTTTGCCATACGTAACACGTGCCCCAACCAACGAAGTCTACTAAGCTGGATACGCTGTGATAGGAAACTCTCTGAAGTGGTACCCAATACTCGGTTTCTGACCTCAGCATTGCTCACTCGGCTGTTCCACCCAATCTTAGCGATAGTATGCAAACATCGGTGGTCAAAAACCTCAAGACGACAAATATCTTCCGCACGTGGACCCCAAGTCTCGCAACTATACAACAGAAACTGGGCACACCGCAGCACAATACACATGACCTTTCAACTTCAGCGAAATATCAGGTCGGCACCATCAGTGCTTCAGTCTAGCGCACGCCGCTCGAGCCTTGGATATCCACGTGCTCACTTCTACTACAGTACTCCCATCTGACGTCACGCTGCTTCCAGCACCTCCTCATCGAGCACCAAGCTCGGAACCGTGGACGTCCAGTCTTGCAACATCACTTTACACTTTGAAGGTGCAAAGCGTATGTCGAATGGAGCCACAGCTCTTGTGAGTCTGTCTATTGCACTTTGCGCATGTTCCGTGGATTCGAACAAG
This sequence comes from Fasciola hepatica, assembly GCA_948099385.1. Lineage (NCBI taxonomy): Eukaryota > Metazoa > Platyhelminthes > Trematoda > Plagiorchiida > Fasciolidae > Fasciola > Fasciola hepatica. Next base: position 3,602,212 of record CANUEZ040000108.1, read on the forward strand.
CAGACAATATCGTCCGCGTAATCTTGGTCACAGCTTTCCATTTTTTCCTGGTTCGACGCCAACATCCTGAAAATCTCGTTTATGACGAAGTTAAACAGGAATGGAGAAATGGGACATCCTTGTCGAACACTACTGGTCGTTTCTAATGGACCGGATAGTTTGCCGTAAGCCCTCATGCAGCCAGAAGTATGACAGTACAGTGATCTCAACAGATTCACGAACTTCTGTGGCATACCTTTCGGCGAAGAACACTGAATAGCGCTGTTCAGTCAACTGAATTGGTGGCACTTTTCAAGTAAAGTTAAACCCTTTTTGTCGGTCAACGGTGTGTGTGTGACGCGCCTCAAGTAGTTGGGAGTGAAAATCTGGTCGATGCATCTTCCACCTGGGCGGAATCCGGATTGTTGTTCGCGGGCGTTGCTCTCGCGAGCCGGTGCAACACAGCGCACTAAAATTGAGGCAGGAACCTTGATGATTGTCGGAATCAAAATGATCTCACGATGGTTACTACAATCGTAGCATATTTACGTCTTGGAGATGGGTACAACCAATGACTTGCTCCATAATAACTGAATACGCTCCTCGTTCCAAATTTCACAGAGCAAGGTGGTAAGTAGTTTTATCAATGCATCTCCGCCCAGCTTGAAGAGAACTGCGGAAAAATTCACGGAGACCGGCCGCTCTTCCAAATTTTAGTAGTCAAATGATTAACTCTACTCCCAATTCAGACGGGGGCGCAAGCAATACTCCCCAAGGAATCGCGGTTATTGACATCGGAGTAATTACATTAGCACCCAGCCAGTTAAACTGTTCCTTGAAGTATTCGGCTCAACGGCCAAGCCTTGGTTGTTTGCCCTGAATAGGCTCTCCATTCATATCGGATATGGTTTCGCTGAATGGATTTCGCCGTTCACCGGTGTCACAAATAAGTTTGAACAGTCAAAAAACTGTTACCCGAAGCAGGTGATACCTCCATTTCTTCGGATATCTTGACCCAACCATTTTCACGATCCTCAGACTTCTTGTAGCTTGCCTTAACAGGTGTCTTCGTATCTCATTCATGTTCTTACAGTTCGAGATCTGACTCGTTGGCTCCGTTAGACTCAGCGACTCATGAGAAAT